>OX276426.1:11347015-12691531 GCA_946251915.1 Abrostola triplasia
ATTCCTTAGCCTTCAATTTAGTTCTGCCAGCAGTTCCGACGTTATACGTCGATACTGAGAAGTTAATGACGTTAACCGTATTTCAGAGTACGGTAACTGTAGCAGGAACTATTATATTTTCTCCGAAGACAGATCCAAGTCCTATTGTTTCCCTGTGTTAGATATTATTCTTGTTAAGCTATTGATTCCAATTAAGTCGCAGTAGATGGTTTGCGTCGATTGGTTTTTGTTCGGTTTTCCAGTTCGTATTGGTTACAACCTCGATTGGTTTACGTTGTCGCGTTTGCATCGAATGCAGGCGAAATATTTGATTGCATTGCTGTGAATGGATACCGTTGTAAATACTAGATTTTTGAATTCGTGTTTTCTATTTCATTTTTCGGAGATTTTGAGCTTTTCGGATCCTGGGTGCATTCTAACATAGGTACACAAAACCGTCGTCCCAAACTAGGAATTTCTTCTTGTGTCGTGGGTGTGTTTCACAAACATGAAATATCACACACACAAACACCCAGAGTTGGGACAAATATATGCGGTTCCCGAAAATGTTTGCCTTGTGCGGGAATCGAACCCGCAACCCTTAGCGCAGCAGTGCAATCGCGGATGTCCTAAGTGTTTGTAACACATAACATAACATCACGCCTGTATTCCCCGAAGGGGTAGGCAGAGGTGCACATATAGTACACCCACATTTCGCCAGTTATGTTTTAGGTCCCAATGTAATAGGGGGCGAGCCTATTGCCATCAACCGGGCACAAATCCAGACTCCGTGCTGTTACTGAGAATTACCTAATGGAAAAACCCAGTAACACTTTGTCCGACCCGGGATTCGAACCCAGGACCTCGTGCTCAGCAGTCGCGCTTAGCATCCACTAGACCAACGAGGCAGTGTTTGTAACAATCCTGGCTTATTTACCTACAATCACATCAATCTAATCAGTCCTAGCTACAAATATTGCAAAATAACTAATTTACCTGGAGGATCTGAAATTCGAATCTTTTTTTCGACTTTCTCTCTCATAGTTCACATTCTAACGAAAGGTACGATTGCTAAATTAATAAGCGTGAACTAACAAAAGCCTCCATCTAGGCAAGGAGATCGATCGCGCTAGACGTTTTTAAGACCGCTTACCCAACTAAGTTGCTATTATTACTTTTAATTTACCCAAAGTTACTTATTACTTTTTTAATTTACCTTTTGTTATGACTCATTTTGTAACAATACCGGCCCAAAGAAATTTGGTCAACGAACGTCCTAACAAAGTCATAGCGGACGTTTAGAAGTCAATAAGCAAACACAAGATGGTCATTTGCGGAGGTGATTAGTATTTTTTTCTTATTTGAAAAGAAATCTTAACCGTCATGTGCATGTGAGAGAAAACATCCAAATGAGATGATGAGTGAAATAATGACTATGTAGGAACCTTACAGACTTATTGACGGTTTTTACTAATGGTTTGGGCGACTTTAAACATAACATAAAAATTTTTCACGCCTGTATTTCCCGAAGGGGTAGCCAGAGGTGCCCATACAGTACACCCACATTTCGCCAGTTATGTTTTTTAGGTTCCAATGTAATAGGAGGCAAGCTTATTGCCATCAACCGGGCATAAATCCAGACTCCATGCCGCTACTGAGAATTACCTAATGGAAAAACCCAGAACTCTTTGCCCGACTCGGGATTCGAACCCAGCCTGCGGCGTTGAAGCTTTCAATCAAGTCTAATTCATACTATGGTTAAGTAGGTAAGTTAAGCGTATAACAAAACTTGTGTACACAGAACATCACAGCCTCAACTGTGAAGTAAAGAACCACATCCCAAGACGATGAAATAAGCGTAGAGTAAGATAATATCAAGTAAAGTTTTGCAATTCTTTAGCAGATCCTAGGAGCGTCTATTAAAAATCACCTTGACGTAAGTACGTAGGCACCCAACCAGCCACAGGTAACGCACCATATGTTACTAAGCCCAAGCAATTATCGTTCGTAGCCCGATATGATAAAGTTTGTAATGGCTTGAATAATTTATGCTCACGATAGGTGCTATTTGAAGTGGGATAGCGTACCCATGCCACAGATTTAACGTTTTACGAGCAGGTGCGGCGGTGTGCCAGTTTTCAATTTGCAAAATGTTGTGCAAAAAATTCATTCAAAATGTCTCTTGTGATTGAAGGTAATAACGGGTATTCGCTAAAGTAAATTATCATTGTAAAAGCCTAGCAACAAGTTGTAGCCACATTGTTTACCGACCTTTTTCGAGTGGGTACTGAACGGTTGAACGTTTTCCGACAAGAACAATATGCTTTCAGAGAAAACACGCCAACAATGCTTAGCGATTTTTCTTTGAACTCTCTCACTGGCAGCTTTTGCTTTAGTGCGGAAAAAAATATGTTGAAAAGGTAATTTGCAAGCCCGCTTTTGTGCGGTGACTTACTTTCCGTATAGAAATGATAACATAATGGCTATAGAGTCAGTAAGTATGTAATTACTTGTATGTTCCGATTCAGACATGGGTGTGTATTGGACCAATCAGCCTAGATATACACTTGATTCAACCACGATCAAATGAAATTTCAATCTTGGCGGCTCTCACTTTCTTATCGTCTACTCTAATTAACCCAAGTGTTTAATGGCAAAAATATAAAGCAGGATCTTTATTTCTCCGCCAGTATATACAGGCTTTATTATCATTGATGGATGTTTCATTTATATCGTACAATCTAAGCCGACAATCTGTGCAGTACCTACTTCAATACTCAGAAGCATCTTTAGTTCTATTACAACTATTACTAAGTTTCTCCATTAGGGAATTCTCGGTTGCAGTCTGAGATCATAAACCTAGGTAGTAACTATACTACCTATCGTCTAGAATTAGGAAGATACATAATAGCGATGGATGTGTTCGCCTGCGGTCATACCGTAATAGATAGGGTTAATATACCATGCCACAAGTTAATCTGAACACACCACTGTCTTGCCATTTCATGCGTAATAAAGGCATTGGATTTTTAACAACCTAATTGACGCAGTCGACTCCATACTTGACTGCTGCGTCAGAGGTTGCATTGCGGGTTCGATTCCGGCACGGGGTTATTTATTTATTCTTCATACAAAAAATATGTACAAGGCGGACTTAATGCCTTAGGCATTTTCTACCAGTCAAACCTTTAGGTAGTGCAGAGAGGGATCACGGTAGGTTAATATACATACTACAGATATACATATATATAAACAACAAAATATATCTAAACACTAAACAAGTACATACATACATATATGATAAATCAAAGTGCAGGTGAGACTGACAACGTTTTGTCAAGGAAATATTTTTTAATTTTCTTTTTAAAGCTGTGTCGACTGTTAGCCATCCATCCATTTATCGTGTATACACAGACATTTTTCCTAAGTCCATACCACTAGTCCATATCACCAGGTGGGTGATACACCAGGTGATCGTGTACGTAATAATTAGGCTGATGATGATGAAGACGCTAACATGATACAGAAGAATTTCCTAGTGTTAACTTATACAAAAAGCTGTACTAAGCCACCAGACCCCTTACTCTTAAAGAAGGATATGTTCGATTAATGTGGAAGCGGGACACCGTACTACACTGCGCGTAGCGGCGTCTCGCTTCCACAACGTAAACTGTCCTGCTTCAAAGGGGGCTGGATATAAAATACCTCTTCCGCATTTCCATATGTTATCAGTAGCAAAAACTTTTTACATACATAATGTATTAGATACCTCAGTTTCTCTTCACCCATATGGAGTCCTGACAATGCAAATATTATTTGTCACGCAGATAGCCGGATCTCGTCTTTCCCTTCCAATACTTATTCATGAGCACGCGTGGCTTGCTTTATCGTTTAAAATAAACTAAGTGATTGTGAAGTGGTTGCTAAAGCTTCGCGTGTTGTAATCTATAAGGAATTTATTTGTTTATAGAGGATTTTTTTTTTTTTTAAAAACGTCGCCCCACACTAGGAATTTCTCCTGTATCGTGGGTGCGTTTCACAAACATGAAGATCACAAACACAAACACCCAGACTCGGGACAAACATCTGTGGTTCGCACAAAGTTTTGCCCCGTGCGGGAATCGAACCCGCAACACATAGCGCAGCAGTCCAATCGCTTAGCCACTGCGCTAATCAGGTCGTCAAAATTGAGGTGTTAACAATGTCTAGAACTAAAAATTCCAACTAATATTATTTGCGAAAGCAAGTTTGAGTGTTTGTTAACGTCTCACTCTAAAACCGCTGAGCCGATAATCATGGAATCTTGCATAAAGGTTTTTTGCACTGTAGTTATTTATAACCTAGATGGCCATCTTTGTCTCAGAGTAGAAAAACAGTAAATGGAAAAGTAATAAACGAATACCAAACAACAAAAGAAGAACATAAGATAGCGTGATATACATAATATTTATGTCCTTATTTCCATAAAAACTACATTCAGCTGTGTGACAACTATATTAAATTTTCGGCTAGTTTATCCAATATTATTATCCAGGCAACTTTATATTTTTGCAATCTTTTCAAAGATAGCGCTGAAACGGGTCATCAAAGTAAATTAAAAAAGGATTCCTTCGTGTTCCAGGACACTATGTCTCTCGAATAGCTACCATAAAAATCGGTAATGTATCTGGCACATCGTAGAGACGAAACAATGTGCGTTAAACGATATAAAGTTATACTAGCTTTTGCCTGTGACTTCGTCCGTCTAGAAATATTTCGTGCTTACAAAAGTAGCCCATATCTTTCCTATTCTTCAAGCTGTTTTGTTACGAAATTCTATTGAAATAGCTTCAGCTGTTCCGGTGTAAAAGCGTTACAAACAGAAAGACTTATGCATTTAGAATTGGTAGTTTGGTGCCAATGAGTAGCATAAATAAATTTGCTAAAAACACCAGGACAAGAGACGCTCTAGATGGAGAGGATTGGCAGAGAAAGAGGAAGGCCTAGACCCAGCAGTGAGTGATACCGGGCTGAAATGATGATGACTAATGGCAATTAACTTACCACTTAGCTATAGTACTTATAAGGAGCAACAAAATGGAATCCCTTGATAAAGTACAGCTTTGCTTTCGAAAGATTACAGGCGTCCCAGTATGTTTGTTTTCACATTAGTGAGGCTTATAATACGTTTATAAGTACGTCCCTATACCTACATCCAAGTACATTGTGCGAAGCACCCTCGCAATCGATATTAAAACGATGATAGGTAAGTGCTACTAAAGCAATCGCTGAAGTAAAACTGGAAACTTTCGCAAATACATATTTGACTGTTATTTGAAAACTGATTGTTCCTTCCATTATTTCAATGAGGTAACTTGTGTAATAAAAGTCTATCAATCTATAGATACTTAATATTAAAAAGCGTATGATTTTGTTTGGTTGTACGCGTATCTCAGGAACTACTGGTTCGAATAGAATGTTTTTGGTGTTGGATAGTCTAAATTGCTGAACCACCGTGTCGTTCAAATTCCGCTCGTGTCCATCATTTTTCAAATTTCCTTTATCAATTTAGATTCAAGCCCAGCATGGGCAACATGCGAAAATGACACCAAAAGTCATATTGCATAGTCTATTTATCGAGGAAGGCTATTATAAGGTATGAAACATACAAAATTCACGTAGACGAAGTTGTGGTCGGATGCTAGTATCATGTACAAATTATACAGATTACCAACATTTCTGTATCACTGTACATAAAACCTTTGTTGAATTTTACAAGCATCTTATCATCAATTATTTCGAGTTCCATTAGCATGCCGCGTATAAACTTTAAGTGCTAAGCTCCAGTGTTAAAACTCTATATATGAGACAAGCACAACCATCGCTAAATAAAAATAGCATAAAACTAGTCATTAACTTAGTGCGAACGTTCTGTTTTATTGCTGGCACTAAAAATTAAGACAGCTAAGACTAAAGCCTGGGTTTTGTTCTCTTTATCCCGCGGTTAAATCTTGCGTTAATCGCTTTTTAGACTTAGATTAAACAGCTCAAGGACTAATTATAAGGTCAAACGTTTGAGTTTTGGTACACTGCGGGTCTTTGGGAGGCGGATTTTTGGTTGAGGCAGAGATAGGCAGTCTCGGTCATTAGCATAATTTTAAGATTGTGATGTACTGCGTTGCTGTGTGTAAGAATAGGACGCTAGAACAAGGTCGAGCGTGTCTTTATATTTTGTTTAATGTAATGTAATATTTGTATGTTTGTAGTAACTGTTTATGTATTTGAGTGTGCCAGTGGGTCAATAAATATGGCAGTTAGATATTTTTTCCGGTTATACTTTTGAGTTTTACTATTAAAGAAGAAAGCTTATGCGGTGATGCAGAAGAGATTCTTGCTGTTTCTAGACCCTACTTCAGCATTGACACAAGATACACTCGGCAAAGTATAGCGGGTCTATATCGTTTGATCACATTTACGTGATAAAATAGTCTTAAATCTCTAGATAAATCTTCCTCATCAAGGAACCAAGGTTCAAAATTAATAATTTCCAGATATCGTTTATATACCGAGGCGATTCTCATTACCGATTGATGTCACCTCAGCAAAAACAACAATGGCCGTAAAAACGGTAATGACTTAATGGATTGAGGCCATGAACTAAAGCCAGGCGATGTTTTGTGCAGGCCCCAGCCATTCCAGTGCACACTGTCATTTTGGGAACTCTGCCAAAACGCTACGAGCCCATATAGCATTTTGGCAAGGTAGCTTTTAAACTCTTAAAACAATTCCAGTGTTAAAGGAGAAAAATAATGCTTTAAAAATTTTACTGCAGCTCTAACAGGATGCGTAAATCTATATAATAACGAGAGAAACAGCAAAAACTCTTTTCGTAGCAAACGCGCATGCGCTCCAATATATGTTTATGCTTCTGAAAAGAACATCCTGATCACATCAATAAAATTATCGGCAAACAATCAAACTGTCAGCGAAGTCTAGAAATAGATGAAGGACGCAATTAAACGAGACAGCCTGCGTACCAAGGGCAGCGAAAGTATGACGCATGTTGTATGCCAGTCTAAGGTTATAGCAGACAGATAAATTTTATTGGGCTCACTGTACCGAGCAAATATTGGATGGAATATGTTTGGGGCACCTCTGATGACGTCAGAGAAAAAGGTTCTTAATAATGTTGTTGAACCTCGGCCTTGTGTTAGATGAATACCAATAGGACAGGTTTAAGTCTCCAGTTGATGTAGGTTGGAGCTTCACAGAATTTATACATCGTAAAAAGTGAGTAACTAGCACGTTCACTCCATAATTAAATAAGACTAGTTACTCTTGTGAATAACTGTTAGGATTATATTACTTTTAAGTTGTGCTAACAGTAAAATACTGAAGTAATAAAACGGCGAAATATCACTAGTCTTTTACCCTAGGGGTCACCCTGTATACAAATTAAACTAGTATTAAGTACACTCATATAATTACGTCTGTAACCCCCTAGGGAGTATGCCAAGGAGTTGCGTGATATTGGTACATATCGCCATCCATAAATCCCATGTAAAAATAGCGACTTTATTCCCATTCTTTGGAATGTATACTAACTTCTAAGAAAGCTGAATGCTACATATATCTAATACACGAACAGAAATACCTCCCATAAGAAGTCAATAAAAAAGTGTTCAGTTTTGCCATATACCTTGAATATTATCAAAGCGAGTATTGTCAAAGTTATTATATGTAATATTTAAATTTTGGTAATATTTATCTAAGTTTGAGATGGTTGTTAAGTTTTTTTTTTAAGTGTTGTGTATACCTATAATTGGCATCTATATTAGTTCCCTACGTGTTAAATATTTATACATTACAAAGTGTTATATAGATGCTGTTGGTGTACCTGAAAATAAATAAATCTACAAAAATATAATGAAGGATGGTGAGAAGAATTAAGCCTCGTGCCCCTATACCATCAATTCACGGCAGACTGATTGGCGATGCTGTTCACATAGTAAATGAATCCTGTTTCAACACAAAATGGCGTGGATTGATGTAAGACTAAGATACGAGGGTCAAACTGAAAGTTCTTAGAAAATCAAAAACTGATTACATTAGCCAGTTATTAGTTTTATTATATCTTTTCAAAATATTGTCCATTCACGTCAATACACCGCTGCATGCGATGGAACCACTGGGAAAAGCACTTTGCCCACTCGTCTTTAGGGTTCTCTTCAATGGCATCGCGATACGCAGCCACCGCTTCTTCAGCATTCATAAACCGCTTTCCTTTAAGTTTTTCTTTAATTTTTGGAAATAAATAAAAATCACAAGGGGCGAGGTCGGGGCTATACGGCGGGTGACCCAGTAATTCAACGTTTGATGTCGCCAAATAGTCGATCGTTCGCTTAGCGGTGTGCGACGAGGCGTTGTCGTGGTGAAGGAGGATCCTACTGCGAGGTCGTTTCTCTCGAACTTTTTCCAAGACAAGTGGCAAACAATTGGTAGTGTACCATTCTGCAGAAACTGTTTTTTGATCCTCTAACACAATTGTTGCGAAATGACCTATCCTTCCAAAGAACGAGGCCACCATTTTTTTTCCCGCACTTCGATCTCTCTTCACTTTAGTTGGCAACCTCTCGAAAGGAAACACCCACTGAGCAGATTGTCTTTTGGTTTCAGGATCATAACAGTAAATCCAGCTTTCGTCACCTGTTAGTATGTCGAACACAGCATTTGAGTCACCTCCGTTAAATCTTTCAATCATTTTACGGCACCAATCCACACGATGGAGTTTTTGAGCCTCAGTCAAATTATGAGGTATCCACCGGGCGCAAAGCTTCCTGACTGCTAAATGTTCGTGGAGGATTTTGTGCACTTGACTCATACGAGGGTCAAACTGAAAGTTCTTAGAACTGGCCACTTATAAACAATATAATAAAAAAATAATTCTAAAATTTGAAAATAGAACTCTTTGCCAATATTACTGAGTATATATTTCATTAATTTGTCATTTGTTTTACGATTTGGCGGCAAATTGAAAATTGTCTGTGTCACGTCAACATGAATTTAACACGAGAAAATTTTCGTGCAATGATTTTTTATGACTTTCGATGTCATTTAAGTCAACAAGAAAGTTATGATAGACTACGATTGGCCTTTCACGATGAAGCCCCATCTCGTGCGACAGTTTACAACTGGTTTAATGAGTTTAAACGTGGTCGCACTAATCTCACTGATGATTTATGAGAGGGACGGCCTTCTACGGCGACGACTGAAGATAACATCTGTGTTGTGCGGCGTATGATAGAGACTGACAAAAGAGTGACCTATCAGCAGATTCGGACAAGCTTAGGCATCGGTATGAGTCAAGTGCACAAAATCCTCCACGAACATTTAGCAGTCAGGAAGCTTTGCGCCCGGTGGATACCTCATAATTTGACTGAGGCTCAAAAACTCCATCGTGTGGATTGGTGCCGTAAAATGATTGAAAGATTTAACGGAGGTGACTCAAATGCTGTGTTCGACATACTAACAGGTGACGAAAGCTGGATTTACTGTTATGATCCTGAAACCAAAAGACAATCTGCTCAGTGGGTGTTTCCTTTCGAGAGGTTGCCAACTAAAGTGAAGAGAGATCGAAGTGCGGGAAAAAAAATGGTGGCCTCGTTCTTTGGAAGGATAGGTCATTTCGCAACAATTGTGTTAGAGGATCAAAAAACAGTTTCTGCAGAATGGTACACTACCAATTGTTTGCCACTTGTCTTGGAAAAAGTTCGAGAGAAACGACCTCGCAGTAGGATCCTCCTTCACCACGACAACGCCTCGTTGCACACCGCTAAGCGAACGATCGACTATTTGGCGACATCAAACGTTGAATTACTGGGTCACCCGCCGTATAGCCCCGACCTCGCCCCTTGTGATTTTTATTTATTTCCAAAAATTAAAGAAAAACTTAAAGGAAAGCGGTTTATGAATGCTGAAGAAGCGGTGGCTGCGTATCGCGATGCCATTGAAGAGAACCCTAAAGACGAGTGGGCAAAGTGCTTTTCCCAGTGGTTCCATCGCATGCAGCGGTGTATTGACGTGAATGGACAATATTTTGAAAAGATATAATAAAACTAATAACTGGCTAATGTAATCAGTTTTTGATTTTCTAAGAACTTTCAGTTTGACCCTCGTACCGATGCCTAAGCTTGTCCGAATCTGCTGATAGGTCACTCTTTTGTCAGTCTCTATCATACGCCGCACAACACAGATGTTATCTTCAGTCGTCGCCGTAGAAGGCCGTCCCTCACGTAAATAATCAGTGAGATTAGTGCGACCACGTTTAAACTCATTAAACCAGTTGTAAACTGTCGCACGAGATGGGGCTTCATCGTGAAAGGCCAATCGTAGTCTATCATAACTTTCTTGTTGACTTAAATGACATCGAAAGTCATAAAAAATCATTGCACGAAAATTTTCTCGTGTTAAATTCATGTTGACGTGACACAGACAATTTTCAATTTGCCGCCAAATCGTAAAACAAATGACAAATTAATGAAATATATACTCAGTAATATTGGCAAAGAGTTCTATTTTCAAATTTTAGAATTATTTTTTTATTATATTGTTTATAAGTGGCCAGTTCTAAGAACTTTCAGTTTGACCCTCGTAGGAGGTGGAACTATCTCGAAATGCGTTCGAGACTGAACTGTGAGAGCGATTCGAATCTACGTGAGGTAAAGGTTCGTTAGATGGTGTTAGGTTACCAAGTATTTGGATTCTAAGCAAAGTATGATGAGTATATTATGAACTAGGTAGATATGTCATCCCCAGGGATGTGCCACATAGGCGTTGTATAAGGAGGTTCTGGAGTTGTTCTTTTTAGAGGTCCCGGGATTTCCCTTGTTCGTGCAGATGGTCACCACCGGGGTTGTTTTAGTGAGGTAGAAATCCCACACTCCCGGTCCCTACCCCACAGGGTCCGTGTGCCTTTTGAAGGTTTCCCCCCGTAAACAAAAAACAAGGTAGATATGTCATAAGTGATAACGGAAAGATGTGGTCAGATTCCAGGGTTGTGTTTATCCCTACCCAATAACCTAAGTCTTTTGTAAAGAAGTCGAGTCTTTTGCTATCAGTTAGCCATCTTTATATACCTACTACTTATATTATAGACATCCCTTTTCATTGCCATTATAAATATCAAAAATCTCCCATCCTTTCGTTAAAAAGAGAAATTTATTTCATCATTTTACCTCTTTTGATTTTCATTTTTATTTAATCCCTGCAAAGTTATTTCCTTTTTTAACATAAAATACTGGCCGTTTCCCGCCTCAAATTTTAATTAGAGTAAATAATACCGTCCCTCAAAGCCCTAGTAATCAATTTATATCATTGTGATGTTAATTAAACTCGTACTCGGTCAAATGGGAGTATAGAAATAAGTACCAAAGTGATGTTTAAGTCAAAAAACATTGAAGGGTTACAGAATAAAGACTAGGTAAAAACAGAATACTTCTTATTTTAGGCAATCGTGTATTAAAATAGAATAAGTACCAATTTTAGGAGAACTCGTAATAAGGCATCAATGCAGTTTCATTTCTTATACCTACTGATAGATTTACCCTGGGGTTTCTTTTCCAAGCACATTAATGAATGAGGAATGTGTAGCGTGTGAATGAAGCAAAAGAAGTATGCCAGGATCGTAGCAAATGGAAATCAGTGATCTCTGCCGGGGTAGGCAGAGATCACTGATTTCCATTTCTGGGAAACACTCGTGACTTTATGTGTGTATTAAAATATCCTTTATCTTCAGAAGAGCTATCTTTTCACTATATTTACTACTACTTACTTCATTGTCTATACTGCCTGTCACACATCCACATTGTTCCGATAGAATTATTTATATGAAATAATGGACGAGTCCATAATACAAAAATTGAAAGCCTAAAATTAAACAACCGATTCATTTTAACAATAAAAATGTTAACATTGATATAAAAGAGGTTCTGTAGATACCTGCAACACAAATAGAAAAATGATTGGTTCCTGCGGTTCAAACTCCGCTATGTTTGCGCTAACGGATAGCGCTGTTCAATTCACACAAGTAAACACTCATTATGTACCTTTTGCCTCGGTATTAAGGTTCATTATTAGATAGCAGGTAGCACCGAAACTTTTGAAACACTTGAACAATCCAAATATTGATAATGGCGAGTACATGTTACAGTATGAACGGTGATATTATTTGTATTATGAACCATTCAACTTGATTTTTTTGGTAGAATACAAGTTAATGACTTTTAATTTACCGCTTTGTATGTTTATTGACTGTCTTTGCAGACAAATGCTGATTCATACTTAGATTCCTAGTCTTATTCTTATCGTATGGTTTAAACAACCTGGTGTCAGAGTTTAATCCGCCTTTAGGCCTTAGATAGACATTACACACCGTTGAAAAATCTCTCACTTCTCGTGAGGAAACCGGTACGGTTTCCTCACGATGTTTTCCTTCACCGATTAAAGCAATTGATTCTAAGAACTAATTTATAGTACGAACATGAATTCGAAAAGATATTGGTGGGTGCGGGGTTTGGAACTTGTAACCTTTGTCTTGGCAGTCTAACGGGCATACCAGCGATTCCTAGTTGGAATGCCTCAAAACTATCAGTTCAATTAAGCAGTTATAACAGATAGGTACCATATACCAGCAGAACTAGGTACCCTACATAATTAATGCTCAAGAGAGTATGGATCAATGATTGAAGCATCGCTGATAATTTGGTTTTATACGTAGTCGCAGCTTTTATACCTGTATGTTCCATATGTATGACTCCAAATCGTTGTAATCTGAGATCTTATAGCAACATTACGTTACCGTGACATAGCTAATGCTAAAACTTCCAGCAAAAAGTCACAACTTCCATAAAAACGTAAAACAGTATAATATAGCAAATCCAGAAAAAGGTATCTTCCTAATTGGGATAAAGTTTCGCAACAATTACAAAAAGGGAATAACATTTTTGTTTGTTTAAAACGAACCATTCAAATTTACATTTTCAACATTTTCATAAAACAATTTATTTATGGTATAATCCCACTTATAACTTGGCTAAGTAATTACGAAATGTTAATCGGACTTGGTTATTACCATTCCTTGGAACTCTCTCATCCCGTCACGATTTAATAATTACTCTGAGCCTAATCCAAAGGGATTCGAACTCAGGACCTTGTCTTCAGCAGTCACGCTAAGCAACCAATTCGTCTTAATAAGCAAGTCAATTTTATTATTATTCGATTTTATTTGACTGACACAATAATAATTTTTGGCTTCTAATTACAATAAGCAAGGATAGTTCGAGGCCGGTAACATAAATACGTAATAACAATATTCCTAATTTACTCTTAAAGCTCGGTGCACACTGAGGGTAAATTAAGATTTCCTAGCGATATTGGACGCCCACATAAAACTGATTTACATTTGATAGATATTCATACCGCGCCTCCGCATGGCCATTCATGAATATGTTGCACAAAATGGCGCACACAAAAGGTTATCGTTTAGAGTTGATTCATTAATATTTTGACGAGAATCGAACCTTTACTTGAATTTTGGTGTCGTTTTAGCATGTTGCCCATCATCATCATCACAAGACGTCCACTGTTGAACAAAGGCCTCCCCCTTAGAACGCCATAATGAACGACAGCTTGCCAATTGCATCCAATGCTATGCTTAATCTAAATTGATAAAGGAAATTTTGTCTGAGTGAGCTATTGTGTCACACGATACGACACGATAGCTCAGTTGGTTTGACCTACGCCACGGTACGGCGAAGGTCGCGGGTTTAGGCCCGCGCGTGTCCATTATTTTTCATATTTCCTTTATTAATTTACGAACCTTTAATTTCGACAATATATGAAGACTTGCTACAAAATGCCTATATTCTTCGTCTTATCTTTCACTTTCTTCATTGATCTATTACTTATCTGTGGGTGTCAATTAATATAACAATATCCTTCCGAAGCTCTGATCTAAGGTCGTAATATAACTCGACTAAGTACTGAGCTCGATACTGGCAATAGACTCGCCACATAACTAATTTATTGTACGCACATTAATTAGAAAAGACTGATGCGTGATGGGTTTGGATTTGCGACGTTTGACTTGGCAGTCCAACGGTCATACCACTCGGCTATCACTGCTTTGATTCAGCGATCAAAACGTGATGATTCACTAAGAAACGCACATTATGAGTATTTTGAACAGAAATTGAAAACCAGTCCAGATAAACATGAAAATTAGACGACTTGCCGACAGTTTTAGCATATTATCTCTGTATGTATCGAAAGGCATTGTCTACTAGCGAAATATTAGTTTGTGGTGGAACCTTGGCACCAATTCTGTTGATACAGAAACCACACTTTTAAATCATTTCCATGTTTGGCTTGCTATAGGTATTGCCTAATTTAAGTTTGATTACACTTCGAATTATTGTGAACTTCAATATGGCTGATTGCTACTGCTATGTTATTAGATGACTGGCATTTTCTTTCACGAAATATTTGCCCTGTACATGACATTTCATTCAATAACGGTGGTGATCTAGGAACCGTTATTGACCTATGTATGGCTGAGTCTAGTACCTACGATGACTGATGGATCTTATTTATCAAGAATTAGGGAGGTGTAAACCCTCAGATTTTGTAACTGATTATAAATCCCAAAGATACAATATGTAGTGCCTATTGCTATTAATCAGACCCACTCATTATGGAACGAATAAAATAAAACCTGTTCAAAGAAAAAAACACCGCTAAAGGATTCTTATACCCCGATTTTAATCTCATTATAAGTCAACGAAGGACTTGAAAAGTCGTTCGAGCTATTTTAAGATTTTTCGTAGGCGTTTTCTGTGACGGTAGGGGAAGCTTTTACGTCTCTAAGTGGTATTAAAGAGCTACAGTGAATAAATGACCTTCGGATTTGACTTAGTCTCCTTTCTGAAGTATCTGAGGTGTCGAAGTTGTGAAAGATACGCCCTGAAACGTCTTGAGAGGATTTTGATATTTTTACGGTTTATTTTGCGGATTTCTTGTATAATGTAGTGGTAAAGAAAATAATTCTAGAAAAATCTTTACTAAAGAAATTTGACAAAACAGTAAGTAGGTACCCAAATGCAGGTAATCAAGGGTCTACAATTGCGTTATGCAGGCAACGACTTGATATTGCAGCCAAAAAAAGCATTACCTCTAATTACCAAGCATAGTTTTGTCGATGATCCAAACGGAGATCTAAGTAACAGTGCGACAACACCATTAACAGTTCATACTCCGAAGAGAAGAATAAATTACATAATGCCAGCTGTACATCATGTTTCATGATAACCCCGGGGCAACACTAGATCAAAGCACTGCCAACGGTAAACGAAACCAGTCCAATAATATCTGAATGTTCAGAATGCACAATGTCATCGAAACGAGTTCCGATACCCGGGTTTATCCTATCCTCTTCTTAATTGAAATGTCAAGATGATTGCCAGTGGATATGTGATTATAATTCGCTACCGGTTTCCCCCTAGACGTTGCGATTGTTTTTTAGTTGGATAGCGCAGACAGATTCAATCTGCATCATCTAGGTTAGATATATGTGCGTTGGGTGTGAATCGCCTTAGGCGTATTTTGAAGGTGCAGTCGTAATATTAATAACTAATGGATATTTTCAAATATCCTCAGTATGATATATGAACTTTGAAAAGTTAGTGTTTGGCGTAAACTTGTTACGATTGGTTTTAAAGATTTTCAAGATTCTATAACATCGCAATTGAGTAGGAAGTAAGAAAACCATTGAATTGATCTGTATACACGTATTGGTGTCTGAACAAGCAAACTTCAAAACGAACGAAAAGTTAAAGGCGTGTTGAATTGTTTTTAACGACAATCCGATTCGCCACCAACAAATTCATGTTCAGCATGCATTTCAAAAGCACAACACTATATTTTTGTAACACGCAAACCACAATGACAATTTGGAATGGCCCAGAAATTACAAGACAAAAGATTTATTAGGACAATAATTCACAGTTTTGTAACGGCACTATTGGACCAGTATAAAGTATTAGAATTCCCCCACTGTGTCGGATTACGTAGAATTATGGACCCTGTCTGATATTGGCTGCTGATACTGTTTATTGGTCCTAAAGTAGAGCCTCGTAAAACTAAATTAATTTTAGACTGGACACTCAGGAGACATTCGCTCTGAACTACATTGTAAAGATGGTATGAGATAGGAGTGGTTTATGTTCTAGCTCGTGATAGGACACGTTATATAACGTGTTTATTAAATCTATAAATTCTATAGCTTTAATTAATTGATTATTATTGGTCTATAGAGGTGGTCTATAGTCGATTACGGACCGGATTGATATGGTCACGACTGTTAGTCCAAACCCAGCGTAGTATTATTAGATAGATAGATAGAATATTCTTTATTGCACACCAGAAAATCAATAATACAGAAAAACCTTAAAACTAAAACAACAGTGCAAGTGGCGGTCTTATTGCTAAGAGCAATTTCTTCCAGACAACCAATTAATGGAGATCTGGTTAGAAGAGATAACGGGCAGATGGCGGTGTACATAATACAATAGATCAAATACACAATAGATCAAATTAAACATTAAATATGAAAACAAGTAACTACATAATATACACACAAATACACATACAATAAATTCTAACTAATTTTGTGCCAAGAAATGCTCCTTCACCATTTTTTTGAATATAGGAAGCGATTGTGCACGTCTGACAGAGAGCGGCAGCGCATTCCACAAGCGGGCAGCCTGGATAGTAAAGGAGTGATCAAAAAATCTAGTGGAATGCACTGCAATTTTCAGCTTTAAGTTTTCCGATGATCTAAGGGACAATGAATGAGTATCACAGATGAACTCGAACCGTTCCTTAAGATAAGAAGGAGTAAAAGGATGGAACAGAATAGTGTAGAGAAGTGAGAGGATATGAGCATTCCGTCGAAGGCGAATTGGAAGCCACTTGAGCTTAGTACGAAATTCAGATACATGATCATATTTGCGCAAGCCAAATATGAATCTTATACAAACATTTTGAAGTCGCTCAAGCTTATCAAATTGGTCCTCGTTAAGATCAAGGTAGCTGGCATCGGCATAGTCAAGAATAGGAAGAAGAAGAGATTGTGCAAGCGCAATTTTAGTGGCTGTTGGAAGAAAGTTACGCAGTCGCCTCAAAGATCCTGCAGACGCAAACATCCGACGACTGGTTTCCTTTAATTGCGCAGACCATGACAGATTTTGGTCTAGGTATATTCCCAAGTTTTTAACGTTATCACTAAAAGGTATATGGTTGCCGTCAAACAAAACCTGTGGTAATGTGAACCAGTCAATTTTCGAGACCATTCTAGAGCTACCCACAACAATGACTTGGGTCTTCAAAGGGTTGACCACGAGTCCGTGATACTTGCTCCAACTAGAAATTTCAGACAAGTCTCTGTTAATCTGAACCACAGCTTCAGACAGCTCCTCTAATGGCGCTTGCGCGTAAACCTGTAAGTCATCTGCATAAAGGTGGTAGGAAGAAATAAGGGAGTTGGAGATTGAATTAATGAAAATTGCGAAAAGTAATGGGGATAAAACGCCACCCTGTGGTACACCGGCAGACGTGTTACACCATGAGGAAAAGGTGTCCTCAATACGGATACGCTGCCGGCGGCCAAACAGGTAACTATGAAACCAATCAATTACCGTTGGAGATATGTTAAGAGAGCGCAATATGCTAAGAAGGATGTCGAAGTCAACAGTATTAAAAGCATTGCTAAAATCTAGCAATGCAAGAACCGTTAACTTGCCATTTTCCATGCCGAGCCTGATGTCATCTGTAATATTCACCAGAGCTGTGACAGTACTATGACCAGGGCGGAAACCGGATTGGAAGGGACTAAGGAGTTTATTTTTGTAGAGGAAAGAGCTTAATTGGTTGTGGACAAGGCGTTCCAGGACTTTAGATAGGAATGGCAGTATTGAGATCGGGCGATATTCGGAGAAAGATGCAGGATTAGGTTTTTTAGGTAAAGGAGTAATTACAGCGTCTTTCCAAGAATGAGGAAATATACCGCAGGAAATAGAGTGGTTCAGGATATGACTTATAATGGGTAGGATTTCATCAAGGATGGGAAGGATCATATTTCGGCTGACACTGTCGCTACCAACGGCGTTAGAAGAAACTGATAAAATGCTCTTCTTAACATCACAATCGGATAAATGATTAAAGACAAACGAGGAATGATCGGGAACCGGTAAGTTAGAGAGAAAATTAATAGTACCTAGCTTGATAGACTTATCGAAACTAGGCGAAGCAGAGAAATGTTGATTAAGAGAGTTAATGTCCAAATTGTGAGGAATTGTGTCTTGGCGTGATTTTGAGATTCCCATTGATCTAAGAAATTTCCAGACTTTAGCTGGATCTCCGTTCTCAACAGAACTGTGGATATGTTGGCGTTGGGCATCCCTACACACCTTATTGCAATGGTTTCGGATACTAACATATTTTTCCAAGTTTGCAGTGGAAGGCCGAGACTTATATTTGGACTTAGCTGCTACCTTCTTTTTCATAACTGCTTTTATTTCATCAGTAAGCCACGGAGACGGAAAATGTTTTACCCTTATCGCACGAATAGGGGCATGTACGTCAAATAACTGCAGTAATTTTTTGTTAAAAATGCTGATCTTTTCGTCTACTGTATCGGATTTCATGAGATAAGACCAGTCAATGCTGTCAACATCCTGTCGAAGGGTCTCGAGATTGACACCACTAAAATTACGCTGCAGGAGCATTTTCGCCCTGGTTCTGGGAGGACGAATTTTGTATGACAGAAAGAGAAGATCGTGATAGGAAAATGCATCAGCCGAGCACTGACCATGTTTTGCAACGTGGTCATGAGAAGAAACAAAAATGAGGTCGAGAAGTGAGGGGGTAGAATTCGGGAAATGATGAGTAGCATTTAGGGGAAGAACAGTTAAATTACAGGATTCTATAGTAGAATGAAGTGAAGAAGAACGAGCATCATTTTTGAGGAGACAGGTATTAAAATCACCCATAATAATGGTGTGACTATAAGTGGAAACTAAGTCTTCCAAAACTTTTTCCAGCGAATTAAAGAAATTTATCCTTAATGAGGGACAGTAGTAGACTCCTAGAAGAAATTTAGAATGGTGTAGTTCCACTTCCAAAAATAGATGCTCACCGGCGTTTGGTGGGGGTGGTTGTGTCGACACACTTATAATAGAACACGAAATATGCGATTGGAGATAAATGGCAACACCGCCACCACCGCCACCGGTGCGATCATTTCTGATTAATTTGAAACCGGGCAGACTGTAAGAAGAGGAAGGTAAGCATGGTTTTAACCAAGATTCTGAGATAAGAACAGCATGTATATTCTTACAGTCAAAAGATGCCAGCATATCTGGGAAATGGGCCGGAATGCTCTGGGCATTGATGTGAACAACATTGAAATTGTTTGATACATCGGAAAACTGTGCAGCTAAAGTATCAGAAAGTGAGGGAATGCTTGTGAAGCTATCATCACTGGCATCACTACTTGCAGAGAAAAAGTATTCAGAGTTACTGCTGTTACTCATGTATTAATTTATATATAGTGTATAATATAATATTAAGTGCTTAAATAAGCTAAAAAAAAAAAAAAATACTTAAGAATAAATACTAAATTAGGTGAACAAAGCAAATAGTTAAATAATATAATAACAATTACTTTGCCTTAGTCTAATTAAACATTACCGCCTGCCGGTAAATATGAATAAACTTAACCTGATAAAAACAATAGTTTCACTATGTAAAACGACACTAACAGAAGCATGTACATTAAAAAGAAGAAAGAAAAAATTCTTATTATAAAAATAAAAACATTACATTTAATAAGGTCAAAAAACCTAAACGCGTTTCTGAACGTACCAAAACATTGTCGATTATCCAATGACAGGTGTCAGTGTCAAATCAAAACGCGTCAAATGTGGACTACGTGAGAATAACAAATTTGACAATTTCTTAACAAAAGTGAAACATTAAGGGGGTAAAATATTACAAATTGCTACTTACTACACGAACATGGACATAGTAACGAACATTGAGGATTACTTTTTATTAGCAGCACGTCGTGGCCTCGCTGCGAGCGGTTTTGCAGGACTTAAGGCAGCAGCGACCGTGGCAGATTTAGCAGTTTCTTGTGGGTCGATAGCGCTGAGATCTGTCATAGAAGCGATGCGATGACGCGAACCATCCGGCCCGAGAACATGCACAGTTCCCTCCCGGGTCCAACATTTGTTCACACCAAACTTCTCCCGTGCAGCCATAAAAAGGTCGTGGCGCACTTTTGTAAGGAACTCTGACACTGTAATGCCAGAGCCCTTAAGCTTGGTTTTATCGAACCAGATGGCATTCCTGGTGGCTACGTCCCTGAGCTTGAATAGGATAGGACGAGTCTTATGAGAAGCAGTAGATCGTCCCATTCGATGACACCGCTTAATGTCACTTGCTACAACGACTTTTCCTATTTTTTATATTATATGTAGGCAAAAAGCCTTGATTTTTTTCAAAACATTTTATTAATAATTAAATAACTTTTTAATACATACATAAAGTCACGCCTGTTTCTCTGACAGGTAGCCAGAGACCTCGGATTTCCATTTGCTACGATTCTGACATACTTCTTTTGCTTTATTCACACGCATCACATTCCTCATACACACTCGTCGGTTAAGGTTACTCCTTACTTGCCCTTTTTGCAGAACATCTCCGATTTGGTCTAGGTCTTCCTTCCGATACTCCACTTTACTTTTTAATACATTTTATTACTATTGGTGTGTTGTACATTTATTATGGCTATCTGTTTCTCTTTCAACTTATTTACCCAAGACCCTCCCGCATCTATGGAGTAAACGTGATCATTATCAAAGCGCAGAACTTTGCTCTCGGAGTTTGTAAGCGGGGAATAGAAGGTATTATGGAGATCGCTTACGGACGGGTAAAAACTCAATACTTTCTTCCTAAATAAATATTGTGGAAAGGTCACAGCTTTCAATGGTAGCTACTGAATACAAATGAAAGAGGGTTGTTGGTTCTCTAAATCACAAATATTATAGGGACCTTGAACTAGGTACTGCGTAAGCGCGACTGCTGAACACGAGGTCCTGGGTTCGAATCCCGGGTCGGGCAAAGTGTTACTGGGTTTATGGTTTATTATAATTTCTTTTTCTGCACATTATTGTGGAATACCTTACAAGATTGGCATTATAAGGAGATATTGTCACTCTGTAGTATATTTCTTCACAAGATACATCGCCAAATCAGGTATCGGTGCAAATATGATATAGGTATTCTAGTTAAACTGGATTGCCTATTATTTATAGATTGATGTAACATTTTTCCTGTATAAAGTTGGCTAAGAATTAAGAAAAAAATTGACGATGCATTCGAGCACCAGTTACGTACTTAATGCTTTGAAATAGAGTCTATTTTCGCGGTTGTTAAGAAAAAAGATTTCGTATAATCGTAATCATGCGTTTATAACACGCTCATTTAAGTGCTTTTCTTGTTATTAGGATTAGCAACGTTTACCAACGAATTAACACATCCTCATGACGTGATACTAAGTGCATAATGACTAAACAATGATTCATGTAACATTTCCTAAAACACATAGTTTTAACAACTTGAAGCATGCACGATTGATGACCTTGGCGACCTAATTGGTGGCTAAGTGATTAGACGATTATCTACTCTACAAACGCAATATTCGTTTTAGAAGTGATAACAGTTCCTAACATGATAACCCTTTGCTTAAACAAAGAAAAACGCACAATCATTTTGTAATCCGCAGGGTTGTTTTCAGGCAGAGATGTTTTCTTCTATCAACAATATACCATAACATAACATAACATCACGCCTGTATTCCCCGAAGGGGTAGGCAGAGGTGCACGTATAGTACACCCACATTTCGCCAGTTATGTTTTTTTTTAGGTCCCAATGTAATAGGGGGCGAGCCTATTGCCATCAACCGGGCACAAATCCAGACTCCGTGCTGCCACTGAGAATTACCTAATGGAAAATCTCAGTAACACTTTGCCCGACCCGGGATTTGAACCCAGGACCTTGTGGTCAGCAGTCGCGCTTAGTGACCACTAGACCAACGAGGCAGTCAACAATATACCTTTAATATAATTATGTATCTACATTTCGTCGCACGATGAGACAATTATACAAAAGTGTCCATTCTATGTGTCATTAATCGGGCTTATTCGCCTATTGTCAATCATTGGGCCTACACTGGGTGCATCGCCAACTTTCGGAAATCATATTTAAATCCAACCCTCGAGAACTATCTCCAATATTTAGCCTATGTAGCCTCTGACGTCATTAAAGACACGAAGTAGCAATACTTTTTATGTTCTAACCCTGACAAAGGACCAGTAGGTTCGCTAATGTATTCAATTTAGAAAGTTAAGACCATGCGGGAGGGGATGTGGGCGCTACTGCATAAGTAATAGGGGTATTAAAAAGGTTAAAACCCTTTTAATGTCTGAAGTACTAAAGGTTCTCAGGAATTTAAAATGGTAGGGGTTAGACTTCGGAATAGGTCTGGACACCTGTGACTTTAGGACCAAACTTGGTGAATGTATTTCAATGTTTGTAAACTTATTGCTTCTTGTGAGAACCTGTAGTAGACTTTTCGATGTTTATTCTAACCTTCCCCATTATTACAGCTGTTGATTTTTCATTGAAATAGATCATTGATACGTTTTAACCGCTAAGCTCTTCTTAAACACTAACTTGCTCTAGTGTCGAATCTCACCGCAGATTTAGAATTGAGTTCGTAAGTGATGTCTTTAGCATGGCAGGATTAAATAGGGTTGGGCATTTTTCGTCGGTTTTTGTTGGGAGACGAATAAGGATAAGTAGTAACAAGACTGCAATTATTTTTTGTCACCAGCACTCGAGTCGTGAGAGACGCCAATGACAAATCCGGTTTGAGCCTGATAATTATTATGTGTTTCTCTTCTTTTACTATCAAAAGCAAGGCAAGAGCCTCTTCCCCGTGGGTTTTTGGGAGTTATAATGAATGGCAAAATGTGAGTATTAAAACTCCTGTTAAAGAATTCTTTGTCAGTTACTACAGCCCCCTTACCAGGGCTCTTAAAGCAGAACAGTTTGGAAGAAGTCAGTCAGAAGATGTGGAAGCGAGACAGCGCTACGTGCAGTGTAATTTGGTGTCTCGCTTCCACTATAAACTGTCCTGCTTTAAGAGTATATAGTAGGGGCAGGCTTCATAATAAATAATGTATGCATATTCGTGTTGTTATGTCGTAGTGGCCTATTGTTAACGAACCGGATTAATTTGCAAGAGGTTGCACTGACATCTTTTATTTATGTGCTATGAATGAGTGTTGTATGGATTGGTTAAAAGTTCTAGTAAATATGACTAAAAATAATACGACATACACATAACGCCTGTATTCCCCAAAAGGGTAGGCAGAGGTGCACATTTAGTACACCCACATTTCGCCAGTTATGTTTTAGGTCCCAGTGTAATAGGGGGCGAGCCTATTGCCATCAACCGGGCACAAATCCAAACTCTTTGCTGCTACTAAGAATTACCTAATAGGAAAACCCAGTGACACATTGTCCGACACGAGATTCAAACCCAGGATCTCATGCTCAGGAGTCGCGCTTAGCAACCACTAGACCAACGAAGCAGTCTTCACCTTACACAGTTGTAAAGATACGATAATTAAATAACAATTCCGATTCCGATGCACATAAGTCGTGATCGGCGATGAGTGATTGAATGTTGCAATACCAACAGCCTGTGTTCTGATGGCTTTGATTTACTTAAAGCGGTTGTGGCAACACTTACGTCATCACAATCCGTAGTGTTGCCCATTGATGTTTATTTGTTTTGATCGCGTTTACTTTACTTCCTTATTTTCTGTAGCATTCTGTAGCAAAAAAAAGTGAAAACATTTCATTGTCTCTGTCTAATATGTTTTTAACTTTTGAATGAACACCTTTCTTTGATCACTATTCTTGAAGAAGAAGAATATAGAACAATACTAGTATGTGTAGTTACCTTTCGCTGTAAGAGACGGGTCAATGAACTCACGCTACTATTATAGATATCGTAAAAATGCTTTATTGTGGGCCGAAATACACGAGATCCAAAAAATTACGACAGTATGTAATCGCATATGAAAGCCTATTTCGCCAGCCCTTAAAATGACGTCGAAGATTTCTGGCACCTCAAGTATAACCGACGCAATAAACTAATGTTCCTAAAATGACACTTGAAGGCGCTAAGTCGTTAAGTTAAGCCCGCATTGCACCAGGGCAAGAGCAAATCGATATTAGCATGGATAAGACGGAATAAGTTGCTAACAAGTTACTAAGTTAGACCTATTATTAGGTGTTGCATTATGGAACAGTAATAGGAAACTTGTTTTGCTTGACGGTGACGCAATAGGAATGATACAGTAGGTTGGTTTTGGACGAGACTTGGTAGTGCAAAGTTAAAAGTAACATGATCTACCTACAACACTTATAGTAGGTACTGGAGATTACACTGATAAAGGATCAGATTATATTTATAGTCGTAGGTTCATTTCTTAGGGCTGATTTTTTTAATTGTCAGATTTTTTTTTCCCGTTATGACAATTGAGTCGCTTTAAATTATATTCGAAGGATATAATTGTCAGTTTGACAGTTAATGTATGGAAGATATGTCAAAAGTTAAAACGTCAAATTTATTCTACTTATTTATTATATCTGGCGATTGAAAAATCAACCCTTAATGTATCAAGGATTGTATAATGGACCAAGTAATAGGTAATTGATAGTCTCGCCTCTTTTTTTAAAGGAACTGTCAGACGTTACGCGTGTGGGTAGACCTTCCATTACTCCTTTGGGGAATACCACCGTAGTATCTACATAGATCAAGAATGATGATGTAATGGTAATTTTCCTAGCAATCATGTTTGTTTTTCCTTTTATATACTGCGCTTAACAAAACCTGAACGGACACCCGTCGTATGCTAAGCTAAGGTATACCTAAATGAATCATGAACCTAATACCTACTTCAATCTATGACATAGCTATGACATTGATAATGAAAACCTCTGGTATGTACTGACGGCATTGTCTAAATCTAATCTAAATTATGATTGGCGCAGTGGCCAAGAGATTGGACTGCTGCGCTAAGGGTTGGGGGTTCGATTCCCGCACGGGGCAAAACTTTGTGTGAACCACAGATGTTTGTCCCGAGTCTGGGTGTGTATGTGATATTTCATGTTTGTGAAACGCACCCACGACACAGGAGAAATTCCTAGTCTGGGGCGAGGTATTTAATAAAAAAAAACAAGAGTGTCTAGAGACAATATTAAAGCTTCCTAATGTGCGTCTATTCATTACCCGCCCTTGTGGCGCCATCGTGCAAAAAGGTGGTCAACACTTCACCAGTGACGCACCGACCGCTTCCTAAATTTTGACAGATACATTGTAGTTTGTTGCGCCGTTTCTTCTTCTTAGCTATAGCACTAGGAAGCGGTGACGGTGGCGGGCGTTTTGGAGGCTGCCTTGATGTAATTTGACGGTCAAAAAGTACTTTTTTTAGCCTAAATCAATTAATGATTTATATCTTTTTGTCGAGCTCACAAAATGCAATCTAAGACATAATAAGCGGAATGATATAAACCAGACAATTGAGAAACAAACAAACAATAGCCATAACAAATGAAGAAACTCGTATTAACCAATCAGAAGTCCTTGACCTTCTGTTTATATATTTCAGCGACCAATCACATCAATGCATCAGCACTCTCAATCTTCTAAGGCAAGTAAAAACTCAGACATTCTCACAATCTCATAACCACGACGTCTTTATGAAACCGTGTATTTACTGCAAAAGATTTCTATAATCGTAAATCAAATCAATTAGCAATATTTATTATTAAGCTTAACTTTTATAGGTTTGGTCAAGTATAATTCTAGTTTATGACTCAATATTTCTTTTATGCATTGTGTAAGAGATGTGCCATTTTCATTTACAGTAAAAAATAATGCGTGACAAATTAAATCGTTTAGAATGCGTTCTATTTATCGGAGAACCAATTATCGGACAATTGATCGAGAATCAAGTTATATATATACCTAAGTACTTTTATCTTTTGACGACATTTTTAATGATTTGTTTGTACTTAATTAAGAAATTACTATGTACATTGGTGCACTATTAAAAACAAGATATGTTATTTCTATAATCATAATCTCTTGCTTGGTGAATCAATTTTTTTCCGTGACTTTCCAGACAGATCTTTGAGCATCTGAACAGAGAAAAATGAAACAACTCGATCCGTTTTATTTTCGTCCCAACTCTTAGACAGTGCAACCCTTAAAGCAAAGGGCAATGAACTTACCCGTATTATTTTCATCTTAAAATTGACTTTACCTTTGTTTACCTCCAAGAAGTTTCTAAGGTATAATTTATGTGTGGATGTTAATGGCGTTATTATTTAGCTGCCCCAGACACATACGTCACTACAGAACCAGTTTCACTGTACCTACTCAAAGCAGTAATCATGTCTGGCTGCTTTTAGGTTATTTACTATGTGCGGTCATTATCATTTTAAGCTTGCTACTCACTAGCAAGCTGTAACTGTAACCAAACAGATACAGTTTGAGGTTCTAGTGTGTTCGCGTGAACGAACTTTATTTACTAGAATGAGTATCTCCTAGACTAGTGGCAAAGGAAGGAATAGAAATAGGCTGATCCCTTACCACGAGCTCTTAGAGCAGGACAATTTCACTGTCGCTTCCAGGCCTCCAAGCTCATAAGTCAGTACATCAGTAAGCCTGCTATTCGTCATCAGCTCGGTACGACCACAGCCCGTCCCGTCCACAAACTACGTTCACACTACGATTTTGGTAACAGTTTCGTACAATGGTTAGAGTTGGCTAATGGTAATGAGTACCTACCCGGCTTTAGTCATAGCATGACTTGTAAGCATGACTTCCTGTGGGTGTAAGTAAAGGATTACCTCACTTGTTAATGATATCATACGATTTAGAAATAAAACTAGGTTTACGGATTTTATCGCGGTTTTTTAAATTGAATTTTGGTCCCGACCCTTCGAATCCTTTACAGCATTCATGATCACGGGCGAGCTGATATCATACGATTTCAAAGTTCCACGTGTGCTTGCTATATCCTTATAAGATTGTTGTTTTCGTCATATATTATAATGACTGCTAATTGCTGGTTATGTTGTTATCCTTATACCAGATACGCTGGATCCAGGTTTAGTTAACCATTTTAAATGATAATGACATCATCGGTATTTCTCGAAGGGGTAGGTAGAGGTTTACCTTAGTACACCCACATTTCGCCAGTTATGTTATAGGCCCTAATATAATAAGGGCGTGCCTATTGCCATCAACCAGACGTGTTGCGTCTAAGAATTATCTTATGGAAAAACCCAGTAACTTATGCCCGATCCGGGATTCGAACCCCAGAACCCCTTGCTTAGCAGCCGCGCTTTGTTACCACTAGAGCTAGGCAGTCAATCATGTGAAAATATTTGTTAATAACGACGCAGATTTCTTTCTTCTTCTTGTTAGAATTGTCATGGATAATTTCCTTTAACCCTGGATCTGATGCTTGATAACTCAAATAACAATGTTTTATATAAACGATGCATGTATGCTTCTTGATATAAACGATGAGATCATTGTCAGTACAGGTTTTAAACTTAGGTATATTATAAAACGTAATGAGTGGACCAACAATATACCGTATAGCCTGAGATAAAATATCTACTTTTATATTTATATATATCTACGTATAATCTTTTGCTATAAAGTTAAAGTACCTATAGGTAATAATTATAATATACTTAATGACACCTTGGAACAGTTCACACAAGGTCATCAGATCCCAAACTAGGCAGACCTATCTATATATACCTATATATATATATAAGATTGTCCATCCTTGTAAACAAACGCAGACTATATCCCCTTATCCGGAAGTCTTTTACGACACCCACGGGATCATGTAAACAAAAAGTTCAAAGGAAACTGATCTACCAAAGGAAAAGATAAAAAGATTGTGGAGATATTACTGTGACAGATTAAGATAAAGATCTGTTCAAAGCTGACCAGCAAATTTCACCAAAACGGAATTGAACGTAAATCAACATAAAATTACGCCTGTGTTCCCCAAAGGTTATGGTATAGGTCCTAATGTAGTAGTGGATGGGCTTACTATCACTTACACAAATCCAGGCTCCGTGCTGCTACTGAGAATTACCTAATGGGAAATCCCAATGAGACTGCCTGACCTAGGAATCGAGATCTAGTACCGCACGCATAATCGAGATATTATGTATTGTTAAGTGGCATTTTAAAGCTACTGATTAGTTTATCTAAACTCGGCTCATATTTTTTTTCACTCCCGATACTGTCACGCCCTCCTTCTTTCGCGCCTTATCTATAAATGTCAATTGACGTCGTTTTTGAAAATCGAAAGTTCTGTAGAACGTGTCTTATTCTTTTTTTTTTATTTGAAATACTACCTACTTACTATAAAATTATTTGCTATTTAAATATCGAAAATGCATTAAAAACTATGCATAAAAATAAAATGGGATTAAAAATCATCTAGGTACCTATTTTTACTACGTCAATGGTATTTTAAAGAAAGAATACGCAGTGTGGCCAATCAATCAACACAAGTTATGGGGTCGTGGGACGTAGCGTGTGCGATTGGGCCACGGGCCGCAGGCCTTATTACACAAGAGATATTCATAAAGCTTGAGATACACGGGTTACATCACTGGCCCGCGACATTTCCATATAAAGGCCGGCCTACACTCGCCAGGTATTTTTAAATATACGAGGGTATAAAAATATATGCTAGCGTTTATATTGTAGTTTCAATCGTAAAATATATCAAAGGAATATGAGGTTTAATTTTAGTACTTGTTCGCAGATTTGTGTCACTATGGTTATGGCATATTATATGAAGGTTGAAGAGTTTTAATACTTGGTTGTAGATTTGAGTCACTTGTTATTGTAGACTATATGATGGTATTACTATTATACCTAGTAGAAATGTTATATTTATAGAGGCTGATGAACTAATTTATGACAACCAATCGGCGGCTACAGGACACTAAAACTACCACTTAAGGTCCATAATCCTTTGGCATGTGGGGATGGTTCCCAAGCCACTTGCGACGCGTGGGGATTATGGTACCCACTCCCCCCTAAGATGGAGGCCCTTGTTCAAAAGTGGACGTCTTCTGGCAGATGATGATTTTGAGGATTCATAGCTAATTTGTCAAAATGAATCATAAATAAATTGAACATTGTTATCGATGTGAACACCTATCATAAGTGTCTTGTGTTTCAAATCTATACCAACATTCGTTCTTACTTCCTTTATCCTCAAAGAATTCAGCAGGAAATTTAGCTATACCGTTTTGTTTTACTCATCGCTGCATACCGTCAATGTAGTCATGCTGTTCTCTGTTCTTATCGCACATATGAAACACACGTGAGTCAGAATACGGATGTACGATAGACAATGATAGACGACGTAAAATATAGGTATATGAGTCCCTTGGCGAAGATGAATGTTGACGTCACAATTTCCGATTAAAACACGATATTATTCTCTCCTTAAATTAGTTTAGTGTCTAATAAGACACTAGAGACGAATTTGTCTATCAGAAGTCAGTGGGCAAAGGAGTTTAACGTACTTATTTGAGTTCTAAGGCTTTTTATCTTTGCCTAGAACTGGCCAGTTTTTTTTTTGAAAGGCATTCGAATCGTGCTTGTCTTTTCGATTGGGTCTTGCCCGTCTCTAGTGTCCACCAATGAGAGTATTGCGACAAACGACATGATATGTTTAGAAACTATGTGGAGTTTTTAAACATCTACTAGAACACAGTGTTACCCGCAAAATTTTTTCGGGATAAAAAGTATCAAAATCGGTCCGACCGTTTGAGAGTGAAGAGGTAACAAACGCACAAACATACTCAAAAACTTTCCTCTTTATAATTTTGGTGTGAAGTGTGATAAGTATGATTTGAAGAAGAATACTATCAATGTCAGATTATAATATGTTTGGATATACAATTCTCATAATATTTAAATAACATTGAGAGGTCAACGTGTTAAAACTACAAGCTAATGTTTTGTTTGTTTGCTGCAAAGATCAAGGACATCTCAGAAGGTGCAGTCCTAATTAAATAACTTGTTTGAGAAAATAACAATATAAATAGACTTGTAGCGTTGGATCACACTAATGAAAGAGATTATAGAAATAAATTACGTTTTATAGTCTTAAAATGGATTTTTATACGATGTTATGATAAAATTATAAATATCTCTATTGAGAGATGAGGAGTAGCAAATGATAGGTTTGCCAAATAGTGTTATTTGGTTGAGGACTGTTACGAATATGAAGTTACTAGCTGCGACCCGCGGTGTTACCCGCTGATTTTTTTCGGGATAGAAAGCAGCCTATGTGTCAATCCAGGGTGTCAGCTACCTCCATATGAAATTTCATCAAAATCGGTCTAGCGGTTTGAGCGTGAAGAGGTAACAAACATACAAACTTTCGCCTTTATAATATTATTAGTGTAGTGTAATTGGTAAAGAGCAAAGATCTATAATAATTTTATTCTCACCAGTAACGCATTTACAAGTTTTAAACTATGCGTTTATTTAGATGCAGGTTTATTGAACCATCTGGACGATATTGTATGGCAGCCAGCCTCAGTAATATACGAGGTAGACTACACTTTAACCTTTACTGTTTTATGACGAGGATAATACAAGCATTAACTTAAACCCGGTTTAAGTCTATTGGTATATCTATTCTTTGACATGCAAACGACAGCTGCAGTTATTTAATCCATGGTTTTAAATTGTCATTTTTTATGATAAAAAGGATGTTGTTTTCGTCTAGATTGTCGAAATAAAATGCACATAATAGTCTCTCCATTCTCGAGGTGTAAACAGCAACATAGTAGAATATAACAGTTAAAGTCTAGTATCGACTACATTAAGTTGAGCGTCGCACGACACAGCTGAATTCCGAGGCGATTGTTGTCATACATTTTGTATGAGGAGCCTCTACGGTGGACACGACGCCCGTAAGTTACAATGTTTGGTGACTTTATTTATACAGAGTGTTAACCTTCTTTGGCTTAAGCGATAGAAGAATTAAGAATTACTATCAGCTGTTTTTATACTGCCTCGTTGGTCTAGTGGTCGCTAAGTGCGACTGCTGAGCACGAGGTCCTGGGTTCGAATCCCAGGTCGGGCAAAGTGTCACTGGGTTTTTCCATTAGGTAATTCTCAGTAGCAGCACGGAGTCTGGATTTGTGCCCGGTTGATGGCAATAGGCTCACCCCCTATTACATTGGGACCTAAAACATAACTGGCGAAATGTGGGTGTACTAAATGTGCACCTCTGCCTACCCCTTCGGGGAATATAGGCGTGATGTTATGTTATGTTATGTTATGCTTTTGTACCACTGGCCAAAAAAAAAGTGTGTAATCTTTTTTTCTTTACAAATATTTAATATTTAACTTCTTCGTTGTTGCAATGGTTGCAAAGCACGCCCGCTGAGCATCAGTTCCTGGATAGTATTTCCGAATCGGGCACTGTTATTGTTCCATTAATTCTCAATAGTTCGGAGTCTAAAATGGCCGGTTAATGGCAATAGTCTTGCCTTTCTTACAGTGGGACCTATAACATAATTAGCGAAATTTGGGTAAATATTTTTATCGCCCCACACTAGGAATTTCTCCTGTGTCGTGGGTGCGTTTCACAAACATGAAATATCACATACACAAACACCCAGACTCGGGACAAACATCTGTGGTTCGCACAAAGTTTTGCCCCTCTGCGCTAATCAGGTCGTCAATTAACGAAATTTGGGTGCATTTTATGGTATGCAAATAAAAATGCTAGTCAACTGTCCTACACAGACAAAAGCCTCTCTTAAAGAGACGGAACGAGCATTCATCACGCATGCTCACTGCGGGTTGTATATTCCCCTTATTTTTATAACCACAGTAAGCTGAATGTAATCTGCAAGAGTGATGTCAGAACATTTAGTACGTACTCCATTAAACCTATATTAGCACAGGTTTAACTTGTTATGCTGGCGAGAGAATCAAGAGTTTCGTATAAGGAAATTCCTCCATTTATCGGTCAACTTAATGTATAGTGGTATTCATTTTATAAAAGTTATTGCTGGCAGTTTTTTTACAACTTTTTGTTGAATTACGAACGTGCAATTGGCATATAAGAATCCGTATTTTTCTTATCGCCGCCGATAGCTTTTTCTTCGTCATTTTTGGTAATCTGTGTGTGAACTCGTCTCGTTAACCTTGTGTCATATAGCGGTAGACAACTTGTATTTCGCATTGCTTGCTTCTGAGTAATAGTGTTGTATTTCCATCCATTCGTAATGTTAATCCTTTAAGTTTATTATGTAGCTTAAGGTTCGAATTTAATCTCATTACACGCACCTGCTTAAGTTTGCCATACATTTAAATTGGAATTAGGTAAATGTGCCCTAATATTATTGTAACATTACATTATCTGGTTTAATGATACAGAATATGTTTGTTTTTAGTTTATCACACTAATATTAGAAATGCAAAAATTTGTTTGTATGTTTGTTACCTCTTCACGATCAAATGGCTGGACCGATTTAGATAAAATTTGGTATGGAGTTAGCTGACCTCCTGGATGCATGCATACATCGACGTTTTATTCCAGAAAAATGTAGCGGGTTACACCGCGGGGCGCAGCTAGTAGATATTATATATTTTTACGAAATCAAAAACAAGTCCAAATTTGGTAGAATGTGAACTCGCGCCTCTAGGTTTAACCCTCCCAATTCCTTCAGCCGCTAGACTACTTACTAGACCAATCTTAGACCGCCTTAATTTGACAGTTAAACAGCCAAACCAGAAATAACTGGTTACTTTATACTTTAACACTTACGATTACATGTTTAGACTCGTTTGCAGCCTTTTCTTGTTATCAATATATTTTGACACTAGATATGATTTACACTAATTAAATATTAGGTGCGGCATTTAGCATAAACATTATACTATAAATATGTATATTTAGATAATAATTGCTCTACTTTCTCGACACAAGTTCCGGGTTCATTGAACAAAGATTAAATGTAACCAAACATGAGCTTGTTTACAACTTTTATGTAGGGCCTGGAATGGCAATAGGCTCTCCATCTATTAGGACTTACAATTGATGGTTAAATGTGGGTGTGTGCCTACACCATCAAGGACTATAGGCGTGATTTACGACTGTCTTTTGCGAGTGATTTGCAAATAAAATACCTACTATTTAGCGTTTGTAGTCATGTGTTTATTGAGAAAGCCCGAATAAACAACTGACTATTACCGAACATTCGAGAATTCCCGAATAAACACATGACTATAACCGAAAAAAACAATAACATAAAATCACGCCTGTATTCACCGAAGAGATAGGCAGAGGTGCACATACAGTATACCCACATTTCGCCAGTTATGTTTTTAGGTCCCAATGTAATAGGGGGCGAGCCTATTGCCTTAAACCGGGCACACATCCAGACTGCTACTAAGAATTACCTAATGGAAAAACCCAGTAACACTGCCCGACCCGGGATTCGAACCCAGGACCTCGTGCTCAGCAGTCGCGCTTAGCAACCACTAGATCGACGAAGCAGTCACCGAAAAAAAGTACGTCGTCATCAGCCAAAATACGTCCACTGTTGAACATAGGCCTCCCCCTTAGAAGGGGAAAAGAGTACGTAATATACAATAATTAATTTATTTACATACGTCCAAATCCTTTAGTTAGATGTTTGAGAGAAATCCCACCATATATAGAAGTTTGATTTTATTGTATTGAATAGTAGAGAATGTAGGGATCTTATTTGCATTACTCTTGCTATAAAAGGGAGGAATAATGGTCATCGTACTGTATTGCCATTGAACAACCTTATTTTTCTTTCATTATATTGGTATTTTATGTCCGCTACGTTTAGTATAGGAATGCTTACAGTTAAAAGTTTGGACCTCCATGATAGTTTGTATGTTTAATTGATATTTCCGATTAATTGAATTAAGGAGGTCGGATATCGATGATATTTCAAATCTACATAATACCACATTTACGCTGGTAATCGATTCAAACGAAACTCGATTAGTTATTATTTTCAATTATCTCGATATTTATATATCTCGATATATTAGTTAATCGATTTCATCAACAATCGTCACATTTTTAGGTACTTTACTTACGTAATGCTTAAACTTTGTATTTATATGCTTCTCAAAAATATACTAACCAATCATATTCTTGTATTGGCATTCGAATAACGATATAAACAGCCCCGTTATACGAATGCTGCATATTTTAGAAGAGTTAATATCGGATTTCTTAGTCGTCAATTAATATTTAAATTCACACACAACTGTAATACAATTAGAGGTAAATTGTACGTAAAATTATTCAATTTAAAGCCAGTGCCGCTAGATGTAAAACGTATGGTAGCTGAGCAAGATTACCTAAGTGCTGGTAGCAATGTTCTCATTAACCCACATGAAGGGACTTTGTAGGAAATGTTAGGGTACTAAGACCAGCTTTATTAAAATTAGTTCCTAGGTTTTATGAAAAAGATGCCGTTTCAGTTAATTCGCCTTTGCAATTAGTTACACGGTGTAGCCACGTTTTAGTATTAAATATTATTGAGGATATATTCCATTTGAAGCTTAATATGTTTTCTATAATAACAGCCTATAACTGTCCCACTGCAGGGCAAAGGCCTCTTCTCGTATAGAGAAGGATTGCGCATTGAACACCACGCTAGCTCACTGCGGGTTGGCGGTTTCAGATAATTAAATCCAGGTTTCCTCAAAATGTTTTCCGTCACCGTTAGTCAGTGGTGTCTTAGAATAACTATAAGAAAGTATTATTGAAAAAGTCACATTGATACTTGCCCGGGTTTGAACCTGCAACCTTGTGCATACAAATCCGGTATGTTAACCACTAGGCCACCAAAACATTCGTAATGTTTTAGTACAATTTTAATTAAAGTTTACCATCGACAATTTAAAATTGGTGTGCGCAGGCACGAATGGTTTCTTTACCCGTAACCGACGCCTTAGCAACAATACTGCACAGAATATTCCACAAACTCTTATTATACCGGGTCCTCGACATCGTACACACAATATAATGTACGACACAACAAAATACTTACACATCAACATAATGCATGCCCCTTTTACCAACCCTTTCAAGTGTCTACGAAAATGGGCCATACCGAGTACAATAGCGGAAAAGTATGGAGAAGTCCGGGACACACCAACAAAGAAGAGTGTTGTGTTAGAAAACTGTCCGGCTACGAAGATGGGGGCTATTCTCATAAGTAGGACGTTGAGACGGCACGGGCCGTAATTGTGGTGACACGAAAACACCACTCTTGAGTTTCAAGAATAGCCCCCGTACACGGCGTACACTTGTAATAAAAATGTTTTGTGTTTTTTATTAAAAGGTTTTTAGACTTTTGTGGCGATGATTAGGATTGCCAGCAACAATTTTACTGAAGAAAATATTAAAGTGCGAGGCATTTGAATACAGTGTTCAGTGAAGTGTTATATTCTGTTCACTGACAAGACTTCGCTGAACATACAACATGTAACCTAATAAACCTATGGATTTATTCACGGCATTCTAAACTAAACGTTAAGTACGTTTAGTTTAGAATGCCGTGCCGTACTTAACTTTAGTTTTATATTGGGAATCTTTCCTAAATATTTTGTCATTTTAATCGGAAACGGTTGAATTTTACGTCTTAAATCAGCACAAGTGAAAAAGTTCATAATGCAAAAATAATTCACTGTAGTTTGTTTAATCGTGGATGTCTTAACCAAGACAAATGCATTATTTACAGCGCATTTAAACATCGTGTCGATGACTAACCACCACTAACTTTGCCAATCCGCATTAGGTGCTGCGATGTCGCAATCACCAGAATACTCCCCCTCGAACAAACTTAGTAGTACCTATGACGTTGATATGATGACCGACAATGCTTTGCTGCTGTAATTTCCTTTGACACTGAAATATGTAAATATATACATTTATAGAAACATCAGCATAATACTCAAGGAATGCCCTTGTATACATTTGAGGCCAAGAAGGTTACATACATAGTTATTAGGTTAGTAGGTGTTATCCACATGCTATTATTACAAGACATCCTATAACAACCAGAGACAATGCATTACTTACCTGTCATTGTACGAGTAGGTACCAGAAAAGAGTATTATGTCTTTAATGCTCGATACTGAGGTTATTATGGAAACATTTAACGGCTAGGTGAGTTATGGCCAACCGTTTACACGTTGGTTTCAAGGTCCCATTGTTTAACTCTATATTTTTACGTGACTAGTTAGAAGTAATTTTAATTAATCGACTTATTTGATTTGAGTTATTAGGTTTTGAATTTATAAGTGTGTTGATTGAGATTGTACACGCGACTTAAAAGATGATGCAATTAGGGCATTCGAGTGAGTAAAGTCAGGCGATTTCGTCGTTCATTGAATTTGTATTTTGAGTAACGGAGCCCGACGTTATTAAGTGATTTAAAAATACACCACTTTATTTTAATATTATCGTAAAGTTTCCCCTTATCTCGCCTCGTAAAAATTCTGAGAATAATCGTGAGAACGACCCAAAAATATCGCACAAAAATTACAACTAACATAAAGGTTTTACGTCACGTAAAAATAAAGCCTAAAGGGTTAAAATCATGCAATACATAGACATTGGTTAGTGATCCATGCATGACGTCAGCACCCTATGGGTTGACGGAATCATCCGCATTATACAGGGGTTGCACAGGCAGTATAAGGGTTGCATTTTAAAAACGTACCCTGTACCAAGTGGCCACCTGAGGTTGCCGAAGACACCACCGAAAACAATATGTTAAATGTTAATTATACTGGAAAACAAGCGTATCACACTTTATGTTATTGGTAGGAGATTAATTAATTTAAGTAAAAATTAATAAGCCTAAAAGAACTTAGTGCCTAAGTAAATCGCATGTTGTTAATTTGTATGTAATACACCTATAAAATGTTATTAGAAGGAGATATTAGACTCGTATATTAAAATGTAAACTTTTACGACATGGTCAATAAACAGGCCAATAACAATAAAAACGAGTATTTCGTACACCATAAGTATTTTTGTAATCACGAATACTGGCTGCAAATAAAAAATAAATGCCTTCAAACAAAGGCACGCGTCATCGAAAATAAAAAATCGAATGCATTCGAAATACAAATCAAACGTTCCACGCGCATTCAAACGATTATTTATTTGCGCTGTAAACAACCAATTTTGTTCGCACAATACAATATACATTAGCATTGGGCCCCTACTAAGGTAATGTCAGTTGACGAGCGCATATCGCTCGTTCGATACGTTTGGCGTGACTCTCGGGTATGCGTTTAAGAAATTACTTCCACATAACGGTATTGCGGAAACAGGTTTGTAAGTGCCAGTGTGGATTGCTGTCGGCTAGTGATTTTTCCGATATACGACATATAGTACCTGCTGAATTTACTTGTAGTCTGTACGCATGCGCGATAAGATCAAGACATTCTTGCAAAGCCGCGATATGTTTCGATTAGATATTTGATGTGAGTAAGCATGTTCTTCTATGTAATAACAATGTTTGAGTTCAGTACATGCTGTTTGTATAATAAGCCGATTTGTAAGACGTTTTGTATTGATTCTGTGCAAAACAAAGTCTTGACCGCCTTGTTATGTTATGACAACCAGATGTTGTCTTTTATAGGTTAGGCTCGTGTTCGCTTATCGATTTCATTTCGCATTAAACTATATTTCCAATGACATATTTGAAGATTTTGAAGCTGATTTTTGGTGGAGGTAGGAAAGCATTTTAAAGAACTTTCCTAGAGTTCTTGTCGCGGTAGACAGAAACTCTCCCTAAAGCTCCGATTCAGCAAAAACTTAAACTCGAATACAACATTTCAGTAGGTACAATAATCATAATCATACCTGCCTAAGATACAGAATTTATTTCTAATTACATTACTCACCTACTTGAAGTAATATTGTAACATTACTTCCAGCAGCATCATCTACAATTGGCGCATCATATAAAAGTATGAAGTTAATAAGCATTATAAAGCGTTTATCCGATTTAAATTGAAAGTGTGATGGTTTAATGCAACGGTTGCGATTTACAGCCGTCATCAGGCTTGTCCCGCCCACAGCTGCCCACGCGCATGTTGCACTTTTGTACGACTGCCGTCTAAAATATTGATATTTCATACTTTTATACTACATCGTTTAGTAAATATGTTTGTTATTATTATAAAAAAATACAATTCCAAGCATTTGATTATATTATAGGTACTGACTTTTAAACTACCGCGTTGTATGATTATAATAGAAAATTTAAAACACGGGAATTAACGCGAACACAAGTTTTTGATTATTTTGTCATGTGACACCTGATTATTATGAATATAATATACGTATAGGTACCTACTTCAAATAGCTAACTTTACCTAATTAACATTACAAAATAAACTTGCTTATATGCATACTTATAGCAATTCTAATTGCAGAAATGTTGGTACCTACTTTGTTTTGATATAGGAAACTTTCCACGGAAATATAAAAAATATAACATAAAACGTTCATCATGAAGTAGTTACGGAATATTAGATATGGAAATAGCGTTAAAAATCGATTAGACTCGCGATGGAACAATCGATAAGCAAAGAACTTGAAGTATTAGGTACCTACTTGGTTTGTTTTTTATTCGCTGAAATCGGCAATCTAAATAACATTTACTGGCTCATGAAATCTGTAATAAATAGTTCCTAAACTTCTTATTCCAGTTACATGTCGCTAACAACTCTATTAGTAACGGAATAAAACAAAACTCATAATACGAGATGTCATTGAAACGATTCGATAAAAAAACAAAAATCGAATCGATTTCCCGCCGTCTCGATTCAATTATGCTTTATGTAAACATTCTAAGGAGTAAGGACGTCCAAACTCGACGACTCGATATTTGCATTTCAATGTCGTAATCGATTTGAATTGAAACTCGATTATCGATCAAGTACCAGACGTTCGTACTACTTTCACTGGATCGCAATTATTGTAACGTTAATATTTGCTTAGTATTCGGCGCTGATAAAGTGTATTGAGGACTTGACAAGTTTTCAAGTGTTTTAAATTAGTTTGGCTTAAATAATTAAGCTTTATAACAGGCTATTTATACGTCAGTAACATTTAATTATTTTAAGAATGTGCCTAATTAAATTAAACTTGGGAGTGATGAAGTTAATTACTTTTTTAATAGGTACTGATAATTATGACACCTCTTGTAAATATCGAGTTTATTATTTACTTAATTAGTGAGCTAAGTTTTTAGAAGTGTTTGATAAATCTGTGCTCTTCTATCGCTCATAATTTATAATCATATTGAAGTTCAAAACTTTTTAAATTCGTCAGTTTATTTTAGTAAAAAAACTCTTTGAACAATCTATGTAGATTATTTAATAGACATCATATTAAATATGGAAATCATACTCGCGTCTCCCAACCACAGAACTACACTACAATAGCTTAAAACCTCATTAATACTTGTACTAATAACAATGACATACTCGCGTATTCTTAGGTCAATCGATCAGTATACTACACAGTATTCTTCGATTGACTTACAAACTTTAATATGTGAGAATGAACACGTGGTAAACGTTCAGAGGTAATAATGTGGTACACATCAGCTGTTACTTTCCCATCGAGTCTGTTTGACACTGTTATAGGAAACGCGTTTACTAGCAACCTAATGATACAAACAAACCTTAAAGTCGTATTAAAAAACACTTATGTCATATAAAATTGACATTGTCAGAACATTGATGAAATTATACCTGTCATTATTTATGACATGTCAAAGTGTAGAGATGCCAATAGACTTATACTTAAGCTGTTTAAGTTATGAGAACTTTTTGCATTTTTGAGTTCTGTAATACAGTCTGGTTTTCGAACACAATGGTTCAATTTTAGTAGGCCATTAGACGGTAATTTGAAACAAAAGAGAGCCTATTCTAAGTTTAAAAAATTACGTTTATAACAAACTAGCTCCAAAACTGTCTAGCAATACGCATGACGAAATATATTATGAGCACATAGCGTAACTTATACAAAATACTATTTTGTTATATGAAGTGCGTTAACAAATAATACATAATTACAACATTGCAGCGCCCAACGAAACGGTAACATTGAATAATCGGTTTAATAACAAAATAATTTGAATAAGCGAAAGTATTCGAATAAACTAAGCCGTTTGGCGTTTTATAGTTCGAATGTAGGTAATCGGAGTAACGTGTGCTTCGCAATCGTAATGCAAGAAGTCTAGTTTGTGATTCAGTATGTTTATTGATAAAGCTTGCTTGATATTTTAAATAAAATATAAATTGTCGATATCTTTGTCCTGAACGGCCCATCACTAGCGAAATACTATGCAATCGTATATAATATGCATAGGTATCATGAAATATTATTTGATTGCTTCTCAGTGGACATTCGACGACTAGAATCAAGTCACAAGGTTACAGGATTTACCATTCTACAAAAACGTATGATTCAATCGTTACTGAGAAATCGAGACGAAACTGGTCGTGTTAATTAATAGTTTAGCGCCGACTCGATTTTTAGAGTCCGATCGAATGAGAAGTTATTTGAAATTCAAAATTGGAACTTCGTAACGAGATCGAATAGCGAACGGTTTTCCGGAAATTTAATCAGAAGTATGGGTGCATACATTCCTAAATGTCAAGGAAATTAGTTCGAAATTTAAAACTAAATAGCGAGCCATTTTATTTCTTATAGCCTAATGAAAGAAGCCATTAGCCTTTTTAAGCCTATTGACATCTCTATACTTTGTCAAGTAAAATAGAATGACAGGGGTAATTTAAAGAATAGTTATTAACTGATTTTTTTTAAAGTATGAAGGTATGTTGTGTTTCCGGTGATGTTAAAACCTCATACATTATTATGAGTTTAACATTCTACTTCTAAGTTACTTCCCACTGTGCATAAGTGAGCAAGCCACATTTTTCATGTGTTTATGTTTTTACTCATTTGTTTTTTTATGAATTCGAGAGTAGTAAAGTAGTATTCTGGCTGACGTCAAAACGTCATATTTTGACAGCTGTCATTAAGTTTGACAGCCGCTACCTCGTCTCATAAGCGCTTCTGAAGGCTTATTTTTAATGCTTAAACTTTTATGTGACTACAAACTAGTGACGTAGTAAGTTTTAAACCGACCTTCGGCAAGGCGGCGAGGCACTGCTGCTTGACGTCCCAGATGAGCTGGTCCCTGGGGAACTGCAGGCTCTTCTGCACGTTCAGCTCGGGCACGTGCACTCGCACCAGGAGCCAGCCCTCGGCGCCTTCAGAGCACTCGCCCTCCATTACGCTACGCCATCTGTGGAAGAAAACGTACATTAAAAAGGGGAAACTGCCTAAACCAATTTACGATTTTGATATCTGATTCTGTGCATTGAAAAATACTTCAACTGAAAGAAAAGAAAGATCTTTTTACAAACGCTGTTATTAAAATATCGTTATCCACAAACATAGGTCCAAAAAAGACGGTCTTAAATCTAGCCCTAAAAGTCTAACGATTACCCGAGTCCGCGTTAGGAATAACGCAAAAGAATAAAAAGAAATGGAGAAAAAAAGTCTTATTTTACAAACAGCTGGTTTTCTTAAAGTTGGCCTTAAAATAGGGTATACAGTTGGTAAGAAAAAGTATTTTATCAAAATGGCGGCCGAAAACTGTAGGTAAATACTCCTTTCGCCCTCCAGACAGATGACCTATCTGTGTCCAATTAATTAATCTTAGGTACCATCTACGTTTAGGTTGACTCAACTAAGAAAAATAGAGTGGTTTATCTATGGACTGGCTGGATTTATTGCCTATTATTTTTAGTATAGGCAACAGTTTATGTCGGGGCTTGCTATGTAATGTTTCTTCTTCGTCAAGTAGGTACTAGGTACTTGATTTAGTTAAAACGGTCTCTTTATAGGACATTGGCCTTATGTGACCATATTGGTTATGATGCTGGAAGGCTATCTTGCGTACTTATGTTATAATATAATAATAGCCTATAACTGTCCCATTGCACGGCAAAGGCCTCTTATAGTCTAGCGAAGGATTGATCATTGTTACAATAACTGTATGTTTAAATCATTTTATTTTTTGTTCTTTACCGGTGAACGGGTATGTCCCCTTGGCCTTTCCAATAACAGGTACCTTAATGGCAATTGATGAATTATTGAGCCTGCTTCACAGATAATCAGTGTTGAGTAAATTTATCTGCGGAAAATATAGAACGATCGAGGTGGCAAATACATACCTAAAATTATACATAAGGCCTGAATTCCCCGAAGGGGTAGGCAGAGGAGTACCTATAGAAGTTACACTAACATTTCGTAAGTCATTTTTCAGGTCCCAATGTAATAGGGGACGAGCCTATTGCCATCAACCGGACACTAATCCAGACTTCGTGCTCCTTAGAATGACCTAATGGAAAAATGCAATAACACTGCCCGATCCGATTCGAACGCACGACCACATGCTCAGTAATCACGCAACCACTAGACCGACGAAGCAGTCTAATACAATTCTTCAATAAAGAACTGTTTTTACCGTGATGATTAAAATCAGACAAGAGACGAAATAAATAAAATGCAATCAACACAACATGAAGTAGAAACAAGACATTATGCGTAAATAGAAACCGACAAGCAATACCTAGCTTAGCTTTTATTCTTGTTCAATGGATGGCAAAAATGCAAATTTTCCTGCTTATAATGTGTCGCATGCGCATGCCGTCCGGTTGCAGCCCCCATACCATGAACTCTTGAAGCTGGACATTTTACGGCGTAGAAACGAGACGTCGCTACGTGTAGTGTTATAGCGTCTCGCTTCCACAACGCAAGATATCCAGCTTTATGTGTTCTTGGTAAGGGCCCAGTACTCTGAAGTGCGCTGGTGAATGCGCCGGCGAGACTAGCGCGTTTCTAGGAATAATGGCGACGTGATTTTTACCAATTAAAGAATGCGTTGAGGAAAAGATAAGGTTTTAAAGTGTGTAAGGTATAAATATTTCGGTAGAATTGTCTTTAATGTGTGTCAAAGTAATCGAATGGATAACGTTAATTAGGGTTTACAATCAGTAAGCATAACAGTAGAGATAGCGTTATGGTGATAGTTATCGATAATAGTGTTAAACAATATAAGCTTTAATTATAAACGGTTTGGCTAAAACAAATTAAGTAATCAAAATTAGATATTTTAACCCTTTCCCAGTGTAATGAGCCACAGATGGCATAGCTATTGTTTTACTATTGTGTCTGCTTCTCGCACAGTCAGTGTTAAAATTATCTTTATATGAAGTAGGTATTTGGCTCATTTTCATTCTGAGGCCAGGATATACATTTATTATAATGTTTAATTAGCTGTTAAGTGTAGCTCATATTGGGAGGACGAAGACCCTTTCATCGGCCTCCCAATATGAGCTTGGGTCTGATAAAACCCTCGTTGATAAAAAAAGTCCATACGTTTTTGTAGGATTGTTACTGATTGTCTTTTAATTTAAATAAGAGTAACGAAACTTAAAATCTGGAACTTGAATTATACCAGTGTACTTACTAGATTTTCTTAAATACTTATAAAAAGTCGAATAAATATTATCGTTTATGAATAAGATACAATATTACAAGTTGAAACAACTTTACTTTTTGACTGCCTCGTTGGTCTAGTGGTCGCTAAGCGCGACTGCTGAGCACGAGGTCCTGGGTTCGAATCCCGGGTCGGGCAAAGTGTTATTGGGTTTTTCGATTAGGTAATTCTCAGTAGCAGCACGGAGTCTGGATTTGTTGCCCAGTTGATGGCAATAGGCTCGCCCCGTATTACATTGGGACCTACCCCTTCGGGGAATACAGGCGTGATGTTATGTATGTATGAAAAAACTTTAGTCTCAACTTATCCGTTGGTAAACGAAGCTTAAACTTACGAAATCTTTTGCGTTATCTCCAAGTAGGTACACAGACTTTGTTTGTGCATACAGATAGTATTATCTTGTGGTCCCAGTTGCCGCCACAAAATATGACGTATGTCTACACTCTACACCAATTAGAACGCGTTCCATTTATAAATTGAAATCGAACGTTTGGTTTTTAAATTATATGGCCAATTGATTTTTTTATCTCTGTGGCTTAATCGATAAGATTGAGCACAAGTTTTTCGTTAGTGTAAATAAAATTACTCTTTCTGATAGATATGTACTTAATATGGTAATTAGTGGCGTAGATAAGCGACAAGACGTCACTTTTCAACACACAGACTTAATGGGAACCGTAATAGCTATGATAAAATCATAGTTACATAGTTACAAAGTATTTTCAATAACATTAGACATTTTTTCAACCGACTTTGACAGCTGCAGTTATCAATTAGTATTGTCAATACATTTTCGCTTGAATGCTTTTTGTATGCCTTCAGTATATATTTCATAACTACCCAGAACTTAAATAAACTAAACTTAAACAGCCAAAGAGGTTTGTAACATTAAACTTGAATGTATATTTACAATATAGAACAAGTTACACGCAGGTTTACGAGCTTGTACTATATACCTTTGTATATACATAACACACAATAATACAATTAAAATACATACCTCTGTGTATGTATTTTAATTACTCAGACACCGTTACACGCCCTACAAAAACCTACCACATTGTCATGTAATCGAACTTTAATAGACAGGGAAATTATTTCTATCAACGTAAAAATGGATAGTGCGCATGCGTGCAACGATCAGTTATCTCCGTAATTGAGGTATTTTGAGATAAACTACTTAATTGACAAATTGATCGATGAACAAACCTATTAAGGTCATTAAGATACACACTTAATTGTTTTGATTGTTGCTAATGTTTTACATAGAAATAGTGTTAAAGAAACTATTAGTTTGATTGGTATTTGATGGTGTTCTACCAAGTTAGTTTGATAAGACACCTGTTTTTATTCGGCCTTAATACGTGTCTTATACACGTGTACAAGTTCTCTATAATCAATATTATAGGGAACTTTTTTATTTGTACATTTTTTTTTTAATGATTCCAGTACATACAAAGTTAGCTTCACTATTATCGACTACCTACCTAAATCTATCAAAAGAACCTAAAAAATTTCAATTTTTATGTGATGATGATGATGGTGTGTGCCGAGGTTTAAACTTGCGACCTTTCATTTGGCATTCCGACGGTCGTACCACTCGGCTATCACTGCTACTTCTTACAATAAAATACTTCGTATCACAAAATAAAAGGCCAATAAGGTTGTCTGTAATGTTATTTGTCATTAAAATCATTCTTTTGTTTCTTTTCAAAATGATTTATATAATTTATCGCGGCTCCTGACGTAAAATATGTATTTGCTATTTATCTGGCAGTTATAGGAGTTGAACCTCTTTGCTGCTTATCTCCAACGTCGTACAAGTCGGCTTAAAACATGATTCATTATAGTGCGTGTGACAAACTGCAAATATTGTATACTGTCCCCTTACCATGTACTTTTAAAGCGGGAAATTTTCCGTCGTGGAAGAGAGACGTCGCTACGTTCAGCGTAGAGCGGCGACTCGCTTCCACAACGGAGTTTCCTGCTGTAAGAGATCATGGTAAGGGGGCTGCACGGCGTACGCGTAGGTACTATGTGTATATTTACTGTATGCGTGTACTTATGTGTCAATACATGTAACCTTTGAGTTATGACGTTATGGTTCAAAATAGAAACAATATTATTAAGACGATAAGAGATAAATTAAGACATGTTTTGTCGGTAGGCCTTAGGGATTATACACATCGGATTGTTCAAAGTTCAGACTTAGAACTGTATGTGTCAGTGGCTTAGAAATTATTACAGTGTGCCCGGTTGATAGCAATAGTCTCGCCCCTATTACATAGGACCTACAATATACAGGCGTGATGTTATAATGTTACATATATACAAGTAACTCACTGCGTATTCGATTCAACACAGCATTTCTTCTTCATATTTTAGACCAAAAACACTTTCCCTAAATTGAATTTCACAAAAACTCAGTTCTGTTTATTCAAAGAATAACAATTCCTATCATCCCCTATAATTTAATAATGTTAGACTTCATTTCGCGGAGTTCTAGAAAGCTCTATTCAACAGACGGATCTCCTAAGTGGACTATTTTATTCCGACACTGATCGACGGAGTAAGCCTGCGTGAATAATACGATTAGACGTATTTTACTATCATCTAATTCTATAATGGCTGAGGAATTCCGACAGGAAGAAATATATTAACGCGTTATGGGAGATCGTCACGCTCCATTTTTTTTTCATCTTTGTTATTGTTCCCGAACGAAACAGAACGCTGGTCATTTACTGAATTTTTTGAATTCGAGACTTTTTTTTTTCTTTATTAAAAAAAACGTCGCTCCACACTAGGAAATTCTCCTGTATTGTAGGTGCGTTTCACAACCATTAAATATTCACATACACAAACACCCAGACTCGGGACAAACATCTGTGGTTCGCACAAAGATTGCCCCGTGCGGGAATCGAACCCGCAACCCTTAGCGCAGCAGTCCAATCGCTTAGCCACTGCGCTAATCAGGTCGTCATTCAGTCTATACCAGTGTTACTTAACTAGTAAAGTTAATAATTATTACAATAACACAATTACACTTAAATACCTATATAAACCACGTTAGCCATGGACTATAGGAAGCGCAAATACAGGGGCTCAGTGTTCTTTTTACGGGACGGAAATTGTACAATAGTGCTTTTTTTGGTATTGGATCAATGATTTAACACACTCACAAACGTTCGCCTTTATATAATTAGTGTGATAGTGTGCAGTGTGATTTTGGGTACGGTCGTAATCCAGCTTTGTGAACTTGGCACCCGACTTTCGAAAAATTCACTTTTTTTAGGTTCTTTTGATAGATTTAGGTATGTAGTGGATAGTAGTGAAAGTAATTTCGTTTGTAGTAAAACCAAAATTTTTTTATTAAAAATCAAAAATTCGTGAAAAAAGGCAGCACCCGAAATTGCAAAACGAATATGAAAATGGCTAATAGACATGCGTATGTGTTAGTAGAGGTTTGTAGTGAGCTTATTTTCGTTTGTAGTTAAACAGAGAACTCATAAAACAATATTTTCCCTAAAACATTGAAAATTTACCCCTTGAAGTCGTATTACATGAAAATGCGGTTACTACAAACGATGAAAGTAGCTAAAAGACGTACGTGGGTGTTACTAGAGGTTTGTAGTGAGCTTATTTTCGTTTGTAGTTAAACAGAAAACTTTTAAAACGATATTTTCACTAAATTATCGAAGATTTTCCCCTTGAAGTCGTATTACATGAAAATGCGGTTACTACAAACGATGAAAGTGGCTAAAAGATGTGCGTGTGTGTTAGTAGAGGTTTGTAGTGAGCTTATTTTTGTTTGTAGTTACACAGAAAACTTTTAAAACGATATTTTCACTATAATATCGAAGATTTTCCCCTTGAAGTCGTATTACATGAAAATGCGGTTACTACAAACGATGAAAGTGGCTAAAAGACGTGCGTGTATGTTAGTAGAGGTTTGTAGTGAGCTTATTTTCGTTTGTAGTTGAACAGAAAACTTATGAAACGATATTTTCACTTAAATATCGAAAATTTCCCCCTTGAAGTCGTATTACATGAAAATGCTATTACTACAAACGTTGAAAGTGGCTAAAAGACGTGCGTGTATGTTAGTAGAGGTTTGTAGTGAGCTTATTTTCGTTTGTAGTTAAACAGAGAACTCATAAAACGATATTTTCCCTAAAACATTGAAAATTTACCCCTTGAAGTCGTATTACATGAAAATGCGGTTACTACAAACGATGAAAGTGGCTAAAAGACGTACGTGGGTGTTACTAGAGGTTTGTAGTGAGCTTATTTTCGTTTGTAGTTAAACAGAAAACTTTTAAAACGATATTTTCACTAAATTATCGAAGATTTTCCCCTTGAAGTCGTATTACATGAAAATGCGGTTACTACAAACGATGAAAGTGGCTAAAAGACGTGCGTGTATGTTAGTAGAGGTTTGTAGTGAGCTTATTTTCGTTTGTAGTTGAACAGAAAACTTATAAAACGATATTTTCACTTAAATATCGAAAATTTCCCCCTTGAAGTCGTATTACATGAAAATGCTATTACTACAAACGTTGAAAGTGGCTAAAAGACGTGCGTGTATGTTAGTAGAGGTTTGTAGTGAGCTTATTTTCGTTTGTAGTTAAACAGAGAACTCATAAAACGATATTTTCCCTAAAACATTGAAAATTTACCCCTTGAAGTCGTATTACATGAAAATGCGGTTACTACAAACGATGAAAGTGGCTAAAAGACGTACGTGGGTGTTACTAGAGGTTTGTAGTGAGCTTATTTTCGTTTGTAGTTAAACAGAAAACTTTTAAAACGATATTTTCACTAAATTATCGAAGATTTTCCCCTTGAAGTCGTATTACATGAAAATGCGGTTACTACAAACGATGAAAGTGGCTAAAAGACGTGCGTGTATGTTAGTAGAGGTTTGTAGTGAGCTTATTTTCGTTTGTAGTTAAACAGAGAACTCATAAAACGATATTTTCCCTAAAACATTGAAAATTTACCCCTTGAAGTCGTATTACATGAAAATGCGGTTACTACAAACGATGAAAGTGGCTAAAAGACGTACGTGGGTGTTACTAGAGGTTTGTAGTGAGCTTATTTTCGTTTGTAGTTAAACAGAAAACTTTTAAAACGATATTTTCACTAAATTATCGAAGATTTTCCCCTTGAAGTCGTATTACATGAAAATGCGGTTACTACAAACGATGAAAGTGGCTAAAAGACGTGCGTGTATGTTAGTAGAGGTTTGTAGTGAGCTTATTTTCGTTTGTAGTTGAACAGAAAACTTATAAAACGATATTTTCACTTAAATATCGAAAATTTCCCCCTTGAAGTCGTATTACATGAAAATGCTATTACTACAAACGTTGAAAGTGGCTAAAAGACGTGCGTGTATGTTAGTAGAGGTTTGTAGTGAGCTTATTTTCGTTTGTAGTTAAACAGAGAACTCATAAAACGATATTTTCCCTAAAACATTGAAAATTTACCCCTTGAAGTCGTATTACATGAAAATGCGGTTACTACAAACGATGAAAGTGGCTAAAAGACGTACGTGGGTGTTACTAGAGGTTTGTAGTGAGCTTATTTTCGTTTGTAGTTAAACAGAAAACTTTTAAAACGATATTTTCACTAAATTATCGAAGATTTTCCCCTTGAAGTCGTATTACATGAAAATGCGGTTACTACAAACGATGAAAGTGGCTAAAAGACGTCCGTGTATGTTAGTAGAGTTTTGTAGTGAGCTTGTTTTTGTTTGTAGTTACACAGAAAACTTTTAAAACGATATTTTCACTAAATTATCGAAGATTTTCCCCTTGAAGTCGTATTACATGAAAATGCGGTTACTACAAACGATGAAAGTGGCTAAAAGATGTGCGTGTGTGTTAGTAGAGGTTTGTAGTGAGCTTATTTTTGTTTGTAGTTACACAGAAAACTTTTAAAACGATATTTTCACTATAATATCGAAAATTTCCCCCTTGAAGTCGTATTACATAAAAATGCGGTTACTACAAACAGTGAAAGTGGCTAAAAGACGTGCGTGTATGTTAGTAGAGGTTTGTAGTGAGCTTATTTTCGTTTGTAGTTTAACAGAAAACTTATAAAACGATATTTTCACTAAATTATCGAAGATTTTCCCCTTGAAGTCGTATTACATGAAAATGCGGTTACTACAAACGATGAAAGTGGCTAAAAGACGTGCGTGTATGTTAGTAGAGGTTTGTAGTGAGCTTATTTTCGTTTGTAGTTGAACAGAAAACTTATGAAACGATATTTTCACTTAAATATCGAAAATTTCCCCCTTGAAGTCGTATTACATGAAAATGCTATTACTACAAACGTTGAAAGTGGCTAAAAGACGTGCGTGTATGTTAGTAGAGGTTTGTAGTGAGCTTATTTTCGTTTGTAGTTAAACAGAGAACTCATAAAACGATATTTTCCCTAAAACATTGAAAATTTACCCCTTGAAGTCGTATTACATGAAAATGCGGTTACTACAAACGATGAAAGTGGCTAAAAGACGTACGTGGGTGTTACTAGAGGTTTGTAGTGAGCTTATTTTCGTTTGTAGTTAAACAGAAAACTTTTAAAACGATATTTTCACTAAATTATCGAAGATTTTCCCCTTGAAGTCGTATTACATGAAAATGCGGTTACTACAAACGATAAAAGTGGCTAAAAGACGTGCGTGTATGTTAGTAGAGGTTTGTAGTGAGCTTGTTTTTGTTTGTAGTTACACAGAAAACTTTTAAAACGATATTTTCACTAAATTATCGAAGATTTTCCCCTTGAAGTCGTATTACAAAAGGAAAATCTTCGATAATTTAGTGAAAATATCGTTTTAAAAGTTTTCTGTGTAACTACAAACAGAAACAAGCTCACTACAAACCTCTACTAACATACACGCACGTCTTTTAGCCACTTTCATCGTTTGTAGTAACCGCATTTTCATGTAATACGACTTCAAGGGGAAAATCTTCGATAATTTAGTGAAAATATCGTTTTAAAAGTTTTCTGTTTAACTACAAACGAAAATAAGCTCACTACAAACCTCTAGTAACACCCACGTACGTCTTTTAGCCACTTTCATCGTTTGTAGTAACCGCATTTTCATGTAATACGACTTCAAGGGGAAAATCTTCGATAATTTAGTGAAAATATCGTTTTAAAAGTTTTCTGTTTAACTACAAACGAAAATAAGCTCACTACAAACCTCTACTAACACACACGCACATCTTTTAGCCACTTTCAACGTTTGTAGTTATAGCATTTTCATGTAATACGACTTCAAGGGGGAAATTTTCGATATTTTAGTGAAAATATCGTTTTATAAGTTTTCTGTTTAACTACAAACGAAAATAAGCTCACTACAAACCTCTAGTAACACCCACGTACGTCTTTTATCCACTTTCATCGTTTGTAGTAACCGCATTTTCATGTAATACGACTTCAAGGGGAAAATCTTCGATAATTTAGTGAAAATATCGTTTTAAAAGTTTTCTGTTTAACTACAAACGAAAATAAGCTCACTACAAACCTCTACTAACATACACGCACGTCTTTTAGCCACTTTCACCGTTTGTAGTAACCGCATTTTTATGTAATACGACTTCAAGGGGGAAATTTTCGATATTATAGTGAAAATATCGTTTTATAAGTTTTCTGTGTAACTACAAACGAAAATAAGCTCACTACAAACCTCTACTAACACATACGCATGTCTATTAGCCATTTTCATATTCGTTTTGCAATTTCGGGTGCTGCCTTTTTTCACGAATTTTTGATTTTTAATAAAAAAAAATTGGTTTTACTACAAACGAAATTACTTTCACTACTATCCACTACATACCTAAATCTATCAAAAGAACCTAAAAAAAGCGAATTTTTCGAAAGTCGGGTGCCAAGTTCACAAAGCTTCGTAATCCTAGTAGATACTGCGTTATAAAAGGCTTAATCTACATTTTATTAGTCCTAAAAAAACATAATCTCATGTCCAATAACTCACTGCCCTCCTTCACCCGTAATTTGTACCATGTAAGGTAATTAGGCAGGCATTTCCTAGATAAGTCAGCGACGAGTAATTACCCTAGTTAAGATAGAACGTTAAGTGTTCGAGTGATGAAATGTTCCACGGATGATAAATATGTGTGATCTAAGTGATATTTAAACGTTAGTAGTATAATTGGTTGCTTTATTAACCACAAGGAACCTAGATTGTACACTGCCTTTTGACCGAATTGTCGCCTTACAACTAAACGTAACGTCCATAATTATTATAATAATTGAAATTATAAGTATTTACTTTTTCGTATCGGCATGAGCCAATAGCTACGTGGAATAGGTCATGCCGTGCTGTAGAGATTGGCCCTGGACGGCCAACCACGCTGCTATCCTTGTTGACGGATGGTAGCGTAGTTGGCCGTCCAGGGTGCGACCGCGCGGGACGTACTTCTGTGTCGTCACTCGTCGAAGATCTCTAGCTAACTTTGTTCGATGTTTAGCAAACAATAGATATTTAAACGAGTACTTTTTACAGACTTTCTTTCATTGATTCGTTAGTTGGCCAGTTTTATTATAGTTTCTAATAAGTAATTGCCGTTATAAATACGGAGTATGTCCATCTTGCACCCGACAAGGCGACTTGAATGATTGAATGGATTTAAATGAATGAAGGATTCCTTTTACATAGACTACATAAAGTCTAACTACATGTAGATAAGCAGCAACCTCTTCTTTTACTATGATGGAAAAGGTATCAGGGATAAACGCAAATCTTTCGCAACCCTTTAGAGTAAATTTTTTTTTTTTTTTATAAAACGTCGCCCCACACTAGGAATTTCTCCTGTATCGTGGGTGCGTTTCACCAACATGAAATATCACAAACACAAACACCCAGACTCGGGACAAACATCTGTGGTTCGCACAAAGTTTTGCCCCGTGCGGGAATCGAACCCGCAACCCTTAGCGCAGCAGTCCAATCCCTTAGCCACTGCGCTAATCAGGTCGTCTTAAATAATTAATTAAATATGGAAACCTAAAGCTATTTAAAGATCGTAACAAGACAACAAAACAAATGTAAAACTATGTATAAACCTAAGACAATAGAACCGCGATTTTAACACTAGGCTATCACTTAGTGACACACGTCGATACTTTAACACTAGCACCAAGTGAGTGAGGTAACGGTACCAGTTACTAGCTATGTCTGGTTCGTGTTTATCGGTGAACAGTGTAAATATTTGAACGAGCGGCCGACGCGCGCAGCGGGTACATCAACCTGGTTTCAGAACGTTGGTGATTTTAAAGGGAATTTTGTTTTAGATTCTACTTTGGAAATCGTTGACTACCTTTGTTTAGATTAGACTGGTTGAATGGTGATGGGAATAATCGGAAGAGATTTCTTTAAATTTGATAAAAAATCTGTATACATTTTTGGGATGTTTATTGAAATTTCAGTCGCACAGTAGATAGATCTCACAATGAATATATATAGTGTTATAAATATCACACTTCGTAAATTAGATTAGATTACATTAGATGCAAGATAAATTAAGGTAATATTAAAAAAAAAATTAACAAAAGCATTTAAATCAAAAGTCCTATAATATTGTACTGTCACCAAACCTTTTTAAGTATGCAAAATTTCATTTCAATCGGATGTCAAAAAGTGGTTTTAATTTCGATTGCAAGATTTGACCTAAACAAACTCACATACACACAAACATTGCAAGTTAAATATAAGCTTGTTAAATACATTTACAATTATCTTTTTACTTGTCATATTATTAGTATTAATGGGTTACATTGCGGAAGTAAATAAACAATACGTACATCAAAGGTCATTAATATTGCTTCCATGCCTTTTTCAGCTACGTATGTGGCCATTAATACTGAAATGTATGGTTAAACCAATATGACTATAAAAGTAATATTTAATGAACATGGAACATTTAATAACGTTATTACATCATCAATTAACACTATACCGCTAACGCTCAGGTAAATTGTCGTAACTGTACATTTTGAGCAATTTCCGACTTGTTCACACATTACTTTGGCCTTCCATAGAGTAAAGGTACTTTATTAGTGGGATGTCAGAAATTTCACTCAAATTTCTCTAATAAAGAGCGTGACGTCATGCACTTTAGAGTGATGCTACGTGAGAATTTTAACTATTTAATTTCATTTTTAACATTAAAAAATGCAAAGTGGTGCTTTAATGTACCATATTCTGGGAAATAGTTCTTGGACTGTCGTTGGTCTAGTGGTTGCTAAGCGCGACTGCTGAGCACGAGGTCCTGGGTTCGAATCCCGGGTCGGCAAATTGTTACTAGGTTTTTCCATTAGGTCATTCTTAGTAGCAGCACGTAATCTGGATATGTGCCCGGTTGATGGCAATAGGCTCGCCCCCTATTACATTGGGACCTAAAAACATAACTGGCGAAATGTAGGTGTACATTTTTATTATATCCTATTCGTCAACTCGCCAGTTAGGCTCGAGAACTTAACATCGAGAATTAGATCCGGCGTGTAATCGGTCCCCCACCTAGCAGGTTGGATAAAGTGTAGCGTTGCGTTAATTGCATGATCTTCTTCCGCTAAGAGGCTGCGATCTGTCGTATTAGTGTTTCTAGATAAACATGGTTCTTAAGAACAAATTACAGCAATATTAATAGAAAAAATTTAGACGGCCTCGTTGGTCTAGTGGTCGCTAAAGACTGCTAAGCATGAGGTTCTGGGTCTTCGAATCCTGGGTCGGGCAAAGGGTTACCGGCTTTTTCAATTAGGTAATTTTGAGTAGCAGCACGGAGTGACATGTGCCCGGTTGATGGCAATAGGATCGCCCCCTATTACTTTGGGAGTTTGGGACCTATAACATAACTGGCGAAATGTAGGTGTACTATATGTACACCTCTGCCTACACCTTAGGGAAATACAGGCAACAGCATTGACAGCAAATGGCAAATTAAAGGCCTCTACACATTTTTATTGAGGACGAGCTGACCCGGCGAACTTTGTACCACCTACCGTTTAAACCTTCCCTGGACTTCAACGGATATATCGATACCAAAATTAGCCAAATTGGTCCAGCCGTTCTCGAGTTTTAGCGAGACTAACGAACAGCAATTCATTTTTAATTATGCAATATATATATGCTTTGCATTTCTGGTGATCATCTAGTAGTGATTAAGACAAGGTAGTTAACTATTCCTATATACATACTTGTTGATTTTTTATTATATAAACAAGAGATGACTAATATCGTAATTGCCATCTTTATAAGCAAACAAGACTAAATCCATTCCACGAAGTAATTTCACAATGTTTTCCACTTTGTAAACAAGAAAATAAATGTAGCTTTACCGAGACGCGCTCAAACCCTACATTATCTCATATATTTGTCCATTTATCATTGTTTATTGCTTTCATACTCAGCCATAAAGGTAGAGACACATCACGGAGGCGCAGCTATGCGGAATCTCGATGTTACTGGAATGTTAGTCTGTAATGGGTCTTTAGTCACTTCGCAAAATGACGACCTGATTAGCGCAGTGGCTAAGCGATTGGACTGCTGCGCTAAGGGTTGCGGGTTCGATTCCCGCACGGGGCAAAAACTTTGTGCAAACCACAGATGTTTGTCCCGAGTCTGGGTGTTTGTGTGAGTGATATTTCATGTTTGTGAAACGCACCCACGATACAGGAGAAATTCCTAGTGTGGGGCGACGTTTTTTAAAAAAAAAAATAAAAAAAAAAAAATGCAACCCGAATATAATGATGTATGAGAATGGCCAACCCTCCGGCCTAGAATTGACCACCCCCTTGCCTCCCGTGGGTGTCGTAAGAGGCGTCTAAGGGAAAACCCAGAAGATCGGCAGGGTATTCTATACTTTGACCACCAATACTGCGATGCCTAAGCCGCTTGTCAAGCGTGGGGATTATGGCAACGAAGGAAAGGCCATTGTTTAACAGTGGACGTCTTCTGGCTGATGATGATAGGAATGTTTCCATTAGGTATTAGGATTCTGACAATCCATATATCATTCTTTTCGATTTCCATTCGTCTAGTTTATTAACACTTGCTATACTCGTATCATTCTTTTCGATTTCCATTCGTCTAGCTTATTAACACTTGTCTAGGGCCTATGCCTTCGACTAGTTTTGATGAGGTAGCGTTTTGATTCGCTTAGCTGGTGATGTAACAATGCCTTAACTATGTGGGCGTAGTTTTGGATATTTATTGATGTTGTAACTTGGAAGATTTTTGTTATGTCTTATCTATCTAAATCTATTTAGCTTACTCCTGATTAACGTTATTTGCGAAGTCATGATACTTTTCAAATCATTAGCGCCGCGATAACACTTCAAGGTTAATTCTTGTACCTTGAAAACATAGTTTAAACGAGAGACTTGAAACGGTATTCAAAATTTTGGAATAAGGGTTATCATCATCATCAGCCGGAAGACGTCCGCTGTTGAACAAAGGCCTCCCTCTTAGAACGCCACAATAAACAACAGCATGCTAATTGCATCCACCGGTTGTCCGCAATTGGGACGATAAGGGTTATAATAAAACTAAATTCCAACACGGGAATTAACGGTAAACACAAAATTAAAATTTTGGCTTGACGTTTCGACCGGGTTGCACCGGAATTAAAAACTTGTGTTTTGCGTTGATCCCCGTGTTGTAATAGGTATATTCATGCAACGCGATAGTTCAAAAGTCAGAATGACATAAGGGTCTAATAGTCTTCATAACCTAAAAGTGTATCACGGCCTACACCTCCAATTTTATTAGTATATCATTAAACCGATCTATACTTTCCGCACGTTTTCCTCACAATATCTCTCTGTAATCGATATTCAATCGTTGCACCTGTTGATCTCGAGTGGAATCTATCGATTACCTTATTACGATGATCTACGATTTGCGTAGATCTCGTATCTTGAAGTTTTAGAGATAAGCCTTGTTATCAGTCGCCATTATATGTTAATCAAATCGATTCGGTGCATACGGATATCGATAAATATGTAAGTTCCTACACCAATTTCTCCTATATATTCTTTTGCGGGTTCCAAGACAGTCGAGTCATTTCTCTGGGACGCGGGACGCCTTGAGCTTCAATGCCTCGAATTGTTCTCAATGGTTATCATAGTAGATCCTGGCTTACAGGTGTAGCAATGATGGGAACTAGTGGTGGGCTTGTCCAAAAAAAAAGACAAGAACATTTTTTTTTACATTTTTTTAACCTATCCCGTTGTCTGTATCTCTTGCAAGCTTAATTCGACCTACTTTCCATTATCTCAAAATCTTGCAAGCTTAATTCGACCTACTTTCCATTATTTTATATCTCGTTCGATCGTCTATAGATGAATATAAAATAATACATATAGGTATGCCTCTAGAGATAAATGTTTGATATTATCATCAGCCGGAAGACATCCTTTGTTGAACAAACGCCTCACCCAAAGTACATCTAATGCATAATATAATGTTATACCTTTATTATAATCCATGCTTCGAAACTAATATTATAAATTTTAAAGTACCTAAGTCAGTCTGTCTGTTACGCCTTCACGACTAAACCGCTGGACGGATTTTGATGAAATTTGGCATGTAGAAAGTTTAAGACCCGAGAAAGGACATAGGCTACTTGACGCGGGCGAAGCTAGAAATAATATAATTATACCTTAATAACTTATATCTGGGTAATATTCTATTTCTACTTAATAATACTCTTAAAATCTGGTTTCCAAGTCTTGACTGGCTGTTGTTACTACGATAGTTTAGTGACCACGACCTCATGTGAAACATTAGACAACAATGGGTGCGAAATAATCCGTTAGTTTGATTCAATTATTAAACGTGAATAAGAAACAAAATTAACATACATAATTTGGGAAGATTTCTTAACAACACAACATTCTTTGCGACTTCACGTTCGATCATCAAGGGGATATATGATAAGGGCGATACACATAACATCACGCCTGTATTCCCCGAAGGGGTAGGCAGAGGTGCACATACAGTATTCCCACATTTCGCCAGTCATGTCTTTAGGTCCCAATGTAATAGAGGCGAGCCTATTGCCATCAACCGGGCACAAATCCAGACTCCGTGCTGCTGCTAAGAATTACCTAATGGAAAAACCCAGTAACACTTTGCCCGACCCGGGATTCGAACCCAGGACCTCGTGTTCAGCAGTCGCGCTTAGCAACTACTAGACCAACGAAGCAGTCAAGGGCGATATAGTTTGCATAAGGCCTATTATTGCAGATTACTTTAAACTTCTTATCGTATGGTTGATGAACAGTCTGGTATCAAAGTTACCACTGTCTGTAGGCCTCTGAAATGCTATAAACATCGTTGAAAAATCTCTCAGGTGTGCAGGTTTCCCCATGTTTTCCTTCACTGTTTTCAGCAATTGATAACTAATTTATATGGGTAGCACATGAATTCGAAGAGACATTGCGTGCTGGGTTTGAACTTGCGACCTTTTGACTTAGCAGTCACTTTAAACAAGCTATGTATAATACTAGAAGGCTTGCCATATAAAACACTGCGGCTTTACCCGCGTTTTTTTAATTTTAAAAGACGAGTAGGCACCGTCTGCGGTCCAAAAGCAATTGTGACCGTCGAATGATATCGTTCTTTCCCGTGAGCTTACGTCAATACAGAACGCAAAACCTATAAAAAACATGTTTAATTTACACATGGATGAGTGGATGACCTAACCTGCTGCAATAACAACCGCATAATAACTTAACATAAAAACATAATCAAAGCACCACACGGATTCAAGGGCGCTAATGATTATCTAAGCAAGTCGGGTGACGGGTCATTGTGAACGTGAGAAGCGAGGCCTTGCTCCGGGTTCCGACTGTGAAACAATGCGACCAAACTCAGGCAATTAGAGCAAAGGCAGAGCTAGATGCACGTAGCTATGATAGTTTTCTTTGATAATTTAGTAATAGTAAAGATGAGGTTGAAAATGAAGGTGTGCAGGACCGGTATTTTTTAATTCACATTCTGCGTTGCAAGTATTTTTTTTAGAATAGTGGTTTAAAATTAAAACAGACAAGAAAAAGTGAAACGTTGACCAAATTATAAAAAGAATTTTGAAAAGCGGCCTATATGTGATGGAAATATTGTGTTACAAAGATACAGACGAATTGAGAACCTCCTCCTTTTTTGAAGTCAGTTAAAAAGCGGTTACCATCCAGCTTTGTTCCATAAAAAATAGATAGAAAAAAAAAGCTTCTAAATAACATTTAAATAAATATAGAATAGAAGATCATTCATATAAGTGCATTCTTTACAACTGGCCAGTACCTGCTTAGAAAGACAGCAATTACCGCAAACGATTTGAAAGGAACGCTAAATCAGAACCGCCCGGGAACCGCGGAACTATGGAGTTCTCACTGCACGTGCAAATAAAAAAGAAATTGTTTTTTTTAAGGCAAAGGCAAAAATTGTTACGTCCACAATGGTCGGGAGTTTCTTTGCGTGTACACTGTACAGTCGCGTGGAAAAATTCTTTAGAATATTTTTTCCCATTATTATCGGGAATGAAAAATGTGTATTTAGGTATTACTTGTACAACCTATATATTATTATTAGGTACCTACCTGCTTGGTCTGCCAATTGCTCTTTGGGTAATATAGTCGTAATATTACATAACGTTCTATAATTTATCGCCACTAAATTATCAACGCATAATTTGGCAGTAACCACTTAGTTTTTTAAAGTGTAATAGACTCGTTTTATACGATTTAATTGTTTTTAATCAGAAATACGTGAACCACGCGAGATTTTGCGCTTGAATTAACAAAGGAATTAACAAACTAGCCAATTATAGGAAAAGATTTATGTATCAGCTGACACTTTTAAGAATGATTAATTAGGAAATGAAAAATCCAATCATAATACGCAGTACATACTACATATTATAGGTACCTACCTACAACTTCACGTTTAGATAGTAATTACAATAATTATATATAGATTGGTTCGTTGAAAAATAAAAAAAACCTATCCACTATTACCTTTTATGGTTAGATAGAAAAAGGTGTCTTGAAGTACTTCAGAGTAGATTGTACTCTTTACTGTAACTAATAACACCTCATTTGAACGCCTAATGCTGTGAAAAAACGCGAGTTCTACTTATCGTGCGTACTGCGATAGATAAAAAGCGTTCGCCAAAGTATTTGAAGTACGTTCAAAACGTGACGAGTCCGATAGAGGTCGATGGACCCGACTGTACCTCATATTCTATTCAAGTTATAGGTGTTGTCACCTTTGTTAATTAATTTTTGAGTTATATTTCAATTTCATTAGGATTCACATTAAAATAAGATGTTATTATGTTTTTGGCATTTTTATTCGCTGTCAATTGTTTTTTTCGTTGACTAATCAATCGTAGTTTGTTATTCGAATCTGGAGCCTTGCTTAGAATTAATGTGAAACAAAACCGGTTTTTACCGAATAACATTTATTTAAACATAATGTTGGAACTGCACTAAACAAGTTTTTCTTGTTATGACAAACGGAGCTGTGAGTATCACATTTCTAGAATACTGAGAAAACATGTCGGCTTACTGCTAGGTAAACCTACAGTTACAGCATAACTTGGTACACCCTCCTACCATAAACTCTCAAAGCAGAAAGTTTTCGATTTACGAAAGCGAGACGCCACCTTATATTAGACGTAGCTGCATCTTTCTTTCACAACACAAAAGGTCCTGCTTTAAGGGTTCATGGTAAGGGCCCAGGAAACGCGAAATTGAGTGCTTAAGAGCGATTAACGGGACGCTTGTCACCTTATTTCGTAACTATAGTTTTATGACTGCTGTGGCTCAACACGACGTAGGCGGCCTACACATATAGGAGGCAAGTGTGCTGACTTAATTAACGGACTAAGTTGTCTGCCCACGACACTAAACAAACACAGAGTAGATAAAGATCAGAAGCTACAAACAAATAGTACTACGTTTTACGGACTGCTAAAGCAGGGCAGTTTATTTTGTGGAAACGAGAAACTGCTACGTGCACTGTGATGCGGCGTCTCGCTTCCACAACGTAAACTGTCCTACTTTGAGAGTTCGTGGTAAGGGGACTGTTTTAGTCAGAACTTGTATGTAACTGACTGCCATACGACAGACTCTATAGAAAAACCATTGTTTGGGGGTTCAGTTTACCTGTAGACCGCACTTAGCGCTGGTGATCAAAATAGATTAATTAGGTACAATTATGCAATATTAATCAAGAAGGGACGAGCTGGACTCCTTTAAAGGAAATTGGTCTATTGCAGCTCACAACCGAGAGGAATGCAGGAAGGAAAGGGAGGCCTTTGCCCTGCAGTGGGACGATCATGGCTGAAATAATAATAATAATAATCAAGAAATCTTTTTATTGAGGACGGTATGTTATCACGCTCGATGGGAAGCCTCAAACTTATCATTAGTTAGTATGTATTTGATTTATTAAAAGAGTTTTTGCCATTCTAAATAGCTTCATAAACTATGATTTATACCATCACACGTCAATATTACATAACATGATTAATTCCTATAAAAATACGTTCGATTGAAATGATGCAATACTTCTGGATTGTTCCGATATTCTTATTGATTGTTTATGTTCTAAGCGAACCTTCTGTCGTCGTTTGGTGCGTAGTAACAGAAAGTTCCGTGTGAACTTTAGAAGCAAATACGCAAGTTTATTGGTACGCCGACGAACTTAGATTGTTTCTATTATTTGGTTTATTGTTAGACTGTGGCGCCTTGCTCTGGTATTGGAATGTTTAGCGTCTATTGATCATCTACCTACCTGGATACAATATGTATAGTCGAATTGTACGTAAGTGTCCGCGTGTAGAGTCCAACTGTCCATGTGGACATTTTCAACGAATCTTTTCTGGAATAAAAGGTAGGAAGTGTGTTCCAATTTATCTATCTTGTATAAAATTTGTACACCTTATGTGCAGTAAAGAATTTTGTATTGTACTGTGTAGCCCTTCCGTCTATATGTATACTACACAATTTGGGATCCCCAAAAACCCGGGCAGGCCAATATTTAACAATGAGAAAGCCCCATGAGAAGCTTTATGAGGAAACCCGAAGCAAAATCTATTTTTTGTTAAGTCCACCGCTACATACTTCCAACCGACCTCAGGCTATAGCATTAGACAGGTACAGCCAGCTTCATAAGTAGTTGTTTTTAATTAACAAAATTAATAAAAAAAAAACACTTACCTAATAGTAAATAACATAGGTACTATTAATTAAAAAACAACTTCTTAAAAATCTTAAATATTCTCAGATCATAAAGACGTTTCTGTAATTCGAAACAATAACTTGAATTGATGTTTGTTTCTTTCAATTATTTGACATAAGGTTTCTTAACAAGCTACTTATGGTGCTGACTGTACTTACAACGTGTAGGTACGTACAAATACTATATTCTAATGCTAAAATGCATGCAACGCAAACAAACGCGCAAACAAATATCTCAGAATATTTATAATAATATAGGTACCTGCGACCCGCGGCGTTACCCGTTACATTTTTTTGGCGGTAAAAAAAACGCTTGTGTTAATCCAGGGTGTCAGCTACCTCCATATAAAAATTTATTAAAATCCATTCAGTAGTTTTTACGTGAAAGAGTAACAAACATCCATCTATACTTACAAACTTTTGCGTTTATAATATTAGTAGGGATTATGCAATAAAAACCCAGTCCGGTATAGAACAGAAGATGCGCTTTACATTAGCTTTGTTTATACCATTGCATAAGTAAAGACAGTCTGTTTGTACGTGCACCGGCTAAAAGCACCGCACTGACCCATTTCTATACAGTTGAGCAACAACTTTTACCTTATTCATACCCAATTATACCAAGATATGTGTTTTATATTAGAGTTTGAATGTTGTATTCTTATATAATTACTAGCTGCGCCCCGCGGTGTTACCCGCTACATTTTTTCGGGATAGCCTATGTGTTAACCCGGGGTATCAGCTACCTCCATATGAAATTTCATCAAACTCAGTCTAGCCGTTTGAGCGTGAAGAGGTAACAAACATACAAACACACAAACTTTCGCCTTTATAATTTACTAGTGTGGAGTGTGATAGCTAGTTGTTCTTCTTATCGTATGGTTTAAACAACCTGGTGTCAGAGTTTCAACCGCCTATATACCTTTGACATGGCTTTACACACCGTTGAAAAATCTCTCAGGTGTGCCGTTTTCCTCACGATGTTTTCCTTCACCGTTTTTAGCAACTGATAACTAAGTTATACGCATATAAATTCGAAAAGACATTGGTGCGCGCCGGGGTTTGAATTTGCGACCTTTGACTTAGCAGTCCAACGGTCATACCACTCGGCTTTTTTTACTTGAGCGGGTTGTTATTGAGCCAAATAGTGTAATTTATAAGATAGATATTATTCAAGTCACAGTAAATCAGGTAGATCATTCTCATATGCGAAAACCACCTTATCCTACAATGATCCTTTGTGCTGGTCAAAATACATAAAAAATTAGAAATTTCCTCGATAGTATGAGTACATTAGCACTTTAATAACACCATAGAAAACTAATGTTTATGATATAATTGACGTAAAACACCTTAACAAGCTTATAGGTAAATGTTTCCCGATAAATACTGGTCTTCTGTAATAACAATGGATGGTGGTCGTGGGAAGATTCCATGATGTCTGATCTACCTGATGGGTTTTATAAACAATTTGTTTAACTATGGCATATTGATATATCAGTGTACCTATCGTATAGGTTATTGCGTGTGCAAACATATTATTCATATCACGGATCTAAAATAGAAAGAAATGATTAATTGCACTCTATTATTCTTACAAATTTATTGGTGAAAGAAATAAGAGTACATATAGCAACTGCCTCGTTGGTCTAGTGGATAAACGCGACTGCTGAGCACGAGTTCCTGGGAATCCCGGGTCGGGCAAAGTGTTACTGGGTCCATTAGGTAATTCCCAGTGGCAGCACGGAGTCTGGATTTGTGCCCGGTTGATGGCAATAGGCTCGCCCCCTATTACATTGGGACCTAAAAGATAACTGGCCAAATGTGGGTGTACTGTATGTTCACCTCTGCCTTTTGTTTAATTCATTAGTTAGCAACAGTTTGATACCTATATGATTAACGATCGAAAAAAAGCAGCAACATAATAGCGAAGTGTACAAAAAATCCAAGGACACTGATAAGTTGATATACTGGATTCATTTATTATCGATTCGAATATATCATTCACTCAACACGCTCGCTAAAGTGGGAAGTACCAGAATCGGTTGATATAAATTATAACTTAAATAGTATTCAAATTGCCCAATTATAAACCGCCTATTAAATGTAATTGGAATCGATTGAAATTTATGAATCGATACTTTTAAGGAAATACTCGATCTATATTTGTGGACTGATTCCTTATGGTGTAATGTAATTGATTGATCAATCGATTCGTCACGTCGCTATACGATGTTATAATCGAGAACAGATCGATTGAGACGCACTGGAATTCATATAAATATTGAGTAGGACTATATTAAAAAAATTGGGTCTACTCAGCCTGTGAAGTTACCAGTTGCTATTATATTATAAAAAGCCTCTATTTGATAGTCTTAACGATGTAATTGATTCAGGCTCGTTTTATTTATCACAAGCAACATACAGGTAGTTTCGTTTTCCTATATTGTTATGGTACATTCGACTATGTTACTAAAGCACCATATTATTGCTTTTAGCGAAAGGTGAACGTCTATCTACTTCAAGGAAATATGATACGCACGCTTTTCGTTTTACAATTGGTTATAAACTAAACGAATGTCCTACTAACAACAAAACTATTTGCATGATATTAAAACATAACATCACGCTTGTATTCATATCACGGTGTAGGCTGAGGGTAGGTAGCCGTACAGCCACACATCGCTAGTTATGTTGCAACGATCCAAATATAATAGGGAGCGAGACAATTTCCAACCGGGTGCAAATCCAGACACCTAGTGGAAAGAGCTTATAATATTTTGCCCGACTCGGGATTCCAACCCAGGACTACATGCTCAGCAGTCGCGGTAAGCGACCACTATACCAATGAACAGTGCATGATATTAAACACATCTTATAGGTATTTGTCTAGACTGTACACCCCTATTTTTTATTAGTACAATAACTTCAAGGGCTCATTGGGACAGGTATTATAATCAATTTAAAAAATATATAAAAAATAAAGATAAAGAGCCAAGTTATTCACGGGAAAGCGAGGGTAAGGAGCGTGGTTTGAGCTTCGACGAGTTTGCCGGGATGTATCAATGACGGCCGAATACGTAAAATAATAGAAACATATTACGCGTACTTTTTTCTCATACTGATTCAATTACGATTCTACAAATTATTTTTTTTCTTTTGTCTGCTTAAATATGATTAATAACGGGTACTGGGAGTGCCATTTTGTTTTTTACTAGGTAAATAAAAAATAGCAGTAGGTATATAGGTACCTACAAAATTAATTCATGAATGCGACACCTCTGAATAGGACGCTATTTGAGTCCGTTAAACATAATTCAAGTGAGAGAATGATCACAAGTCTTATCTATACCAATTGTGATCAGCAGAACAATGGGTCTTAAAACAAAAAGTCGATTAAATTAACGATTTCAACTGATATGTATCTTAAGAGGAATATCGCTGAAGATGGTTTAACTTTAAAGTAAATTGAGCTATTTAGTTTGAGACAATGAACGTGTATTTAGTCTGAATGAATATTACTATAGATAATTGAAGAAGACAATAGTAACGCAGGCTTTGAAATGAAAAGGTTTTGTTGATATGTTTTTTGTAACATTAAAGGATAAATGAAGAACGAATTGGCCATTTTTGTGTCGTCGACACACCCATAATCAATGGCGGAAAGTATTAAATATATTCGACGATACCACCTAATTGAATAAGAGTTGAAACTAAAATAAAATTATCTTATCTTATATATAAAATTCTCGTGTTACAATGTTCGTTCCCGTACTCCTCCGAAACGGCTTGACCGATTCTCATGAAATTTTGTGAGCATGTTGAGTAGGTCTGAGAATCGGCCAACATCTATTTTTCATATCCCAGGTCAGCTAGTAGGATAATAACGAACTGAATGAAAGGTCTTCATCGGCAACCCGACTTCACCCACTGCTGCCCCCTTACCATGAACTAACTAAAGCAGGACAGTTTGCTTAAAGCGAGAGATGTCTCGCTTCCACATCGTAAACTGTCCAGCCTTAATGGTTTTGCCAAACAGAACGCTTTATTTAATACTATTGTCTATTATATACCTAGTACATCCACATTTCGCCAGGTATCTTATAGGTACCAATGTAAGAGGGGGTGAGCAGCAAGCCTATTGCGATCAACCCGCCACAATTCCAGACTCCGCGCTCTTAGTAAAAAATATCACATGGAAAAACAATAACATTAAACCGACCCGGGATTCGAACCTAGTGCTTGTTGAGTCGCGCTCAGCAAGCACTAGATCAACGATACAGTCAGTTATGACAGGTTTACTACGCAATTTAATACAATACAAGCATTATTCGTTCGAACTATTCAGTGTCATTCTCAAGATTATAACAAGCGAAGCCATTTTAAAATAGAAGCAGTCTACGAACAGAAATCCCATTATAAAACGCGATGCACAAATAATCTACAAACTTACTGTTAGTTTATGATTACATCTACAAGGTTTTCTATTTGCAATACAATAAGGTAGATTATCTTCTAATTATTTTCACGTCACGCCGCATCGTGCGGTAAGATGTTAAGGCCCTATTTTAAATTGCCCTTCATTTTACACTCTTTCATCAAGGTATCATCAAAATTAATACCGGTTCCCACAAGGTTAGTTTTTGTCGATAGAAAAAAGTGTGATTGAAAAAACCGAGTGAGTAGGTTGGTACTGAGGCTGACGTCATTGGCTGTGATCGTCAACTCTAGCAATTACTTTTTTGTTGTTGCCGTCTGCTAATAAAACATAACGCTGGGTTCCGTACTAATATTCATAATAAACCTTTTGTTCTTCCAGTAATATTATAACAGATAAGTAGGCGGCTTCGACGCGTAACACGTTATCTGATGCAGTTAAAACAAGGGAAAGAAAGAAATTAATGTATGATTTTCTTATTATGGCCCAATAACCTGGTCCTAAGGATAAAGAAATTTAAAGTATTGAACCCTAAAATTTTAATTCTTCTAGGTTCGCGAGTGGCGACCACGAGCCGGAAAACGCAGTTCTGGCAGGCCCCACCAGTTGGACCGACGATATCGTCAGAGTTGCGGGCAACCGGTGGATGCAAATGGCAAGTTGCCGTTCATTGTGGCTCTCTAAGGGGAAAGGCCTTTGTTCAACTGTGGAGGTCTTTCGGCTAATGATAACGATAAAAATTTACCTATATCAACGAATGCCTTAAATACATAAAAATAAAATCAGAATCTAATCATATCTTCAATTCTTCATCAGCGTGTCCAAACATTGTTTACAGAACTCTAAAATGATATCCTGTAACTCATATCAAGTCGAATAAAAAGTTGAATGCTTGCTGTCATTCATCACAATGATCAACAATATTTTATTAAACAGATCAATGCTCTCAGAAAACGTCACACACGACACTCATACACTATGAAGTCCCAACAAAGTTTCTCAATGAAATTCGTATTACATACGCACGTGACCTTTGACGTTGACGATTTGATTGGCGCAGTGGATAAGCGGTTGGACTGCTGCGCTAAGGGTTGCGAGTTCGATTCCCGCACGGGCCAAAACTTTGTGCGAACCACAGATATTTGTCCCGAGTCTTTGTGTATGTGATATTTCGTGTTTGTGAAACGCACCCACGACACAGGAGAAATTCCTTGTGTTTCGACGTTTTTTTTAAAAAAAAGAACAAAACAAACGTACCTATCTACTATATACTTAGGTATACATCTCTACATTTTCTTCAGTATACAGTCTGGCCTACGTTTGGCCACAGAACGAGTAATAGTACAACAGGTTTGGGTGACTTGAACAACTGAGGCGACAAAGGAAAAGTACCGTAACGTTAATTGAAATACCTACGACATAGAAAGTTAGGTAAGACAAATCAAATTGTAACTATTATTTAGTGCCTTTTGGTACCTAATAAGAGCTTGGTAAACGAGTGACGTATTTATATGCGCATGGTCTCACTAGTTTCTTGAACTGAAACTTATAACGGTCAATTTATTTGCTATTATTCCCAAAAATGACTGCCTCGTTGGTCTAGTGGTTGCTAAGCGCGACTGCTGAGCACGAGGTCCTGGGTTCGAATCCCGGGTCGGGCAAAGTGTTACTGGGTTTTTCCATTAGGTAATTCTTAGCACGGCGTCTGAATTTGTGCCCGGTCGATGGCATTAGGCTCGCCCCCTAATACATTGAGACCTGAAAACATAACTGGCGAAATGTGGGTGTTCTGTAAGTGCACCTCTGCCTACCTCTTCGGTGAATACAGGCGTGTTATGTTTGTTTCTTTTTATTCCCAAAAAAGAAACGCTTGGGTTTCACATTCCTTAGACGTAGGTATCATGTCACCGCTCAACTCTCAGGGGATGAACAAAACTTGGCTTGGGTCTATTTGACCCTCCGAGTGGCGCGTTCAATGGTACACATTAAAAAAGGTCGAAATATCCTCCATTGTATGCTATATTTCTTATTAATATCTCCTATAATGTAGGCTCAATGAATAGCAAGGGATCACGATCGATAGAGCTAATGGGACGTATGATGAGCGATATGTGGGTGAATAAACCCTTCTATAGAAATTCAGGTATGATTCTACGTTTTCTATGAACCCTATGAATGCTAAAATGAACTGAATGGTTTATCTACAGTCTACAGTAAGCAATCTTAAAAGACAATCATGCCGCTGTCACCGCATTTGCGACATGTATCCGGTAAAGGCGAGCACAAATTGCAGAGCTCATACCGTGAGGGATCAACATTATTCTCTGCCTACCACCTGGTTTTGTCACGTTTATCGCCTAGCCTTCCACTTGATCGGAGTGTTTGTTTTCGTAATCACGTGTTTCTTGTTGCAGTTGTGTGCCACGGAATATGTGTGGTGCAGAATACACATTACGAATAGAGATACCATATAACCTAAAACATAATGGACTCAGTATTTTTGAGAAAGTTTACCTAGGCATATTGAATTTTATGTCGATATAAAATTAAAATATTTTATAATAAAAATGTTTTTTTTTACTCTAAACAAAGTACCTAACACTAGCTATACTAATATTAAATAGTTAAAGGTTGGATGTTCGGGGTAAACTTCGGAACTACTGATCCAATTTTGAAAATTCTTTCACGGGTACAAAGGTATATTATCCCTGAGTCTTATAGGCTATAAAACATTAAACTCCACGCGAATGAAGTTGCGGGCGGAAGCAACTCATTTATTAACACTGTTAAACAGATCAAACTATAAAATTTTATATCATTAAGAAATACATATTATATTGGCCTGTGTTGTCCCACTGGCCTGGATCTAGAATGAAAGGGATTTCATTCTTAAAATTAAAAAAAGATTATATATTATTATTAAAAAAATAATTTAAAAAACTATTTTCACCTACATACCGTCGCACAGGAAATCTATAGTCTACCAATCAAAAAAATACAGTGCAAAATTACAATTTTACACAAAAGGAAAAACATCACATCACTCCGGGATTCACCCGTGCGTGTTCTCACAATATTTTGGGTTGGGGATCAATCTCAAACCGGCGTGCGCCTTCTGACATTCTGTATTGCGTGTCAGTGATCGAGTACATTTCACTTTACGATAACTCGTCCACCATGATTTGTGGGTCAGTATTACTTTCTACTTGCATGAACTGGTCTTGTTATTCGATACAATAATATTGTATCGGCTACTTGTGAAGAAAGGCTTTGATAATGGGACTTTTTATTCCTTCACGGCATTTAGTAATTGTTGTATAGCATGTAACGTGGTTGCAATGCCTGTTATTGTTATCACAACTAAGATGATCAAAGGATAGGCTACTGCTTGTCCCCTTTTTATGTAGTAGTTTATTCATAATCAATCTTGCCATTATCAAGCTCTCACAGGGTTCGCCATCTGCCTAATTATATTGTTTTGTTTTTAACCGGGGGCGAAAACAAAATTATTCTATGGCCAAAAATTGTATTCCATACTTTTCTAGATGAGGATTACGCTGTTATGCTGAAATATCAAAAGTATAATTTACGACACTTCTAAAATTAACCGCTTAAATGATAAATGATTTTATTTTTGCAAATAGGTTTTACAAAACACTTTTACACGTAATTTTTTTTTAAACTAGATGGCATCGGCATTTTCTAACTGATTAGCTCTGAGAAGAAATACCGAAACAAACTCAGGGGTCAAGGTCTCTTTTAAAGTCCAGATAAGCTAAATATGGCGTCTAGATACTTGTTAATAAGAACAAAAATTATATTTTCTTGTTTCATACCCCCGTTATTTTTTCTACAGTCACAGAGTAATGAATACGACATGTATAATTAAGTTACCTTAGCAACTAGTAACACTATACGTTCGTCACGCTAATACGAAGTCGCGGGCGAGTGGACGCAGGCATCGGGTTACATGCACGGGCTGTCCGGATAACGAGAGCTCACGGGTAATCGTTCACATGCCTGCATTGTTTAGATAACAACAATTTCTAAGTAATGTTTTACTTGGAAATGTTTGCAGGATAAACACACGGTAGGCAATAGGTGCACAATATAAAGAATTGACATTTTGTATGTATTAAAAAAAAAGAAAAACAGACTGAGACTGAGTTCACTGTCATATTAAAATGTTGCTTAAACAGATCGCTGATTAAGAGCCATTTCACAAAATTTTGACGTTCGAATTTCGGTAGAATTGTCATGTGTGCGTGACACACCCACACAAAAATAATGCTAACAGTGTAGCGCAAAAAACGAGACGGACAAAAAAATCTTGATCGTTATTACAATATACCTATATTCGAGATTTATGAAAATATTTTGAATTCATTAGTAATTTGATCATATTATTTATTTGTTCCTATTTTTTAAGGCGGTTTTTATATTTTTTATTTCACAATTTTTAGTGATGCCTAGGATTCATCCGCCGTAGACATTTTGAGGATTAGTATTTGAAATCCTTACAAAATGCTCCCTCAAACGATATCTCACACGATATATACTATTAAAGTGGTAGAAGGGGGGACAAGGCACCACCTCCCCCTCTTTCTTTCTAGTTTGTGGCGACAATTACTTAGGCTATATTACTTGTAACGTCAGTTCTGCTATGATTTTATAAGGAGTTCAGTTCCATATCTCCAAAGATCATCATCAGATCTACATGAAATTTCAATGGGACTATTTCGAAATAAACTACTTTCCAACAAAAAAATAATTCTGCAAATCCGTCTTTAGATGACGGAGCTATGCCCGAACATACATAAAAAATATATTTAAACATCCGAATTGATATCCTCCTCCATTTTAAAGTTTTCAAAATAAATATACAAAGGCGAACTTAATACCTTAGGCATTTACTACCAGTCGACTTTAGAGCGATATGGAGACAAATATTAGGTAGATGCACATTGCACATATCGATGCATGCGATGTGATTACGTATGGCTCTGAGACGTGGTCGCTAACGGTTGGCCTTTTGGAAAGGCTCAGAGTCACTCAACGAGCTATGGAAAGAACTATGCTCGGGGTTTCTTTGCGCGACAGGATCCGGAATACGGAAATTCGCCAAAGAACTAGAGTCACCGGCATAGCTCGAAGAATATGCAAGTTGAAGTGGCAATGGGCAGGCCATATCGCTCGAAGGACCGATAACCGCTGGGGAAGAAAGGTTCTCGAGTGGCGACAACGAACCGGAAGACAGCGTTGGCAGACCTCCTACCAGGTGGACCGACGATATCGTCAGAATTGCGGCCCAAGCGGTAGATGCAATTGGCAAGCTGTCGTTTATTGTGGCGTTCTAAGGAAGAGGCCTTTTAACAGTGGACGTCTACCGGCTGATGATGATGATGATGACGTATATCGATACGCAAAATAATAAACATACATATAATACGTTACATACATACATGAAACAAAACAATACATATATATACATAAAGCAATAATTAATTAATTATCTCAACTATTATAACTATTTACAACTTAAATCTAATACAAGATAAAAACAATATATACAAAAATAACAAGTTAAAAGCATAAAAAAATTCATCCCCAGCGATGTAAACCGGTAACGTGCCCAAAAGACTGGCAGCATTGCCACGTGTAGTTTGCGCAAACTCCTAGACCTACCAGGTATGATTGCTTGGCACTTATTCGGAATTGCCGCCATGCCAAATATCTCGGACCAGTCCATTGTAGCTTAAAGATCGCAGTTGGTTGCACTCATTGTCTAGTACACATCATCAATCCCAGAAGCAGAGTAAGGCTACAAGTTATCGGCATATGGAATACGCACACCGAAGTGATTGGATTATAAGGTTAATAAAGATAGAAAACAGCAATGGGCGGAGAATACCGCTTTGTGGAAGGCCAGATTTTAGCTCACACCAGGAAGAAGAGGACTCTTCCACATGGACCGACCACTGGCGATCCCAAAAGTAAGGGATCTATTCCAACGCTTTAGGAGACGCCAAGAGATGGGATAGGATGTAGACGAGAATATCGCGATTGACTATATTGAAGGTATTGGAAAAATCAACTAGGGCTGTAACTTTAGTATCTTCTATGCCTGGCCTGCAACCGGACTGCAAGGGAGACAAGAGGTTATTTTGGTTGACTCTTCGTATATTCTCATGGACATAGGCCTCGAGCACTTTAGATAGGAAAGAAAGGATAGAGATTGGTCGGAAGTGACTGGGTAGAGTAGAGCTCGATATTTTAGGTAAAAGGTGAACGAAAGCTTTGCGGTACAAGTAGGGGAAGTATCCGGTATCCAAGGAGCACGATATTATGTGTGGGATTGCTGGAAGAAGGTGGTCAACTATTGTGACGATCATTCCGCGATAGACGTTATCACAGTCTAACGCTATGGATTTGATGGAGGATGATCTTTTTGATTTCTCCCTCAGTGACTGGAGATATGTGCAAGGGATTCATGTTGGGACGCGGGAGACCATCGACGTAAGCAAGTGTCTGAGGTTTGGTCTTTTGTCTAAAGTTGGGCTAGTGAAGAAATGCGAATTGAGATCGTCCAAATCAATGGAATTCAACCGGTCAATTAGTGGTGATTTGCCAATACTGAAAGTTTCAAGGAACTTCCAGAGATCGGCAAAAGTGGAACATAAATAAATGTAATTTAGAATATGGCGGCGTTTGGTACTGGATATTACTTAATTATACCGATTTCGTGCAGCTTTGAAAAGATTCCAGTCCTCATTACGATCTTTCTTGAATTTTCAAAAAGCGCGATCCCTACGCTTTATGGCCAACTTTACACCATTCAAAATCCATGGCGCAGCTGGACGCTTCAGCTTTACCTTTTCAACCGGTGCGTGTATATCATAAAGCTCGATGATTTCCCGGTTAAAACCGCTAACCTTTTCGTCGACCGCGGGAGCCTCCATCATAGGTTTCCAGTCGATTAGAGAAGCATCTGAACTCAGTTTGCTTACATTGATTCGCGCGAAGCTGTGCATGTACATTGTATAGTACCTTGCGCTTAGGTTTATGAGGTTTGAGGATATACGATAAAAGTATAAGGTCGTGGTAAGAGAATCCAGCGGTGACGAGTCGGCCATGAGAGGAAACCAGGGAAGGATTGGGGGTATTAATGAAATCGAGCCGAGTGTGCTCAGCTACATCGTTGTGGTGAGTGGCTTGAAGCAGTACGACGAGTAGGCTGGCAGAATCGACTATGTGCAGGAGTTTGGAGGATTGGGAGGTATGCGGAGTAAGGAAGTGTTGAAATCTCCCATGATGATGTGGTGTGCATAATATGAACCTATCTATTATAATACAGTTCGAATGCAGTGGAATCGTTACGGAGGTAAATAGCGGCGCCACCCCTTCCCTTACCGACCTTATAATTGCAAATAAGGACGAACTCGAGCAGGGGGTAGAAAGTAGATAAGATGTGAGGTTTGTGCAAAATTTCCGAAATCAGGTTAGCATGAACGTTGGCTGGGGCTACTTTGCGCATTGAGGGGACAACATTTTTGGCAACATTTTTCGCGCAACTTATAATTCAGTGTGCTGCTACAGAACAGAAACTTACGTCATCAGATATAATATCTGATTGGATGGTTGCTGAATATTAATCAAATAAAATATTTTAAAAGAATTTAATAACATTTTATAATAAACAAAACCGGATGAAAATAATTCGTAGAAAATGAAAACGTTGTGGTCGTAGTATAAAAATGGGTTTTTAATACGAATTTTCGTAATTCAAAATTTGAAAAAAGTGACACAGGTCCTGCCTCTAAGGGCGCTCGGGCCCGACTGATCGTTCTACGTTTGTGCATTGTAATTTATTGTGATTTTGAGTGATATTGAAAATGGTATTATATCCAATTAAATAAAGGAATATTAAAAAATATTGTATTAATAGATTTCCCAGAGAGCATAGTTCATTATGGCATAATTTTAAAAGTAATAAATACCTTTATTTAAACCAAAAAGTCGCGATAAAATTACCATATAAAACCGTGAAAACCGGTTTAAGTATTTATTTTTTTATCAATTAAAAGTGTTATTAATCGAAAATTTTCCACCGTATGTTACAACAAAAGTATATGCCCTATGCCTACTGTATTTTCTCCATTTAAATTTGTTGATGTAAATGGTAGAATTTGAAGCCCGAAAATGGCTCTGCGATGGATTTTCAGAAAACGTGTTGCGGGAAATAGCTCACCACACAGCAATCAAGTTATATTTTAAAAATCTAATTCTATTTGTAACAATGGGAAAGATTGGTCTACATTCTACATGTATTTAGAAATTCCTTAGTACTACCTAAGATGGTAAATTTCGCGTCCGAAAATTCAGAAAACTGTCAAAAAATGTGAAATGGCTCTTAACTTAAAAACTTTTAAATTATTAACTTAAAAAATTTGATAGTTTGTAAAGGTCATTTCATGAAAGATACATTGAAAAAGTAGAACAAACCATAAAATGACACATCAATTCTGTTCATGGCTGTACCTATACATTTTGTGTAGCTGAGTGTACACAGCAAACCCTGAACATCAATAAAAAAAAACCAGAGGTATTTAATTTCAGCGAACGCAGTTGTTCGCGACTGTATCTACACTGTACAGGGAAGCAGAGCGTGCGTTCGAATATCTATTGCAAGCACTTCCGACGGCCGCGCGGAGGGCTCGACGGGAGTGCGTCTGGTGGCGCGAAGTGTACATTTATCAGATGTGTGCCCGACTGTACTTAATATACACTGGTCAGGTTCTCTTTATGAGGTAGCGGAATGAGAATACTTATTTCGAAATTTAAATATATAGATTGTCATATCGAAAAAGACTGGCAACTGAGAATGTTAGGAACTTTTTGAATAAACATAACATGACATCACGCACATATAGTACACCCATATTTCGCCACTTATGTTTTAGGTCCCAATGTAATAGGGGGCGAGCCTATTGCCATCAACCGGGCACAGATCCAGACTCCGTGCTTCTACTGACAATTACCTAATGGAAAAACCTAGTAACACTTTGCCCAACCCAAGATTCGAACCCAGGACCTCGAGCTCAGCAGTCGCACTTAGCGACAACTAGACCAACGAGGCAGTTCAGTCCGAGTAGTACATTAAGAAACCAACTCTTCTTCTTATCGTACGGTTGATGAACAACCTAGCGTTAGAGTTCCAACCGCCTGAAGGCCTCTGACATGCATATTGCCAAATAATCATCGTGGTAAAAATTAATCATCACGTACCTCCCAACAAGAAAAAAATCTCAATAGCTGCTCAATAGTCGCAATTAAAACGTTAATTATTCTACGTATTACATTCTACAGAAACATGTACCACATGTTTGTACAAGTGTCGAACTTAGAAGCCCGAAGTCTCAATGACCTTAAGTTGAACGCTTCATAGCTCTGTCTTATTTACAGACTTGAGTGATGTTGTACCAGGGAACAATAAAGTGTAAAGAGATAATGAACAGAGAGCAAAATTTGAACAAAGGAAATGAAAGTGGAATGAAGGACCAATTAATTTCGATTGGTGCAGTGGGTAATATTGTATCGACTGCTGCACTAGGGGTTGTGGGGTCTATTCCCGCAAGGAACAAAAAAGTTATGATCATCAGATGTTTCTCCGAGTCTGGGTGTTTGTGTCTGTGATATTACATGTTTGTAAAACGCACCCCCGATACAGGAGAAATTCCTAGTGTGGGGCGACGTATACTATGGATAACACTTAACGAAAGTAAAACATAACATAACATAACATCACGCCTGTATTCCCCGAAGGGGTAGGCAGAGGTGCACATATAGTACACCCACATTTCGCCAGTTATGTTTTAGGTCCCAATGTAATAGGGGGCGAGCCTATTGCCATCAACCGGGCACAGGTCCAGACTCCGTGCTGTTACTGAGAATTACCTAATGGAAAAACCCAGTAACACTTTGCCCGACCTGGGATTCGAACCCAGGACCTCGTGCTCAGCAGTCGCGCTTAGCAACCACTAGACCAACGAGGCAGTCGTAGACTTAACGAAAGTAAGTTAAGAAAACTAGGTTATATTATGTACCTACAATTTACGATCTTAATTAATGTATAATATAATAACAGCATATAACTGTCCCAGGGCAAAGGCCTCTTCTCGTATGGAGAAGGATTGAGCATTGATCACCACGCTAGCCCACTGCGGGTCGGCGATTTCAGATAATTAAATCCAGGTTTCCTCACGATGTTTTCCGTCGCCGTTAGTCAGTGACTTAGAATAACTAAGAAAGTATTTATAACTTTGAAAAAGTCACATTGATACTTGCCCGGGTTTGATCCTGCAACCTTGTGCATACAAATGCAGTGTGTTAAACACTAGGCCACCACGACTTTTTTTTTCTTAATCTTAATATAGCAGTCAATTATATGGTAATATTTAGTACATTTATTAGGTTCCTATATGTTGTAAGAACTAGTGACGCGTCCTCGTACGTGTTTTCTGTGTGGCGATCGCCTTAGGGATACCTCGCTTATAAAAGCAACACTAGTTGGTTCAGCTTCAAGCCACTCTTGTTATGTAAATGGCAACAACGTTAACTACAGCTGTATAACTACTATCTGTGTGTGTATAGGTAGTTAGAATGTTGGTTATAAACACTTGGATTTGTTAAGTTTAATATACAACGAGAAATGTCAATTTATCTATAATATTACATTTTACCAAAAAGGTGCACGTGGCGTTACTTTGTAAGTAATTATATATATTACTAGCTGTTGCCCGCGACTTCGTCCGCGTGTATTTCGTGATATGAAAAATAGATGTTGGCCGATTCTCAGACCTACTCAATACGCTCACAAAATTTCATGAGAATCGGTCTAGCCGTTTCGGAGGAGTATGGGAACGAAGACTGTGACACGAAAATTTTATATATATAGATATAGATGTACAAATCGATGGAGCATTTTGTAAATTCGATATTTTACGTAGGGACCATCGAAATGTCTAATAATAAGTAAGTACTAATTTGTGTAAACAATTGTAGGCTAATTAAATCCTAATAAAATAAATGAATAAATATTTTAACTAATCTACCATATCGTTACATATACTTCAAGGAATTAGGTAAGCATCAATTCGCATTGATATAGCTATTCCGTATGTATACATATACGTAGGTCGTTAGTCGGCCGGTGCGGTCTGTCGAAAAGTCAAGACAAAATTAAAAACTTGTGTTCGCGTTAGTTCCCGAGTTGTATTTTAATTTTATTATAATTGTAAAAGTTAGTAATTAAATCATGTCCTTCAGGCTTCAACATGACGACTAATTCTAATACCCTCCAAGTTTTGCAACAAATGTAGATTTTACAATACCAAAAATGCTTGTATAGATATTCTGCAATACCAAACGATTAGTGCCAAATCCTATGTACCAATAATACTTTATCTGTATAACAAAACTACAAAATTTATTGTGGTTATAAAATGAAACACCATATACAATCACAAATAAAAAATAACCTGTATCCATCCATCAGACGACTGCGAAACAAATCTTCATGATTTTAAGATCTTATTGAGCAAGATAAATAAAAATGCACAATCTATTGCATAATATACCTTACAGTAATATGTATAGGGTAGGAACTACTTGGATCCTATATCTATGATGTATAGTGTTGCCTGACGTTTGCATGAGTGACGTTAGCGCTGACTTTCGGGTCAAATGATCAAATCACATGCAGTAAGATATCTAAACATATAACTAATATTTACGGGTACAGATACTAATAATTTTTGCGAATCAATTTTTCAATTTGAATTTGATATCTAACTAATGAGGTAACTGCCTATCTTTTGGATTTGGATGGATTCATTTTATCATTGCTAATCGGATGTAAGCGCGATCGTTGTAATCATGGCCAATGTACTATCATATCTTATTAAATGACAGAGATATCCACAAGTGATTATGCTCCTTGGCTTCTACATCAATGATTAAGTGTTGATAGTGTGATATTGTTCAATTACGCAAAACTAAACGAGGTTAAGGTAAGGAGTGAGGTCGCAAAACAAACCCTTTTTTTATATTCGAGGATCATACCAGCATTAACTAAACCCCGTATTAAGTCTGTTGACATCTCTATTCTTCGATATGCAAACGATAGTGACAGGTATAATTTAATCCTTGGTTTAAAATTGTATTTTTTACAAGCTTTTATTTAACTTGCAATGTTTGTATGTGAGTTTGTTTAGGTCAAATCTTGCAATCTAAATTAGAACCACTTCTTGACATCCTATTGAAATGAAATTTTGCACACATTTATCTAGGTTTGGTGATTATACAATATTATGGTACTTTAGAGCTGATCTGATGATGGAGTCGATGGTGATCATAGGAACACTAAAGAAATGACGCAACCTTCTCGTGTTTGGGCTTGTTTGATTCCTCTTTACAAGTACTTTGAGCCTAGCTAATTTAAAAGCTTGGGTATAAAATATATTTTTAATATAAACTTATCTATGAATAAGGAGGGCCATGCATAAAAGTGACAATGTTTGACAGCAGACTAAAGGAGAAACTATATGTAGACACTACACAGCCTAGGATAGAGATGATAAGCATAAGATACGTGATAAGACTTTATAAAAGTAACTTAGATATATAAATGTTTGTACACCAGAACTGGTAGAATGTAATTATGAAACTAAAAATATTATATACAACTAAATTTACTATAATAACTTTCGTGAGTGTTATCCATATTATCTACTTATACCGGTTATACTCACGTTGATATTCGGGAATGCCCGACTAGTTTCGGACTCTAACGGAGCCCTTATTTATAACTAAATTTTACTATTTTCTAATAAATAAATTATTTCTTTCTTTCTTCTTCATAATTTTACTTTCAATAATAATATAAATTTTATATTGTGTTGTTATAGATCCTCAATATAACACCTGGCTATACAGCTTCAAGATTGATGTCATACGTAACTTGCTAGTCTGTTACAAATGGTTGCTAAACTTTTATAAGATAAATACCTACCTATTTACTGGATTTCGTGTGATGAATTAATCATGCAACATTTTATGCTATTCATCATCATCCGCTTTTAAATGACCCACTGCTGGGCATAAGCCTCCTCCCCTAAACGCCACTGATACCTATTTCGGGCCTGCATCCAGGCCTTCCCCTGTACAGCAACAACATCATCAGTCCACCTTGCTGGAGGTCTGCCAGGGGCTCTACAGGATCCTCTGGGCCACCACTCTGTTAGGGCCTTACTCCACTTATGCTATTAGTTAGTGTAAACGTCCACTTTCTTATGATAATTGACTCTATTTTAAACGGGCGTAAGCAATAGTAGATGTTTCTGACTTGACAGAAGAATTGTCAGGAGGAGACTTCAGATTGTTGTCTACGAGTATGACAAGCTTGTTTCATTCATTCTTATTGTTGGTCGATGTTCAAGCTCGTCAATTCGGTCTCTTGACCTTTCTTGAGTGACATCACTAATTTGAGGGCTGAGAATTTCCCTATAAAAAAATAATACCGTAAAATATCTATCAGTATTATCCAGACATTTGAATAATCATTATTTATTTGCGCACAGGGACAATACAGGCTGATATTATTAAAATATTTCCTTTTAAGTTAATAAAGACGAAGACGAAGAAAATCCAGACTCTGTACTCTTACTGAAAATAACCTAATGGAAAAACCCAATAGCACTTTGACAACCCGGAATTCGAGCCCAGGACCGGGACTCAGGGTTGTTACATACTAAAACTGATCAGCAATGTCTAAGAAGAACATAATAAAACATTATATAGGTCTCTACAGATCACGGAAATATTACCAGAAAATAAACAGCCTACACGTGCTAATATAAATAGGTTTTAACAGGCTGGTTGGCACGTTAAAAACCATATTTATCGTTAAAATAATAACTAGCATTACAGTTTGCAGCACGCAACCAATCAACTAGCGACAGAGTAGTTAGCACCTGCGATAAGGAAGCCACGTGAATCTCAGATTAATTTTTACTATGCTCAGACCACCTGCGAATTGCGTCCATTGCAGTTCACATGCGATGTTGTTAATTTACGCTAAGTTTTATACGTTCGTGTTGCTAATAAACTATAGATCTATATTCTATACTAATCTTATATAATTTCTTCTTCTATATCTTCTTATACATATATAAAAATGAATTGCTGATCGTTGTTTCGCTAAAACTCGAGAACAACTGGACCAACTTGGTCTTGAAACACTCATAGAAGTCTAGGATAAGTTGAATACAAAAATTGCGTTTTTTTAAATTAATGAGTGCAGTGCGATGTTTGCCGATGCAGCTAGTGTATTGAATAAAGTTTTTGTGTGATGAAGAGGGGTAATCTTCAAAACTAACTATCCGATTTCTAAAATTTTACCAGTATTTAAAATAGACCTTGAGGGTGAACAAAGGCATCAATTCCGGAAATTACACGAAATAAAGTTGCTCGCAGACGGACGGCTGAATCTAGAAGCGAATAGAGAAATAATCTTTACTTTTTGTGGGAAAGAAATCCTTTCGGCACAGGATAAACAATGAAAAAACTAAATAGGACTAACTAACAGAGACATTATAAATGTATAGCCTTAAAATATCAATTGGAAGCTTGGATAAAGATGAACAAAATGTGGTACCAACATCTATTAGGTAACTCTTCGCGCATATTTATACCACCAACTTGTCAAATCAATTAAATAATAATATTTATTACGCTTAACAAAGTAAACTACAGAGATTATATAATTATGATTCTTTAATACAAATATCAGTCGACTGGAAATATTGTATGCATAAATAATGATTAACTAACTTGAATAAACAAATGGATGTTACGCCACTAGAAGACATTAATTTATTATGCAACTTCCTTCTGAATGATTTATTTAATTTTGTTAGGATATCTTGTTAGTTGTTTATCTTAATTTTTGAAACAATTCATAAAACATAACATAAACATAACCTCACGCCTGTATTCCCCGTAGGGGTAGTGTAATATGCGCAGAGGTGCGCATATTATTGTACACCCACATTTCGCCAGTTATGTTTTTAGGTCCCAATGTAATAGGGGGCGAGCCTATTGCCATCAACCGGAACAAATCCAGACTCCGCGCTGCTACTGAGAATTACCTACCGGAAAAACCCAGTAACACTTTGCCCGACCCGGGATTCGAACCCAGGACCTCGTGCTCAGCAGTCGCGCTCAGCAACCACAACGAGGCATCCACTATTAACTATTGTATATACTCGTACTAACTATAGGTATATTATTGCTATTTAAGTATAGGTTCTTATAGATATGTTCATTATTTATGATTACAAAGTTGTTGTTCTAATACCAGAGCTAAAAACTTAGCCTTGGTTAGAAAAATCCCCTAAATCATATAATTATACGATCTGTCATCAATCATGGTCAATTTATCATTCATAATCATTACTATCTAGCCAGCAGAGCAAGAGAGCTTTCAAGGCTGTACGTATATTGGCGTATGTGTAACATTGTTTAAAGAATTCCTCAGTTATTATTACTGCAAACACTCTTAAGGTATAGGATTTGAATCTAACTTATATCTAAAAGTTTACATAATATGAGAATCCGTGGTCTCTGCCTACCCCTCTGGGAAATAGGCGGTACTTTATGTATATGAATAGTAGATACCTCTATTTGGTCTGACTTGGTGCTCTAGTAGTTGCTAATTGGACTGCCGAACATGAGGTCCTGGGTTCGAATCCGGGTCGGGCAGTGTTATAGGGATTTTGCATTAGGTCATTCTCAGAAGCAGTACGGGGTCTAAGTTTGTGTCCGTTTGATGACAATAGGCTCGCCCCTGATTACTTTAAGACCTATAACATAACTAGCGAAATAAGGCTGTATGTCTGGGTACTATTTATCTGCCTCTGCCTACCCCTTCGGAGCATACAGGCGTGATAATCATTATGTATATCTAATATAACTATTTATAACTAGCGTTATAGGTAAGAAAGATTTATTAATACACCTACAATTTGAACATTTTCTAACGCTTGGTTTCGTCCACTTAAACATTCAAGGACTTCAGTTTAATATATTTAAAATTAAGACTAAGTACCTTACGACTAATAGACAACTAGGTACTTAAATATTTATATGTAGAATACAAAGTAGTAGTATTTGCATCCCAATATAATGTAGCTTTAATCCTATAAATAATTATAAGCTCTTAACAACAGAGAAACTATCAAGTACTGCACCCTCAAGCTATGTATTATTGAGAAGAATAACATTCTCAGAATTAAGACAAGTTCTGTTCCGACAAGTAAATGATGCACTATTAGTAGTTAGTGACAAATGATTGGGGCCAATGATAATTAAAAAAAGTACAGATATGTTGTTGGCGAAGAAGAAGTCGCAAAAATGTCAATTGGGGAATTATGGGCTTGCCTGGATGACGTTTGATATGCGCGCGTAATAATGTCAAACAAATGTTTTTTATATTTATGTTCTGCAAACACTTTTTATAGGATTTTGAATAAATAACTAAAAGTATCAATAAGGTATATTTTGTCTCGCTTGGTGCTTTAAAAGTAGTTGCTTATTGGGACTGAACATGAGTTCCTGAGTTCAAATTCCGGGTCGAGCAACGTGTTATTAGGTTTCTCCATTAGGTAATTCTCACTGGCAGGACGGAGTCTGGATTTACACCCGGTTGATGGCATACGCTCGCCCCCTACATTGGGACCTATAAAGTGTACTATACCTCTGCCTACCCCTTTGAGGAATACAGGCGTGATGTTAAACTCAGTAGTAGTGTTACCCACTCAACTTGGAAACGAGTCGTATAAGGACAGGGCCATTTTGTTATTTCCTTAACTATTATATGGTCTCCGATCTGATTATCGATTGTTACAGAGGCGACTATTTATGGCACCGCATAATCCAATTATATTCGAACGTAAAGGCAATCTTAATATTTCAAAAGTAGGTTTAATTATCTGCTTTGTCACGGAAGTTATTAAATTAAGTGAATTAAGTGACGTTGTTGCGGCGTAGGTCAGTTGTTGGGTGGCCGGCAACGTACCTGTCACCCTATGGCAAGGATTACTATTTTTTTTTTTAAAAACGTCGCCCCACACTAGGAATTTCTCCTGTATCGTAGGTGCGTTTCACAAACATGAAATATTCACATACACAAATACCCAGACTCGGGACAAACATCTGTGGTTCGCACAAAGTTTTGCCCCGTGCGGGAATCGTACCCGCAACCCTTAGCGCAGCAGTCCAATCGCTTAGCCACTGCGCTAATCAGGTCGTCTATTGAATAGTCACTGGAAGTGTGAAGCTGTTATCTACTAGGCTACTATAGGTGGTAGCCATGTGGCTAGTAGGTGTACAAGCCCATAGATGGGTCTACTGCAAGAAAGATTTAGGTAAAATCTAGATAAAGAATTTTATCGTGACGTTTTCACAAGTTAAATAATAATAGGTATAGGTTCCTTATAGGTTTTTTTTTTAAAACGTCGCCCCACACTAGGAATTTCTCCTGTGTCGTGGGTGCGTTTCACAAACATGAAATATCACATACACAAACACCCAGACTCGGGACAAACATTTGTGGTTCGCACAAAGTTTTGCCCCGTGCGGGAATCGAACCCGCAACCCTTAGCGCAACAGTCCAATCGCTTCGCCACTGCGCTAACCAGGTATACTTATCTATACTATTATACAGATCATAAGATGTGGATGTACCTTTAAACAACTGATACTTAAATGAGATCTTAGAAATCAGGAAAATGAATGAATGAAATGAATGCTTGTTTGTACACCATTTGAGTGAGAACGGGTTCGATCTTACGACCTATCGAGGCTCGACAGCCGCTGAGCTACGGCCTCTAGCGTTGCGTTACTAGTGTGGGACACTGAGTTGTCGCAACTTGTTCCGCGGCCGTACTAACGCAAGAACGCTAGATCATTCGGTAAGTAGGTAAGTACAGAGATAGGTCCCGGTGTAATGTGGGACACAGATGGTAAAGATTAGTCTAATACGTAACTAGTGACTACACAGTTAAGAATTGTATGAAAATGTCTGCACCTATCACAACACTACAAACATACTGTGAGATGTTAGGTAGGTATATCTATCTTACTTTGAACGAACATGTACTAGCCCGTTGACCAGTCCAAAAAGAATGGCGATAAAATTACAAGTACCTTCAGTCTCCAAGTCGATGTGTCGATTATCTACGGTACTTACAAAAATGTGGACAGATAGGTACCGGCGCATTTCAACGGACCTACCGCCAACGGGACATTAATAGGCTGTTTGTTACTGATTTTAGGTAGCAACCACAGAAACGAAATGATCTTTCGACTTACCACAAAAACTTTGTTCAAGAAAAATCCAAGTATTCGATTGCACAAAAAAATAATACAACTCGTTTTACACACACATACGAATTATTATCGATACACACAATAAATCCACAATATAATTATACACAAACACGATTCGTAACTCGTTTTTTAATCACTGAAAATTTTCGTTCGATATTACGCGGGAACTGTGATAGAGCGCGACACGCACGTCCGTCACCGAGCGGTTATCACCCACGACTGGCGAACGAATGGGAACGAAGGAGCGGAATGCCGCGGTGACCGAATGGTGCGCGAAATACGAGGGCACGCGTTCATTCTGAACTTGTCGTGCATGTATGATTCAATGAAGCAAATTGGTGTAGTAGTTATAATATTAAAATTTACCCATTTTATATCTATAGTCGATATTAATAGAATGAAATGTTATTCTAGTATTTTTTTACAGTAAAAAAACTTAAAAGTAAATCCGAAACCGGATTTTAATTCGATAAAATTGTTACATATGTAGTTACTTATTGTAAACTAGTCGTAAAAAAGTATTTTATCACATAACGATAGGTTTTTAATCCCAGCTGTTTACGAAACGCGTAACTATCAATGGAACGTAATCTTTACGAATTCAGATTACAAAACTAGTTAATTCCGATTTTTTCCAATCATAATATGGGAAACATGACGAGGAAATACACGTAATAATGATGTCTGTAACGTGTGTAATGTGTTTGAGAATGGTTGAAAGTAGCATTCACTCGCGTTGCACATTAACTATGGGGGAAAGGCACATAAGAGGAACGTTTTACCGATCACGTATTCATCTGTTTACCAGGAAGATCAGTAGGAAGATATAACTTGGCTTCAAACAAGTCAAATACAGATCTTCTTGGTTTAACTCTATTATGTAGCAGTAGGTACACCCACACCAAATTAATTCGATACATCGGTTGACTCTTAACATGACCAAAAGGCTGGCTTGTTTTTCGGCCAAAGAATTAGCATTGCCATTTAACGTGGCAATGCCGCCAGCCTTTTGGGCACCCTACTAGTCGACAGCAATGAGGACGAATACTTTGATGCAAAATTTTTAGTTTTATTTTTTTCTTTTGTATATATTTATTTCTTCACGTAGGTTATAGTGTGTAAATGCTTAAGTATTTACCTTTAAAACAAAACAGCAAGGAAACTTGAACTAGTTCTCCATTACGACTATTTAAGTATGTCAATTTCATAAACACCAAAGCTTTTGTTCGAAGTAACCCACTTTCGTTCATGTTTGTAGAAATAATTGACATCGCCACGAGAAAGGCGAGCCTTTAATAGCAGCATTTAATTATTGATGCTAAGGTATAAGGTTGAATATCGTGTGGCATTTATTTATCATATGCCATAGCTCCATGGTGTGGGGCCTTATGTCCGGTTGGCTATCAGGCTACTCGTTTTCTTCATTCATTCATTTTATTCCACTTTCTTATAAGTTTTACGCGGGGGCTGAGCTCCCCTTTTGTAGGGTTATCCGTTTTATTGGCCGTGAGAATTGTACTGAGCACTATGAAGTAAACATCATCCATCATTCTTGTGTGATCTCGAGACGTTTTTCATATTAACAGCGTCGCAATGTTATTACTTATACCTTTAATATAATATACTAGAGAATTCTTAGACCTCGTCTATCTTATGTTTGCTCTTATTTCTCTCTTTGAGGGTTTGGTCATAAAAAGATTCTGAGAAGAAAGTTATTAGTAGAAATGTTCAATAAACTGTCAAAATGCTGTTTCTGTGGGATCATTTTAATCGATTCGGGGAGTGGGACCCAAAAATATTAATCCTATGAAATATATTTTCGTAATTCCGTGAAGGTCACGACTCATTAGGTTGAAACGTCAGGAGAGGCCTTCGTAATAATAACGTCCTTAAAAATGGGCTAAATCTGGACGCGTAAGTGCTTTATTTATAGGCTTCACGTTTTACAGTTGTGAGAATCAGGGCCCACATTTTATGTGTCTGCAGCATTTATTAAATGTTCAGAAAGCTTTAAAAGTTGGACGTGCCTCCAAAATCAAGAAACTTCTTCAATTTACGATCGTTCTTACAAAAGGGAGACATGTAAATATGTCTCACAGATTAATCTCGATCTAAAAAGCATTGGAAAGCTGTGAAACGATTGGAACTAACGCACGTATGAATTATGTATGCAAAATTGTATGAGATCTCGCTCGGGGATCAGTTTTTACATTGTTTCTACTGGGCTCTTTGTTAAATGATGCGCGAATTCCGGATATGATAACGTAGGAAAATGCTAAATAGTTTTATTGATTTTTGATTAATGCACTGATATATCGATGTAGAACTTCGGTTTTAACAAAGCTAGACACTGAAGCAATGAAGGAAGATGGAATAGAAGAAATGGGTGAGATAGGAGATCAAGTAGTGTCTAACTGGTTTTACATACATACATAAAGTCACGCCTGTTTCCCTGAGGGGTAGGCAGAGACCACGGATTTCCATTTGCTACGATCCTGGCATACTTCTTTTGCTTCATTCACACGCATCACATTCCTCATACACGCTCTTCGGTTGAGGTTTTAGTTGAAGTATAAAGCGAAAATGGGAGAGTGGACTTTGTGGTGTACCCTAGGGGAGGCCTACATCCAGCAGTAGACTGCAATAGGCTAATGTGATGTTTATAAAGCAAAATTAGACTACTAAATTTAACAAACAAAAGAGGAAGTAACACACAATAGGACACAACTCCTTAAGGGACCTGGAAATCGTTCATTCGATTTATGTAACGCAGCCCACCTACATCTATCAGAATTTGGAGCATAATTTCCTGCAATAAAGATAGCAGGATTGCGGCGAGAGTACGGTACAGTGACTGCGTAAAATAGTAAAAAACCACAGCCGAAGCCGCTGCAAAAACGTGCGGCAGCTGAGAATCGAACGACATAATTGCATCGGTTTATTGCATTAAGCCTAGTTCTCTCGTGAGAATGTATTTTTCTATTTAAATCATTAGTTAAGTAATGAATAATGATCTACATTTCGTCGTGAACTGCAATTATGGCTTGTTAGTTGCCACAACATTTCACGTGTTGGGTTTCTGTTCGTTAAAATACCTTGGTAGCCAGTGGCGGATTTATAGATTTGCCGCCCGTAGGCTATTCAATTTTTGCCGCCTCTAAATTTTGATATCTTAGTCCACAATCATATCAATTTTCTATCAATAAAATTCCAACTTTATAATTTGTGCTTCACCATCCTCGTTACATCAACTTTTCCCATATAGTTATTATTATTGAGAACTATGGTACCATGTTAGATCCTTGATAATTTTTTCGGAAAGAAAAATGATCGCTGAGCTTAAAAAAATATTTTTTCGGTTATGATTAATTATTTTTTATTTAAAAGGAAGTAATTTTAATGCCATATCGTATAGATTTTGAATGATCGTGTTCACAGTAAACACGATAACTTTCGAAAAAATCATTTTTTTACTTCAATTTTTTTTAAATATACTTGTTTAACTGGAGAGGAGCCGTTGAATAAAAAATTGCAGCTGAGTATTGTTTTATCTTATTATAATTAATTCATTCCGATTGGCATTTTCTGAAAAAGTTGGCTTTGCGAAAAAGTTATTAAAACTGATGTAAACATTTAATTTATATAATTCGTACGACATGAGCGCTTAAGGCCTGCTCATTTGGATTTTCCAAACTTTTTCTTACTACAAATAAAATAATTAACTGATAAAATGTATCAATTTTCTAATGAGCAAATTGTCTCACTTCATATTTTGTGGAGGGAATTTTTTTATTGCCAAGTCACAGTAGTTCAACTATCAGTTATTGGATTAATATGATCTCTATACGATATTGAACTAGTTTTTTATTTAATGAAAATTAGTCAATTTTAGTCAGTATTTTTATTAGACCATCGATATTATATCGATTGAATTGGGTAAGCAGATCTCATAATTATTAGGTACACGGAGAAAAAATTATAGCAGTTATCAGTGAAGAATATATGTAAAAATTACTAAATTTCGATTATAATAATTATCGAATCACTATTGCGATATTCTAAAAGTTCATAATCATTATTGTATAATTAGTAAAGCGTTTAAGAATTGTTCACGCAGAGATGTTGAAATATTTATTAATTAGCACTGTATATGAGAATATTTCGATTTTTGTTAAATATTTTAATTTCTCTCGAATTTTCTAAATTTGTATTATGTGTGAGTATAATTTTTTTTTAAATTTGTAAATCGAAATAAAAAAATTATGAACTAAATTTGCCGCCCCTTAAAATTTGCCGCCCTAGGCTCCAGCCTACTCAGCCTGCTGGTAAATCCGCCACTGTTGGTAGCTGCACTTTCGTTGGAGGAAAATGTCTTCGTGTCGATAATTAATTCTTTGCACGTGTGCTTTAAGGATATTGGGAAACTTTTTCGGATCAAATATGATGTTGACACCTTGTGGATTTTTACTTACCTGTGTTCTCAAATTGCATTTGAAAATATGGTTGTTGTAATTTCGAAGATCAAGAGAAATAGACCTAATTTCTCGTAGCTTGTCGTTACAGTAAACATTATTTATTCAAACTAATGGTACTTATTTAAAGTTGCGTATAAGGCAATGATTTGGATTCGCGATAGTGTATAATGTGTAAAATACTTGTACGAACAATGGGTTTCCCTCAATTTACTATTAAGTAGACCAACTTGCGGGTGCGCAAGCTGCTCTGCTAATAACTAGGTACTTTGCCTTTGTGGTTTACTGATGTGGTTGTTGATTTTGCGTGCTTAAGCTTATTTAGCAACCGAAAACTTAATGGGAACTTGGCTTAACTATCAGAAATCTGACGGATACTTTTTGCTAAATTCTGTTACATTTGATAATTGTGATATATCTAGTAGGATTTATGCTGTTTGGCTAGCGCTATTTACGCCACAAGTTGTTTGTTCTCCCGCTCTCCTTATTATACGAGGGTCAAACTGAAAGTTCTTAGAACTGGCCACTTATAAACAATATAATAAAAAAATAATTCTAAAATTTGAAAATAGAACTCTTTGCCAATATTACTGAGTATATATTTCATTAATTTGTCATTTGTTTTACGATTTGGCGGCAAATTGAAAATTGTCTGTGTCACGTCAACATGAATTTAACACGAGAAAATTTTCGTGCAATGATTTTTTATGACTTTCGATGTCATTTAAGTCAACAAGAAAGTTATGATAGACTACGATTGGCCTTTCACGATGAAGCCCCATCTCGTGCGACAGTTTACAACTGGTTTAATGAGTTTAAACGTGGTCGCACTAATCTCACTGATGATTTACGTGAGGGACGGCCTTCTACGGCGACGACTGAAGATAACATCTGTGTTGTGCGGCGTATGATAGAGACTGACAAAAGAGTGACCTATCAGCAGATTCGGACAAGCTTAGGCATCGGTATGAGTCAAGTGCACAAAATCCTCCACGAACATTTAGCAGTCAGGAAGCTTTGCGCCCGGTGGATACCTCATAATTTGACTGAGGCTCAAAAACTCCATCGTGTGGATTGGTGCCGTAAAATGATTGAAAGATTTAACGGAGGTGACTCAAATGCTGTGTTCGACATACTAACAGGTGACGAAAGCTGGATTTACTGTTATGATCCTGAAACCAAAAGACAATCTGCTCAGTGGGTGTTTCCTTTCGAGAGGTTGCCAACTAAAGTGAAGAGAGATCGAAGTGCGGGAAAAAAAGTGGTGGCCTCGTTCTTTGGAAGGATAGGTCATTTCGCAACAATTGTGTTAGAGGATCAAAAAACAGTTTCTGCAGAATGGTACACTACCAGTTTGCCACTTGTCTTGGAAAAAGTTCGAGAGAAACGACCTCGCAGTAGGATCCTCCTTCACCACGACAACGCCTCGTCGCACACCGCTAAGCGAACGATCGACTATTTGGCGACATCAAACGTTGAATTACTGGGTCACCCGCCGTATAGCCCCGACCTCGCCCCTTGTGATTTTTATTTATTTCCAAAAATTAAAGAAAAACTTAAAGGAAAGCGGTTTATGAAGGCTGAAGAAGCGGTGGCTGCGTATCGCGATGCCATTGAAGAGAACCCTAAAGACGAGTGGGCAAAGTGCTTTTCCCAGTGGTTCCATCGCATGCAGCGGTGTATTGACGTGAATGGACAATATTTTGAAAAGATATAATAAAACTAATAACTGGCTAATGTAATCAGTTTTTGATTTTCTAAGAACTTTCAGTTTGACCCTCGTATGATGAAAGAGACTAGCCTCTACGACACAGGGAATTCTAATGTGGAGGCTAGTGTTCTAACTATATCTGTTACTGTTATTTTTGAAACAATAAAGTAAGATGAGCACGAATCTGCAAAAGAACTTATTTGTTGTCTTTAAATTGTTTCCTCTTTTAGATTTATAAGGAAAGATATTTTTAGATTAGTCACAAAAGACGAATCGAATAAAAAAAGTATCGCGCAAACTCTTTTTGCCTTCCATCGCTCTATTTCCATATTTGCGGGTACTTCACTCATACCTTGTTATTTTGGTGTTCTCTCGAGTTTAAGAATGTTTCACGATCTAAATTTGGCTTGATGCGTGTGATGTTGATGCACTGGTGACTCAGGACTACATTTTATGTCAAATCGTGAACACTCAGATTGATGGCAACCATTAACTAGTTTTCTTTATTACATTAAGTAATTTCTATTAATACAATTAAAAAAACGACCCATCGACTAGCATTATTGTATCAGCACTAAAATCAATCGCTATTGAAGAATCGGTTTAACTTTAAGTGGGATCAAGCTGTCGGCAATTTCCCCAGAACATGCCCAACGAACTTGAAATTTCAACTTTGTTGGTTTTACTTCATCAAAAGGAATTTCCCATCGTAATTATACATTTATTCCGGAATTGAGTTAATTTTAGATCCCGTTAGGCCTAATTTTGGAATCTAATTCTGTTGAAGCTTAATTAAAAATTCAAGCAAAAAGATTTCAACACAAATAATTTGAATAAAATGGTTTCTTAATTTATAATGGAGAACATGAAAACTTTGCATATCTATTATAAAATTAAAATAATCTTATAATAATAATCCCCTAATTAATTAGAGTGGACTAATTACGCATTATGTCATTACCTTATTATAATTCCTCCTGTCACAGATATCAAATAAAGAGTGTTAATTGAATTGAGTTTTTTGAATAATAGTATTTAACGGCTCATGAATTAATGAATCAAATAAAATAATATGAACGAACAGGCCACCATTATGTTGTAAGGTAAAATCAAGGAAAAGGAAAATCTCTCGTAATTTAATTATTTGCAAAGTCTGACGAGAGAATTATTTTAAATCCTACTTTGTTTCCTATTTTAACGATTTGATGTAGGTGTATCACGTACAATACTTGACGTCAATTCTAATTTATAAAAGTACCTAAAGTACAAGTTACAAGAGATATTAAGTATAAGTTAGATTTAATAAACCCCACAAGCCCTTTATCTAACATCAAATAGTTGTAGTAGTCACTTACTGGTAGAAAAGCTACAAATAATTGGACACAGTTAACTAAACTCCAAAGCTTTTAACCGGTCAACGAGGTTCAAACCAATAACTATAGATCGAAAACGTCTAACTTACAACAAAAAATAAATAACATTACCAATCATTAATCCATTTAAGGCGCGACACCAAATGAACGACATCGCGAATGAATGAACGACGAATGAATGGTTCTATTTAGGCGCGTTCATTGACAGCGAGATATTCGCCGGTCGTGTGTAGAATACTTTATAACCGCGCACATTCTGCGTCGTCGACATACTTTGTCGATAAAGTACCTATTGCGTACATACGTTTACTTTGATTAGCGTATATTATATGCCCTTAGAGGTTATGTGTGAATGGGAAATTATAGGGAAAGCTATTCTTCGTGGTCTAGTTAACGTTAGCTGTTATTGTTTAAGAAACAACGAAGTTTAACATACGGTTTGGGTCTTATTCCAATATTTGACACGGTGTGAATGTTAGGGGACTTTCTGTGACAAGCAGTTGACAAGGTACCTGCTGAGTCAATAAAAATGTCAATGGGTTCGCTCTGTACTTTATGAGACTAATTTTACTGAGACATAGACCTTCTTATTCATACGTTGATAACTGTTTTAACTTAAGGTTCAAGTTATAGACTCAAGAAGGGTTTAACAGGTATAACTTAATACCTTAATAATTGGCTTAAGATTGTATTTTTTTTAATACGAGTAAGACCACTGACTTTTGCTAGACGTGATAATAAGTCACAGGCTAATCATAAGAGAAAAAGCTTTTATTACTATGCGAACTTAAAATCCAGTGTGTTTAACGGCCATTTTTATCTGACGCCTACGGTTACCAATTTCAATAAAAGCTTTTCGAAAATGGACACTATATTTATGTCAAACGTATGCGAATGGCCGTACTTTTGATTATGGCTTACCTACAATGTGATAGTATAACACAGTTGTATTCCTCTACCCTCTAATTGGAAGTGTAAACTTTACTGAAAAACCTCTTTTTTTCGACTGAACTGGCAAGCTAACAAGCACAGTCGCGGCCAGCAAATTGTGTAGGTATTACCTTTTTTTGGTCAAGTTTTTTTTCTTTCATTTTAGTTTTTCCAGTAGGCAGTTTTATAGGCATCCGTTGTGAATACTTGTACAAAACATTCAGAAAGCAGTAGTTCAACATAGAGCAATTGGAAATGGTAAAAATGTTTGAATTGACTAAGATGCAATAAGGATGAATGAAATTAGAAATGACGATAATTTAATTGTAAAGGTATAGATTGCCATAAGATGGTCGCCGAAGACGCGAAAGGCCCAGGCGAAGATGGCGAGAGGATTTGGAAGCATTTCAAAGCAACTGTCCAGGGCTGGCCGAGAATAGAGGGATTTGGAAGCTGGGAGGAGAGGCCTTTGCCCAGCAGTAAGGCACTAATTAGGCAATAAAAAAGAACCTAAAACATTGCACGTAACGTAAAACATTTATTTCTTTACCAAGTTTTCGCATAGGTCATAAACACTCACTCAGACAGGATTTAGAGGGATTTTAGTAGGAAAACTAGATATCTGTGAAAAATGTAGGAATAACATTGGAAAAGTGCCAACATACGCAAATACTGAGCTAACCGACGAAGCACCAAAACCAATTTTGGGAAGCGATGCAGAAGAAATTTGCGAAGTAAGTGGACATTTAGAAGGAAATATCTATATAGAAACAGAGATATTATACCTATATACAGCATTCTGAATTTCTGTTATACTCGTAGCTGTTAAAAAAAACTGCCTGCTTAGATTTTCACAGGAATCAATTCGTGAAAGTCTAAGATTGGAATTATGGCAAATAAGTGTAACAAATGTTCGAGAATATCGCCAATAACCTTTCTGTATCCATAAAACACACTGTAGAGACCTATTAGCATTATGTATGAATATGTATATGTATATTTACATGAACAAACCTACATGGCAGTGCGTCGTAGTTGGAGCATGTCATGCTTACTCAAATATCTTGCTGGCTCTGGCTTCTCTCTGTGGTTTTTCTCGTTCAGTTCTCAGATCATATTTAAGAGGTGCTTTTGCGTTAAAATTGTAAACGTCAGTTGGAACTGGTCAAATGTGGGCTTGACGTTTTTCTTTTTTTTCTAATTCAGAATTTGTTCCTATTCTTGCTAAATACTATAAATATAATTGCGGATGGTATGTGTCAGAATCGTAGCAAATGGAAACGAGCTATCTCTGCCCACCATTGTAGGAAACAGGTGTGAATTTATGTGTATGTAGCTTTAATTCATCCGGATTCTAAGTAATAAAACCTTTTAGAATCAACTATGCGGCTTTCTAAGTGTTAAAAATATGACTGTTATCCCATCATTTCTCCGACCTTGTTAACAGCGTTAGGACTTTCATGAAACATGTCTTTCACGACCCGTCTCAGGTTGCCATTGCTGTACTGACTGAGTACATCGTGGATCCATAACATCACGCCTGTATTCCCCGAAGGGGTAAGCAGAGGTGCACATATAGTACCTACACCCACATTTCGCCAGTTATGTTTTAGGTCTCAAGGTAATAGGGGGCGAGCCTATTGCCATCAACTGGGCACAAATCCAGACTCAGTGCTGCTACTGAGAATTACCTAATGGAAAAACCCAATAACACTTTGCCCGACCCGGGATTCGAACCCAGAACCTTGTGCTCAGCAGTCGCGCTTTGCGACCACTAGACCAACGAGGCAATCGTGGATCCAGTTTGGCTTATCACGCTCAGCGAGACATGACACTGCGCAAGTAACAGTACAGTTATCCATCCAATGGATAGTTTGACTACGCCCATGGCTTGTGAGTAGGTTTGTGCAGATGCGACAGTAGTCAGTTTGTTGCCTATTTCATTAGTACTTTAGTGTTAGGTAATTTAATATTTTGTCTTGTTTTATACTGCCTTCATTTTATTAAAAAGATTTTTGTATATACCTATCTAATTATAATGTATCTTAATATAAAATTAATAGATATTAGTAAGCCCGACACTATATTCAGATTTTGAGGGCTCACTATATTTCGCGTTCTAAACCGTCAAATTATTAAACGTCTTTCTTGTCCTCGCAGCGACTACTTTCTAGTAGGCAATAAACACTCGACAACCGCGTCTTCGACAGCCCACAACATTTAGGTCCGTCGAACATACCGTTAGGAGCGATCTCCGAACCGCAATGGTACGATTGGTTATCTAATCCTACATCGTGCAAGGTCGACGGCGGTTATTCTCGATAATGACCATTATTACCGGGTATTTGCTTTGTTGTCTTCTTTTCAAGCTCTTATAATACCGGTATATCGTAATCATAGTGCTTTGAAGATATACTTAGTCTGTGGCTGGTTAGGTTTTAGGTTAACAGACATATTGTGTGATTTTTGGCCAATTACTGATTAGAATGATTTATGTTGAATTTATATTTCAATTGAATATGTTTACCTAATTGGTGCAGTGGCTAAGCGATTAGACTGCTGTAGTGCTATTCTGTAACAACATTTTCGTGTCTCGACAGCGGATTCCGCGGTGAGATATCAAATTCGTATTCTCTAAATCTCGACAGCGCCGGTGGCGCCACACTTGCGAGTGTGGCGTCGAGACGAACCGTGTTGCGTGAGAATTTTGACATTATTAGTATGAATTTGGTATTCTGAAAGGGGATTTACCACTTCACTCATCGAAACTCGACACTTCGAACAACGAATCCACTTGTCATTTTTAAGGTAGCCTAGGAGGCTGTCGAGATTGGGAGTGAGTTCATTTTAACTCATTATTTCAAGGTAAATAAGTGTGTAACAGTATTAAAAATTAGCATAAAACATTTAATTAAAATTATAAAGTATGGCTCGTTGTTTTTTAGAGAGTTTATTAGAATAAGCTCATTTCATAGATTGTATGTGATAGTCGTCGTCAAGTTGGTAAAATTCGCAAATTTCAAATAGGTAATAGACAAAGATTTTGTTGAAAATTATCTTTTGTCTGAAGAATTGATAGATCATAATGTGTATGTGTTACATGACATTAAACGTCTTAGAGGGTATTAATTTATTACGGAAGACTATTTATGCCCGTTTTTGAGCTCCTATAGGTATATGAATAACGCCTAATAAAGTAAAACGTGACTTTATGTATATAAGACTAAATAAGAATAGGCCGACCTCTTCCCCCCGTCGTTAATATTTATTACATACTTAAGAATTTAAAGGAAGGTATGAATACACGTTTAGTTTATTGTATTTGTGGTAGTAATAAACTTTGGTTTGATTGCGCATTTTTGTGATCCTACTACGTAAGAACTATCAAGACCCCTCCCACCCCCTTGTAAGAAAAAATAAGACATAGTCGACCCCCCTCTTAAATTACCTGACGTAATAAACAAATCGCCCCTCATAAAAAAATCCACGCCGGCGAGGTCGCGGATTGTCTATCAATACTTCTGTCTTTCTAGTTTTAAAGCGTAATGCACCCTTCTTCTTAACAACACTTGTTTATCGGCCCAATACTAAAACAATTTCATACATTAAAACTATGTAGAATGACTATACCTAAAAGTAATTGTTAACAAGATTACAAACTTTAGTCCATTGTTTCCATGTTTTAACTGCCTCCTAAATCATTGAGTTGAAGCGCCAGTTTCTCCGAGCGTTTACGGGCTATGTCTCTTGCACTAAGAACTTTTGAAAAACCTTTCCCAAGGCTAGGATTCACCTCCAAACAAATTTGTACGCCGTGTATTTGGGCTATTAAAGTGAGAGCCGTTCTTTCTATAGGGTTATAATTTAAACAAAACAATTACAGTAGGGACTGGTTACACTAAGACTAAGTATCAAAGAAACTAATATCAATAACAAATGTTTATACTTAATTCATACTTTCATTCGGTATTATATTAATTAGAACACTAAAACAAACTTTTATTTAACCAGAAAGCAATCTCACTTCTAAACGTCAATCGATTTGTAAACAAACTTAAACTACTTTTGTTCGAGGCACGAATCTCAAAACATACAGCCAAACTGAATGCGTTTTTCTTTATTTTAACAAAAATAAATATAAATTTAACAAAAATCGCACATTTGATGCATTTATGCAATATATATACCGAATTTGTGGAAAGTTTATGCACCTATTTTAAAATAAAGTCTTATGAAAAGAATATCGATAAAACGAACATGGCTCTAGTTTATTACTCTATGATTCGACACTCACTTCACATCGCAAGTGCGTACCAAATGTTTACAGAATCCTAAAACAAGGTCAAGTGAGTTCGCTTTCGAAGTGAGCTTTGTCACTCAGGTGAATCTCGATATCGAAATGGTTTTTTACAGAATAGCACTACTGCACTAGGTTGCGGGTTCGTTTCCCGCACGGGACGAAACACTTTTTTGACACGCAGATGTTTCTCCTGAGTCTTGGTATTTGTGATATATCATGTTTGTGGAACCCATCCACGAGACGGGAAAAATTCCCAGTGATGGACGTCATTTTTTTTAATATACAAAATGCAAATTTAAACCTTGACTTCGATAGAAAATCATAAGTGAAACCATAGTGTTTTTTCTTTCCAGATTATTACGTGTTGAGCATGAAAACAATTCATTAAACCAAGAGCATTCTGACATTTGGAAAAGGTCGCGATTTAGATCAGACTAAATAAAACCCTTTCACTTTCTTTACACGTATAAGGGAAAGGTTGACACATAAGGATAGGGAATGTCAACCTTTTGACTTTTGTTTGGTACACGCCCTTTACTGCCCACACGACGTTGATTTGGGGTCAGAGAGTAATGAAATGCAGCTTGATCTTTGGCTGAAAAAGATTCCGTTAAAAGCGGACTATTACTTTAATTTGTTTCTTTCTACTGCTTTACTCTATCTGTAACTAAAAAAAGTATTTTCTATAGTACATGATGTTGGGATTTGAATTTTCTATATTCTTCTTCATTATAATTGATAAGTTGTTCCAAGTTTGATATGCCTCTTTCATCGTTTTCAGCCTGTTTCAGTCCACTGCTGGACATAGGCCTCTTCCATTGTACGCCTCAATGTTAGATACAAAATGACTCGTTCAATACAGTCTCTCTTATTTGGAATTGTGTTATAGGTTCGCCCTTTGTTACTCAACGGAATATAATATAGACAAATACATATACATTAGCTATAATTTACTGTGAACTGATTTTGAAGCTTGTAATCATTAGTGTTCCCTGAAACATTTCCAACTTCGTATGTAGTGGCTTCATCTAAAACAAATTAATGTACGAACATTACAAATTACATTTTCAACATGCTGCTCCTGACGTCGTTGTAATAAGTTTCGAATATAATTTCGAGAGGAAACAGAATTTAGTACAGTCATTAATCGATCCTTATTTATGAACAAAATGCTCACTCATCGTGCAGAATCTTCAGATGAGATTAAAATATCGAACGATCCTTCTGAAGCACTTTGTCGTGACGATGACGTAGACTCCCAAATTATGAGAATCACTTCAGATTTTAAGCACTCTTGTAACTTTGACAAAATTCTTGGCGCACTTGATTTGATGGAATTTTGTGAAGGTATGACACTCGTTGTCACTGGAAATTCCATAACGCCAGCTCTGGGGGTGTAAGCCATAATATAACACCAACTATTAAATAGAAGATTTGTGAATGTTTTGGGACGAACTATGTAGGTACTTATAATAATAAAAAAAATGGAAAAGACCTTCTTAAAAAAAATCATACAAAATCAACATGAAACCAATTCCGAGTGAGCTTAAAAATCTAAACGTAATTCAACAAAACAACACCAACTTCATCTCCCCAAATAAATCACAGACACGAACGAAAAACAATTGTATTGCGACTAAAAATCTAATTCTCTATCAAATAAGCAAACAGTGGGACGGAAGCGGGGAGCGAGCGATGCAATCAGTGCTCAGGAAACGACAATTTGGCGACAATTTCTCGTCGCTCGCCCTCGCGCCGCGAATTAGCGCTTTCAGTGTGGGCTGGGTCTATCGCCGATGGTATTGGGACTGTGTGTGTTCCAGTGTCTACCATGAGTTATTGAGTTTTTAACTCACCATTGAAAACGCTTGTTTTTGCTAGGCATCGAGCATCAAGCTTTTAGAATAGACCTAACTTACGAACTCACTTTTAAATCCGCGGTGAGATTCAACACTAGCGCCACCAAATGATGAGTAGCGGGGTGAGTAAGTTATGAGTGAGTTGTGAGTGTGTGACTAACTGTTGACGTTTGATAAGCGTTAAGGGTAGGTAATAATAATAATAATAATGATTTATTTCTCTCAAAAAGGGTACAGACTTTGGTTCATGTCACATTAAGTCAAATCAGATTAGTAACCTTTGTGAGAGCTGGAGTCTATAGTGGGTTCAGGACCTGTATGACAGATCTCCAGGCTCTCACCCTCTTATACAATACTATTAAGTACTAATTTGAACACGTTTAAGGCTTTCACGTACAGAGAGGAATATTTAAAAACTAAAACAGGTAAACTCTAAAACTAAACCATACAAAATTAGAGCAACTGCGAGTGTGTAGAGAATGGTATGTCTGTGAGTGAGTAATGTATGGTGTATGTGTTGTGTGTGTGTGTGTGTGTGTGTGTGTGAAAGTATATTTGTGAGAGTGAGTGTAGGTATGTGTAATGAATTTAGGTCTACTAATTTATTTTAAAACAGCTAAAACATTTTCCGTCTCAGAATAATCCAAATCGAGAAGCCAATTTATTATTATTGCCTTACATTTGGATTTGCACAAGGGGTATATGTTTAGGATTTTGTTAGTGTTATTGTACACGTGGCTGCTAAGGAAGCGGAAGGAGCGTTGGGCTAAAGCACAATTTGTTCGAATAGAGGGACAGACCGTATGCTTACGTCGTTGGGAGATCAAAGAAGGATCGTAGGGAGTGTGGCCGTGAGTTGTCATTAAAAGATTAAATATATATAATTTACGAACAGTCAGAACCTTACAGGTTTTGTAAAGGTCTGTGGTAGGAAAATGATAGGGTAACTGCCAACCAACTTTCAACACAGCCCTTTGGGCGCGTTCTACTTTCAACATGTAGGACTTTCCTGAACCACCCCAAGAGACTATACAATATTGGATGAGGGATTGGCAGAGAGCCATATACACTAGTTTAATCACCTTGGTGTCTGCAACGTAACGGAGGTTCTTAAAAACATAAATTAACCTGCGCAACCGTGTAGTAAGTGTATCAATGTGCGTACTAAATGTTAGACAGTCGTCTATCTGCACTCCTAGATATTTTATGCAATTTACCCTATTTAGGTGGGGACAATTGCAGGCTATATTGTAAGTTGAGTCACAGGAGTGCGCGATTAAAGCTAGGGAAGAGGAAGGAGGCTTTCCAGCGGCTGAGAGCGAGAAGGTGAGGTAATTCGTTTTATCAACGTTTAGGGTGAGCAAGTTCTGTGCCAACCAGCTGGTGACAAAGGCGAGTCCAGACTGTGCGTATTGAAATACCAGATTCCACGTATCCCCCGAGAAAATTAAGGCAGTATCATCGGCATAGGTAAAGATGGAAGCATTAGGAAGCTTTAGTTGGCAAAGGTCATTTATATAAATGAGAAAAAGTGTGGGACCGATAATACTGCCCTGGGGAACTCCATACGTTATTGGAAGTTCATCGCTGGTCCGATCTCCTATCCTGAGACATTGCCGTCTGTCTGTGAGGTAACTACTGAAAAGGGACAGTTGAGTGCCTCTTATACCAATTTTCTCAAGCTTCACAATAAGGGTGGGGACAGAGATAGTATCAAAGGCTTTCGCTAAATCTAGGAAAACTCCTATGACTTTCTGTTTTTCATCAAGTTTGGTGACGATAGTATTTGTTAAGTCTAATACCGCATTGTTAGTGGAAATACCGGAGCGAAAACCATATTGAGAAGAGGAGAGTATGTGATTTTGATTTAAATATTTGACTAATCTGTTGTTCATTAGCCTCTCCAGTAATTTTGATAGTGTAGGTAAAATTGAGATAGGTCTGTAATTGTTCAACCGATCTCTGTCCCCTCCCTTATGAATTGGGTGCACTACAGCCAGCTTGAACGCATTTGGAAAAGTACCTGAACTAAAAGCAAGGTTACATATGTAAGTTAAGTGAGGAAGGAGTAGATTTTTTAATTTTTTAAGAAAAACGCCAGATATATCATCGGAACCAACCGCACAATCGCTCCTTAGATTCGTGATTAAACGATCCAGTTCAGCTTCATCTGTCTCTAGAAGGACAAGGGAATTGAGGCCCGCTTCGAAAATATCGGATTGTGGAGATATGGTTGCAACAGCAGGTATGTTTTCGGCTAAGGTACGTCCAATATTGGCAAAATAAGAGTTCGCTTCATTTACGGAGCTCCCAGGATCGGAGGATGACAGAAGATCGTCAGCGTGTGTCTTGACTTTTGCAGTGTGAGTAACTGATTTTATAGCCTCCCAGAGTTTTTTATTGTTATTTTGTGCATTACTTATTTGAGCTTTATAATAATTAGATTTACTAGTTTTAAGTATCATTGAACAGTAGTTTCTGTACCTTTTAAAAGTGATTCGTAATATTTCGTTATTGGGATTTTTTTTAGATTTCGCATGCAAATTGTCGCGGTTCCGTAAGCATCTAAGAAGCCCTGTGGTCATCCAGGGTTTGCTCAGTCTTTTACGGTTGGAAACCACTTTAAGTGTAGAATTTTGAAGTACGATTAGTTTAAGAGTAGAGAGAAAGAATTCGGTGGCTTCATTAACATCTGGGGAGGTATATAAGGGGCTAAAATCTGCCTCGAGAAGGTCCAATTTAATTTTTTCGTAGTCCAATACCCGAGTAGTTCTAGTTTTTTGCCGAGAATAATTGGATGTGGTATTGTTCTCCAGAAACAACAGAACTGTGTCATGATCGGTAATTGAGGTATTAGCAATGAAACAAAAAGCAGGATGCCGTGTTTTTAGGATTAGGTGGTCCAGACAAGAGTTATGATGTCGTGTAGGAAGGGTGTGTGCTGGAAGCATACCATGGTAAGCTAAAACAGTCAGATACTCAGTAGCCCGGGAATCATCGCTGGTTTCGTGTATATTAATATTTATGTCGCCGGTTAAAATAATATTTTTATAGTTGGAGACAGATTTCAGGAGCTCATTTAGTGAATCTAAGAACGCGGTAACATTCCGAACAGCAGGCGGGCGGTAAATTGTAATTACAACGGTATCATTATTTAGTTTTAGCAATAAGCAGTTAGCGTCCTGGATCAAGGGCTCAGAGACAGAAGCCTGAAGGTGGGAACGGAAAAATATCACTACTCCCTCATTTTGCGACCTATGCTGGTTAGTGGCAGCGGAAGTATACTCATTCATTGAGGGAAGAGGGGGGGAATTGTATAGCCAACATTCGGTGAGTATAATTAAATCCCAGCATGTTCTACTTCTTTCGAGGAGTGTTGTGAGGCTGTCAAAGTTCTTATTTATACTTCGTATGTTTTGACAGAGCAGGGAAATAGATTTTTTATGTAAGCTAGCAATATGCTCACAATCCTCAATCATACAGGTGGCAGAGTGAGCTACTGAAATATTATCCAGATCAATTTGAATAGCTTCTAAATTATCGAATGATATAATAAAGGTTAAGTAACGTTAGGCAGAAAGGGCAAAAATACAGAATGACGTCAGTAAGGTGAGGCTTGATTAAGGAGTTTCCTTGTGCATCATGTATGGATGGGACAAAAAATATCATATTAAGAAATGTTTGAAAATAGTAAATGTTAAGTGAGTGTGACCAATATCTGTGAGAAGGAATAATGATATGAAAGCGTATTTTCAATATAATTATTCGGTAATATATCTTGATGAAGTAACTGTAAATATAATTACTAGCTTGAGTGAAATTGTGTATGTGTGTGAGATGCGTTTGTTGTGTTTTTAGTGTAAGTGTTACGTACATTGACAAATAATTGCAATAATTAAAAATATAGAAAAACAGATAGATAAGATACCATTCAATAAATGCATAAATGCAAATAGCATTAAGAAAAATTAAAGATAGTCATTGTTCAACTCGTACTGGGGCTGGTACTGGCACTGGTATTGCTAACATGGTAAGGCATTTCTCAGATTTAATTTCAACAGGTTTGTCTGCTGGGTCTTTCTTCAGAAGAATTCTTCCGTTGGAATACCAGCTAGTGTAGTTCCTTGCCTTGGCAAACTGGCGGGCGTCATACAACAGTTTTTTGGTTGCGGGAGGTAAATGTTCGTCGATGTAAACTGGTTTCTTTTCTCCGGCAATTCCGATTAATTGTGTGTTCAGCTTGTCATTGACGGAGCGTTCTTTATTAAACTGTCTCACCTTAGCGAGGAATTCATTTCTCTTATTGACAGAGCTAAATTCAGCAACAATTGGTCTGCATAAACCTATTTTTCCGGGTATACGATAAACATCCCGGAAAGCAGATTGCTGAACTTCCATATTAACAGCCTTCCCTACACTTGAAACGGCAGAAATGAGATCTGCAGGCGTTTCTTTTTCTTTAGCGGGGATATTGCGCAGCTCGATAGTAGCTTGTCGAGACACGAAGTTCAGATCTTGTACCTGCTTGTTTAGGCGGTTGATATGGTCTGCGTTGTCAATTCTCGCCTTTTCCAGTATCGAAACTTTAGAATTCAGGCATTCAAATTTTTCGTTTATGAAACACATGCTGTTGTCGATATCGGCGTTGGATTTCTCAATTGAGAGACATTTTTGTTTGAGTTCGGCAACTTCCCTGACCAGATTGGATAAAGTGATAGCTTGTTCGTCTTTCCATGACGTGAGCAGCTTTTCTTGTTCGGATTTCCAAGTAGTTAACATGTCCAACAATTCCGATTTAAAAACGGAGAATGCTCCGGATCCTTCGGAATATTCTACGTTAATTGGGGAGTCGGCAAGGCGCTGTCGTTTGTTCCGTACGGTGATGTTAACAGCGTCTGCTTTTTCGGCTGTAGCAGTCGGGATGTCGGGCTCGGAGAGGGATTGTCCCTGACTCAAACCAGTTTTAGGCGGAGTTCTTTGCATTGTGTTGCAGTTTTTAGTTAAAAATAACGGGGGAAAATAATAAAATATTTGAAATAATAATTTAAAATAAAATTTAAAAACGCAAAAAGATTTGCAGATTGCCGGTTTCGATCTTGCGACCACTTTGTTCACTCGTAGATTGTACCCAAGAGTAGGCCAACTGCACTATCGGTGCTATTGCATTGATGGTTGAAATACATGTATGCTTTGCTGTATGTTGTTTTAGTGGTCAGAATAGGTGTACGTGACCTCTTTTGTGTATCTAATGAGTTCAAAGTCCAAAAAGCGAACACGTTTAAAAATTTTTAAGTTCGTTGTGATTTTAAAACTGTTCACACACCGAGTTAGAGACGTAACTTCACTGTAATTTTGCACTAAATTTGTAACTCATTTACTGAAGGATAAAACTATATAGTTTTGTGGCTGATTTATGCACTTTTTACTTAGTTTTAGAATTTAAAAACGGACGTAATTACAAATACGTGCGTACGCGGCGGCGTCACAGAGGGGAGGATGAGATGGTAGAGGATGGATGGGAGAGGTGATGCGGTGAATGATGTGTCGGTCGGAAATTATTTGAATGACTGCTTTGTAACGGATGAAAACGAGAACCGCACGGATGATAGTGTTGTACTAACTTCGTCGTGGTGTCTCTTTCTTGGACAAGGTATAATTTTTCATGATTTTAACATTCGATCCCTATGTTTGGCAAACGGCTGGAGATCGCAGAAATTGTGGTGAAGTAACAGAAGATGCTGCTGCCCATCTCCTGGATTTTTCCTTAGTCGCCTCTTACGACACCCACGGGAGGGAACGGTGTGGTGAATTCTAAGCTAGATAAAACTCGGCTCTACGTAGGTAACTGATTTCATTTAATCAAAATCATAAAATACATTCTGTAGAATCTTTACATAAATGGAAAATAAATTCACACAACTCGTAGTTTACAGTAATAGCAATTTCTAAATTGGCGTTGCATCTACAAATATGTCTGTAGGTGCGTGTACATTTGATATGCAAACAGATGTATGTAATAAATTCCTATCAGAAATTCTCTGGATATTAACTAGTTCTGACTGAATAAATTATTGGGAAAATATATTATGTATTCAGACTTCAGTAAACAGGAAAAGTTATTTTGTCGTCAATTTCTTGTTGAACACCCTCGCATGTCGAGCTGGCTAGATCATCGTGAGTTTCAAAAATTGCGTAGGTACCTACTTAAAGCGTTAAACGAAAAAATGAATTCGATTCAAGAATTTGGAAATCGAAAATATTCAAATTTAGAACCACTATGTCCAGAACTTGAAGTTGTTTTCGATTAATACCTATAAGTGATAATTCTAGATTAAAAACTTCTTTTGAGTTCCAACGACAATCATGCACACTCAATATACCTACTTCAACGTCACCCATTATTCTACGACAGCTAACAATACAATAAAACAAAGTTAGTACCTAATAAAACAATAATTCCTTGTTCCCCTCAAATTTCCACCTACCCTCATAGTTAAAGCATAAAATTATTAAAGACCCTTTCTTCCGTCAGGCTTTTGATTCCCCATAAACATGAAACGTTGCTAATAGACGGTTAAAGGCCTTTATGAGATTCCTGTCATAATGTCAGATGGCTTTTGACGTAACTAAAATGTGTCGCAGTAATGTCACGTGACAATATATAATGGTAATCTTCATTAGGTTATTGCCTTGGTTTAATATTGTGGCGACACGATATCGAAGTACAAGACTTTTATGATAATAAATTGTAGAATTGGTAAAAGAGGACTGCAAGAAGAGATTCTCCAGGAGCGATAATACTTATGTACGCCTGGTACATCTTAGGCGACTTGGACTTGAATCTGCAAAAGAAGCAGACCTAGATATGCGGGTCTAGGAGTGTAGCAGCTGTAATATTTGGTATTCCAAAGTCCCTGTAAGTACACAACATAACATAACATCACGCCTGTATTCCCCGAAGGGGTAGGCAGAGGTGCACATTTAGTACACCCCCACATTTCGCCAGTTGTTTTAGGTGCCTATGTAATAGGGGTAGCCTATTGCCATCAACCGGGCACAAATCCAGTAATACTTTGCCCGACCAGGGATTCGAACCCAGGACGTCGTGCTCAGCAGTCTTGCTTAGCAACCAATAGACCAACGAGGTAGACCACGAAATGACTTATTTAAAAGTAGAAATTAGCTCATGCTGGATAGGATGAGAAAGGTGTTAGGTGCTTTGAATGTTAAGCATACACCAAATAATCATGATCCAACCTCCTTGCCATGCTATCGTAAACAGTCCAGTTTTGAGTGTTGGAGAGAATGACGAAAGAAGAATTTAAACAAAGATAGAACTATCAACCCCTATCCAAAAACATGAATCAAACAATAAATAACCAAAATCAGGAAGTAATGGATTAGTAATGCCACAATCAATCAAGTAGCATCATTATACTATCAGGAAAATGGTGATAGGTAGCTTTAAAGTTATTTTTATTTGACGTGCACGTGTTTTGATAACACTGAGTTACGCATTTTGTAAATATGTATGAATGAATGATGACGCGACTCTATTACTTGCGATATTACCTAGAATATGAATGAGTAGGTTTTAGAAAGGTATGAACAAATTGTCGACTCTTCGAAAGCTAAACCGTAGCAAAAAAAATACGAAATATTACGTGTGGAAAGTGTAGGCCTATAAAGTCTAAACAAAAAACGTACTGGCATGTATACGAGTAGAAAATAAACAAAAAAAAGTAAGAATGATATTTTAAAGATTTGACATCATAATTAATGACTCTTTGTGATGATAAAGATAGAGAAAATTCATCATCATCAGCCTATTACAGTCCACTGCTGGACATAGGCTTCTCCCAATGTACGTCACAAAGCCCGGTCTGTTGCTTTATGCATTCAGTCGCTGCCGGCCCTCTTATGCAGGTCGTCCATCTGACCGGAGGATAAATTACTTGATGGTATTAAATTATATCCTAGCCAAGGAAGGAATTCTGGAAGGATAGGTTTAGAGGATGAAAGAGCCTTTTCCCATCAGTGGGAAACAAAATAGGCTACTTAAATTCAAAATAAATAATTAACGCCACGGTACGGCAAATGTCGCGGGTTCGAGTCCCGCGACATTCGCCGTTCGAGTCCGTGTCCATCATTTTTCAAGTTTCCTTATTCAATTTAAAAAATAAATAATTTAATTTAATGAATGCTTCAAGATTTTAAAGGCTTCATATATTTTTATGTACTGCACGTGCCATACAAAAATACATATTATTATCATATACTTACCTAAGTAGGTATAATAAAATATTATAAAAAACTGCTAAGGTATTTCGATCAAATTCCCCAACTGCGAAATCATAATAAAATAGGATTTAGATTAAATGCCTTAATCTAAAATATGTATAATTACGTCCAATGACACTTGGTCCAAGATTATAAACATACCACTGATAATGATAATTTAAATATTGGCAAAATAACTAAATTCAATACGATTTTCAAAATCTCTCAGGCTACTAGGAAATACGTATCTAGTTGTTGGCTTTTAATAACACAACAAACAAAATAGTATATGTTCGCATTTTAAGATGTTACAGAATTTCTGTCTAGAGCAATCTGCCATGGAGAAAAAAAATATTTGATGGGATCTCTGACAAAAAATTAATGGTTTCTGTAATGAAACAAAAGATGTAAATGTCAGGCAAATACGGAAGAGGGAATTAGAAGAATAGCTAGTACCTTAACCTGTGCCCCTTGATCCAGTACATGAATAAAATATGTGCCAATAAAAACTTGCGTTTCAGGGTAGTAAAAAGTAACTATGTAACTGCAGTGATACAGAAAACTGGTTTCACGAAATGAGACAAGTATTATTTTAATTAAATCAACTACAGCTAAAATGATATCATTCAAAACTGTATCTGGTTTATGCAAAGCATTTCATTTTCCAGTGCCACCGTCCTCGGGTAACGCGGTTAAAAAGAAAATTGTAGAGTGTCTAGTCATAGACAGGGATCAACATTTTTCTCAGCCATAAACTGCATTAGTCATAGTCTAGCTCTAGAATTCGAGGTTGATTCACAATGGAATCCGCTACAGCCCTTGCATACCGGATTTTATCTCAGAATTTTTAGGACCCACGTTTCTACCTTCTAGTCGTCTCATTCCCTCTTTAGTATGAGCAGTTTAGGGGAAAGAGAGATGGTACGTGTCATGGTATTTGGTTTCATTTCAGCTGGAATATTGTTAGTGGACATTTTACGTGTGTTCAGATTATGTCGGATGTGGTGTAATTTAAGGGGCTATTTTATATTTGTTAGCAACGATATGATAGATAACAGAGTTACGTTTTCCGAATGAATATTTCATGACTTAAGCTTCGAGTTTTCCTACACCAATTGACCTACATTCTCAAGGCCTTCAAAATTGTTAGATATCATTTTGTCAGTAAACTTAGACTCTAGGAAAAATAAAATTCTAGGCACGTAACGGCTGTATTTCCTGTAGGGGTTGGCAGAGGTATGTTATTGAGCGCCTAAATTTTGCCAGATAAAACTACCAAATTAATAGCGACCATAAATTCGAAACAGGCGTGACTTTATATATGTATGTATAAATTGGGTAGGTTTCCAAATTATTTTAGAAACGATTAAATATTATGTATTTTTCTTAAAAGCAAATAATATAGTGTTGTGTATTGTCGCGTTCTAAGTGGGAGGCCTTTGTTCAACAGTGGACGTCTTCCGGCTGATGATGATGATGAATATGGTGTTTGACGTTGCTAGCTTAGGGAGGATTGCTTTATAAATGGTAAATGTTAAAAATGGTAAAACCAATTTTGTTTTCTAATAGCTAATAACGTTGACAGCCGTGTTTTTTATGACATGAAACAACTGCTCCTTCAGCCTCATGTTTTACTACTTTAAGATTCTTCTGTAATTGTTTTGACATACTTATATAATGTTAACAGTTTGAAACAACCTGCTCTTAAACTGGTATATTGTCTAACTTAGCTAACCCCAGCTTCAAAAGAAGTATCCGATTACAACTAAAACAATATTCATTTTACCTTTTTTGCCTTTATGAAAAGATCGTCTTCACCTTTTAGCTTTAGAGAAATGGTATTATTTTTCGTAGTGCTACCCAATATTGGTCGCTTTTTGAGTGTTAATAAATTTCCCGGCTAATGTACAAGGAATAATGATATTATACTGTTTGACACGGCTCGCGTGTCGGTCCGCCGTTTTATAACAGGTCAGGGCTGCTACTTCGAAGTTTTGGCCGAATTGTATCTTAGGTGTCGATCGGCATACAAACAAAAGTAAACTTGTTGTTGTGAACATCGTTCTTATAAGGATGATTAAGCATCAATTGATACTGCTGGTTAGATAGGTGACTCTTCTATCATACTCTAACATCACCTGAAATATGTAGATAATAAAATTAAGACGACCTAAATATGAGGGAAAGAATTATCGGTTCACAAAAGCACTGTTATTCTTGACTACCAGCACAAGGCAGACTACAAAATCCCACCGCGATTTCTAGAAGTTTAAGTTTGAGTTATTCTGTATAGTTTTGATGATGAAGATGAGAGTACCTACTTAGGCCATGATGATAAACGTAAGGTCAAGTTGAATACTCCTCGAAATTAAGATCCCAAGATCAGCGATAGCGTCAAGAAAATGAACAGTGTGCAGAAGAAATATAATGAATGGAGGGTGTGAGGGAAAACCCTAATGAGAGCGGGCGATGACTTGACGAGATTAAGCAACACGCCACATAATCCTAATGCGATTAAATTGCCTTTTTATATAGAAAATAAATATTTTCTATTATGAACGCCGCGCCGAGCGCCGGCTCCGTAATACCTTGATGTGCTCTTTGTTATTGTGTAACAAATAATTGTAGTCTACTGTAATCCTGGTTGTACTGGGTCAAAACAATTTTCAACCAACCAGAATTATACTTTCAAATCCTATTAGAGGTGTCCCGTGTTTAATTTGTCCCTATATTCCAAGTATTTCTTCTGACCCCAGAATCTTTGCGAGTGTCCTAAAATATTGGCTATCACCTGATTGGACGATATTCACTGTATAAAGCCATATTTATTAGACACATACATTTAGAGAAATTGTAATCGTATCGACGGTTGATGACGCTTTAAGTTTTAGAACGAAATACAATGAAGTTGTAAGTAATTGTAAAATATGACATCACACTAATATTATAAAGGTGAAAGTTTGTGAGTGTGTTTGTATGTTTGTTACCTTTTAAAGCTCAAACGGCTAGACCGATTTTGATGAAATTTCATATAGAGGTAGCTGACACCCTGGCTTAACCCAGGCTACTTTTTTCCCGAAAAAATGTAGCGGGTGACAACGCGGGGCGCAGCTAGTAATTTTTTTTTTTTCATACAGTGTTAAACTTCCACATCTATATCCAGTATTTTCAAACATTCAGCTATTAAATCAGTTATTATCTTATCAAGTTTGTTACGTGAGGTGCGGTAATAAATCTCCATAAAACAAATAAACTTCTGTAACCGCCTCTCATTAACAAACTCTAAGATATCACGGCATCAGCACTTCGTTCGCACCTTAATTACTTTCGCGGTACGCTATATCCTTTATATATATAGGTATTTCCCTATAGATAGGTATTCCAGTACTATAGGTATGTTGTAATCTTACAACATACTACACGTGAGAATGAAATGCAAAAGGTCAAATAGGTGCAATGCGCAAAATTTTGGATTATTTTCTTTTTAAATAACGATCTGTTTGGCGCTGTGGCTAAGTCATTGGACTGCTGCGCCAAGGGTTGCGATTTCGATGTCCGCACAAGGTATAGATTTCTGCGATTTCCGAGATGTTTGTCCCGAGGGTGAGAGTTTGTGTATGTGTTATTTAATGTTCTGGCATGTGAAACGCACCCACGATACAGGAGAAAGTCCTAGGGTGGGTTTTGACCCACCCTGTAAGAGTAATTTTTCTAATTACCCTTCAAACCTTTACAAATATGTCATTAACCATGCTGACACATGAATGGGTCAATAAAATGAGGTAATAAGGAGCTTATTTTTTTTTAATCTTTAGAAAAAATACTTTTTTAACTAAGGCAACAAAAGCAATGAAATCGCTTTGGCACTTAAAGACGTATTGTTCTGTATTTATTTAAGGCACTGAACACTAAAAAAGGTTAAGGCAGTGAGCGCCAAAAAAGATACCTTGCACTTTAGAAATTGACCTTCTTTATAACATTTATAGTGGGTGTGCGTAACAGAGGGTCCGCAATTAGCCGCCTCAGAAATTGATTGCGATCGTCGCTTCTATTGCAATCATTGTTACGTGCTACTGCCTTGCTACTGTTTTACGCCATGCGTAGGAATATAACCAGGGAAATATGCGTAATATATTACACCTTGAAAGATTAATAGTTATAATATAGGCATTCAAGGGGATAGAAAAGTTTAAGTAACTAGTTAGTTAGTTTCTAGGTAGGTCCAGAAAAGTTTAATTTTAAATTAACAACTACCTATACACAATATTAAATGGAAAAACAATATTACGTAGGTCGGTAACATTAAGATACCGACGACACAATATTCTCTCATCCATCATAAACATAGGAAGACGCCATACTATTCCTCAGTCATTTGAACATTAGTCTACTGGAATCCGCAGCATATTTACACTTAATCCTAAACACTAACGAAGCTAAACTCCAGGGAGTTTCGTCCCCAACTTTATTCTGCAAATGAACTGTTAATTGGGAACGACGCGCTAGTTTCATGGTGACTGTAGCACTATATTTACCAAATATCTAAATAGCGTTACGTAGAGAACGGACACCCCTGGCTCCTGTTAACATACGACTTCTCACTCTGTCCTAAGCGCGCTCTTAGTTTGCCTGCAATTGGACTGCAAGAGTTCAATGGACGTCGTCCAATAGCCATTGTGTATAAGCTACCACCATTCTGTAAACAACTGAGATGTGCCTGCCTCGTTGGCCTAACGGTGGTTAAGCGTGACTGCTGAGCACGAGGTCCTGAGTTCGAATCCCGGGTCAGGCAAAGTGTTACTGGGTTTTTCCATTAGGTAATTCTCACTAGCAGAACGGAGTTTGGATTTGTGCCCGGTTGATGGCAATAGGCTCGTTCCCTATTACATTGGAACCTAAAAATATAACTGGCGAAATGTGGGTCTACTGTATGTGCACATCTGCCTACCCCTTCGGGGAATACAGGCGTGATGATGTTATGTTTTAATGAGAACACTGCATGAAGTGTCCGTATAATGCTATATAGGTACTGATTACAGTATCTACGTCCTCTGCGCACGTGAGAGTTGAGGCCGGGTGACACCGGGGCTCGTTTAGTTAATAGTAATGATGTGATGCTGTGAGGGGATCTGTGGTGGCACCGTGGCACGTACATCGGTGGTGTTGGGGACTTTAGTAATCATGTAATTTGTATGCAAAACTACGGATTACAGTATTATTAATCTGATCAATCAGTCATGGAAGAAACAGCTTGTCGGTGGAGCAATCGCCATACTATAATGCTCTGACTGCATTTCAAAACCGTTGATCCGGGTGCATCATTGGTCTAGTGTCTCTAAGTGTGACTGCTTAACATCAGGTTCTTGATTCGAATCCCAGTTCGGGCAAAGAGTTACTGGGTTTTCCATTAGGTAATTCTTAGTAGGAGCATGGAGTCTAGATTTGTAGTTGATGGCAATAGCTCACCCCCTATTACATTGAGACCAAAAACCTAACGTGCGAACTGTATGTGTATTATATGTGCACCTCTGCCTACCCCTTCAGGGAACACAGGCGTGATTTTATGTATGTAAATTTTAAAACCCTATTATTATATGACAGTTTTTCCTTCGCCTATTAAACGAAATTCCTTCTTAGTTACTCGTCAGAAATCGAGATTAAACTTTACTGTTTGATATAAATATGAATTAGCATCTTAATCCGTCCGCATTACAGAATCCTCTCATCCGGCGAGTACGTGCGCGTAACAACGGGAGCTGGCAATTAGTTAGCCGCAGTGACACTGAGCTACGAAACATTGGAGGGTAACAAAGCATTATTTTCTTTACTGACTTCGAAAATGGAGGATCTATATTCGACTCTTCTTTTCTACATACATGTCACAACAATTTTTTGGCATAATTCTTTGCGACTTATTTCTAAACAATGTGGGTAGGCACATAATTGTTTTTATGTAAGCCAAAACTAGTGATAACTTTCTGCTAGTGTTTTTGTAGGTACATATGTATTTTCTCGAAGAGATAGGTTTGTAAAAATAGATATTGAGTGTTTGTAGATTAATTTTTATTGCTAAAAAATAATTTTCGGACAACAACCATTCAATTTTAATCCTAGCAAAGTCAGTTATATAAACCTACATTAAATACTCCCTCACATCTATTTCCAGCATGAACACTTAATAACCATTATAATCGATTTTCATACATGTACAATAAATTTCAAGAGCTTGTAATGGGCAGCGAATGGCGGCAAGTGGCGCCATCTGTCATGTCGTCCAAGAACTAACTGCGCAGGCGCTACTTTAATATATGGCCGGCGTGCACCACGACTTTGGTACGCACGTCGCACAAGGATGAATATCTATGTGTGTATGTCTATAAAGGAATACCATGGGTCGTTTATGGTGTTGCTGAAAATGGTAGTAAAGAAAGACATTACAGCGGAGTCATGAATGGTGTTTTGTGTCGTATCAAGTCAAAATGGTAGGGTCGCAGACATGGATGTCACCCTGTTTCTGCCAAGGATGGTGACTAGCCCTATAAATTGAGTAGCCAGTCTTCCACTTAATAGAGCCCTTCTACGAAAACTCTTGCTGAATTGTTAATTAGGTATACTGATTAAGTTTCTACTTATTTTAAAGAGATTCTTCTTCATCATCATCAGCCTGAACAACAGGAACAGTGGACGTCTCCAATGTTGCACAAAGGCATCTCGCTTAGAACGCCACAATGAACGACAACTTGCCATTTGCTTTCACCGGCTGCTCGCAACTCTGACGATATCGTCCGTCTTCTTCTTATTTAAGTTAATTAAAAAAACTTTTATTTTATAATATTAACAATTTGACAAATTGACGAAGTAATTTTAATTATTTAGGTACTTGCTTTGAGCATTGACAGCTTAATCAATTAAGCTTAAGTAATTTTATAATATTTTAAACAGTACCGGGATTATTTTAAACAGAAGAAGGCATTGGAGAAGGCATTTCTAGATATCAACGTGATATCTAGAAATGCCTTCTCCAATGCCAATTACACATTCGTACCTCCATGTCGATTTACCCCGGAAACGCTTACGGGTAATAACACGCGGCGTGCAAGTTGCGCGTACGCAAGACTTGCCCTTGACAGCTGGCTTTCTCGTATATGACAAGCCTTACCTGAAACAGAAGAAAAATACATATTTTAACTATAGGATAGATACTTAAATTTAATCATTATAATTTTAAGGGAGTTGCTAGGTACCTATATTGTTATATTATTATTTGCTTTATACGTAAGTACCTACATAAATTGTTACCACAATTAGATAAAAGATATCAATTTACATGCAGCAAAGTAAGATTATTTGAAGTAAAAATTCAAGTTATAGACATTTAAAATTCATTGTTCCTCTATCCTTCATGATAGCAGCCGACAGTCCAAGTGGTATGAAAGGCTAAGCCACATTCACAGGAAGATTCATCTACGAGACATATTCATTGCGACTCTTATACACGAAAAACTTTAAATCCTTCATTCAAAAACAGCAATGTAAACCAAATCATAATTTCATCGAAGTGTTAACGTCTAATCATATCCTTCGTATATAACAATAAAGCTATATTAAATAGGAGTGGTAATAGATTTTGAATTGTTTGTTTGGCAGCCTACAGCTTCCTACTGTTAGGTGAATTAAAACAGTGTTGCCCAAACTTTAGTTAGTTATCGAATATTATGGAGGTATGCCGACGGCCTGTGAAATCAGTGGCGTGGAGAATTTTAATTAAACTTTCGAGTTCGATTATATGCCTATGTCATGTCTATAGGTTTCTTATCTTTCGAGACGTTTTGTCGTGTTGAGACGTTTTCGTAAAATACAAGAAGGTTTGCTTAGTGAAAGTTAAATTAAAAAAATATAATATATCTTTCATTTGATCGGGATAAAATTAATATTTAACTGCCTCGTTGGTCTAGTGGTCGCTTAGCGCGACTGCTAAACACGAGGTCCTGGGTTCGAATCCAGGGTCGGGCAAAGCATTACTGGGTTTTCTATTAGGTAATTCTCAAGTTGCAGCACGGAGTCTGGATTTGTGCCCGGTTGATGGCAATAGGCTCGCCCCCTATTACATTGGGACCTAAAAACATAGCTGGCGAAATGTGGGTGTACTGTATGTGCACCTCTGCCTACCTCTTCGGGGAATACAGGCGTGATGTTATGTTTTATAATAATAACCGCGAGTGACAAATCCAAAACCGATGAAATAAATAGACAACTTTTTTAAAATAATATTGTAACAGTGCCAGATTTATTTTTAATAAAGTTGATTACAATCTTTGAGAACCACTGGCCCACAGAGATGAGCTATGACGGCGCAGGGAATTACCGCTTGTAAACTGCAGATTGCGTAGGAAGCCAGTCAGAACTGTCGGGTGTTATACTGGATGCTGTTACTGAGAGCTTTCAGTTAAACAGCCAGACAGGAACACACACTAGCTTTGTTTTAAATAATTTACTTTTAATACTGTGCTAATATATATGTTTTTTGTATTGGTTATAAGATTGACGTATCATTCCACATTTAGCACCAAACAATTTAATTATGTTATGACGTTGGTGACGTCATTAATGAGTTTTTAAATTAGTAAGTTTAGAATCTTTACGCCTGTTGACCGAAACGTTTTACGTTAATTGCTGCCAGAACATCCAATAAAAATATCGCAAAAGGTTAGCCAATTACCACTAGACGGACTAGAATAATACAATAAGTTAATATTAAAAATATATTTTTAACACAAGCTTTTAAATCAAAAGTACCATAATATGTTACTAATTACATTTCATTTTATTGTCATATAAACCATGCTCTACTATTATAACTATTACAACCATAATATTGTATTGTCACCAAACCTACTTAAGTATGCAAAATTTCATTTCAATCCGATGTCAAAAAGTGGTTCTAATTTAGATTGCAAGATTTGACCTAAACTAACTCACATTCATACATTGCAAGTGAAATAAAAGCTCGTAAAAGTAAGTATGACACTTAAAAAATCTGTCAGTTTGAATCAGCAACCTCGTCTTCATGCGTAGACATCTTATTCAATATTTGGCTTTATGTGCTTTCAAATAGGAATTATAATGACTTTGATGTCTCTGAGCTTTGGTTCATAAAGAAGGTATTGTCACATAAATAAGAACATTCCGCTACACCTAAAAGGACAAGCAAATAACGACTTACAATAAATCGGTTGTCCTGCTCACCCCTTACCAATGACCATCGTGAACATAATGATGTATCTTGTAGGTCAAGCGACGGCTGCTAGGGGTCAGGACAGAGACCCCCGCTTGTATGCAAATCAAATGAATTGCAGTTAATTTGCATCAACAATAGCACACAAAGCACACTGTTATTGGGCTTAATTATTTCTGTATAGGAATACGGGTTTGTAGTTTAATAAATCTGTGTATTTATTCTAGAATAACATCACGCCTGTATTCCCCGAAGGGGTAGGCAGAGGTGGACATATAGTACACCCACATTTCGCCAGTTATGTTTTAGGTCCCAATGTAATAGGGGGCAAGCCTATTGCCATCAACCGGGCACAAATCCAGACTCCGTGCTGCTACTGAGAATTACCTAATGGAAAAACCCAGTAACACTTTGCCCGACCCGGGATTCGAACCCAGGACCTCGTGCTCAGCAGTCGCGCTTAGCAACCACTAGACCAACGAGGCAGTCACATCTCAGTAGTATAGTATATAGTATAGTAGTCTTATTCTAGAATATCTAATAATAACAGCCTATAATTGTCTCACTTCAAAGCCTCTTCATACCTCTTCTCTTATAGTAGCGAAGGATTGAGCATTGATCACCTCACTGGCTCACTGCGGGTTGGCGATTGCAAGTAATGAAATCATAAAAAATAAAAAGGTTTCCTCACAATGTTTTCTTCACCTCCTCACCAATCCTCTTTATTGAAATTACAGCAGATAGATCATTAAACATTCGAAATGAGCAAGCTTGTTAATTGTATTTAATAATACATATAATTTTGCTTTGACTAGAATCCGTTACAATCAGTTTTGACACTAGTAAATGAGCATCCATAATGCTAGAACTTGATTTATAAACCTGAACTCACACCTAAAGTAACGCGAACACTCCAAGCATTCCCATCCACGATTTTCATTCACAAATCGCCATGAGTATTAAAGGAAATATACAAACATAACTGTCTATCGGAATGCATTAATTCTCACAGTTATTATGGAAGAGCGTGTGTGAGAACCACGCCTTAGTGATTTAGTGGACAAGCCGTAATAAAATCCAAGTGATTTAAGTAGTTGCAATCCACCTAAGGGCAGCGTGCACAGAACTTGAAGGATTCAAAGGAATAATTATGAATATGAGGTTGAGTCCTTTTTAAGTGGGTAATAACAGTAATATTAACGTAGTAGATTCATGCGGCAAAGTACGTAAATGTTCAGCATCAGTATGTGTCAAAAAAATTTAATAAAAAAATATTATATTTTGTCGGTTGAAGGTTAAGGATAAACCTTACCATGGGCGGTTGTAAGAGGTACGTATGTGAGTCGTAAGAGGCGGAGTAATTAATCCAATAAGTTAATTCATACCAAATTTTATCTTTCTATCTCCATACCAAATTTTATCAAAATTGGTCCAGACGTCTCAGCGTGAAGAGGTAACAAACATACAAACACACTCTAAAATTTTCGCCTTTATAATATTAGTGTGATGTGATGATATAATTTAGATGTCCTAACATAGAGCTAATAAGATATAATATTCGTAAATTGATAATAACAGTCGAATATACTTTTTATTTTACATAATTACATCCATTTTCTTTTTTTTTTTAAAAATCGTCGCCCCACACTAGGAATTTCTCCTGTATCGTAGATGCGTTTCACAAACATGAAATATTCACATACACTAACACCCAGACTCGGGACAAACATCTGTGGTTCGCACAAAGTTTTGCCCCGTGCGGGAATCGAACCCTTAGCGCAGCAGTCCAATCATTTAGCCACTGCGCTAATCAGGTCGTCAAATTACATCTATTTTAAAAATATAAAGCTCAACATTAACAGCTTTTTAAATGGAACATTTCAAGTAATTGTCTCGACTAATTGAGAGACAGTTTTCACATGCAATGTAACTCAAACTGCCACTAACTGGGCGGTTAGACAGTTTATTACCGGCTAAACTGTTTCCTTGTTTGCATTAAATACTTTCCTGTGTATCTATCACACTAATATTATAAAGGCGGAAGTTTGTGAGTGTCTTTGTTTGTGTTTGATACGATACGCTCAAACGGCTCGACTAATTCGGTAAAAAATTGGTATGGAGGTAGCTGACAGCGTGGATTAACACACATAGGACTTTTTAACCAGAAAAAATGTAGCGGGTAACACCGCGGGGCGCAGCTAGTCGTAAATATTTCTTTCTGTTTTCCGATCACGGTGTAACCTAATTTATAATTATTTTTCTCATTTCTCCCTTATGGTACAAATTGCCAACAATTCCCTTCCCTGCATAGAATATTTTGTGTGCGTTCCGCCTACATTAGCAAAATGATTTCCTCTCCGCCGCACCATCGTGTAAACGCGACAGCCAGCCTGGCCGCTATGTGTACCATACCGTGGCGTCTACCAGACCAGACTGTTGGAAATATTTCCAGTAATTTGCGGAATAACTGAGGTTACGTTGAGTTATGCAAGACGCAATCCCATCTAATGGTACAGGCGATAGCTTCTTTTGTCACGATTGGTGTCTATTTAAGTACATACCGCAAACGTGTCTGCCGATCGTGGCTTTTTGAAATCGATTCTAGTGTTGGAAAAAAGTCATTTGATAAACATAACATAACATCACGCCTGTATTCCCCGAAGGGGTAGGCAGAGGTGCACATGTAGTACACCCACATTTCGCCAGTTATGTTTTAGGTCCCAATGTAATAGGGGGCGAGCCTATTGCCATCATCCGGCCACAAATCCAGACTCCGTGCTGCTACTGAGAATTACCTAATGGAAAAACCCAATAACATTTTGCCCGACCCGGGATTCGAACCCAGGACCTCGTGCCTTAGCAACCACTAGACCAACGAGGCAGTCGCCAAAAAACCAAAAAGTCATTTGGTTTTTTGATAGTGATCATTCCTACGATAAATCTACCTAAATGTTAGAACATATGTAAAATTATATTCGCATACTTTCAACATGATCTTCTGTCTATCTCTTTAGCAATATACAGCTATGATTAGGATCACATAGTATATTATTGATGCGGTTGTAACTTGGGACAACTAACTAACCATACCTATTTTTTCAAGTCCCAGAGTCACCATTGCCAAACTACTACGGCAGTTCATTATACTGTTATTACAGCATTCGTTGATTGTTACGAAAAGTAAATAAATATAAATTGTATCATAGCAAGAGAGTTTTTGTCGTCTGTTTACTTTATCTGTATCAGATGAAGCGTGTCCGTTATTCATGACCTCTTAGAAGATATCACAATAAATAAATAAAAATATTTTATTGTCAGGAATCTAGGCCCATAGGGTGTTAGTATTACATTCCTTAAAGACTATGTTAGCAACAACCAGGAACAGTAAAAAAGAAAAAAGACAGTAAAAAAAAAATAACAAATTAACAAATTACAGGGTACAATGAAGGGTCAGCTGCTTTTGGTAATTTAGCAATAACACTGGCCTTCAAACCTAAGTACATACATACTATACATTTAAAATTTAAATTGTTTCTTGTATAAGTTAGGCATATAAAATATAAAAGGTTTTGCAGCACTTTTTATCATTTTTCTTTTTCTTCTTATCCTATGGTTGATGAACTGGTCTCAGAGTTTAAACCGCCTGTAGGCCTCAGAAATGCAACTTACACTCCGATTAATATTCTCTCAGGTGTGCTGGTTTCCCCACGATGTTTTCCAGCTGTTTTTGAAACTATAGTAAACTTTTTGGAGTCCTTCTTATTTCAAACTTTATATTTTAGTTCTTTTAAAAAAGTGTGTGATACTTTGTTTTGCTGGCCAGTTTCTTTAACATTCAGGCTAAAAGTTGAGTTTACTTATTTGTAAATAAATAAAAATATGCTCGAGTAGTTCAATCACACTATAAAGGCGAAAGTTTGTGAGTATAGATGGATGTTTGTTACTCATTCACGTAAAAACTACTGAATGGATTTTAAGGAAATGTCATATGGAGGTAGCTGACACCCTGGATTAAACACACAGGCTACTTTTTATCCCGAAAAACTGTACCAAGTATCACCGCGGGGCGCAGCTAGTGAAATATAAGATACACATTGTAGTAGTTAGCCTGGCTGGAGACTCAAGCAGTGTCGCTTTTGTCCGGTGATGTTCAATAAGAAAGATCCCTCCCGTGGTACGCGGCAATAAAATATCCCTGTAGGTTTTTCTGTTAACTAGTATCTCGTGTTTCTTTTTGTTAACACAACCCTAACATTGTTTCCATACGTATCTAATCTATCACGGAGTCTGCACTCGTCCAATGTTGTCGACGTTTCACTCAATCAGCTGTATATAATTATATTACTATCGCTAATTACTTTAGTGGGTTACTGGAGCCGTTGTAGCGGTTACCATGGCGACTAATTAGACCTGACGAACTGTTGGAGACGTAAATCCTGTTGCCTTATTGTGGTGCTTGGTGATGACAATTGGACTATTAATGTTGAATAGCTTGGAATCAAAACTAACACATCAACTATATATAGTACATACATAAATAATAAATCAACATATTTAGGGGTTGTCTGCCTCGTTGGTCTAGTGGTTGCTATGCGCGACTGCTGAGCACGAGGTCCTGGGTTCGAATCCCGGGTCGGGCATAGTGTTCCTGGGTTTTTCCATTAGGTAATTCTCAGTAGCAGTACGGAGTCTGGATTTGTGCCCGGTTGATGGCAATAGGCTTGCCCCCTATTATATTGGGACCTAAAAACATAACTGGCGAAATGTGGGTGTACTATATGTGCACCTCTGCCGACCCCTTCGAGGAATACAGGCGTGTTGTTACGTTATGTTATCATGTTTAGAGTACCCTAGGCCATAAACTGCGTGGACTTTATGTACCTTCTGTATCCCCAAGGAGGTGCCTAATAGGCATCGTATGAGAAGGAGTTGGTCTTGTTGGAGGTCCCGGAACTTCCCTTGTTGGTGTAGATGATGAAGAAGATTAGTTAGGTAGAAATTCAACACTCCCCGATTCCTACCCCCTTTAAAAGTTTCTCCGCGAAAAAAGGAGGGTACATTCTACATAAATAATGACTGAGAGAAAATGAAGGAATAGCGGTATGTCATGGTCATAATTTGCGAATTTCTGTCTCTCACTACTGTCTAGCAGACATACATAACTTTCTTGTTTCGTACTATTCCTGTGCGCAGTGTAAGGAAAACCATAAAGCATAGTGACCCGATCAACAAAAGCCTTCTAGCCTTTGGTGTCCTAAGTTTACGAGGCAAGATGATAAAGTACCAGTAAATTAGCTATCTAAAGGTGGCTTCACACAGCGCGGTTCACCATGATCCGCGGCGCGCCGAGCAACGCGACGCGAGAAAGATCGGCTTGAGTTTGCTCGTGTTATGGCGACTTCTTATGGCGTGGCGCGTAATACTATCGTCGTTGCTGCGCCAAGCCTATTTGTAGGAGCCAGCAAATAATGATGGCTTACTATGGCGGGTAGTGGAAACTAACATATATAATAACCTATATATCTCAACTCCTACTATATATCCTTTTATGATTAAGTCCGTTGCGGGTTCCAAGACAGTCGTGTCATTTCTCTGGGACCCGTCAAGCTTCATTGCTTCTTAGTGGTTATAATCATTGTAGATGCTGGCTTACAGATCCGGGCAACGCGCAGTTTGATGCTTAAAAATCTCAGAGACACGAGACTCGTTGTATTACACGCCGTGTAACAATACTTAAGTACGTTCGGCGGACCCTGGACCGTCAACCTCTCTAGCATCCTTGTTGACTGACCAATCTCTACACCACGGTGTGATCTATTTCCATGCGGCAAGGCAATTAGCTCATGTCGATACGAAGAAGAAGATGCTCCGTCAAATCTGTGTGGACCGTGATATAACGCGCCGTGAGAAGCCACCATAATCAGAACGGAACCGTATCGTCTGTTTATGGTGAACCGGGCCACGCGTGCTGCTTTTTATAGAGGCTTGCGGGAAAATGACTTAGTTACACGAACTAGGGTATCTGTTGCCCGTGCTGGGTAATGTGTTAATTATCTGGTGGGATTGTACTGTTATAAGATGAAGCTTGATATTTGGAACTATGGAAGTGATTAGGAATTATGGACAGATAATATTATTTTTTCAATAGTGGACGTCTTCCGGCTGCTAGTTTAAAAAGAACAGCTATTACAATGGCAATAGGCTACCTCCCCATTCAATTGGGCCTAGAACATAGCTGGCGAATAGTGAGTATTCTACAACTGAGTACTACCTCTTTACCACTGATAAACAAACAGAAATCCATACTAAAAGCTAAAACCAACATGAATATTAACTGTACAGATCTCAACGAATAATTATACACATTTATTACAAAACACAAGTACCACAAATCAAGTTTACTAGTTACAGAAAGGCTGACAGCGCCGCGGGATGAAACTAGTCTGGCCTGGCATAAATCGAGTGGCCTACAGTCATCTCCTACCGCGCTACGCGGATAATTATTTAATCTTCAATCAGTCATGGAAAGTTTAAATATAGAGTGAGAACGATCGGAAAGTACGTCAGAAGTACCACGGACTGCCTCGTTGGTCTAGTGGTCGCTAAGGGTGCCTGCTGAGCATGGGGTCCTGGCTCGGACAAAAGATTACTGGGTTTTTTCATTAGATAATACTCGGTAGGAGAACGGTGTCAAGTTTTATGCCCGGTTGATGGCAATAGCTTCGCTACATTGGGACTTATAAGTTAGCTGGCAAAATGTGGGCGTAATGTATGTGCACCTCTGACTGAACTTTCGGAGAATATACGCGTGATGTTATGTTATGTACCAGTGAGATTTTAATGCGTTTTGTTAGGTATTGCTATATATACCTATATAATAATAATAGCAATGTTCTCCTGACCAAATTTCAGTCACGGCGGCCGATCAAATGAGACTAGCCAACTACGCAGGAGATATTATAGTCCAAAAGTATGCGCACAAAAAGGTGCACTCCTTTTTCCCTCACTCTCATAGTCCGATGGGATGGTAGACCGACACGAAAGAATAGAGATCAGGCTCAGGCCAAACGGCTTAACGTGCCTTCCGAATCACGGAGGGGTCTTGAAGAGCAAACACCAAACTGACCGCGGCGAGCGCGGCTTAACCTCGCAGATCAACTGATTCGTGCGATAGCCACAGCTGCGAGCCCCTCTATAGGTATACATATTATAGGAATAATATTATGATACATTTGTTGCATATCAGACAATTTTCGAACAATTGACTGTCTCACTTTTACCGAAGCAAATACAACAAGATTTCCTGGATTTTTGAACTCATAACCATAAGGAGTAGGGACTTGTATTGTTACCCAGTTTCTCGTCTTCAGCCCAAGTTTATGGTTTGCTTCAGGTCAGCTGTATTGAAAGGAAACTTTTCCCTACTGCACTAAAACAGTTTTGGGCCACATCGAGGTTTACGACTAGTTTTACTAGCCAGTAAGTAACACACTCCTGTTTTATTTTCTTTTCACAGAATAATTTATGTTGAAGGCTATGATTCTTCCTTGGTGATGTATTTGATATGTTGCTAGTAAGGTTACTACTTTGTTGGAAACTTTATCTGGTATTGTATGTATCTAGTTTAGCGACATATTTTTATTTTAAGAATAGTAGATGTATCCTTATGTTCGTTTTATTCACTCCGGTCCCAACCTATAGGTGCCGGGTGACTTGAGAAATTCGCACCGAAAACAAAAAAGGTACTACATATTTATATTTATTCTTACTGTTATGCGAAATAATAATCGAGCAACAAGATTCATATTACACCTTAACAAACATCGCAAAATAACATATAGCAACACAAAAACATTGCGTCATTACTAATAGTAACACAGGCACACAAATTCGTAAGTATAGCTACATGTTTAAATGGGGTACATGAACCATGCAGCGAAGGTTCAGATAAGCAATCAAACCCTTGAGCCATTGGCCTTAGGATGGCGCTAGCACCCTGCGCACCAAGGATGTACAATTGTACATCTCTTTCTCATAATTTCATTAAAAATAACTCTGTATGTCACCTAGACTAAACAACTGAATCGGAAGTAATAAAAATGAATAAAAAGCCTCAATTGACCTAGGAAATGACATACGCTACATACAGGGAAAATAGAGGCAAAATCTTACTTGCGATAGCATCTCGAACGGAATGATCTAATAACAATAAAACAAATAATATAACAATATAAGGAAGGAAGAAAAACAAATATATTCATTGAATTATCACCAAATAAGACATAAAAATAATTGAATGAAAACATACACAACAATTGCATTAATTGAAAACAACAAATCATCCAGGTAATGCGTTGAACTTCTGTTATATTTTGCCCAGTGCTCGGATTAATCCAAGCGTACACATTGACCGTAAGGCGATGGTAAATAGAATTAATTGCCGAGGTAAATAATGTTCAATGCCCGTTCAGGTGTGTTGGGTCCGGCATTTCCTTGTATTGACCATTTTCTCGGCAATTAAATATAAAAGCTATCAATATTTTGACTGTTGTTGGTCTAGTGGTCGTTAAGCGCACTGCTGAGCACGAGGTCCTGGGTTCGAATCCCGGGTCGGGCAAAGTGTTACTGGGTTTTTCCATTAGGTAATTCTCAGTGGCAGCACGGAGTCTGGATTTGTGCCCGGTTGATGGCATTATGCTCGCCCCCTATTACATTGGGACCTAAAAACATAACTGGCGAAATGTGGGTGTACTATATGTGTACCTCTGCCTACCCCTTCGGGGAATACAGGCGTGATGTTATGTTATGATGTTATGTTATCAATATTAGACATTTGAAGGATTAATGTATGTCCGTTGACGTTGCGTGGCTTTTGTTTTGCAATGTTCAGCTGTTTGATTTAATTTCCTTAGAAAATGACGGATTGGCAGTGTTGTTATCGCTAAACTGATTGTCTTGGACAAGTTTTGACGTATTTTCTTTCAGGAAATGTTTTGTGACGTGGTGTTTGTTGACCTGAACTGCAATATATTGCATTAATTACGTGATGTTTCAGCAACTTTTTTGTACTTTTTTTTGCCGTCTTACCACATTTCAAAGTACTGCCTTTTTTTCTGTAATCCAGCTTTCCCTCTTAACACTTAGTGTAAACACTGCATTTAGTACAGATTAATATCAGTTATGTAGACATTAATCTGAAGTGCAAACATCGGTACGGAATAAGTAGGGCTACCATTTATACCGAAATTTACTGAGACAAACATCAATAAGAGGAATTTTTCCTGTATCCGGGTACTTTAATTGGTTGTTATCTTGACAAAGATTGACCTGATTTTCTGATATTATATCACTAAGGAAAACATGGACGTAACAAGCATTAATTTATTTTTAGACATCTACCATGAATGATGACATGACAAGTACCTTAAAAAATATCTACAAAAAGAGATTCATAGAAATTGTTTTATGACTTCGTGTTAAATCTCTCATCTCCAAGAAAAAAATATTGTTATACTTGCTATTAAATAAAATGAATTCCATTCCAAGAATTTGCTGAACTAACTTCAATAAAGACAAGATCATTCCACAATTAATAATACTTTGGCAGATTCGTTCCGGACTTCAATCCTGCCTTTCTTTCTTCTTGCTAGTAATTTCTTTGAATAATTAATGGGCTAGCTTGCAAAAATCTAAGTCACCACTGTCAGCGTCCTCAGAATAAATTTATGACAATGACACTTTATGTTATGCGATCTCAAAGCATATTATGCTATGACGTTTATTGGTCCAGCGATAGGAGGAAACCATGACTCATAATATATTACATCCTAAGTGTAAGAATGTACCACAGAATCCATTCTTATAATTTCTCAAAACAAATATCTATCCAGCTTTTCAATGGATGGATATGTAACTTTTACTAGAAGGATGACAAACACCCAGATCAGCGTCAGAACTTGGACTACGAAAGGCGCAAGGAAAGAACGGTCACCCATCACGGGCCTGACTGCGACAAACACTGCTTGCTATGCATAACATAACATCACACCTGTATTCCTCGAAGGGGTAGGTAGATGTGCACATATAGTACACCCATATTTCGCCAGTTATGTTGTTAGGTCCCAATGTAATAGGGGGCGAGCCATCAACCGAGCAAAAATCCAGACTTCGCTCTGCCACTGAGAATTACCTAATGGAAAAACCCATTAACACTCTGCTCGACCCGGGATTCGAACCCAGGACCTCGTGCTCATGCTTGCTATGCTACTACTAATAATATCTACTTGTAAAATGATGAAAACTTAAAGTTAGTCTGTAATTTTTACTCATAGCTCAGAGAGTATTACCTTGTCCTTGAGCCTAAAAGATCCTGTAGTGACCAGCCTTGGCCTTAGTGAATGAAGGTCACTGACACCAAACACCGTTTCCTTCATAATAACGTGTCAGCTGAGCATATAGCGCACTTATGAGCGCGCTAACTGTCGTCTGGCCCCTTGACCGATACTCAGCATGTCGGGCGTTTCTTGCAAGTTAGAGTATACAGCGCAAGGGAAAGGAGATAGCGGTTAAAAACGTATTGAATTATTGACAATCTTTGCCATAGGCTACTTTCTAGTCAATTTAGTTATTGTATAAATAAAATATGACGTGATTAACGTTGTTAAAATATAATATCGTATCGATATCGCATTGCATCAAGAACTCTATACTTCTATTATTTTTTAGTGTTTTGGAAGATTGAATTCCAAATTTCAGTATACAAAGAATTAATACCCATACAATACTGGGGGCGAAAATATAAATACCTAGCAAAGAGCAACCGACGGACGTGTAACTCAGGTAGCCACTTAGCCAACCAAACCCTTTTTAATTTGGCCCGAGCCTTCGTTACATAATTTATTTGTCAAAAGTGGCACTAACTAGAATTCGGCTCCAAATAAACTTTGTTTACCAAGGTACTTCAATTAGTTTACACCAGGGTAAAATATATGAAATCTGTGATTAGGTTTTTCTAAGTATAGGTAAAAAAGGCGTATGTTTGTCATTAACCGGGAGCATTTGGCTGAAAATACCTTTGTAGGAATATGTAGGTTGTAGGTACGTAAATAAAAAATTGGTTTTACTTTAGGTTACGCTTCCCACCGGTAACTTGCACCCACAATCATTACGGCGCAACTTTTTGCCGGCTGTCGCCGCGTACGGTAATTCAGTTATGCCTGTGACTTCATTGATTGAAGCCTCCTCGCGTTTAGCGGTCATTGGGGAGCCAACTGTTAATATACTGACCTCCATGTGGTAATTGATTACTGCTGATTAAACTTGCAGTCCATTTCAGACCTAAATTATACTCTCGGGAAATTATATGATTATAGGTAATTGGTAATTTGCGAAGATAGATGGACTCAACAATGGAAGGTCGATTAGAGTGAGCAGTTGAGCACTTAATTTCTACTTAGTCCGATCTATTTTTGCGAAGACTTCTTTCTTGTCTGAGTAATTTATTTGGACTTCAATTGATGTATAAGTCCTGTCGTCAGACATCCTTTCTAACTGTAGACTTACGTGGGAGGGGAAAGTCTCATAACTGTTATGGTATTAGCTAGAAAAGGGGACTATTTATACATTCAACTAAGAATCCAAACACGCCCACTTCAGCAAAATAATAAGCTGATAAAAAGAAAAAGAACCGAGGGGAATGAGAAATAAAAATGTTTTCAGCCTCCGAAAGCACTAGTACAAAGAAGTGTGTAGTACAGTGGTTCTCTCGCAGGATAACACGTATGTGGCTTAGAATCGCGCCTCGCCAAGGACCTTTGACAAAGTAATGACGGAGCGCAGACAAAGGGCTCAGCCCCTCACCCCTGCGACGTACTTGTCTCCCTCCCCTCTGGAGGGTGGCACAGCCTAAGGGCGAGGGTATCTATGGCTTGAGAGGATAAAGCGCTTTTTAAAGTAGATACCTACGATTCATGGAAGGTTTTTTTTATTTTTGGAAATATTTTGTGTATTCAAAAATAATCAAGCCATAGCAGTTTTATATTTTTGCTACGAATAAAGAACTTTTCCTTTACGACAGGTAGCTTCAATTAAGAATAAAATCTCAGTAAAAATTAATAACCTACTTATACCTTTCCTAGCAAGAATTTTCCCTTAATTAGTACTTACTAATTGCTAAAGAAACAAAAATGCTACATCCAAGATAATAGTTTAAGTTAATCAGTCTACTAGTAAACCACAAAGCAGATTTCCAATTAGAATAACTATAACCACACAAAAAAATACTGAAGCTAAAATGTCCAAAGATCATCCGAATATAATGTCACCGTACTATCAATGCAAGTGCCACCCGCCATTACAGATCGCACGTTTTGATTCGCCCGTTCTCAACGTGACGAGACTGGCTCAAGTGCGGCCTCGGGCGTTGTTACCCTACTCCCGAGTAGCTTACCGACGCTGTTTATGTGAATATTGTACCGATTACCTAACCCGCTGCTTACTGGATTGTAGAATTATGAAATCAGTTATGTATAAAGAGAAAATTCGATGAGGTTACAAAGGTGGGTAGATTTATATTTTAGAGTAGTGTTTGTGACCCCTGTGAACTTTCAGCCAATCAGAGATCACACATTTTAGTGTATGTGATATCTGATTGGCTGAAAGCTTTTTGTGTAGTGGATTTGTATGCTTTGTTAGAGGCAAAATGTTTACGAAATTCTGGAGTTTTATTGTCACTAGATTTATAGGCAGGTACTAAAAATGTCAAAAGAGAGAAAATTTTGTCAAAGTACAAGTTGTATAAACCTCAAGAGCATAAAACTTTTTGAGATACGCCTCAAAACTTCAATACTTTCATTATCCAAAATAGTTAGTTCCTTCCTGCATGAATGAATGAATGAGAATAAACAGCTTGTGCAATTGCGCATAATTTATATTACTTAGTTTATGGTGGCTTCTCACGACGCTTTATAACACGGGTCGCGCTAGCCATGAGATAGGGTGGCTAAAAGAATGCTTCTCGTACTTGCTTTTAAAAATCTCCAAACACCGCGGTCCGTGTAAAAACGCGCCGTGAAACGCCACCTTTAGCTTCCATTCTACTACGCCTACCATAAATTGAAAATTATTTCTTCTATCGTGCGTCTGCGCAGCAAACATGTGAGAAATAGATTTGCAATGAAATCAAAATTAATAGGTCCTAGTTGTTTGAATTATTAGAAAATGCCTCTGGGTTTTGAAAATTTATTATTATGTTTTAATGTCAGGTAATAAATGGTGTGCGTTTTACATCTAGAGCGGACTTTGGAATATGTTAGGCGTGATTTTAAAGTCTAAAGTTAGTATCACACTAGATGGAGTAAGTAGGTGCGGATAGAACGGCGACACGTTTGAATAATATGCTGTTCTCCATCGATATAATAGGCACAGCTTATTTATAACTGAGTAAGTATACCTATAAGTTGTGTTAATATTCATTAAATTTACCTATTTACAGTGCATACGTATTTTTCTTTTTTTTCGCCGTGTGGTATCCGGCTTAGAATTGACCACCCCCTCTCCTCCCGTGGGTGTCGTAAGACTAAGGGAAAAATCCAGTAGATGGGCAGCAGCGTCTTCTGTAACTTAACCACCAATACTGCGATCCCCAAGCCGCTTGCCAAGCGTGGGGATTATGGCAAACCCCCCCTAAGGGGGAGAGGTCTTTGTTCAGCAGTGGACGTCTTCCGGCTGATGATGACGTATTTTTCTGCAGGTGAATTTGAAAAGTTATAACACCAGTCTATTCTTCAGTCATAAGTAAAAAATGTTATTATACATTGTACATGTGTACTGGTGGTGTATAGCAGACAATCCGTTCTACCATTCCCGAGCATGCGCGCGCGTTCACACTTAGAGGAAGAGGCATGTCGTTTACACTAAAATATAAGCACGAGCTCCAGGGTTCGAATCCCGGGTCGGGCAAAGTGTAACTGGGTTTTTCCATTAGGTAATTCTCAGTAGCAGCACGGAGTCTGGATTTGTGCCCGGTTGATGGCAATAGGCTCGCCCCCTATTACATTGGGACCTAAAAACATAACTTACGCAATGTGGTTTACTATATGTGCACCTCTGCCTACCCCTTCGGGGAATACAGGCGTGATGTTATGTTTTTTATGTTTGTAATCAATATTTATTTAGGTTTATATTTTTTATTTATTTAAACTTAAGTACAGTGGTGTACAAGGCGGACTTAATGCCTTAAGCATTTTCTACCAGTCTAACCTTAAGGTAGTGCAGAGATAGAAACGGTAGATGCACAAACGATTATAAAAACAAGCGAATTAATAATACATAATTATTATCTTATAAACATACATAAATTATAATACTTCATAAAATATATATATTGTTTATAGGAAATAAATCAGGACGCACTGCCTATACATAAAGATTTAAGGGGCCATAAAAGAGTGTCACTGTGGCACTCAAGAAAAACCAAAGACATCTTCTAAATATACAATCAATTATCAAGCCAATAGTGTCGGTAATTAAACACTAATTCATTTTTAATTTCTTTGAACTCATTTTAACAAATTAAGGCCATCATAGTTGTAATGGTAGGTCGGTGCGACAGAAAATGAATGTTTACTTAGGAATTTGAAGCATTAAGTAGGTGACTGTAACTCATTATAATTTGTCACAGAAACGTACAGTTTGAGGGTAATGCGATTATTCTGCTTGATTAACTTTTATATATAGCCTGCTAGCTTACACCCGTGACTTTGTCTGCATAGGATATTAGGCTAAGTTTGCTCTTTGGGTTCAAGTTACCTTTTCACCAAATTTCATCACGATCTGTTAAGTTGTTTAATTGAAGGTAAAATAATTATGTGTTATGGTAATGCATAAACGAATGATGTCATCAACATGCACTAATTGATTGCATTTCTGCAATGTTTTTAACGTACAAAATAAATATAGCCAAGTCCGACATTTTGTACAAAAATTATTTAAGTACTAATATTGTATTTACCTAATATAGTGCTAATAAATAAATTATGATGAATGAATACTCATAGATATTATAATACTAACATTTGTTGTATCTGATTAATTATAAAGATACAGAATAATTATTTGTTCTTACATGTCTACCAACGTTAAACTTTTTTTTCATTCATTCATCTTCATCCGGAAGACGTCCACTCTTGAACAATGGCCTCCCCCTTAGAACGCCACAATGACCGACAGCTTGCCAATTGCATCCGTTAAATTGTTCCTGAATAATTATGCCAATCAGATGACTAATTACACAATCAAAATACTAATTACAATAATTAGTAATAGAAATTAAACAAAGTACTTCTTTATATATAGTGTCGAATACATTTGATTAAAACACAGCTATCATAGAAGGTAGTAGGAATCAATACCGACGACCTGATTAGTGGCTAAGCGATTGGACTGCTGCGCTAAGAGTTGCGGGTTCGATTCCCGCGCGGGGCAAAACTTTGTGCGAACCACAGATGTTTATCCCGAGTCTGAGAGTGTTTGTGTATGTGATATTTCATGTTTGTGAAACGCACTCACGACACAGGAGAAATTCCTAGTGTGGGGTGACGTTTTTAAAAAAAACACTGCCATTATTGTTTATTAAAACATTGAAAAACCATTATTGATCATACCCTTCCCTATGTAGTAGGTTCCAACCCAATGTTATAGCCTATTGCCATCAACTGGGCACAAATCCAGACTTCGTACCGATACTGAAAATTACCTAAAGATAAAACCCAATAACATTTTGTCTAACCCGGGATTCGAACCCATGACCTCGTACTCAGCAGTCGCGTTTAGCAACCACTAGACCAACACTAGAAAACAGTTTGTAGTTCGCAACCAATTAACGATGAAAGCAGTTACAAACTTGGCTATAACACTACCGTGCCCCCAAAGTTAACAAGCTCAATGATTTGGAAGCAACTGGTCGCTGATGTTATCATAAGGTTATTTAACCGTGAGTTTCGTCAGAGCGCCCGTTAATAACTGGTTACGTAACTACTTATGTGATGGAGTTTAAACTGTAACTGTTCCAATGTAACGGAATATTAACAAGTTACGGTCATCTGAGATTTTGGTTAATTTGTTATGTCGATGACTGTGCATGGGAAATGGATCGGGAATGCCGACGATGCGATGGATTTGATAAATTAGTGGATGGAAGTAGTGTTTGTGATCTAAAATGACTGCCTCGACCTGACTGCTGAGCACGAGGTCCTGGGTTCGAATCCCGGGTCGGGCAAAGTGTTACTGAGTTTTTCCATTAGGTAATTCAGCACGGAGTCTGGATTTGTGCCCGGTTGATGGCAATAGGCTCGCCCCCTATCACATAAAATGTGGGTGTACTGTATCTCTGCCTACCCCTTCGGGGAATACAGGCGTGATGTTATCTATGTAAATAACTTTAGACAGAGCAGCAGAAGTAGATACCATGAACCCCCAAAGAATCGAATTCTGTTTAGTTTCGGATATGATATTTCTGACGATCCTTTTAAGATTAGGATTTTATTCCAACTCGAGACAGATCTTGGTCCAAAGGCACACATCTGCATAATTGAAGGAATTTTAGTCATTGTTTACGGAAGGAATCTTAATAGATTCCCACCCACGACGAACGAGAAATGCGAGTGTTGCTGACATTCATATTAATACCTTAATCCGTTCTTTTTCCACCTTTAGTTGGCGGTCTAGAGAATAATAATAACAGCCTATAACTATCCCACTGCAGCACAAAGGCCTCTTCTCGTATAGAGACAAGATGCAGCATTGATTACCACGCTACCTCACTGCAGGCTAGAGAATACAGTCCTCGTATACCTACATAGTGTGCAAAGCTTTACCCAAAGTGGCAAACATCGACAGTATCGACGTCAATACGTCACTCGAGATGTGAGCAGTGATGTGTACGCCACCTCTGACTCTACCCGCGACAGGCCGCGACATATTGATCGTCTATTGACATCCATCGACCCAATTAATCCCATCTCTAATTAATTATCGCCGGCTTTCTCTGTTGCCGGTTGATTGGATGCTTGCTTTTTTTTCTAATCAATATCTTTTGTTTGATTGTTGGCAAGTTAATTTAATTTTTTAGTTCGTTCAATGTTATTCCTTGAGTTTTAGTCTGTTATATGTATCATATCCTTGCCTAGATTTATTTGACTAGGCTAAGTTTTATTAGAGTTTTCTTTTGGGAAATTTTCTCAGTTTCAGATCTTAGCCACAATGCAAATTGTAGTAATTTGCTACGTTAGTAAGTGGCTATTAGCTTTGTAATAAAACTGAGGATGTGTCCGAAAAGAGTCCGCAAGAAATTATATACTTACATATTTAGGAATAAATAAGTTAGATGTAGGTGTATTCAATAATATTTTAGCTAAACCAATGTCGCCGGAGGCTGTAATGGTCTATTCATTAGTATCTTGTTGATAAAATTTTGTCGTACATGTAAGATTAGGTTACGATGAAACTAGCAAAACTTTTTGTTAAAAGTTCCCATAAATATATAAAGATTTAAAAAAAAAAGTGGCCATTATAAGTAGTTATAGAATACTGCCCCAAGAGAAATTTGGGTGAGTATACACCTCTGTACACCTCTGTCTACATCTTCGCAAAACATAGGCATGATTGTCTACCACGGCGTTAAAGACGATGTAGGAATTATGCAAAGAGGCTTACAGGGAGCATTCTCCGGTGCGCTATAACATTGAAGCTTCCATATCAATCCGTTTACTTCGCGTCCTGATTATGTTAATCTTTCGCCAAAATTGTTCATTAAAACAGCCTGCCAGGAGTAATCAACAGTTAGGTGTTACGAGATGCTTTGTTTAGTATCTACTTATATTGTAATGTCACTGTATTATGTTGTCTTAAGTGCCATTTATGCTTCTAGTGACTGCCGACCCTTTTATGCAAGTCATCCCGTCTAGTCTGGTCTGGTCGGAGGGCATCCTATTTTAGAGCATACCTTGGGAGAGGCCTATGTCCAACAGTGGACTACAACGAGCTAATGATGATGATGAAGTACCATTTGACAATTTTGACATTCCTCAATAACGAAACCATTCCAATAAAGGTTGTTCTAATTTAAGTATACAGGGTACAGTCTAGGCTGGCAATTCCGAGGAAGATAATGAAAAACTAAATGTTACAATATGACTTCAAACATACTTAAAACCACTAACAATTTCCGAATTAGGTAACATGAAAAGTGAAGCGGTTACAGTAAAGACTGAAAAACAAATAAATGAGAATGAAAACTCGAAGCTACATAATCGATCCAACAAAACACCTTATACAACAATAATACAGCGTTTGAAGGAAATTACACTTATAATGCGGTTTCAACACCCAACTAAACTGATGGTAATGATGATGAATTTAATTTAAAACCTCTTTATATTGACCAACGAATAATTTGTCGACATCAGTTACATTGATGCAACCGTTTGATGGATGTGTGAACATGCAATGGCCAATTTATTCGCACTTTGTTGTATAAATGGGTTTAAATTGACAATCCACCGTTTACTTTCTCCTCGGTCGTATGTTGACTACGAATTGGCTTTGTGGTTTCTTATAAGCGATTCATTTGGATCGAAAGGAGCATTGTCATGTCATTGTCAAGTTTTTCTGGAACCTATCAACGTAACGCAACGAATTTAACTACAATTGCCAGTATTGTGACGTCAGTAATTTCATACAAATTTTCTGCCCAATTTGTATGAACTTGTCCGTGAACTAGGTAGTAATTGAAAGTGTATAATTATAAACCTGACTGCTGCGCTAAGGGTTGCGGGTTCGATTCCCGCACGGGGCAAAACTTTGTGTGAACCACAGATGTTTGTCCTGAGTCTGGGTGTAAGTGTATGTGATATTTCATGTTTGAGAAACGCACCCACGACACAGGAGAAATTCCTAGTGTGAGGCGACGTTTAAAAAAAAAAAAAACCTCAATGTAGTCATAGCGTACTATTAAATATAAATAATTATTGATTAGCTTACATAACATTGGTTGCTACTATATAGGACAAAATACAGATTTACAGAATACAAATAAAGGAAATGGCTCGGCTTATACTGTGTTCAAGCATGGCCCGTGACATGCTGATTTTCGGCCATTCCTACTCCCTAAGTACTATGTCGGAGTAGTTGTGTAAGGTAGCAGCCACCAGTTACAAGAAAACATTTAGAAAGAAAAAAAAGAACAAATTTAACATATACTTCTTAAGTCTATTTTGGAGAGATAAGAGCATGATCATCATCATTTATCAGTAAGAGGGTAGAGCAATAGGATGGGCAACAGTATTCTTATCTAAAGTCTTGCAAACTTTGACCACCAATACGTTTTCTTCCGCAGCCATTTATTTAAGTGATCTCCTAGGAAGCTCGTGTTCAAGCTCCGAGCGTATATGACCATTATAGATTACGGTTGTATTTTTCAAGCTGCTACACGATAGACATTATGCCATATTTCCTCAGACAAAAATAATGGCTAGTTTGAACCAGTCAATCCCGTACGAACGCGGAAGGTAGATGCCGCGGCAATTTGAAGCTATTCACAGCATGTTGCGGTTTCAAATCATTACCACATGCTTGAGATGGAACTCGGTACAAACTATTCCTTGACTGTTTCTGTAGAAGGTAATAATAATATTACGTAACTTTTATATACGTTTTGCTTTGACTTGAAGTTAATTCACTGTAATGTCTTTTATCAAAAGTATCCACAAGATTAAAAATATTATACATATCGTAATTAAGCATAAAAAGTATAACATTTAATTTATTTCCATAAAATTCATAGTTTGATGTGTAGTTTTGCCGGTTTAGTCTTTTAATGGTCTTTTAATAGACCTTATATTGTGAGCCTATAGCCTATTGTAGTATATAAAGTCACCTCCTTCAATATTTTTCAACAACTTAACCCTAAGCTCGTGTCATAAATGCATAAGCACTGACAATCGCAGAGGTGTCATCATTTCTATTCTTGTTCATTTCAAAGTTTGCAGTTGCATACATCGCATTTCCTGAATCATCCTTGCCGGGCTTGTTTCCCACGGATTACACTTTAGAAACCTGAAATTCAGAGCTATGAAATGCATCCTGTTAACTGAGAATTCAGATTCAGACATGATTGAAAGAAAGAAAGAAAAGAAAGAAAGAAAGAAAATTTATTTTTTAGCACATAAATACAGTTAAAAACTTAGTAAATACATTTTAGCCTTATGTACTAAATGGACTAACAGCTCAGCATAAATGTCAAGTAGCAGTGTGACTACTACTCAACGCTGATTTTCAGCTGCAGCCCAGGGTGCCATACGCTCGAAACTGATCATATTATAAATATACATACATAATATATATTTTTAAATAATATTGCATTATGATTATCTAATACAGAAAGACTAAACAGATTACAAAGAAAATAATGATAATAATATATACCTGATATGATTGATGGATTTACAGCCTAGAATTCATCAGATATGCGGTCTAAATTCGCTAGGCAACGCCTGTAATCAGACGTCGTCTTCATTAGTTGCTATAAATAAACCATAATTCGCGTTTTTTATGACCAAAGAAAATAAGCTTGAATATATTTTGCCCTAAATATTGAAGCAGGGAATCTAATAAAGGAGGACTCCTGGCGCGCGATTTCCATTAGAAATGTAATTATTGAATGAAACATAAGGTAAATCTAAGTATGAAATCAAAGCTTTTTACTTCCCTTTATTTATTACATTAAATGTATCAATATCTTCAGGATTATTTTAAAGGAAACCTTTCTCTGTTTCTGGATTTTGTTGTATCGTTCATTTTCTCTTCTCTCTCTTTCTCATATTTGTTCCAAGCTAAGATCTCTCTTCTCTCTCTTACTATTCAAATAGGAGTCGTCCATCCATATTTATTAGCGTACGGTGATCGACTGCTACTGTTGTAATCCTATCACTTAGCCACTGGACCGTATAATTGTCGTTTGAACTATCTTCTAACACGGCGGAGTATTATAACATGACTAAGGGATTATCAGAACGCTCGCAAAACTTGGTGATATCGATTTTATCACTTCCAACCACACTAATATAATAAAGGCTAAAGTTTGTGGATGTGTGTTTGTACATTTGTTAATTATTCACAAGAAAATGGCTGGGCCAATTCTTATAACATGGTATGGAGGTAACTGATACCCTGAATTAACACATAGGCTACTTTTTATCGCGAAAAAATGTAACTGGTAACACCGCGGGGCGCAGCTAATAGTACAAAATCAGCCGTGATGAACATAACATACCCAAAACTTCTTTATATTGGTTGGGCGATATGATTAATATCAAATTCCTACACTTAATATCAGTTCCAATTTAATGAACTCAAGAACAATAGACGTCAAAGATCCAAATATTAATCACAGACAAACAGACGACGCGACGTAGAGAATTGAACGAGCCTTTGAACAAAAGCTTGGAAGTATCAAAATTAGTTCCTCAAGGCGAACGTTGGGTCTCAATATTGTTCAGCATTACCATATTATTGGCGTTCTGCTTCAGAAAACCTTTGAGAATACTAGGACCCACGTTTTAACATAATACCTTTGTATGGAAAACGCGAAGTAATTTCGGTGAGCGTACCTGTTGTAGGTATTGTATTGCTGTTTGCATAATTGTATCAGCAATATAGTCCATTACATATTCACCTACTGTTTTCCTATACGGCTGAATTAGATGTTTGGAAAGTGATACGTGGTACTATTTTTATTCATCATCATCAACCGGAAGACGTCAACTGTTGAACAAAGGCCTCCCCTTAGGTAAGACAGGGTTGCCATAATCCTTACGCTCGGCAAGCGGCTTGGAGATCGCAGTATTGGTGGTGAAGTTACAGAAGACGCTACTGCCCATCTTCTGGATTTGCCGTTAGTCGCCTCTTACGACCCCCACGGGAGGAAAGGGGGTGGTCAATTTCAGTACGGATTCCACTCGGCAGGCATCTTACCATTTAATAAGTTCCTACTCCAATATGAATTTTACAGTGAGGAATCCGGTGGATAATTAAATCGTGTAGTTGAATAACAAAAAAATAATTACAGAGGTCTCCATTTACAAGTGAGGGGAGAAAATTCATTTGTCCTTTTAGTATAATACTGTTTAACAGGAATTTTAAAAATACAATAAAGATTCTTGGATTGTTAAGTGACCTCTTCGGTGAATATTTTCTGAGACTTGAGCTTCTAAACCCCTCTTGAACTTTGTAATGATGTGATTATAATCTCCAAGATAGGCGGTTCTTAAAGTAGGTATTAGGTATTGTTTTATTTGATACCGTTGATTACCACTAAGCAAGTAGGTGATGGCGGGACGAGCTGGACTCCTTTAAAGAAAATTGGTCTAATGCAGCTCACAACCGAGAGGAATGGAGGAAGGAGGCCTTCGATCATGGCTGAAATATATATAAATATAAGTAGGTATCAATGTAATATATTACTAGTTTTTGCATGCGGCTTTGCCCGCGTTAAGTAGCCTATATCCTTCCTCGGATCTTTAACTTTCTACATGCCAAATCTCAGCAAAATCCGTCCAGCGGTTTAATCGTGAAGGCGTAACAGACAGAGTTACTTTCACATTTATAATATTTGTGTGGAAGTATGGATTATAATCTCATTTGGATAAGTCAAAATACTATTGCCTAACGATGAACTAAAACACAAAAATGGAATTCGGATTACATGTTTTGTTTCAGTAATCGACTATGGTGATTTATTTCGTTTTGTATATAAAAAAAGGGCCTTTGCGTTGAAAAAAATTCACGTTGGAATATACAAAACATTTTTCGTTAGGTATGTTGTAACAGATTTTTTTCATGAAATTCCCGTTATTTTTTCAACGACTTCGCCACTAAAAACTGCGCTGTAGCGCTGCCGGTATTAAACCGTTGAGTGGAGACCTAATTACATATACGAGTACATAAATATAAGTAGGTATGTATAAATATGGGTATGTATAGATTCACTTTTTCAGAATTAACAGCTTTGTATTTTTGTTCCATTTATTTGACATGGCCTAAAAATGGATTTATATACACACATAACATCACGCCTGTATTCCCCGAAGGGGTAGGCAGAGGTGCACATATACTTCACACTCTTTTCGCCAGTTATGTTTATAGGTCCCAATGTAATAGGGGGCGAGCCAATTGCCATCAAACGGGCACAAATCCAGACTCCGTGCTGCTACTGAGAATTACCCAATGGAAAAACCCAGTAACACTTTGCCCGACCCGGGATTCGAACCCAGGACCTCGTGCTCAGCAGTCGCGCTTAGCGACTGCTGAGCACGAGGCAGTCATCATTTATATACACGTCTGTGAGTATACCTTATTCATATTATACTGTATTTTCTATAGACTCATTCCTTTTGGGGGAAGTTAGGTCATCTTACAATTCGTATTATTTTATAGGGAGTCGGTATATTGTCATTAAACTATTTAAAACATCGGCCGCAATACAATTGATATTAAAAAAATATTAGCTTGACCAAGGATCTAATTTAAACATTGCAAGATATGTACTTAATATTGTTAGTCTATTTAAAATGATCCTTTCTCAAAAACCCAAACTGAGGCCAGACACTATTATTAGTATACCTTGCTACATACCCCACAATGCCGTTAGCCTAGATATATCTATCATCAAGTTCAGATTGCAGCACCACAATTAGTCGGGTGTCGAAATAATTTATCGGTTATGATTTTATCGAGACTCCACATTGTTATTTGATCAGACATTCAGAAGTTATAGAGACATTACTTCTGTAGTTTGGTGTTATTATAGAACCAATAGCATACGATTTGAGCAATGTATCGCTTGATAAGTACATAGATACGTAAGTTTTGGAATGGTATTAAAAGTTCGGATAGATGCGGATTTGGGCATTCTGCAAGATGGTCCTTTGTAAGTTTTAATGATGAGCTGAACAGCCATGGCGGTGGTTGAAGAAGGTCGTTAGAGAGGTACAGGGAATGGATGGGGACGCGCAACTGTTTTGCCTGTCTCTGAAGACTAAAAGATGATCTGTTTAACATAGACGCTGCGCGTAGGATGATACTTTGCAGGGGATAAATACTTCGGTAAACCGCAGATATTTTTCTCGAGTCTGGAAGCTTATATGAAAAGGTGCAAAGTAAAAAAAAAGCAAACTTTTTGTTAGTAACTGTAATAGTTTCAGTAAGGGTCTACAATAATTAGAAAATTGCAAAATACTTTTTTTCCCTTGCTCCCGTCGGTAATGGAACAAGGAACATCGGAAAAAGAATCTTGCCGTGTCTGTGAAATTTACCCTCAATACCGCAGTGCCGAGTCTTTTTGCGGTCCTATAGAAGTGTGTGAAGGCTGACTCTTTACCTTGGCTATACTAGTCTGAAAAATAACATAACATCACGCCTGTGTTCCCCGAAGGGGTAGGCAGAGGGACACATATAGTACACCTATATTTCGCCAGTTATGTATTTTAGGTCCCAATGTAATAGGGGGCGAGCCTATTGCCATCAACCGGGCACAAATCCAAACTCCGTGCTGCTACTGAGAATTATCTAATGGAAAGACCTAGTAACACTGCCCGACCCGGGATTTGAACCCAGGACATCGTGCTCAGCAGTCACGCTTAGCAAGACCAACGAGGCAGTCTGAAAAATATTTTACACTAAAAGACTCTAATATCTTAGGTTTACCTATGTCTTAATAAAACCACATGACGAATACATCTCATGATCAATCTTAAGCACTTAATATACAGACATAATCTTAAGATACAATTAATAATTCATTACAGGACCAGGTTTATGCGCTCAGTCATAATTTATTCGTTAGATCCCGTCTAGTGAGTACTATAGTTTAAATCTTAGTTAAATATTCTTGTGGTGAGCGCTGGCGTCATGCGGTGATAGATAAATGAGGCTCTAAGTTGAATATCTTAATCGACAAAGCCTGGCCAGCAATACTGTTCATGCTGGGAGGATAAGCAGATATTGTTGTTACGAAACTGATCAGAAAATTAGCATTTAGATTTTCGCGATACTTCCTCATAACTGTTGGTTTATGAGAAGGATTAAGGCTGGATTTTGCCATTTCTTGGACTCAATATAACAGGCCTGGATGCTATCGAAAGCTTTTTGGCTGAAAACCCTAATGACGAAGCTTTTTGAAAACCCTAATGACTTTTTTTTTAAGTCTGGAAATCTTGTCCAAGTTCTTAACCTGCACCTTCACGAGCCCAAGACCTTAGGCTGCACCTTTACGCTTACCACCTCCTATTTGATGAGGCAGCGGATAAAAATCAGTGAATTAAGAATCATACGTGTAACAATAAACAACACAAAGACGACAATGATGTCTAAGAAGCTAATGATAATAACCACAGAAACCTACAAGAAAAACAATCAAATGTCTAACACTGAATCATAAAGCACTTGGGAGCTTCGCATACCTCCGTCCAGCATCTTAACTCTAAGAACCTCTTACCAGATAAGTCACTCAAGTAAATAAAATAAATAATTATGAAATATTCCGCGAAATCATTGCGTACTTTGTACTTAAGAACAGTTACACACAAACTAATTAATTTTAATCACTGTTAATGATGCACAAACCGGTATCGAGTTCAATCAGTACCCAGAAGAATGGTAGCGAATGCGATTAATCGAGTAAGTTGAGAGAATCGATTTATTTTTATATTGTGTAGGCAAGCGTGGTGATCGATGCTCATTCCTTCTTTGTATGAGGCGCTTTGCTATGCAGTGTGATGGTTACATTCTGGAGTTCATATGATATGGACTTCTATAAATTGGGATTAAAATACTTGTGACTAATTTAGGTCGTCTTGTGTAACTGTGTCTTTAACTTGCTTTGTTAGAATAGGTTAATAACCCAGCGATCCTGCTGCCTTTTCACCATTTAAACCTTCCCTGGACTTCCAAGTTATGGTGTGACAAAGGAAAATAGATTCATTTTTTTGTATACCACAAATCATTTTTTTGTATATCACCTAGGTAATATTGACACATGCTTATCAATCGCCACCACTGACCCATTGACCTGCGTGGTACAATTTACGAAATACCAATTTATGACTCAAAGACTGCGGGCGAAGCTGCGCGCGCAGTTAGTATTGAATAAAATATCAGTTTATAGTTATTCGCATTGAGAAAGACATACCGGACCTAGTATGGTACCGCAAAGTGCCTACTGTTCGCTGATAAGGAGCAGCATAACTCAGTTAAAACGCTCGCAACGATGTAAGGCGCGGTCTACAACGATTGTGGTTCAGCGAAATGCTTTTTCGTACGTTGTTTTTAGTACCGGTTCCGCTTTTCTGTGAAACGGATGGAATTGTTGGTGATTTATACGAACACATTGTAGGTCAAATGACATCTAAGGAGTTTATAGGAAGGTACTTACGGCCAATAGGTATGTAGTAGAAGACGTTTTGCTAAAAACCATCGTATCGAAGTTTTATAGGCACTTAGAACCAACGAGTCCCGAGATCCCGAGTCTGGACACGCACCCACGACAAAGGAGAAATTGGGGCGTTGTTTAAAAAAAAAATAACGTAGAATATGTACCTTCTGTTAGCTTGGCGTATTTATACTTTCTGACATATCATTGGTCGATAAAGTATTTATTTCCACTTTATCACAAATAAATAGAACTTCATCAATTTAAATTATCATAGTAACAAAGTGTTACTTAAAAACCATATTTTCCTTTCCTTTTCTAAATTCAAACTCTTTTCAATCAAATATATTCTTGCCAGTTTAAAAATATTCTCCCGATGAATTAATAACTGCTAAAAGCTACTAAATGCAAATATTGGAGATCGCTAAGAGCCAAAAATGAATATAAAAGCAAACGATTCACGGAAATCATTTTTATTATGTTTTTCGCGAGGGGAAATACTTGTACAAACAGGGGAGATTTATTAAGGAAAACTTGCAATGTTTTTATGGCTTCCCATATATATTGCGTCTCTATACTTTCAATTAAATAAAGTGGTGTAATCTCAGGCCTTTTATCTGAATAGGCAAATTATATACCTAAGAGCACTTGGCGTCGACGTTTCCTGTACGCCTTAATATGAATTTCATTACTCTTTTTGAGCCTTTAAATATAAATTAGCCATTGAGTCTTTAAAGTACATTTCGTAGTACAGTTATACATAATTATATTGGTTTGTAATACTGCTTGGTTTTTAACATGACTTGTAATTATTTTTAGAATTATTGTATTTCAATGCTCATCTCGAGACAAATAACTACGTAATGGAATTGAAATCTACGCAACGTAGTTTGGAGGAAGGGATGTGGAGTTCTTCCAACACAAAGGGAAGATCTTCCAACCCGGAGCTGGTCTGCCTGGTGGACCGTGGCGCCCCACTTCTCAACCCGCTGCGAATGTGAAAACTTCGCTAGCGCGATGTAGGATTTGAAACGTCATTCGTCCTTCAACCTGTAGATGTCGCTACAGTAGCAATACTAACATAGACAACAGGACCACATACTAAGTAAAAGTATAACACAAGAGACATAATCCAATTTGGCATACCAACGCCTTTGACTGCCTCGTTGGTCTAGTGGTCGCTAAGCGCGACTGCTGAGCACGAGGTCCTGGGTTTGAATCCCGGGTCCCAAAGTTTTACTGGGTTTTTCCATTAGGTAATTCTCAGTGGCAGCACGGAGTCTGGATTTGTGCCCGGTTGATGGCAATAGGCTCGCCCCCTATTACATTGCGACCTAAAAACATAACTGGCGAAATGTGGGTGTACTATATGTGCACCTCTGCCTACCCCTTCGGGGAATACAGGCGTGATTTTATATGCATACCAACGCTCAAAACATACATTCTCAAAGTTGCAATACCGCAGTTAACAATTCCTCATGAGGCATGCGCAGAACCATACGCGTATGCACTAAGCCGAAGGCAGTATCCATCCTATGTTTATTACATAGTTAATGTTGCTCTTGAGAATTTTAAGTAGGCATAAGCGCCCTTTCAGTCCTCTATATGGACGCACGGACTTTTAAGCGAACATGTTTAATTAAGCGCTCGGCTACCGTTGTGTACCCAGCTTTGTAATGAGATGATAGTTTGATTGCATAAGCTAACGAACTCGCAGATTCTGGTTGATTTTAGACAATTGTGCTGATTTTAATTGTCACTTGTAGCTTGTGGTAGTGGCCGTTTGTAGGTTTGGGTTTAGACATTTCAACTTCACTACATTTGAGCTGTTTAGAATTATTTACCTCTATACAATACGCCCAGGCCTCGCGCCACCGAAACTGGATTCTGGAAACAAAAAAAAATTATCAGTATTTGAATATCAATTGACGGAGAAAAAACATACCGACAAACATAATACCTCCTCTTTTTTGAAGTCGGTTAAAAAAGCAAAAATATAATATCTATGATCAAGTACTAAACCTTAAACCTTTTTAATACCATCCAATAAATTTGTATACTTTTCGATGAAAAAAGGCGAATACGGTATATTAAATAGGTGCTTTCTTTTATTTTGATTCGCTGTATTAACTTTATGATAATACTAGCTGTTGCCCGCGACTTCGTCCGCGTGAATTTTAGGTAAAAACACCAGTAGACTATAATCAGATTTTGTAAGTAAGTGGATAACACTACAAATTACTTACCGAATGGAATATACATAGTATTTTAATGATAAAGGTATATTTCAAATTAAGATGGGGCTAGTTTACTTTTTATACCGATTTTGTGTGATCGGTAAATATTGAGTGACTAACAGGAAAGTTATTGACACGATTTGTTGGCTTATAAGGAATTTCAATTTTAAATGTATCTTTATTTTACTGTATCTATGTACTACATTGACAGAATGCATTTCTCTGAACTACGGTTGTAGTTTTGTCTTCAGCAGACAACATTTACAGAGAGTGTGGACTGGTAACTCAGAAGCGACCGTCATACAGTAATCCGTGTAAAAATCAGCTGGTTTCTAGGCCTTTTTTATTCTATTCTATTCTATTCTTAATTAAGTCTACCTCTGCGTGTGCTAATGGTGATAGTTTGTATGCCAAAATGCGCCAAGCGCTTGTTTTGAAATTTATTGTAGCCGAAATTTAAACGAACTGCTCATGTCCGTCACCCATAGGTTGGGCCTGTGGGCGACGAACTTGGGCAGTTCGATGCTCAAACAGAAAAGGCGGTTTTAAGGGACATAAGGCACGTAGGCCGTACCTACGTGGTGAGCGCGACCAATCGCGAAGAGGCGAGTCAGAATTTGTTTAAAGAGATGGTGTAGTATACGCGGATCGCAAGTCCCTCAACCTAAGGTTGTTATGCGGATACCCTGAGGTTTCAGTTAGTATAAGAGACCGGCATAACCCTCCGTCCGCTCATGGTGGAGGAAGTCCATGAGGATTTCCCCAGCAACAAAAATACTTTGATAATTGTGTGGAACTTAGAATTTGACTGCCTTATTGGTCTAGTGTTCGTAAAATGCGACTGCTGAGCGGGAGTTCCGTGTGTTTGTTTACCAGATCCGAAAGAGTGATTGGTTTTTCCACTAATTCTCGGTGGCAGTACCGACTTTAAATTTGTGCCCGGTTAATGAAAATTTATGTCTATGATGATTATCTACAAAAGGATAACTTTGAGGTGGATCACAGACCTTTAACTTGACGATTGTTGCCTACAGTCCACTTTCTGCTAGAGAGTTAAAACATATAAACCAATAAAATTAAAAATATTATGTTGTTTGAATAAGCAAATATCTTGCCGAACGCGGGAATCACACTATTAAATCATATCTTTACTAACTTATCCAAGAACGTGAAATAATGAGCAGAATTCTATATACCCCGTCTAAATATTACTATTTATTGATATTTATGTATATCCAGTGTATAAAGTGAAATATATAAAGAAAGTTTTTACAGAGCATTTAAGTCAGAAAATATTTCTCTAAAATCACCGACGAACAGGAATGTGCCGATCCATCACATGATTGTTGTTCCTGCTTAGTTCTGTCTAAAACTTTCACTATGTGGTATTGTACATTTTTCTTAAAACTATTGCGTAACTCTCCAAGAACAGACGTTTTATTGCTTCGAAATGATGTGTATCTAGAGTATGGCGAGCGCTTATATTTTGTCATCTAAGGGAGAGAGAGGTAGTAATTCCGGAAGACAATTTTGCCACCGTTATTTGTTTCCTAACCTCTGCAAGAATGCCAGTGGTAATAAATGCTTTCCCTGTTCCACCAGGAGCATCCAAGAAAAACATTTTACCCTGGCCGAGCCGAACCCTTTCAAGGACAATATTGTAAATCTGTGCTTGCTCTGAGGTAAATTTAGTGACGTAGTCATACACGATGGTGGTCATTGCGTCTTGGTCATAATTTGTTTCGGCGACATACTTCCTGTTTCCACGTTCTTGATTATTTAATGGTTGCGGAGCCGGTAAACCGTATTCCAACAGTGGATTGCCCCCGATGGCAATGACTACGTCTTGATGAGAACTGAGACAGTGGTTCAAAATGCGTTCATCAGTTTCTCCGATGTCTCCTTCAATAGTATGTCTTAAAGCCCATGAAATATCCTCAGAGATGACGCCAATATTTTTCCCACAACAAAACCGGGTTTGCAATACCGCAGAATACCAACATGACGGCAAACAAATGTCATAGGCGACTTGGGCTATCACTAACGCTAGCCTCCAGGAGAGTGTTGTCCCAGTGTTGGTCACCGTCAAGAAGATTTCGTGCTACGCAGGCTGCACGAAATGTCGGATACTTCATACCATCAACTGTCCTTAAGAATGCAAATGACGTTGGCCCCGTCCGAAATACGATGTGAAGCAATAGCCGCAAATAATAGCACTCGGCATTATTTGGATGCACAGTGTAAACCCTTCTCAATGCAGTGTCCATAAAGATTCCCGGAAACCCTTCGACAATACGACCACGTCGATGTCGATTAAATACACCTCTTTGCTTGTAGTATGTATAGTACGACGGCACCTCATCATACGTAAGTGACTTTGCAAAAAAATCAACTTCACAGAGACGTAAAAATGCCAAGAGTCGTCTGTTGGAATCGTAGATAATACCTGACGTCACCCTTAAGACGTAAATACTAAAAGGGAACTTGAAATTTGATGGATGCGAGCAGTGACACGGTGGCTCAGTTGGCAGAGCGGCACCACGGTATGGCGACTGTCGCGGGTTCGAGTCCCGCTCGTGTCCATCATTTTTCAAGTTTCCCTTAATGAATTTAAAATTTAAGCCTAGCATGGCAACATGCATAAAAAATACCAAAAGTCATATAAATTTGGGTTGGTATTATCGGTTTAGTGGTTTGTAGCTGTAAAGGTACAACACTGAATTGGTAATCGTAGATTCCAACAGATAATACCTAACGTCACCCTCAAGACGTAAATACTAAAAGGGAACTTGAAATTCGATGGATGCGAGCAGTGACACGGTGGCTCAGGTGGCAGAGCGGCGCCACGGTACGGCGACTGTCGCGGGTTTGAGTCCCGCTGGTGTCCATCATTTTTCAAGTTTCCCTTAATCAATTTAAAAATGCCAAGAGTGTTGTTTGGCGGGGATTTTCCAATCGCTCTAATACATTGGCGGGGTCGAAAAAAAATGCGCTGGCCATTCTCAAAATGGACGTCCATGAATTCATGACCTCTGGATGCCGATCTTGTATAGAGAACGCCAGCATTCGCCATACTGCTTCTGAAGTACTAATGTAGCGACCAGACTGGTACTTGGTCACTTCATCCCGATCAGTGCTTTGCAAAGCGAACGTTGCCTGGTCACTACCCTTGTTTACGTATTTGCAAATGTATTTAATTGACTCGACGCTGGAACACGATTCAACATTGATGTGTGTTTCAAACGTCCTAGAAAGCACAGGTGAGTATGGAACAACCTATCTGTTGTCAACGTGAAGCGACTGCTTTTGGCTTCAGAATTGTTTGGACATCACTTATTTGAAATGGTGAATTTATAAACTTACTAATGTAGAAAAAAAATAAAAATTTAGAGTTATAATTTACTGGAAATTGTTGGTAATAATATTATGTTAAAATATATATTATAATTGTCTTTTTATTGATATTTAAGTCAAAAAACACGCAAAAAGAAATTAAAGCTAACGCAAAAAGAAAAACCTTCGGCAAGAATCGATCTCACTATGCATAACTCGTAGGGCGATCGTTAAACCGCCACGCTACGATGACACATAGCAATATGTTTAAAATAGACGTTTCTATACATGTCATGATTCACTGCTCAGTTCCTTGTGGATATAGCGTGATGATTTCTACTTCAGAAGTTCATCTGTAAGTAATCTGCATAATGCAACTATTGGTTTCGTCTTTTTATCATTCTACGGCAAACATTAGACAAAACAAAGACATAATGCAATATTGCTCAGCCCTCTTTGCAAATGCCGTGATGATATTAAGCATACCGACGCGCCGGCCCCTAAAGAATATATTTGCAAACTTTCAGCGGATTCTATTCAGTAGTTTTTACGTTAATCTAACACATACATACAGACAAACAGACAAACAGACAAACAGACAAAAATTCTAAAAATTATATTTTTGGCTTCAGAAGCGTTCAGACATCCCATTGCACTTATTTTTTTTTAAATATCTTCAATGTACAGTTTTGACTTCGTTACGATTTTATTATATGTATAGATTACACGATGAGTGTCTTTATAACGAAAAGAGCTTTTCTTTGCATATTAGACCTTATTTTGTACCTATATATTGTAAACCCTACCCGATCGGCACGGGGCCTAAGCGATTGGACTGCTATGCAAAGGTTCGATACACGCACGGGGCAAAAATTTGTGAGATCCGAAGATCTTTGTCCCGAGACTCCATGTTTGTGTATGTCGTATTGAATGTTTGTGAAACACACCCACTAAACAGTGAAAATAAATAATGACAGGTGTCGATTTTTTATTTAAATGTTACAAGTGTGTGTGTGTGTGTGTATGAATCTGTGTTTTTACACGAAATATTTCTGACTGTTTCTGTTTTCTGCCTGCACTCACAACCACGTGAAAGAAAACCCTAGAATAAAGATAACATTTTTAATTTTCTTGTAACTGCCAACCCTGCAATATTTGCGTCTGGATATACAACGGCTGCCTCAAATATCCTAAAATCCTTTATGCCGTAGACAATAAGGTTCAAATTCGTGTGGCATCAAACTTGATTATACAAAAGTCCTGTGGGATAGTACTTCAGCGTCTCCCGTTTATTGCTCGATAACTGCTTGTCCCCCGGGTTCGCTCGTTCCTTACCCAAATTCTGTACAGTTGTTTGTATTTATTTATTTGTCTATAAAGTTCTGTGGACTGTTTTATTATGGGACCGCTAGGGTTGTTGAAAAAGGAAAGTTGGGATTTTATGTGTGAAGCAAATGGGTTCGAATTTATGATTTTTGGTTACCCTTGTTCTTATGATTTAGTGATTTCTGGTTAAAAAGTATTGATTGACAACATAATTTCAACTTAAGTTATCGAATATCCGTGGACGTGCTTGGAGAGGAAGAAACTTAGTACAAAAATGTTATTTTTGCGTTAATTCCCGTATTGTGATTTTATTTAGGTATAACCATGATCCCCTCTAGAATTGCCGATAAAGCGGCGTTTGCAGGACACTCGCAGTTGCGCATACTATAGCCGCGCAGTTCGAGTAAACAACATAATGTCACTATTAACGCATTCTTTGTCGATCATTATTTGCCAACTATTAGTGCTGCCAAATTTATAGGTAGCTTTATATCCTGAACGGAGAAGTAGTACAAGTCAAAGACTGTTAGCGGACAGCCCTGAAATTAAAACTAAGTCAAAAATGTTCTTGACCGAGCCAACTACGCAGGAAATATAGTGCACAAGTATGCGCGCAAACACAGTTGCATTCCCTATTCCCTCACTCTCATAGTCCGATGGGACGGTAGACTGACACGACCGGAGAGACATCAGGCGCAGGACCAACGGATTAACGTTCCTTCCGAAGCACTGAGGGGCTCGTCATGTGAAAACGGTCACCCATCACAAGACTGACCGCGGCGAGTACGGGTTAACCTCGCTTATCGACCGATCTGCGCGGTGGCCATGTAGCTGCGAGGCCCTCAAATAACTAAGTACAATGAGGAAAACATGTTTAATTGTATATGTATATTGGGTTAGAGAATCATGGAAGAACCAATATTGAGATTGAAACTATCAAGAAAGATTTTTGATAAGTAGTTCTTAGAAAGGCTCTAAGTACGCCACTCAACTCAAGCAAAATAGAAGAAGAAATGCAGTATCAAAATAAAAGGATCAGAAAATGAGCAAAGCTCTAGGAAAAGGGGTTCTTTAAGCTAGGGTTTTAAAATAACAATGGGGGAGTTATGGGTCTATAATTTCAAATTTATATTAACACTAATGGACTCGACAGACGTCGTCCTGCCCGGAGAAGCAGCTCTCCTATATTTAGTGCTTTTAAAGTCAGTACTTCTCTTACCAGGTATCGAATTTAATATTTATAGTAGTTGCTAACCGCTTCCTCTTGTGGTTTGGACCACAAACCTAATGCGACAAAGTCAATAATTTAGTCGCAGAGTTGCGGCGCCACTACGATCACGGCGCGTGGGCACTGCGCGTGTTTACAGTGTACATTGCACTTTATACTTGTGCTTACTACCTTCTGGAATAGTTTGACGTTTCAGGTTGAATCATATTTTGTTTTTGAGCTCCCTTACATTTGCTAAAAGAAAACTTATGTTTCTTCATTCATCTCTCAAAGTTAAGTATATTTTTTCTGTTAATATAACATCACGCCTGTATCCCCCGAAGGGGTAGGCACAGGTGCACATACAGTAGGTATACCCACATTTCGCCAGTTATGTTTTTAGGTCCCAATGTAACAGGGGGCGAGCCTATTGCCATCAACCGGGCACAAATCCAGACTCCGTGCTGCTACTAAGAATTACCTAATGGAAAAACCCAGTAACACTTTGCCCGACCCGGGATCCTAACCCAGGACCTCGTACTCAGCAGTCGCGCTTAGCAACCACTAGACCAACAAGGCAGTTTTCTGTTAATTGTCTAAAATATACAACTTACCTATTTGCAAAAGGTGTAATTAATTGATATATTAATTTTCTTTTGAGTCGTACACTCCTGGCGGAGCGGTCGTGGTCATGAATCGGCTGATACCTTGTTTAAGTATATTTAAGGGGAACCTATTGCAGTTTATCAGCATGCCACAAAAATTACGTTGCCAAAAAATCTAATTACACTGCCTGCCCTTGTGATGAACTCTTAAAGCAGGACAGTTTATGTTGCAGAAGCGAAACTCCGCTACGTGCTGTGTAATGCGGCGTCTCGCTTCCACAACGTTAAATACCCTGCTTTAAGAGTTCATGGTAATAGGGCTGATCTGATCTAGAAAATAATAGATCCCTGGATAGGATTTAAGATCAATCCAAAAAAAAATGTCAATGAAATCTCTTTCAATTCCTAAAATTTTTATAATTGTCAAAATCTAATTAAACAATATCTGTAGCTATTTCACTATAATAACTTTCGTGAGTGTTATCCATATTATTTACTATATATTCCGGTTATACTCACGGGTGTATTCGGGAATGCCCGACTAGTTTCGGACTCGATCGGAGCCCTTATTCATGAGCTGGTTACGCGGCTGGTTCGGCTCGCGACTCTGCCGCGTAACCAGCTCATGAATAAGGGCTCCGATCGAGTCCGAAACTAGTCGGGCATTCCCGAATACACCCGTGAGTATAACCGGAATATATAGTAAATAATATCTGTAGCTACAGACCCCACGCCAAGGTCTCTTAAAACTTTAGACGTTTACAGAAAGGATTCAACTTTGATCCCTTTTTCGGTATTGGAAATACAAAGATAGCGCTACTCAAACATCAAAATATTAATATTACAAATTGTTGAATTTTGTTAGAAAGTAATTGCTTCAATGAAAAGTTTTTGGTGCGATAGCACTTTCAATCGGATTTCGCTATAGGGCAATGACCATTTCCTAAACAAAGAAGTAACGAGCATTGATCATCAATAGCTATTTTGTTTCAGCTTGTTTTGTATGCAGAAGGAAATTAGAATTGATCATCACCCTCATCATTATAATTGATGGATCATCATCTGCTGGAAGACGTCCACTGTTGAACAAAGGCCTCCCCCTTTAATTCTGCCCTAATTGATGCTTACTGCATTTTATTATTGAGATAGTCTGCCCCGGTTTTATCATGTTTTCTGGGATTTGTACCTTAGACCACGGTACAAACCCACTAAGCCCCCCTAGGACTCAAGGCTCGGGAAAACGAATATATCATTAAGTTAAATATTTTTCCACTGTGACCTACGTCATGATACCCACGACCTACCTGCTCACCAGGAGTGCCGTTCGTTTGTACTGTATTCTTCTTCTTATCGTATGGTTGATGAACAACCTGATGTCAGATTTAAACCGCCTCTGGGCTTCTGACATGGCTTACCACCCGTTGAGATATCTCCCAGGTTTCATCACAAACTTTTCCTTCACCGTTTTTAGCATTTAATAACTAATTTATAGTACGCACATGAATTCGAAAAGACTGATGCAGCGTGCTTTGACTTGACAGACCAACGTTCATGCCACTCGGCTATCAGTTCGTTCAATATTAGACACACAGCACCAACATGCAAAAGACGAGCGTAAAAAACAAAAGATTCTACGTCCCCACTAATTCCTTGACTTCCTCATCAACGGCTACAAAATCTCGTACCCATTGTTTAAAAACAGCTAATTTAATAAACCCTAGTACATCCCAGAGGATGTAATAAAGCATACGAGGACACTAATAGACGGACGCGTAGTGTCTTAATGTAGTAATAACTACAATTGAGTGTCAGCACTCTGTATCATGTATCATTTATGAATATTAACCTTATTTGAAATTGATCCGTTATAACTGCTTCGTTTGTCTAGTGGTCGGTAAGCGTTAATGCTGAGCATGCGGTCCTGCGGTTCGAAACCCGGGTCAAGCAAAGTGTTAAAGGGTTTTTTCCACTGAGTAATTCTCAGTAGCAGCACGGAGTCTGGATTTGTGTCTGGTAATAAGCTCGCCCCCTATTACATTTAGACCTATAACATAACTGGCGAAATGTGGGTGTACTGTATGTGCACCTCTGCCTACCCCTTCGGGGAATAGTTTGATATGTTTTGATCCGTTATTTATAGGGCTTCATATTGGTTGCGGTTGCTGAAGGAGCTCTCGCTTTTCCATTATATTTTTGCTAGCGGCTGCGACTTCTGAGAATGGCAAATTCATTTCGCATTTTGTTAGTTCTGCAAAAATGTTCTAGTACTGAGGTTTATTAGGAATTCCTATAGGGACAAATATGAAATGCGCCAGAAGTTATTACAGTTTTTGACAAAAAGCAGGAATACTGCACTAGTTTATATTTTTTTGTTTGGTTGCCTTGAAGAATATAGGCTTAAGTTTGAGTAATCTCATCTATTACAACTATCATGACAACATGTACTTTTTAACTTAAACATAACATAACATCACGCCGGTATTTCCCGAAGGGGAAGGCAGACGTGCACATTTCGTACACCCATGTATGTACTTTTTGATATTGTTTAAAAAAATATTCAACCATTTGTAGGTACTGAATTATGCTTCCTTTTTCGCAGTTGGACGCTTATATGGGACATAGCCTTCCTACTCCAATATATATATTTCTTCCAACTTTAGGCGTACAAGATCCAAAGTAAGATTTCTGTATCCTGTCAACAACTCACTACAACTATGTAATACATATATATACCTATAGGTGTATACACATGTTATCAATGTACAGAAACATTGAATAGGTTTCCGGCGTAACCTCGGCTTACGCTGTGAGGCTTCTTAAGGTCATAGTGGATTCAAACGCAATGCTGTAGTACAAGGGTGAATGGTACCAGCTTTGTATACTCCACACTGTCTAGGTTACCTTGTAATCCGGATTTAGAGCAGTACATGGTGATCACATGTTCTTTTGAGAGCAAGCTGCGTAATGCAGTGTCAAGAACGAAGAAGAACATTTTCAATACAAGGTCTTGGATTCGTTAGCGATCAGCGAATGTGAATTGGGTTTTATTGTTAGGAAATTCACAGTTCAGGGTATATTCTGGGTTCCAATAATATTATATCTACCTAATTTGAACAATACACACAAAACATCACGCCTGTATTCCCGGAAGGGATAGGCAGAGGTGCACATATAGTACACCCACATTTCGCCAGTTATGTTTTAGTTCCCAATGCAAGCCTATTGCCATCAACCGGGCACAAATCCAGACTCCGTGCTGCTACTGAGAATTACCTAATGGAAAATCCAAATAACACTTTGCCCGACCCGGGATTCGAACGCAGGACCTCGTGCTCAGCAGTCACGCTTAGCAACCACTAGATCAAGGAGGCAATTTAAACAATACTGCACTTTATTACTTGAAATGTATTTTGCATTGCAAGTGTATCAAAATATATGAGCACAATGCACTGCCTAAGTATCTACCTAGGGAGTAAATGTAAAAATAAGTTTATTTGACGTAATAAGACCTATACAAGCAGATACATAAAAAGATACAGACAGAATAACAAGCATAGACAGTCACAAGGTAACAATATGTCTGTAGCAGCATTGCTGCGTGTAATGGCAACCCAGTCTGTTGGCGATCATCGCAAGGACGGTGTTGTCAATTCTGTTTACCCTTTAAGTAGGTGTGGTTAACGGCAATGAAAGAAATGAAAGTACCTCTAAGCCACGAAATATCGTAAAAACATAACATAACATCAAGCCTGTATTCCTCGAAGGGGTAGGCAGAGGTGCATACAGTACACCCACATTTTGCCAGTTATGTTTTTTGTTAATTTTTTTTTACTATTGGCATACCATATACTATGGCTGTAGTAAAATCTATTACACATGAGGCCTATATACTATAGGGCGACGGCCTTTGCTAAATCTTTTTTATTAATAGCTATACGCTATTTTATTTTACCAGAATATAATACGGTTCATGTAAAAGTAATATGCCGACATGAGTCTTATAATACTCATGTTCTAGTAATTTCCAATAAGAAATACAGGCAATGTTCTCGAAGGACCATAATGGGCGTCCAAATCGAAGCAGTGTTTTAAAATTCTTACAAGACATTCATGTAGGGTAGATACATCATTATACCCATTTTATTATACTTAAATACAGATTACATAAATAGCAAATGATAGCTGACGCATCCACATTGGACGCGTACATTACTGAAGGCGTTTAGGGTTCCGTAGTGAAGTGATAAAACCAGATCCACTGTGACCTCGGCCAGTGGGAAAATGCTTGACAAATATATTACATGAAAAATATGTAACATTGACATTATCCCTACTAATATTATAAACGCGAAAGTTCGTAAGTATAAATGGATGTTACTCTTTCACGTAAATACATATCATATGGAGGTAGCTGACACCCTGGACACATAGGTTACTTTTTATCCCGAAAAAAGTTGCGGGTAACACCGCGGGGAGCAGCTAGTATGCCATAAATTACATATTCGATACATTGGTCGTCCCCTGTATAGTCGCTATCTATATCGCGGAATCTTCTCGTCAACAAAGTAATTTATAGAAAAAACTTACCATAAGAAGAGTAAAAATACTGTTCATTTGCGATTATATTTAATGCACGCTTTCTTAAAGGACGGAACCCAGGCTGCAAGGTGTTCGCTCTTGTCAACTTTTTATTGTAATTGTTTTTTTATTTATTTGGCCCTATACTAGATGTCAGAAGCTTGTCGTTAGTCTACAGATAATAAACTGTTTAAAAACCTAGAGGCATTATAGCTCATTGATGCGGTTTGTGGCAACACTAAAATAGCTTCATCGCATAATCATAGTGCTGGGATGAGTCGTGACTCGTGATCAATCGATAAAATCGGTTATCGGTATATTGTGGGTATGAAAAACTTATAAATTTGTTACTTTTTTGCCAATAATTTATTTATTTTGCAGGCAAGTTATAAGGAAGATACGCTGATGCGGTTGCTTGCTCTCGTGTTTTCTCGTAATAGAGAGTAAATAAGACTGGGTTTTTTTAAAGGGAGATATTAATGTCAATGACTGAATATGCATTAATAGTTTAGTCAGCATGCTTAAACTAGATACACCCCGCGGTGTTACCCGCTATTTTTTCGGGGTAAAAAGCCATAACCCATGTGTTAATCCAGGGTGTCAGCTACCTCTATATAAAATTTCATCAAAATCGGTTAAGCCGTTTGCGCGAGAAGAGGTAACAAACATACAAACACACTCACAAACTTTTGCATTTTTAATATTAGTGTGATTTAAAGTCCCACTTTAAATGTACTAACAAGTACCTACGTATTTATCGAGATCAAAATTGCGAAATGTATTACTTGCAAAGCGACAACCCTTGCAATATTCTCTCGTATAACCCAGTTCAATAAAGACAGACGGCATGAGGAGACAGCGTCCAGATTTTTTGCATTCCGCACATCCCTAGTCCATTGTAATAAAATTACTTCTCCATACAATTAGTTTGTCACATCAATATAGGTTTTAAACAATTATAAATACAGTTGAATTTCACTTGACAGGTGGAGAGCTATCGATGAATATGCGACGACACGCAGCTTGTAAAGTGGACGCGCAATTTTTTTTTATGTCGTGTAATATCTTCGAACATGTCCCGTGCTCTATGCGGATAGTGTGACAAAGTTGTTCAGTAACAACTACCATTTGAAATTGAGTCGTATGTCTCAAGTTGTTGAGTTCGTTTTCGCATGAGTGGCTAGGGGTCAATGTTTTCATATAGTCTAGGCCTTTTTTTACACGCTTTATAAAGATTACAGTTGACTGATTCTCGAATGCAATTCAATAAAAAGCGGCCGCGAAGCTCGTTTGGATAATGATTTACGAATTTATTTTTAATACCCTCCTGCAAGAAATTGCAATTAAAAATTCCAACTGTCGTTCTTTAGAAAATAGTTTTATTTACTAAAGCGGTGCTACGTTTGAAGTTTAAAAAACAAAAAGTGTTGGTCGTTGAAATCTTGAAGACAAAGATTTATTATACTTAAAAGGTTTTGCGTGTATTTTGAATAATGCATTTTAACAAGTTAACATTGAAAATGTTTTTTTAACACAAGCTTTTAAATCAATAGTGCCATAATATTGTATTGTCTCCAAACGTATTTAAATACCAAAATTTCATTTCAGTAGGATGTCAAGAAGTGGTTCTAATTTAGATTGAAAGATTTGACGTAAACAAACTCACATACATTCTTACATACAAGCATTATGTTAAATAAAAGCTTGTATAAATGTAAAGACAGGTGTCTTTAGCGAGCCTTTTTACATAGAAATACCACGTAAAAACATTGTAATATTATTTACAAAATAGTTTACTTTCATCCGATTCTAAGAGCTAAATAACGAAGCTGGTAGAGTAAACACATAACCATGTAACGTCTAAGTTACTTTACACATTATTGAGAGATGTAACACGGTATACGTACATGACATAATAATGTAACTTGATGACTTATGTTACATTTTAAATTACATGTAAGTTTAATGAGTCTAATAAAGTCGGTGCACACTGACAGCGGGGACTGCAGTATTCTGCTGTCAGTATTTATCGCCTCGTTGGTCTAGTGGTAGCTAAGTGCGATTACTGAGCATGAGGTTTCGTTAACCGACCGATTAAGCAAGCATAGTTCCTTCAGAGTTACCTACTAGAGACAGCATCGAAAAAAATCTTGGATAACAGATTAGCCAGTCAAGAGGTTGGTAAATATCCAGCGAGCGTTGTCGTATCAATTGTAAATCGTCACTCATAACATAACATCACGCCTGTATTCCCCGAAAGGGTAGGCAGAGGTGCACATATAGTACACCCACATTTCGCCAATTATGTTTTTAGGTCCCAATGTAATAGAGGGTGAGCCTATTGCCATCAACCGGGCACAAATCCAGACTCCGTGCTGCCACTGAGAATTACCTAATGGAAAAACCCAGTAACACTTTTGCCCGACCTGGGATTCGAACCCAGGACCTCGTGCTCAGCAGTCGCGCTTAGCAACCACTAGACCAACGAGGCAGTCGCAAGTCGTCACTCAATCGGCTTATATGGACGTAAAATGTTCATAAATGCATATCATCATCATCATCCACAGCCTTCAATATCCCACTGCTGGATATTAGCCTCCCTTAAACAATGTCATCCGCGGTCCTGTGCCAATCTTGTTCAGGCATAGTTTAAGAGATACAGTATAGAGCAGTCCTTCAGAAGGACATTTCGTACGGAGGATCAACGTTTCAAATATAGTATCTACCAGTCACATAATTCCAAAACACTTTCATTATCACAATAGGCTCGACTCTCTATCCATAACTGTCGAAATGTGGGTGTACTATATATACATCTCTGCCGACCCCTTGGTGTAATAATGATAATAACATAAATTATCTAAGGGTAAGTAATATATATACAACATCATTTTTACAGTCGACAAAAACCACATCTCCACATCGCGCGTCTATCGCTTTCAACTCGCCATCTATGTGTCTATACCTTTACATTTCTTCTATCAACAGGAAACATGACAACATACAAAGGAATAAAAAAAACAATCAATCTGTCATCGACGTTCAACACAATACTCACTCAAATAGGATGTGAAAACTAAGAAAAACCGTGTCTAGAAGTTCCCGTGGGATTCCAACGTCCCTGTTCAATGGGAAATGGAAATTAGAAGACAATAACCTAGCGTTTACTGGAACACGGAGTTTGTGATGTGGACTTGTGCAGGTTAGGGTTAAATGTCAGATGTATCGTACGTTGTGTGAGGTTGAAGAGAAAAGGGTTATTTTTACAAGCTTTTATTTAACGCGCAATTTTTGTATGTCTGTTAGTTTTTTTAGATCATATCTTGCAATCTAAATTAGAAAGACTTCTTTACAACCGTACCTTTATATAATACTAGCTGACCCGGGGTATGAAAAATAGATGTTGGCCGATTCTCAGACCTACTCAATATGCTCAGAAAGTTTCATGAGAATCGGTCTAGCCGTTTCGGAAGAGTACGGGAACGATCATTGTGACACGAGAATTTTATATATATAGAAGAAGAAGATATATTTGGAAAAACTTATTGTTTTTTTTAAACTAGCTAACCCGGCGAACTTCGTACTCCCTTCTCACCGTTTATTCCTTCCCTGGACTACAATTTTAGTTTTTTCAATACTAACAAAGAGCAATTCCTTCTTATACCATCACCACCGTCATCAGCTGGAAGACCACTTTTGAACAATGCCCCCCCCCCCAGAACGCTAACCCCCTAGAACAACTTGCCATTTGCATCCACTTATCCATTTATATATAAGAAAGATAATAGAGAACTATCCAGATTTTTCTAGACTTGGATGTTTGTTGCCCGTACGGGACAACGAACCAATGTTCTTATACGTCTCAAAAGCTCTCTCCTACAATGGTCCAATATACGTAAGCGGCTTAATTTTCAAGGCAACGTACTTATATTTTTTTTAAAAAGCCTCGTCTCGCTCTAGAAATTTCTCCTGTGCCGTGGGCGCGTTTCACAAACATGAAATATCACATACACCCAGACTCGGGACAAACATCTATGGTTCACACAAAGTTTTGCCTCGTGCGGGAATCGAGCCGGCAACCCTTAGCGCAGCGGTCCAATGCGCTAATCAGGTCCTCAAAAACAGTAGAGAAAAAATCCTCCATGCAGTTATCTGATGACACTATAGTATTTCTCGCCCAATACCGGTACCCGACCGTATCTGTTATTGGTCTATTGTAAGATACTGAGTGTGTTCTCAGTGTTTTATCATTACTCGATAAGTAAGTGTGAACATTTCATTGTGTGGGGATCCCATATGACTTGCATGCCTACTCGATAGATGACATCTTTGTACTGTTGTTATGTACGTATTAGATGTTTCTAGTGGTAAAAGGGTAATATTGTGTGCGAGCTAACACGTGTGTTTCTGTGTTTTTATGTTTGTAACCTCTTCACGCTCAAACGGCTGGACCTAGAGGTAGCTGACACCCTGGATTGGCACACGCGACTTATTATCCCGAAAAAATTGTAGCGAGTAACACCGCGGGGCGCAGCTAGTAATCACATATTTATTACTGTTTCAAAGCTTCTAAACCACTTCCATTTATGTACCGTTTCAGTAATTGACTCCATGAATCCATGCAAATTAATTTTATGATCTTTTAGGTATACACTTAAAGCTTACATCACTCCTGTATTTACCGAAGGGGTTGGCAGAGGTGCACATACAGTACACCCACATTTCGCCAGTTATATTTTTAGGTCGCAATGTAATAGGGGGCGAGCCTATTGCCATCAACCGGGCACAAATCCAGACTCCGTGCTGCCACTGAGAATACCACTTACCTAATGGAAAAACCCAGTAACATTTTTCCCGGCCCGGGATTCGAACCCAAGACCTCGTGCTCAGCAGTCGCGCTTAGCAACCACTAGACCAACGAGGCAGTCTACTAGTCAAGAAGGAAATTCAAAATGTTTCTATTTCACATAAACCTATTACAGGCGCTTATGAAACGTTAGAATGCTAGTTGAACGGTTCCAAAATGTCATTCCGATGGAGAAGAACCGGCAAGAAACTCCAGAGGTTACTCATTTACAATTTCTCCTGTGTCGTGGGTGCGTTTCACAAACATGAAATATCACATACACAAACACCCAGACTCGGGACAAACATCTGCGGGTCGCACAAATTATTGCTCCATGCGGGAATCGAACCCACAACCCTTAGCGCAGCAGTCCAATCGCTTATCCACTGCGCCAATCAGGTCGTCGATATATGACATAATACGAACTTCCACCGCCAACATAACTCATATAACCACAGTAATAAGTTTTGTTATGCGTTTATATTATCACCTATATGAGGCTATATGTCTATAGCGTTAAGGTTTATTATATGCCTGTATACATATTTGTGGTCAGTGTGATGCAGATGGACCACAAACGTCAAACGTCTTCCTGACGCGTGGGAAACTAAGGTGTATCCGGCGATTGCAGGAGGAATCCAAACGAGTTTTAATGGCGATACACTTAAAACATGGCTATTATTTTATCTTCCCACGTGAGATCAAGCTTTGAGTTCGTTTTTTTTTTAATTGATATGTTTGCTTTGGCTTCCTATTTCTTGTGTGCGCAATGTGAGGAGAACACCTCCACGCATTTTATTATTATTATTTTTTTTTTGTTTTAAAAAAACGTCGCCCCACACTAGGAATTTCTCCTGTATCGTAGGTGCGTTTCACAAACATGAAATATTCACATACACAAACACCCAGACTTGGGACAAACATCTGCGGTGCGCATAAATTTCTGCTCCATGCGGGAATTGAGCCTACAGCCCTTAGCGCAGCTGTCCAATCGCTTAGTCACGGCGCCAATCAGGTCGTCAAAAAAATTATTTAGACTAGTCATTTACTTTTTTAAGTTTCACCCTTTATAGGGTTTTATAAAACGATTATTTTAAGTCTAACATTTATTGCTGGCGACGGCAACATTCCATTCTAATACACAATTACTTATTTTATATGGCATCGCCAACAAACTGTCATACAGTTTGGCGATTTTTTTGATCTTTTTGTAAGTGTTATCCATATTCTTGATAAATAAATAAATAAATATTTATTATTCATAGAAATAGAACCCAAATGTTATCTACTCAAGTTCACTGCACATTAGTTTACAACAAGCAAATCACTGCGATCAAACGATAACCGCATGGTTTCAGCAGGCGCTTTGCTTCGGGTCACAAAGCCTTACATTCGTACATATTAATTCACTAAATTGAGCTTTGAAACCTGTTAACTATGATAAACTAAATCATACGAAGGAAATTCCTTTAAAACAATTTTCGGGTGCAGTAAATGCAGCTCTAAAACGTGGAAGTCCTAACTGTTTTACTATAATAACTAGTCTAGTCCTAACTGTACTAGTACAGTCAAGCAAAAGAATGTGTATACACGCTTCTCTATCGAAACGCAGTATATTTTTATAAGCTTTTATTTAGCTTGCAATGTTTGTATGTATGTATGTGAGTTTAGTTCAAATATTGTATTCTAAATTAGAACCACTTTTTGACATCCGATTGAAATGAAATTTTGCATACTTAAGGTTTGATGACAATACAATATTATGGTAGGTATTTTTTATATAAAAGCTTGGTTAAAAAAATATTTTTTATATTAACTTATTAAGACCTTTAATTGTGGATTTACAACTCTTTACAAAATCACAGGGACAGGTTTTTCATTTCATTCCATTTCAAGAATATTTTTTTTCTATTATAGTGACCCAATGCCCTGATAGGCACTGTAAGATACATACATACATAACATCACGCATGTATTCCCCGAAGGGGTGGGCCGCACTGTAAGATGTCAGGTTCTTATTCGGCTTCAGGCCAATAACAATGATTTTTTTTATGTTACATTACAATTACAATTTTAGGTAATTCTGCGATACCTCTCTTTTAAATTGTGCGGGTCTAGTCAAGTCTGTGTACATAAGGCTGGTAAGAGAGGTAAGAGTTTTGCACAACACAATACATGTTTATATGCAAAGCTCTGTTACACCATTAAGAATCCTGCGGTATTAATAAAAATCACATTGTAAATCAAATTTCTGCTAAATTTCTGGACGTGACTGTACCTCCCCGCCCAATGAACTTCACCCAGCCTGTTTGGACTTGTAAAATATTCCGTGACACGTCCGTCCCAGGTTTGATACCCGCTCGTTGAAATAACCCCGGCTGTATTTGTTAATGTTCACAAACGTTTTTGCTGCGCGCGAGAAAAATGCCTGTGTGTACTTTCATTGTTTGTTATTGATATAAAAGGGTAATAATCGTATAAAATAAACATAGAATGTGGGAAAATCGTTGCTTTGATATATTGAATGTTTTGTTATTTTTTTTTTGTTGCAATCTAAACCTTATAATGTTATTGTATAAGGTTCTTTTAGCGACAATACCAACAGTAACAGTCCAGGGCTTTTTGAGAAGTGGAATAACGCTTGAATCCATGCTGCTCCTGAGAATTACCTAATGTAAAAACCCAATAATACTGCCCGACCCGTTATTCGAACCCAAGACCTCGTGCTTAACAATCAGACCAACCAACCAACTAGACCAACGAGGCAGTCAACCTACCTATACCCATCCTATATATTTATAATTCTATTCGATTTCAGATCGTCTACGTTTGCCACTTTGTTTAAGGCCCCGGGACACAGTTTCTAATAGTTATAATGCTACATAAATATATCTAACTATAAGAAAATCTTCTAAGACGTACTAACACAAGCTCACACAACATGGCAACTACCAAGTATCGCCTGTAACCCTCCCACGCCGCTGTTACTGGCAATTGAGGGGATATCGGAGGGTCTCATAATGACCCCAAGTGACGGTCAACTATAACTGCTGTGTTAGCGCCTATACCTCGATTTAATGCAAGAACGTTGATCCCTTCCAAGTCTTGGAGGCGCAAATGTGATTGTTTCTAGTAAGGGAAGTCCGATATCGTTTTTCTCGCTCTCTTATTGAAGAAGTAAGAAAAGTAGACAGCTGGAAGATGTCCACTGTTGAACAAAGGCCTCCCTGTTGGTGGCCATAATCCCCACGCTTAGCAAGCGGCTTGGGGATCGCAGTATTGGTGTGGTTGAAGAAGACGCGACTGCCCATCTTCCGGATACTGACTGAGGTAGCACTGCTTAAGCTGGTATCGCCCGCCTACTATAATATTAGTGGACCTTAAGTAAGCTGTGACCGAAATTCTGTCAGGAGAACATTATTAAACGTCCATAGAATATTGATTGTTCTAAGCATACATCATACATAGTTATGTTCACGCTTCACAAACATGATTCACTAGTTAAGCCACCTACGGGAGTTCTACTTAATTTAATTCACTGATTGATGTTAACAAGATACTGTGATATATTCATTTAGAGTTGGTTGCCCCGTTGGTCTAGTGGTTGCTAAGTGACTGCTGTGCACAAGATCCTGGGTTGAAATCCCGGGTCGGGCAAAGTGTTACTAGGTTTTTCCATTGGATTATTCTTAGTAGCAGCACGGAGTCTGGATTTGTGCCCGGTTGATGGCAATAGGCTCGCCCCCTATTACATTGGGACCTGAAAACATAACTGGCGAAATGTGAGTGTATGTGCGACTTTAGCTGCCCCTTCGGGGAATACAGGCGTGATGTTATTTTATGTTCATTTAGAGTTATACTTAGACTGTGTATGTTGAAGCCTATAAATACTATTTAATCGACTTTAAATAAAAGAAGGTCCTAAGTTGACTGGTTGTTTGATTATTTAAAAGATTACGCTTGATGTGGTCTCATGTCTTGGTAAAGAACTGATAAATATTATTAGGAATTACCCCCACTACAATTAGTGGGGGTAATTCCTGATAATAATAATAATTCCTTTTTCGCTGACTTTCTGTGTTCTATGGCAGATACAATGACGTTATACAAGGGTTTTCCTCCTACCTGATGTCAGAGGGCGAGGGATTTGCATACGTTGCACCGCATCCAAACAACTGGTTCTGACCCAAAGCTAGGCACAACCTAAGCCTTTGACAATTTGAACTATTTTTAATAAAAAGCGAATTCGACAAGATTAAAGGACGCTTATAAGGTAAGCAGAGACATTAGCTTGCATGCTTAATTTTCACCAGAATATGTAGGTTAATACCGGACCCCGGACATAATAGACATGGGTTTCTAATATGTTGTTGGTCTAATAGCGGCTATTTATCAAACTGAAATTATACTCATTTAACACATCTATCTCAATAAAAAATAATTATTTAGTCTAACGCCCAGTGTTCAATATACATAAAAGCGTGGACAAAATATTTTATACGTACTATTAGATATTACTAGCTGTTGCCCGCGACTTCGTCCGCGTGAATTTTGTGGTATGAAAAATAGATGTTGGCCGATTCTCAGACCTACTCAATATGCTCACAAAATTTCATGAGAATCGGTCTAGCCGTTTCGGAGGAGTATGGGAACGAAAACTGTGACACGAAAATTTTATATATGTATATAGATATTAATAAATTAATTATTTCCATTATTATCTTTATGTAAATTAAATCTCTTACCATAATAAGTTAATAAATACAAACACTTTAATTATAAATTTTCACTGTAAACGTCAGTAATATACTGTGTTGCATTATTCAAAAACTATATAAGTCTTGCTGAGTAAACAACGACAACATGTGGGGTCGTGACACTGATACTGTTTACACAATAATTATAGCGTGATGCACAAACATGCATGCTTTTTTACTATGGTGTTAATGTATGGTACTAAGTAAAGGTAACAACGACATTTGAATAAGTAGCTAAGTTAATAATGGTATAAAATATGTGATGATCATAATACCTAAATCATATCTACGAATGCCGTATGTTTAAAAAATAACAACACAGTTTAAATTTAATTTAACTTTACTCAGTATATATAAATTACATTTTATTTATTTACACTCCTTAAAAATAAATATATACAAAATAAAAAATTTAAACTTAACTTATTTATAAAGGATTCGTAAAGTGAGCTTCCTCAGAGTGTATAAGGTACACTCTCGATCCAACTGGATGGATCCCTGGTGAGCCAAAACTTTATAAAATCAAAGCACATAATAAAATGTAAAGATGTTTAAGTAAAAAATGAGAAAATGCGCAAAATTAGGTAAAGGGGAACGGGAACTAGGCATTGAGTGAGTTAATTGATAAGTTTTCTGATGTCGTATAAGCTTATTCATTTACACAGTGTATTACAGTTTCAAGTAGCGAGAGCTTGTGTGTGAATTGACGTGAAAGAATTTGTATTTGGTATGCATTCACTCGTTATTAACATAGTCGACCCACTGGCAGAGAATGTAATGTAACTGATTGGAAATCTAACATACGTACCTATAGAATATTGTGTTATTTATTTAGCAGGAATTCTTTATAAAAGTACTTTTGTAAGTATTTTGGTCTCAAGTTATAAGTAAGGTGTCACTCAAATAAAAGCGAAGTTATAATGAGATATCTAAGTAGTAATGTATTTGAAACATAACATAACATCACGCCTGTATTCCCCGAAGGGGTAGGCAGAGGTGCACATGTTTGCAACAACAATGGAAAAATCCAGTAATACTTTGCCCGACCCGGTATCCAAACCCAGGACCTCGTGCTCAGCACTTGCGCTCAGCAACGTATAGACCAACGAGGCAGTCAATGTATTTGACATTAATAAAAATACAGTTTTATAAAATCTGTAAAGTAAATATCGTTTTGGATAATTCCAGAACGGAGTACGTAAAATCTCTTTGCATGTGTGGGACATACAAAAGCATACGTGTATTGTAACCTAAATATAATATTTATTTTCCCCTCTAAATTCTATCCAGCCATTACACTCGGCCCAGTGGTTTGAGCAATGCATTGTTGTGGCATATCGCAAGTTTTTGTCGCCATAGACACGGTGCGACCCTCTGTGCACTGCACTAATCGATTTTCCGTTTTCATTATTTATGGCAGGTGACATTTGGGGGAGATTTCAAAAACATTTTTGCTTTTCGACAGATTTATTTTTGGTTTATGAGCTTCTGTTTTGAAGCGAAAATTGATACCATTTATGTTGTTTAATGATGGGTCGGTGATATTACAAAGAATGCGGGGCGTTCCTAGATAAGATTGGCAAGGGACCGCGGCGGATGGGTTTGTTTAAGGGAGGCTTATACCCAACAGTGAGATGTTAAAGGCTGTGAATGATGATAATATTCTATATTGATATATGATTGACATGGCAACGGGTGTAAAATTACCTGAATAAATGAATTTATTATTATTATTATTGATACACAATTGTTAACTACGACTGTTCAAGCGCCTACTCTAGATCAACGACCGCCTCTTTGGTCTAGTGATCGCGACTGCTGTAAGGTCCTGGGTTCGAATTCCGAGCAAAGTGTTACTGGGTTTTTGCATTTTGTAATTCTTTGTAGCAGCACGGAGTCTCGATTTGTGCCCGGTTTTTGGCATAAGGCTCGCAATAGGTAAATATTATATTGGGACCTATAACTTAACTGGCGAAATATCGGTGCACTACACATCTATGCCTACCTAACTTACTTACTTATATTTATATTTAAGTATCTTGTAACCAGAACCATCGTAAAAAAAGATACGATACATATCACGGCTAAGTTTATAGGTATTCTACGAATCAAATATAAAGATTAAATCATAGTTCTGTCATAATTAATGAATATTTATGATGTTTTTATAAGAAGTTGTTGAAATAAAAATATGGTTAGCAAAAGGATTTTTTGATTGTTTTGATAGACGTTTTGACATTTGTAGACATCTTCATTCTTAAATAACGCTATCTCACAACATATTTGACTGTTTTGTAATTGTTTAGAATTTCATACATTATTTTAATATCAGATATAAATAATGACTGCTTTGTAAGTCTATTCATTACTAAGCGCGACTGCTAAGCTCGAGGCCTAGGTTCGAATCCTCAGTAAAAAACATAATAAGAAAGTTATTCTCTCTCTAAATATAAAACTAAAGGTAGAAGAAAGGTAATTCTTAGTAGCGGCACAGAGTCTGGATCTGTGCCCGTTTCATGGCAATACGCTCGCCCCCTATTACATTGGACCCTGTAACATAAGTGGCGAAATGTACATGTACTAAAGGTACACCTCTCCCTTACTCCCGTATTCCGGGAATCCCGTACTCCCGTAATACGGGAGTAATGTTATGTTTTTAGGTACGAATTATAGACATAGGCAAATCACCATAGGTCCAAGATTAGATCCAAACAGAAGCCACCATTAAGATATTCAATGCCCAACGCCTGGGGTCAGAGCTAGCTTACACTTTCAACACAATTGCATAACGACCTAACATTATCTGTTTATACAAACAAAATGCAAACACGCTTTCAGAATTGCATCAGGTTTCAATAACACCCACGTCGCATGACCGTGGTGTCAAAACAACGAAACACGAGGTAACTGCCATTGTCCTAAGAACTGTACGTTTCAGATTGTACGCATAGAAATGTGATCGGTTGGTACACTTCCCCACCTTTGACCGCTACATGCACTAATAGATGACACGGGTAACTGTGACGCGGAGTTTTAAACACAATGTTTAGAAGCTATTCTGATAACTAGGTGAATTTTGTGTCTAGTTTTATCTCAATTTGATGACTGTTTAATCGTTTACTTTATTGTCAACTTAGTAGTTTCCGTCATACTTGTAAATCCTGAATTGATAAGGATATAAGTATGCGTTTGTTTACATTTTGCGGGAGCATAAAACAAATTATAATAAATGTTAAGTTTTTTATTAATTCAGGCATCAAAGGCCCATATTAAAATACAATAGATAGATAGAGTATGCTTTATTGTACAATAATACAAAACAAAAATAATTTATGTCTGTGGGTGTCCCATCCCTAGAATTGTTATTAAAATAAAAATACAACAAATGCATTATTCACAATCACGCACCCAGCGCTCCATCCTCGCTCATAATTATTAAAACAATACAAACTAAACAATATTTTGTCCACAATTTCCCCACGGTAGCTCACTGTGCATTAATAGAATTTATAAGCGCGCGCTCTTCCTATCTCAAATACATTGCGGCGCGTATTAGTATGCTAGTGGTGTCCATGGTGAACTAATCAAGCGGTGCATCCGAACCTCCCGGGAGGTAGGCCTCTGTCGCATATTAACCGGGACAGGCCACGGACTTGATGAGGTGAGCGGAAGCGGGACTAGATTGCGGGAATAATTCAAACATAGTGGAAGTTTGAAGGGTTGGTTTATGACGTGATTTTAGTAGGAGTCAAGACATTATGATGGCTCGTCTAGAAAATTAAATTTGAAACATGTCATATTTTACAGTATAACGTGTTTCGCTTTTGTAGAGTTACATTTCTCTAAAACCTGAGTTCCATAAATAAAACCCACTATAATTTACCTCCAGCCAAATGGACTGTTATTGTAGCTGTACAGGGGAAGGCCTGCCCCCTTACCATGAACTCTTAAAGCAGGACAGTTTACGTTGTGGAAGCGAGAAGCATTACACTGCACGTAGCGGCATCTCGCTTCCACATCGTAAACTGTCCTGTTTTAAGAGTTCATGGAAAGAGGGCTGGATTCAAAAGTCCCAAAACAGGACTTTATGTTCAAGGGAGGAGACTTATGCCCAGTTGTAGGTCACCTAAAAGCTGGTAATGATCCTGCTATAATTGCAGGCAAGCTATTGTCGAATTGTTTTTATAGAAATTCTGAACACTCCTCTGTAAATCAAATTGTATAGCGATAAATATTGGTAAAAGGTTATTTACACTTATTTACAATCCTTAAAAATAAATATATACAAAAGAAATTGAAACTAAAAATTATGCATCAAAGTATTCCTCTTCATCGCTGTCGACTGGGTGCCCAAAAGGCTGGCGGCATTGCATTGGTAAAATAAATAAAAAACAAACAAATTGTAATAAATTGATTTTGTTTAGGTACTAAATAATCCCAATTGTCGCCTGACGCTCTCCTCTAGGCGTGGCCTTACGTGGCATCCGTCGCGGGCGCCGGCGACACATGCCGATGGTATCTAGTGGCGGCCTTCAGTCACCACTGAGTCCATTGTAATAACATTACACCAATAGCATTCGTAAGTTGGAGCAGGTGAGGGTTGATATGACTTACGAAGGGTTTTTAGTGTTCCCTTACCATGAACTCTTAAAGCAGGACAGTTTACGTTAGAAGCGAGACGCAGCAATACACTGTACGTAGCGGCGTCTCCCTTCCACAACGCTGCAAACAGTACAAGAAGATTTTTAATTCGAAATTATAAAATGTTTAGGTAATAACCAGCATCCTTCTACGCATGTAAACCAATGTTCCAATCAAATTGTCCAATAAGTATAAATAAACCTTTATCAATACAAAAATACAATAACCTGATAGGTAATTGTATTTTTGAGCCGTTTGGGGTTGAAACATTTGGGCCATGGGGTCCGAGCGCTCGTGCTTTGTTTAAAGAGTTAGCAAAGCGCCTAGTCGACTCCACACGTGACCAAAGGGCTGGTTCATTTTTTGGCCAAAGAATTAGCATTGCCATTCAACGTGGCAATGCTGCCAGTCTTTTGGGCACGTTACCGGTTGACATCGATGGGGATGAATTCTTTGATGCTTTTTAACTTTTTATTTTTGTATATATTGTTTTTATTTTGTATTAGAATTAAGTTGTATATATTTGTAAAATAGTATGTTAATCTATAATTAAATAAATTGTTTATCAATTTAGATTCAAGCTTAGCATGGACAACATGCTAAAATAACACCAAAGTCATACAAGCTAAGTATAGTTCAAAGAATCAGCACCATTGTCAATAAATTCACGACAGACACAAAGTTGGGCTTATCGATAAAGTTAGCAAGTTCTTGTAATAGAATCGATCTCATCAAGTCGAGCTGATGAAATCGAATGACCTACATAACAAACTTTGGCAGCTGAAACTTACTTCACCCACTTGTATCAAACGCAGCTAGGTATATATTATATAGAATTCCAGGAACTTCCAAAGTGATTCTCCGTTATCGAAGATATTAATACTAGGTAGGTATAGGCAGAAGATCCATTTTAAACTTCGCAGAAGTAAAGGAACGCTACGATTGTTTAGCAGCATTAAAAACATTCGCCGTGTGGTATCCGGCTTAGAATTGACCTCCCCCTCTCCTCCCGTGGGTGTCGTAAGAGGCGACTGAGGGAAAATCCAGTAGATGGGCAGCAGCGTCTTCTTTAACTTAACCACCAATACTGCGATCCCCAAGCCGCTTGCCAAGCGTGGGGATTATGGCAACCCCCCCCCCCTCCCTAAGGGGGAGGCCTTTGTTCAGCAGTGGACGTCTTCCGGCTGATGATGATTAAAAACATTTAAAAACCAATGGAGTGTCAGCGGTTGACCATTGGAAAGTCATAATGATTTCATATAAGTAGATTACCAAACTTGTCAAAATCAAGAATTATGAAATCAATGATAGACCATTCTGACACTATTTTAATAGCAGACTTGAGGCTACTGTACTGAATGCTAGTCTACATTCTAAAGTCTCGTCTTCTGTAATGTTGGTATAGTTTTTTAATAGCTAGTTTTCAGAAATAAAGACGAGACATACATTACATAACATAACATCACGCCTGTATTCCCCGAAGGGGTAGGCAGAGGTGCACATATAGTACACCCACATTTCGCCAGTTATGAGTTTTAGGTCCCAATGTAATAGGGAGCGAGCCTATTGCCATCAACCGGGCACGAATCCAGACTCTGTGCTGCCACTGAGAATTACCTAATGGAAAAACCCAATAACACTTTGCCCGACCCGGGATTCGAACCCAGGACCTCGTGCTCAATAGACGCGCTTAGCGACCACTAGACCAACGAGGCAGTCCTCAGCATGCAGACGAGACATGCTCAAACAAAAGTATCGATAGGTCTTTTAAAGAATGGGACTTCTGTACTTCTCTATATACAAAGTTAGAACCCGTCATGAATAATCTAAGAGCGATCCAGCTAGCCTCTCAAGCAGGGTGTGCCTGTGTTACAAATTATACTACGACCGCCCCCCGTCTCCGCTCACCTGCGCTTCTATAGACACTGCTAATGGGAATGTAATTGACGACCTGATCGACGCAGTGGTTAAGTGATTGGACTGCTGCGCTAAAGGTTGCGGGTTCGATTCTTGCACGGAGCTAATATTTAAGTTATCCAAAATTTGTCTCTAGTCTCGAGTTTGTATATGTGATATTGCATGTTTGTGAAAATCACCCACGATACAGAAAAATATCCTGGTATTCTAAATCTGACCGCTCCGTTAAAGAGATGTACCTATTGTACAAAGTTGGCACTTTAAGTATAGAATACAAGGTACTTAGAATAAGTTAATATTAAAAATACATTTTTAACACGAGCTTTGAAATCAAAACTACCATAATATTGTATTGTCACCAAACCTTAGCATGGAAAATTTCATTTCAATCGAATGTCAAAAAGTGGTTCTAATTTAGATTGCAAGATTTGACCTAAACAAACTCACATACATACATACAAACATTGCAAGTTAAATAAAAGCTTGTAAAAATACTGCTCCACTAAGAATTCAGGCATTTAGTAAATATCTTATAGATTCCGTACAAAACTAATACTGTAAATGCAGCTACTGGCAGTTGGGCAGGTATACCTTCACTGGCTAAACCCGAGCAAGTTCGAGCACTTACTGCTGCATAAATCTGAAGATCTGAACATTTACTGCTCGAGATAAATTCACAAGGATTAACCGTCCGTGAATATCAGTCTAGATAAATAACTAGATAGTGCCCCAACAGCCTGGAACAGTGTTAGTCAACCTTTAGATGTCTAGAAACATTTGCATAAACAGTGTTAGAATACCTGATTGGCGCAGTGACTAAGCGATTAGACTGCTGCGCTAAGTGGTGCGGGATCGATTCCCGCCCGAGGCAAAAATTGGTTAAAACCGCAAGTGATTGTCCCGACACAGGGTGTTTTTGTATGTGATATTTTATGGTCGTGAAACGCACCCATGATACAGGAGATATTTCTAGTGAGATATTTAAAAAACAAATAGACACCTACAGGTCGCTAATACACTTACTATGACGTAGAGTTATCAATGTCTTGTAAAGGACCCTAAACTAATAAAAAAACGCTAGATTTTGAATACAGTTACGAGTCTTCGAGTTGTAATCTATGGTCTCATTCGTTTACCTTTCTATTCTATTTGCCTAGCGCTTTGCAACTTAACTAGGGTATTGCTAGGAGACAGAACTTAATATAATTTGGGATTTCAAAAATAATACTTTGATATTTTTTAACCATTAACTTTTAGAAGTTGAGTATTCTAAGCTTAAATTAACCGACTTTAAAAAAGAGGAAATTCTATCATGTTTGTCTGTATGTTTTTGCAGAAATATCTTGCATGTTGAGAACCACTGGCCGCGATAATCTCAAAGCGAATATGGAGTTATCGACAAAACGCCTTCAGCACAATTACCTTACACCATGCATTGCACAAGCTCCCATCGATGTTTGGTAAAAAATGAACAAGAATAGTAATATTAGTTTTTATCCTCGAACTCACTACCTAAGTCTAACTTACAGTTACTTAGGGTAAAATTTACCAACTACTAATTGCTATAAATAAGTTTTAAGTAGATATAAGACTAGCATGAATTATTTCGAAATCAAACTCACACAAAAAATATTCAGCAAAATGAACATAATAACACACATAATGTAACCATTGCTTAGTCTTTAGATCTCCATAAAAACTTTGAACACGTTAACCTTCATATTATTTACTATATTCTCCGGTTATGCGAGTGTATTTGGATACCCGACTAGTTTTGAACTCAATCAGAGCCCTTATTCATGAATTAGTTACGCGGTAGAGTCGCACACTCGCGAGTCGAAGGGTTGATCTAAGTTTGGGACCATGAGGATCATAAGCCGCGAGCCAAAGTCAGTTCGGCCCGACTACGAGCCGAACTCACTTCGACTCTTGACTGATGATCCCGAACTTAGATCAACCCTTTACAAAAATACGATTCATCAGTTACTAAAAAAACCTTTCGCGTATCAGAAAAATCCATTAACATGCAAACATCACAAAGGCAACAATTAACCCTTTGCTGCTGTCCTTGGGGCACATTTAACATGGACACACCAACCCGTAAGAGCGAGCTTAATGCTACATATTTTTAAACTTAAACCTTTGTGAAGTTATGATTGATAGGGTTAGTATTTCACTGGTCTGTCTGTCTGTCGTAAATGTATCTGAGAGATGTTGGACGGTTCGTCTTGGTGAGAATATTTTTTTTCTTAATATTATGTCCGACACCAGGTATTTCTCCTGTATCGTGGGTGCGTTTTACAAACATGAAATATTACATACACAAACACCCAGACTTGGGGCAATCATCTGTGGATCACACAAATGTTTGTCCCGTGCGGAAATTGAACCCGCAACCTTTAGCGCAGCAGTCCTATCGCCTAGCCACTGCGCTAATCTGGTCGTCACATTATTAATAGCCCTGGTATTTGAATTCGATAAATACACTAAATATGGTATTGTTAATGGTGAAATCCTGAAGTGTGGATTTTAACTGATTGTACGGCGCCCCCTAGATAATTGTTACGAACCTACTGAGTCTACTGGCAAACTGATCTTTTTACGACGACATGAACTATGCCTGGTATTTAGCTCATATCAATATGATAAGGTAAATTGTATGGTGATGGTGAAATAGACTGTAAATTGCCACCTCAGGAGAAGACAATCGTTAATTAGTCTTTGACCTTCCGGTCGCCCGTTTAGCGTGTTTCTGAGGTTATTGACAAAGGTCCTTGTCCACAAGCTTGCAGATTTAATTCTTAGTCGCCTCTAACAAATCATTGTGCTTTCAATACTCAATACTCAATCATTTATTGCATTCCATATGTTACAGAGATGGTAGAAAAAAAATTGTAAAAGATCTATATGGACCCTGTTGGGCACGCAAAAAATAAAAATAAAGTTAAAAATAAAATTAGGAGAGAGGAAGAGGGTTGAATAGCAATTTAGTAAAATTAATATTTTTATAAATTATTAACTGTCTTTCATTGTGTATATAATTATATTCATATTATATACACAAATAAGCTCACCATTGATTACACAGACACACAGGGAGTGAAAATCATGTCTAACGCACACACATACATCCAATCTCAACCCCGGAGGTCCAACCCATCCCTATACAAATATAAAAGTATACTTCAACATAAAATACAATTATCGTATTAAAAATTCCTCGGCCATCAACAATATTGGATCGTTAAGATACCATCAGTAAACACACTCTTAAAATATAGTACTTCTGGATCGCTCAACGTGAACCGTGCAATTTCGCGACCGTCCGCCACGCACCAATTTATATCGAACCTTGGATTATACAGAGATGGAATAACTTATTCATATATGTGCATATATAAGGTATGTGTACCTATATTGGTGGTTTCTAGTTTCGTTTATGTTGTGTTTTACAATTTGAATATGTAAGGTAATGTAGGACACGTATCGATGTTAGGTTAGTTCTGCGTGAAATTCAGTTTTTAACTTACTCCACACGACTGCTGAGCACGGGGTCCTGGGTTCGAATCCCGGGTCGGGCAAAGTGTTACTGGGTTTTTTTCTATTAGGTAATACTCAGTAGCAGCACGGAGTCTGGACTTGTGCCCGGTTGATGGCAATAGTCTCGCCCCCTATTACATTGGGACCTAAAAACGTAACTGGCAAAATGAGGGTGTACTATATGTGCACCTCTGTCTGCCCTTTCGGGGAATACAGGCGTGATGTTATAATGATAATAATATAAATAAATATTCTTAGGTTAAACTTCTACGCACTTAATACATACATCTCAAAATATTTAATCAACAACATAGATGGTAGAAAAAAACATACATTTAACGCATAACCTTAACCTCTCATATCACCAACCAATTAAAATACCTACTAGTTTTCTTCACCAAAAAAAACGTCGTAAGCGCCACAAAAGTCTTTCATATCCAGGACCTATCAATCCGGGACAAGCAACAATAACATTGTTACCAGCGTCTCATCGCATGAGATAACCTGCAGATATTTCATTGGATAACAACCGTTGTTTTATAGAGATGCCCCATAAACCTATGGGACCCAATGCAGAAATAAAAGGAAACTAATTGAAATGGAACGATTACTTGTTGCAGAATTGTAGGTTGTAAAGTAACTATTAATCAGGGGTCTATCCTCATAATTAAAAATTGTACAAAATATAACATAATATCACGCCTGTATTTCCCCCAAGGAGTAGGCTGAGACGCACTTATAGTACACCCACATTTCGCCAGTTATGTATTTTTGGTCTCGCGAGCCTATTGCCATCAACCGGGCACAAATCCAGACTCTGTGCTACTACTGAGAATTACTTAATGGAAAAACGCAGTAACACATTGCCCAACGCGAGATTCGAACCCAGGACCTCGTGTTCAGCAGTCGCGCTTAGCAACCACTAGACCAACGAGTCTGTACATAATATAATTCCAACCATATTTTGGCAAAAATGTAGTGGATTTTATCGAAATTGTGTGTATGTCATTTTAGAAACTAATAGAACTAAATTATACTAGTTATAAGTTAGTTTAAAACACGATAAGACCCTAGCACCACTTCTATGAATCACTTTGTTAGAAAATTCAGGTTAAAATAACTCATAATTTGGTCATATCACGATTCCTAAAAATTCGTATCTAACTATATAGTAGTATACTAAACTGATTTATAATGGCTACCCTTAGGCATTCACACTCGTAATTGATACCTAGAATTAGAAAATAGGCTAGATGTTCCTTTGCAAGAAATAGTTAACACTTCTCGTTAGTCACATAATATAGGTCTGTATCTACCTGTACCTTTAAGATATGCTGCTTAGTTGGTTTAGTAGGCGCTAGAGGGGCAATAAGTTTGATTCCGGGGTAAGGCAAAGTGTTATTGGATTTTCTATTAGGTAATTCACAGCAGCAGAATTGAGTCTGGATTTGTGCCCGGTTAATAATGAGGCGAAAGAAGTATGCCAGGATCGTAGCAAATTGAAATCCAAGGTCTCTGCTTGTCTACCCCTCTAGGAAAACAGCTGTGACTTTACGTATGAATGTAATAGGGCCACTATTACATGGGACCTGTACCATAACCCCATTGCGCCTAATACAGTATACAGGCGTGATGTTATGTATGAATATATGTATGTATCAGTTACTGATTGTTTGCGACTGGTTTATGCAGATTAGTCTAGTGTGTGATCAATACGACGTTAGCAAACAGTGTACGGTCAGCGATTGACAATTGCGATCTCTGATTAGCTCACTCAATTTTAGGTCGATAATCTTCAAGCATGATAGTCTTGAAGATAGACCCGTTTAGTTGACAATTGGAAGCTGGCAGCAAAACAGAGGGTCTTAAATCCAAAATCAAATCACTTAAAAGTACAATTTGGTTTCCGGTTCAATGACAAATAGTGACCTATTAAGAGCATCATGTTATGGGTAGCACATCATCTAAAATCAATAAAAAAATATTAAGTTTCTTAAGTGACTGTCACTGTTACCATAAGAGAGGCCAATGTCCAACAATGGACTGGGATAGGCTGATGATGATGAAGATTAAGTGTGTGCAGTTAGTAACCTATGTGACCTTATAAAGTAAGTAGCCAATAAAAATATACTTAAGTTACTAAAGAGTCAGTGAGCATCTGTATTCTAGCTCCTACAAAAATCTAAGATTTCTTTGTTTAACGAAGCTTTCAAATAAGTTTCGGCTGTTGACTATTAAGTTCTCACCGGTGTGTCCGGTGAGACTACGGAAACTCCCCTAGGAAATAACACCGGTGAACAACGACAAAAACCAGTATTACCCGCCACTAGAGCACTAAGACACAAACCAACAATCAATATAGATACAGCAAAACAATTTCGACTTCTAAAGAACCCATCAAACTTCGAGAAACGGTTCCTTCACGACAAATGCTAAGCAATATGTCGGTAAAACTGTCGTGCGACATGTATACAAATGTCGCAGTGTCGTACGCGACAACTCGCTACATATTTACGTCCTTCCGCAAGGCACGATTATGGGACCAGCGATGCAGCTTGAGATGTTTCTTATTAACTTTTGAGATCTATGGCAGCTTAGTAGTTCTTGGAAGTAAAACACTGCAGTATGTGTGTATTTTGATTAGTATCAACCTGGTATCATGACATTTCATTTAACGTTGTCGTAATAGACTAGTGGTTGACATACCGATTTGTATGCAGGTTGCAGGTTCAAACCCATGCAAGTGACTATTTCAATGTCATTAATAATTTATCATAAAATCACACCTGTTTTCTCCGAAGGGCTAGACAGAGGTGAACAAGAAGTATTGATAATATGTACCTATATACTACATACATGTCTAAACATTTTGGTAATTTTCAATATTTCTTTACGAACCATATGTATCTTCCTTATTCTAAAACACTTCTTCTCACGATACTGCATTTGAAACAATAGCAAAATCCTTTTATTTCCATACTTTGGTTCCCTAAGCGGCAAATAAGAACTCTAATGGGTCTATAATGAGATTTTTTTGGATTTCAAAGAAAACGACAGGTTCTAAAAACGCGGCTTCCAAATCATAGGGCGGTGTCGACACCCTATTTTTACTTTTTGGGGTTCGGAATAACTATTGTTTCGCCGTCTCGTTCTCCGAACAATTCTATGTTCAGTCTCTTATTCGAATAGTAACTATTATATAGGAATATATCTGGTTATCCTTTTGTTCGATTATGTTTTTTCTTTCATATATAAATTACATTGTTTTAATTTCATAAATACATAATTTTTAGTTTTAATTTTTTCTTTTGTATATATATTTTTTAACGTAGGTTTAGTGTTGAAATAAGCTTAAGTGAATTGTAATTTTTTTATTAAAAAAATACCATTGTTTTATGATTAAGTTTCACATTACGATGTCTGTTTTATCCTAGTATTTTTAGCTCTTCTTCTATAGTTTTTTTAATTTACATTTTTACTCGTGCCGTTTCTCTATGTCACAAATTGAAGCATATTCTTTTTATGTGGTATATGACTTCACATAAAAAGAACCTAATATCATCCAAAACATTGTACCAAATCTCCAAACTTAACAACAAGCAAAATTTGAGGTCGATAGAATTAGTTATCTTAACACAAAAGCAATAGAAACCAAAATACCTTGATCCTTGTAAAAAAAAGTTCTTAACTTGTAATGGGGTATCATATTTTTATTTGTATTGTAATAAACATCGGTTACTCCCGGTTAATGAAGGATAATAGGTTAATTCGACACGCCGGCGTCGATCGTCCGCGCATGATTAGTGAGCTCTCCAAAAGATTAGTTTATTTTGGAAATACCCATTTTTTATACGCTTCAGACTTCGGGGAAATCCTGCGTGAGCCGCTTTGTTTTGCATTTTGGAGCTTAACAATTTTAATATTACTGTTTTGAGTGTTAGGAGAATTAAACGATGTGGAATATAATCGTTTTAATTCTCTGTGGTACCTGGAAAGCAAGCATTAAAATGTTTTTTCTTACAGCATTAAGTTTTGTCTACAATATTTTTATGTATTCAACATTAGTAACTAAGGGTGGCCGTGTGATATCCGGCCTATAATTGACCAGCGTCTTCTGTACTTCACCACCAATACTGCGATCCCCAAGCTGCTTGCCAATCGTGGTGATTATGGCAACACCCCGTCCCCTTTCCTAATGGGAGGCCTTTGTTCAACAGTGGACGTCTTCCGGCTGATGATGATGATCATTGACATATAGCCAAATAAATGATATAATATGAATGATATACATATAACCTAATTAAATGTTTGTGCATTTACCCCATTGGTCTCAGAGAATGTGAAGCCATATTATTTGTTTGTCACAATCAGGCGCGGATCTAACCCTAAAGCGCGGTTGTGGGCACTGCGACCCAAAAACCGGTAAAGTGTCAGTCGGAGTAACCACTCGCTTTAAATGATTCGCTCAACTCGTGTGTTTGTTTGCACATCTAGACTCTATCTAATGTGTGTAATCTTTTATTTTATTTTTTAAGGCATTGGATTTATTTATTTAATTACAACGGTTTCGCACAACCAATAACAGTAATTAATACTTAACATATTACATTACAAATCAATATTTTCTTTAGAAATGCGAAATAATTTTAACAATAACAAAAACTTTATTATACAATCTAAATATTATTATTTTCACAAAATCTTAGGCATATTGTAAATAAAACACTCCATCGATCGTGAAACACATCACAGTTGGGTGCAGCATGGATCATCATCAGCCGATCGACCTCAATAAACCATGGAAATGTAACTTCCCAAGTCTACTAGTGTTGTGGGCCATGTCCATCGTGCCCACAGACCCCGTAGATCTGCGCTTGGTGACAATAACCCTAATTCACACAGACAATCAAAAGTGCCTCAACATAAATCTCAGTTCACCTCCAGTACAAGGTTACAGAACCTAACCTAGTCCTAGCCTGACCTCCATCTATATTTGCCTACCAAACCCAAAGGCATCCGACATTGCGTCACAAAAATAGAAGCGTAAAAATATACGTAACTCCTGTAGCGCAGAGATGGGATCCAAAACACTGCAGTGCGCATGCGCGAGGCCTCCCCTAGTCTGTCTGTTCGTTAACCTCAGCTGTAGGGTTGTCACGTTATACATTAGTAGGTAGTTATAAGTGGTTGTGTAATAAATTATTTAGTCTTATTTAGGTTACATGTAGTAAGTTTAATTTCTGCAAAAGTTAATCTTATTTTATTTGTTTAACTTTTGGTGTCAAATTTTGCACGTTGCCCATGCTAAGCTTGAACCTAAATTGATAAAGGATTTTTTTTTAAATGATAGACACGAGTTTCTTTCACGAGTTTAATTCGTTTATTTTTTTTTTTTTTATTATTCTGTACCTTTATTTCATGATAATCAAAACATACTATTTTACAAATATATACAACTTAATTCTAATACAAAATAAAAACAATATATACAAAAATAAAAAGTTAAAAAGCATCAAAGAATTCATCCCCATCGATGTCAACCGGTAACGTGCCCAAAAGACTGGCAGCATTGCCACGTTGAATGGCAATGCTAATTCTTTGGCCAAAAAATGAACCAGCCCTTTGGTCACGTGTGGAGTCGACTAGGCGCTTTGCTAACTCTTTAAACAAAGCACGAGCGCTCGGACCCCATGGCCCAAATGTTTCAACCCCAAACGGCTCAAAAATACAATTACCTATCAGGTTATTGTATTTCCGCCGTTTGAGGGTCTCCGCAGCAGCAGCAGCAGTGCCAGCGCAAATTGCCGAGCCAGAAACATGAGAAGGTGCAAGGGTATCGACGCACGTTGCGTCCCACACCAAAGGCCTTCCCAATTTCCAGGGTAACAACGACATACCATCTGGTCTCTTTCCATCGTCACGTACCAAGCCATTTGGTTCTAGTACGGCTGGTACGCCGGCGGTGACAAGAGCACGACGGATGATGTCATTTAAGTTAGCGTGTCTCGGTATGCGACCAGCACTCCTACTGCAGGATAGACCATGCCGTCCGAGGCTGTCGACTGCTTCACCACAGTGACATCGATGAGGTGCAACACTTGGAGCCCCTAAGCGTAAACTAGTAGCCACGCGGAATGTGTTGTCGTCCAACATTGTTCCAATGTTGGGCGACGGAAGTGCCTGTAACCAAAGGCCCGACTCCCATTCGCCCACAGCCAGCAGACGAGCGCGCTCAGCAGTATTGATTGACGTATTAATTAATTCCTTCCGTATCAATCTGCAGAGCGGCTCGTCCCACTGCCTCTGGGAGAAAAGCTGGTTCGGGAGATCAGTATTTGGGCAAGCTATTTTCCAAGCTGTTACTGCCTCAGTCAAGCACGATACCTCAAAATCAACCAGACAAGAAGCTAGAATTCTTCGTTTATTTAATTAATTCTTTGTAAATAAGCTTAAAGGTGTAATAAACTTGACGGTAAGGACAAAGAGTAGCTGAGGAGTACGAGAGACATTGGTAAGTACCTAAGCTAACCAAACTGCATGCAATTTATTCAAACAAGAAAGAACAATTATAACAACAGGAAAACTGCACTAGCAAAAGTTCAAAATATTAACAAAAAAAATTTTTTTCGAAATAAGAACACCTATTCGAATTTTGAACAATTCTACATCGATTTAACTTAAAACCGTAATAAAAAAACGCACTAAAATGCCCGAAATATAAATCCCCGATTTAAAATAAGAACACCCATTCGTATACCGAACACTTTTATATCGGTTTAAATCATGTAGCCGTAAATTCCGGCACTTTTATAGGTTGAAAAAGTTGAAATAGTGTTCAGCCTATTTGGCAACCCTATTCGGGGATGTGAGTATGCAGTAGCGAGGAAGCGGATTTGTCTCGAGCGCTGCAAGGTCGGTGAAAAGTAGGCGCGCGGCCAAGCAGCGGGGGAGGGTTGGCGCGTGATTTTCCTTACAATTTATGCAACCGAATTGGGTGGAGAGTTATGGGTGCTTTGTCCTGCGCCGTTTAGGGTTAGATCGCTCATGCTTTGTGTTATTTGAGTAATAGTGGTGTTAACGCACCCTCAGGAACTCCACTATTGTTTTGTTTTTCTTTAAAGTCGAAAAACTGCCGATGAAATATAATATCGACGTACAAAGGTTAATATTTCTCTTTAAAATCGCATACACACAGACAAAGTAAGTCTGATTTTATATAGAACTAAAAGAACATCAATACCTATATCGAAATAAAAATCTTTTTTTCCTACAATTTCGTACATGCGCAGAGGAATTCGTATAACAAGTTAACACTAAAAAGCGTTCGTCAAATAAGAAGTGCTTAATTAATATAAATAATATCTCATGACACACTTAATTCGATGTTTCGTCGCTTTGTAATTGCGTACTAAGTGTAATTATTTAATTAATTACTACAGTACATTGTGTTAAAGCGAGTCAAGATTTTCTTCTCGAGTCTAATTTGTCATTAAGGTGTACGTCATTATTCGTATTTAAAGCTGGCTCGACTGTTTTTCGTGACTTTACCTGAGATAGATTGACGTTCATCCTATATCTACCTACGTAGATATCTATCATCATCATCATCATCAGCCGGAAGATGTCCACTGTTGAACAAAGGCCTCCCCATTAAAGCGTCACAATGAACGACAGCTTTCGTCAGATTTGCGGACGACCGGTGGATGCAATTGGCAAGCTGTAGATATCTATAATTATTATGCATATACAATTGGTTACATCCCAGTATATACATTAAAAATTGTAAGATATATTTACCTATTACTATGCATTTCACATATTTAAACTATTATGAATATACCCTAGCGATTTCCCACAAATGAAAAGAACATCTAGAAATAGATTTTAGTACCTGCCTATCAGCCCCTTACCAAAAGCTGCACAGTTTACATTGTGAAAGCGAGACGCCGCTACGTGCAGTGTAATCCTGTATTCCCCGAAAGGGTAGGCAGAGGTGCACATACAGTACACCCACATTCACCAGTTATGTTTTAAGTCCCAATGTAATACAGGGCAAGCCTATTGCCATCAACCGGGCACAAATCCAGACTCCGTGCTACCATTGAGAATTACCTAATGGAAAATAAGTAAATAAATAAGTAAAGATTCAGTATAACTCTACAGTAATACGGTAAACAGGTAAAAAGAAAAAAAAAACTCACTGAAAAAGCCGTGAATCTCGCTTCTTTACGACACGTGCCTCTGTTACGTGTCGGGTTAGAGATCACAGCTGTGCTCGAGCATTGACAGGTTGATAACCCATTGAATGCAGACACCGTTCAAGTGGTCTGATTCTGTAAATGGTTGGCCACGAGAAATCACGAATACCGAAAGACATTACTTGTGTTACATGATTATTACATATAGGTAATTCATTTTGTAAAGAAATCCTTAGGTTTACCATACTCATTAACCGGTTAAACATAGGAACTAATATAGCTCCAGACTTGATGCTAAAAATATTAAATCAATTAGCATATAAAATATTTCAACCTGTAAATACGCGCACGATCTCAAGTATATGCCTGAATTTAACGAGAGAATACAATAAATTTACCTTCTAAAACCTTTAGGGTGACAAAGATAGTCCATGATTTATGACTATCGTGAGATAAAACACTTGGTCTAATGGCTGAGGGCGCTGGATGCGTTAATCCCAGGGGCGTGGGTTCGAGGCTCGCTGTTTCCTTGCTTCGCAGAACATAAATAAAACAATCATCAAATTGGTTTTCATTAAAAAGTAAACGCGAATTTCCTTACCTACAGGAAAGTCATTAATAATAAAAACAACCTAAAACAATACCAAACCCTTTCGCTGCTAAAAACCAATAACAAAAGTCCGGAGCATCTGTTTGTCCTAAGAAAACACGCTTTCGCTGACACCAAAGAGGACGAACCGTTGGACATTGGAGGGTTAACTAATTAGACGGTTCACGGGCGTTTGATTCTACATTCTTATATTGTAGGGTTAAGTATAAAGGTCGCAGGTGGAACTAACCCTGTCGCTGCGAATGGGCAATAGATTACGTGACAATGGTGTTAGTGATTGACACCGGCGATGGCGTTCAGTGGTGTCCTTTTGGTGACTGTTTCGACTGTGAATTAATGGCTATCAGCATCGAAGATGAAATAAAAAACAATACTACAAGACTCGTTAATATTCGCAGGTTATAAGGTTAACCTGCTATGACTTTACACGATGGCTCAGTTGCCCGAGCGGCGCCACGGTACAGTGAATGTCGCGGGTTCGAGTCCCGCTCGTGTCCATAATTTTTCGAATTTCCTTTATCAATTTAACCTGCTATGTTAAAGGTTTTCAAGTAACTTAATAAAAAGGAAGTGGTTATCAATTTCGTTGAATATTTTTAGACTGAAAACTTGGCTAGAACCGATGGTTAACCCTACCTGTATAACCTAATTTCTAACACTTACGCGAATACTAGACATTAAAATAAATTTAATTATACGGATCGCAGTTTTAATTTGTTTTTTGTCTTATATTGTTATGTTATAGAAATCCACAGACTTGAAATCATTTTCTAAAATCGTCAAAACTCTGCGAACAAAGCTTATTATCAATGCTCGTACTTTCTCCGAAAGGTCTTGGACCTGCAAGGGGACGGTTACGAGCTGTCATTATTCCCTTAACATCGGTAGTATTGGCCACCAACCGTACAACTATTAAATTCTCTACGCCGCTCGACAGAAGTGATGCTTCGTTACTATTGATAGCATGACTCTAATTTAGTTAAGAGTCAGTAAGATTTTTACATATAGTTATCGAAAAATGTACTGCTCAATGTGTTGGGTACAATTGGCAGATCAGACGAATGATAATAAAGCAGTAATAGGTGGTAATAGTAGCAGTTCAGTTATAATATAGGCTTTTATTAAAAAATATTGGATTTGGAACAGACTGCTATTTTTATTTCTTTTTCGGGATAAAAGTAGCCTGTGTTAATCCAGGATGTCAGCTACCTCGATATGCAATTTCATTGAAATCCATTCAGTAGTTTTTACGTGAAAGAGTAACAAACATAAATCAATTATTAAACACAATACAAATATTTAAACATAATACAAATATTCGCGTTTATAATATTAGTAGGGATAGTAGAGAATTAGAGATATAGATAGGGATTTCAAGAATAGGCGTGCCCGCACTCGCCTCCGACTTCTGCCTACCTTGTTTGAGACAGTCTTGAAAATACAAGTATCTCATAGTATTGAATTCATATGCAGTCTTAATGGATGTTCGTCACGACTCGCTCGTGACAACAGTAGCACCCGATTCGCATTCACAATACCCTCAAGAAAAGCTATGCGGCTGTGAATGAAGGGTCACTGACCCCTCACTCTGCATGTACATATCTTTGGGGTACGATTGGCGCAGTGGTGCGGTGTTTGGCTGTCTGTTTTAATAGTTAAAAGTTCGATTTCTGTTTAGAACAGTAATCACTAATTTGTAATATTTGTCTTTATTGTTTAAAATTGTTGTTTATGTAATAAAATAATGTTTGATAACGTACATCTCACATTTAAATCGATTATTTTACACAAAAGTTGCATTTTTAATTACCTTTTACTTAATTAAACTTACGCGAGCTTTAATAAGCTTACGCACATATTTACAATCTGATTCACAACTTTAAGAAAAATAAAACACATAACATAACATCACGCCTGTATTCCCCGAAGGGGTAGGCAGAGGTGCACATATAGTACACCCACATTTCGCCAGTTATGTTTTTTTAGGTCCCAATGTAATAGGGGGCAAGCCTATTGCCATCAACCGGGCACACATCCAGACTCCGTGCTGCTACTGAGAATTACCTAATGGAAAAGCCCAGTAACACTTTGCCTGACCCGAGATTCGAACCCAGGACGTCGTGCTCAATAGTCGCGCTTAGCAACCACTAGACCAACGAGGCAGTCAAAAAAGAAAAATTAACTTTATCTACCTGTTAAAACAAAATAAACTTAATTCATTTAAACTCACATATTCCTAATTTAAAAAAAAAACGCGGTGAACGATAACCATAACGTTATATAATCAGACAGAAACCCAAACTCATAACTGCTGCGTCAATTGGGTCGAAAACCGTCGTGAGGTCGAAAACCTTCGCCTGCAGTGTTAAGGTTAATGTCGGCTGACGTAGTACAGCAGTGGAGGGTTAAACAAGTAGTAACGGGTCTGAGAGTAAAGTAATGTTAGTGTGAAGTGGTCAGCAGTGGAGGGTTGAACAAGACGTAACGGGTAACACGTATCTGAGAGTAATGTGATGTAAGTGTGAGGCGGTTGTGTTGGCTCAGTGGCTGAGTGGTTGGCTTTCTCGAGGAGAGTCATGGGTTGTGTCCAGTGCGAGGTAAAGATCGATGGCTTTTAACTTCTATTACCAATTATATAGGGAAAAATCCAAAGCAATGCAACTGCGAAAAAAGGTTGACTAATTGAATATATCTTAGTAAGATTAATTACCAATAAGTGGATATCGATCTATCACTTATTTACAAAAGAAAATACTGCTTTGAGTACTACAATGTGTAATTTTACAGGTCTACCTACCCCAGGAAGGAATTTGCGAATAATAGATATAGAGCCTAGCTCCTAACCTTAAATACTCCACTGCTTAGGTACTTAGTGGCAAAAGCTTAGATATATAGCGTTCATAGAATCATTTTAGCTATAAATTAGGGTGACATACGCCGTGGAATCCTTGAATTGTAGGTACTAAAATCTCAAGAGCGTGGAGGTCGATGTTACTTCTCCGAATGAGAAGAGGTCTCTGACCCCGTTGTGACCTTCCTTTTCATACTGCAACTATAGGTACGTTCCTATTATACGTATTGATTTATTATACAAGATTCAAGCTGGCTCGCAATGGTAATAGGCTCGCCCCCTATTACATTGGGACCTAAAACATAACTGGCGAAAAGTGGGTGTACTATATGTGCACCTCTGCCTACCCCTTCGGGGAATACAGGCGTGATGTTATGTTGTTTATTCAAGCTGGCTTACTACCATGCACTTGATTCATCATCATAAAGAAGAATGGCTACACCAATTACCCAATACCATAAAATATATGCCTAATTTTTCAATTAAACATATTTTTTGCATTTCCAAATAGATGCTACCCTGAAATGCTCCATGAATGAAATAATATAAGGTCGTTTAATTGTTAAGTTATATCTATTCATCTCAACACTACGCACCCGAGATAATTCTAATATTTACCAGGACGGATATCGATTGATTATGACCAAGAGTCATCTATCATAACATTCGGTTCTAAAAATAAACTAGGCTTATATTTATTAAAATATTATTTATTTATCTTAAGAATCTTCCTTCAATTAGTCAATTATTTATTATAATTAAATGTTGTCATCACACCGGCACCTTCATCAGATGTTATCTACGACCGGGTCCATTCATCCTTATATTATAAAAATAATACTCCGAATGTAAGCAATACATTTCCCGTACACGCTAGATACAATCGTAAATATTTGACGCGATATCTTAGAGACCTCAATTTGGGGTCGTAACTGTACCTCCCTAAATTGGGACGACGACGTGAACCATATTGAAGTAAGTGTCGCACATTCAGCGAAAACGCACGCAATGATCATACGCAGTAATTAAATGAAGCGATCGCGACAAACCTTATGATATTATCTGTTTACTTACTAACCTTGTTAACGAAAAATTCTGTCGACCGCTGGCTAACAATCCCACATGACAATACAACACACACCAACTATCAAACTCACAACACTAGTTTAAGCTCGCAGTCCACAATAGGGGTTTATTTTTATTTTCGTTTCGATACTCGAGGTGATAGCGAAGCGAACGCTCTCGGCTCTGTCTCGCGACTGGCCGGTATCGAGCGGGCGACCGGCGACTCCCCGCGCCGCTCTAAACCAATTTATAATACATACAGAGGCGCAGCATCCCCTGTAACCTGTCCAATGGAAACCCGACTCTACCCCTATGATTTGTAAGATGAATTCGCAATGTATGCAAGATGCCGCAGAGGCAAAAACGTCGCCAGTCCTCGCAGAAAAGCCAAGGGTGCGAATTGTGTACGTTTCCTTCGTTTATAATTGAAATCAACGTACAAGGAAGGTCTTTTGACTTGAATATTTATAACGTGGACCGAATTGATTGTCATTTAAGCTCGTCACAAGTTCGGCACATATCTTTTTCTAATATAAACGCGAGAGAGCAGCAATCATCAGATGCATCATGTCTGAATCCAAAGTACCGGCTCTAGATATTTATGCTTGATAACGCATACCTAATTTTGCGTGTTAAAACAATACGGAACATCTATCCTAGTCTGAACTCGGTCAAACGTATACATAACTCGACCTTAACAACGCTGAATTATATGCATCTCAACAGTCTAATAAGATACGTAAAGAATAAGAAGTTTAAAATTCAAAAAGTTTATATTAACAAACACAGCATAACTTGGAATCAACTCTGACTTATTTATGTCGTAAACGCGACCACTGGGCGTGAGTTTCCGAGTTGGGCTACGTTTTTTAGAGGTTCTCCTGTGGTAGCGTCCAGGTTGAAATACTGATGGCAAGCGAGCATTTAGTTTAGACGTATATGAGGTGGAAACGAAGAGACTCGTCTCTTGAACACGGTTGATACAACTTGATCGAGACAAGGCATCATAATTATTATATTTTGATAATATTCTATGCTCGAATAACACCCCAACTTCATCGTCAATATCTTATATATAAAAATAGATAGCTGTTCGTTAGTCTCGCTAAAACTCGGGAACGGCTGGACCGATTTGGGTAATTTTAGTCTTGAAATATTCGTGGAGGTCTAGGGAAAGTTTAAATGGTGAGAAGGCTATATGAAATTCGCCGAGTCAGCTAGTAATTGAATATTTTCCTATTAGGCAGAAAGACTTGACAGAATAAGCGTGAAGTATACCCGCGATATGACAGGTATATTAACACGCTGCGTGTCCGAAACTTAGACACAATACTTAAACAATTGACGTGCGTTACATATAAGTAATAAAGTGGACAGTCAGAGGGTTAAAATAAAAAAAAAACTTGTAGATATTTGTTTGTATTTCTTACGTGTTTTTTCTTCCTACATAAAGTGCCATCCCTCGTATATTCCCTCTCCTTTCTTCTTAGGGGAGGGATTAGCATTCTTCCGCAACGGTGGCAAAGAGCCAAGTGTAGTCGGGTCCTTAAAGGAAAAATCGAGCTGTCCTGTGTTACGTCACAGCCTCACAGGCAAATATTTTGTTTATTAAATCATATCTCTTAATTTGCTACCTAGAATACCAATAGCTCTAAGTTATTATTTGGTTACTAGCTGCGCCCCGCGGTGTTGCCCGCAGTAGGGAGTTTCATACAAAGAATACTGCACGGCTCGAGTTGATACGGTTACAATCTCTTTCCGATTTGATATGTGTGCTATGTCCCTTACGCTCTGCAGTCGCGTTTGGGCACTGGCTGTCCAGAAGAGAACGTAGAGTTCGTATTTGATATTTCACAAAATAAAACAGAGAATATGAAAATTTTCATCACTTAGATGTAATAGAAGCATTAATTGTTCATCCATCCAATCACGCTTTTAGTGTCCGAAAAGTAGGTAAAAGAGTCTATACAGTCATATTACTAGCGGCCTGATTGGCGCAATGCCTAAGCGATTGGACTGCTGCGCTGGTTGCGGGTTCGATTCTCACACGGGTTAAAAATTGTGCAATCCGCAGATGTTTGTTCCGAGTCTGGGCGTTTGTGATATTTAATGTTTGTGAAACGCACCTACGATACAGAAGAAATTCCTAGTGTGGAGCGACGTTTTTTAAAAAATATATATATATACGTAGTCTATTATGATATGTTAAAACCTGTTTAAACCTTTAAAGACGCATGTAACGTATCAAACACCATGTACAAGGGAACACGGAAGCAAGGTACATTCCCCGACATAATCTTATTAAGGAAGTTATTTAGGAGACGCGGAAAGCTCAAAAACACGTAAAGCTGAACAAAATGAGAGAACTTTACAGTGTATGAGTGATGACGTGAGAATGAGTTTATTTTCATTTAACTCAGGAATTCCGTGGTAGCCCTGTGGTTTACGGACCAGATTTCCATGTAAACGGTTGCGAGTTCAAACCCAGATGAAAACAAAAATGCTTATGTTTAACATAAGATTACATCACGCCTGCATCCCAGACGGGGGCGACGGGGTAGGCAGAGGTGGTAGTTTTTTTTTATTTGTTTTAGTTACAACCTTTTGAGCCACTTTTATGTTTTGTAATTTCCTTAATAAATTGTTTATATATACGTCGTGCATGCAAATAAAACATTTAGCCAGTTCAGTTATAGGTCCCAATGTAATAGGGGGCGAGCTGCCATCAACCGGGCACACCCAGACTCCGAGCTGCTACAGCAACCAATAGTACTTTGCCCGACCCGAGATTCAAACCCGAGACCTTATGCTCAGCCGCGCTTAGCGACCAGTAGACAAACGAGGCAGTATATGTCTTGTATCTACTATTATTGTATACCGTGTATTTTTTTAGGTAAACACAGACTGTCTAGCGAATTGTGACCATAGCTGTATATAGGTACACCCTTCGAGGTACAAACCCGTGATATTACATACATTGAAATGTAAAATACAAGTAAACGTTTGGATAAACGAAAAATAAAATAAATCTCCGTCAAAATCAATCGAACGGTTCAAAGATTATACAATATTGATAGACGCGGGGTGCCATGCTCTTTTATATTTCAGAGTTATTGAAGCAGAAATAACTAAAATACATTTTTTTATCTTTAATCTATTTATCTGCCCTTAGTGCTAGGGTACGCAACAACTATGATAGAGCCAAAATATCAGATGAAATGTTTGTTTAAAACGAAATTATGGAATCGGAAAATTGTTCTCTGTTTTGGTCCTAAGTTTGACCCCCAAGTAATGCAGAAATTAAATAAAATAGAATTACATTCTATTAACTGATACCATGCCTATATACCCCGAAGGAGTAGGCAGTGGTGTAAATTAATTATAATACACGGTACACACATTTCGCCAGCTATGTTACAGGTCCCAATGTAATAGGTGGCGAGCCTATTGCCATTAATCGGCCACAATTCCAGACTCCGTGCTGCTACTCAGAATTTCCTAATAAAAAAACCCGGTAACACTTTGCACGACCCGAATTTAAAACAGTGTTGTTATGGATATCCATATCCGTAACCGAAACTATCGGATATCCCAAATAAAAAATATCTGTAACCGTAACCGAATCCGAAATAAAAGTTTTGGATAGTTTCGGATAGGGTGGAGTCTAACTAAATACTACACTCCCGCTACCTAATGCGAAACCTACAAGGTACAATTAAAGTCGAACATAATCTTATTTGTATTTCATTTTACAGTTCCTTAAAAAAATAATATCCGTAACCGAAACTATCGGATAATCCGAAATAATTTAATATCCATAACCGTAACCGAAACCGATATTATATTTTACCAATATCCATATCCATATCCGGATCCGAAATTATATATCCATAACATCCCTGATTTAAACCCAGGGCCCCAAGCTCAGCATTCGCACGAAGCGACCAACAAGGCAGTCACTCTTTTACTGCCTACCTACTTTATTAATATGGGCGCAATGTTACAAATGAGCTATAAGTATACAGGCTTGCTTGTAAGCTCTTCGTCTTTTTTCTTAATTAAAAATACAATTCGATTTGTCCACCACTTCGTTTTTATTGAACAAAAACACTACGGCATTATAAATCTTTGTTTTATTTTGTCAAGGATTAAGTTAATAATATAACAGACATGTCACTGTTTATAGGTTGTTAATTACTGTGAAAGTTTATAAAAGTGTTCACAGGTAACTATACTATAGCATTCATAAATATAAAACTAATTCAATTAGACGACCTGATTAGCGCAGTGGCTAAGCGATTGGACTGCTGCGCTAAGGGTTGCGGGTTCGATTCCCGCACGGGGCAAAACTTTGTGCGAACCACAGATGTTTGCCCCGAGTCTGGGTGTTAGGGTATGTGAATATTTCATGTTTGTGAAAACGCACCTACTATACAGGAGAAAATCCTAGTGTGGGGCGACGTTTTTTTAAAAAAAAAAAGAAAAAATCTACCTATCCAGGCAATAATCGTGAAAATACCTAAGTAATCGTTTAACATAAAATGCAAATTGAAAAGCACAAATTAATCTTGGGGTGCAAATAGAATGCGTGTCTCTAGTAGGTCCGGCATATCCTGGCCAATCTCTACACTATGAGTACGACCTTAGACATAGTTCATGCAAATACGAAAAAGAAGACTAATTACTTTGTAAGCGTTATATAACCTTGACCCTTGTTTACAAAGTAGGTATACAATCTACTTTTTGCGCTCCATAGATTGCGAGTAGGCAGTTTACCAATGTTTGCGTCGTTCTACATACCTGCCGCCTACATAATCTATGCCCGTATCAGAGAGCCATCATCAGTTCTCGCGGCGCGTTCCAAGGTGCAAACACATGAATAATTGAGACGGCGCTGCCCTTACAACTTGCACTATAACAGCCTTATATAGAACCTAGCCAGAGAGCACTTACACTTTTTATTTGACCTTTCAATACAAAAAGTAGTTAAAACTTTCCTATCCTATAAATAACTGATGATAGTTTAGAAGAGACCAATTAGATTGGTAAAGGGAAACTTGAAAAATGATGGACACGAGCGGGACTCGAACCCGCGACAGTCGCCGTACCGTGGCGCCCCTCTGCCAACTGAGCTACCGTGTCACTGCTCGCACCCATCGAATTTCAAGTTCCCTTTTAATATTTACGTCTTAAGGGTGACGTAATTTGGGTTGGTATTATCGTTTCAGTGATTTGTAGCTGTAAAGGTACAACACTGAGTTGGTAATCGTAGATTCCAACAGATAACACCTGACGACACCCTTAAGACGTTAAAAAATCTAGGTACTTAAAAAAGTACTTGAAGTGTAAATTAGAAAAAAGCCCATAATTTCACCTTATAAACAATCCATTTTAAAACACAAACATTAAACACCGTGTCTATAAAGCCCAACCTTGCGTCATCTTAGAGGGGCTTAATTATCTATTCACGGTTAAATGCCCGACCCGGGGGTAAGCAGGGAGCTCCCTAAAAATGGGAATGTTGATAACATGTAGATATACAAAGGGTGGCAGTGCCTGGGGCTGTGTCGATACAGACGGGGTCTTCAGTCGGCTGGAAAACGGGACGCGAGCATGGAGCATGTCTTGAATTATAATAATATGTTCTGCTTCACAATTATTCAGGCGGAAAACGGTGCCTTCGTTAGGAATTACACGTAGAGACTGCGTTTTACAAACACAATTGTTGATATACTATATTCATTAAATTTATTTACAAAAAAATACAAAAGAAAACTAAAAGTTATGCATCGAAGTATTCCGCCTCATCGCTGTCGACTGTTAGGGTGGCCAAAAGGCTGGCGGCATTGCCATGTTAAATGGCAGTGCTAATTCTTTGGCCGAAAAACTAGCCAGCCCTTTGGTCACGTGAAGAGACTCCCAACCGTTTTAACAGTTGTAGTTTAGAGTCTGGAATCGTGCTGGTTGATGGCAATAGGCTCGTCCCACCTAAAACATAACTGGCGAAATGTGGGTGTACTATATGTGCATCTCTGCCTACCTTCGGGGAATATGGCGTGATGATATGTTTATGTTTTTATCCTAGCAAGTCAGTAATATACTCGTAGATTCTACACCTAGAAGAAAAACATTTCGCTACTAGAAATACAAACAATGTTTTCTCACTATGTCCAACCGCAAACTGCTATTCACAGTAAACGCTAGCCAACCATTTTATTCGTATTTGAACCAATATGGGGGTAGCTGGGGAAGTACGATTAGGAGTATGTTACACAGACCTAGGTGGCTGAAAAGACTGTTATAGTTTCTATATTTTACTAAGCTTAGGTATAACGGCAATAGAAAATATAATAAATAATATATAAGGGCTCCGTTCGAGTTCGAAACCAGTCGGGCATTCCCGAATATACACGTAAGTAAAACCGGCGTATATAGAAAATAATATGGATAACACTCACGAAAGTTATGTTAGCAAGATCGGAAAGCCGGCCGCGATGTTTTTTTAATTAGGCGACGAACCCAATTTGGGCCCGAAACATATTAATTACTAATAATAATGTTAATTATTTACTTGCCACCTACATATAAGACTTGTTAAAGGGCCTAACTACCCATTTGGAAATATTTAAATTGAATTACAATCTTTACAAACAAAACTTAAAATTCTTGTCTAAAAGGTATGCTCTCTTAAAAGAGAACAACAACATACAACACAACCTCTGCATTTGGAAATCCAACTTTACACCAACAGCATAAGGTTGAAAATCGTTTGTACTTCACTACTAAACTCAGTTACATTGTGGCGATGTAATTAGCTGTGAGCATTGGGTTTATTGCTTATTAAAACAAATGGTGATCACCCACGAGTGCCTAGGTTCTATCCCAGGCTTGTTACTTTCTATTAACATGGGTAGGAGGATAAATCTTTGTGTGTAGAACAAAGAGTGTCTGTATTACTTGGAGTGGTGATATTGAGGTAAATTATGTAAGATTTCTTTATCTTTTTCTTAAAAAATAAGTCACCCCACACTAGGAATTTGTTTTGTATCGTGGGTATGTTTCAAAAACATGAAATATCGCAGACACAAACACCCAGACTAAGGACAAACATTTTTGACAAATACAATTTTTTGTCCCTTGCGGGAATCGAACACGCAACCAATAGCGCAACAGTCCAATCGCATAGCAACTGCGTCAATCAGGTCGTCGGAATGTAATTGTGTGAATGTGTGTGTGACGCGAGAATATCTGGATTGTCTATTATATTTAATTAAATTGACTGCCTCGTTGGTCTAGTGGTCGCTGAGTGCGACTGCTGAGCATGAGGTCCTAGGTTCGAATCCCCGGACAAAGTGTTATTGGGTTGTTCAATAAAGTAAATTCAATAGCAGAATATAGATTTATTTTTAAAGTCGTTTAAAATAAACAAAAATATCCCATTATTTTCTCAGCTACTGTCAATAAGTACAAACTACAAAAACAATTTATATTTCAACACTTCCAATGGTGCAGTTGGCTGCCTTCGACAGATGCAAGTAACAGCTCGTTTGAGCTCTCTCAGCTCACGTAGCTCACGTAGCTCAGCTCAGAGGCCGGTAGTGAGCGCGTCCCGGCAAACTTCCGCTTTACGGCACCCTTCAAGTTGAATGAGAAATTATTTATTGCCAGTTTTGTTTTGGAGTTTGTTTAGAATTTTCACGTGGAGGAGCAAGCTTCAAGTCCTGGTGGCCTAGGAGATATACCGGATTACAAACATACATAAAGTCACGCCTGTTCCCAGAGGGGTAGGCAGAGACCACAGATTCCCATTTGCTACGACTCTGGCATACCTCTTTCGCCTCATTCACACGCATCACATTCCTCATACTTACTTACTTCAAAGCCCTTAATCATAGCGCTTAACACATAAAAAAGAAGATGAACCTAACAGAAAAGCAAAAAAAGCTGCTGATTGATGCGCTTTATAGATGTCCCCTTTACAGTGCTTCCGATGGCTGAACAGTCAGCGATTGCAATGAAATAAAGCTGATTGGCTAATCCTTTCATCATGACGGCTAATTGGAATTTCAACCAATCAACGACAGTAACGAAGTGAGAAGTACTGAATGGGTTTTTGGTTTAGTAGACGATTAGGTTGTTTATGGAAACGACAATTAATCCAGGTATTGCTTTGCTATGTGAAGAGTAAGCTTTGACCTCCTTTCAAAGAAGAAGAGTTCGAGATCAGTTAACATTTATAGAGCGAAGGTATGAATAATTGCATCTATATTAACACTGAACAATCTCACGAACCCAAAACATACTCTCAAAAATCGTTGATTGATGGCCATTATAAATAATTAATAATAAACTTCAGCAGACAGACACTATTTGTTTTTACATACAAACATTTAGAAAAATTAATGCCCAGTACATAAAAAAAGCTATTAAAAAATGGCTGTTCCTCAATAGGACAAACCCAAAGGTGAACGGATCAAATCAAGTCCGCCAGCGACCCATCCCTGCACAAGTACACAGAATAGGTACTGACCATTGTAAAAATACTCTAGTACACTACAAACTCTTGATTCATTCGCCTGAACAGTCCCACTCTAATAAACTACATTCAAACAAAGCATATTTGTTTGGAAACTACATAAAACCCACTGAACCTCGCTCCGAGAGGTCGACAAGCACCAACACTTGATGTTTCAACAACTTCGGGAAATCAAACTGGAAAATTTATCATTTTATAGGCTGTTGCATTTAGTTGCAAATGCTGAAAGGGGAAATTTTAGGCTCTCAAAACTATTTCTCTAAATGACCCATAGAAAAAACAACGCGGTTTTTTTCAGCAAATTAAAATGTTGGCAGCTTTTCACACTAACAATTTCTCGTGTATCGTGTGTGCGTTTCACAAACATAAAATATCACATACACAAACAGTCAGACTCGGAACAGATACCTATGGATCGCACAATTTTTTGCCAGGTATCGAACCCGCAACTCTTAGCGCAGCAATCCAAACGCCTAGCCACAGTACCAATCAGGTCGTCAGTATTTCGTAGTTTTCGTTACATTCTTATACCATTCAGAAAAAACATACACAAACAACGGATAAATGGATGCATAGTCAAAATACACTATGCATCCATTTATCCATCTGTTAGCCTCAGTTTAAGAAGTCGGCAAGCACCAAAACTCGATATTTCAATAACATCGGGAAATCAAAGTGGAAAATTTATCATTTTATATCCGGCTGTTGCATTTGGATGCAATTTCCGCGCTCCTCCCCTCCACTGAGAGGTCTTTCGGGATATTAAGGCAATTTCCCTCAATCATGGACGGAGACAGGTGAGGTGTCTGGGACTGGTAATAGACGTGTTAGGTGACCTATTTATCTACCTGTATCATCTCTATTGCTTACTTTGAAGCTTTTACTTTTTACTTTGAAGTGTTAATAGTTTTGCGAATGAATTTTAAGAACAAAAAAATCACACTAATATTATAAAGGCGAAAGTTTGTGAGTGTGTTTGTATGTTTGTTACCTACCTCTTCACGCTCAAACTGCTAGACCGATTTTGATGAAATTTCATAAGGAGGTAGCTGACAACCTGGATTAACATATAGGCTACATTTTATCCCAAAAAAATGTAGCGGGTAACACCGCGGCGCGCAGCTAGTACTATATAATCGTCAATCAAAATAATATTTACTACATTATCAATAAATTGTAAGTAATAACACAGTTCAAAGATAACATAACACGGTTTTCTAGTAAATAAATAGTGCTATCTGCAACAACACCTATTATATTGATAACCTATGTACTGCAAATAATTGTTACTTAATTATTAAGTAGCCACATATGAGGGACGCACGTGGTCAGAAACTGCGAAGGATAGCACTCTATCCTTTGGAAGAAGAAAAGGGAGATCTTTGCCCAGCCCGGCGCGGCGGCGGGGTTGGCGGTAGAGTGCTTATAGCGATCCCGCCTCCCCGCCATCATAGGCGCCAGTAAGCATGTGTGGTTTTTAGTGGGTATACCCTCATGGACCGGCCTTTACGGTTCATGGGGGGGGAGTCCCACATAACCCCGTCGTCTCCCAACTGCGGGGTATGTGTAATGCATTTTCCGCACGTTAAAAAAAAAAGATCTTTGTCCAACTGGACACGAAATAGGCTACGAACAAACAAATGTATGCACTCACACACAACAGTTAATTGTATGTTTCATTCCCCTATTAGATTACAAATAGTGTATATATTGGCATAAAAACACAATTATTGGTTGAATTTTGCAATTCTATAATCTGATTAATGAAAAAAATAATTCGTTCAGCTCGAATCCCGGGTGGAGCAGTGTTACTGAATTTTCCATTAGGTGATTCTCAGTAGCAGTACGGCGTCTAGATTTGTGTTGTTGGTGGCAATAGGCTCGCCTAATACATAGGGACCAAAACATAACTGGCGAAAAGTGGGTGTACTATGCTACCTCTGCCTACCCCTTCTGCGAATACAGGCGTGATGTTAAGAAAAATACACTACTCGCTTAAAAACCCTCCAGTATCGACAAACAAGGACAGTTTTACAGCTGAAGGTAGCTTTTCTAACAGTAAAAATAGTTTGTTGCTCTATCTAACACATAACATACATACACATAACATCACGCATGTATTCCCCGAAGGGGTAGGCAGAGGTGCACATAAAGTACACTCACATTCCGCGAGTTATGTTTTTAGGTCCCAATGTAATAGGGGGCGAGCCTATTGCCATCAACCGGGCACAAATCCAGACTCCGTGCTGCTACTAAGAATTACCTAATGGAAAAACCCAGTAACACTTTGCCCGACCCGGAATTCGAACTCAGGACCTCGTGCTCAGCAGTCGGGCTTAGCAACCACTAGACCAACGAGGCTGCTCTATCTAAGTTAGATTAAAATTCCATTCTGAAAATCAACGAATACAGAGAACTTTCTGAACAGCTAGTGGGTGCGGCTGTCGATGGCTCGGTCAACTCACTCGGTGCACGCGCCTCTACGTCACTCATGTTAGGGCTGCCATTTGCCATTTCCAACGGAAATTCAAAAATGTTAAGCCACGATAGAAATTCTCGCAAGGGATAGGAGTCTGGAATGTTTTGCGTTTATTTTGTACCAATTTGTTTCTAGATGCGCAATAAAGTAGCTTTGCAATATGACGACCCAATTGGCGCAGTGGCTAAACGATTGGACTGCTGTGCTAAGGATTGCGGGTTCAATTTCAGCACGGGACAAAAAATTGTGTGATCCGCAGATGATTGTCCCACTCGGGGCAAAACTTGGTACGAACCAAAGATTTTTGTCCCGAGTCTGGGTGTTTGTATATGTGATATTTCATGTTTGTGAAATGCACCCACGATACAGGAGGAACTCTTAGTGTGGGGCGAAGATTTAGTTTAAAGAAAAAAAACATTTTTTTATATATATTTTTTTATACTACTGCTTGTTATATAGTTTCCGTTTAAATCTATCATTATTGTGTCAAATTATCATTATCATGTCTACTACAGTCAACATTACTTGGAATTGTATACATTTGGAACACGAAATTGGCTTATTCACATAACCAATTTTGTAAACAAATAATTTTCTTAATAATACTAATTTTTTAGGCAAGTACCTATATTTTTATTATATATATTTTATTATTATTATATAAATATAGGAACATAGTCTATACATATAATAAAATCGTAACGAAGTCAAAACTGTACATTGAAGATATTTAAAAAAAAATAAGTGCAATGGGATGTCTGAACGCTTCTGAAGCCAAAAATATAATTTTTAGAATTTTTGTCTGTTTGTCTGTTTGTCTGTTTGTCTGTATGTATGTGTTAGATTAACGTAAAAACTACTGAATAGAATCCGCTGAAAGTTTGCAAATATATTCTTTAGGGGCCGGCGCGTCGGTATGCTTAATATCATCACGGCATTTGCAAAGAGGGCTGAGCAATATTGCATTATGTCTTTGTTTTGTCTAATGTTTGCCGTAGAATGATAAAAAGACGAAACCAATAGTTGCATTATGCAGATTACTTACAGATGAACTTCTGAAGTAGAAATCATCACGCTATATCCACAAGGAACTGAGCAGTGAATCATGACATGTATAGAAACGTCTATTTTAAACATATTGCTATGTGTCATCGTAGCGTGGCGGTTTAACGATCGCCCTACGAGTTATGCATAGTGAGATCGATTCTTGCCGAAGGTTTTTCTTTTTGCGTTAGCTTTAATTTCTTTTTGCGTGTTTTTTGACTTAAATATCAATAAAAAGACAATTATAATATATATTTTAACATAATATTATTACCAACAATTTCCAGTAAATTATAACTCTAAATTTTTATTTTTTTTCTACATTAGTAAGTTTATAAATTCACCATTTCAAATAAGTGATGTCCAAACAATTCTGAAGCCAAAAGCAGTCGCTTCACGTTGACAACAGATAGGTTGTTCCATACTCACCTGTGCTTTCTAGGACGTTTGAAACACACATCAATGTTGAATCGTGTTCCAGCGTCGAGTCAATTAAATACATTTGCAAATACGTAAACAAGGGTAGTGACCAGGCAACGTTCGCTTTGCAAAGCACTGATCGGGATGAAGTGACCAAGTACCAGTCTGGTCGCTACATTAGTACTTCAGAAGCAGTATGGCGAATGCTGGCGTTCTCTATACAAGATCGGCATCCAGAGGTCATGAATTCATGGACGTCCATTTTGAGAATGGCCAGCGCATTTTCCCGCCAATGTATTAGAGCGATTGGAAAATCCCCGCCAAACAACACTCTTGGCATTTTTAAATTGATTAAGGGAAACTTGAAAAATGATGGACACCAGCGGGACTCAAACCCGCGACAGTCGCCGTACCGTGGCGCCGCTCTGCCACCTGAGCCACCGTGTCACTGCTCGCATCCATCGAATTTCAAGTTCCCTTTTAGTATTTACGTCTTGAGGGTGACGTTAGGTATTATCTGTTGGAATCTACGATTACCAATTCAGTGTTGTACCTTTACAGCTACAAACCACTAAACCGATAATACCAACCCAAATTTATATGACTTTTGGTATTTTTTATGCATGTTGCCATGCTAGGCTTAAATTTTAAATTCATTAAGGGAAACTTGAAAAATGATGGACACGAGCGGGACTCGAACCCGCGACAGTCGCCATACCGTGGTGCCGCTCTGCCAACTGAGCCACCGTGTCACTGCTCGCATCCATCAAATTTCAAGTTCCCTTTTAGTATTTACGTCTTAAGGGTGACGTCAGGTATTATCTACGATTCCAACAGACGACTCTTGGCATTTTTACGTCTCTGTGAAGTTGATTTTTTTGCAAAGTCACTTACGTATGATGAGGTGCCGTCGTACTATACATACTACAAGCAAAGAGGTGTATTTAATCGACATCGACGTGGTCGTATTGTCGAAGGGTTTCCGGGAATCTTTATGGACACTGCATTGAGAAGGGTTTACACTGTGCATCCAAATAATGCCGAGTGCTATTATTTGCGGCTATTGCTTCACATCGTATTTCGGACGGGGCCAACGTCATTTGCATTCTTAAGGACAGTTGATGGTATGAAGTATCCGACATTTCGTGCAGCCTGCGTAGCACGAAATCTTCTTGACGGTGACCAACACTGGGACAACACTCTCCTGGAGGCTAGCGTTAGTGATAGCCCAAGTCGCCTATGACATTTGTTTGCCGTCATGTTGGTATTCTGCGGTATTGCAAACCCGGTTTTGTTGTGGGAAAAATATTGGCGTCATCTCTGAGGATATTTCATGGGCTTTAAGACATACTATTGAAGGAGACATCGGAGAAACTGATGAACGCATTTTGAACCACTGTCTCAGTTCTCATCAAGACGTAGTCATTGCCATCGGGGGCAATCCACTGTTGGAATACGGTTTACCGGCTCCGCAACCATTAAATAATCAAGAACGTGGAAACAGGAAGTATGTCGCCGAAACAAATTATGACCAAGACGCAATGACCACCATCGTGTATGACTACGTCACTAAATTTACCTCAGAGCAAGCACAGATTTACAATATTGTCCTTGAAAGGGTTCGGCTCGGCCAGGGTAAAATGTTTTTCTTGGATGCTCCTGGTGGAACAGGGAAAGCATTTATTACCACTGGCATTCTTGCAGAGGTTAGGAAACAAATAACGGTGGCAAAATTGTCTTCCGGAATTACTACCTCTCTCTCCCTTAGATGACAAAATATAAGCGCTCGCCATACTCTAGATACACATCATTTCGAAGCAATAAAACGTCTGTTCTTGGAGAGTTACGCAATAGTTTTAAGAAAAATGTACAATACCACATAGTGAAAGTTTTAGACAGAACTAAGCAGGAACAACAATCATGTGATGGATCGGCACATTCCTGTTCGTCGGTGATTTTAGAGAAATATTTTCTGACTTAAATGCTCTGTAAAAACTTTCTTTATATATTTCACTTTATACACTGGATATACATAAATATCAATAAATAGTAATATTTAGACGGGGTATATAGAATTCTGCTCATTATTTCACGTTCTTGGATAAGTTAGTAAAGATATGATTTAATAGTGTGATTCCCGCGTTCGGCAAGATATTTGCTTATTCAAACAACATAATATTTTTAATTTTATTGGTTTATATGTTTTAACTCTCTAGCAGAAAGTGGACTGTAGGCAACAATCGTCAAGTTAAAGGTCTGTGATCCACCTCAAAGTTATCCTTTTGTAGATAATCATCATAGACATAAATTTTCATTAACCGGGCACAAATTTAAAGTCGGTACTGCCACCGAGAATTAGTGGAAAAACCAATCACTCTTTCGGATCTGGTAAACAAACACACGGAACTCCCGCTCAGCAGTCGCATTTTACGAACACTAGACCAATAAGGCAGTCAAATTCTAAGTTCCACACAATTATCAAAGTATTTTTGTTGCTGGGGAAATCCTCATGGACTTCCTCCACCATGAGCGGACGGAGGGTTATGCCGGTCTCTTATACTAACTGAAACCTCAGGGTATCCGCATAACAACCTTAGGTTGAGGGACTTGCGATCCGCGTATACTACACCATCTCTTTAAACAAATTCTGACTCGCCTCTTCGCGATTGGTCGCGCTCACCACGTAGGTACGGCCTACGTGCCTTATGTCCCTTAAAACCGCCTTTTCTGTTTGAGCATCGAACTGCCCAAGTTCGTCGCCCACAGGCCCAACCTATGGGTGACGGACATGAGCAGTTCGTTTAAATTTCGGCTACAATAAATTTCAAAACAAGCGCTTGGCGCATTTTGGCATACAAACTATCACCATTAGCACACGCAGAGGTAGACTTAATTAAGAATAGAATAGAATAGAATAAAAAAGGCCTAGAAACCAGCTGATTTTTACACGGATTACTGTATGACGGTCGCTTCTGAGTTACCAGTCCACACTCTCTGTAAATGTTGTCTGCTGAAGACAAAACTACAACCGTAGTTCAGAGAAATGCATTCTGTCAATGTAGTACATAGATACAGTAAAATAAAGATACATTTAAAATTGAAATTCCTTATAAGCCAACAAATCGTGTCAATAACTTTCCTGTTAGTCACTCAATATTTACCGATCACACAAAATCGGTATAAAAAGTAAACTAGCCCCATCTTAATTTGAAATATACCTTTATCATTAAAATACTATGTATATTCCATTCGGTAAGTAATTTGTAGTGTTATCCACTTACTTACAAAATCTGATTATAGTCTACTGGTGTTTTTACCTAAAATTCACGCGGACGAAGTCGCGGGCAACAGCTAGTATTATATATATAAATAAGAGTCCTATATTCTCTTGGCAAAGTCAATCTTTTGTTCTACTATAGAGGCTTTAGAGTATTTAACCAACTAAAGCCCTTGAGACAGTGGCCATAAGATGAGAGCCGTCAACCGACGAATCGTAAAATTGACCTTTATCATAGAAAATTCGATAGATATTCATAAATCTTCAAGTGAAAGCTGGAACCAATTAACTAACGAACGACTGCCAATTCTCTAGTGAACCGAGTAACTAAGTTATACCGTTGGATGAAAGCTTTCTTAAAATAACGATAGGCCCAACCCTAGTCTCGCGCTGAAGAATGAACTGTTTAAAAACCTATCGCCGGTTTTGGAATACCTAACATAACGCTTTTGCTACAAGCTCCTTATATAAAACAACAAAAACTTTTACAAATAAAACCTTCAGAATATGCGAAAGTATTCTTCGCACAGTTTATTCTCCTACTAGGTGCCCCACACTAGCAATGTCTCCTGTATCGTGGGAGCATTTCACTATTCATGTAAACCACACATACCGAGACCCGGGACAAACATCTAAGGATTACACAATTGTTTGTCCGTGTGAGAATGGAACCCGCAACCCCAAGCGCAGCAGTCTAATCGCTTAGCCACTGCGCCAAACAGATCGTCGAATTCGTTTTGCAAGAATACATGTAATCTATATTTCCTACCTACATTCTAAAGCAAAATGGTTGTGGGCTTGTGACACAAGAATTTTTAAGCGTAGGACTAATTAGTGTTACTGGGATTTTCCATTGGGTAATTCTCAGTAGCAGCACGGAGTCTGGATTTGTTCCCGTTTGATGGCAATAGGCTCGCCCCCTATTACATAGGGACCCAAAAACATAACTGGCAAAATGTAGGTGTACTATATGTGCACCTCTGCCTACCCCTTCGGGGAATACAGGCGTGATGTTATGTAATGTTATATGTTTTGAATGAGTCCAATGATCAAGATGCTAAAAACTATAAAAGCGGGAAACATTTTGCACCAACCTACCCGACGCAAAAGCCACAACTAAGCGCTTTCAAACGATCGTTTAAACTTTAAAACGTGTAGCCAAGTCAACGCCTATCAAACACTACTCTATCTAAACACCATCTCGGATCCTCAAGTATCAACAAACTAAGCAGCCCTTAAAAACCACTGCCGTCCACCCACTGTTCTGCTGTCCTCCTAATTCGTTCATTAGCATTGAATGGCGGTTTAGCGCCACTTTCGCCGACAAGCCCGCCTCCGCCGACACGGTGCGCCGAACGCCGACAGCCCAAGGCACAATGTGACGTGTGTCGGCGAAGTTGTCGGCATCTGAATTATGCCTTCACTAGCCGAGCGCATTCATTACAGCTAAAATCAGAATAGATATTTCTGTGGATAATAAGGATTATTATTTATGTGGTGCTATATTATATAGTTTATCTTTTGTGATATCTATGCAGTGACTCACCGTAGGCTGCTTTAATCACACTAATATTATAAAGGCGAAAGTTTGTGAGTGTGTTTGTATGTTTGTTACCTCTTCACGCACAAACGGCTAGACCGATTTTGATGAAATTTTAGCTGACACCCTGGATAAACACATCTACCATTTATCCCGAAAAAATGTAGCGAGTAACACCGCGGGGCGCAGCTAGTACGTTTATATATTTAGAACAGATTTAATAGTCGGGGATCCACGGACCATTGTAAAAATTTATTACTATGAAGCTAATTTTCCGTGTGTGGCTTGTTTTTGATGAGACCAGCTACCACAATCGAGAATTTCTCTAAAAGAAAAAGTTGGGCGTCTTCAAACCAAAGCTACTTACGGAAAATCAACTTGATCAATTATAAAAATAGTCCGGGGCTCCCTGACTATATAAGGTAAACGTATTTGAAAAGAATCCATCTATTCGCTACTTTCAAAGAAGGTTTTCTTTAATTCCTAACACGTGTATATATTTCTTTTTTTCCTTTCTTTTCTTTTACGTCACCAGACATCAGATTTTCCTTTTAAGAGCGAAATTTTCCTTTGAATATAGTTATAGAGCCTTTATAAGTACAATAGTAACTTATATACATTCTTAACCGACTACAAAAAAGGAGGAGGTTAAGTATTCGGCGCCAATTTTTATTTATGTACCCCTATTTTATATAAATATTTCTTAGTTATTCTAAGACACCACTGACTAACGGTGATGGAAAACATCGTGAGGAAACCTCGATTTAATTATCTGAAATCGCCAACCCGCAGTGAGTTAGCGTGGTGATCAATGGTCAATCCTTCTCTATACGAGAAGACGCCTTTGCCCTGCAGTGAGACAGTTATAGGCTGTTATTACATAAATAACATCACGCCTGTATTCCCTGAAGGGGTAGGCAGAGGTGCATATTTAGTACACCCACATTTCGCCAGTTATGTTTGTAGGTCCCAATGTAATAGGGGGCGAGCCTATTGCCATCAACCGGGCACAAATCCAGACTCCGTGCTGCCGCTGAGAATTACCTAACGGAAAAATCCAGTAACACTTTGCCCGACCCGGGATTCGAATCCAGGGCCTCGTGCTCAGCAGTCATGCTTAGCAACCACTAGACCAACGAGGCAGTCAGTATCTACATGCCAAACTTCATCAAAATCCATTCAGCGGTTTAGTTGTGAAGGCGTAACAGATAGACAGTTACTTTCAGATTAATAAGATTAGAATGGATGGTTTGCTCAATATTGTTGTAGGTTATTTCAATAGATGTAGGTACCTATGTACTGCATGGTAGGTAGGTACCTACATCTATTGAAATAACCTACAACAATATTGAAGCGCATAATATTCTAAGCGATATAACGACGCTCAGGCGCGTGCGCTAACAGGATTACTCCATAATGCAATTACCTGCAGCAGAGTGGAGCACCAGGCATAACCTGCGTATCACGGATACGTTACGTATGACGTTAATACTGCACTGTTTATGTTACGTAAGCCGTGTTTGTTTATAAGGAGGCTTTTAGATTAGAGGGCGCCTAATTATGTAACTTGAAGTGTGTTCTGACCTTTCTGTGTTAGGTTAGATAGTTATTCTTTATTAAACATAACATAAACATAACATCACGCCTGTATTCCCTGAAGGGGTAGGCAGAGGTGCACATATAGTACACACATTTTGCCAGTTATGTTTTAGGTCCCAATGTAATAGGGGGCGAGCCTATTGCCATCAACCGGGCACAAATCCAGACTCCGTGCTGCCACTGAGAATTACCCAATGGAAAAACCTAGTAACACTTTGCCCGACCCGGGATTTGAACCCAGGACCTCGTGCTCAGCAGTCGCGCTTAGGGATCACTAGACCAACGAGGGAGACTTATTCTTTATTAATCGATTTAAAAAGGGGGAGGTTTCTATGTTCGTCTGTATGTAGATAATTTGAATTCTTCCTATTTTGGACTTGCATCTCTGAGGTTTCCATTCACCTCAATTGTAAACTTCTCTGCCTACCTGTAGCTGATCTAGATCTCCTGATCTCTAGATCTATCATCCCCGTCTGAATAACACTCCTATCGTAACAACAAACAAATTGGATCAGTTTACCATTTGCCGCCCCCGCGCCCGCGCGTAATATGAGAAATGAAATATCGATGCTATAATCGTGACTATGCTGTAATGATATTTATAAATATGGAGGTGGGATAACAAGGGCGATAATTTTCCTATAAGATTTCGCCTCTTTTGATCTAAAGGACCTTTGTTATTGTTTTGGGTGAGAACCCTTTATAAGGTACCCGGCTTCTTTGGGGGTAGGGACCGGCGAGTTTGGGATTTCTACCTCACTAAACCCCGGTGGTCACCATCTGCACGAACAAGGAAAGTCCTGCGATCGCTAAAGACCAACTCCGGAGATCTAAAGGACCTAGAGATTTAAATTTTGATTCCAATACCTACAGCGGCTTTATGAGATGATGATGTAGCGAGGGTTACAAGGCCGGGTTAGTTTAAGGAGGGCCGGGGGGGGGGGGGTAATTGGTGCGCTAAAAAACTATAAAACACATCTACCTAAACAAATATTATGACTTTCGTCATCATCAGCCGAAAGACGTCCACTGTTGAAAAAAGGCCTCTCCCATAGAACGTTACAATGAAAGACAACTTGCAATTCACATCCACCGGTTGCAACTCTGACGATATCGTCGGTCCACCTGGTGGGAGGCCTGCCAACCCTGCGTCTTCTGGTTATGACTTTAGTTGAAGAGAAAATAGATGACCTCTATTATAAATAGTTGCACGTGTCTGTATCGAATGTATAACTTATATAGCTATAATTTAGTAGATTAATAGGGCTGTCACAATAGAGCATTCCTAACTAAATAATTTGGACGTATTGACTTTGTTACAAACTAAAGTAATTTAGCCTCTCTATGTATCTTTCAAACAAATAATGAAATGGACCCGCCTTATTTAGATTCGTCAGAACCAATTCTATTTCATGATATTATCGGTATCTACATGTGTTTTATTGAGACTTGATAGTTTAAGTAGGTAAGCAATATGCATAAAATTATACGACCATATATACGGATAATACGAAATATAAATTTTAACCGACTTCAAAAAACGGAGGTTCTCAATTTGTTTTTTTATATATAAACTAGCTTTTGCCCGCGGCTTCTTCCGCGTTAAGTAGCCTATGTCCTTTCTCGTGTCTTAAACATGTCAAATTTTATAAAAATCCGTCCAGCGAAGGCGTAACAGACAGCGCTACTTTCACATTTATGATATTAGTATAGAGTGTGGATTTCCTACAAAGGTGTACGTATGTATGTAGTCACTCCTAATCTCCGGAAGGGGTAAAAATTACTTAGTATTCTAAATAATACCTATCTGCTGGTGGCTAACAATGATTAGCCATTTATCGAGAGTAATCAAATTTGAACATATTATACTAATCACAATTGTATGCATTGATAGCCGAGTGGTATGACCCTTGGACTGCCAAGTCAGAAGTCGCAAGTTCAAGCCCCGGCATGTCTTTTCGAGACTGCGTACTATAAATTAGTTATTAGTCGCTGAAAACGGTGAAGGTAAACATTGTGAGGAAACCGGCACACCTAAAAGATTTCAGCAGTGTGTAAAACCATGTCAGAGGCATACAGGCAGTTTAAACTCTGGCACTAGATTGTTCATCAACCATACAATAAGAATACTATTGGGCAATCAATTTTTTTTCCACACATTGTAAAGGTCGTCGTGGCCTAGTGGTTAACATACCGGATTTGTATGCACAAAGTTGCAGGTACAAACCCGGGCAAGTATCAATGTGACTTATTCAATGTTATAAATACTTTCTTAGATATTCTAACACACCACTGACTAGCGGTGACGGAAAACATCGTGAGGAAACCTGGATTTAATTATCTGAAATCACCAACCCGCAGTGAGCTAGCGTGATCAATGCTCAATCCATCTCTATACGAGAAAAGGCCTTTGCCCTGCAGTGGGACTGTTATGGGCTGTTATTATTTTTTAATTTTTATTATTATTATTACATTGTAATAGATACCATACTAATAACCACTGAGCTATAGTGTCTTCTCTCACATGATTAGTAGAGGGTTCCTGTCATAACAACGTGGTTTTCGATTAAAGGATAACCCCTTCAATTCCCGCGGGTGTCGTGAGCTAACTAATGACTTGCCGGCTCTATCGGTCGCGCGAGGGGTCAGTTATAACCACCTGTGAACCAATTAGAGAGGGTTGAATTTAATTAAAAGTAAAAAAATATAAAGTAATAGGTGCTTTTGTAGGTGAAGATTAATTTGTGTTTCGTTTAATGGTGTTTAGCTTAACACTGACAGTGCGTGAAGCAGACACAATAGTAAAACAATAGCTATGCCCCATCGGTGAGTCATTACACTGGGAGAGGGTTAACTTTAACCTCTGTAATGTAATTTAAACTGCTAACAAGAAAACAAAAAAAATATTGAATTTCAGTTTTTTTCTTTATTACACAATCAAGCCCACAAGTAATAGTAGAGAAGTACAACCGCACTCGTTAAGTTTTAAAGTCGTAATTGTTGTGAACGTAACATCACGCCTGTATTCCCCGAAGGGGTAGGCAGAGGTGCACATACAGTACACCCACATTTCGCCAGTTATGTTTTTAGGTCCCAATGTAATAGGGGGCGAGCCTATTGCCATCAACCGGGCACAAATCCAGACTCCGTGCTGCCACTGAGATTTACCTAATGGAAAAACCCAGTTACACTTTGCCCGACCTGGGATTCGAACCCAGGACCTCGTGCTCAGCAGTCGCGCTTAGCAACTATTATGTGCACCTCTGCATATTCCTTTGGGGAATAGGTACAGGCGTGATTTGTACTAAATACTATGTCTAACACCTATTCACGAATTTCGTTAGGATTCCAAGTTTCACTATAATTATTTTTTATTTCCATTATACTACGTTCTTCGTAGGCTCCCCATTAAAGTTTCTACCAATAAAATGCTTAGAGGTCCAAGTCTCCCTACTGTATATATCACTACTCATAGTAAGAGAGTGGTGCCCTTTGTTCATAATGAGTGAATGAATGGCAGGGCCCGTATCGATTGCAGCAGCGTCCCGGTTGCCTAGCAACACCGAACGTGGGAGTCGCGACGCGGGTTGCTAGGATCACTTATGAGTTTTGATTTTAATTATCTGCGTCCACATAGTTCGCTTTGTTAGTCTAGATGCAAATTCTACTGCAAAGGTTTAGGGTTTGATGCCTTGGTTAAACAGTTTTCTTGGGTTTTCCCTTGTCAATACCGGGCGGGATATTCGTGATGGCAATAGACTTGCCTAGCACTATGAACGGTAGCATCATGCTCACTTCTTTATCAATATAAAACAGTCTAAAAAGAGTAATCACCACCTCTGCCTATCTTCAGGGAATACAAGCGTGATGTTACATACAAGGAGTGTTGTGAACTCATGGCAGCCTAGAGGTACAGCTATCAAATAAACGGCCAGTTCTATGACGTAATGCACCATTAAGTTATGCACCGACAGCAAGGCAAGCCGGACAAAATATCACAAGCGCACTGATGTACGGTGGGCAATGGACGCTACAATCCGTTTGCGGCCGACCTAATGTACTGCCGGCCTCTGGTATCCTGAATCGGTGGGACAAGTCACTAACTGCCAGAGGAATTCGCGTTCGAGTTGAAGGAGGCAGTCGAGGACTTAGTAATTATTCGTGAGTGTAATCCATTGGCACAGGACCGCGGCGGATGGCACTGTTTAAGGGAGGCTTATACCCAGCAGTGGGATACTGAAGGCTGTGGATGATGATGATGATGATGTAATCCATGTTATGAAGGTGAAAGTAATTCTGTCAGTCAGTCTGTCTTTTACGCCTTCACGAGTCGACTTAAACTCTGGACGGATTTAACGCGGGCGAAGCCGCGGGCAAAAGCTAGTTTAGTATATGTGCCGGTTTTACTGCCGGTATGTATCACAATTTTGCCTCTTTGATTTACTTTCATGAAAAATGTATAATAACGTCGTGACGCAAAACCTACAGAAGACATGGGGCGCTAAGAGTCTATGGCTATGTCTAATGGCTAGTAATACGATTTTGAATTTTATAATAGACAGTAGCGCATACCGGTCTGGGGTTCAAACATCAGGTAGGCTAAAGTGATATTGGCTTCGTTTGACAAACATTTACTAATTGACGTACACTCATCACTTGCACCACAAGTGTTCCTCACCGATTATCCGCAGCAAGCGGTCCCGGGGGCGCAGCATATAGCCAATTGATGGGCCAATCAGCAGATAATAACTCGAATTCATAGTGCCTTTGTAAAGTTATTTATTATGAGATGCTGCAGTGATTTATGAGCTCTGTGACCGACAGGCTAACGGATGATTGAGTTTATTGTTGTATGCAAATACCTACTAAGAATGAAGAACAGCCATCTTAACATGAACTCTGATTTTTTTTTGTTTTTTTAATAAAACGTCGACCCACACTAGGAATTTCTTCTGTATCGTGGGTGCGTTTCACAAACAAGAAATAATAATAATATTTGTTTATTTGACCAAATATATGCTACAGTGTAGAATTTTAAACTAGATCTTATAAATACCACAGTTCCAATAATACTTAGACTACACTTATGTTAAACTATACTAATATAACATTTTTACAGTACATATAGTATGATGTGGTTCATAAAGTATTAATTGCTGCGATCCTGAACTAGGGTAAACCTGTGTTTCAGGCGATCGCTGAAGGTAAATATTTAAATAGGTCAATTAAAATTAAAGTAAAATAATAATTTAATACTACCTAGTATCCGTTTACAAAATAATACGAGTTACAAAAAAGTCTATCAGCAAAAGAAATATCACTAACACAAACACCCAGACTCGGGACAAACATCTGTGGTTCGCACAAAGTTTTGCCCCGTGCGGGAATGGAACCCGCAGGCCGCAACCCTTAGCACAGCAGTCCAATCGCTTAGCCACTGCGCTAATCAGGTCGTCAGTAGTCTTAAAGTAGTAGGTACAGTTTACGTTGTTGAAGCGGGACGCCGCATTACACTGAATGTAGCTGCGTCTCGCTTCCACATAACTGTCCTCCTTTAAGAGTTCATGGTAAGGGGGCTGTAGTAGGTACCAAAGCAAATGCTGTCTGTTTTTTTTTCTCTTTTGTGGTCGTGAGTTGATTTTACGGTTGACTGTTGAGGAGAGACAGGGTATTTGGCTAACCTGCTGTCTTACGCATACGGAGAGATAGTTGATAGATGGATATACATATTAACCGGTATTAAAAATATCCTTAATTGGATTTAAATGAAATAAAGACTAATTACAAAAATGGAAGATGATTTAATCTAAAAATACAGTGGATACGACGTAAATGTAGTATGTACCTTTAATTATGTGTCGTGTCCACAGTTTTCTTAGATTTCTAGATCATCATCATCAGCTGGAAGACGTCCACTGATAAACAAAGGCCTCTCCCTTAGAACAAAGATATAAAGAAAAAAATTCAGTTCAAAATATTAAAAAAAAAGTAAAATTATTTCTCCCTATAACTAGAGTTGTTTACTTGGAAGTATTAATTGGGGATAATCGCAGAGGCCACGGCCTGAGTATAAGGAAAATAAAAAAAATGCAAATTTCAGCTATGGCGTATAATTTCTGTGTAAAAAAATAACAAAAAATGTGACGATAAAAATATGACTTTTTAATGAACTCAGTTACTAAGCGCGATTGCTGCCTGCCGAACATTAAGTTCTGGGTTCGAATCCCGGGCAGAGCAACGTGATTAGGTGATTCTCAGTAGCAGTTCGGAGTCCGGATTTGTGCAACATCTCGCCCCCTATTACATTGGGACTAACTAGCGTAATGTGAGAGTAAGTACACCGCACCTCTGCCTACCCCTTCGGGGAATGTAAGCGAGATGTTATGTTATATTGATATTAAATAATTAAACACAGTAAGCAATAAGAAAAACCTAGTCTCAACACCCAGTATATAACTAAATAGTTACCTATTTTACATTTAAAATCAAAATAATTTATTTGCTTTAAATAGGTGTGAGTTTTGGTGATAACAAATAATTTATCGTTCAACATGTTTTACCTATACTGAGGTGTGCAAATGTAGTACCTACTTATGTAAAATTAAAATGTAAACAATTTGATAATAACTAAATATAAAATAAACCTAAACTGTGTCATAATAAAAATAAACAAATTTCCACAAAACAATGGGAAATAATCATTATTATTTTAATTCTATGTGACATGTAAGGAATAAAAAAACATGATTTATTGTCTCAAATAATTTTACAAAAGTGGAATCTTACCGATAAATGATTATTGAGACACAACCGCGGCTTTAAAAAACAATACAGATAATAAATATTTTAATATCAATAAGCCAAGCCAACCCTAGCCGTTCTCCACGCTCGGCGCGAATAAATCAACATTCTACAACTATTGTGTCGCCCAAACCCCTAATTACCGCTAAATATTCCATTTATGTCTCCGTCCAGATAATTAGTTGTCAAAAGTACAGTTAATGGGGTGATGGCGTAAGATGTGATCAGGCTGATAATATAATAGATTGTATCGGCGAGGTTTAACGTTTACATACTTGTTATTTATTAATTATATTAGAGCGTGGTGTAGAATAGAATAGAATTTATTTCTCAGTATATGGTACATTGGTCTTACATTAAATACAGTTTCACATACACTACCATTGCTGGTCCAGAAATATTCCGTATATATATTTTGCCCAGCAGTGGGACACTGATCAGGCCAGTTAAAAAAATATATATTTATACGTAGGTATATTTTATTTCAATGTCAAAAATGTATGCTAAAAAACAAAAAAAATATATATGGTAGTCCATAAAGGCTAAGCTAAAAAAAATGGATAGTAATCTGCGGAACGCACCATTTTTTCTCCCGTGCGGGAATCCAACTCGCGTCTACTTTCCAATATCTAGGCTTACTCTTGAATATTATCCCGACTAAATTGCATTGGTATTGTAAAGTTTAGCACTCTTAAACTAATCACTAGCGCAAAATTGTATCAATATTAATTTGGGATTAAACAAATTGTTTTGGGAGGATCAATCATAAGATAGTCAATTTTTTCTTAAAAAAACCCGAATCATATTTGCTTGAAATCAATATTAATTTAGCTTTGACCTTGTATTGCAATTGAAATTAAATTTGAGAGCAGGCCGCCTGGTCTGAGTATGTTCGCCGACGTCTTCTCCCTCCCGCTACCCCCACTAACACTCGCCTCATATATTTGCCTTGTCACTCCTCTCTGATCCATCCTTTCTACAATGATTTAAGCCTACAACACCTACACCCATTGGTGTTAAAAAACTATTCGTTCAAGCAACCGACAGAGCTATAGTGGGTACCGTGACCTACAATCGAACAACGTGAAGCCTCCAAGCATACATCAATGTGTAGAGCCTATTAGAATCAACTAGGCATCGCAACAGACCTACAATTTCTACGGAACCATCCGACTACCTAACTCTTTTACAGTCGCCGCCCAAATATGGGGTGGCCATAGAAAATATTCTTACAGAAGGGACACTAAACTGCAGGCTATTTTTCCCCCTAATATAACGAAAATTAGTAAGTTTTTGAATTGAATTCTTTCTTTTTTTATCCTTTATTTTTGTGTCTTGTGTCTGTACCTACTGACTACAACCTTTTTCCTTATTTCTATAGAGAACTTTCCGGGAATTCTTTACGTACGAAAACGACACGTGTAGGTTATGTGGAATAAGTCATTGAAGCGTTAAATCTTTCTAAACATTTAACTTAACACTTGATAACAATCGTCAAACTTTAGATAAGGTGATGATGTTTAAGGATAATTATGGGACTAGTAGCTTGAAACTATTACAACCGTTTTTTTTTAAGTGTCTCTCGCAGTTAGCTCTGAAGGAGTTCATACTCCGGTCGTTTGGCGAGACCTAATAAAAGGCCTCCAGACAAGACTTCAGAGACGATATATTAGAACCGTATAAAGAATGAACCTTCTGTACTTAATTGTAATGCAGTTAAATAATGACGCACATCACGAAGTAGAAAAAGCCCGAGCTACTTACAACAGTCGTGCGCGAAGCTGCGCCGGCGCCCCTGGCTGTGACGTCATTAGAAAATAGATCTGTGCAAGATCTACGGGTCAGAATACTAAATTTAACGCACACGGTTATTATATTTCAGTGAAATGTAAAACTGGAAGTTATTACTGAACAATAAAATACTGGACAACTAAAAAGATACGTAAGTAAGTTCAACGGCCATATAGGCGCAGTGGCAAGAGGACTGCTATAAATTATTGTGAGAAGGCATGCATGCTATTATTTATTATTGTATTATTATTTAATTGTGTTCAATTATTTTTGTGTTCTTTAATTATGTTATTGGTGTACACCGTTTAATTAAAGTAAAATTTAAAAAAATTGGCGCTGTGGCTAAGCGGACTGTTACGCTTAGGGCTTTGATTCCCGCTCGAGGTATTATGTGCGATCCGCAAATGTTTGTCCCGATTCTGGGTGTGTTTGTATGTGATTGTTCATGTTTGTGCAACACACCCACGATACAAGAGAAATGCCTAGTGTGGGGCGACGTTTATAAAAAAGTAAATATGTAGAGCTGACACTAACACCTGATGAATAATCAGAATTATAAGGTACCTGCACCCACAATAACCTTTCGTCTTTAACAGACACTAATCTAGACTGAGAATGACCATAATATGGAAAATCTACGATCCAGGAGAAATAACTAGTGTGGCGACGTTTAAAAAATATCTTAATACTTGCGATAAAGTGCAATAAACGACATAGTTACAGTTAGCGAAATGCTATCAATATGACCAAGTTTAAAGTTCTAATTCTAACAGTATAGGTACAGTCAGCAACACAAGTAGCTGTACATTTTAAGAAACCTTATGTCAAATAATTAAAGGAAAAAAACATACATTCCAATCATTGTTTAAAATTATAGAAGCATCCAAGTGATGATTTAAGACATATTATTTAAATCATTATTAAAATCTTAAATGCTTTATAGTCATGGCCACTTGTAAATTATATTAATCGAAATAACAATTTAAATAATATGAGCATTATTTAATATTAATTTCATTTATATAAGTATATAAAATGTAATTTAAATCAATTCAAATGTAAATCAAATGTTCTGCGTATATTTTATTATTAATATTTATCTTAATATTAAAATCTTTAATCTTTATAATTTTATCCTTATAAATATGCAAGAAACAAAGGGATTTTTATTTATTTATTTACTACATATAATATAAGAAGTGGTTTATCAATTAATGGTTTGTTTAAAAAAATATATGTTAAGCTAATTATGTTACTGACTGTACAAGTACATTTCCGAACTATCCTTTTAACAACACGACCGCGCAAATAAATATTGTTATTAGTTCAACAACATCACGATAAACAATAAATCTTACTACATTATAATAGAGTTCATATTTGCCGGTCACCCTAAAACTTCTCCCAATATTACCCAGATAAGGAAAGCTGTCTCGGCTTTACATTCAACAGAAATCAGAGGTCATCTTACACTGGTGGTACTATACAATTTAGTAAGACCTGTGGTACTGGCTGGAATGTATTGAATGGTAGGTCAAGATATATTGGGTTTTCCCATATACAATTTAATAAGACCTGTGTTTACTGGCTGGTATGTATTGAATGGTGGGTCAAGGTATATTGGAATTTCTGTATAGAGATATAATACTGCGGTCTCATCGGCAGTGAGCCGTGAAGATGTGTTGATCCCCAAAGATAACCGAACATTGTACAAAAGTTATGTTATTATACTTATTAGGCGTGTACACCAGAACGGCTAACCTTATTTCGAAGAAGAAACAAAATCAAATAATATTACTTGAGTTTTTCATATTTAGTGAATTATTCATTGTTTTTTGGAAGAGGATTTTGCAAGTGATATTAAATCATAGATACTATTATCGAAATTCAGTTGGCTTTTGGTCCTATGGTCGCAGGTTTGATGCTCGGAAGGCATCAGTTGGAATTTGGATCCAGATTAAATAAATAAAGTTTCAACGTCCGTTAGTTTTGTTGTCGAACTAACATCATAGTTAATTATTTGTGCGTGGTAGTATCTATAGTTTCTAACAAGAAAGGTGCCTACCCTAAGGGGCAGAAAGAAAAAAATTGTATATAGTTTAGGTACATAATATTATACTAGATTATATTCCCGAATGTGTAGACTGATGTCTGGAAAATCCCAACACACACACGCACACACACACTCACAGACACACACAGTCGCCAGATATTATACTGAAACTAGTTAAACGTCAATTATGTTATTAATCCCAATGTAATTATGGGCGAGCTGGGCATCAACCGGGCACAAATCCAGACTCCGTACTGCTACTAAAAATGACCTAACGGAAATACCCAGTAACACTGCCCGGGATTCGAACCCTCGACCTCTTGCTCAGCGGTCGCTTAACCAACCAACGAGGCAGTCTTATGGTACATCAGAAAAAAAAATTATAGTCATCAAATAAGTCCAAACAAATAGCCTTGACAACAATATTTCAATTCTGCTAATGACACGTAATACATCGCCATATCACTAACTTCCAATAACATGGCGGACGGTAGAAATACAAGTGTCAAGTATCCTCTGTAAACAATGAGTTGGCGAAATACTACACGTACAGTCACGTACCAAGAACCTACAGGTAACTAACGCAACTAAATATTAATTATTAAAATGGTAACGGTACCGCTAGATTAAGGGATAATGTGACTTTAATATGGTCCCTGGCCTTAATTGCCTTGTTTGCTGACCGTACTACACTGCTAAGGTATTAACGAGAATTATTTTTAATACTGAAGACTATGTTTAGAATAAATTATAAATTATTTTTATTACTGTAAGTAGGTTTACAAGAAAACGAAATTATTTTTTTTAAATAATGACCTGAGTGCACACGTCATTATTTAAAAAAACTAGATGTCTGCATTTCCTAATTGACCACCTTTGAGAAGAAAAGTAGACTCAGTGATCTCTCGAAGGTCTGTTTTGAAGTCTAGACAAATACAATTATCTATGTGAGAACAGTGAAGGTCTGAGATGTGGTCTGTATGGTTTGTGACTTGTAAAGACGGGTAATGACCATAATAAAGATATACACATTACATATAACATCACGCCTGTATACTCGACGGGTCAGGCAAAGGTGTAGCTATACCTACGAATAGTACGTGCGCATTTTGTCAGTTAAGTTATAGTCTATTGCCGACCGGGTACAAATCTAGACTTCGTGCTACTACTGAGAATCACCTAACGGAAAAACCCAATAACAGAATGCGTGCACCGGGATTCGAACCCAGGACCTTATGCTCAGCAGCAGAGCTTAACGACTACAAGACCAACGAGGCCGTTGATATTAAAGATGGTTGTAATATATAATAAATGAGTTACTAAAGGTGAAAAAAACGACTGATGTTTAATTGTTATTAAAGGTGTATGAAAACAAAAACATAACATCACGCCTGTATTCCCCGAAGGGGTAGGCAGAGGTGCACATACAGTACACCCACATTTCGCCTGTTATGTTTTTAGGTCCCAATGTAATAGGGGGCGAGCCTATTGCCATCAACCGGACACAAATCCAGACTCCGTGCTGCCACTGAGAATTACCTAATAGAAAAACCCAGTGACACTTTTCCCGGCCCGGGATTCGAACCCAGGACCCCGTGCTCAGCAGTCGAGCTTGGCAACCACTAGACCAACGAGGCAGTCAAAACAAACAACATACAAATGCCACTAACCTGAGCTTCAGAAGTTTCAACGCTGCTTATATCATCTGAAGACGTCAAAAGGCCTATGTACCTAAATAAAAATACACACAAACAAATAATATAAAAAAGCAACACAATAGAATAATATAAACGTAAATCCGTACGAAATATCTTCGAATACCTATGACAATATTATTATGAAACATAAAAAGGTAACACAAAATAGTCAATCCGTGAAAGACACAGATAATAATTAAAAAAAAAACAATTACAAAAAAATACACAAACAATTAACATAGCAAAAATAATACTAAATAACAAAATAGTCAATTTTCATCAGCTTTTTCAATTTTCTTGGGGTATTTTCCTTTGTTCTTCATAGATTTATCAGGCATTATCTGGTTCTAGTAGTTAAGTCCAGGTCGAGACTTCCACTACGTCACATCACACGTTGTACCACGTAGACCACGTGACTGTGAGGTAATGGCCATTTCAACCCTGAACCGCTTCTCTCTTCAACTCATCTTCTTTCTCTTCTGGTTTTAAACAGGTGCGCAAAAGGTATGGTAATGAAGGAATAAGTTCTTATTGTTCTTACTATTTACACTGCCAGCAAAACTAAGTAAGAACTAAGTATTTTTTTTTTTTTTTCTTAACTATAGAAGTTTGAGTTAAAATTAAAAATTGCTTTATAGTTTAAATTGTCAACTTTCTTTAAAATTACAGTGAACTATGCTTTATTAACATTCAACATCTCCGTTTTTTTTATTTACTTGAAAAGTTATTGCAATTCTAAAGTGTGATACCTACTTAGTTTTGCAGGCAAAGCATGTAAAAGTCATAGAGATAAGCGGATGTTATTCTTACACATAGTTTATGCTATTTTATTTTATTTATTAACACTTTACAGCTTGCATAGACAACACAATTACATAATTTGAGCTGTACGCCAATAATAAAGTACACAAATTAACAGTATTAATAACGAGAGTAAACTAAAACATGATTTTTGTCACATACACGAATAATAGATTTTGAATACCAACTATTTAAATAAAAATAAAACCGCGATTATATCCGTAAAATAATTTTATTTCAATAAAATATCGCAGGAATAAAAATAAAACACAGATACTGGGTGGTATTCTAAAAAATCACAACTTGCTGCAAATTAATAATAATATTTCGATTAAACCGTAAAAATACGATACTTAAATAAATAACACAATAAAACTTTAAATTGTCCGTCAAAATTAATTGTTAAGTTATTAAAATATCCTCAAACACAACCGCTAATAAAGAGCTCAAATAATAAAAAAAAAAACACTCACAGTTTACCACCTTAGCCGTCAGGACTCCAGGCAGGCACCAACATACTCCGGCAACACGCAGCGTACTACTGAAAAAATAATACACAAAATCACAGAAAATTTCCCAAAAATACTTGATATAAGCCCACGCTTTCCTAATAATCTTAATTAGCGACTTAAGTCTCCGTAACCTAGCAACGGACGATGTTATTATTACAAAGGAAAATAACAGGTATCTTTTCTACCATAATATTTGTTATTTGATCATTTTTATTGTTTTAGGTGGGTACGGTTACCTCCCTTTAATAATAAAGAAAGGACTAATGTTTCTAAGATATGTTTTATTTATTATTTGTTAGCAGAAAACACAAATTGTTTTGGAAATATGATATTAATTGAAACAGATAAATCTTTTTGCTTGATAAATATTACTTGGTATTTTGATATAAGCTAGACAACATAGAATCTAGAGTTTTGCTACGTAACATTATACGTTTCTTTAGAAAATGTTACTTTTTGATTTAACACAAGTAGATAGCCTAGACCAATGTTTTAACAAAGTTGCCTCACTCTATAAATTTATTCTGTATCATGGTGTAAAATTGTAAATGACCAGACTCAGAACAAACATCTGCGGATCACACAATTTTCTATCCCGTGCGGAACCAAACCCACAATCCCCTCGCTCAGCAATCCAATCGCTTATAACCTCTGCCAATCTAATGGTGGAAGTCCAGTTTCGAAACCACAAAAAGGTAAGAAAGAAACAGGCTTGACACTAATTGCCATTAATTGATCATTGCGTACTTATAACAAGGTTATATAACGAAACGGGATGGGATTTACCACCTACCGTTATAGTCGAACTTGAATTTGAAGCTCTGCTCACCCTTCTGTGGAGGATTTACAACACAAATACTAGCTAAGTATCCTGACTGCATGACAATAAGGAAACTTATAAAAGAGACTATGTGTAGTCTACAAAAACGTGCGTAGGTACTGCCCTGCGAGCTATTAAAATGGCGAGCTAATAAAACAAAATGGAGTAAGTATAATAATTCTAAATTTAAAAAGAAATCCTCTGTTCTATATTTAATTGTTTAGTTCACGATGCTATGTACGCCCCATTAAAAACTCGTATAAAATTAAAACATACTTTTTGGTAAAGTAATAGTTGATTACAAAAGTATATTTAATTAGTCCGTTATTATATCTGTAACTTAATTAGAACTAGTAAGTCAAGGTTAAAAACTGTTAGACTAAATTTAAATATGCACTAGTACATAAGTACATACATAGCTATATTTCCATTGATTCCCAGTAATAATAATGAAGTGTGAAACTTACATGGTGCGTCGCGGTCAGCCAGCTGCGCAGGAGTGGGCCGATGGCAGGACGCGCCGGCGACGGACAACTTGCTGACGCAGCAGTCTGGTGCAACGACAGGGGTTCTGCACTTTGTTGCATTTATATTGGAAGGAATAATTTAATATTTATTCACTTTTTATAATATGTATATTATTAGTATAGTATTTTCGTTGTAACGAAAATAAAACTTTTTTGTACAGTTGCATCTAGTGTATTAATAGAAAAGGGACGTATTTGATCCAAATAGGATAAACTTGAACATTATTTTTTCAAACCATACAAATATTTTCTTTTAAACGGTAATAGAACCTGTGACCGATAGCGCAGAAAACAAAAGGAATTCACTTGAGCTTGAGCTTTCATATTTCAATGTTCATTTTTAGATGCGATCTATTTACCATAGCACCGCTTTGTAAAATGGTACTAATTACAATAATTTCTTTTTTAGAGAAACAAGGGTGTATTTCCCTTGTATTTTAGGAGGGGACTTACCTATTCGACTTCGACTGTATTTCTTCCGGTGAATGACTATACAAATTAAATACAGGTGTTAAGGATTTTCAGCCTGAATTATACAATAGCAATACTATTGTAACACCTCCTACTTGCGGTCACCAATATGTGTAAATTATTAGGCAGTTTATAAATAATCCGAATAACTTTTTAAAACAACGGCAAATCCTTTGTATATTTAATCAATATCTACTAATGCGTTTGATAAATAGTAAAATACAAACATTCAAACCGTGGTCGATATGATCATGACAGATGGTACAGGGAGATTAAAATCCGCTGGTTTAATTACAAAGTGTTAAAACAAAACTAGGTGCTACGGCTATAAATCATATTTTAATATTACCAACAATAAATACAGGTTATCCTGAAATTAAATTACAGTTAAATAAATACTAACTCACATAAATAACAACAATAACATAACAGCACGCCAGTTTTCCCCGTAGGGGTAGGCAGAAGTAAACTTACAGTACACCCATATTTTACTAGTTATGCAATAGGTCCCAATGTAACAGGGGGAGACCCTATTGCCAATTTGCCATCAACCGGGCACAAATCCAGACTCCGTGCTGCTACTAAGAATTGCCAAGTAGAAAAACCCATTAACACTTTGCCCGACCCCAGATTTGAACCCAGGACCTCATGCTCAGCAGTTGCGCTTAGCAACCACTAGACCAACGAGGCTGTCATCATCGTCCTACATAAATGTAATGTTTAATATCATAGTAGAATATGTCTGCTATAGCGGCATTTGCAGGCCTACAACGTAGACTGTCCTGCTTTAGGAGTGGGTAAGAGCTGATTTAAGAATAAGTACCATAGACGTGACATCTGGGATTAATTTAAGGGTGGGTTTACTTGTTAGTGAAGTTTTGTACGGATGACCTAGGCGAACATACCTAGACCAAATCGGAGATGTTCTGCAAAAAGGGCAAGTGAGGAGTACCCTCAACCGAAGAGCGTGTATGAGGAATGTGATGCGTGTGAATGAAGCAAAAGAAGTATGCCAGGATCGTAGCAAATGGAAATCCGTGGTCTCTGCCTACCCCTCAGAGAAACAGGCGTGACTTTATGTATGTACGGATGCGGTCGAAAAGAGGTCTTTCAAATGTATGACGTAAATGTATTGTTCGGTGAGAGGTCAGCCCGCGCTCTGAATGTTGATGCTCCTGTTATTTAAGACTCCTATACTTAACTTTTCAGAACTTGTAAATAGTAGGTGTGGAAGACATTGTAGCTGTCAAAAATATATTTTCACAGAGTCTAAACCTCGCGGTTGTAGTACAGTAGCAGGCCACTGATAGCCCAGTGGTATTACTGGATATAATCCCTTTTGATAAATCATGCCCCGTTTTTTTGTGTGTCCTGAAACTCCATAACTTTTTGAAGTGTAGGATTTTCACAATACTAGACCTGAGTGGCTAAGCGATTGGACTGCTGTGCTTATAAATAAAATATAATAAATAAAATTTCGCGATCCATGGATGTGTCCCGAGACTTGGTGTTTTTTTATGTGATATATCATGTTTGTGAAACGCACCCACGATACAGAAGAAATTACTAGTGTGGGGCGACGTTTTAAACAAAATAGTTATGAAGAATGGTGACATTGGGAGCAGGAGTAGTAGGACTTCATAATCATCATCATCCGAAAGACGTCCACTGTTGAACAAAGGCCTTCCCCTTGGAACGCCACAATGAACGACTTAAGCCCAACTATAGTCCTTTAAATTTCTTCTTCTAAAATAAATTGAACTTCACTAATATAAATAATTAACTTGATGACACCTGGCCCGGTATCGGGTTACCTTGTGAAACATTCGTCGCCAGCGTTCCCGGGCTGCAACAAATACCTTAAAACTTACGTACGTGCATTTTGATCACGTTAAAACTGTATAGAAATCAGAAACCCTGTAGGTAGTCACTAGACACCGATTTGCAATTTTACTTTGATGTTGTAAATGATGATGCGTTGTTTTTGGCACGTGTCGTCCTTGGTAAATACCTGTTGGTTTATTAACCGACTTCAAAAAGAAGGAGGTTCTGTATTCGTCTGCATATTTTTTGAAATTAAGTTGTATTTCATACCTACATACCTTACCACATATAATTGCGCCGCTGATCGTCGAATAGGTAGGTGGATGCGATCTGCTGCATCGAAAAGCACATCCTTATTTGACCGCACGGTAGAAATTCTATGTAAACTAGATAAAGGATCAGAGATGGGGAAGTTATTGCCTATTTTGAAACGAGCAACTAATTTAAAAAATACGTCGCCCCACTCTGTAAATTTCTCCCGTATCGTGGGTGCGTTCCACATACATCCAGACTCGGGACAAACGTCTGCCGATCGCACAAGTTTCTGCCCCGTGCGGGAATCGAACCCAATCAGGTCGGCATTCGATATTTTTGTGTTTTTTTGGAGCCTTTAGGGATCACTGTAACTATCAACAATGAAGTAGACTAAACTTCCCTATGGTGTATGCTGTCTCTGTACTAAACATATTGTGAATTTGAGATTATTTAAGTATAGATAGTGATGAATTGGTCAGGAAACATGACCGTTAAGATATTTTTACTATGAATTTGATGGTTTTGTTTAACCAAAACCTGAGTATAATTTTGAATTTAAAACATTATTTCGTAACACTGCCTCGTCAGGCAGTGTTATTAGGTTTTCAGTAGCACCACGGAGACTGGAATTGAGCCCGGTTAATGGTAATACGTTCGCCCCCTATTAGGTACATTAAGACCTATAAGAAAACTGGCGAAATGTAGCTGTACTATAATGTGCACCTCTGCCTACTCCTGGGAATACAGGCGTGATGTTTGTTATTAGGAAAAATGGGCATTTATTAGAAATAAAGCGCTAGATAGCTGTTGTAACCAACGATCAATGTTATAGGAGATAAGAAAACGGTTTAACTTATAACAATTACTTTTTATTTTATGTAGCCTGTTAGGTGCCCCACTGCTGGGCAAAGGCGTCCCCATTATTCCTCCACAAAACCCTGTCCAATGCCATTACAGGCCATGTCTTTCCCGCAAAGATGTCCAAATTATCTCGCCATCACCTTCTCGGTCTGTTACGTTAAATTCTTGTAAAATAACTCTTGATAGAGTAATGCCGAAAAAGTAAAATTTGAGGTAGGTAGCGCCATCTCTTGGCACAAGCAGATTCTAAAAGGTAAACTACCAAATTGTACCCTTCGCTTTTTACCCGACTGCGCTAGGGTTATGATTTCTTTTGTTATATTTATTATTCACTAACAAGGCCCCGCGGTGTTACCCGCTACATTTCTACATTTTTTGGGATAAAAAGTAGTCTGTGTTAATCCAGGGTGTCAGCTACCTCCATATGAAATTTCATTAAATTCCATTATATAGATTTTACGTGAAAGAGTAACAAACATCCATCCTTACAAACTTTCACGTTTATAATATTAGTAGGGGTTTAAAAAAAATATCATATGGCTTTTTACTAGGTAGGCACTTGATTATTTTTCTGAAGCTTATGACTGTTATTATCAACCTAATGACCGCCTAAGGGCTAGAATGGTGATTTAGGCCCGGCGCCGATCGACACAGCATGACAAGGAATCCTTCGGAATAACTAGATCATCCTTCCTTTTCCAGAGGATGACAGCCTTTTTGAAGTAAGACTTAGGCTTATAGAGCCTATAGTAAGGTCTTATGAGGGGGAAATCACATTAATATGATAATAATGGTCCTGCAGACCTCACTCCTCTGATTCTTGACCTCTGGACAAGATTTAATTGTTTCCTTTCCTCAGTATTCGTTATGTATATGAATTGATATAGTAAGGGTATTTAGGGAAACCAGTATTGCAATAAAACAAGTAATTATCAATCATACAATATGTATTTAATATAAGATACAGTACTTGTGACAGGTGGACAAACCATTTCATTTGAAAAAAACCTTAATAATCACTACATTGAACAAATTTCAAATTTAAATTAACATTCACTATTATTATGCCCAAATGTGTGATAAATTAATTGAGGTAGATTACCCATCAGTTTGTGGGTTCAAATTATAATTAATTTCACCGATTTCACCATAGGGTATAAGCAAATAAGACAACGCATTAAACATTATACTATATATAATTAAATATCTACAAATTGAATAAGTAGTGCACACTATTTGGAATACACAGGCTCCGCATAGTAACTATTGTATTCAAACATTTACAATAAAGGAGAACATTCATATAATAAACGTATAATATAGGAAACGTGTTTGAAAGATAACTCGCGAACATTACCACTAGACTATCCCGCGCTGCCCGCGCTCCCCCTCCCCCTGGCGCGAAGCAGATTACAGTACTATGCAGAATAATACTTAATAATAAATACTTAACTATTTACATTCCTTGAGTTTCTGTCTAAGCGCGAGCGGAAAAATAAAAACCACCATTAGTTTTGTCAAAAATGGTGTTTACTTAATTTTTCCGCTCGCTGTAACTTTACAACGATGAAGCGCGCCTGCAAGACGGCTGTAATGTGTTTCACGCCTTCACAATCCACCAGTGGACACACCGCACACAAACAAAGCTCACCAAACTAAATAGGGCTTAAATAAAATTGGCAGCGACTACCATTGTTCCCGTTGTATACTCTGTCACGTAAAGTAAAAGGTTTTGCATGCGAGTGAGCCCGCGGTGAACTAACATTATTATTTCTCTGAGCAATTAGTGAACGGTCGCGCCGCACAGACATGCAAAACCGAACTCAAACTCACATCGACACGAATCTATGACTATGGTGGCAGTGATAAAAATATATTGTATCTTTTAGAACTTACCAATATGTATATCAATGTATTTTTCGATATAATTTCATCACCTCGCCCGAGGAGGTTCGTCTTCACAAAATATCATCTCTGCCTAACATTTTGAACAACTAACACTAATCTAATGTTTAATTAATTTTAGTCCGATTATTAGCAAAACACTAGACATTTTATCGCGTCGTAAATATAGCGAAACGAAATTTGTACTCAAGCATTTTGATAGGCCAAAATGTGTTTGTATAATATGTGCCAAACTTTGTTCTCGTAAGTAAATTAAAAGTTAAATTGAGCGACACTTACATGTCCATGAACAACACTCACGGACCGCTACCAGGATCCTCTCATACATTCTCATCACAAATCTGTTGCACTGCCGATTTCTGAGATCAAATAATCAAGTCCATATTGTTACACGGATAGAACAAAATTCATTTTGTCTTTCTGATTTTGGTGTCGAATTTCACTAAAAAAATAATTTATAAAAAAGCGAGCCAATAAAATATGGCACTACGATCAGTGCTGAAAAATAATTACTCTAATTTTTAAATTTAATAAAAAAATAATCAGTACGTTGGAAATGCTCCAAAATGAAATCTAAACTGTATGTTAGCATACGATCCCCCAAAACACGCGAACAATCAGGCACCAACTTGACTACTAGAGAAATTTTCCTAACCACTTCTTTGGGTCCCCCCCACGAGCGGCCGTCCCCGCACTCCACCCGGCCGCAGTCCCCCCCCCCCTCACCACAATAGTGACCTCGTTACCTACAGCGCGCTCGCACGCTATTCATGCCTAAGGCTCCCTCTATAGTACAATACACATTCAATTTTCACACTATTCGTCTAGGGGCCGATTTTACACTACTAAATGAATCTAATAAAGTCTCCATTCCAGTTTACGACAAGCGAAAGTCTGAAAAATACGTTATGGTGTTCTAATTAAGACAACACCACGTTCACACAATTCGTCCTAACTTAACGCTATAGGCACTAACTAAAAAATACTAGCGAGATCGTGTGAGCACAGAACACAATTTTATATTCACTTGTATAATCCCTTATGGCTAAAAGGCATTAATAATCTGACAACGTCTGTATAGGGCCATCCAAAAGTTCATTAACGTCTAGACTTGGTGTACTAAACCTGCTATTGACGGTTATCATTGGCATGTATCTGTTACCAGAGCTATGTATAACGACCGGAGACATTTCATATAACTTTGCCAGATGCACTTAGATCATAGAAACTGCTTCAGTTGCGACCTTATTTAACAATTAATTTGGTGTTTCCTTTGCACATAGATTAACTCTAAGTTTATCATAATATGAACACGCAACATTGCTTTCTATAACTTACAATATATTATTGAACATTTCAAGGCTCTTTATATTTCAATGATCTAAAAACATTCGCCGCTACATTAAATATTACTTCACAACAGCTTTACTAAATCCTCTGTACCGTACCCTTGTGCATACAACACTAGCTCTGTTATTAGAATCTCAATCAAACAAGTGTAAATTAACGTTCTTCGACAACAAACACACGCTTATAAATACTTATGGCGTAATTTAGAATTAGACGGCACTAGTCTACGTAAACTACGAATATTACTAAAAACCTTTGTTTTGCTCTTATTGGATCGGTTCGTACTCCGATCCTTTTGGAAATCGGTATATGGAAGACATTTTCGTATCGCAACTAGCTTATTCAAAAATACCTTTGCGCCACTTTAACCATCTTTACACAATGAGCTTACGGCTTACCAATGTAATAAATGTATATGAACTATATTTAGTTAGTTACTGCTGCTACTATGGTCAAGTACAACGAGTGACGCAGTAAGTATTCTTGTTAGTACACAAGGCCAATTCCCTTCGAAACGTTCAAAATAGATATATCATCTCAATCCTAAAAAACGGCTACTGGAATCGGCCTTATGTAACCCTCCAATTATTCCGGTACTTCGGTAATTTAGTAGACTAGTGCTATGAAGACAACATGCGTTTATTGCTGGCAAACTTACGTCTACCCTCAAACATACTATTCGTAATATCATAAGTACAAAACTAGTGTTGTATGTAGAAAGGCGGCCTTTCAACAAACAAACCGCATTTCATAAATTGAATAAGAAATTTACTCTATATCTTTAAAAATCATTGCTACACTATTGTAAATGTATATTTATGTATCACGCAAAAATACAGCTAATCTTGTGCGTGGAACAAACGTCGGTTATCAATATAATCTTATCACAAAACTTTTATTGCTAACAGTATCGTCGAGGCTAGAAAGTTGCAGTACAACTTCTAATGGCAGTGATGCAGTTACTCCTACTGGCAGTGATGCAGGTTACTCTACAGACTGTCGAGTGTCCGGCGTCGCCGCGAGAACAACAAGTGGAATCATACGTCCAATATCAACATTGTTCGTCCTACGCTACACTAACAGCGTTTCGTTTGATATGACTACCGGCACGCTGCGCACGCGCCGCCGCCCGCTCAGGGGGCGGGCGGGGCGCGGGGATCTAATTATAACTAAAAGCGAAATTATTGAATACTAATCTAAACCGCTCTCTCGGAGTCGATTTGTCCTACTATGTACAGGTTGGCAGTGATGCGTATCGCTGGTCGTCCTTACGTCTACTTACCCTAGCGGACCGCCGCGTCCTATGTTACACCGGAGGCGAGCTCCGTCCCTACTATACACTTCCAGCTAAATATGTACACGTTGTTACTACGACGTCGATGAACGGACGCGTTAAGGCTCGATATTTCGACCGTTCAATATCATTATAAAAAAGCATCAGTCTTGTGAATAAAATTTAACTTTCTGCTGTATAAGCAGTCTAAGCCGCGTCGCGGCCTCTCAACAATCTTTGGCGAGAATTTCCCTAAGTCGGATATCGTCGGCCGTCGGCCCGTCGTCGGATCGACATCTGTCTCGCTCGGCGTCACACCGCTACGCGCGCATTTCCTACGTTTACATTCATCATTTACAATATTCTAATTAAACGAATAGTTATAAATTTCATACATTCTTCGAACAATCAATTCGTAGACCGGCGAACGCGCCGGGGAGCGGACGTTCGTCACAAAAGTATTAACTAAAATGGAATTAATCTCACACAAATAAAAAAATTGACTCGCATAAAATCGCATCTTCATCCGAAGTCACGAGCGGTCCAGTCCCCGGCGCGGTGCGGCGCAGCTCGGCGCGTTGCAGCCGGCGGCGGCTATCGGCCGCACGGCCAGAAGGCGTCCCCCCCGTGCCGGCGGCCCAGCTTCCTCTTGCGCGCGCCGCTGGGCCGCTCGGCGCTGTCGGCGCGGTAGGGCAGCGGCGCCTGCCACCACTCGGTGCGGGGCTCGGCGCCGGGCGGCGCGGGGCGGCGCGCGGCGCAGGGGCGCGGCAGCGAGCGGCGCGGCGCGGCGGGCGCGGGCTCGGGCAGCACGCGGCGGTAGGAGGCGCAGAACTGCGCGTACAATGCCACCTTGGTGTGCGCGGGCAGCGCGGCGATCTCCACGCGCTTCACCCGCTTGACGTCCTTCTCGGGCACCCACTCGTCCTCCAGCCTGTAACGGTAAGCGCTCCGTTAGGACCGGCCCGGGCTCGTGCCACAGAGAGGCAGCTGCAAACACAGTTTAATACCCGAGTGGTGTAATGTTGACCGGCTTCTGAAATAAACTTATTTTTTCTCTCTTTGGAAAAAATGAACCAAATTTTCAGAGTTTGTGTTTGCAGCGATCATGGGCACCAATCCCACATTGAATTGTGTACCCAATTCTTTAATTCATAATTTAGTGGAGTAACATTCTGTAGGTATCGTAAAAATGTTGCCAGCCAAAATTATTCATTTTAAACGACTCAAACACATAGAACTACAACTTGTGTTGTTTTTCAACTGACTAAAATAACAATTCTCTCCGCTGAATTATGAACCAGAGTATGTAGGTAATACTAACATGCGCAAAAGCTTGTTTTTTTTTTTCAGATAAAATAAAAATGTTACGTCAAAAGCCCAAAACTAAATCTGTAGTAGGACTGGCTAACCCACCTAATTGCTAGCAATAACAGACAAATAAATCTTGTATTTTAATTATTAAATGCTGATTAATTATCGATTTGAGATAAAATTGCAAGTATTAGGAACAATATAAAGACAATATTGAAAGAAATACTTCATCAATGCTAGCAACTTTGTATTTGTATTTTACTCTGTGTGGCACTCTTATGTCAACATCGAACATGCTAAGCGAAGCATTTTGCTAAGGGAAGGGATCAATTGTGTTTGCCAATTTGAAGCGCCCAATCGCCAGTTAATGCTAATTTTGTTTCAGGATAAAAAAGTGACATTATATGACCATAAGGGCTAAAAAATAATATCATGCACTATAAAATAATATAGAAATATGTTATTTTGAACTCTACGGGATTAGGGTTAAATAAAATGTTGAAAGTTACATACGTAAATGTTCAACCTAATCTGAAAATTGATTATTCGAATAAGAATGAGAGCTAAAATAAATTATCATTAAAATTATAACACTGCTAACAGCCATACATTTTTGAAATCACTATGGCAAAAGTAAAACTATGTTGTTGATTAAAGTGCATTTACTACAACTAGCATTATACTCTGAAAATTTAAAATGTAAGTAAAATAACACCAATGACATCATATCCTGTAACACTACTGACCCACCTTTGTTTACCTGGGCACAATATTATAACTACTACGACAGTTTGAGCTGTTGATTAGTAAATACTCATTAGTATTTTACTTATAAAATCGACAGTCATATCTTAACATTAATGTATAAAAATGTTACATCTTAGCATTACGTGTACATATAACTAACGCGTCAATCATTCTTCTTCTTAACATCTACAACTAGAGGAATTGATCTGGTTTTACTGCTTGGGGTAATACTATCAAATTTGTAGATGCCAATAGACTTAATACGGGGTTTAGTTAATGCCGGTATGATCCTCGTTTATGAATAAGAGGGTAGAAGTCTAGACATATTATTAGGACTATTCTTATATAGGACCCAAGGGTCTTCCCCAGTACCCAAGCCTACTCCCTGTTTGTGCAAACCAAGTTATTACACCATTACTCTAGTTCTCTTACTATCATTCATGTCTGTTCTAGCCAATAACGCCAATGCTTACCTGAAAACATCATACATTGTGACATCGTAAAATAAACATTTATTTTAAAGATATAAACGTTAACGTAACTGCAATAATAATTTGTTGTCTCATAACTATATGGTTACAATTTAAATTACTATGACTTGTTTAAACTTTACATCCTTAATTTAAATTGGTTACTGACTATTGTTGAAATTGTTGTAAATTTACTTTATAATGTCCATGCGATTCAAATTCTTTCACACTCACATTTTAAGGATAGGATCAAAGTCAGTGAAAGCATATTTATTGTTTATGTCAGTTACAAAGATAGCTGTTGGCTTGCACGCCTTACGACTACCATCACATTTAAATAGCTCTACTAATTTTAATATTCAAATATCAGTAGGTATACTTAATTAAACTGACTTTGTTCCTATGCTCCTTGGCTCCTTGCAGACTATTACACTGACACCTGACAGAGTCATACATACAGACACACACACACACACACACACACACACACACAGGTAGGTAGGAGGGGTGACTTACACATGCGGCGGGTAGTAGGTGACGAGCGCCTCGCGGCGTCCTTCGGCGGCGTTGTAGCGCGTGGCGGACAGCGCGGCCAGCAGCGTGAACGTGTGGCGGCCGGGCGGCTCGCGCAGCGGGCACGCGCCGCACAGGCGCCAGCGGGACGCGCGCGACAAGCGCCACGCCAAGCCCTCCATCATGCCCGCGTCGAAGAAGTCGAACATGCGCGCTGCGGGCCAGAGGACACCATGGTATTAAAGCCCGTTACCAGCGAATATGATAAGCGTAGGTACCTAAGGCTGTTATCACCCTGGCGATTTGTGAGCGAGGTCAAAGTGAGCGCGCGACGTATTCGCCACTGACACGATCGTCGCGCCGCGAGCTCGCCTCACTTTGATTGAATCCGAATTTTAACTGACTTTCCAACTACCGAATAATATTTCATTTAATTTCATACTTGTATAAAAAAAACTAAGCAAATAACAAACAGACGACTTTCGTAAATCAAAGCCAAATTATACAAAGTGCACAGAACGAAAAATAGAAAAAAAGTTACTTAGACGAGTAGGTATAATGGCAGGCTGCTATTTACTGCTTACAAACATTTCGTCAGACAGTTTTTAGTTATAAATACCTACTTAAAATTGGAATATAATTGCAAAATAGCATGCACTAAATAGCCTTGAAATTATAACACTCAATTTATCCTATGGCCATATTTTAATCGGTCGCTACCAACATCTTCATCTTTTTACTATGGCATAAGAATTAAAAAGAAGTGTGAACTCACCAGACCAAGGTTGTCGCCTATACCGCAGTTTCTTGCCATTCCTGCGAATGAGTTTGACGGAACTGTCAGCTGTCTTCTTGCCGGCTCCAGAACTGGGAGACGCCTCGTTGAAGTGGTTGTTGACATGGCGCTCCAATAATATCTGTAATGTACAACAACACGTAAGAAATTATGAAATCTCACGCTAGTTGATTGTTGTTACTGTGGAAGTACAAATAAAGGAAAAGTCTTTAACATCATTATTGTTAAAATAAGCATGTTAGTAAATCATTGTTTCTACCTAACTATCAATATAATTTTACGTTAAAGTTACGCTTTACGCATTGTAATAAAAAAGACATTTTTATTTGTTTTTGAATCCGAACTGATATGTTGTAAATATTTTTATTCACGATAGCTAACGTTTATAAGTATTTTTGTATTACCGTCTTGTGTTAAATATATCTAGGTATACATCAGTAATTCAATTTTTAAATATATAGTTAATATTAGTTTTTGTAGTGTTTTTAACAATATATAAAAATCGCATAGAGTTACAAAGCATTATTAAAAGTTATTGATGAAGGCGAAAAGCTCAGAGTCCTTATGAACTAATTACATCTAACACCAGTTCATCTACTAAGTACTTGCTTTTGTACACTACACTTATACCGCAGCTCCACGCGTCGTGTTGAAAAAAATAAATGATACATATCAAAATCACCGCATTTAACACTTCGACTGCCATGGGACAATTAATACCGTCTAGTTTCACATAAACGCATTTAAACCTCTACCAATGCAATAGGTCCAATTTCACGTTTTCATTGCAATAATTATATTGGACTACCCAGAAAAGTGAATTGAAAATAATAAATAGTATAGAGTTTGGGCAAAATTTATAAAATAAGCCTGGTACATTATTTTTAATCATGTTTTATTTTGATTTATTTATTATCCACTTATGTTAGAATAATGAAACACTGCATATAAAAGCATCAAATTGAACCTAATATTGTCGGAAGTTACAGCTGTTAATGTCCAAGATGACGATGTTATCGCTTTCATTTCGATATTAACATTTACGCTGAACGTTGAATAGCGGTCAAAGGGGTAAACCCAACGAGTTTATAGGTCGACAAAAATAAATAAAATCTCAGAAGTGGTTCCAGCCATCGAGGGTTCTCTTTGGCATCGTCTTCGTGTCCTTGGGGAAAGAAAACATATAACAAGTTTATCGTTTTGTATATACGTTGGACTGCTACTGTCGTAAATTAACGTCAATATGGCGACATCACGCGACGTGCATGTTGGGAATACGGCCGTATATTTTTTTGGAAATGAGATACAAATCATTTTTGGCTTTAGTGCTTTATCTTGAGTTATTACCAATATTAAGTATTGCAAGGTACGCGTTAAGTATATCGTGATATGCCATACATAATCTAGTGATGGGATCACACCACTAGACAAAATATTTATTTACTTTATCATTTTTTTTTTAATATCATTTTTCAATATTAAGGTTCCATTGATTGGTTTGTTTTGAATATTAACGTTTTGTATTTTTTTTATCTTTTTGATATTAGAAGTCACAGAAATTTTACCATGCTAAAGTTCAACCATCATGAAATAAACATATATTTTTTAGTATGTTCTTTATGAAAGGTTTGATCACATATCATGATCCAATCACTCGATTGGACGTTATATTGTTATATTGACAATACATTTTAGATCAATTAGGTTAGTAAATTGACAATTTCAAAAAAGTACACGAGGTTTACAGCGATGGTAACACGAGGATACATTTTGAAACCGTAGATTTACTGCTTAAAAATCCAAAAGTACACACAGAAATTAACCTTACCACCGCCGAACAGGTCATTGTAAAAAATTCTCAAAACATTGATAGCTAAGTTTCATCTAATTATTGTAATTGCAATTTTCTTAATGGAATATCGAGAAGTTCATAAAAACAATAAAAAAACAAAAGGATTATCTTAATTTGAGTGCTTTTTTAAAATATGTTTTAAAGGTCGTTGGCGGGGATAAGGTTCATTGAATTACCTAGTGGTGTTTTAAGCCATTTCGGTATTCCAATACACATGATAATAAAATATAAAAGTCTTAATTCTAGGGATATTCAACTGCAGAAATAAATCTATTCTAATTACATTATGGCTATACTAATAGAGAAGTTAATTTTATATTTCAATTACTCATGTTTCTCAATGTTGAGCGGTGATTCCAAACATCAAACACGTTATAAATGATGGAGATCATTTACATCTAAAATACTACTTGCCTACGTAAAGTAACATATAATACAAATATTTTCGCATATACTTGATAAAATATTTCACTGTACGTTGATACTTTTAGTTCTGCATTCGTTCGGTAATTGTGGATGGGTATAAAATAAAATTGAACGCACTAAATGTACGAAGAATACGAAAAACTTTATGAATATGCAAATAATTAACCTTCTGTATAAATACGTATTTTTGAAAATAAACTAAGTACTATGTAACTATAGTTGTATTCGCATCAGTAAAAATTGCGTCATGTGTACCCTGTATAGCGAAAATTCTTGTACGGATGAAATTTAGGATATGCCCTTGTATAACTTTAATAGATAAAACGGTAAGGTAATAATCAATTTTTATAATTATTGTAATAATGAAGTGTACATACGCAAACAAAACTTTTCACTATATCCAACAAATAAATTCGTTTGTTGGATTTATGTATTGCGCAAAAAATTAAAGTTGACGCTTAAAGTTTGACGCACATTTGCCATTTTGACGCCAATTGCTTGTTTATGCCGATGCCACGCTCAACACACAACGCAAATTCTATTGTTCATTGTTAATTAAACCCTTTGTATCTTCAGTGCGTTCGTAAGATTTAAGTAATATGCCCGTAATTATACCTGTGTGGAGAATCTTCTTTCGCAGCCGTCGACGATGCATTTGAAGGGTTTGTTGCCGCCGTGGGACAGCGTGTGGCGCTCCAACCATAGTCGAGAACACGATGGCTTGCCTCGGACCTTGCACTGCTCCCAAAGGCATACGTAGTTCTCTTTGCCGGCTTGCGTTTCTACGTGCACGTTCTGGAATTGTGATATGTAAGATATTAGATAGTTGTGATGGCTTGGAGGTTAATAACATTATTTATTTTTTAAGTCTACCAAAAAATCCTAACTTATGTATGCAGATTAAATTTTACTTTATATGGGAAGACCGATAATATGAATAATATTATTAGGTATTTACAAATACTTAGGAGAAGCCTATGCTGGGAAGCAAGACAATCTGCGCGAAACTAGTGTCTAATAATAAAAAATAGGTATACATATATATTTGTATTATGTAAGATTGTTAAATAAAGGTTATTATTATTATTTATGTTTTTATAAAGATTTTTTTCCCTTAGGGGTTAAAAGCTTAAAACGCGACCCGTAGTCAAGCGTGAGAAGATGAATATAATTATTAATATTTACAAATACTTACAAGGTGGAAATGACTAGAAAAATTATAATAGAGAAAAGATCAATTAAATATGCAATTATAAATACAATAGTACACAAATAACTAACCTGTAAATGTTCTAAGAGATCAGGATCGCCGTCAAACTCTCGCTTGCAGTTCTCCCACAGACAGACACTGACTGTAGAGGTCGTGTCTGTGCTGGACGTCCGCTGGTTGCTGCCAGGCTTCGTCAAGCTCTTCGGAGGAAACCGCAGCGTCTTCGGCTGCTTCAATATCGGGCTCTTCTGACTCTGCACGTCCACTGAACACACACTCACACTCAAAGATAACGACGAGTCTTCATCACACTCTTTACTTGTTTGGGAATCACTCGGCGAGTCTATGGACTTGTCAGTGCCTATCCCCGACTCGGACTCCGTTGTGGTACTACAAAAATTAGCTTCTATAATAGTACTGTGCACGTCAGATGACACATCCTTTAAAACAGTTATCTGCGTGAAGATTGTCTCCTCTCTCCTGGCCACCGCTTCCACCTTTCTAAGTTCAATGTTCGCCTCCTTCCTAGCTTCTTCCTCCATCGCTTCCTTTATATCCTCTCTCGCCCTCTTAGCAGCTAACTCCTGAAGCTTCTCAGATATACTACTAACTTGTGCGAAAGGCCTCTTGTAAATATTTTTTGGTTCTAACTGAACAATGTTATTGTTGACAGTTTTGGACAACCACGGTATATCACACTTGGGAGGTGTCATCTCGCGTAATTCTGGTTCCTTCACTGTGCTACTGGGCGGTTCAGTGCCCTGGATGGGGTTGTCAGGCGGTTTTACTGGAGCTATAGGTATACTACTCGTGTGCAATGACTGTGACGTGGTATAATTAGGTATGATAGGCGGGGGATGGAGCAAATGGTTGGAAAACGTTGTTTGAGAAGACGAAACCGTATTTGTATTCGTATAACTCCACGTTTCCTTCACGTTCATATTTGGCACAGATGTAACAATATAACCAGGCTGCGGCATGAGAACAGGATGGCTAAAATTGACTGCGTAATTCTGTTTCGGTTGAACTGTCATGCCGACTGCCTGCATTCCCGTAACGTTTTTATTCATCACTGGAATAGATTGGCTTGTTACCGGTGAACTTTTGTTTACGTTCGGATACGCCGATGTCATCGTGTTAGCGAGCTTCAAAAGGGTTCCGTTTATGAGAATCGACGCCGCTTGTTGGTTTTGTAAATGGTCTTGCCTTTGTGTCGTCAACTGTGGAGTTTGAGGGAGGACAAAGTTAGGCATTTTGGCCATTAGATTTGGTATTTGTACGACTGTTCCGTTTATGTTCTGCATGAGCGGAAAAACGAACTGGCTATTGAGTTTTGTTGGACTCGAGACATTGACATTTGGTCGGTTGAAAGCTGTCATATTATTCTGTTGTCCCAGTGTCTGCGGCGTTAAACCGTTTTGGGGTATCCTCAACGTTGTAAGCATCATGTTTTGCGGGACTGCGACAAATGATGTTAAATTATTAGGGTTCACAGAACCATTGCATGGCTGTGGTATGTTGATTTGATGACAGTTTTGTAAATTAGTTACAGGTACATTGAGATTGCTAAGGTTACCGTTCATCATGGAAACCTGACGAACACCGTTGGGGATGTTCAAGTTTGGCGCAGAACTCGCTTCGCTTGATAAGGTTTTAATAGGGGAATTTGGAGATGTGTTTGTGCAGTTCTGCTTATGAAGCTGAACTTGCTTGAGATTATTAGCTTTTGACCACGTAATGTTTTTACTATTAGCAATACATGCGGATGACTTGCGATTGTTCCTCTTGGGCTGCGCAGGCTTTTTCTGCATTTCCTTTTTAGTCGGTTTTGTTATAGGATTTAAGTTTAAGTTATTCGATCCGCATGTGACTCCATTCATTCTGCTGTCCAATTTAGTCGTTGAGCTTACAACTCCATTCATTTTGGACGTATCGTTCTTTGCGGTTTTCTTAGGTGATTGGCTCATCGAGGTTGCAGGTGCAATTCTTAAGCCTACCAGTTCACCTGATGCAGGTATGGGTACTTTGCGTTTGCTAAGGTCTGCTGATTGTTTATTGGATGTTATTCCATTGGCGGATGGGTCTGATGTCGCCTTTATTTCTAAACCTGGTCTTTTACCGTCCACCAGCCCTTTAAGAAGCCCTGTTGAAAGTTTACCTTTATTGAAAGTTTCGGCTCCATTCCGAACTTCCAAAAAACCATTCATGTTCATATGATTTTTATCTTTCACTTCTTTAGGCCTGCCAAAGTCGGTCATACCATTCGAGTTAACATTCGACGTCTTCTTATTGAGATCTGCCGCTTTTGTGGCGTCTATCGCACCATTAGGCGCGGTCTTCGCCGACTTTCTATTAGCGGCTGCGTTTTGCTTTCCGACGTCCATTAATACTTTCGGACTTAGCGTCTGCGATAAATAAGAAATATATTTCTCAAGGTCATGTGTGACCCCATTTTTAGGTAGGCACTTCTTCTTGGTGTCATCGTTGGCTGCGTTGGTATCGCGTTTAAGGCCGTTTTGTGGCTTCATCTTGTGGTTGAAATACTCGGTGATGCGACGATGTGTCGGCGGCTGTGACCGGCGCACGGGCGCAGGTTGCGCCGCGAGGCGTCGCGGGGCCGGCGGCGCCGGATCGCACGCCCACGGCGGCATGCGCGTGCTCGCGCTCTCCTCTGTGATGCTGCACGACGACTCGGGGCTGCGCGGCGAGCGCGGCTCAGTGATGTCGCTACTGCTGCATCCACCGCTTTCCGTCGGACTCAGCACCGCAACGCCACTGAAACAACACGGTACAACTGTTAGCTTCTGTTAAACAGATATGGTGTTATGTGAGACATAGTGACCTACCACGTCGCAATAGTGTCACCGATCACGTTACGAGTTTAATGACAATCAGCTGTTGAATGGTAGGGATCGATCGCGCTCTCGAATAGACAAGCTCCGCGCGAGCGGGATGGCGCGAGCGTGCCGATGTCGTGGTCGCAGCGACGCAAGGTGCAATGCCCCGACGCGGCGGTTCAGTGCAGTGACGCAACGAGACTGCACTGACCGAACGACCGTCCGGACCGAACGCACACATTATTATTTTTGGCCGCGTGACATTCACCGCACGTAGACTTGACGCGACTACACACCGTGACGAATGAACTAACAATTTTACTCATTGTTCACGTATTTGAAAAGGTGTTTTATTATTTAAGTACGCTTTTATATTCCGTGGCGAGACGTCGCCGGTGGTGGGTATCAATCATACGTCTCACGATGACACTTACGTGACTTACAAAGAGAGATGGCTGCCGCTTATTTATCCACATAACGCGACTCGCGCTCCACACGTAAAATGTTTATTCTGGGAGCATCCTCCCGCGTAACCCGTTTTAGAATCTTTTGTTGGGCGATATCCACAGGTAAATGCCGAATAACATAATTTTGACGCGCAACCTGCGTTGTAGTATGGTGTTCGATTATAGGCTCTGTGTTTTTGTGGCTGGGTGTTATATTCTTTGATGAGTGTTCGGGGGCGGCCGGGGTGGTGTGTGGCGGTGTCGAGGGCGCACCCTCGCCCTTTGTGAAGCCACAACGCATACTCATAACTAGGGCCGTACAATCCCCTCTTTTCTCGCACTTCATGGGAGCTTTGTTGCTAATTGACCCAATTTTTTAAGAAGTTTTGTGCTGAATTATTCGATGCAGGTATTTTTATCTAGAAGGGACGTTTTTAATCTAATACAGAGCATCATTAAGGCTCGTTTACACGTTATTAGATTTTGGTAAAAGTAAATTACAAAAAAATCTGCTAAACTCGTAATCGCGGTTTCTCCAAAAATGTCATGTATGTGTAAAGTAATAATCACGACTTCAGGTTTAGACGTGGTTAAGATTTAAGAAAAGACAAGTTAAAAATTAGGTCTAGTTACCTGTTTTAACAACTAATTAAATATTCATATAGTACTTGGAATAACTTACATCTTAAAAGAGATATTTTTAACAATGTACCTAACTAACAACTTTTTTAAACCCCTGAACGATATCTTATTCATCATTGGGTTAATCAAAACCTCGATAAAGATGTCTCAACACCAGTATCAAGGAAACCAAACGTGTACGCTGCCAAAAAGGCATCACAATGCAGTCCAATAATAAACATTCATAAAAATCAATGTAAGTCACGCCATTATTCCTAAGAACAATTTATTCATTTGAAACACCTTACAATTATTTGAAGTTACATTTAAGACACGAAAAGTTTCGATTCGGAAAAGTTTCATTTCCTTTAATGAGCAGGGGATTAAAGGTCCATTGAACGCGGGAATTCTTACAAGTTCTGACTGTTGATGAACTTTTCTTGTATTTTAATGAGGAATTTGCGTTGCATACTAAGTGGACACTTTTAATAACATTTTTTAAATCTACAAAAAGCCGACGTAGTGAAACTAAAAACGTGCACCTACGATTTTATTAGTAGGCACCTAGGTACCTGATGGTGCAACAACAAAACGCATAGATAGTATAGATATAGATAGGTCACAGCTAGATACGTCATCGAAATTCATCCGTCCGAACAAAGATATTCCTTAATATATTTTTTTGCGAAATGTCGAAAGCAAAAGTGGCTTGTCAGTGTGGCGTATGTAGGTGAAGCGAGACGTCGCAAGGTCGGCCGCGCCGATTTCGGTCATTCACCTGCGCCCGACGCTACATTGTAATCTCACTTCGAATATAGAATTCACGCGTTTGTTTTGCCCTATTTTGTTTATTACATCCGTGTTTTTATTGTGTGACGTAAATTATTTTAAGAATAAACATAAGATACTACTTAATTGTGTAGAATTGAAATTATACCTTGGCATCTTTGTAAATACCTATTAATTATGTTCTCATGATTATTAAGTATCGATCAACGTAGTATCACTGAGAATGATCTCATGATTAACTCTTATGCATTAAATGAGTCTGTAAATAATGTGAATACCTACACAACTGTTAGTAAGCACCAACTTGACTGGATATATTAAAAGGAAAGAATCGTTTTGAAACACTAAGGTTAGACTAGGAAAAGAAACTGAGGGATTACTTGTTATGTTAATCAGCACATCAATTAACATGCACCATCCAATTAAAGTAATGCCGCAGGTACAGTTAATTATATGCACGAATGATTGTTAACTAGTATCTACTTAATTATTTTAAAGTTATGTCTTAATTCTAATATTTGTGATTTAATAGCAATCATAATTTGTTATTTGACATTCAGCTTCGTTATTTGCATATCAAGTTACAAATTTCCGTGTCTACAGTTTCTTGCTTCAAAGGAAAGACTGAAACTCCGATGAATAATGATTAGTTTTGAGAATAGAACTTGTTATTAGTTATTCGTTGTTTAATTTAGAGTTCTTATAATTAAAAACAGTAGCTATTAGTGTCGCAATTAATTGAAGGTAAAAATAATATTCGTTCACCACGTTGGAATTTGGAATGCTAAAGCTTCGTACGAGTCGTCGGACATGCATTGCGCCTGCGCTGCAAACGCATCGCAGTTGTGCAAGGTTATAGGTCTTGTAACCGTGATGCGTTTGCCGCGCGATAACGCCACGATTATTGAGCGTGACGCTGGATCGCTAGCCGCGATGCTATCGGCCGTGGCAAGTTAACGAGACGCGACCCGCTAGCCTAGCGTGTCGCCCTCGCGCATGCGTGCGCGCACTTGTGGACGTGTTGGTAAACATACGTGGCAATTACTCTATTAATTTGGATTTTAGTTTCTGAAAAAGCTCCTGTTGTTATTAACGCGAATCTGCTATAACAGTAAAGACAACGTAAAGTACGTGACAAGTTATAGTACCCACATACAAATTATTGTTTGTTTATAACTGATCATCAGTGAATTATGTAGCTTGTTATGACATAAAAGACAATTAATAACACCTTTTCTGTTCTAACGAACAGTTGTAGCAAGTTAGAAATATAGAAAATATGGCTTTACCCGGAGTATATTATTATAACGTGGTTTTATTTGTCTAACCTGATAGTCTAAATGGCAAATTATGACTTTAATGTCCAACAAATAGACATACGATTTTTGACATTACTGCAACTAGATTGAAGCTGCTGGTATATTTTAGGCACGTAATAAACTACGCAAATTGGCATCAACATTAAAGTCATACCTATAATTTTCAGTACATTTCATTTGGGGAAGAGCGGTGGGCGGGGCGTCGGCTGTATAAAAACGCATCCAAATCCTTTTGTTATTCCCATTACCGATGTTATACCTAAGTAGATGTGCAACTAATACACACAGAGGTGGTCGTGTGAGTGCGTGGTGTGCGGTCTCGTTCACTTGCTAAGCTCCCGGCTTCGCGCGGAGCTTTTAGCATTAGGTTCGCGCATATGTCCACCTGTCTGTAGATGTAACATGTTGATAATGTTACAGGTAATGTCTCTTGCAGAATGTAACGTTGTCTTTAATTTATTGAGTTATTGTATGTATGTTGACAATTAAATTTTTGTGTTTAAATTATCTTAATTTGAGTAAATTATTGTATAGTGATTAATGCAAGCAATAATTCACGATGTAGCGTATTATGATATACTAAATGAATATCTATTTACGGACAGCAGAGCAAACAGTTGTCTCACTGAAAGAGTCGCTTTTGTTTTCAAAATAAAGAAATCTAATGTATATTAAATTATTTGTACCTATAAATATTAAAATTAGGCTACTTATTATCTAAATATTAACACAAAATTCTTATATCCAGTCTATAATACTTACAGACGGTTGACAGCCTGAGGGAAATTTCATAAAAAAACTTTCTTTTTGTAATAATTAGCAGTATAAAACCTTTTGTAAAGTTATTTCTTGGGGGTGATTTGTATTCATTATTTGTGTTACATTTTCGGCTTTAATAAAAAAAGTTTGTTTCACGAAGTTGGTTTTGTTGCGTCGAAATACAGTATCTCAAATGATAATTATATGTAGAATAGGTGTTGTGGAGGTATAATGATATAATGTAATTAAATTAGCTCTTACATAACAAATTATGAACTTGTTATCTAATAATAAATTGGCATTTCGTCTATTATTATATTGTTTTAACAATATCGCTCACGTCTCAATGTTCTAAATAAATCATACCGTAGACGGACGTCATCTTTGACGTTTGTTATTGAAACTAGACCCGATCTATATTTGTACCATTAATTAATAACGAAAACTAACCTTTTGTTATGTAAACAAACAATCATTGATCATGTTATTGTCAACCTACTAATACTGTTTATGCGATTGTTATAAATCGGTTATTTTTTCTTTGAGTAGGCGTAGTAGATATTAGGGTATTAAACACTACCAAGACCAACAGATTGATGTTACGTTACTTTTTGGATAGAGATAGTTCATCTATCATAGAGATAGACATACAACTTTATGTCTCAAATGAGGACTACAAAAGCGAAGCCGAGGACAAAGGCATGTTGATGTATTTAGCTTTACCTAACTTCGCACTAACTTCCGTAGCCGCGAGCACATCCACCTACCCATGTAACTATCTCACCATTCTGTTATTACGTCCTCGTGCACCAAACATGTCGTGTGGACTGTTCTCGGAAATGTCACCGCCCGTCATACTAATTGTTCGCGGAAATTACTACGCCTGCGCCACGCTACGTTGATAGTAACTACGTAACGCTTACGGCTTACTATTAGTTGTAGGCTTCATTATAGTAGATACGTGTTTTTGTTGCCATACTATGAATTGCAAGTGGTTCATTGTTTTGTAATTAAAGTTTGACGTTGTTTTAATCAGAGTCAGGCTTTCATCCCTATATGAAAAGAGGCTTTTGCTCTGGTATGTATTATTATGCTGTTGTGTATCTTTCAGCTGGACCATACAAGATTCGGCATTATTGAAGGTATAATCTAGTAGCTGAAACGAAAGAACAATACAAAATAGAGGACTAGCACTTATACATATTTCAAACTACAATCAAACTGTCTGTTTCGGGCAAGTGTTAAATAAACAGATAACTCAGAAGACGATTACTCAGCACTTCGCATGCCCTAACATTTGTCATCGCGCCCCCAGTTTATGTAAAACGACGTTTTTATCGCAGAAACATCACTCACTTTGTTGCCTCGTTCTAATTAATTGGATTGCACACCCTAATAAGCATCAGTTTTCACGGCGCGTACATTATACGCTAAATGTCTGGCCAAAAAAGTAACAACATGCTACTCCTCTTTTTGCTATTGCTGTGCCCGACAGCATCCATAATGATCTGTATATTTAAGAAGTTCACCTATACATACTAAATATTATGGAAGGCACTAAAGTACTGAGAAATGTAGACATACATCCACAAGGAAAAAGTCACAAACGTAAACAGATAAATATAAACTTTTTAATAAACGTATCGTAGGTATTTTTGCACGTTTTTTTTTCGCGCCATGACAGCTACTATCGAACACCGTACTTATCGATAATAATACACCGATTATCGGGTAAAGCACTAGTAGCATATAATCAAGCCGTGAGGCGTGTGACGAAGTAGTGGGTGTGTAAGCACAAATGATACATGTCAAACGCACATGGCGTACCCCTCGGACGGACGCTTTGAAGCAACACCCCTAGGATTTAATGTTATAACTTCGCACAGAATACGTTAGGGGTAACATTATTAGATTTAATATATTTTGTCACTGGATTTTGTAACTGCTTTGTGCGAAAAAGAGCTAGCTATATAGATTTAGACTTCGTGTATTAATTTAAACATGATTGGGATTTAAATTCTCAATTACACGGCAAAGTTCAGTATCGTATATAGGTATAGAATTAAATAGTAATTAACGATAAACATGACCTATGCCATTAATAACAAATGCAACAAAAATAAACAACCAATATAATACCTACACCACGTTTTAATGATACGCACACAAAGCGTATCATTAAAAACTACTGAACGGATTTTAATCTTTCAATAACAAAGATTGCACATGCAAAGCCGCGGGCGAGATATGTATGAATATGAATGTAATCTACATATTCAGATGTGGGTATGTAAAGTAAAAACGAATAAACAGAAAAACTAAATATAGGGTAACATTATCAAGGACATATCTTTGCTTAGGTCGTGCATTATACACAGTAACAAAATTAAAATATACCTACAATGTAATAAGAAACCCATCTGTGATCTGGCACATAGTAAAATACCTTATTTACACAGATATCTATATGTATAAAAACAAGCCCAAACAAAAGCCATTAGTAAATCAAATCAACAACAAAGACAACTTTAAAACCTACCCATATTAAATCTGGCATTCTTTTTGGGGTTGTAAAACGGAATATTATTTCGTTTAGCTTTGGAAATTGATCGTCATGTACAGGGCAGGCCCTCGGGGGATTTAAGTCCTTGTCAAATTTCACTCGGGGGTTTAATGTGCTGCGGTACCCTGCTGCGTGCATATGCGCCCCGCGACGTGCGCTGGCCACGACTTTGTAGCGAGTTGCTTGCTCAAATTGTGCACTCGAGCTGATTGGGTACTATTAGGTATAGTTTTAATGAAAAATAAAACCTACCCTTGCTTATCTAATAGGGTTTTTATATTATAAGAAAGTAACTAAACTAAGAACTAGGCACTATCAAATAAATACAATATATTATCTCCAGAAAGTTAATTAAACTTATCAAAAATCTCACCCGATTATAAGCCCTTTACATTATTACATTCTCAACAAAGCCTTTCCCCTTTGCGAGGGGGCTCATTGAAAATGCTACTGAAGAGAATACCGAAATCACGACATTTTGCGATTTATTTTGCCCATCACTAATCCATTTGGTAACGAATACCACGACCAACACGTGGTATTTAAATTCCTAACAGAATTGTTTTTATTAGAAATACGTAGTCAGTAGAAAGAATGATGTTTTATCCATAGTACCAGTTTGATATCCTTAGCATTATGATAATTATGCCGAGTGAGCTGCGAGCTCATATTCCAATGTGTGTTTCTCACGCTAGATGACTTGTTAATGTCTAATTGAGATTTATACTACCTTTGACCGATTTTCCGTAGAAGGATCGTTAATTTTAAATATGTCAAGGCAATTAATTTAAGATTCTTACTCAACGGGTGTAACTTGACAAGGCTTGTTTACTTTAAAGTGACAAACGCCACACTTCACCGAAATTGTAAATAATCAAGATTACAACTTTCGCGTCTGAAATTAATGTTTTCTCTGTATAGCTGACGAAAAAGAAGTCATGCTTTGCGTTCGTATAATTGTAATCTACAACAATGAATACAATTTACATGTCTGTCGTAGTTCTATAATTGTTATTGTCATTCTTTTGACTTCGCAACATTAATCAGTTCCAGTTGTTAATATTCATGGAACATGATCATTATTTCAAGTACGAAAGAAGAAACATATAATTCCTAAGAACCACTCAACGTAACGGAAGGGAGTTGTTGTTGTTATAAAACAATAAATAAAAACAAAAGCCAATTTCTAGATCGAAAGAATTCTCCGGTCAGTCCACTTTCCAAGTGCATAGCTGTCGCTATACTGGTTTTCAATGTCGTGTTGCAGAGATTATGTCATCGGCGACGTATTTACGTCGTTACCCATTCATTACAACGTTGAAAGGAAGCGCGCCGCGTGAGAATCGTGTCACTGTAGGGGAGTGCCGCCACCCTGCTTCCCCCTATTCTACTACGAGGGGGGACGCCGCTCCACCCGCGATTATTATGCTAAGTGTCTGTCTGTATCGGGGTGAGTTTTTCGCGCATCTGCTATTTATTTACGCGTTTTATATTCATGGGATTGCGTAAGTCGCTCGGTCGTAGCGAGGCGTCAGGCTTACAGTTCATTACGCCATGTTACAAGGTTACTCGTTTGCGTTCTGTTACACAATTTTCGTTCTTGTGTGGTCGACATGTAGTTTCGATTCTAGGGTGGGCACCTATAAATAGGTTACCAGGCGCACCCACCGTGACGCTCCTGCCAAACGTTGTTCAATTGATTTTGTTACTAAAATGCTTTTTCAAAACTTTTTCAAAGCTATTTATTGGAGGCGAGGTTACATTGATCAAAACACGCCAGTACGATGTTTTTTTTTAACATTTATGTTGTAGTCGTTAAATTGACTCGCATGAATGAGTAAGTCATTATCTGTCATCTTGGTGAATTAATTTTTCTCGTTACCGTTTAAATACATAATCATTAAGTAATTACATTAATAAATGAAAATTGATTCAATACACTGACGCCATATACCAAGAAACCAGTTAATCTAAGAGATAAGCAACTCCACGGCTAGAGTTTCCCGTAGCAGCCTTCAGAAACTCAATTTCCTTCTCAAATCATATCGGCGCCGATAAACGCGATAGTTAACGCGCGCCCACGGAACCGCGCGAAGATAGTTATGCCAATCGAAATTTCAAAACACTTCCTTATCTCTTAAAACTGTGGGAGAGGATCGATACTTGTTATGGCGAAAACATGGTGGAGTCCAGGGGATTTCTTTGCCTTTGCAAATATGAATAAGAGCTAAAGTGGTGTGTCAATGTAAACCAAATGTTTCACTTGACGTTGCATCACAAAGACGTTGCAGTCCCAGTTTCCGTTAACGTCTGGGCAGGAAATAAGCGGATCCACAGAGACAGCTTTGTCTAGTACTTTGGTTAATATCTTCGAAAGTAATGTGGTTTTCGAAATAGCGTTCGTTGGCCCGAGTCTGTTTTTGCTTTTATCGTTTTGTTTGTGCAAGCATCATTAAGAAGATTGCAGTTAATGGTCTGTGTGTCTTAGAGAACAATATTGTTTCTTAGCATATGACGTAGTAATGAGTAATTATGTGTGAGTCGAAGACATTACTAAAGTTACTACTGACAATAGTTAACAGTTGGGTTTAAAACTTCTTCAGAACGTATATTTTGTGTTTTAAAGTTCTTTATCTTATGACTTCAATCCTGATCATCTGTAAGCAAGAGTTGTTTTTATGTTATCTTTATTTACTTGAAACTTTCTCTACGGCGCATCCTTTACACGTTCATATTTACAAAAGTTGCATGACTTGGAGAGCGGTTCAATTTCCCTTCGGTTCTTAAGTAAAGGCTTTCTTTTTTAACCGATGCCATCAACTCATACCTATACATATTGTTTAGCTGATATGAATAGCATACGTACTTGATGAATGGCCTATCTGTCCCTTGACAACAACTTATTTCGGGACTGTTACACACTGCGGTTACGACTAGCTCCTAAATATATTTCTAGTACAATAACGCACTTACGTCAGTGCCCACGTTACACTTAAGGCTGGGCTACAGTTACTGAGCGGCCGATGCGTGCGCAACGACCAAAAATACGCAGAACAAAATATTCACACGTAGACTAAACAAACCCATGTCCCTGAAGAACACGAAGCATGATGACCACATAGCACAAGTATTCAAGAATAGGAGCACGGATAAGATCGATGCCGCAAATACAGTTTGAGAGAGATTGCGTTTTGTTAGTAACTTGATCACGATGTAGTGTTTCCTTGATGAGCACAATACAATTTCTTTGAAACCAAGAGTTATATGACTAAGGGATAATAATAAATTAATCGATTAACGTATTGATATACGAATAGAATAGGAGTATACTCTTGATATACCTACATATCAATAGTTTTCCCGAACAATTAAATATTGTAACGACTAAAAAGTTTTACAAAAGCTTTAAAGAACTACGATAAAAATCCTGTCTATTTTTAGACGTGTTGTATAGTATCAATTAGTCATACGCTTAATTGGCCACTGGGAACATGATCCTAGTAATATGAACACGTTTTTAACTACCGACTGTGTAACGGATTTAAATTACTATAAATAAAATAAGCTTCACAACAGATTTTGCGTAAATTGCTTTCGAACTATGTGTTTGTACGTTAATGATCCCTTATATCAGGTAGGAATAATAAAATTACCTATAGAATAATATGTGTTTTAACCTTTTGAATATATTTAACTAACTGTGCCCTGCGGTATTACCCGCTAAATTTTTTGGGGATATAGTGTTAATCCAGGTTATCAGCTACCTTCATATAAAATTTCATCAAAATCGGTCAAGCCGTTTGTACGTGAAGAGGTAACAAACACACTCACAAACATTCGCCTGTATAATATTAGTGTGAAGTGTGATTAGTGTGATTTTGTATCATCTATTTAGGATCACTATATTTTATATTATTATACAAAGATCTTGGTGTTCTGAATCTTTAACATTATATTGGTGGACTCATTTAAGCAAACTAAATAACATCCTGTAGGTACTCTCTGTAACCTGATGTTAAAGAATCTGATTGAATGATTAAGCCTTTAATAAAAAATAGTCCTACACACACAAGGGTGTCCTGTAGCACAAGTTGCGGCTTATCTATGAGCACAAACAGTTGACGAAACGAACGGACGTTGCACTGGGCTGCACTGATAACTTTGTTGTTCCCGCTGGTAATTGTATGGGACGCGCCGATACTCTATGCGTTCTTGTTTGTATTGGATAAAGCATCACATATACACCCACTACGTATATAAAGATAAACTCTTCAATCGTAATCCTTATCGAAAGGTAAATAGTATTACAACGGTTAATGCTACTGTGGTGTAGCCTGTAGGTGATGTCTTACAGTATGAGACAGAGGCTAAAACTGACTACTTGTTATCTAATTGTCACCTAGATAAAAGCAAAGTTATAAGAAGAACTCAGAACAACTGTATCACTAATAAAATAATTACCGAGAAGAGAAAAATGTTCAGATTAAAAAGACAATACTTGAAATTATTTTTTTAGTTAATTATTTAACAAAAGTTAAGATTACACTAAAGCGTTATTTAAAATACTCAACAATCAATTAAAAGAATAACACAATTAACCAGTAGAACGCTTAAATCATCCAATCGAGTAACTGTACATCGTGTAATAGGTTCGATTAAATTTGCATCATATACCTTCCTACATACTCGTAGCAATTTGCCGGTAATCCTCGATCGACATGAGAGAGCTATCACGCCTATTGTTCATTTATAATAGGGTTAAGTCCCGTGTGATTAGGGGCGAACATATCGCATGTAATTGGACACCGAAAACTGAAAATGTTCTAATTTTCAACCCTAATCTAATTAATTACTGCTATGTAGGTCATGTTAGTATTAACCATGAAATGTCGAACTGCAGTTTGATAGCAAATAATAATAGGTACTTTGTACGTATATTCCCGATATAATTACGCGATACCCAATAAGCTCAAGAATGCAGCAGCCTAGAATTATATTTGAACTTTATATAAATAAGTATAGGCTAGAAAACCTTTGCAGTCGTGACATAATCTAGTCATTAGTTCCTAGATGTCATTTCTTTGTGTGGTAAGTATGTCAAGTGCATGAATAACGCATTCATACGTATAGTATGATGACGTGACTATGTTGCACTCACATACTGGACAAAGTCCCTTACTACTTGTTCGAAAGGAACTCGAATTAAACTCGCGAATTCCTAGCTGTTGCGGAGGCAGCTCCGGGTCAGTGTGTACGGTATTTATACGCAACGGGAATTCGTTATGTTAATTAATTTAAATTACTATTTGAGATGCGTGAGAACGTGTTCGCGCCAGAGGTAGGCTGGTCTATTTCCGGGAGCGTGGTGCACGTGGTATATTTCAAACGATCTTTTCAGGTTTGTGTTACGACTCCCTTAATGCCATGAATATAGCTCAAACTAAAAGTTACGCGATAACGTACACACATTGGCCACGTGTATGTTGTAGACGACCAAACAAAAATATTCGCCCACACGCCGTGATCCAGACTAGACGACTACGCCTACACTGAGCTCCATTGACATTCGGCCACCTTTATACGGCGAATACACGGACTTCTACTATTTTTTGTTGAGAACACGAGTTTATTTTATACACACATTATGATAACAAATTCAGGTTATACACGAATTGACTTTACAATGCCTACCGACAAAAACGCGTAAACAATGGGGCTTCGGCAGCAAAACCTTTTAAATAAAATATAAATGCATATTTTACAGTCTAATTAATAAATGAATAGCTAATAGTAGTGGTTATAACAAAGGGCATTGCATATGTTCCGTAATTGCGAGTGCAGCGACCTTGTAGCTGATGACAGGCGAGCGACCTCGCTGTCGACGCCTTTGTGTCGAGTCGTGATCATAAAAACAAAGGATTACCGTAGAGCACGACGTTAATAACTATGCTACACCTATCATTATGCGACAGGTTGAATAAAAAGTGGAAGCTACCGTTGGTCCGATCACGTAATAACTTGTAAATTACGAAACGCTTTGAGCGTGCTTTTTAATTTAAAACATTTTGTATGAGATATAATTCCGATACACGCATCAGACATGAGGTAATTATTCACTAACTTAAAAATATGTACAAGGCGTTCTGTGTTGCTGAATAATTGTACATTAACTTTTTATAATTATCATGTGCTAATTAAATGTACAAATGTAAGTAGGTAGGTACTATTGTTAGCTATAGTTTTTGATTTTACAATGGTTTAAAAAGATTTTATATCCTATTATTTTTAAGTGTCCGAATACTCTTAAATAAGATTTAGAGCAGTTGGTTAAATGCTCTAAGAATAAGGATGTTATTGGTCGCTCTCATGGAACAGGTTTATCAAACTTTCGTATGTATTCAAATGTATTTAACATTAGAAAAATAGAAGTAGGTATCTTTAGTCAGGAGCAAATGGAGACAAATCATATATGTATAGCTACGATCCTGATTAGTGAGGGGACGAAAAGGAAGAAGATTTTTATTAAATTATTATGTCGAACAGAGAGAAAGCTTCTGTAACGGGTTGGGATGTTAAAGGGTACAAAAATACAGTAATAGGAAGACAAAACGGAATTTCTCTAAACAAGGGTACATTAACACCTCAACTCATCGTTTAATTTGGTCCGTAGATGAGTATTCGATTCATCATACCATAAATGGCCTACGCTTGTATTATCAATTTTTTATTGATAATAACAAATTCATTGAAACTGCGAGTGAAGGATTATAGAAAGCTGCAGAAATTAATATCTTCTTACATAAAAACACCATCTCATCTTACGGCTTTACATTGTTGTACTTTATTAGTACTCTTAAAGGTATAATCGTTTTAGGTAAAAACTAAAATATTAAACAGTAGGTAGGTAGAAAAACTGTACATTGGTAGTTAAAAACTGTTCAATACTGCTAGGTACAACACAAAGAGTTGACATCCTAGTATTGATTAATGTATATCCAATTATAAGATAATTACTCGAACAAATAGACGACAAACCTTTCATTAATAGATATGAAATCTAAACGATTCATTACGTTTGTGACATCGCATATTAATCAGGTTTCATAATAAATGCTGTAAACGTTGTTTGTTGCTAAGAATTGATTCCCACGCCATTCTAGTTTGAACGTAAGCTTCTTTGTTAGAAACTTGTTAGGATTATCATTTAAAGAACGAGGTACGTAATTGTTATGATAGGTATTTTGTTTGTGCTAAATTACTAGGTAATTATATAATTTGACAACGTGATTACGACTGAGCAATTGTGTACTGCATTTGTGACCAGTAGATAGATTTACATAGATTGAGTATGCTTTATTGTACACCATATAAACACATTTTATGTTAAGTAATTCAAATTGTTTACAAACTATGCAATTAGAGGTACACAAAACCACAGAATATTATAATATACCTTACAGTAACTATAATTAAATAAGAAATGCTAGTGTCATTTCTAAAAGACCATACCAATTCGAGTTGTGACAAAAACATGAATGTAAATGCTTTTATCACGACTCGGATTGGTCCCGATTTTTACGTAACCAAATTCCTGCTCCAAATTAAATGGACCAGTAACGTAATGATCTGAATAATGCTCATTCTCCATACATCGTCCGTCTTTTAAAAAGCATATGAACAACATAGAGGTATTAAAAATAGGCGCCTCATATTTCCACCATAAAAAGTAAAAAGCAAGTTATAAATACACCGTGTATACTGTATAAGCCACAATTTTGGGTGTTTTTAATCGGTGCGCGTAGACTAAAGGAAGTGAAGTTCCGGTGTGTGCTTAATTAATGGATGGCGGGTCCCCGGCTGCTCCGCGCTGCCGACGGGGAAGAGACTGTTTCAAACTATACGGGACTCGAGTGTTACTGCTAGACTACAATTTCTATAAACGTACACCCGTGGTGATTAAAAGGTACCTACTGTTTATTAAATAGCTTTAGACTAATAATGGTAGTATCAAACATAGCTGGTTTTCTGTTAATTTGTATCCTAGAATGCTTTGTTAATAACTATGATGACCATAACTACAAAGGTTATTTAGGATTTACCAACTATTTGTATTTTACAACGTGTTAGTAAGTGTGTTGTATATGTCTCAGTTTTGTGCATTACAATGCGAATAAAAGTCCGGATCAACAAAAATTTTAGACTCCGGTATTTTTATTTTTAGATTTGAAGGCTCTACAAGTATACATGTAGGTAATAAATACGACGTATTACGCGACAAGGGTTTATCTTCGACTCAAAATAAACAAGATGATCTTATATGATGATTATTAAGTAACGTTTATTACAGTATTACTAATACAAACTGTATGATTATACAAATTATTCCACATTAGACGACACAAATATGGTAATATTTCGGCGGTCACAGATAATAAACTCAGTGTGGTAATTAACTAAATGATAATGACGATTGTTATGACTACGGCTACTTATTATTATTACTGTTACATTGGTTTCTGATAGAGTATTGTTTTTATGGTATTCCCTTATCTTTGACGATATCGACATAGGCATTATATTTAATTATATTGGTTCCATTGCAGTCAGGCCTGGTATTGAAGCTATCGGATCGTAAATTAATGGTCTAATAGTAGACACGACATAGGAATATAGGTCTGAACTATGTAGGAATACATCGACCCTCACTCTTAGCAAAACTCAACTGTCGTATTACAACCATACAAATACAACGCTAGAACGGCTATTACTAAATCCAAACACCTATGCAATTCAATCAATGAACCATCTGAAATATAACGCTTGAAAATTTAACAATTATTGTATGTTTAATTGCCTAGCTACCTTGACTCTATAATAGCACAGACTGGACAAGAACAAAGTCACCTTTGCCATTACTGTAACCACAATATCATTAATACACAATATAATGCAAAACCGACAGCACCTATACCTAGAGAATTGATTAATATCTTTAAGATCAAGAAAAACTAAACGACATTGGCATTGTGAACAATAACATTGATGCTGTGATTTCACTCTCGGGAGACATCTAACGTATGTAGGTACGTACTAGATGCGGTGCTACGCCAACTACGCGTACGTACTAAGGGTGAGCGAATAACAAATACTAATTTTTAGATACTTTTGTAATGACTCCTGTACTGTCTTCCATTGTTTTGTGAATAGCTCAATACCAAGAAAACAACAAATCTCGTTCTTTTACACCGATGTTGTAGACGATCTCGTTGTAAAACTTTAATTATATCTTGTTTATGACAGAAATATAGGCTTAAGTTGTGATTATACTGCTACAAAGAAAAGCCAAGAGAAAACCGAAGTTAAACTTAAGTATAGTATAGCTGACTATAGTAAACTACAGTATAGGTGTGTCGGTTAGTTGCACAGTCGTAACATAAATAATAGTAGTGGGCGAAAGTGAATGCGCGGTCGCGGTCCGCGGGCCGATAGGAATGACTTGCGCAATACGATGCGCGTGCACATTGTTCAGAATACTGTGCAATGGAACATGTCGTGGGATGGTTGTTATGGTTTTGGTTCTCAGGTTATCGTATAAATCAGAAATCGTAAAATGTTATAGGTCAGTTCGAACTCAGTAGCTAATAGCTTTACTTTGATTTTTCAACGGTGTTTAAAGCAATGTCACTAAACTCTGACACCAGGTTGTTCGTCGACCATAAATATAAATAAGAATATAGCTTCACTACCTACTAACTACTTAGACCCCATCTTATCAGGCACTCTAGTTGCTTAGCTCCTTCAAATAAGAAATCACTTACTATGAAACATACTCTAAGACTTGTTGCCAAACTAAAGGCACAAAAGCTTTTAAATTCATGTAGCGTAATGAGATAATAAAGGTTCTCATCTTAGCATAATAGAATAGATAGAGTGCTCCACTGAGCACCATTAGGTTGTCAGTTGTCAGCAGACACGCTTCATCATGACACATGCAAGCCGGGTCTACATCACACAATAATTATTTCAATAATCTTTGATGGTATCAGCGTGAGCGGCGATGGGGGTTATTTGTGGTGGGGCAACGAACCCTGAACCTTGCCCGCATGCCCATTGTCCACGGAACAATGTCCACTTGCGGCTAAACCATAACCATTTGTTTTGCCTTCGAGTTACACTGAACTACTTTGTAGCAAGATCTGATTTACAGCTTCGTGAGAAACTATAAAGATTCCAAATAAAAGTTCTATACTACGGTGTTACCGAGCTTTTTAAAATACTTTACTAAAAGAAATAGTAAAACTTATTGAAAAAATGATTCACTAAGCTACTCAAAATAATAATGGTTTTTTTTTTATATTTAACCTACTTCGAAAATGGGGAGATTCTATGTTTGTCTGTATGTTTTTTTTTTTTCAAAAAGGCTACAAACAGTACTTGCAAAACATTGAATCTAGTTGTTTAATTACGAGCGAAGGAGTATGAGTCGTTAATTAATAAACCTCCATAGATGTCTTGACTTATGCGATCTATCTGATTTACCCTGTTGATCTTTGTAAGTAGTAGGTACTAGATTTTAATTTCTAATTAGTAATCAAACGTTAAATGCCTAATATTATAGCCTAAAATATACCTATACTTAGTATTCAGTTAATTTAGTATGTATCACAGTTGTCTGGATATTAAACATCATACCTAATTAGGCATGTGTTATACGTACCTACATATGCATTGATTAAATAAGGTAAATGTATATTTTCCTTCCAGTGTTTATAAGTTGGAAGTATTGTTGAAATCATTTTACGTCATCAATGAATGAATTAGTCACTAATAACAAGTATTGTTAGTACGTTCAGAGAGATAAATATATCCTCGGGAATTACCTATGGTTACATCACAATATTCATAATAATACTTCCGATAATAAGATTCCTCACACAATCCCTACTAATATTATAAACACGAAAGATTGTATGTATGGATGGATGTTTGTTACTCTTTCACGTAAAAACTATTGAATGGATTTTAATGAAATATGGAGGTAGCTGATATCCTGGATTAACACATAGGCTACTTTTTATCACTAAATAATTTAGCGGGTAACACCGCTGGGTTAATAAATAATAAGTTATTAATATATTTTGGTCTACGTAAATTAATATTACAACCTATCGTGTCAATACGAAACGAGTGTTAATTAATTTCATTTTTATATTTTTTTCTGAACATATGATTTGGTTTTTAATTTACTTAAACATAATCAGCTGTGCACATAATTTTAAGAAACTTGCAACACATTGCGTATGAATATTTAAATTAATTGTTTTGTTAACGTCTTGTACATTGATAGTTTGAATATTAATTACCCTTATTAACCGGCGATACTAGTAAAGCCGAGTAAATAATAAAGCGGTATAATTGTTGCATTAATTTGACAGCTTACATTAAATGGAATAACAGAATGCGGTTTTTGTGGCACGCGATTGTAATTAATTGAAATCGTTAAAACTATCACGTGCCATCAGTGTAATGGGGGACATTATACGGGTAGGTTATGATCATTTTTTCCTAATTAATATGGGCACAGTGTAGGCCGCGGAGAACGTGACTTAGCGATACTAGTTGCCAGCTATATCTTCACAGACCACAGTTCGGCTTCCCTTTGTTACATTGTGGCTGTAATGTTATGTAAAACATATACGAAATGATTTGTTGGCTGTCAGACGGTATTCTCTGGAATATGATAAATTATTGAACTGTAACTTATGTAATCATTTATAAGTTTTGGTAGTACTACCTAGTTCCATAGAGTATGTATTGTAGGTACATATTCAATTAATATGTGTAATGTCATCTTGTTAACAATAACAGTAGATACATTATCATATTTCATTCAACAATAATAAGCAAAAGACAAGGTAGTTTTTTTTTTTTTTTTTTTTTTTTAAAAAACGTCGCCCCACACTAGGAATTTCTCCTGTATCGTGGGTGCGTTTCACAAACATGAAATATCACAAACAGTCACAAACAGTTCAAATCAAAGTCCATTTTTTTTAATAACCCTGTAATATGTCCCGCTGCTGGGCAAACGCCTCCCCTTTACTTCTCCACAAATCTCTATTCAGTGCCATTTCCAGCCATGGTTTTCCCGCAAAGGTGTCCAGATTGTCCCTACGTCGCCTTGTAGGTCTGACTTTTCATTAGTAGCCTATAAAAAAATACCCACAGAAAGCTAAAAGCAGTTTTATTCCACAAGTCAAATAATTCGGTAACGTGCGTAACAATAACAAATGCTTTCTAACCTAAATACTAACTAGCAGCAACAAACTCAACTTTTATAGCGGTTTATTATCGCGACATATTAACATTAATTTACATTTCCGATGGTAGTCGTAAACGAATAAACTCTCATTGTGTGTAGTTCGGCTCTAATAGGCCAGTGCGATGATTAACTAGACTTAGGCTTTAACGACTATCCTGGTTTTTATCGGTGTATTCTACTGTTTCACTAATTAAAATTTAGGAAATGTTTGTTACATACAGTTGGAAGCGGAAAAGCATATTTATTAAAACAATACATGATTGTGTTATTGTTTATTCGGGATCATTAGTGAGTGACCCAAGAGTTATAAAGTTATATAACTTATTTATTAGGTATGTACTTAGTTCGGTTTTACTCACGTGCCTATATATTCGGGAATGCCCAACTAGTTTCAGACTCAAACGGATTGACGAACTGTACCTACCTATAATATACAAATTGTTGCTTTACCTACGTATATATAAATACTCTATGAATTCTAATACTCTATGTTACGAGAACTATATAGCCTTCTAACTTAAATCAGTCAATGCTACCACTTCTACTGAATTAATCTATTTACCGTGGTAATTGATATAGGTACTTTGATGCATGTAATCTCAAAACATTTTTCCGGCTACTAAAAATATAATACGATTTACGCTAAATCTCAGAATTTAAACTACGATAGTACATATCAAGGAATATATCCACTGAAGGCGCCACTACGACTATACATAACATACTGTATATCCAATTACATAAACTTTATTAAGTCGTAAGTTTGTATCACAAAATGAATGGCTGTTGTATGGGCAGCGGGAGGCACAGTCAATAATAACAATAATAAAACGATCGATACATGGACGAGGGTTGCGTCCAGGAGGGACCCAACAAAACTACCAAATAAGATGATGCCTTTTAGATATAGTTTTCATTCGTCATTTTAATGGTCCGCTACAATAACAATTTAAAAACGTGTTGCCTAGCAACCTAGTACCAGTTGGGAAAATAGATTATGTTAATTTAAATTGACAGTTTTATAGATGCTTTGTGCATGTTAACCTACGGTTTACGGGTAGTATAGACAAAAGACCTCAACCAAAATAAGTTAAGTACCGCTATTTGTGAAATATAATATTAGATTTTTGTGAATATGGGTAGGTATATGGTTAGTATACTAACCCCTTATAAGTAACTGGCAAGTTAACTGGATATATCGACGATATTTCTATATGGGTCGGTATACTCAATTAATACCTATAATAGTTAGGTACGCAAAATTTAAAATACTTATAATTAATTTTGCATGCTATATAGTCTCTAACCAATTCAACAGCCGAGTTAAAAGCTTGCAAATCGAAAACATACAATATTTAACATTTGAACTAGTTAAAATATTGACAATGGCTATCAGTAGATAAGTTAAGAAAAAAACATTTAATGTACGACATAGGTGTCACGTACGTACCATTGATAACTATAGTTTATGGAGATAAAGCACCTATCTATTGATAGAGTTTAAAGTCCATCATGTTACTCGGTGGTTTGTCGGCGGCCTTACAAGTTAAACGTTCACTATACATTCAGTTGTCACTGTACTGAGATCTTAATCGTGAGATAAAAGGCTTGCATAACACATCTTTACCCACATCTCACGCTCTTTTAAGGTATCCAATACACTGACGACACACATGTGATGGAAAACTGCGTGTGCTGATAAATGTAACAATTCTAAATCATTCTGTACCTACTTATGACATAAGCTTCTTCTAAGCTTCGCCAAAATACGCGGTAGAGACCTATGTCCAGCAGTGGACCGCGATTAGCTGAGATTGATAAGTGAGAGTATGATTAAGTACCTATCTAAGTATGTAGGTTCTATTCATATAATCATTGCAACATTGGTACCTATTTTAAGCAAAAGAAGTTAGTACGTTATGATTTATCCAAAAGTCACTAGTCAGTAGCGATAGACATCTGCTAGATTAACACTAAAACATGTAGATAAAAATAATGAACGGCATGCACATATCTTGGTCATTCAAACAAATTAATTCCATTTAATCAGTAGTCTAGAACCAATCTATCAGTGCCTATCTTACACTGAAAAGCTAAAAGGTTTTAAGCGATCCTCTTAGCATTGCAATCGAAGATAATCGATCAAGATTTCTCTTATTATCCATCGACATTGAAATAAATGGATGTGTGAACTTGACCGATGACCACATCGATTCATTCACAGCCAGGACCAGTCTAGCATCCGTTCTGTTACGTCGAAATACTATGAATAAAATGATTTTATGAAAACCGGCTCCTTGCCCCGCCTTGTGCGATGCATTATAGGTGTGTCAATGTAAATAAATGATAAGTCCCAGTATAGGCTATTATCTAGGTGTGTTGTCAAAGAAAGGCCGATATGGACGTGGAAATTTGAGGAATAGTTTGTGAGTAAATTGTGTTCTTTAGAATTTGCTGTGTATTTAGTTTTTGCTAAGTCAACATGGAAATGTACACATACCTTTACCTAGAAATGTGTCTCAATATCAATAACTCCGAAGTATACTGTATCTAAATATTATACAAAAAATGCTAAAAATAAATCTTGCACCACACTGAGATGTTCTGTTCCAACGTCGGTTGTAAATATAAATAAGGTTAAAAAAGGGAAGTTATGTACGTAAAATATACGCTAGGTATAAGTAATGATAATGAAACACTTAACATACTAATTAACCAACCAAAATACTTGTCTTCGATTCGTTTAAATTTGATAAGGACGATTAATCTTAAGCACTACATAATATAAGCATAAAGTTATTTTTTTAAGGCAAAGCACTAAACACGCACTCGGTCATCGACACCGTGTGGGCAGGAAACACGCTGAGATTTTTATTTTTATTACGCAACTTCGTAAAAGAAGTTTTTCTCATATTAACATACGAATTTATTGTACTATGCACGCCTATTAAATCAAATCTATGGGGAACGCATCAATATGAAGTTTCCGATCGTATATTAAAGAATTAAAACCCGTAAACTTTACGATCGTGTCCGTCGGTATTAATTCACCCAAATAGTTTCCATTACATTTTTATAATATGTGAAATATGATTACATTAAATGAATTCCAATTTTCAATAATGCACAGGAATCAAGGATAAAGGCATTCAACTATTCATTACGGCGGGCGACGCGACGGAGCGCTGGAATTTTCGGCGGATTATAAATGTGAAGTTTCGTATTTAATATACAAGAGCGAATGCGTTGCATTACAATATTTAACGAACGGAGCATCGGTTGTATTTTCAGCAGTAACAAAGGGCTTAATTATTAGTGTAGGAAAATATTCCGCTGGTAGGAATATGCGTCAGTTTGTGTTATCACACACATTACCGAAGTAATCATATAGTATTACTGTGTCCTCTCGACGAACGATTATTATGCTAGCCATGCGTCCCGTCGCACGTATTTTTAGCGAATGTCGTGCGCGTAACGTTCCGACTAAGGCCCGGAATAGACGAACAGACCGTAGCAGTTGAATGTGGCACAGCGGCACAGTAATTTATAAAGATAAAAAGCGCACTAATATTATGAAATCAACTAATCTTGTCATTGTCAAATATTATAAATTGTTTTATTATCAGATAGATATCATAAATAAAACGATAATATAAAGCGTTCTACACATAAAATACATCCGTTGCCAACAAATTGCCATCCAACACGCGACTCTATGCATTATTTTACAAAGGATATATTACAACATGAATATGTAGACGGCGTTGTCGATTCGACTGCAAATGGCGGACAGTGTGCCCGGGCCCTACGAGACACGAGGTGAACGCACTGCGTTTATTTCGTTACGATTGTATTACGAGTCTGAAGGACATTTAGCGATGCTTTGAAGAAAACGATATCGTTTTAAATACCTACCATTTATTACATACATACTGATTAATTCGGCTTCGGCCATGATTCGGCCAGTCTTAAATTGATCGCAAAAGAATACAAACGCAGTATAGCTTCGGCTTGATGTGCTAACGGTATTTAGTCTAGACAGGCTTAAGATGATAATGTTAATTATTTCCTCTTACAGTAAATTATGATTTGAGATGTTTTTAGTATTAAAATTTGTCTATCAATTTTATCCAGTGTGAAATTTATTGATGGAAATAACGATATCATACAAATTATTTAATTAACGAATAATAGGCTTATAATTATTTATTATTAATCTATAATTTTATTAGCAGAGATGAGATATACAATTTTAAGTTAGTTTCATATTTTAAATATTTATTTATTATTTGGAAAGTTAACGTTTTTGACGAAAGAGCTTTTTCGGTGATCTTTTAACTTTGCTACTAAAAGACCTTCGGTTAATATTTATTTAGAAAATGTAATACCCACATATCAATATCTCAAATGAACCACTCGATCAACCAGTGCCAAGGGTCTTCATCCATCCAAGTGGACGTTTACAACCGATAGAAATAATAATTCACAAACTAACAATACTTTTTATTGCCGCACAGTTAACAAGCGCGTATATTGTTTACATGCTGAATAATAAGGGTAACATTACATTATGCCTTGTTCTCAATAAAACTTTTATGAACTACGTTGCTAGGCTTATGTTCGAGTATTTTCTTTTATGACTTCGATATTGTTTAAACAAAAACATAGTAAAACAAATCAGGAAACTTAACGTTATTGTATACGAACCGACGTGAAACAAAGGGAAATATTTATACCCGCACTAACTTTAAGAATACATAAGCTTGTTTCGTGCAGACATTCTTACAGGAAAAATATTATTACTCTTTTGATTATAAGTATTATAACACGAAAAAAATAAGTACCTATACGTTAACTTTCTGTAATTATAAGCTTGATATGAATTAACACATCAACGAAGATACAACTTCTTATGAGCTTAATAAGAATAAATAAGTTTACAGTTTCAGTATCAGATTACAATGATCGCCAACCAATAAATCTATAAGCAAACTGTGACAAAGCTACACGCATAGACTTTAGTAAAACAAACTAAGATGCAAACACTCAACTGTGATGAAATACCATTTAAATAAAGCTTCTAATTAAATTAACTTTAAATAGCATGCAGTAGCCATACAAGTCTCCGTAAAACTGTAAGAACGAGTACAAAGCAACACGCAATTAGCAAATAAGAATAAAAAAGTCAAATGAATATTATCACACATAAACATACCACTAACAACTCGTAATGACGAAGATAAAAAGAAAATGCTAATGAATAATAAAGAATCCCATATAAAATTTGTTAAGAGTGCAATTAATCTTCCAGCACCGCTCCATGAGATCGGACAAACCAGTTCACTTGGTATTCAGTTTTATAAACTCGCCACTGCACCAAATGTTTCGTTCTCTGAAATCTTATTCTATTCCTTCTCCGAACGCTAAAAGATAAAAGATAGCAACCAGAAGCTCGTATATTTAATGTAATTGCATGAGAACTACAGAAATGTTTTAAAATTAAGACTTACGATGTCTCTATTATTGTAGGTTGAGTAATGAATAATTAATGGCGGCTTTAAATGGTCATGGTAAGGTTTCAGAAAACAAATTAACCGTACTCGTTTGACAGGTTCGAGGACTGCAATGCTGTATGGCTTAATTGTATTATATTTTTATTTATTACGAAGATTATACCTGAATATATTAAGTATTACGATATGCAACATATAGTGCTATAGTTCACTAGAACTAGCGCAAGATATGTTGCGAAATCGTTGGATCATTCGACATTTGGTACGGAAATTGAGCGAACGAGACGACGAGATTGCTTTTAAATCGCATTATGCGCCCGATGCACAGGCGATGCAACCGACCGTCTATCGAGTGCAGAGAGGACGTGACGGATCACTTGTTAATTATAAAACTCATTTTTCTTCGTTAAATGAACCTTTGACACGCTTCACGTGTAATTGATGTGCGATGTTATATTTATGAGCTGAGCTTTTGATTAGATAGTCATTTTAATTCACACGGGTGGAGCTTATATAAAAACAAGTGTTGTTTTACCGTTGCTATGAAAATAACAATAAACAATAAGCAAGGTTACAATAACTAGTCCTCTAAAAGTCTAAACAAAGACAAAAATTAAACTAACAGTTCGTGACAACGCCGAAACAGTGTTCACAGCAAATAAAATTGCTTTCAAAGGGATCCCTCGTAAAACTCCGACTGATGGGTAGAATGGGAAAAAAGACCGGCAAAATTTGCTGCGAGCTATAAAAAATCCGACAAAAACTTTGCCCTAGTGTGTTTTCACTACAAAAAGTGATTTAAAAAAAAGTGTGTAAAAACGCGTCCCTTTTATGATCGACGAGGGACGTTAGAAAGTCATCAATATGTCAGCAATACTTATAATATTACGCCAAGCTGTTAAAGGTGATACAAAAACAGAGACGATCGCATATAACATAACGAGGAAATATATAATTAAACCTTTATATACGAGACTCAAAATATAATAACCGGCACATTTGAGGGCAAGTCGTAAAAAACTATGTTTGGATTTTATAGCGGTAAAACACGAGTTCGGGCTTATGATTGATGATTGATTAATATTCTCGAGTCTGATTGTTGATTTACACATGTATAATTTGATTCGTCATTAATCAAATTGTACAAAAAGTTGTAGCGCGGTGTCGACGGGGTCACCTTACCGTGCCATTGGTATAGTAACATCTGCTCATGCAGACTTTGTTATTGCCGAATATGAGACTCAGGCAAAAAATAATGCATTATCATATGACGCAGTTCGATATGGGAATCAAGTTATAACAGTTATTTATGTATAAACTGTTTGTATCAACTCTTACTACGACTACTAAGCTAACGGAGAGAAAGAACCATCACTGATTACACTGACGATACAAATAAGGGTAGAGTAAGTAATTTCGAGATAATCATACCTGATAACGTTCACGAATTAAACATAGTTTATGTAAATTGGTGTTATTGCACTTGATGTCGATAAAGTAAAGTTCAAAGTCAAGGTGAAAGATAAATATAAAACAAACAACATATGATAATAAGTTACAGACTTAGAACTTCGGACGCTAGTATTGAAGCAAGTCTACGGCGCGATAGTAATTGTGCAGAAATCAAAATAAGTTGCCGAGTTCCTGACTGTGAGTGAGTATGGACACTGAATATAACTCTCAAGAACTATTGAGGATTTCAAACGACTTCCTTATAGTTTGAAACGTGATTTACCATCGCTCTGTGACACGGAAATTTAGTGATTGGGTTGGGCTTTTGCAATAACGGAATTTACAACAACTTGGAAGGTATTAAGGACATTGCAGTCATTATTTCAGTTGTAGATTGTGCCGAAATTGATCGATTAAAGTTTTATAATAAAGACTAAGATAGTAATTACGCAACTTCCAGCTATACCTACTTAAATTATGCTCACAAATAGAAAGTTAAAGTTACAAGTTAAGTTATGTGGACATTAAAAGTTTTTGCTCGTGCTAACATTGACATCAACATTCCTTACATGTATGTAACAAAGAGTCAGCGATCATTGCTAATAGTTATACAAATATAAAACAAAGAGCGGATAATATATTCAATGGATAAAGCCGGAAGGCTAAGCACAAGGTGCTAGGCTCACACCTGCCTTATACGTAGTATTTAATGCGACGCTCGTACTATCCAGAATAGGCACCTAGCGCGTTTAACACCTTTTTTTCTAAAATATCATTCTGATCCAGGATAAGCAACAAACACTGAAGCGATTAATCTATTTTCATACAAGCTTTTTAATTGTTTCTTTGAGAACCTACATTACGTACGAATTTGGTTATCAATAACGCGACTGTTGACTTTAACATCAATGATGTGGACAAAACTGTTTAAATACTGAAACGACACACGAATTGTCTTTTAAATGTGATTAAGAGGTAGGCTTTTATAATAAAGATGAATTGGCTCCCGATAATGGTATCGAGAAGATGTAAACGAACATTAACTGAATAAACCTCACGCAGTTGTGAAATTAAGTCGATGACAGTCTAATTGTAATTGCATGTGTCTTAATGATGATAAGTGGGGAATATTCTGGATAATGTGTTAACCTGGAACTTCGTGATAGATATATATGAGTTTCATCAGAATTTACTGGATAAATTCTGAGCGTGGGTTCTAATTAACCAAAGGAAGTAAGATCAGTTGATGAGTTAATTACCTTCAATTAAATCGTTATGAAAGCAAATTTTCTCGTTAGTCTGCAGTATTTCTGTCATCATTGTTTCCTGGTTTCTTGTAAATAAAGAGTGACGCTTATGGAAAATACAAATGATATTTCGCGTAAACGTTAGTCATATAAAATGTATGGTAATCCATCGGAAATACTGAGCAACAATTAAAATAATAATTTTAATTACTAACAGGATTCCTATGAATCAATTATTGATGTTTGTAATTAAAACGGAAAATCATGGGTTGCAAGTACCTATACAACTGAAATACACGCGTGAGATAAAGACCGTTTCGGCTCCCAGAGGTTTTAAAAAATCATAGTTAGTTAAATCCTACCGGTTTTATTTGTTATTAATTGAAAATAAAAACGAACGACGGTGAAGATATAAAAAATACCAGCCGCACCTTCTCCCATACTATGCGTCCCCCCAAGCGAAAGGGCGACATCCATTGTTGCAATTTAAAAAAACTTGAACCGGCGTGGTATTTCTTTCAATATCCCAAAAAAGCGCCAAATTTTCGGCGTTGCTTACCGAATGTTTCGAACTTGGCGGAATAAAGCACTACAACCGTGTCGGGGCCCGGCGGAGCCGTCTCCGTGACGGTGCCGCGCGCATGCATGGTGTTTTAGGGCCGAGGTCGGGAATAATCACCTCGGTCGATGGCGTAACATAACTTCTCATCTCCCGGCAGCGCCGTGGTCAGCTCCTGGCCGCGGTCCACGCACTGCACATCCTGGACATGGTTCACTCACTACACAACATGATCACTCGCAGGCAGGCACGGGTCCTGTCGTCACGCACAGCACTGTGTCACTGTCACCGAGCGGGGTCGCGAGTCGGACGGCGTGCGCGGTGCGCTATCAACGCCGATGCATTGGCGGCGGTGTGCGACTGTGCGCGCGGCGCGGTCCCGGGCGCGCAACAGCTGACGGGAGGCGCAGGCCCCGCGCCCCGCAGCGCGGCGCCCCTCGCGCCCGCGCGCGCAGCCGGTGCGTGCGCCACACCCCTCCCCCGGCCCGCGTGCCCTCCCTGCCTCTAATCCATTATTTACGGACGGCCGACCGGTTTCAGGCGCGTTCGTTCTGCCCGCCGCTTCACGACGATCGTTCAAATTTAATGCCCTTCCTATGTCCGGCCTCTAATGCGATAAGATTACGGTCGACGAGCTGTGGTAGCCGCTGCTCCAGAGCCGGTGCCGCCGTTGTGACCAGCAGCGTCGCACTCGACAATATAATTAACAAGACCCGCGGAACACAGCTATAACAAAATCACTGCACCTACGTACAGGAGCTCGTTAAGTGTGATACTAACACGTGATTGATATGACAGCGGGAAGGTGAACGAACCTAAGGCAGGCATCGACTGGTACTGAAAGCACTAAAACGCCTATAACCTAAAGTTATATTCTGTTGTAAGCCGCAAATACTCTTTTGAGGCAGTAAATCACCGTACCGAACATAAAAACGCTGTAAAAATAGAATTGGAAAAGAAATTGGTACCAAGTAACTCCCCGCTAACTACTTACATATTGTCTTATTGTTGTAACTCTATACAGCAAGATGACTGGGAACTCTACTACGAATACTTTTGAAATAAGCTTTAAGTAAGAAAATGTTTCCATGGTTGACCCCTACTCGTGGGCTAAGTTTATCTTAGCATTTATCTTATTTCCGTGAAAACAACTTAAAAAGTTATTTCTTATCTTTCAATTCTGAGAATATTCTTTACTTGTGCCAGTTAAAATACTGAACTTTTTAACAAGTGTGGAACTGGCAATAGTATTTACTGTTATGAAATAAGCAAAGCTGAGACCTTTCATAAAAATATAAATATAAAAGCATACATAATGCAATTGCATGAAAACTATAATATTATCTACAAGAAATCAAGAATCCAATTAAGTGGAGCGCATTAAAACAATTTAGCAGCAGTTAGACAAGAATCAAACGGAGATATTTTACTGTGTTGAACAATTGTCGTGGTTAATTTGCGTACTAAATGTCCGATCGCATTACTTCTATTGCAGTCGAGTTTGTAAAAACAGAGTTTATAGCTCTGTTGTTGAACGGCGAGGGTAATAAAATAAAATCGACGCAGGGGGGTTATAAATTTGAAGTGTAATTAGAGCGACTAAATACAAGACGTCCTGTGAAGGGACCACCACGTAGATTTGTCCTCGTCAATCATCTCATGTTCTAGAACATCTAATGCAAGACATTAGATACTGTAAAAAGTACAGCAAACGCATACCACGGATGAGGGTCCGTCGCAGCCCGAGGGTAGAGCGAGTGTTTCATTACACGTTTCTCCGTAACATTAGCGCCGGGCGAGTGGCTCTCGAGATACTCCGGGCTCCACTTTCGGCGGACAGCCATAGAAATCACGTAGTTCGCGGAACTTTGTTACCTGTGGTGCGCCGGCAGCGCAGCGCGCCAAGGTGAACGTTCGGGCCAAGGACGGCTGGGCGGCGGGAGGGGCCCGCTGCCTCCCGCCGCCCACTTCTCCCCCGTGCCCGAGTAAAAACGCTCCGAACCTTCGAACGCGGCCGGTGCCAGCCAGCAAAAAAAGGGCCCGACGGAACAAATAGAAAATGTTCGGGCCCAACAAAAAAAGAATACAAATAACAGGGGTCTCGGGTAACAGAACTAGTTAGGCTCTTTAGCTGGATGTCGAAATAATGTTGAGTTCGCATGTCACCTGCGCCTACGCAGACGGGTCACGCACCGCGAACGCGCGTGTTCCTATGATGTAATAGACGAACGATAAAAAACGGCTAACGGAAGAAGCGCGGAACCGGCCGTATCGACGACGACGGCTCACTAATCACCTGGCACGATAGTTATTTTATAATTTCACAGCTATAGCGAGCCGCCGAGGATATTAATATTCTAGAGATGACCATCTCCGCTTCAATTATTCATGTGTCTCCTTTCTTATTCGAGATGCGTAAGCGTTGAACTTTTTCCATGCGAATTAAAGGATGACTAGGGACGATAAAATGCCAGGACCGCTTCCTAGCCGTTGTGCCCTGACCGGTTCAGCTGCGCATTGTAATAACTTCCCCACCAGAAAAAGTCGCGTTAGCCACAAAACACGTCGTACTATTCTTTAACGACTTGCATTAGAAATACGAATATGAAAAAGATAATTTTTCATGACATTCTAGGATGTAATTGTATAATTTTACAGTGAACGGGTCCATCTTGATCGTGACTTTATTATGTATTGAATAGTTGTTTGATTGACTTCCTATCGAGTGGCGCTAGACAATAGTTGTCATCGCGTATGCGGTAATGTGACCGGTCTATTGGTCATGTTACATCACCGAACACAAATAGAATCTCCTGGAGCCGCTCGTACTTGCGTATAGCGCGTGCAAGGAGGCGTAACTCTCTGTACTCCTCTAGCGAGCAGCATCGAACGAGAGAGAAAGGGACGAGGCAGTGTTACAGTTAAGCAGGAACTCTATTTATATGCAAATATAACCTCGGAGTCGACACCTGTTTGCGTATTCTCAGCGCTCGCCGCCTCGCTTTGTGGCAACACTGTCTCCGTGGTATCCTTTAGATTATGTAAAACCAAATCAACTTTGCGTTCAAGCCATGCATATAATCAAAAAATATGGTCCTTATTACTGCGTGTTAGAGCTTAAACGAATCAGGACCAAAGCAAACCTCCAGGTCATAAGCTGTCCTATATCTGTGCACCTTATTCGCTACTCTCATGTTATTCTGACCACTTTTTGGTACGAGAGGCGTTGATTAGAATGTTTCTTCTTTTAAAATGAACTAAGAATTTACTTTCAATTGATTAAGTAAAACTTTTGTCGATCTGTCATGTAAGAACTGATGTGTTGGTGTCTTGACAAAGCAGTACATTAGAATAAAATATGACAGTAGGGCAAAGCGACATCGCACTCATCTATCACGCCAGATTTCCGAGTACACCACTCCGAACGATAAATGGACCGTATTTGAGGACAGGATAATCGAAGCACCGGATCTATTGATGTAGGGACGTGAGAAGATTTTAAACTGCACATCCGTATCTGGATCACGAATCTCAAATAAAAAAAACTTTTATTGTTTCTTTAAAGGACGTAGGAGCTTAGATAAAGTAGATTTAATTTGGCAATATCCATCGTATTTCCCTTGCGGTTCCAGTGTCACATGTTTCCATTACTGTCATATATCTCCCTCCCACACGGACGGAGTAAAGAGAAGAATTGGAGCTGTGTAGGGCTGTCCATTTATCATACTCGGCCGAGCCGGGTCCCTGAGTGCGTTCCTGTGTACGTCTGCCGGCTGAGATACGTACTTGCTGTTTGTTTTGTTTACACGTGTTGCGACGTTCACAACGTCTGCTATGCACATTATGACTGCAGATTCGTACCACGGGTTCTTCAGAACACTCATTCAGAAATCAATCTCAGTTAGAAGTTGTATAAGTTATGAAATTATGAAGTTGGTTGTTTACCAAAACAAAACACAACTTTGTATAATAGATTTGGTAATAAACAAAACATGAGACTTTTGAAAGAGAGTTCTCTAAAAACAACAAAGTTGATCAGAAATTCTTTAAACAATGAAAAGAAAGTCCTTGGTCAATTTAATTTCACTTTTCCTAAATCAAAAACTTGGTTCATTCACAAACATTTCGTGTGCATGTTCCTAAACGTTATTCTATGCAAATGTAACATATTGGCACCTGAGCCGCGGATCCCGAGCCACGTTATTCGGTAGTATCGCACCGAACGATCGCATTGCGAGACATCGGCCGGCTGGTGCGTCGCCCTAAGCGACCTTCCGTGCCCTTTGCAACAAGCCGTGTATGACACACCACTGCTAGTTCTACTGTTAAGCTTCTATTATGACATTAAAAGCAGAGAAAAAGTTAAAACTATTATATTCAATAGGTTTGTAAACAACTATAATACCTACGTATGTTTGTTGTGCCTTACGAGTTTTTCTATAAACATTACCTACGTTTTGGTCATAATCATAAGATCTACAATTGAATGCCTGGTCGATAATAATTAACATTATTATGTTACATGCTTAATATTTTAATCATATTACTACCTATATTTACAACGGTAGCAGGTACGTGGTCGTGAGAATGAAGGAGATTGGTATCAGCTGATTATATGCCCGCTAAAGTTGTAAAAGTCAACTGAGGGCAACGAGGTATTTAATGGAGCTTATAGAGGACTGGTTGGGAAACTGTTGCTGCTTGTTGACTGAACTAGTGCAAGTTTCTGACTTAACGTTGCAGTAATTAAACTTTGTAATATTGGTATTTGTATGTGTATCATGTCCTTATAAGACTTCTAATGTATGTGTCGCTAAATTATGTATTGCTTTGCAGAATATTTTATCCATGCAGAGATTAACTCCCACCAATCTATGCATACGTAATAATAATAAGGTACAATTGAGCTTAATTTTATGTAAATTTTTCGCATGTCTCAAAAGGCCAATGTTCTTTAGTAGTCGTTTAAGAATTACCTACAGATAAAAAATAGAAGCTGAATAACAAGTGTATTAAAACTTCATGCGCATCAGGTGTACTTCTATAATTCTATTACAAATGTAAAAAAACACCTCGTAAATAACTCTTGGAACTTTAAAAAACTCGATCTAATAAATTGCAAACTTGAAAGATCATAAACCTTATAATTAAATGGTCTATTTGTACCCGTAAGTTTAACAAGTTGGTAATTTTGCAGGTGCTAAGACACGAAGTTAATGAAGCTGTACGTATGCTTCTTAATCACCTAATAGCGTTTACAAAATATTATAAAAGTTGAAAATAAAACGGAGTATCGTGTGTGGCACTGGCAGACGTCAACGCTAACGACCCACGCTTTATGACACGTTGGCAATTACGGTTTAGTCTGCAATTATTTAAGTTACAGTGTTTTCTACTTTGCTGCATCGAGCCTTCTCCTCGACGAACTCATTACGGCGAAGACTCAATAATTTGTGTCGGTGCACAAATTATTCGTGTTTTCTTTAATCAAATAGAGACGGCACTCCGCTGAAGTTGTTAAGGAGTGGGAATTTAATCTGCGAACTCCGGTAGTGGAGTGGCACCGAAGCGCTTTTTGCCTCCGTTCGGCCTGTAACGCAATAATAAAATCTTGCACTTTGATGTCAGCCGGGGCGGCCGCAGCTCGGTGCGAGAGGGTGGAAAATCACCCGCGGCGTCTTGCTTCCGACGTCGCACAATTTCAAAGTCAGGGAGGGAGCATCGCGACGGCAGGCGGCGTTAAACTGGAGTGCGACGCCATCTCTGACCTATAAACGCCATCCGTAAGACGCTTGTCTTCATATCCCCGTAAATATTTTGTTGCTTTTCCATCTCATATAATATTTATGGGAAAGGGACCTCTGTTCCGATTAGAATGCCATTTCTTTGCAATATTGAGAGCTTATTTCCCCTATTCCATATGGATGTTTGGATATTAAAGGAGTTAGAGTAAGAAGTTGCATCAGTTGGAATTTGTGAAGAGGTGGATCACTGTAGTCAAGGGTTACGCTTGTCAGTTGAGCTCCGTGGCGTAAGACGTACGTGCTAACACATACATTGCATCGGTGGGTATGAGCCGGCTCGCCCACACACGGCGTTAATGTTAATTAAAACGTCATGAACTCTCAACGTGTAGAGCAACAATATTCAACTTTGATTAGCATTATACGCTTAAATAGTTTTGTTAGTAGACTGTTGGTGACTTATGAAAGAGCTTGCGTGTAGTCTGGCAATAGTCTGTGAAATTACTGGTCCATTGCTTAAGCCTGTTATGGAATACTCCATACACGAGTATAACCGCTCTAATCCTCTACATTCATAACCACAATTTTCATGCGCAGCTAGCTATATGAAACCTTACTACAAAATAAATACTTAATGCGTTTAATATTTGTACCTGTATCAAGTAACCAATGCGTATGTATCATGAAAGAACACTACAAGCAAAATATGATATTCCTACGCTAGACATTTGTTAAGTAGTTTCATTATTCAAATAACCATCTCAAAATACATCAAATTATATATTATAGTAAACGATATTAAAACATAAGTTCAAATAAAGCTTCCTGAATAAAGCTTCGTCGTGTTTCATCCTACATCCTACCTCTGTGTGTGAATCATTTGAATATCTAGAATCCTACAAGGAACTGATAATCGAAGAGGCAGTCAATTGAACACTAGATAACAAGCAACACTAGAACAAGTGATAACGTATCGTATCTAAACGATAAACATTGAAAAGAGCGTCGGCAGGAAGGCGTCGCTTCCCGGGCGCGACGACATTGCGGCGTCGGAGACAATTTTCCAATCAATCGGCCACTGGACTGCTTTTGTCACTCGCGACAATTTCTATTAGCAACATCAACTATGATAGACGTTTGAGACAGGTTTGATGCTGTTTAACGTTAAAGGATACTAAGAGTGGCGTGTCATAGAGGCTACGCCCAACAGTGGATGTAGATAAGCTGATGATGTTTCTAAGATTAAGTAATGATAAGAATGTGAGCTACATAAGGCATGACAAAGTAAATATACTATACATAATAAATCAGAAGATAGAATTTAACTATTATCAACAGAATATTTTCATTAAATAAAATAACTTACGAATTGTGGACACATGCAGGTGCAATACAGGTATTTAAATTAATGATAACTGTCAATCTTCTACACAATACTGCTAACAAATATAACTCAACTCCAAACATGAAGCATTTCTAGCAGCTTGAAATAACTTAGGAACAAATATTCACTCTTCATTCTGCACAGCCATGCAATATTAATATATTTAAAACATTTAACATTTATGCGGAGATACAAATGTCGAGATGTTTTCCGTGTCAAATAGCAAGAGGGACAAATATATTACAAAATACTCTACGAATATATTTGTACCTACTTTAGAAAAAATAGTAAGCTTAAAACAAGCTTTTCAGTGAAAAATCAAAACTTCGTTCAATTCAATGCCTAAACGGGAATTGTAATTTGAAGAATGATTAATTGGAGTCGTTGTTATGCAAATTGTTTACCATGAGAAAAAAGCTAAGAGAATACGTTGAGAAAATATCAGAATTCATAAATACTAATGTAATTAGAGTATGTCTTTTATAATGACAACATACATTTGTATTAATCAGAACTTACGGCTTACGATGACCTGTGCTCTATCAAATATTGTTATAAATCTGGCAACTTCGTACAAAGCAACAAAGACTGTGTCTACCTCGTGATTTTTATATCCCTCCCTCGTTTAATCGAGAGTGATAAGAAAGCATTTTTGGACCAACCGATCCTATTATAAAATCGCTCAAATATTTCCTTTGTTCCCGTCCAGTTTGAAAAGTTATTAAAATGCTTTACAGAATAAGAAACTTTTAAATAGGTACTTCACCTAATGATTGCTTGCTAGTAAATACGTAAATAATAATTTCGTAAATTACAAAATTATATATAAACATGGCGTTACAATTTCCTATCAAATACAACAGAACCTATCGTATAATATGATATATAAAGCACACTAACAAGCACGGCCGTTAAACTTTCATCAGCTGTAATTGCGTTGTAGAAGTACGTTTAGCGTGTAGACAAATAGAAGATTACAGAAAGTCCACTAAACACAGTTTCACAAAACCCAAAATGTATTAATTAAAGCTACTGCAATATAGAGAATATTGCAGTATGCAATATAGCAATGTTTATCTTGTTTGTCGCGAACTGTCAGTGTTAATAGACCTATTTCAACAGTCCACTAAAGTTTTCAGCATTGCAGGTAAAGATACTATGGAATGTGAACACCATTCGGTAAAGCTTGCTTATGAGGCAAAACAAAAATAACAAACAACAATATGCAAGCATTTAAATATCGACGAGACTTTTTGCTACAGTAAGATTACTCATTGATGATTCAGGAATTATTAGTTGTAGGCCTTCTGTGCCTTCAGTTTACAGTATAACGGAGACGGGCGGCTACGCCAAAGCTCCGGGGTTCACCGTGCTCCGGAAGTGTTCTCTCATCCACTGCCCTATTTATAAGCTAAGCTATACGTTAGCGTTTGTCAGCGCGGCAAGGGAAAATGCGCGGCGAATAAACGTCATTTTCTCGGTATCATTAGGCAACTTTTGCGACCAAAAACGAAAGAGAGCTCATCGTCGAAAAAAGAGAAAATCACTGCGAGGCAAAGCACCACTCGGTCCTCTTAGCCGGATATTTTGAAAATTCTACAAACATGGGATGTACCGCATTAAGGCAGACATTTATTACTGGAAATATCCGTCACGATGTATTAAGATATGATGTCGTTCTGATATCATTGGAATCAGTTAGTTAATGCAATGGCATGGCTCGTATTCTTTTTCATCCTGTTCTGTAAAAATAGCAGCTGATTTATGATTTCGTTGAAAAAGTCATAAAGTCACTGTCGCTCTTCGTCGATTTGTTGTTTCGCATCATGAATATTGTTTTAATTTGCTTCTTAATTAAGATCATATGGTGAATAAAAAACGAGATGAGTGAAAGAGAAATGCGAGCGTAAAAAGTGTCAGTTTTTTCTTGTCATACAAAGGAAACCCTTTGGAGAGATATCCAATTATAAATATTTAAAGTGTGTCAACGCAGTCGTGGGGTTCTGTAATTCAATTCGTCGGTGTTGAGTTTCTTATTGACGTATCCATTAAGTATTATTCGAACTCTAGGGTAACGCGCTGCGGTGAGTGGCCACGGAATGTTTTCACAAGCTCCACTGTAGCTGAGCACTATATTCCGAGAGTATTTTTTTAAATAGATGAATAATTATATTCATCTATTTAAAAAAATACTCTCGAACTGAAAATTAAATCAACCACTAGTCTCATTAGAGACTAGTGGTTGATTTAATTTTCAGTTAAGTTAGTGTTGATACTAATAAAAATATCTATGTAATATACAATTAGCATCAATTTACATAATACGTTTAGCCATGGTGCTGTAAGCTGAAGCAACGAATTGATAAATATTTATGTGTAAATACTTACGTTATACATTTAAATTCTATCAGACAGAGAAAGTATTTCAACAATGTAAACCGTCGACATTTCCTAAGTAATCGTCAAATGCCTTCGAATTACAATTCACGTCTCGTGTATCCGTTTCCGTTCAATTTGGCGATACCCAGCAAACATGTCTAAACATAACTTTAAGCTTATACGCGGAATTATTGTCAGTTTCGCAATTTCTGAAACTATTTCCGACATAAGTATAATTTGCAAACTAGTAATACCTACTTATTAATACTGTTTCTTTTAATGGGTAATACAAATTATGTCCCCCTTATTTTGGGGAAATTTGAAAGTATGGCAACTCTAAACTTGAACAAGTTCAACTGAGGTTAGAAGCGTCACGTTGCACCGGCATGCACTGCGAGTAAATGTATGCCACCTTAGGGCAGAGAGGGATACGGCTAATGGCGTACTAGAAACCACACACAAATAATACATACCTACATGACTACAAACTACATACAGTCGGTCACAAAAAATACTGACACGTTAGTATAGAAAAACTAAAGATATTATAGCAATGTTTCTTTCATAGTATCTACTTATTGATGCATCCAATTTTTATTCAGTGCTACGTTTTAAGAGTTTAATGAGATATTTTAAGAACAATAAGCAAACGTGATTACTATTTCAAAGAACATGGCTTGTCAGTACTGGAGAATACGTTGTTAATAATATTGGAAAGAAGCGAGGGCTATGAGTTAACCTGTCTGCTGCTGGGGTCGCGGGCCATAATCCCTGCTCACTGCACAATCGTACATAAATATTTTATGACCGACAAAACATCGATGCGAGTCTGGGTGTTTTCGCTTGTTAAATCTGTGTCTGTAAATGATGGCATGAAACATAATTTTTAGGCATGATATATAATAATAGTCGCCGACATTATTAACGTGTGTGACGTGCCGTGTCATTGTTACTTAAACATTTTGTAGCACATAATCATTTGAGAATATAAACCTTGTTAATAAAAGCCTAATACCGTTTCTATTTTCCCGGTTATTGAAAAAAAATTTTAACATCATGTACCAACGTCATATTAAAACAAATAAAAGGCTTGTAGGTATAGACAAAAAGTGAAAGAGTCAGCTAATGGCATTGCATGGCATGGCTAATGTATGCCTACCGCAAAACCCATAGTTATCAGCGTATTTTCATGGTATATGGAGGTGCGATCTAATCTAGGAGTTAGCCCTTTGAGTAGTTCACAGTTCGAAAACCAGCTTGTGTCCCTAACGGGTGTGCATGTGCAGTGCACCTTTGATCTCTCGCACGTTTTCGGTGTGTGTAGTGGAGGCATATTATTTTAGCGTTTGGGGAACGTTGGATGTAGATTGGAAAACATGATTTGTAAGGATAATATTTGGAGGATCTACCAGGAATATTTTCTACCTAGTAAAGAATATTCTTAGTATGATATTAGCTTATTGCCTTTATAATATTTCAAGCCGTTGTTAGTGACATAAAAATATTTTGGTGAACTCGTATTCTTTTATCTACAAATATTAGTAATGCATGATAGAAAATAATTTGTATCACAATGCCACTTCCAGTAACGTATCTCTCGTACAAGCAGTATGTCCCGTGCGTGCCCTAATCGAAGCCGCAAGACTCATCGGAAAGCCGAGAACTTAAGTCCTACTCGTACAGTACACTAGGGATCGAATTTTTAACAGTTATAAGTTACGTAGAATTTATATAAAATACAGTTAAAGATTTAACTAAAGAATCAACATGATAATACCCGGGTTTCAGGTCAGGCCATATCCAAAATAGCGTTGGACATTATTCCTACGATTTTCAAGTAAAATGATTAAAATATAAAAATATCAAATCATTTGTTTGCTGCAAGGCTGTAAGAAAGTCAATTGATGACAGGGGATTAGACAGCTTGCTAGTTGATTTTACGTTGATTATCCTTTGAACAACTCGCAACTCGGATTTGTTAATAAAATTGTAAATGAAATAAATCTATTGTTACATTCTGTTGAGGTTTTGATCAATTGCAATACTAACAAATAAGAGAAGTTTTATATTACGCGTAGAGTAACAGGTCGTTACCTAATGCGGTTAGTTAGTTGTGGTCTTCAAATACCAATCAGAATCTGAATCCAATTTCGAAAAACAAAATCAATTTCAAAAATTACCTCGCTGGTTTGTCTGTAGGTGTAAATAAAACAATAGTGCTAAACCATAACCCTTCTAAAACACGAGCAATATAAGCGATAGTCAGCAACCGGTTCTGTAATCCGAACGCGGGGCTACCAACTTATTGAAACGGGGTTCGTGTTTGAGGAAGCGGCGGGCGCGGCGTATTCACTCACACGGGATGTTTTGCTGGATTCAGACAGCCAGATAATATGACGGTGAAACTTGTTAGGTGTGATATCTTTAATATTATAATGCATACGTGTGCTCGCAGTGAATACGTGATTGATTGTATAAGTAAAGATAGCTTATAGACCAAATTATTGTCTTATAATACAACACTATCCTGACAAGCCTGCTCTACTACAAGAATATTTTGTTTTTTTAACGGAATAATGCACTTTCCTATTCTCCGAACCTATTGAAGTTAGGATTAAATTGGCAGATATACAGGGATACAATCTTAATTCTAAAGAACAATAACTCTGAAAAACTAAATTCTATCATGCGAAGATAGACCATTATTACCAAATATCAACTTCAAAGTTTGAATATAATGTGATATTGTTTTATCCAAACCGTTACCGACATACCGAGATTAAAACAATGCCTTCACACTTGTTGGTATTGGTACCTACATACCCCTTTGAAGGCAATAGGCAACCCTTTTCGCGCTCACAACCGGTCATAATGTAACCAGAGGCCGGTGGCTAGCGCGGGGTGCGTTTGAGGAAGCGGCCGTGTTCCCACGAGGCTCGCGCGCATGCGCCCAGCCACCGCAGACTGGCGCTCGAGCGCTCGGACAACGTACCTGCACACAAAAAAGTTTAAGTTAGATATGTTTTGATGTGTACAACAATGTATACGTACATAAAGTAATGTATGAGAATGATGATAAAGAACTTATGATAGCCGGCTGAAAATTACCTACTTGCTTGACAGGTAAAGAAATTACATCTTAAAAACATTTTAAATGCCTTGAGGAGAAAATTAAGACAAGCTGTTTGACATAAAAGTAAGGTTCATGAATTACAAACTCTCATCTAAAACTTTTAATTTAAACAGTGAAGTACCTTCGAACTGACAAACTTTTAATGACGATAAGACTTTACCAACACTACACATTGGGCTTTATGTTTGTGTATGTGAATAAGTAGGTTCACACAAGCGCCGAATGACACGGTTTCCACAGAATATACAAATAATCAGTTCCGATACGCGACAGGTTCCTCTAATGTGCCTACGTTGACTTCCCGCCCCGCATATCTTTCAGCGGTAGGTGCCCATCAAAGGCACCGTTACCGTGGGGCTATCGAGTTCGCGAACCGTCTCCGATATAATATTTTTGAGAATTTGTACTATAGTGGTATATGTACTACGAAGTTTCACAGACAAGATATCAAATTGACATTAAATATTCGATAAATATGTATATGTTAATGTTAATTATATGTTATGTAAAAATTAATAATATGTATGATAAAAAAGAGCGCCATTGTCGCCAAAAAACTGTTGAACAGTTTGGCAATTAACGTTCTACATATTCGTACCTTTTTTCAATAAATTATTTAAAAAAAGGGTACACATTAGTAAAAAAAAAAATTACCAATCTAATATCACTCTCTCTGTATTACGAGGACTAAAGGACCAGAATCATCTCAATCGAAATCCTACTATCCTACTTCCTACTAATATTATAAATGTGAAAGTTTGTGAGAATGGATGTGTGGATGTTTGTTACTCTTTCACGCATAAACGGCTGGACCGATTTGGTTGAAATTTGGTATGTAGATAGGTTATACCCTGGATTAACATATAGGCTACTTTTTATCCCGAAAAAATGTCGCGGGTAACACCGCGGGGCGCAGCTAGTATAATATAAAAATAAAACATCATGTACTCAAAAAAGATTAATTGCCTTTTACAAATTGCATTTTAAACCGTCATATACACATAAGTAATCGCCAAAAACGTGTACCTACTGAATAAAATACATCTTATATTAAATTCCGAAATATAATAAATGATAATCACATTGATATGCTTATAAAAATATTTCAGAGCTCATATTACGAGCCGACGCGGACGTTGGCAGACATTACTCACGTTTCGAGATATGCTAATACTGTACCGCTGTATATTTAAACAAAGTCATTGTCAAGAACGCACGGGCACATTGCCATATGTTGTTGTAACTCTTACTGAACTTGTTATTTCGTTACCTAACCATTTAAAAGAATCGGTTTACGGTAGCTAGAATTTATCATGGAATTCTCTTAAACCTTCCCGTTTGATAAAGTAATGAATCGATATACTTTATCGCCTTGAAACTATATAATAAGTTACACACGAGCTTAGTAATAACTTTCTTAACTATAAATCATAAGCTTTATCATCCATTTTCGCTGTCTCATCGATTCTATCCCCGACGATACGAAATAATTTCATTTATATGATGAAGGTATGAAGCTCATTGAAGCAAATATTTTGTTCATTAGAGCGGTACTTTTTAACAGACACTAATAAGAGTATTTCGATAAAAATAAGCTTTTGTTCTTAGTTTAATTGGATTACTGCAGTGATGCGACTAATTAATTTTATTTTCTTAATTAAGAGATATAGTATATATTTATAATATTCGTTAAACATCTAGACAACACTAATAGACACGGTTGTTTCTATTTCGCAAATATCCATGTTTATTCTTCGTCTAAATAGAGTTTGGTCCTTTGATCCGCGCACTTAGCGGCCGCGTGGCGGCGCGGCGCGCAGGAAGCGAGCGCGTAGGCGGACGTTTAATACGGGCGAGGAAGCGCCGTGTCCGGTGCCGCATGACGTGTATCGGGGTTTGTCGCCTTTATACCTACATGCTCGCGTTTCGAAGAGGATTTTAATATTTGGGTGTGGTACTAGACAAGTTTCCGAAAAGAACACATTTTCTCAATAGAGTTCATATTTACACCCAACATCTGAACAGTATGAACCATATGAATATTAAAGTAGAGTAGGTATTACATGCCCACGTGTGACACTCAGTTTACAGAGCAATGACCGTTTGGTCCTTGTTGGAGAACAAGTCATTCGCATGTCTTTCCGTGTAGCGCGTCATAAGTAAATAAGGTTATTTAAAAATATGCTGCTGTAATAATTAAATGCAACTGCATTTTACTGACAAGGTTAACACCGACATAACAGAACTGTGTTAAAAAAAGCAAGAAGGATTAACATGACAATGGTTAGAATTGGTACCGTAGTCCGCATATAATCGCGTATTCTAGTTCAGTTAAGCTAAATAACTGCACTGCACCCAGTACGAGCCAGTCCATACTTCATAGCAACGCACTATTCATGTTTATTCCCATTTCCGCGAACAAAACAAAAGCGAAATTCATACAAGCACGTGTTCTAGCTCATCTGTTATTGTTGTGCATACCGCGAAATACGTTGAAAGGCCCTCATTGTACCTTTGTCTGATTGTAAACATCGGGCAGGCCTTGATGGCGATATTGTTGCTATCGTAATTAAAACCAGTCAAAACATTGCGGTGCGCGAGAGTGATGTAATAAAATCGCAAGTGTTACGTGTGTATCGGTAATATTGTTTTTCTATTTACGGATCCGCGTCATCGCGCGGCTGTGCAGTGTCCGTCTAAACTGTCTATACTATACCTGGAACTGGTGCTGAGATTTCGCGAGATCGTTCACATTAAGTGTTTCGATATGTATCTGGGATACGTAACAATATGTGGTAATATCCGTCTGTAAAAGCTTACTGTTAGCGCAAATAAACTTCGTTTTATAAACAGTTAGGCCTATTCTGGAACATGACGATGATCCGGATGAAATAATCTTTCGAAGATCTAGCTGTTACTGTAGTCATGAGGTCAGGGTTTTGATTCTCAAGACAGTAAGAGAAAAAATAGTTTTTTAGAATTTTTCTGTAGTATTTTGGGTTTTGGATTTGTCCTCGATAAATTGGTAAAGACTCCTCACCTCTAATGTGGGGTTTGGAAGACCATTATGTGGCTATTTACCTATATAGTTTTTGATAAAAAAACACATTGATCAACACAGACCTCGTTTCGTTGTTAAGGTGTCAAATGACTTATGGTTAAAAGGATTGGCTTTCCATTTTATAAAAGCAGATTATTTCTTTCACAGCCTCCATTTCTATTCATATTATAACTCGTTTAACTTACACACTCAGACAGAACTACTAACGTACACCATGGCTTGCCAGACAACATCAAAACTCAACTAAGCCATATCTAAACAAACCTAAAAGCGAAGGGATCAGTAATAAAAAGGCTAGTAATAAAATAAACATGAGAGGCTGCGGCGTTGCCGCTCAGCGTGCGCCCGCGCATGCACAATGGTACGATCTCGACCCACCAGCTGTTTGTACCTGCGCTGTTTACCGACCGATGGTACCACCACCCTTGTGTTGGAAAATCAGTAATGAAAGAAGATTTTTCATATCTTTTCTTATCTTATCTTTCAAATCCTTTGGATTTGGAGCACAATCTAGTTCAAATTAAGGTAGGCTTGGTGTGGTAGTGGGTCGTTTTAATAGAAAACTATAAAACTATTTAATCATAGTCAACTTCTTCTTGGAAATCAGATTTTTATTGACATTCAATTAGGTGCTTCATATGCGTCAATAATTAAATACCATCGATTTTTCTGAACATGATACAAATTGTTAATCCATTTAGCAATAAACAGTGTCATTATCATCCGATAGCATTCAATAACGCAGTTGTAATTATCCTTAATTATCTTAATGCGCCCATGTTTTTCGCCAGCCAAATTGTTACTGCGGTAACGTATTGCAATAAAAGCAGTAACGAAATGTCCGCAAAAAGCCACTCACCATGCATTAGTCTAATTAAAAACATTTTGATTGAAACAAGTTACAGTGCCTACTATATATATTTCAAATGAATCTTATACTATTTGAATCCTATGTATCTGAATTTGATATTATAATTAACATAATTATTATTTTATTATGATTCATATTGGGGTGCATTGCCCGAAAAGAAACCTTTTGCATTGATCGTACGGCGCGCCCTGGACAGACAATCCTACAACCAGCAGACTGTCTACTCTTTCTTATACAAAAAGAGATATTATTCTTCTATAGTAATATAATTATTGACACGATAAAAAAATATTTATGTGTAGACTAAATTATATCAAAGAATAATGTAGAGCCACCCTATAGTATTATAGCCGGAGTCTTTAGACAGCTTCTATAATTATTGTTTTATCAACCCCTAACAATATTAAAAACCAGAAGTCCGTAAATCCAGTCATATAACAAACTGACCTAAGGATTATTTACACGTACGATAGCACATCACAACACAAATCAAACGCACGTGTAATTAATGTCAGTGTATAACGTACACGTGTTATGATCGTCAAGTTGCAGTACTGTAATGCATGTGCTGTGCCAAGGACCTTTTTCTCAACGACAAAGAGTAATCGATCCGCGTGAAATTGATCCGCTGGATCCACGAGAGCGCGCTCGGAGCACGCACTGCGCATATACGCAGGGCTACCATTCGTCAGGATTTAGTCTGACAGTATTTTAGAGTCGAGCTCGAACATCGACCGCAAAGTAGGTATTTTACAACTTAATAAATATCATGTTAGTTTTACTGTGGGAAATTGTCATTTGAGACTTTATAATTTTTAAAAATATAAACCATACTTTAAATGTCACCTATTTCGCCAAGTAAAAGGGCCACTACACACAATGCTGTACTGTACACAATGTGGGACAAAGCGTGGATGGTTATTGTAAACCTCAGCCTACTATTAGAAAAACCAGCCAATAAAATAAAGTCAGAGAGCTTAAAGTCCTACACAGTCTATGACCACAAACGACACGATAACCTATTTCCCAATCGAGTTTGGTTCTGCAAGTGAAGAGAAAGCTTCACACAATTTGAATGGTAACCCTGCACATAACTGGCGCAGGCACCGAACCCTCGCGCCTAGTAGGGGACACTTAATCCCCTGTCTATTTCAAACACGTTTCACCTCATTCGTTTCGCGGACAAAAAACTCTCTTATTAGATTTACTAAGTCCCCCGATCAATACGTTGTTTGTGATTTGACAGGTTTTTGTACGAGCGAAGTGAATAAAGTTAGTGTGATATAAAAAAGCTGGGTGATAAAACAGGGCAATAAAATCAAATGGCAGTTATAAGTCGTATATTAAAGGGGTCATTAAGACACTTTTATAGGAACAATAGGTGTTTTAAAAAGGCAATTTAATTAAAATAGTTAAATTAGATACGGTACACCTGTGGTTTTTGTGAAGTCTTAAAGATTGTTTTTATAGTTTGTCTCCAAAAAATGTGTAGACGAAATAAATTTTGAAAGTAATTTAGCTGCTACTAAATCAAAATCATGCTTCTGCAAGTATATGATGAGATGATTAAGCTAATGAGGTGGTATATCAACGTTTCTGCGAGACAAGACGTCTGTTCTAGTATGAATAATAGGAATAACGTCTCAGCTGCTAACATTCGCGCCACAGCCGTGGGAATCAATTAAGGGAAGTGGTCCCCGAGGTACTCATACTAACGACGACTGCTAGAATACCATTTCACTGTCTCCAAAGTTTTCACCAAAGCATTCCTCGATAACTCGCATACATAACGCTGGAAAGTTAATGAAGCCGGGAAATAAGTCTACGACACAGAAATGTTGTGTATGATGTAATATAGAAAATATTTAATTTTATCTTAGCTACCGTTATCGGCGAGGAAAGGCTGAGCATCTCCGAGTGATAAATGAAAATAGCCGGCAAGGGGGGCGGACTCCCGCGGTGCCTGCACACATGGCCTTATCGACCAGACGACGTGGGCCAAAGGAGAAAAGTAAGCGAGTTTTAACTATACTTCAAAATAAAGTTGAAGGTGCAATCTGATATGTCATTTCAAAATATGTATGTATTTCAGCTCTGAATTAGCGCTAGAACAGTTTCAATATTACGGACACATTTGTAAGACCCAAACAGTATTCTACATTTCATCTATACCTACATTAGTAGCGGATTACATGTTAACAAAGCAGTTAAAGCTACGGATGATCGCACATCCATCCATGGCCGTCCATTATTTGCATAATACATATAAACCGCTCTCCGCTTACGCACTGAGCGGCGGCCAATCGGTCTGACACACGCGTTCTCCTCCGTTTACAATAATAAGCGAGCACGCACGAGGCACGCGTCGCGTGTGACCGACGACTGCCGAAATAATTGTCCATTAACATCGCATACTTGTGGGGGACCGACTTACAAACACCAGATTAAAGATATGTATGTATCAATTACAGTAAAAGCCTCGTGGACCGTCTCGGAGCCACGTGGAGGAATACACATGAGGGATTAGATCGTATTGATTATTATGTTATATTTACATATCCGAGATATTGTTGACAAGAAAGGATAGCTTACGTATGGCATAAAGCTATAACATTATCGTGTATTTTAGTGTGTAATTGTTTGTTTTCCCGAACTAATAAATAAAATAAATAAACATTACTACATCCAGTCAGCAAAATGCTTTTTGATCTAAAACCTAATGATGAGACTGGTTGTATTAAATCACCTAACTTATTCCGAAATAAAAAAAGTGTACCTAGGTAATGTAACTCCAATTGAAATAAATGATATAAAGATGTTTATCTTATTGCATTTGATTGATTACAGTTTTCTGACAACTAAAAACCTTCAAGAATAAACTCATGGTGAAATAACAACGCGGATATTTTTGAATATATCCAATGTTCGGCCGAATATCGACCATCAAGTAAATAATTTGAGTAAGATTGTTAATAAAGTTTATAGGGGAAAGGTAAGCCGAAACATTTCGTTAAAACGGATTTAATGTTCTGTTAACTCCGGAAGATAAAAGCGTGTTTGATGCTCATCTATAAGTTTAAACTCTGGAATGTTATCTGGGTTAATTCACAGTTGTGACGCTTACGTCACGTCTAGGAAATGTTGGTCAAGATCGAGTTGGTTCGTGTCTCGCACGATTTATACTGCCACCATTTGACGAGAACTTTTATAGAACACGCTATGGGGTCGCATGTCTATACCTAGCGATGGGATATAGACGACACGTGTATTGAAAACTGATAAAAATATACAGTCATAGTCTAAACTGTTAGTTACTTCCTCAACCTATTTTTAAACCAATTAGGTTATTAAAACGTCACATTTTGAAGTTGATTTATTCTTCTTAGGCGTCAAGAAACATTTATCGAAATATGGTGAGGTGATAAAGTTATCCAATCAAAAGGCGTCGTAAAATTCAACACGACATCTATAAGACGTTTACGTGAGACCCATCACACTCGGCCCAGCAGGGATGAAGGACGACACGAACGAGGGGACACAGGGGAGAAGGGGACTGAACTCGTAAACCTAAAAATAGATACGACGACACCACGCCTTCAATACACAACAATCAACTAACATAATATACTTTCCAAACTACGGAACTGTGACAGGAGCACGATAGTAGGTGGACGAAATAAGAATCAAATTCAACTGTATCTTGATCGTGATGAGCTTTTGGAAGTGCAAAATTAAATTGGTAATGTGCTTCAGCGGACTACCAATGGCAGCATCTGTCAAAACAATACGCACCGGAAACAATAAACAGTTGTTTGACTAGTTAATTTTTAGGGGATTATGTATTCAACAAAGCATTAATGAAAACAGCGGCCATAAATGTTAATTACAGTTGGTAGACACATTGGACTATGAATTCATCAATAGACTGCACTAATAGAACACGCAGTTTAATTACAAAAATCGATTAAGATAAATTATGAAAGTAGCTAAATCTTTATCAAATCAACACCTGTTACGCTATAAGAAAAAAATCTCAATTTACTCATAATTATTTATTCTTCATCTACAAAAAATTCTAAATACGCCAGCATAAGACAAGTAATGAAGATAGTTTAAATATTATCTACAATTAAACCAGTTAGAAGTGCTTCTACCAGTCGTTATGAGCAGCTTAATTAAGTATTTTGGTAATTAAAGGGCGTCGATATTAACCATGTATCATTTCCGAGACGTTAATTTTTATTGGATTAATAATGACCATACATTAAACAAACATGCAAGCTCAAACGTTGAAGCACGCAGATGAATAACTCGTGCAAACTAATCGGTTCGTTGAAATGGACTTTAAAATATAGTAGTCATGCCTTTTCAATATGGTCAAGTGCTGCAAAAGTACTCTTACAGTATGTGCAATAAAATGAGACAGTCAATTGAACAATTTATTTTCCCACCGTCGTCATATTTCGGAGGGCAGTAATATTGTTGTTTTGGTTTTCCCGTAAATTTGAAAACAAACGTTAAGTAATATTTGTAACAGAAGTTGACCTGTTACGACATTTCTGTCTGAGGGTGAAATAACTTCGAGTTATGTAGTAAGAAACCATACAAGTCGTTTTGATATGAACCGAGTCAATTCCTGCAAGTTGAGTCAAAGTTTACATTACGAAACAGTTACGGGATATCAAAGGGAGAAATTACCTAACACCGTCGCTCCAAGTGTTACTACGAGTTATAAAAAGTTGTCGCGAAGCTGTGCCATAATACCCCGAGCTCCCCGACCCTCTTCGTGGGGAAAGTTTTGTAACGTTGCCGGGTGGCTGCCGTATTACGAGAATTAGGTAATAATACTAATAATTCATTTTGTTCTCGTTTTTTCTCTCTGGATCCGATGAACTCGACGGTTGCGTAATGTTTGTGTTTAAAGATTTGTGGTTGGTTTGAATAAAAATTGTTACATTACCTAATAGAAAGTAACAATTAATGTAACTTAAACAATAAGTGAAATACGTAGGTAAATAACATTACAAAACTTACAAAAAATAACGAATAAGTTTGACGTATAACTTTACAAACCGTGTGTCACATATTGCATCAGTAAATAAAGTCGACGGCGACGCGAAAATCCGATCGAACGAAAAATTAATTGCATCAACCGTTTAGGTAAAAATGAATCGTACAAATTCGCATAAAAGGCAACAGTCACGTTTCAGTCGGTGCATAAAGAAATAACAATAAAAAGCATCAATCAAAAATCGCCACCGCGTTTATATGACATCGATGCGTGAGCGCGTTCTAAATCCGTGGAATGAGTGACAGCTCCCAATCAAACTTTAATCAAAGCGGCCGACAGCTCCAGCGTCTGCGGAGTAGACAGACCCGGTCGGCGCGGCTAATTGAGCGGAATGGCCCCGGTACATATTGCGGGAGCGATCAAGTCATTAACGTCGGCGTGCGACCCTTGCTGTACGAATATTCCGAACTCCGAAGGTCGATAAATGACAAAACATGTGCGGCTTAGTCGCAGTTTAATTGTTATGCATTTCCATATGCGACAAATTACACGCAACGCCTCTTGTCAGTGTTTAATTTACAATTCAAATTACCTTACGATATGTTTGTACCTTAAAACGATTCAGAGATGTCGCATCTAACGTTTATTGGTATAAAATGTAAATAGTTTCCTAAAACACATTACCCTAATCAGTTCGTCGCCAACCATAACATTAACAGATTAAAAGTTCAGACGGTGCGACAAAAAGTCGGGGCAATCGCTTCAGTTTATCAGTTCAACCTGTCATAAGTGTCATGACATGAGTAAAGGGTAAAATGGGGAAACAGAAAGGGACGGACGACACGGTACGATATCACGCGCTCGTGGTATGCCGGGAATGTTAAGTTTAGGCCCCGTCAAAGGGTTTTGAGTGGCTTTTAAAATTAAAACGACAAACATTGAGGTTCACATCGTGGTAATTGATTCGTTCAGTTTTGTTGCTCATGAATATGCTTTCTAGTACTAGGTGTGCAGTTGAAAAGCAATTTTTTTTGGCTATCGCAGGGCGACTTAATTAAAACAGTTTACTGGGGTATCTACTACAAGATATCCATACCTAGCCATACAAATTAGTTAATATCTATATTTGATCAGACGACATATCAATACGTGCAATTATGTCTCCCATTACGTGAGACCTAATTCTGTCGATGGTACCAAGAACTCATAAGGGCTCATTATAGCCTTCTATCGCTGCTTGAGTATGTCATAAAATGCGAGTAGGGATAAGTATATGGGTAATTAGGATAAGCTGCATCCAGCTTAGTCATATGACTGAGGAGTGAACACCAATACATATAGTTTGCTACTGCGGTACTGACTTGATATGTACCATTGTACTCAATACAATAAGCAAGGAACATTTATATTACATTTATAAAGACGGTCTACTTATCTTCTCATTTCTTGATCAAAGGTAAGTAAGGTCCACTCTCTTTCCACTTCTCTCTTTCTCAAGGGCTGGGAAAGTCCAGTCCTTCATAAAAGGGTTGTTCATCGTCAATCATCATCATTTGTCATAAAATATTGAAGACAAATTCCCTACAGAAGTAAGTTCTCAAGGTAATCAGTAAAAAACACACAGAAATAATAATTCGTACAACACAGTAATCTGTCGACTTCCAAGGATTGTCATACACGTGGGTCGTTTGCCAAGCCAGCCGTACCCTTCAACTTGACCCATAAAAACAAACTGATATCGCCTGTGATAAATATATTTATTTTGTTAAAAAAATAACTCACATGACGTCAATGAAAATATTATACTTGATAATCTCGTGAAGACACGTGTAAAACGCAATAGTTAAGTGATTAATTTAGCCAGACGCTAATCCATCTACGCCATCGCCTAGAATAATTTGTAATAAGAAACGATAATAAAATACCTAGATTTGACTAATGATCTATGTATGATTAATGTGTTACAAAATAATTAGGTTCTAATAATAACATAATTTACTCTAGTTATGCTATTACTGTTACAGGTTACTGGCAGATCGCCTAATAATTTTACTGATACTCCTGTTTTAATATGACTGTTATGCCAACGCACGCATTTCAAAACAAATGCTTGCGTTTTTAATAAATGGCTACATAAATCATCCCTAAATTAGATTTTTAATTGCATATCTAAACAAGCATTCGTAAATAGTCGTATACAAGCGTGGGCGGTCGCCGCTCGCTATAAAATTAAACGGACTGTTTTTATCAAAGCAATGTACTAACTAATGGTCCAAATTACAATTATGCAGTTAAACGTGGTGCACACTGGTATCGCGTGGCGTTCAGCGCTGTACCGGGAACTACACATGCGGCGCTTTCTCCGAAAACTCATTACCTCGCACGCGTCACGTAGGGACCATAACCGGTTTTATTAGGTTTCACTGACGCTCCCTAAGTCGGCCGGAGCGCGCCGCGGCTGTACCAGCCTTTATTCTCCGCCCACCGACTTCAAAACCAGATGTTGTCTAGTTTTTCTGACACAAAGTCAATTTTGGGGGTTTTAATAAGCTCATATTATTATTATCTTGCTTTAGATTGAAAAGACTGTAAAAAGACATTTTCCGCTGTATAAAATAAATTCCTACTAGAACTGGGTTGTGATGTAGATGTAGTCTATGCACTCACTCTAATAGCTGTTCGAATGACTGCACTCGGCACAGCGATTGAATTTCTACTCTATGTTTTCAGAATCAATAACCTTTCACGATAGCAATCATTATGACATCATAATAATCACTTGCAAAACAGCGTCAACATTTATAATGTTTGTAAGACGGTGTGAAAGACAACGCCACAACAGATTGAAAATCGAAAGTATAATATTCAAAGGAAGTGGGTTTGTATCTCAGACGGGTTTGATTGATTATAATTGCTAAATCCTTCCTGCGTTGAGACGGTTATTTCCTCCCGGTAACATCGCACTCAGAAGGGGGTTAATAAAAACGAGTGATAAAAGCCTGCCTTTATAACTAGACTTTGAGCTTTTAACTGGTTTTCTAGTGAATTGATTTATGGAGTTGTGTTAATACGAACAAAGGAAGTTAGTGGATAGACACATTCAAAGTTTTGTGATGTTTTGGCGCCGGTATACGTGTGTGTAGATACCTATTAGGTACTTACTGTACGTATGGTACATTAAACATTTAAAAAATTACCTATCGGTCTAAATAATTATATTTTTATCTTCTAACGATTCTATACGAGATTTGCTTATTTATATAAAGAATATACTTAGTTATAACGATTAGTGACAAGAGTACAGGGCTATGCTAGCCCCCATTCTTAGGTAACTATTCACATAATTATGACATTATGACAATATACATACTCCCAAAACATCATAATTCTCAAGATATCCTGATATAAAAGTCAACCAAACGATGACAACGATCTACGACTGCCTTTCAATATTCAACTAATATCTACCGCTATAAAGTTAAGGTGTAAACAAACAGATAGTTTACTAAGACTCATCGGGGTCGGTTTGTCCTGCAACCCAAATATTAGTTCATTGTATCGAGGCGACCGGCGACCGGGGAGCGGTTATCGCAACTTGCGTAGTTCTCGACCCCAGGGATATCGATAAGTGTTAGTTTCCAAATTAGCTTTAGTTAAGTGATGTATGGATAGTTTAATTGCCGAGTATGTTTTGAAGAGAATACCTATGATTTAAAGGTAGGGGGAAATTGGTTTAATTTAGCTTTCTTAGATAACTTTCTGAATAGCACTTGCCAGATATTCAGAATAACAATGACTAAATCTGAACGGGAATCATAATGTCATATTTTAATTTCTTCTGCCTTTATTATATTAAAGATTTTTATTTAAAGATTATAAATAATTATAGAAACTAAAAATAAGTTTAATTTTGATTAATAGGTGCAGTAGTTACAGTGCATATTTATTATATATCGTCATAGTGCAGTGCTAAATAAAGTGTTATAAAAACCTCTCATGCAGTATTTTCTAAGTTACAATAACAGTCATGAAAGCCATCGAAAGCGGTACTAAACTGGGGTGTACAAAGTTAGCTCCAACAACTATCGCCAACTAAGTTGTGCCACAAATAATATCTAAAATTAATTCTCACACCATGGCAGCAGGCCGACCGCATGTATTTGCGGCATGTTTTAGAAAGCAAAAGTACTAGGTTTGCATAGAAGCGAAGAAGCTTAGCGGTGGCCGCGTAGGCTCGGTGCGTCGGGCAGACGGCGCGCGGGGGTGGATCGATACCCAGGCCGCATTGTTGCCCCTGCTCAAACCCCCTCGACCCCGCATACCGCCCCGAGCCCCGCACCCGGCTTGCACCCGAAATTCGCCCCATTTGATCCTGAGAGCGCGAATCAATCGCTTTTGTTGCAGTAACTTGATGCATCACTTCGAAGGGTGAAGTTGCCGATGTCATGAATTAAGCACTATCATGCTATTGTAGATCTTTGCATTTTACGCATAGAGATCAAAATCGCATACATGGTTACATGAAAAGACTGTTTTTTTACCATGAACAGCTGTTTACGACAAATGTTTAAGCGAGTATTGTTCACGTCACGTGGAATAAACGCAAGAACCAATAAAATAAGAAAGCGTAACACTGTTGTGAAGAAAGCTGACCTGTGAGTTTTACACTAAAACGGAACGGCTAATTAGTGGGGGCTAGTTATTATTTAACAATATTTCACAGCCGAGTGCACTGCTTAATTAACTGAGTGCCTCAACGAAGATAAACAGCGTTGAATGAACGTTTTTTTATGATGATAAACAGTATCAGGTATTGCCTACAACACACATTTATTTTCATTTAAACTGCAATTAGAAGTAAGACCATGCTAAACATGTTTTTTCTGTACACACCATATGATAGTATCTGTGGTATGGCCCACTGTTTATTGCCTTCGAATGCACAAACATGCACAAAGGTAATGAAAAGATCCGTTTAAGCGGTTTTATATTAAAATTCCAACTCTTAATTTTATTTTCTTTTGTAGCTTTAGCGTGTTTAATGGTCCATAAACGGCTATTGCTGTACAGAACACTCATACATTTGTGTTTTTCGTAATGACTTATGTCACTGATTTAAGAAATCTAAGATGAAAATAGTCTTGATGTAACTCTTTGTTAAAAATCGAGCTTTTTTTTCTACTTGTGGATTTGTAGAGTTAAGATATTTTCTATGAACATCATCATCGTCCACCGTGGTCGATACACCATTGCCGTGTAGAGACCTCCCTTATGGTATGAACGCATCATATTATATACATAATAGCCTATTATAAAATTAATTCCCTCGGTCCCTTACGACATTTTACAACGGATACCCCGGCTAGCTACACTGTTTATTATCTCAAACCAATTACTGTATAGGGCATTAAACTTAAGTATTTTAAGTATAGCAACGTTGTTGTTTGCGTTCAGCGTATCAGTGTACTTAGTTTAAGGTCCATACATACACTGAGCCATTAAAGATAAGCACACACTTGGCTAATAAAGTGAAATACCGCAACATCAAACCGGCTCTCCGTGCGCGATTTGTGATTTTACGGTGTGCTATCCATTAGATGTAAGATGTCCAACATACTAAGCTAGCAGATATAATTGACAGGCTATAACAAAAGAGATGTAACCGTTGCAGTCCACTGCTGGACATGGCCTCTCTCAAGGTACGCCACAGAGCCCGGTCTGCTGCTTTATGCATCCAGTCGTTGCCTCTTATGCAAGACGTATAATATACTGTTGGTAAATTAGAAATAGCAGTAATGTTCTTTCAAAGAGCCTCCCACAAGTCCCACCCTTTCAAATGTGTCTTAAATCAACAAAGCGAACAAAGCATTTTGCTATACCAGAATAACACAATCGGTTTGTATAGTATGTTGTCGTTTGGTCAGTATTATGTCACAACCATTTATTCTTGAGGTCTGTTACAATGACCATGTAGTTGTAGGCGTTAACATGCAATTTGTATAGCATAAAATATACCCCGTTATCTGTCCCTATCCGTTATTTATCCAAAGGTTGTCTGGAAGAGATCGCTATTAGCGATAAGACCTCACAACATGTAGGTTTACGTTTTACATTGTTACTTTTATGTTTAATATTGAATGGTGTACTATACATTTTATTCTATAATAAATAAGTTCTATGTGGATACATAGATAATATTCTTTATTGCACACCAAAAAACACAGAAAATAAAAAACCTTAAAACTCAAAAACAGTTCAAGTGGCGGTCGTATTGCTTAAAGCAATTTCTTCTAGAGGAATAGAAAGAATAAGAACAGCGGGCAGAAGACGGTGTACAAGCATAACTTATTTATAATTTAAAAAATGCGTCATAATATAATATTTAAACAGTCACAATCAGAAGGAAGCCCTTAAATAAATAATAGTTTAAAAAAACTAAAAAACACGCTTTTTATCGAAAACCGAACTAAAAAATAGAAAATAAGTTTTAATCAATTTAAATTAAGAATAGTGTTAAAAATTTCAATAAATATAAATTAATAATAGTGTGAATAAAAACAAAAAATATTTTATTTAAAAAAAGCGTGGGGTGCTTTTTAAGATATTATCAAAGTGATAATCACTCTACTCGTATCTGTCAATAAAATATTTATAACTATTGACACCATGCACCCCACGCTTTTTTAAATAAAATATTTTTTGTTTTTATTCACACTATTATTAATTTATATTTATTGAAATTTTTAACACTATTCTTAATTTAAATTGATTAAAACTTATTTTCTATTTTTTAGTTCGGTTTTCGATAAAAAGCGTGTTTTTTAGTTTTTTTAAACTATTATTTATTTTCTATTTTTTATTAAGATGGTTAGCTACCACGAAGCTTTACCTTAACGCGAGCCGGTCTCGGCGCCCGCGACGGTTAGCTACCACGGAACTTTACCGTAGCGACTAGCGGCTTAGCAGAGGGCGTTGGAGTCGGGACACGCGCGCGACGCTTAGCTACCACGGAACTTTACCGTAGCGACTAGCGGCTTAGCAGAGGGCGTTGGAGTCGGGACACGCGCGCGACGCTTAGCTACCACGGAACTTTACCGTAGCGACTAGCGGCTTAGCAGAGGGCGTTGGAGTCGGGACACGCGCGCGACGCTTAGCTACCACGGAACTTTACCGTAGCGACTAGCGGCTTAGCAGAGGGCGTTTGTGTTGCGGGCTGTAATTATGCTATTTTTATTAATTAATACTTTTTATTAATTATATTATTAAATAATTTTATCAAATTAGTGTATTGTCATCGGTCCTCGATAAATCTACAAAGTTTGAACGAAATCTAGCCGTTTAAAGTGGGTCAAAATCGCGCCCAAAGAAGTCGGTTACAAACATACAAACAAACATACATACATACAAGTGAAGCTAATATAAAGCGTGTAAAATAAGCCCAATTTCCTTGCCGATCCATACTTTTAGTATAGGTAGTTATATACTACAAACCCACCTTCATTGTAAAACCCGCCCACTTGGTTTAAGTAAACTAAGGGATAGTGTGTAATGTTCGTGCAGCTGTAATTTTCCATTAGACCTTTGGCCCTGGCGTCATAAATCAGTCGAATATCGACGTGCTAGCAATTAGTGCTATTACTTAAACACGCAAAATTATGTTCTACACTCCTAATCATTCAGCACGAGTTCAGAAGAGTCGGCACGAAACTAACAAGTAGGGTTGCTGCAGTTTCCCGAAAAGACTAATGAGTGCAATCTTCACATTACTGGGAAGTCATATAAATAGGATTGCGTAGTCTAGACAACGCGTACCCTACCTAGACAACGATTCCCCTAACAGCTGACTAATATTAAAAATGTATTTTTAACACCAGCTTTTAAATATGCAATATTTCATTTCAATCGAATGTCAAAAAGTGGTTCTAACTTCTAATTTAGATTCTCAGATTTGACCTAAACAAACTCACATACATACATACAAACATTGCAAATTAAATAAAAGCTTGTAAGAAAATAACGAAACTTTGAGTAACGTTTTAAATCCCTGTTTTTAGTATTACATTCTACGCTTATTGCACAGCTCATGTCGACACGATATAAAAAAAACACTGCATACTAAATATGCATAAAAAAGTTCTTCCTCAAAATTATAGAACCCTAAAAAGGTTGCATTGTAATATATTTGTTTTAAATAAAGCAGGTAATCCAATATTAATTAACTTTATGCACCCTCGGGTTAAATCAGCAACCCTACCACAACACACGTACGGGTATCTACAGTACTGTCACTAATTACACGCCGACCTTTAACTGCTACGTTATTGCCCTTCTTAGCTTCGCAGCGGCGCCGAAGTACCCATCGTAATGCTATTTGGGTGTTCTCTTTAAGGACACATAACAAAAAATAAGGTTCACTTTGCGGCCTTTATTTAGGCTCTAATGTATCTCTTAGTATTTTGTGACGTAAAAAATCCTGAAGATTGTACGCACATTTGTAAGTGTTTACGAAATTTTAAGCTGCTTACTTTCTACATAAAGAACTTTGATTTGAATTCCTATCCCTTACTAAACTAGGTTACATTTCTCGTAAACGACTCTATATGTAGTATGTGTATTGATTGAAACACACTAGAGATAAAGAGCAGGCCAGCGCGGTGGGGACGCGCCTCGTATCCAGATAGTTGCGCAGTTATCAGCCAGTCGGAACATAAATAAATCACACTTGGAGAGGTCGAGATAAAGCGCGGTTTATTGTTTAACCGCGGTCTAAACTACAAGTGGTAGCGGTCTTAGGAAATACTTTATAATGTTTCCTTTTTGGTATTAGTATCAAAAAGCTCAAGCCTCAAAATGAATTATTAATTTAATTATAATTAAAGTAATTCAACAAATATTATACTTGCGATGGGGTGTTTGTTGTGTGGTTGTACTTTTCCCTAAAGCAATAAATTAAACGTGTTTTTTGTAGTGATTGTTTACGGAAGACAGAAGCTACCTTTATTTATTATACAGCCATGTTTAAATAAGCGCTCACCAAGATAACGCTGACTAGCCATATTATAACAACAACAAAAATGTATACATGATATTACTTATTATGTTACAAGGAAATATAGAACTACACTGTTTACTGTATTATGTTTGTACTATTTACACAGATAAATATGGCACAAAATGCCACTGACCACTGACAAGTGTTTATGATCTCTGTGGCAGCTTGCCAAAACGCGACGGGGAAAAAAATAAGCCAGAGATACAAATATTAATGATAACTTTGCCCAAGAATATACATTTGTGATACAAAAAGTATCTACCGTAGTTAGTTACATCTTGGAACTACGTAAGACTGTATAAGTAAGAATATCTTAGAACGAACATTTAACCAGCTCTCAGACAATCCAATATTTATCTTTAATCTCAGCAAGAGTTTAGATTGTTATAATTTATGCATACGATTGCATGATTGCTATTGCATCTCATCAAAAACGAAAGAGTAACCGGCAAAACCTGGTTTACAATAAATTAATTACTAGATTGTTACAAATGTAGATCATTAAAAGTCCCCTTAGATTGTCTTTGTGTGAATAAAATCGCTACCGCTTATGACTTAACGAAGTATCAGTCAATGCATTGACTGAGGCGAATTATCATCATCGAAATATTGTATAACGTTATGTGAGTAATGTAATTTTAATTAGGTAATATAAGTATAGTGGTTTAATCTAAATTGAAGGCAGACGTTGTCAACACATAGGTAGTATGTCTATAAATGATAATGTACAGTTAAGTGAGTATTAAGGGCCTGAGCCCTTAGAGCCTTACATTAGATTTTGCTTGCATCTTTGTTACAGGAACATGTTATTCTTTAGGCAAAAACAAGCTTATGTCATTCTCTGGCAAAAGCATATACCATATAAAATATAGGTATCCTATGCAAATTAACGTTAATCGGCTCAGACCCAGAAACAAAGCAGGAAAAAGAAGAAATTGTGCAGACCTAACCTTAGTCTGTTGTAAATGAATATATTTTGAAACCTAAAAAGGATAGTTTACCAAGTACTTTCGTCATCCAACTAACCTTACAATAACGTGGGATAGTAACATGGTGGGTGGCGAATGTACGTTTCGTTTATAGATGCACATAATTACCGTTTTGCAAGCCATTGACCATGTTTAGGACGTACCTGAAACAAAAGAGGAAACCATTAAAACACCGTAAAGTTCCTTAATTAATTTGATACTTGCTTTTGAGTGGCCGTTTAAATGCTGAATTATCAGGCTGGTAAACCTTTTCTGCTAATCTTGCGCATCCGTTTAATACATATTCAAATCTACAAATTATACTACTAAACGATTTAAAATAGTTAGTTTAACATTTACTTAATGTAAACAAAACTATACGTTCACGCGTCAGTTCTAAGCGTCAATTCGATCAGTCAGCAATAAAACTGCCCAACACACATTCCCGCTCTGTACATTAAAAACACACGCAGTAAAACACCAGCCGCAACAGTTATAGATCTGAAATAAAATATCACTCTAACCGTAAAAATATCAAACATTTCCCATGAAAATACCAATCACCTTTGAACCTCGTGTCAAAGCTACGTAACAATTTCGCAATGTCGATAGCCTGTTATATCGGAACGGTCGGTCCGTCGGGGACAATCAACGATTCGCGATGACTGACCTACCGCAACACGCCACTATTGGCAGAACGCGTCATACTACGTAGACTACGCGGAATTAATGTTACTAGACTAAAAGATTTATTTGTTTTGTTGGCAGCCTGTATTTGTAACTTTTTTGCGCGGTGGCCACGCCCTTTTCAGTCGCGGGTAATAATCCCGCATCCGTAAAACGTTCCATTCGCATTTTGTGTTTACAGTTACAGCGTGTCACATCCGTGTTATTTTTGGGTGTAAATCAAACATAGGGGTTACATATTGTTATGTTTCATTGTAACATAACCCAATTGTAATGTAACATGAAAGGTAAAAGCCCTGAAATAAATAAACTGATTATCATCGTAGGTAACACAATATTTTGCGGAACTAATCATTTTAATATGCTTTGATTAACTCGAGTGCCTGTTATAGTCGCCGTCGAGTGTATAAAACATACCTATATTTGCATTCTTTGTATAAGAAAATACGTACAATAATTTCGCTGAAATAGTGAGCTGAACTACATCAAAAGCTTAACTCCATTCTTTTCAAAACCACTTTTAACAAATGTTGCAAACTCTCATTGGTCTAACAATACCACTTAGGGTCTTCATGAATTTCTTCAATCATGAAGCTACCAATTTTCTTATTGCTTTTAGGGTCTTGAGTTATAAAAATAACGAGCTTCAACATTTTACGGTACTGTTTGAAGGTATTAAATTATATTATTAAAGACGTCGTTGACCCTATGACGTTTGACAACTTGTATTTTTTATTACCTATCTATACCTCCTCACTTAGTTGGATGATGACAACAAGCATTAACTAAACGATTAGCTATGTTATTTTATTGGTGCTGGGCTCGCTATCATGCGCTTTAACGAATTAAGAAACTGTTAAGATTTCATAAATTAAAAAGCACTCCGTTAAAAAAGGAAAGTACATTCGAAGACTAGTCGCGTCGACGTAAAAAGTGCGAATGATGTATCACATTATAAAGGACCACAGAGGAATTCTTTATAGCTTATACAAAAACAAATACGCCATTGTTCATGCTGGTTATAAGTACCGCCTTCTTCGAGATCGGCGATGCCCTCCACATGTTCGGAACTCGACACCGATTTCCTGTGAGTCGCAGGTCGATGTCGTTGTCGCATACGCGTCATTGTGTCGATCATTTGCATAATTAAATAACATTATGCATTCATTCATTTAGGTCACCCCTACGCGAACCGCCAAAACAAAGCGTCATATCCGCCCTACTGATATTGATAAAAAATAAAGCAAAAAAAATCACACCGTAATCGCGTCAACAGTTCAATCTCGAGTCTGGCCGCAAAAAGGGAAAACTGCTCAGGACGGGAATTAATGCTCGAGAACTTCTAAATTAATCCCCTTGAGGTGGACGCCCGCATTGGTAGCGCAAAGAGTAAACATTTATCGCGCAGGCTCTTCCTACCCAGTTTTAGTTCGCAGAAAGATCAGGGTATTTCGCGTAACTGAGCGGCTGCGGGTGGGGTGGTCGCCGCCCGAGGAAAGCGAAACCTCCCCACGTTTTCCCCCTCACCGGGGGCTGAGGTCTTTGTCCCCGCGCGACCCAGTTAATGACCGCCCCCGCAGACGCGGCACATAGCCTCGTTCTGATATAAATACGCCTACTACACTTGACCTCCAAAGTTTTTATTGGAAAGCACGTGCCTGTACAGATCGTGTGTAAACAACATAGGACTGTTGAGTAATACATGTTTTGTTTTATCAGTCGTATAAAAGTTCATTCACCTTCTTACCTACATAAGCTGGTATGAACTGTAACTGAAACGTATTGTAACACCAAAAAGTCTTCATTTATATCATCATTTGCGAGTCGTGCGATACCGTAAAGTTTGTTGGTAAATAAATCGCTCGAAGTGAAAAGGGTTTGTCTGTCGTGTCGGTCAGATTGTGCGGTGAACTAGGAATGGGCGAGGGGCGGTGAAGCAACAGGTCGCGAAACAACGTTTTAATTGTCGGCTGATAAGCATCGACGTTACCGGACCGCGACACCTACATGAGGCCGACGCGAGCGACGCGACGTGCTGCAAGGTGCGATGACCGAACCCTAAATGCATTTACACCGCCATTCGACGTGAATCTGTTTTAAAATATTGCATAAATTTTCAATGTAATCACAAGCTCTGGGGGACCGGAATTTACTGGTCGTAACTAATAATTCGACGTGAACGTTTTTATATATCGAGAATTTTCTTGACTGCCATAATTGACACTAATGCCAAGCGATTTGTTCAATCATAAGAATTTAGATAGATCTTGAGCCGTGTCCGATTGTGGTGAGTGTGTGTGTGGTCAAAGTACGATTAAGGGGCTCAGCTGAGGTTTACATACCTGCGTTAAGAATCGGATACAAAAGGCTTTCGTACAAGTTTACAGGGTTTTTTCACATAAAATTTTAATACATGATCGTTTGAAACTTAAATGAATCAAGTAATGTTCAGGCTATACTGAATTCGATTATAAGGTTGCATTAAGTTACACGACTAAAGACTACTTAAATCGTTCTGTATGTACTGCAAGTTGCATAAATTAATTAACAGCTACCAGGCTAGTCTTCAGTAGGACCACAATAAAACCGAGTCTCCAGAGTTTGATTAAGTACAAACGTAGTCAATAGACATTAATTCAATGGCAGTTAAGACACCTTGGCGAGTCAGTTCTAAGATACCGGTTCGACGAGGACCAGTTATAAGAGAACTTTCGCCTTTGAAGGGAATGTGTGTCGGTAGAAGGGGAGACGAGTGTCTTCCATGCTGGTCCTGTACACGGAAACTTATGCCTAGGGCGATAGTTGCATAAAGTGCCGTTTCGCAAACCGCAAGAGACTGATGTAAACGTTTCAATTTTCTTTGTTTTGTCCAGCTTGTTCACAGACGTCTTGTCAGATAAATGTTATTTGTAATACAAACGTTCAAATCTGTATAATAAGGAATAGGACTAACAAAAGTAAAAAAAACGGTTTTTCGTCATTCATCAAACGCAAAATTCAAGGCATTTAAATAATGGGTAAGCTGAGAAAATAAAAATCATCTAACTTTAAATGATCTCTAACATAATTCCCTAGAAAGCTTGAATGATATTTGAGTTCTTTTCATAATATAAGCAGGTTTTCGTTCGTTTCATAAACGCCTCACCCACGCAGCTCCGAAATGTTTAGTCCTCATTGACCAGGAGGCTTTGTGTCGGCTTAAGGCAGAGCGTTAGCCCTCCACTTCATATTATTTCAAAAGCACAACAAGTCACTGGCACAATCTCTCAATATTTGCATTTGGTTTGTTCTGATCGCTATTAATGTTGATTTAGGAATTGAATAGTTCAGTGGTTCGTGTTCATTCCGAGTAAGATCGTTAGATATTGTTTGCGCCGTGGCACAAAGTTAGAGCAATTGTGAGCTTGATTTTAATGAATTCAAGTGTGTTAGTGTTTATAAGTGTATGGATTATTTCCTGGTATGTAAAACACCGTGGTAGACATACCACGGTGTTTTACACCCTGGCCCCTGGCCCGACAGGGCCAGAATAGTATAGTTGTGTCCCGTGAGTGTCGTAGGAGGCGACTAAAGAAAAATCTTAAAGATGGGCAACAGTGTCGTCTGTAACTTCACCACCAATACTGCTATCTCCTAGCCGCTTGCAAAGCGCGGGTATTGGGTATTGTCACCCCCACCTGTATATCCTATAGACGTCTTCCTGCTGATGATGATGAACTTAAACATCTGATTTAAGATGAGACGAAAGCAAAAACGCTTTTACGGACATAAAATATAACTATTAATCAATATGTAGCTTTTCAATGGGAGCATTATTAGTATTGTTTACTTTGGCCTACATTTGGTATACAAAACAGTAGTGTTTCGAGTGGTAGTGATTTTAATAAGTTTACGAGCGGCTTGTCAACGTACGAACAAAAGCCATGGGAAATGTTATTACTGTATTGTAACATGAGAACGTGGTGCAGGTCATTGGTGCGTCGTAAATACCAATTTGGGGCGGACGTAGGGTTAACGGTATGAAAACTTGAACGAAATGACATAAAATATACTTACTGAATCAAAAATATTACGAAATCTTGTATCTCTAGGCTACCATAAACCTGAAAGCGTATACAATCTACGAGGAATTAGTATTCTCCAAGTTTTTACGGTTTACGTTAGAAGCGGAACCAAGAGGCGTAATTAATCTGTTGGTTCTGTTACTTACGCAAAAAAGAGTGTATTTTGAGTGGCCACTGGTGCTTGTTTAGCTAAGAACTTTATGTTATCACAAAATCTAGAGGTGTATAAAAAGCATCTCAAGTATTCTGAAGATATTATATCTATAAAACACGAACGGATCTCGCTCTTCTGTTGGCAGTGCTACCAAACATTAGGGGTGGCTTTTGTCAGACTTGTGATATCATTTGGATCGTTTTGTTTCTCCAGGTACGTGAGGATTATTTGGATTGCGTAACCACACACCTCGTTTGGCAACCCTAAAGTTTCGCTTCGAACTATGGTTTCGTTAAGTGATATTTATTCTCAAACATACTATTGTTTGTTTATGTTACTGTACAAATATGGTGGACGTTAAACATATAGAATTTTAAGTGCCGAATTTAATTAGTTCACCTCCCGTAGTGTGATGACGTATGAGCATAAAACAGTAATAAAGTTTAAGGTTCTACGAATATAAATAGTGGGAGAGTAAGTCATAAAATATATTATGTTTAATGACGTGACGACTAATCGCGGAGCTAATACATATACTCGTATTAGTTCGTTATGTTTTGATTTCTAAATAAAATATATTTTGAACAAAATCAACATACAAATGCGACTGCGGTACGATTAAGATTTTACGACTAGTGTTTTAGTAGAACCGACTTAATTCGAGATTACAGTCTTAATTATAATTCCAGACACAATATAGCTGCGTAGAAAGGCTATAAAAAACATTACACGTTTAACAGATGGACAGACATATTACATGTCGTTGAATTAAACAAGTTGCAAGGCAGCTGATGCATTAAATGTGTTTTCTTTCTCTCTGACATCGGGAAGGAATCAATGCAATGGAATGGATAAACATTAATTCTTCCTCTATCCAACGTATTGTAAGCAGCCGAGCACAATATCCATTCATTGTAAAGCAGGTACCTTCTGCAGCCTTTATTTACTTATTTCTAACATCCATGGGCGTAGGTAAGTATCAATTTCCATTTAACGGCACAGAAGAGATGTTATCAATGTTAATTTATATATCAGATAGAATTGAGATTAAATCTATCGAGTGGTCTTCAAGCAAGTTTGACGTTTCCACAGGCAATATTTCGCGTACTAGTGGAGCGATAAGCATGCAAATATACAAGGGCCAACACAAATCGTACGGATACCGGTTGGTGAAGGTACCTAACCGTTGCATTAGTGCAGCAAACAGAGTTTGTTGCAACAGTGCGCAGAGGCCTTGCATTCGCCGAGCCACTGCGCCGGCCATGGACCAAAATACCCGCTTTCACGCACTAAGCCTGTACATTCGTGATACTAGCACTAGTTTTGTTATATTGTAATATGAATATTGATATTATGTTAAACTTGTGTCTGTATGTCATTATCAACATGACAATTTCCATGCAAATCTGTGAATACAGGAATAAAATACAATCAACGTACGCATTTCATTTGGTATATTTTGGCGGTTTGGTTTAATAATAGATTTGCTTTTGAGATTAGCATTAATTATTGGACCTCATTGGCAAGTTGTCACTCATTGCGGCGTTCTAAGGGAGAGGCCTTTGTTCAACAGTGGACGTCTTCCGGCTGATGATGATGATGAATGGTCCATTCATACGGTTACAACAAAATTCAGATATAAGTTCGTACTCATTTCTCCTTAAGTTTACTATCCATAAAGGTAAGAGTATAAAGTGATTTCGAAAGGACATTTCTACATTAACTCTCTTCAGAGCTTACACCATAATGTTCACCTACTTCATAACTGATTCAAGTCAGCGAATCCAAGTCATTTGTTACTTATGAACAATGACATCTAAAAACGTTTCCTATTACGTGATATAACAATAGCTGTTAAATAGACAAGAGCTAAACTGATGAAATCAATTAATGAATGAAAATAATGTAGTTGTGTCGGTCATAAGTATTAATCACATACAAGTGACGGATCATTCATCAATGAATTCAAATGCGGTTTGTTAAGTACGTGGTCTGCTCGAGTAATCTAGTTGTTCACCGCAGGAAGCTGGCGCAAGCGCAACACAAGCTTGTTCTGGTCCGACCAGGGTATTGAATGGTTTTCTTACATCATATTTCGGGTCATTTCAAATATTGCGTGTAGCCCCCTTACCATGATATCTTGGAGTGAAACGTTATGTTGTGGAAGGAGACTCCGTACTACATTGTGCGTAACAGCGTCTCGCTTCCACAACGGATAATGTCCTGCTTTCAGAGTTCATGGAAGGGGACAGGTAAAAACATTATACAACGGTGACAAAGATTTAAGGAGATTATTATGCGCTTATTTTATCGTCCCACTTGGCTATATTTTCCTGTCAACTAAACGGAAAGTCCCACTTCGAATTAAAATATGTTAATACGGAGATGACCTTTTAGCTTTTACGCCTAATATACGTGACAGTGAATGAGTTTGTCCGTTTTTAAATCTGTAAATAATTAGCCTTTCAATGTTAAGGCAGATAAATGTAATAGGTAGTTGGTAGTAAATAAACCTGTAATTAAAGTACCTTTGAACTCAAAATTTCATTGTAGAAAATAACTTGCTATTCTGTGGAAATTAATTACAATGCAAGTCAAATGGTTAGCAGACAATCACCTTAAATTATTTATTGTGTAGTGTTTGAGTACTTTGTAGTGTAATGCCCTAGACGGCTCCTGAACAGACGTAGTTGTCCCGATTTATCGCGCTTCCATAACTTGCAAGTATAACAACTATATTGGTACTTGGTACAATTGTCAAGTCCTCCACAAGTTAACCTACAAGAGAGCTCTATTGCCGCACAAGTCGCCGCACAATTATTCTAGTAGGTAGGTAGTGTAGGTAGTAGGTACAGTTTGCAAACAGACCACTGGAGAATGTTATTGTACCCGCAAACTGTTTGCATTCAATTCCGTCTGCGAGCTGTATCGGCTTGTCAGAGATTCTAACTATACAATACGCGTTGTAATGGGCCTCTGTTGAACTAACATTGAAAGTACCTACGCCTTTTTGAGTGAACTGTCGTATAACAAATTATTTATGTGTAGATACTTCTATAAATATATAACTAAAATATTAGTCATCCCTTTTTAATATTATGCATGTGAAAGTAACTTAAACATAACTTAAGCCCCATAGAAGACCTATAAGTTAAATACGGTAAAATATTCAACTAAGAAACGTCGAAGAAGAAGCTAGTTTATAAAATTGGAAAAACTTAAATGTCAGTCATTAAATTTAATGTGGCAATGATCTTTGTCATAAGAATACACTGTCGGTATTGGTAAAGTCTTTATATTATCCGTAATGTTTACTCGGTAGTAATAAAACGAATAAGTTTTATGTCGGTAAACTTTAACGTTATATAATTGTCGTTAATTAGTTTAGTTAGCTAGCTAAAGGGCGCTTAAATGTGATGACAAAAACGTTTTTTATTAGCAAAGCATTAACTTGCCTATTTGTTCCTACTGGCTTAAGACAAGACTACCTAAGTTCAAGTTATTGTTGAGAGTATTTAAGTCTACCTAAAACAATTTTTTTTTTTTTTTTTTTTTAAAAACGTCGCCCCACACTAGGAATTTCTCCTGTATCGTGGGTGCGTTTCACAAACATGAAATATTCACATACACAAACACCCAGACTCGGGACAAACATCTGTGGTTCGCACAAAGTTTTGCCCCGTGCGGGAATCGAACCCGCAACCCTTAGCGCAGCAGTCCAATCGCTTAGCCACTGCGCTAATCAGGTCGTCGAATTGATTTTATACATTCCATATACTAAACGTCGGTAAAGAACATACTTATAATATAGATGGCGTTTGTTCAGTGAACTCGTCTACCGCAGCCAGCGTGACTCAATATTACAGCACAATAGTCACTCGTCACTCGTGTAACGTGTTACGTCGCCTGAACACGTGTGATCAGGCATGTGCCCGCCCACGTGACGCCACACCGACGTACGCCACGACACCAAGCATTATCATTATCAGCTGAATTTTTATTCACACACATTTTGTAATCTCATTTTAAAAAACATCTATCATAAAGCAAGTTTGTGAGTACTTTTTACAACTACCCTTCTGACGCAGTCTCGCCCTTTTTTATCCTCCACATTGCCACCCTTTTGAAGAGTTCGGTTGTCTAATCTCCGCGGAGAACTGCAGGTAACCTCGTTTTATAATTAAGTAACATATTACAGTACAATGCACGTCAGTCGTGTTATATCATTTAAGCACGTGTGATCAGCCATGCGTCCGCCCACGCGGCTCCGATTTACACGATACGATTCTAGGATGTTTTGTCGTACTGCGATATACTGCTGTTGCTATGAAGCTTTTATAATTTGAAAGCAGATTGTTTTACATGATAGAGGTACAGTTGTTTTGTATTCTGGGCTTCTTTATTACAGAAATAGCGGGTTAGACGTATATCGTCTGCATGAGCACGTGTAATGTAGATGTGCTTACAACCACGCGTCAGCCAATGCAACGTTTCGTCGATTTACACCACACGATACAGTATTATTGTTTTATCAGCAAATGCTGTAAGCTTTTATCAATCAGGTATAAATATTTATCCATAAAACTATAAATAATGCAAGATATTACATAATTATGAAAAACCCGAGTATAAATATAAAATAATTATAAGTATAAATAAAAAAAAGTATAAAATAATTATATCAGATGTTTATAAGGATCGAATTTGATAAGTGATTAAGCTATTTATCTGTTATTTATCGTCGAGTTGCAGTGAATAGTACATGTAGGTATGTATTTATGAAAGTAAATACTGCTGACTAACGAAATGTCTACAACAATTTCCATTAGCATTCAGTAACATCCATATATTTTTGTAATTCGTTTTAAATTACTGAGTTACACGATTGTTCAATGCTAGCATTAGCAGCCCAGGAGGACACGCGTTTTAAAAGCCATTTCACATTTTACTGAGTTAGCGACAAAGAGTATTGGAAACTCGGAAGAGAACTAATTAAAAACAGTGACCATCGTGTTTCTCGGTGTTCCTCCCAAAAGGAATTTCATTTAGGCAATGGCGCATCATTCGTAGAGTCGATTTTTACAAGCGCCAGTTTTATCCATACTTAATTGATTATTGATAGTACGACAAGATGAATTAAAAACTCATAACAGGATTCATAAGTCTCAAAAAAAGTCTAATGGACGTTTTTATTAGTAAATGGCTCCGCCCAATATGAACTATTCACTAAGAAAGTGATTGAAGATGATGAAACCACATAGAGCATTGAAAGTCACATTGATAATTACTATAGGTACATTGATTTAGCCCGCAACTTTGTCCTTAGTGAGTTTGGCTCTACGTAACCATGAATAAGTTGAGCCTGTGGAAGTTACTTTGCAGTTAGGTAGAAGGTACATATTATGATTAAAGAAGTACCGTGATGATGCCGACAAAGACCACGAATGTTGAAAAAATACCGGACACACAAAAAGCACAAGAATAATGTAAAATAGAAAGCCTTGTCCCAGCGGTGGGAACGAGTGGTCTAAAGGCCAATCATTATCATCATCATCATCAGCCGGAAGACGTCCACCGTTGAATAAAGGCATCCCCCCCTTAGATTGCCACAATGAACGACAGCTTACCAATTGCATCCACCGGTAGCCCGCAATTCTGACTATATCGTCGGTCCACCTGGTGGGAGGCTTGCCAACGCTGCGTCTTCCCAGAACGAGAACCTTTGTTTACCAGCGGTTATCGGTTCTTCGAGCGATATGGCCTCACTTCACCTTGCATTCTTTTCGAGTTATGTCGGTGGCTCTAGTTCTTTGGTAATACCAATATAGATATATTACTAGTAGGTTTCTCCATTTGAATAACTCCAACCCTGAACCCTGTGTAACCAACGTTTAGTTAGGTACATGCTAATGAATACCTATTGTCTTGCCTGTGACAGCACTGTAGGAATTAACATTCATTAAACAATGATATGTATACGACCACGTGTATCATTTATTTACGAGTGCTGTATAAAATGTATTTTAAGTAATACACCTGAAGTAATTGGCCGATTGAACTGATCTTATTCTTCCAATCGCTCCCTAAAACTTATTATCAGTAGAAACCGATAGTGACGTAACACGCACGATACGGTTATCAAACGCATCGTGTGCGCACGTCCAAACAATCGTACTAGAGCGCATTGCGTCATCGCCCGTAGTAATCAGCTGATGTCGGCCGAGTAAATTGAAACCGTTTTATACATACATGTGTAGTTTGTAGCTGTATAGTAAACCTATTGTGGGTGGTAGTAACAAGTATACTTACGCTATGTGTATCGTGCATAGTTGAAAGAATTATGTTAGTGCTTATCGTTTGGTTGCCACGCGAGTTGTGTCGTCTACTGACGGAAATAGGTTATCTGTAGTCGGATCTGGTTACTAAGAGCAACACTAGGTACTAGTTGCAAGCTGTTTTTGTGGTCACTTAATTTGATATAATTAATTGATGTTAGTGTATTGTTATGCGAACAAGTTTTGTTGCGTGTACAAAATATGTAAAATATTTTCGATCGCATAAACAGCAGAAATATTGATGGTGTTAAGAGCGCGCAGTCAAATTTCAGCAAGTCAAACTATGAGCGGGAGTCGATATCAACTCACACAGACGCAAAACTATACTACTACGTATGTCATTGTGTGTGTTAGAGCTAGAACGAGCGTAGAGTAGTCGGACAAGTAATTTTGATACTCTGAGTCTCATTAATTTTAATATTGTTATTCACCATTTTAATATTTAAAAAAAAAATGGATGGTATTAGATTTAAGATACAAATTATACATGATATAAGACATTTAAATAAAATTTAAAAATAAATATGGGGATAAATAATTCAACAACTTGATTATTATTTTTTTATTTAAAAGCTGGTTTCTCTTATAGGCATCGACCTCCTTTTTCGGGGTCAACAAATTCAGGCAAAAGGCATTTTTCGTAAAAAAATATTAATTTGTTTTTCATTTTTGATTCCCAATAATTTTTATCCCAAATTTTTTTTTCAGTTTTTAGTGGGAACTCGGTACCGGTCCATACAGCAAATAGGCACACATTCTTGTCACTGAAACAAAAATGTTAAATAACATTATTAATATTATAATCATAAAGGTACATTTAATTTTGATATAATCATCCTGTAAAATTTCACCAGTATTAAGGTCACCATGTATATTATATAACTACTCAAAAACAATCCAAAAATATAAATACTCACTAAAGGATCAACCCGCTTCGGTCGTACTATACGCGCCTCGTGCACACTTGCACAGTAGATTGATGACGTTGACCGGCGAGCGGCGAGCGATACGTCCACCCTTTGGGAAGGCCCGGTGCGTACTAAATCGTCACGACGCGTGCGCTTGGTTTTGTGGGTCATTTTTAAAAAATCGTATAAAATAGTAAACATCGGAAATTAAATAAATTAAAAATAAGGTCTACTTGCAAACATTATGTTTAATAATAATAAAAATAAAATCAACCGACAAATGTAGTTTTTCTCGTTTAAAAGCAGCACTAAAAAATGTAAATTATGAAAATTTTCAACGAATTTTTATTAGTATATAAACAAATATTGTTTTAAATTTTCCGCTGAGGTGCACTAGAAGACAATATAACCTGCTTTCTAAAAATATTAAATAAATTGAATTAACATGATTTAATTGTTATTTTACATCTCAAAGTGAGCTCAAACCGGCATTTCTGCAATTCGGCGTTCAGAAAACACCATAGTTACAAAAATGTACTCCATAAAACTTTTATTTTACGTTGCAGTGCACTAAAAAAAGACTTTATCTTTATATATGTATTAATTGTTTAATTTAAATTGGTTAATTTACGCGTAAAAATAGTGGTCAAAAACACCAAACAACTGAAATTTCGTCGTAGATTGACTGCACGCTCTTAATATAAATCGAACTTTACCACATAAATATACAATTTAATTTGTTCCTGTATGCAGCTGTATTGTATTATTTGTACTACATATTATATACATTATGAAACTTGTTTACGACTTACGCCTTAAGACCGGTGTACACTTAGCAATAAACCAAAACAATGCAAGTAATAACATACATTTTTCCACCTCACTTTTACTATCCGCGATCACTATACTCAGAAAAAAACCATAAAATATTTACCTGCCTACAACGAATTTGAAAACCAATAGATTACCTAAATCGGTGCACAACAATAGGAGCCAAGGGCAATAAAGTCAAACTGTTTATTTTACAACCCAACAAAATGTTCAACAATAGAAATGTCAAGACAAAGCTCTTTAGAAAAACTTAGTCGTTTGGAACAAAAGGACGTTTCGTTGAAAGTGGAGACGTAAAGGGAGCGCTGTAAATCAATGCTGGCGAATAATAAAATGCAAATATACGTGGAACTATTGTTTTAGCTGGAAGCGCTGACTTAGCAAGACCTTTGTTAGACACCTACTATCTGTGAATGTTATCGCCTTTTTTCTTTATACGGCAACAAATCTTCTTCGAACCGAACAAGATAGGCATCCTAAGATATGAAGAACCGTGTTTGACATCTAAGCCAAAGAAGGTGTTGCTATTAAGGACTGAACCAGTATTAAGCCATTAATAAAGAAATAACTGACAAACTTGTAACGAGACATGACTATGTCCATATTAAGGAAGTTTATAAATGTACGCTACATATTAGCACTGTATACCAATTAAAAACGAAGTGTAAAAAAGGTATTTAGTTTAAAACACTATAAATACATGTATTTCTGCTTTACACGAGGCCATTGAATTTATTACTTGTATCATTAGACAAATTAAAAGGATTAATTATTTAAGAAAGATAATAAAGTTTAAGATATTATCGGATAGTGATACTAAGTTGTATGATACTTGATGTTTTAGCCTGCCTCATTCAGTAAGTTATACTTCTGAGTCAATGGTGCCACGGTGCATAAAGTACCCACTTCACTACAACACGTTCCGACATGCTGCGTTTAAGACAAGTAACCTACATAATAATAACTGTTTCTTGCACAAGTTATTTTTAATAATTCCCAGTATTTGATAATTTGAAGTTGTTAGTAAAACATTTGCTTTCTGTGTTCACCAAAAGGAAAGTAAGAAGTCGCCCGCATCGTATTAATGAACTTTCCAGAACTTGAGGGCTTAACTTGCAATGGATTTTTTATTTTAGATAAAAGGTGCCTTTAGATTGAGTATTCGATAAGCTTATAATTATAGTGTCGACGAGCAACTATTTATCCACTATATGTTGACAATAAACCCAGATTTTTATTCACAGCATTCTGATATTTCCATTTAATATGTTTATATGACATTGAAATCGGATCCGAGCTCGGTCTATATTATCCGTAGATAATGACGATGATTGCACCGAAGGGTTATTGGATGTTCGAGCATCCAATAATGTTACACTAGGACCTTGAAGGCGAACGGTGCATGTACCATAAACCCTCGTGTTTACCGCCACTCACCGCTCGTCTTTGTCTTTGACAGAAGAGGGTCGAATCAAGTTATAAACTCAGTGCCTGGTTTCAAAACAATAATTCCTCGAGGTAATGAAGTTATAAGTTATTCTAAAATCTAGCTAGGTAGTTGCGTTTAAAGGATTACGGTAAGTAACTATGGTGGTTTCTAAATAAAGCAAGATACTTGGAAGGATAAAGTACCCACGCCACGCCACCCACGGCAAGATCTGGTTTGCAATCTTTGCCGATAAGCGTTCCGAGAGGCTAACCTATTGATACTTTCGCATTTATGGTAAAAATAGAAATTAAGTAACAAATTAAATAAATTAAAACAAAAGTTAATATTCTGTGCGCACTACACTTGTCTACCAAAGGCTTAAGTTGATTGGCATTTCCACTAGGTATTCGTGGAAGGTATTCAAGTTTCCTATTACTCACACGTGTCGACACGCATTAAATAAATCAATGACTTTCTAATCCGCTGTCATCTTAACATTTGTGCCAACTGGTGCATAAGAAAAGGTGACGCTTGTATCAAGCAACTGCATCGACCTACAATGATGACCCTGGCGAGTTACCAGTCACCACTGAAGGTTTATTGCCAATGTAGGTGTACTTTAAGCCTTTATTTATGCCTCTGCACTTTATTGCTCAAACCTACTCACCGTCTGAATCGATACTTTCTTTAATAGGAAACTTGGTTTCAAATAATCTTTGTTTGTTGATCAGGCCAGAGGATTCATTTTACGTCCTTCAATTCAAGAAAGAGTAACACTAACAATCTTATTCACACAACAAGTTTATTAATAACAAAACAGGTGTATAAAGTAGTAAACCAATTCATCAAGTGTCGTTTGAGCCAATCTAGGAGCTATACATTTCTGTGATTAGTTTAATGTCCTGATACGGTCGGACAGGTTTGAAGCATAAATTTTAAGGTAGTGGAAAATTGGAAACGCGACAAGTAGCTATCGGTGAATGATAGTAATTATCTGGTGGTGGCGAGCCGCCCACTAGAATTCCACGCTCATTCCCATTGTAGCGGAACACTCGGTGCTCCCAGTTGTTTATTCTCTCACACAAGTTATGTTTTGGAGTGCGTGACTTGTCAGAAGCCACGTCACTTGGACGCAGCACGCCAGCCTACCCACAGACCATCATTACTCTGTTATTACTATACGAATATAGTTGTACCAATTTAACTCGAGTACAATAAAAAACATACATTTAACGTGCGTAGATGAAATGCAATTGATGTGAAACAACATTTTCTATTCAAACACTTTGCTTGCATTATTGGTATGTCTCGGATCTTAAATCAATGTTAGCACGAGATTTCGTTATCTGCCTAACCAACACAAACAGTCGTAAGGAAGCTATATATGGGCCTGAATGATGAACCAAAGCATTCAGAGATTCATATATCAATACAGCTGAGACTAGTGTTTCAACGGAACAGATAAACAAGCCGGTAATACCGTGGTAGGTGCGGACGGTAAACAAAGCTAGGGTCAACGGCATTGCATCCGACGCACGCGTTTGAAATTATTACATTTTTATGCAGAAACGTTCGTTTTAATGGAACAGTGAAGTGCAGTATTGAAACTTTTGTTCATGATTGTATAATGTTTGCGTTGAGAATTGATATTGTTATAATTTAAGCATATTGCTACTTATGTGTTTTGTGTTGCATATACAAAAAATACTCTGTTGATAAAAGTTCCTTTAGCAACTTAGCCTAAAGGAAGTTAAATAAATTAATATACTATCACAGAGGTGTAGAAATTCACAAAGAGCAGAGTGTAGGAAGTACCCTAGATGTAAAAGTAATTTCTAAGAACAATATCTCCTAGTCAACTACAAATATTACTCAGATAAACCGCGACGGTGATGACTCGAGGTTTGGTAGCGTTCTAAATGTTTAATAATTGCAGTATAGACCTATAGAGCTACAAAAGAAGGTAGGTATAGTAAGTTCCTGGTTTCATTTATTCAGAACAAGAATTACAATATATCTTAGTCATCTAAAAGATAAAACTTAAAATGCGTCAACGAAAGAGAACAGTTAAGTGTGACTAAGTCGATTCCTCTCAGGTATCTCCAATCACCAAAGGAATGACATAGCAGAAAACCACTAATCACCCGCTACAATGCTTTGATTGAATTCTGGAATTCCCGAGGCATTTAATTCAAAGCATTTCGCGAAACACCGACCCCTCGCTGCGATATTAAAATTGCAGTCAAACGTGAACCGAAGATGAACGTGTGATAAACCAAACAAATAATTGGATATTAATTTGTTATAATAATCATTGTACTGTAGGTACAGGGTTCATGCATATTACCTACTGGGGGTTGATGACTGAGAATGTTAGAACTTTTAGGGTATTTGTATGGGCAAGGTTTAAGAATATTTTTAGCAAGCAGTAGTGTACATTGTCAGAATAATGTTAATAGTGTAGTTGGTACTAAATACTAAGTTTGTATAATAGATATGAAATACAGATCTAAGAATTACCGACGACAGATGAATGAATTAGTAATGAGAATCGTAAAGTTACGAACAGAGTAAGACAGAGTTGTGACTGTAATGACAATTCAAGCAGAACACCTCTGGATACCCCTTCAGAAACGATAACATCACGCCTGTATTCTCCGAATACGCAGAGGAAAAGCCCAATAACACTATGTCAGACTCGGAATTCGAGCACAGGACTTCATGCTCACCAGTCATACTTAGCTATTACTAGACCAACGCGGCTGTCTATGTCTGCTGTACAAATTCAATGGAACTAATCAGTATGTTACAATGAAACAGCAACACAACCGATTTACGTCATTTACGTGACGTACAATTGTGGTAGTTCGCATTTAAGAATGAACTAGTGTGCTTGACGGATCAATGGTATTAAAATCCATGAATGACCGACACACCGATAGTGAGTAATCGCGAGTGAATCGGCAATGACTATTTCCGTTCGCTGTGGGAACTTTGTTATAGGCAGTGGGCGCGATCGAGTTCCAGTTCCGTGACCCGCTTACTCCAAGTGTTGCGATTTGCGGCGCTCGCGCTGCTCTCTGACGCAACTTAAAGCTTGGTAAACTGGTTCATTGTTCAAGCTGTTACTTGATTTATTTGTTTATATGTATTGTTATTATAGCATTGCCACGCGAAGGTGTGCTGTAGAAAATTGCAGCAGTACTTTGCCCATCTGGCCATAATCCGAACAGTGAAGACTTCTTTGTTCGTCAAAGAGTGTCTATGATCTACCCTGCTTTTGTTCACGTTCTGAATCACCTTGTAGTCGTAGTCGAGCATATAAGCAAACGTATAAATGAATATGGTAGGCATCGTATTTCAATACACTGATGGACGGCTGTAGAACTGCAACATGAGAGCGGTGTGATATTTAAATACGCCTACATATCAAAAGATTTGTTCGCACTAACATTCCGACACGGACGAATAGTATTGGATTTGGATTTTAAATGTATTAGCATAAATTATGTTATTTAGACCGACGTTACGAAACTTCGGAATATATTGAACGTTTTGATAATAAAATACTTTTTCGAGCGTCTTTAGTTTGTGTTTAGGATCGCGTCCATTCATTTATTTCCATCTAGTTCTACGAATTACGTCTATATTTTAAAATAGAGTACAAAGAGATTTAGTACCACAAAACTAATAAAGTTTAACAGAGATTTACACCAAAGGATTGTTGTATGTGTAGTAAATAAAATAGGTACATTATCACAATATTACAGGCACCTACATACATACATACATAACATCACGCCTGTATTCCCCGAAGGGGTAGGCAGAGGTGCACATATAGTACACTCACATTTCGCCAGTTATGTTTTTAGGTCCCAATGTAATAGGGGGCGAGCCTATTGCCATCAACCGGGCACAAATCTAGACTCCGAGCTGCTACTGAGAATTACCTAATGGAAAATCCCAGTAACACTTTGCCCGACCCGGGATTCGAACCCAGGACCTCGTGCTTAGCAGTGTCCGCTTAGCGACCACTAGACCAACGAGGCAGTCAGTCGAGGCATTACAGGCACCTTTTACCAATAATGTTTTTTAATTTAAAAAAGCTATTCACAATGACCTGTTGAGCTTCACATTCAAATTGAGCGCTATTGACACTGACATTAGACCTGACCTCAAATAAACTGAATCACAAGATTAACATTTAAAATATTTGAATATCATTTTAATTCATAACGTAAATCATAATATCAGTATCGGTGGTAAGTAATATGCATTTTTGTCTTACATTATTAATTTAATAATTCATGTATGCGTAAAGAAAATTGCAAAGATGCGTCAGAAATGGAGTGTGAAATTAATAGGTTGTTCATCAGTTTTTATCATTTCAATCGGTGTGATTTAATACAGTAATTATTTTTTTTATAGAAGAGTTAACAACACAGATGTTGCTTGAGTTGTATCATACAAAAGAAGATGTACGATTTAATTGCATTGTGTAACAAATAGTAGAGATAATTGAATCTGTAGTCTGTATATATACATGTTGTTATTATAGTAATGTTAAGTATAATGAAATATTAAAACTGCCTTTAGACGTGGTTCTTCTGTTCTTGTCTTGTCTTCCACAGCAGTGAACTCTGGTGTGAGACTTACTGGTGTTGTTTTGGTGTTGCGTAAGGATTACTCCATAAGCCTCTTTACTTATACGTCAGTTCGGTTATAATGTGTCTCTTATAGGTATAAGGTGGGTAGGTCTCTGTTTGTTAAGACTCAATCAGTCAAATTTTTATATCACAGTTGATAGATTAATTTATATGACATTTGGTGTAATATTAGCATGTTGCCCATGACGTCACGCTTAAGACGTAAATACTAGAAGGGAACATGAAATTCGACAGGTGCGAGCAGCGACACGATAGCTCAATTGGTTAGAGATACGCCACGGTACGGCGAAGGTCGCGTGTTCAAGTCCCGCCTGTGTCCATTTTTTTCAAATTTCCTTTATCAATTTAGATTTGTTTACTTTAACGTTGCAATATAGTACTATTTCCTAAGTTTCTAAAGTCATTAATCTTAACAAAATCAATACTAATCCATCAACAAAAATTATGACACGGAAAACCTATTACGAAGTACAAAGTAGGTACCAAAATCAATTTTCAAAAAAGAATGACATTAAATTCAGTAGCCCGCGGGGTTAGCAGGAATGTCGCGGTGAGAAGGTGAGGGGGACGAGCCAAAAAAAACCCGGTACCTGCGCTGCCGTTGACCTCAGGCGATTAGACCCGGTGCGGACTACAACGCCTAATGTACTTACGGCCTTCTGGCTTAGGCCACCATGACTTTAGTTTTCGTGAGAATTTTGAAGTAATTGGGATTAGGTGGTACACATTTAAAACGTATTCAACTATATATCTCTATAGTCTAATTATATTTGTTAAAAGAATTACTCGTGGGCCTTGTACAGGTATGAGAGTTATACTTATGGACATATCGCCAGATACTGGATACGCATGCGTGTTTCGATTCAAGTGCCTCATTTGCGTGCATTACCTGTAACAAACATAAACACTACATTCGTTTTGTACACTTCAAATAGAATGAACTAAACAATCCTGTTCATTAGTACCACAAGTATCAATACTGTGGTAATTCGTACTGCGTTCGTGGTTTCTTTTCTCTTTCACTCGCATAGCGTGTTAGTGAAACGACAAGAGTTGGAAGGGAAAGAAAATTCGTTGTGGTAGATACCAAGCTTTCAGAAGTTGTGAGAACTGTTTAATAATCTGTGCGCGTACTAAGCCCCCATCGTCCCTTCACGCTAACTTCCTGTTCTGTTCTAGTAGCCTGGTACTTATAGAGTTCCTGATAACATTGTAAAGATAACCTAGTACAATATTTATGTGCATATTTCCTAACATTATGTCTGACCATTAACTAGATGAGAAATTGGCAATATAATATTGGTTATCGAAACGATCTAAGTTGATGAAACCTGAGACCAAGTTTTACGACGTTGAAAATTTTAATAAAGATGATATTGACAGCAGTAAAGTTTCCAATAAAGGTTAGTTTCAAAATTAAATACAAATAAGGTAATACAAGTCAGGATAGGTACCTAATTCATATTTATGGCCTTTTAGATTTATATTTTTAAACATCTTATTGACCTAGTTTCTACTTTTTCAGTATAAAATGTTTATGTGATAGGCAGTGGAGTTATTACGTGCTGATTGAAAGTAATATTAATTACGGTGAAATGTTCTTGTTAAAACAATATAGGAAATGCTAATAGTATAATATAAATCGAACTAGTAATATAGTAAGCTAAAATGCGTCCTCACAAAATCAATTACCTATATGGAAGCCCATGAACAAGCAGACTAAATGAGTGCAGCCACTGACATAATGGGCGACACACAATTGAATGGATTTTGTACAAATTTTGTTTACCACCGTGCTGATATGCTTGTCGCGTACGCCCTGATTGGAGGGTCCAATCACGACAGGGAATCAATACACTGAAATACTGACGAAAAATAAAGCAAAATACAATGACAAAATTTTATCGGTTCGTTTTTATTTGTCCTATTCGTTTGACAGAATAACAGCAATGGAACTCAAAATTTACGATACCATTTCTTTCAATTATCAATTTTATTTTTCTTGGAGTGTTTCCGATGTAAATGTTGCGATAAGAAGCGAAAACGAGTTTAATAAGATCGGGATCTTGCGCCATCTGTACCATGTTGTTCGGCAAGCACAACACAATCGTGTCTCCGTGTCCTAGTCTCCGATTCTCCCGTTAATCCACTTTATTTTAACCCCCAGCGGTGTCCAGAGCATGTTGCGATCGTTTCCTGTTGTATTTCCACTCAACAAGCCAGTTAGAGCATACCGCAAACTAACACCTCGCATTTGTCTTGTCCGGTGTCTTCGTAGGCTGAAATTTATTGCCTTACTATTCGTGTTCATGTGATCAAATACCGCGTTCTGCAGCTTGATATATGTCGGTAACAAGTTCATTAGTCACAGAGCTAATTTTGACCACCAAAAGGATGTGATAGGAAGTCATTAATTCCTAAAAAAACAAACGTTTCATTCTATAAAAGTAAATTCTATATATCCTTTTTGGAGCAGATTGACTGTAGATGTTACCAGTTTCGTAGAAACAAATATTTATGATACATTTTCTCTCTGTATCCCTAAACGTAAGGATATGACAAACGTTTGATCAAACGCACATTGTTTATGGCACGAGACCAACGATTCCCTGGATCTAAAAGGGTGAATACAAGTTTTGTTTTCATATAATTTATTGTATCCGGTTTTTGGGGCAGGTGGTCGAAACGTTCAGAAGGTATTCAAATCCATAAATCATTCCTCTATGGTATTATTCAATGAATTACATTCAGCGATGATACTATAGCTTGCGAACTTACACTTCGCTGCGTCTACGATTATTACTTGCCTTCAACGCAATCGTTATTCGCAAGCAATGTATGGAAATTATAATTGCACTGCATTTTTTATAATAACACATCTTTTTGTTGAAGATTTTAAATACGATACGTGCAACAGACAAAAAGATTGACAGTTAGGCACTTTAAATTAGTCATGGGCGGAGCACTGCATTCGGTTATTGTCTGCACAAAAAACTGTTATACCTAAGCAGTTTAAACGCGGAAAACTTATTGCGGTATTACAAGCAGAAATCTTTTTTGAGATCGAGAAGCGATACGTTAAATTAGGTATACTTAAACTTTTAACAGGTATTTGGAAATAATACGGTTGTATAATCAAATCACCTATACTGTCAATCAACACGTGAACATTATTCCCACCCATACATTATTCCGGGCAAAATATCCGAAAATAAATAGCCTAATTTTCAATTACCCATCTTTCTGACGAAATCCATTTTGGGCGCGATGCATTATTTCTATGTTCTAAAATCAAATTACGGCGGCTTCGTTGTGCGCCGGCGCGGTAATTACAGGCGCTCGTGATTAATGAGCAATCAGACCCTTGCCGGATTAGGGTTGGCCTCTTGCTCCTTTTGTACAGAATATTCTAAGGCGTCCAAGTGCCGGGGATATCGTTCGAACCTGTTGTTTTGCTTTCAAACTTTTTGGAGAGTTAAATTAGATTTATTATTTTTTGAGGAAACTTTTCGTACCTGCCGTGCCGACAAGGAATATTTTTAGGCACGTCAGCTACCTTTTAACGATTTGAATGACCAGTTTTATTACAATCACTCAATCTTTTATGTAAGTAAGATACCTATATTTAAATTAAAAATTATAATATTTTCCAACCAAACAAAAAATTCATACGTTATCGTGCATAAAAATTACATTAGTCTTAGTTAAGTCAATTCTTTCAACGTAATGTCAGTAACGTCAGTTCAATCAGAATCAAACATAAATCAGTTCAGTCATTGCTCCATACTAAGTTCTTAGGTACATTATCTCTTAACTAAATGTAGTTGGTAATAAACGCGTTTTAGTAAAAAACATGATAAAACATTCGTCTTAATGCACTTTAAAGGAGCCTTTACTATATAAAGACATGTAGGTAAGTCTTAATAATTCATAGCCGTTGACACCCCTGAATCTCAGCTACCGTTTTCTGTTTAAAGAGCTGATAAAGTCGTTGTAAAGAAATTTGTACTTTATTCGACTCGCATAAGGATGAATATGTGTTGTGGTTTTCAGTTTAGTAAACAGTAAGCTATAGCATGTCACAGTGCCTTAGCTTTTGGACAGCACAGAGCGCTTTGAGAGATTCCCTTCAACGGAGCCTGACTCGAGTCTTGCATGATTAATTTTAGAAAGTTTTAAGGATAAAATTTTGATTTATTTCTGAAAGTGTTATGATTATACTTTCATCAGGCTAAGTCTTGTTATAAAAGTGAAGTATTTAAGATGTGGTAAAGAACTTAATTTCAAACTTGCTTGAGCTAAGAGTTTAAACATTGTTAAATTTTGGATTTCCAAAATAAAATATTGTTATGGTGATGCTGATTGAATTAATATAACCGCTACATTGTTCTTATGTTAATTAAATCTTACCCAAGAAAATAACAATTAGAACATCGTTTACAATAGTCTATGGATATTTCCGTACGATAATGTTATCTAAAATATAAATTGAATGAGTCATATCCTGTCAGTGCAATACAACCAGTATTTAAATTATTAAAAAGTTCCCGCATAAAACCAAAAAGGGTGACAAAAAATTGATACACTTGCACACATTTCAAGAGGCCAATTTAAGTTTAAAAGTCAATGGTTTCGAGTAACCAGCGGCGTACAATGGTTAGTTATTAAAGTAATTGAAGTAGGAAACCTACATGGTTATTATTATACATAGTTGGAGCTCGAGGGGCGCGCGTCACCCGACGCGAGGTCGTTGGTAGGGTGCAGATAAAACAAAGAGGATACGTTTGAGAAATACTCCCGTGTTGCTAAGATTGGTGGTTTCAAAGCTGGTTAGTTACATTAGAGGGTTCGCGAACCAACTAATCGAGATTGAGGTTCATTGTTATGGGGAAACATTGATTTTGAAATATAATACAGCAGTCAGGTAATTATCTTTACTGGATACATCGTAAGTAATAGACTAGGTGCACAAATTATTATAATACGTAGTACATACATAAACCTACAATTATGACAACGTTTTACCCACACCGACTTTAGAATCTATAGATATCCAAGAACCTATTAATATTACAGTTAAATTTAATTACGATCATTTCTCTTAAAAGGCATCAGATGCATAATTTTAAAGAGGTGTGAAAATGCATGGTAATTGCCAATTAAAGATTACATATTAGTACCTAATTCATTTTTGCATTTAATTAAAGTGATGTCGTTGATTAAAACTATCAGTCAAATCGGAAATGATCAATAAAGTTGAAAAGTTCGATAATATCGGGCCCCGCCTACGACACTTGGGCCTGGTAACCCAATATGCGAGTACGGGAGGGGTGGCCGAGCTCGAACGAAGATATAAATCTACTAGATGGAATATATTACTGTTTATCTATACAATTAGTTAAGAGAGTTAACAATCTTAGTTTTTGTTTTTATAAATATTTAATTAATTGTAAATATTGCACCTAAAACAATTTAGTTAGCATAATTCTGAATAACATGTTTTTTATAATACAAAAATTACTTTATCTAGTACAAAATGCGCATGTCTGGTTTTCATTAAAATCAGGTATTGTGCAAGAAACTTTTTTCTGTATTAGTGTTGTACATTTTTATCAACAAAGCAATCAAGCTTAACGTGTCATCTCATTACTTCTGCCCATATACGTGTAAGGGACTAGCACTCTAATTAAAAATTTCTGCTACATTAGTTGCAACGAAAAAAGGAGATTAAAAAATACTGTAACGTAATTTGATGGCACAATTAATATAAATTTTGAAATCGTACGAAATATAAGGGTGCGTTATATTATAGAGGTCTATATAGGCTGCGTTATATTATAGAGGTCTATATAGGGTGCGAACACCGACCTCTCGGGCTCCGAGCGACTTCACCGCCGAAGGCTATTGCCTGCCAACTTCGCGGAGTATTTTATTAAGTGACTGCTTTAATGTTGGTTTTAGGTATGATATTGTTTTAGAATGTTTATAATTGGAAATGAATTCTGTAGATTATACACTGCATTTACAAATACCCGTGTATTTGTATGTAATAGCAATGTATAATACTGTACACACAGTGTATTAAAATATTAAATAATGTAAAAGGTCTAAATACAACATAATATAGGTACATACGAATTTATAAAAGTAGCTCTAGATAATCAGAAAAAAACATAATTTTAACGTCAATATAAAAAAGAATGACGCTATTTAAGAATACGAATCCATTGCAACAGCAAACTATCGAATAAGACGACGCAAGCAACGGTCAACAAAAACTCGATCCCACGAAAAAACACAATCACATACACACATAGACAGTCCAATTCGGTCACTATAACTCGATCGATAGCAACCCTCCCCTCGAGATATTTACCAACAGCTCGTCAACATAAAACTGGGAATGAATCAAATCAAATTCATTATATCAGCAGTGATCACAATGGCCGCACTAAAGGGTTGAGATGAATGAGGACAGTCGCGTGCCACACACACGTGTGCACTTGGATTATGCTAATTTTAGTATTCTCTACGGTCCAGTGGGTTTACTTTTGTGCACCAGGATACTGTTTACAAATAGCCCAAGCTAGAATGGACAGCTGAAAAAATATTTGTTATGGTACTGCAATTTTTTTTTAATAATAATTATTTAAAATTCATCTTTAATTATAAAGTTTTCTGACTAAGTCAGTTTATAGCAAATGTTTGAGAGATACTGCTTACTGCACTAGGCAATAACAATTTATTCAACCTCCTATCTCAGACAAAGAAAGAATATTGCAGTAGGTAACTGTATTTTAATTGGAAAATCTTAACTTCGATATCCCTTTAATAAGGGTAAAATAACTGATATTATAAAAGTTTCGTTTTCGTAACATTTTCATCTAAAATCTTTATTCAACACGACAGATGGGCGTTGTTCTCGAAGGCTTAAGAATTAATAACGAAAACAAATTCGTGAGAACCGCCAAACAAACAAAACAAGCATAACCTACTATTTATTTAGGTAATACGTAAAATGCGTGCACACGTGCCAACAGCACACCCCCGATTCGCGAACCCTTGTACATTACCATACCCAGCAACAAATATACAATTTTCAACCTTATCGCATAAATCTTAAGAGCGTTAGTTGATGTTGTGGATTAACTAGGGTTGTCAAAGACATCGCGACTTTCATTCAGTACAGAATTAAATATCATTGTTGGAGAACCTCATTAATGCAATATTGAACTCACGAGAGACGAGGGATGGTTTTATTGTGTGCAAAATTGACTAAGTAGGTTTTAAATTTTACTTACTATTGTAGGGATTTTTAGGGATACATTTTTTGTCTGGGCGAAGTCAACAATAAACTTTTGTGATACGTACTTAATTAACTTTTTACTAAAGCAGGCAATTAAAGTTATCCGATAAGTAATAAGCAGCTACCAAAACCATGTTTTTTGGTACTCTGAAACGTTTAAAGCTCTTGATCTTTTAATTCCCACTATTATATGACGGATATTTTAATTAACAACGTGATGTATGGTTTATGGCACTTCAAAGCCTGGCATAGGTGTCCGGCAATTTTTAATAATAGACGTGTCAAGTATTTATTACCCTGTCTCTTACATGATGGATGAGTAAATATCAAGATAAAAAATCAATGAAAACATCTCAATTATGTCTAATAACACGTTGACAAGTAAAGGCAAGTTTACACAGAACACGCGATTGTTTAAAGAAAACGTTGCGATTACAAACACGTGTCACCGGTCTATCTTGTGTTTATGTAACTTCTGAGAAACGGGTACGTTGCATCTTGTCGTCAACGTTGTACATCAGACTTGTTCTGTATGAAATGCATCGCGTGGCTCGTACTGTCAGCTGTTGAAAACACACTCGCACGTAAAGCATTTTGACGCTCACGACATCGACCGTCACGACTTACTAAGTTAGTACAAATCGTTCCTTAGCTAGATACGTTAACAGATAACTTACAGCAATGTGTAAAAATTAGCTTCGTCTGAGTGTATTGTGACGTGTTTTTTTGCTACTCAGGTACTTACTAATTTATAGACAAGCAATCACGAAAATCTAAACAGTTTAAGTTTACTATAATGTTTCTTCGTACATATCAACCATATTTTGGTTAACAACAACTCTATTCCATCGCCAACATAAACATGAACTACCAACATATGAAAGTAAATAAACAATGTGTGTAATGATAAGTATTTTTCGTCCAACAATTACAGTACCCAGTTTGATCGCGAGAACCGCCAGATGGTGCCGTATCGATCGGCGGCAGCGCACGGCCGACCGGCCCTATTATTGTTTAATCGTAATCTCGGCGCACGATTAGCATACCCATTGTGCACAACGCACTATACACATGTTATCGTATTGAATGGGTGACGTCGCTATGTAAAAAGCTAGTATTATTTAAATGTCGTAAAAAACGTAACTGTTATGTTGGTAATAGTGCTCGGTAATTAATGATTTCGTTTAGTGATTGGAGACCTGTTCGGAATGGCAGGCGACAGGTGTTACATTTATAGATAACTTTTTGTACGTGGGACAAATTTTAGAGTCCATAATATTTTTAACTCGTTACCAGACTAAAAACTTTGATCTCCGGACAGATTAATAAAACATCCTTCGATTCGTAGATGTGAGATTAGGTGTAACGATTGAGTAGGTCTTCTTAAAAAAATAGGAACAATGTCGTATATCATAGATACCATATGGTAAATTATACCCTTATAAAACGGCTAATCGATTAAATCATGGAAAGCAGGACTTTGCTTGCACAACAAGAATTATGTAATTGGTGAAAATGGTCATAAAACAGCTGATTCTAAGGAGAATAAATCTGTTTAAAAACAAAATAAAATAGTCATAAAATAGTAAATTCTAAGGGAAATAAATCCGATCTCTAATGAAACCGTATATTTATTACACAGCTTCAATAGGTACCGTATTTGGTTTGTAGGTAAAGATACGAGTGTGACACGCGGTAACTTATTACGTGACAAGCAATCGATCAGCGATCAGATCTCATTAGAAGTATAGAGTTAAACCGCCTCGCTTCTGGACCTAGTTAACCTACTACACCTATTCAAGGTTTGATTTCCATTCCGGTATAATAATGCCGTATAAATCTTATAAGATCTATGCTAGCAGGACATCCGATAAAAATAAAACTTGCTACGTCATTGAATTTGAAATTGTATTTAATCCTACAGAGAATGTGATAGAATTACCTACCTATATGGAATATCTCGTATCTTAATCTAATAAGATATCTATTGTTTTTACTTACTGAACAATACAAGATGTAATGTCAATTAAGATAGATAGATAGATGCTCAGTAAAAATATTGAAGTTCGTCCAATAAAAATAAAGTTTATTACGAAATGCATTTCATAAAAGTGGATGCGTTAGAACGATAACCCGCAAAGTGCAGGGATAATCTCATAATCCGTCTCTCCGTTCGCAAACAAACGTACTAAAAGGACATAATAAGAAAATAAACGAATTAAAACTCGCCGCGTTGTTCCCACGAGACGATGTTTAGCTTTTCATGTTCCAATTCAGGGGACTTGTAACGCTTTTATCTTTGGCTAGCCACCCTTGCCTCGCTCTAGTGCCGGCATGATTTGATTCACCATTGCAATCTTACAAGCCGTATTTTACAATAGATTTGAAGTTATACTTTGGCTATCTTGAATTCTTGACTAATATTGCTTGGGTACGGTGAAATCTTTGGACAAGTGCCAGTAGTAAAAACAGTTAACACACAGTATAAAAAATAAGGCTTTAAAAGTCAAAATCTTTAAAAATCTCAAACGTATAATCCAAATAACCCCCCTGTACCACAAAAAGTCCCCCTTATTTCAATTTATTTTAAAAAGGGCTTACTTATTCTCAGTCAATTTTTAATTCGTGCAGCTTAACCTTGAGATTAAAAAGCAGAACACATTTTTCCTTTTACATTTCTGTCATAACCAAAGTATATGTAAACGTATAAAATTCAGTAGCTGCGCAAGTGGTGTTACGGAAAGCGCTCGCCCCGCGGGAGACGTTGTTCAAAGTTAAATTGTTTTTACGCGTTCAGTGGCCGTAATAAATGGAACTTGGAATATGTTACTGCGGTTTTACTTCGGCAGATAAGAAAGTACGAGATCGATAATTCATGATATCATTACAAAGTACAATACAGATAGCAACGAATACTAAAGACCTGGTACAAATTCATTTGAATCATGAAGTTCTAGTTAACTTTGAAAAGAGTGCTGACATTATTTTATTCACATAAAAAGGTCAAATAAATATTTCCTTAGCTTTACAAACGACCTAAGGGGCCAGAGCTCAAGGTAATCCCGAAAATTCGGCAAGGCGAGTGACCTCAGCACGCCGACTAATTGCGAGTCTCCCGGCCTGATAATCCGTTCACAGCGGGCGGGCCCCAAATTAAAAACCCCCGGTTGTGTCCAGCCTGGGCCGGGATTACCGCTCCCACGGCACCACTGTTTAGTTGCCCCTAGCAAAAATTTTAAAAGCTAGCTTTATGGGTTCCGTGTTAAGTAAAAGTAGTACAAAGAAAATAAAACAGAGTGTAACCTTGCGTCTTTTATATTATTAGTTTTGCTTCAAGTATTTCAATAAAATTAGTCTGCTTTACATAGAATTTCATTAGTAAGTAAATAAATTATGTCACCAGTTACATTAAATAAAAATCGAAACTACTTGGAATTAATCGAATATACCTCTGCCTGAATTTATTTCGAAACTTTATCCATATTATTTCCCACTGAAGTTTCTGTTCTAGTATTTCCGCGTCACTATTTTGGTGTGTCTTTAGTGTGCTATGGTTTGAGTGCACTGGAGCAAAAGTTCTCCGGCCTTTCAGATACGGGTCCCCAAACCGAAGGGTGAGCAAATTCAAAAAGTTTGGCGAGAAATTCGAAATCCTGAGATGAAATAGTAATTTATCAAAGGATTTTGAGTCTCGAGGAGCGGAATTGAAGGATGGTACCCTTTATCGGGCATTGCAGCAGTTTGCCTTATCGGAAATACAGGAAAATGGTAAAAAGAACATTTCGTATACAGCCGGAATGTATTTTAATAATTTTCTCATTGTCTTTATTAGCTTTTTATCGCCTTGGTCAAGTATTGAGGCCTCAGCACGACTCTAGTTTGTATGACGTGCATTCTTTGTTAACTAACTTGTTTTTAGCGTGAGGATTTTAATATTGATTACTTTACGTCTAGACTTTCTTGCAGTCATTTAGTTCATTCGTGACCAACTAATTCATGCATTGTGTTGACTAGACCCTCTCTGTTAAGCTAATCAAGTGTTTTCTTAGAATTATATATTAGTAATGCATGAAGCAACCAGCTAACTGTAAACGCAGCCATTACGTATTCGCTAGTATGGACAGATAATGAAGATAATGGTGATTTATTCGTTGTCCTCAAGTTGACTTCACACGTTATAACGTCTAACGCCATTACAAAGTCAGATTATTTATAATCCCATAACGGAATAATGTATGCACGGTGCGATGTACGCCTAAACGAATACGCCGCTGCGTATTAATATTCAAATGGCCTTTAGGCGAGCTCTGTATGAGATCCTATGGTATTAGTCCCATTAACATTGCGGTGCGTCGGTCAGTACTTGTTATGTAAACAGCGAACGCACTGCAGGTTGCCCTTTACCGAAATAATAATAAATAAGCAGCACAACAAACAGCTGGCGACTGGACACTATTTTTATATTGTACACTTATGTTAAAGTTAATTTTTAACCATAAATAACGATTGAAAGCAACATCTGTATGGAGGCAGTTTAACCATTAACTTAGAAATAGATTAAGAGCTGGTGTTCTTATTTTCATCGGAGCGATCGTAGCTATTTCCTTCATAGCATGAAACAGCTGTTGTAAAGGTTACGCCCGTATCCTTACACCTGCGCCCCCGCGCGCTGTCACCTCACCCCCTTTGAGCTTAATTACAATCCTATTAACGAAATCGTCTCATCGCCTTCCATCGCCCAATTGACATTCGGGGGTTACGAAGACAAATATTTGACCGTCCATACTTCCTTTGCATTATTTAGCATGAATTTATCGTTCAGATGAAGTGATAACAGCAAATGATTTTTAAACTGGTGGGGTTCGATGGAGCGCTAAGATAACAATATTTCAATAAATACAGTTCACAGGCTTTACATTATGTTTGTGATTGGTTAAAGAGATTCGTGAGTACACGTGCGAGGGGTACAAATCCACAAAGGGTTCGTTTTTTCATTCATAGCACAAAAAATCCACCGACAATTACGAGATTAGGGATGAAAAGGAGGGGGCAAAGTTTTTTACCTTTCAATCGGTAACCGTTGGTCTTTTTCTTTCTTCGTTTCCCTGTCGGAGAATGTTTTAATTAAAAAAATCTTGGGTAACCCGGGAGGCGGCCGAGTAACGGTAGTAGCTGTTCGTAATTTGTATGAAGTGAGACTGCCTTACGAGCTCAGTATTAATCAAGGGTAAGATAATTAAGTGTGCTGGCTGATCGTGCGGCGCGGATACGACTCGTTTCACAGACTGGTATTTTGGGGTAAATTATTACCTTATCGCGTTTTCTGAAGATGTTACCTATCACTTTAAGTTTATCTTTAAGAAAAAAATAGCACGTTATGTTTTCACTAGCGTTGATTTAAATATTTCACAGAGTATTTATTTTCATATCTAGGTCCGGAACAGCCAAACAATGTTGTGGCGTGCATGACAAGGTACGCGAAACAGCCTAACGACCGGCCGGTAGATAAGTGCACATAATTTCGCCGCGTCCGCTTAGCTGGCGGCGCACACGCACGCGACGAACGCGTCAGTCGGGAGCCGAGCGGTTTTATCACAACACTTTAGAATAAAATAAAAGAAATTAACCTTACGACTCAGGGAATAAGAAAGAAACAGCCGCAAATACATATTTGCAACATCATAATGACGGACAGACGGTCTTCTTTGTGTTCACTAATATCTGTACCGTTATGTTATGGAAACCGCTTCCGAGTTCGCTATTGTCGATATGGAGTTGTTTTGATATTTTAAAAAGACAATTAGCTAAGTAGAATTCTTTCACAAAGATTATGTGTAACTGTACCTTGGTTATATTTAAATAGCATTATACGGTACCTACATAATGGACCTTAGAAATTAAGTTATGGTATTTGAACTGTTTTATTCAGCAACATAAATTCGGCTTCATTAAATATTATTGCTGTGTTTCGTGGGTGCGCTGTGTATCTTTAGTTGTTGACATTGTTATACTCTTGACTTCCAAGACCGTACGAGCGGAAATGATGCCTGAATATTATATACTAGGGATATAGCTACCTATAAAGTTTTAAGTGTCAGCAGTCATTGTACGATGGATTCCCTAACATGGAGCTATGCTACCATGACAATTAGGTTAACGTTGGGCGACAATTAGGGTATTAATAACTAAACGATTTGCTGGCTGTTGCTTCGTAGAATTAAGAAATATTGTATTATGCAGCATACGATATAATTGATACCGTGATTTATAAGTCAGTAAATCGTGGCACACATCTTCATTGTCTCCGTAAATCCTCGCACCTTTACTCCCCAGTCACAATTCACCATTAACATCGACACCAGTAAGTTTAACGTAGCGACTAATGTAATGAGAATGACACACCAGCCGTTAAGCCTTGTCACTAGTCTTCGTCCTCACAAAAGACGAGGCATCGATCGGCGGCCGACGTTCGTGACTATTGTTCGACGAACGAATGCACCACCACCGTACATCTGTTTCGTTCCTTTTTCACTCGCCCTGCATAATGAAACCGGCCCATTGTAAGGAAAAACATCCACAAAAGAACACGCACTTTGGCGCTGGGCCTGTATTTTATAAGAAAATATAACAGACGCCCTCCAGGCCTAAAAGGTGGGCGTAATCGCTGTCGGAAATGAGAAAGTCGATGCAACTGTTATGACATACGCGGTTCGTTAAGTGTTATTGAAAATAAACAACAGTTCGCGCTTTAACCAAGACAGAGTATACGGTAGGAAGCCGATGTGTTGTTTTTAAATGAAGACTACCATTGACCGAAGCTTAAAAGCGGATGAAATCAATAGCAGTCGTATTTTTAAGCACGAATCGATTAGAACCAAATAACTTCTGTTACCTATATGTCTCAGTTCTATCGTATATACCGGGTAATTACAATCTAGGTTTCTTGTCTGACAAATGTTCCTTTCGATTTTTACGATTGTTGAATAATTATATGTAAACAGTAACCGCAAAATTATTCTCAATGTCGGGCCGACAGTTACTGCTTTCTTTTTTTTTACACGTAATATTCAACTGAAAAGTTTTAAATAGGCTCAATTACTTTTTAAGTGTAATTACTATATTTTCGGTAACAATACACGACCTAATTAAAATGGGTTGCTTTCTGAAATGTAATTTTATACGAGACGAATATTTAAACGCTTCATTTATGTTGACGTGCATTATAATATAAGAATGAAGTTGTAAGTGATTTCAGCACAGTCGCACTATACGTGGGCTCTGGACATCTTAGTCTTTAGCTCCACAATACTTTAAGTCCAGCACACGTATCTAGAACACCACATTAACTTGTCCCGGCGGGGCGTTGTGGTAAGTACTGGCTGACTAACTGAAATTTAGCAAGGAAGGAGCCATCATAAAAAACCGTATATTATAAATGCGGGCTCAAATTGTGCTCCCCCGGGCGGAGCGCCTGCGCCGACGATTAAGTGCACTTAATTCCATCTAAATGTTGCCCGACGGGGAGTTGCGAAGTTGCTGCCGACTCTGAGGCTGTAGGGTAGGTACTGCATAAAGTAGGAATTCAATCAGAACGCAACTTGTCTGACATGATGCGGGGTTGTCACTGCTCGTGTGACGTAACATGACGGCTCATTATCGACACGGCCAGTTTTCTAAGTAAGGTGACGGATGTGGGTGCAAGTTCTATGCCAGTAATAGGAACGCCTAAGTGATAATTAAATTCTACCATACCAAGCTTCATGTCGTTGTAAATTTCCTCTGGTATTAAAACATACTTGTTAGTCTGTAAGGCTGACGTCAATCATTTACATTCTAGCTTTTTGTTTGTAAGCTGTTCGTGGCAAAAACTCGTCCGTGATAACGTTTGAGTTGGACGGGTGGGGGCCGAGACAGCCCTAGGGCTTCGGCAATACGGCTCCCTCGCGTGCGTCGCGGATCAAAAACTCTACCATGTCCGCCTAAATCGCTCCCACAAACAACTTGCGGTATTCAGATGCATATCGCAGTGAATTACTAGTGCTTAGTTACAGTTTAGCGACGCTTTTTACAACGTCCTGGGATTGATATTTTTTTGCTGATTATAAAATGAATGCAAAACCTTTTGTGCTATTACATTACAGAAAATGGTTGCTTTTACGAGAACCTCACTTAAAGTTGCCATGAAATCGGATATTTAAGGAGAGTTTGCAATTTACTTCAGGCTTAATTACTTGCTTATTAAAACCGATCACAATGGTCAATGAAAGTTGATGGACCATAACAGCTAGCTTCTTTGACCAAAGATTTAAGTCTATTACGGTATTCATTCATTAAATTAATTATGTACGCGTGTACTGATTTTCGAATAGCACTTGAATGGTCTAAGCTCGGCATGGTAGATGGAATCAAGCCACATAAAATGTTTATTCAGTATAGACAGCATCGAATCAATAAATCAAAGTGACACAAAAAGCATCATTGCGTCCACTAATCTTCCCACGGTTTTATTCTGGATCACTTTTTGTGTTTCTACGTGAGTACGTTAGCAATCGCGTGATAATATGTGACGACTATCCATTTCTATTTCTCACTCTAGCTAGTGCCAACTGTGACTTTATGTCTTTGCAATAAAGATCGCCTAGTTGCTTCATTGAGTATGAAAGTAAAGTTCATGTGATTCCCGACATCCGATGATACTTCAAACAACGCTGCCTGTTAATTTTCTGATGATTAATCTATACTCATTGGGGAGTATGTGAGATTTTTTTGCAGCTGTTAATACAACATGAGTTGATCACGTCATTTTAGAACTTAATATCGTTGATATACGTCATAAAATCGGTTGTACTTATTTTTGTATTATGATTGATTATTATTTCACCGACAAAGCTCACGAGACCGCTTGGATTCGCGGAGCGATACCGTCGAGAGCAGGTGTGAGATGATAATGTAACCATCGTCGCTAATTTAGCGGTAATGTGTAAAAATGGTTACACACTTTTACTTGTTAGAAATTTTTTATTAATTTTTTCTTCATTCAAGAACCGGATAAGTTTCTTATTAAGTGGGTTTACCGAGTGGAAACAATTAAATGATGATAATATGTGTAAAGCTGGTGTTCAAATGCAGTGGCAGCGATGCATTAGTGATAGCCGCGCAGGGGTGGTGAAAGGGCGACGACAGCACTAATTTTCCATTAATGACAGGGATTTTTACGTTGAATAATACATTGGCCAATGCAATGCCATTACCGTGATAACAATTTTGTTAATTAGAGCCAATTTGATGTGACGACATCAACAAATGTAAATTCTAAAAGTTTCGTTAAATGAATTATTCATGTGCTTTGATATGCAAAGTCTAATTGTAAATTATTTTCCTGTTTCTCGTGTTACTGGTTCAATTACCGCATCAACCCACAGTTGTATAACATAAACTGCATTTATTATTGAATAAAAAAACGTGCAATGATACGAGTATTACCTACGTTGCTTTGAGCCACGACACAGGGAATCCTAGTCTGGAGGCTAGTGTTCTAATTATGTATAACTAATAAAGTATTACTAGTAATTTTTTAAATAAGAAAATCTTCTTATCGTATAGTTGATGAAAATCTGGTGTCAGAGTTTAAACCACATGTAGGCCTCTGACATGGCTTTACACGCCGTTTTTAGCAACTGATAACTAATTTTATAGTACGCACATGAATTGGAAAAGACATTAGGTTGTGCTGCGGTTTGAACTAGAGACCTTTGACTTGGCAGTCCAACGGTTATAACACTTGGCTATCACTGCTGTAATAAGACAATAGCAATTATGAGAAACATACAGGGCTGACCATAACGGTAGTAGATAACACGGATGCAGTGGCCGTGTCCCAACAAACATGTTAATGTACTAAGATAAGCTCCACACATAAGTATAATTTTCACACCACCACATACGACCCGGTACATATACCTATATATGCTAGCCTAAAACAGTTTTAAGACAGCATTTACGAGACCCGTTCTGTAAAGTCAATAAGACCGCAGAACCGCGTTATCTTGTGATTTAAATAAATGGGTAAATCATGACAAATACAACATACTAAAAGCTTCATTTACATAAGTATTTTTAATGTTTACGGCAGTGCTTACAGTTTACAAAGTGTTGCAATAGGTATAAATGATGGCGGCATAAAACCATAAAATCGACAATTAGAATTCAAGATTAAAACTTGAAAACTTTTTATTTACACAAACACACTAGAAAAGTTGAGTCTAGTTATACCGGTAGTATTAAAAAAAAGGCGATTAATTTCCGTATGTTTCTGTTTCATAGAGGTTTTACTTGCCTAGGCCCTTGAAAGTTTTTTTACCTTAATATTAAGCAATAAACATATGTACTTTACAGGCTAATTTTAAACAAACATGCGGAATATAATGTAATTTTTTGTATTGTAATAAATTTAATTCCTTGGAAGCTACCTTTCCCAGGCCTATTGCCAGCTCGAGGTACTTAACGGTACAAGTCGTGTGTCCATTAAGCGCGCGAAGACTATCTCTATGTAGATATACGTTCTAGTTATAACTTTATAAGAAGACGCAGGAGATAGTCTTTGACCTTTTGAGCGCCAGTCTTGTATGGACGACAAACGTTTTCGTGCCCTCCACGCCACGATTTTATTAGAAGCCAATCGTAACATTTACTACGATTATTGTTTGTTTAGGTAGGTAGGCCCAAAGGAGATGGCGGGACGAGCTGGACTCCTTTAAAGAAAATTGGTCTATTGCAGCTCACAACCTAGAGGAATGGAGGAAGGAAAGGGAGGCCTTTGTCCGTGGCGCTCGAAGGGTTAAACTCCACAAATAATATTCTTTCTTATCGAAGTACCTAATTGACTATTAGATACTTTGAGTACAAGTTTATCCTATGTTCAATACTCAACCAGTGTATAAAACGTTTGAAGACAAGATTGGTAAAGTGCGTATGACTTTCTCCGTAAGATTAACAGATATTTGTCTCGAGGTGTTCATGCATGTGAGATTTATAGGCATGCAGTGTATGTAAACACAACTACAACATTAATTTATGGACACCCAAGCGTGATCAAACGTTAAATAACTGAAAAATTCCCACCCATCATCTCACTAGGACCATCTAAAAGATAATCGTGGTATATCGTAATAATAAATCGTACAATATCGTATCGTAAGTAGGAAGCTCCGCAAGCGAAATAATACACCATTAAAAATAAAAAAAATACTATTACATTGGGACCTAAAAATATAACTGGCGAAATGTGGGTGTACTGTATGTGCACCTCTGCCTACCCCTTCGGGGATTACAGGCATGATGTTATATTATATTATTATAAATAAAAAACTACATGTTTTAAAGAAACCTTTTTTGCCAGCCACGTCTTAAACACATGTAGGTATACTTAATCCGTATTGTAGAAACATTCCCTTTTGTTGTCGCCAGTAATAAGCCAAATGGTTCCACTGGTGAAACCACCCACGGCGGTGGGTGGCGGCGCCTACGAAGCGTTATGATGCGACCAGACGTCTCAAGTGTCGAAGCTACCTGTTCTGCTAACCATCGCTACATAATTAATGATGAAGGCATTCCTAAGATCAACCCCACTCGTCTATGTTTTGATTTAAAACGATGTTTAAATAATTGAAATACGTTAGCGAGTCCAATCCAAGACAGAAAGTAAATGAGGGGTTTCGACAAAATATACTATAACTTAGTTGAAAAAATAGTTTAACACAAATGAATTTGTTTTGGTTACATCATAATAAAAGTAATTTGTATTTAAGTTGATAAAGATCTAATCGCTAATTCCTATCACATGTCACCGACAATAGAGCGGAATGTGTGGTATGCAGATAGGTAATGATAATAATATGTCGAAAATTAAGCGTGGTGTGCACGTGAGTGGCAGCAAACGGCGAGACTGGTCACTGTAGTGACAAAATCGACATTATGTAGGACATTTCTGTACGCTGCAGGCCAAGTCCTGTTCAAGACTTTTGTCTTGATGATATCTTACTAACGTTTCTTTATGAACGTGCCGCGAATGTTTCAGCCCCTTTTACGGCCTTACAATGAAATTTCGTTATTATGTACGTTGCACCTTGACTTTCATTATCCAAATACGTCACGTTCCACGGGCGGCGTAATCGCGGTAGTATCTTAATTTAAGTGACGTATAGACAATGAGACAATTACACTTGGTTTATACTCAACCGTGAGCTACAGCGTAGGTTTACCACATAAACGTGGTGCACCGATCCAGATAAACAAAGTAATTGTTGGTTTAGTCAAGGGTCCAGTGGACTCACGCTGCGCTCGTAACATTAATAAGACTTTGAGTACTCTCAGCAGAGTTCTTAGCCCGCAGCAAACACACTGTTATACCAATAATGCGGGCGATGTGTTCTCATTAGAAAACCGGACTTCCCAGATCCCAATGCAGATAACGTTTCCATCGATGCAAACATATCCAAAGAAAATTAAAGATTCTTGAGGAGTCAGCGACATAACTGTCCAAGTGTAGCTCGAGGCGGTGACAGTAAAAACTTCGAGCCTGCATCGTGAATGCCATCTGCAGAGCTCGTCAAGGCATGGGCAAGCGATAAAAACGATCGCACAGCGCATGCGAATATCGCGTTACGACGCGGCCATACCAATGGCGATGAGTGTAGCTAACACGAGTGTACTTATTTTACGTCCACCAAACGTTCGTGCCGGTGCTAAATGTGATAATGATCTCTCACAAAGTAATCACCGACGCGTGTTTACACATGAATATGAGATGAACACGAAGTTCAATGACAACGAAGTGAACGCCGAAAAAACATTATATAAGGCCCGCGCGGCAAGGTCAATGTCGCGCGGAACAAAGATCGCGAAAGTGCTCCAATGTTACGTAGGCAGCTCTCGGCTCGCACGGATAATTGCGATGTAATCGACGTAATCCATCCACGAGTCTTGTTTCCTTTTACGGCGCGCGCAGCTTGCGGCCGCATAGAAGAAACAGCTGACCGACGGCACGCGCTTCGAATGCATATTAATGTCGCACCCGTCGCAAAAAAACACGTATAAAATCGAAATGCTACTATGAAATATCGAACCAGTTTGAAGTGCAGGCGCCTCAATTATGCAATCGTCGTACGTGGACAACGCATAAATCAAACTACTGCTTCGCAGTCTTTGTAATTGTGTAATCGATTTCAGTTTTTCAAGGGAATATTATGTTTTCGCGACAAGCTGCGCGCGGGGTGTCCGGGGTGTGTTGGCTTCCAATTTAAGCGTTTGCTTTGCCCATAATTGACCGCTGTTCATCGCCTTCCTTTTACAGCGCTTCCCTGTCCGTGTGTCCGGAGTAGCAAAACAAAGGTGTCGTTTTTCATAACAGTGTTTTTATGTTGCCTTGTATTGTGTCTCGATTTCATCGATGTTATCACATCTTTTCCTCTCTATTGTTGGATGTAAACACTGACATAGGTATAGCATATTATAGCGCAATATCACATCACAGTAATACATTTTTAGACGATAACAGATTAATTGATAGTTAATACATATAGAACATGCGACTCGCGCAAAGAATTAACAAAATGTAACAAGTAAATAATCAATATGATCATAAGTTTTATCTTATCGATATTACTTGGCGAAAAGCCTGATTATTTTGATAGCGGGTCGATAACATATTTGGCAAGGGCGCCGATGTTGTCAGAACAGTAAATAGCGGAATGAGTTCATCGCAGGGAACCTCATTGTCCTGTCCATATAATGAGTGGAGTCGTGACATTTCTCCCCTGCGGCGCCGCAGCTGCCCATCATTACATTCGAACAATAAAAACGACTCCATTGGACTTTTGATAGACAATAAAACAATTACACAAAATAATCTACGATAAGTTCGATGTTTGCAAACACTTTCTTCTGATGAACAGCCCCTTAGTGTTTTATCGAAGAAACAATAATAACAATTTATCAGGCTATTAGTATTAAGGCAGATGTACACGGGCGGGGCACGTACACATCGCTAATGGACACTAACGCGATAACTTTATATCCGTGGGGGTGTGCAGAACAACTGCGCGGCAGTGTCTAACAACAGAGTTTTATACAGCTCATTGTTGATCGCAGATAATTAAATTGCTTCCCCCTGTGCGAGACCATCAAATGTCCCTGGTTCAAAATGCAGTACAGTTTCCAGTACACTATTTTCACCCTTCTGTAATTTTGTTATGTTACATCACGAAAAAAACACTGTCAGCATGTAGGAGTATTTATTTACTCATCGCTCATTACTCATAGATGCAATAAAAAGTTGAGTTAGTTCGCTTAGCAGTAAATTGTAAATGAATTGAAACATAAAATAATGCATCCAATCGATAACTGGACAGGAACTCATATAAATCTCTCACGCAGCCTGCACCGGCCGCTGATGATGATGACGCATTAAATTCTTCACGCCACATTTTCTAGACACGTGATATTTCTAGAACCAGCCTGTATCCAGCAGATGTTCTAGGTCGATGACGTTAGACCTTTCTACGTTGTCGCGTGCCATGACTTATGCACATGGTGTTGTTATTAATGCGTTGTTAGCGGGCCACGGTGGTTGTCAGCACTCGCCTTTATACGAGCTTAGGCGAATAAAAACATGCATGGATATTTTTTGAATAGGTATTAGTTTTATATAATAGGTACCGTGTGGTACATTTCTGGATTTAGATTTGAGGTTAAAACATTAGCAGTTCTACTTATAGTCATCATTTCCCTTATCAATTGTTTACTATAATCTAAATTTAAAGTCAAAGGGAATGTGTGTTTGGTATCATCAGATTACTGTTTATAACGCGATTTAAATACATTTGTATCGAAATGCTCACGTTTTAGTGTCGTCATGATCATAATTTTCGGTACATTAGACCACTTAGCGTCGCTGACGTTAATGACGTCATTAAACCTTTGGAAGGCCGCGTAAATATCACCTTCACGTCATAAAATAAACATTCACACTATAGTGTCTTCCTTTGTTAAGAAATTGGTAAGTCACGAGGCGAATGTTCGTAAATTGTTGAACAAATAGTTTTACATGTAGTTCGCGATTCTCACGTTAATTTAGATATGATACGATGACTTAGCCAGATAGTGTACCTAAGTCATTACCTCCTGATACTCTACTAGAGTTATTCAAAGCAATAAAGAAACAAGACAATAATTATTCAAACAATATTATGCGTATCATAAAAATATTACAAAACGTGTTGGTAAAAAACATGTTTGTTCTTAGGGCTGGACTTCATATTGTCCAAAGATTGTCATTAGCGGAACAGGTCCCGTAAGTTTCCACGTTAGGTGGGGACCTTCCTAAAGCGGCGGTCACACCTGCTTGCCGGGAAGGGGACCCGAATTCCTTTTGTAGGGAGCTGGACAATGTTCGGTATTTATAATGCTACTACAGACTATATTTCATTATATTTGGTAGGGTTCGAAACCGTGACGGCAATAACGACAAGAACACAAATATTTGATGCATTCATCACCCATTCAAAGTACCTATACCTATATAAATCGACAAATGCCTGCAGATCATCAGTAGAAACAAGCAATATGTACTTTCCACCAACTCAACAAAACAGACCATACTAATTGTTGGTATACGTGGACATACGGTTGGTATATAGCAAGCAAAGTTTTCCATTAAATAATTGAAAGTATTCGTGATAAGAAAAAGGCAAGAACTATGTCCTTGCATTATCTAACGGTATCGTAAACTTGTTTGAAACTTTACATCGTCGAGGGTAAGATTTATGCAAACCGATGTTTCCGTGAAATAGAATTTTATGTAATAGAGCACTTAAATTTTACGTTGGCACCGTTTCATATTGGCAATGATTTACTTTCAATATAAAATATTATATACATTTTGTTCAGTAATAGAAACAGTATTTCAATGCCTGGTTTATATTTCACGAAGCGTTGAGCGTTTTTCCGTACCTATAGATAAACTTTGACTTGAAATATAAAACCCCATTTATTTTACGTACCCAAATAAAATGACGTCATCGTTTGCAGTATAACGCTCATAATAGTAAACTCCGGCAACAAATGGTTTATGCTCGTATCAAGGTCTCTTGATATTCCAGTTTATCAAAGTGCACTTGATAATACGAACAAAAAGCGTTGCGTGAGCGTTTTTCTAGTTTACATTTAAACAATTTCCATAACAAACCTCCGCAAAAGGAAGAAGACTTGTTTGACAAAAACTGTTGGTAACCGTGGTATGCACCGCTCCGCGCTCGGGCGGGAGCTATGCTAAGCGAGAAGTCGCTCGCTATGCAACCCCGACGGGAGGACGGCGCGCCGCGGCGGACGGTCGGCGAGCTCGTAATTATAAACAGGGCGAGGTGAGTCGAGGTGTCGAGATATCGCGATAATATCGAAACGTTTTCGTTTAACGTTGCTGGCGGGTATTTAATCGTGGAATTTAATAAAATGGTCAAGCCGGGCGCGGGGAACGCTGATTTATCGAAGCGATCGCGGCAAATATCGATATACGGAATACTCTACTCGTCTATATCGAATCGAATGTATTTTTAAAGATTATCGATTTAATTTTCTGCGTATTTTTATTGTGAAGCACTCTGTTTACTTTGTTGCAAAAAGACAACATTTTTCATTTAAAATACATACACAACTACACATTTATTGTACCGAATAAGCAAGTTAGTCATCATAAAGAATTTAATCGCAACAGTTATCAAAATAACGAGTTTAGATAGACATCTCTATGAGTACTTCGGAAGACTATTCAGCGATTATGCATACATTACAGAAGCTCAAGGCAGGTGGACAGTCAAATATTCCTGTGAATAGATTACTGTAATACGTACTTTAGTTACAAAGTAAATAAAGATGCTACGTATACGACTTGACTGAGGAATAAAAGGGTGTTTATTACGTCTTCGACTGATGAGAATAAAGATTTTTCTACGTGATTGTACCGTCAGAGCGTCATATATTCAGAGCTTTATTAACATGCGACCGATAGGTACATATAATATTTTAAGTTTATTTCTGTATTGATTTAAGAACTGCCTGCATTGGCAAGCAACACCGATAAGTAACTTGAGTAATACATTAACTGGTAGCTTGCTACCGTATCATCTGGTCATTAAAGTAATTCATTTCCACGAGACCTTAATTAAATATACCTTTTACTAATTACTTTGAATTATTTACTATAGATTGATTTAAAAGCAACGACAATCTAAGAATTTTAACTAGAAGCAGACGATTCTGTGTCTGTAACTCGTTTTAAATGTAAATGAGGAATATGTAATTAACGCAATTTAATGTTAATAATTATATAAAAGAGTCTAGTGATATGTGAGTGTGTCAATCAGTTAGCTACATAATTTATGAGCTAGATATCATCATCATTCGTACAATTATAACAAATTATACAATTTGGCAACAATAATAGATATTATAAAAAATGAGATGGTTATAAGCCAAAGAGAAGGGTATCGTAATATAAAAGATAAGCACAAGTTTTCACACGGACTCGCTAAATAACAACGTAAAAAAACTATTTTTATATAATATTTTGTTGGCTTAATATAATCCAATATTTATTCTGGCGTTCACTAATTGTATGCGAAAACTGTCAGTCCGGTATATCTACTTTATGTAAAGATATGAGATAAGAAATTAATTTAGTAGTTTCATGTTAATGTCTAACGGCGTTGCGTTTCAAGGTAATTAACAAATACCTTCGGTGGTGTGCCGAGAAGGGGGCGAGATGGCAATCGTAAACTTTGAGTAACGTTCGAAACTTCGCCGACCGACGTGACTGGATGCTAAAGTGTTGGATATTTGTGAGCGTCCAACAAGCACTTCGGTTACGAACTGTCAAGTCAGCTGAATAAATGACAATGAGCGTGAAGAAGCAAAATTAAACGTGTTTAGACGACTGACGCTTTCGAAAAAAAACATTTGGGGTCCTAAAGCGCCCTTTAATGTTGGTGATGTTTGGGGACGGTCCCCACGAATATAGGTTTATAGAAATTATTTCATGAAGTTGTACAAAAACATCGAGATATAGATTTCTTTACGATATTATTTGTGACTCATTCCTAATTTATATACCCGAGTAAGATTACATTTCAGCAGCTGGTTTTTTGGCGGCACTATAACCATTTAATCGTAAGGAAAACATATTCCACTATCTATTTACACCGCTCTGTTATTTGTGGTTACAATTCCAATCCACGGAATTTATCCTGAACAATAAGGTTTCACGTACAATTTGATCGATTCCCTGACAAAAAATGAAGTAAAGAAAAATATATTAACCCCTGTGATGAACGATTCCCCTTTGTGAACGCCCTCTCTTGGCCGATTGCATCGGAAGCAGTAGAAATGCAGCGGGATTATGCAGCAATCTGCCATCAGGCTCCCCCTTCTCCCTTGAAATGTATCGTGTTTCCAGGATTAATTGGTGTTTACCCCAAGGCCTGGGGGCAAATATTCTCGTATTATATCACGCGAAATTAGACCGATGTAATGCCAAATTAATAACACGCAGTCGCATGGAAACGAACGATTTTGCGGAGTGTGGAAAATGTAACGAAGATCAGAATCGCCGCTGTTTATACAAATTGGTAATTCTAGAACCAACAAAAGAAATGTTTTCCCCTTGTGACTCACAAATTAAACTTACTTTTCAAAGGCAAGATGTGAAACGGAAAATGCTGCTTAAAAATAAAGATTGGTATAGATAGAATGCCTGAGCGTGTATTTTGATCAATCCAATTAAAATGTCTTGGTATTCTCCAAAGTAAGGCACTCGATCTGACCGTTTTGTTACTAGCCGCAACATGTTAATTAGTCTGAACACTTGTTAAAATTCTAGTTGCAGTTTAATTGAAACAGATTGGAGTGAATAGATTATTTCTCTCGAAGTATTTTCATTGCTTATTTCACTACATTTTTCTGTACATACAACATTTTGCAAAGTCCGCAATATGTCAATTCAATTAGGTATATTCCATTAGCTATCAGATAGCTGGCCGCCGGATTTAATGCATTTTCTCCCGGATTTATTCGTCGCAATCTCCCCGTTTATATAAAAATAAAGTCCTCTCTATACATTTTGATTATGTTTTGAAGTTTTAACGTATGATGTAATACTTTAGTAATTAAGTCGTATTCCTTATTAAATTTATAAGAGAATTAAATAGGAATTAAAGCTAGCTGGAGAATTTGTCACTTATTAAAGACTGTCGAAATACAAGGAATGCAATTGGACAATACGACGACGTCAGACTTGATAGATGGGCTCCAATAAATTGTTGACTTAGCTGCCTACATGTACGAAGGGCTCTCGAATGCCTTCACGCTCATGCGCATAGATATATGTACAGTATTATAAGAGTACTCGGTCGAGATAACGCTTTTTTGCTTCGGGATTCCTGTTTAGAAGCCATTTGAGGAAATGAGAAATGCTTCGCTACGATTTCACACGGTTTGTCGTCCTCAACGATAAAAAAACGCAATCTATTGTAAGCTCTAAGATCTATTGAACGGATTTTTTAAGAAAAAAGTGGTTCTTTCATTCTCGAATTTAGGGAAAGATTATATTCCCCGACCCAGCTTTTATATCTTTTGTGTAACCGAAAAAAACACACTGACGAGATATTTCCTAACCAGACAATACCCAGAAGTGCAAGGTATTCCTAGAATCTAGATACATTCTTGTCGTTCATAGTCTGAAAGTCGGGTGCATTGTCTAAATACGATTTCCCGACGGGATCCCCCGATGGTATTCGGAAGATGTTGCTCATTGTCTGGCTAGCTAAATACAACTGGAGATATCGAGAAGTTAAGAAAGTTACATACAAAGACTACGGGTATCATAACCAAGGCAGGATAGTAGATCTTTACAACGCTATTAAAGCATATTGTTTACAGTTATAATCAAATTATTTATAACGTTTTGTACAACACAAAAAATTGTTTTGCTTCATTTAACGGGTCGTTCTTGACCGTCCTTCAAATAAAAACTAGATAAAAACAAACTCGAAATCGCAGTTTAAAAATGCAAGAATGACGCACCGGCGCACGCGCTGCCTTAGGCGTTATATTTGGTAGACTAATCGTTTATAATTAAAATAATAACAAAGGGGGAATCGTCCGCATTGGATTACCCAGCAATTCGCTAATTACTGAACACTATAAACATGGAAATCGATGATAAAAATAATGACCTTAATTGTCAAGGATGGGTAGGTACATACAAATCAAAATTCTATATATTATGCCAACGTATAGTAGCTGTTCCACTGAGAAAGATGCTATCGTATTCTTTCGAAACAAAGAGATAGTTGCCCATTAAAATGTAGTTCGTGACATGCGTACGAGTCAATTACTAAACGTGTGGGCGGCGAACATTTGTTCCTAATACATACCGTAGTAAAAGCTACTAAAATTGTAGAATGATACACGTTATAAGTTGCAAATAAGAATTTATGGGCACGATAAATAATCGGATCGCCATAAAATTTTCGTCAAATGTCAAAGGTGAAAGAGACTGGGCAAGTAGAGCAGGTGTGTGCTGTTGTGTTGCAAGGGGCAGCTGCGGGCTGACGCTTTAAAAGGAAAAATACATCGTGAATATTATAATGGAGAATCGATATTTATATGAAATATAATTGCAATAATAATAGACGGCAAAAATAAAACATAACTTTTTAATTGACGACAGAAAAACAAAGGATACAGATTCCGAGAATGCGTGCGAATCATACGTATGAGATTCGACTTGGTCAAAAAACTAAAGAACTATAATCCTGCCAGGCAGACCGTCTCAAATCGTTAGCTATTAAACTCTGAGGTACCAAAATCAGAAACAATTGGTATTTTTTGTCGATACAGCCTACGCTCGAAATCTTTTTATATTTAAATTACATCACCTTTAAACATTAATACAGTCTAGAAAGTTATTTACCGTAAGTATAAAAACAATTTTCGACAATGACTAACGTATAAATTATTAAGATGATCAGTCAGCATCCGGATGGAAAAACCTTGTTAGTTTCCAGATAACACTGACAATAAGAAGTTAGTCATATTTACTCATATTATTTTTTGTAATAATTTTAAAATATAAAAAATCATGATTTTTAATTATCAATTCCTTAAGACAAAGAATCGTAACTAACTAAAGTAACGTTAGACAATATTGAAACCATCTTTCTTTAAAACTTCCGATTGCATTTTAAATTACTTCCAACGGAATATTTATAGTTTGCCTATGAAGTGGACTACCACAAACATAAAAGGTTTTTTCATTTGAACGTTACACGGTCCCGTCTACACATATCGTTCGGTCACTTAGAGCGGTCCCGGCGAACCAACCGATAATTGCATTAGCGGGAAACCAGTTTGTACATCACAGCCTTTTGACTGCACTGATTCTTCATGACGGGTAACATGAGAAATGCTCTATGTGGGTGTAAAAGTGATAACATACGTTCTAAGTTTGCTGCTAATGGGTAAGAGTATTACTCTAGTGGTGTTGGTCAAATTGACCTTATTCTGGGTCATTAAACTGGAAGATGTCCTTAAACCACCGAGCATACAAAGTCAAGGACATCATAACATTAACAGAACGTAAGAATACGACAATCTCAAGGCTTGTGTGTGAAATTCGTAAACGAATTAAAGATTGTTGGAAAACAATGGGGATTTGGTTGGTTTTAGTAACATAATATCTTAATTGTCTTTTTAGGCGCCCACGGGAAGTCAGGGGGAGATTGGATGCCGGAAACTACGGCAAATTGATTTTAGAGTAGAAAAAGTAAATTAAAGCGTGTTAAAAAATCCTCTACTAGATTAACTTGGTTTTTCGGTGGATAAATCTATTGTTAATTTTACAAGCATTACATTTTAGTCACTGATAGGTATGTAAAGCGTTAAAATAGGAAAACCATGTTTTAATTTTGTGCTTATATTTGGATGAACGTGCACCAGTTGGAATTTCTATATGGGAAGGATGTGGTTCCCCTGTTTGATAAGTTAAAACTCATTAATCACGCAATTAAATACCATGAAATATGTGCAAATGAGGTTTCCGCACAGGCACAGGCGGTAAAGACAAAAACTTGCGATAAAGTTATCCTGTTTTAATTAACCATTTTCTTTATATTGCAATTTGTTGACGTCAATTATATTTAGTTTGAAATGACGAACTGAACGGTGTTAGAAGAAATTGCCTTCTAAGGTTTCTGTTCCTTATTTGAAGTTACAATAGAGACATTAATCAATAGATTGTCGGTGTAAGTTATCGCCCTTCTTGACGGTCGAACAAAGAGTTCCAGAAGTCCGCCGCTAGATATTATTACTAGTGCAATAAAAACAATTGCCTGAACAGTACGAGTGCTCGTCAATATTTTTATCTTAAAGTAAACAATCGCGGTAATACCTGATAGGTCGGTATTTCCCAAGGTAATTCGCATTCCACGTTCACTAAGCCAAGACTTGCGTGGACTGATTTCACTAGAAGTAGAAACTATTTGAAATCCTTTGTAACGGTATCTAACTACATATTATTTGATGGTATCTATTTAAATATGTAATAATATGAATCTGTAATATCACGAATGTGACGCCTAGACTGGCTTAGTTTTGATACCTACCTATATTTAGGCAATTTCCTCAAATTCTAGACATACAAGTATGTAGGCAAAGTTCAAGTTTGATGGACTCATTAACGCAAAAAAGATAATGTAATTGTTTACAAGGTGATTTCATGATATCACTCACTTAACCAATTATTACGCAAACGGATCGCGTCTTTTTGCGTTATCAGATAAAGAATTAGTCTAAGGCTGTTCGTCACGTTTTTATGTCAACGACTGAGAATTAAGTAGGTATATAAAATTAAAAATATTAAGTGACAGGTGTATACCCATATATTATCCGTTGTTTCATCATTTAATACCTATCTTTTTTATCAGACAGAATTGCTCGTAGTTGGTACTAAAAATACTTCTACGCAATATGTTTAATTCATATTTCACCACCATCATCAGCCCCTTGCAGTCCACTGCTGGATTTAGGCCTCTCCGAAGGCACGCCACAGAATTCATATTTATCCTTTACTAAGTCAGCAATAATTTTACCAATACCTCACCAAAAAGGCTTGTCCTACTATTTTTGAGCGCACTCACATCTCACAATATCGGTAATACGCACGCGTCAAACCCCTAAAAATAAAAATATAAATAAACAATAATGAAAGTTGAACGACCACGGTTGGCGTTGATGACTCAGTTTCTACCTGACCGGACCAGTGTCGCTTTTACAAACTTGTCTTGCAGTGATCACCACAAAGACAGGAATTCCGTATCATCTCCGGCTGTAATCATGTTTCTTACGATTGCGAGTGGACGCTGAGATTCACAAGGTCTTTGTGATACAGTGGTCTAGAATTTTATATAGTATATCTTCCCTCATTCACTTTCAGTGGTGGTTTTAATTAAAGTGTGTTTTTTTATAATAAGGTTACTTTTGTTATTTCTTTCAATTTTCAGGTAGATAGATAGCTATTTTTCTACGCTGTTAGAATAATTATTATTTCAGCGCAAGTTTTTTGTTCTGTTTCGTTGAAAGAAGTCTTTCTTGTTTAATGCACTGTAGGTCCTTGTGTAGTCTTAGTTTTTATGACATTTACATATAATTCAGCCCTCTACCACTTATTTCAATAAACATAAATCCTCGCTCTGTTTTTCAAAACACTATTTCCAATTCCAATGCTTTTCTGATCGTTAAGTTTTTACTTGCATTCTACAAGGTCTTAAACTAAAAGGCGGACTGTTCCGAAATTCAAATCAAATCACATCCACCGTTCTGAGCCCATAAGTCGGAGCATGCGCAACGGCTGAGGGCCAATGCGCCCGCGCACGCTTCTAATGACAGGGGGGAGGAGCGCTCGCGGGGGGCGACCGACCGGTCGAGCGTTGCACCGAGGTAAGTACATGTTATAAGGGTTCATACCCAGCTGATTCGATAGAGAAAATCAGCTGATTTTATTCACATTTATGAGAATGCAGGTCGAGGTATGTAGGCGTAGCACATAAACTTTTATATCAAGGTGCAAACAACTTTTTCTTTAACTATTCATAATTTCTTCATACTGTATTAATATTACATTATTTAAAAAGGACACAATACCAACTGCACTCAATTTGTCACTAAGTTAAGTACTGAATTCGAATGCCATTTGCACACACAAAGAAAAACACTCGATGACTAAGACAGGTGTGTAGTTCACTTTCTCGGTACTAAATATGAAATTACTTGTATGCAATGTAAGAAATACCAGGGTCCTTTAGAGCCGCCATTTAAACTCGGCTCGTATAAACAGTAACATACCACCGCGCGTCCGGGAACCCGTTCGCTGTCCCCCGGCACGCCCGGTTAGAACTCCTAACTTTTTATTTTATAGCTCACCCTTTGTGGCTTAGGCTCGCGTGAATGCCCTACTACCTACCGACCGGCAACAAACTTTGTTCATTTTCTAAGGCGCTTCCACGTCACTTGTTAAAACTTTCGCGCCAGTTCGGTAGTTAAAAGGAAAACAAGGCAAACATAACGCTAGGTTACACCTATTCGTGCTGCTTTTTATGGTATTGTAAGAGTCACAACTTCACAAGTACCGATAATGACGCGTGGGGATATAAGTAGATAATTTATGGAGGAGAATTTCAATTGTTTTGGCATGATACCTGGTTCAATAGAGATTTATTACTGGAACTAATATAATGTCGATATCTGGCATTGCAATTTGCACGAATCAATGCGTAGATATCACTGGAAGGTATTGAAAAGCATTATTTCGGGTCAGAATTTTCAAGTGTTGGGAGAAATGATAGTAAAATGCATCAATTTCTTATCATAGATAGCTTTTAAAACTACAACGGTTTAGCAATGTTTGGCTATTAAGAGTAATTATTGTTAAATCGATCGGCCAATTTAGGCAAAGTTATTGTTATATTGGAATTTTCTATGGTTATCAGCTAGTTGGATTGTAATTAAATTGATGCCAATAAATGTGATGTCTTTCTTCGACTCGAATTTACTCAATAGCAAAATGTATATTTTTGTGTTGTACGTACACTTTTTGAAGTACAGGTTTGATTAGAATATATACACCTATACCAAATAGATATACAAGCCCATATTTACAAACTAGTACAATGGGTCATAATAATTATGATGTTGGCAGGTTATTATTATATCAGATTACGGTTGCCATGTCAATTACAACATAACATCGTCAAACTGTTACATGCGGATGACGCGGTGAAACATCGGATGATTCAAGTGTCCTTATCGATTTTATTGAACTCGAGATAATGTGTTATCTATGTCGTGATATCTGCGATACAACGGTTTTTAGTTTTAAGGAAAATTGTACGTCACTCTTGTAAAATAATGGGTTTAGGAATTTACCTATGAATTATACCTACTTTAATATCAGAGTAAAATTGTATTTACATACGTCTGTAGTAACTTTTATTATTTCTACAGCAGTGATAGCCGAGTGTTAAGACTGCTGAACTGCCAATTCAAAGATCGCAAGTTTAAACACGGGCACGCACCAATGTCTTTTCGAATTCATATGCGTATTATAAATTATCTGTTGCAAAAACGGTGAAGGAAAACATCGTTAGGAAACCAGCACATCTAAGAGATTTTTCAACGGTGTATAAAGCCATGTCAGTGGCCTACAGGCGGTTTAAACTCTGACTCCAGCTCCCCCTAGACAAGTGAAATATGATAAATGCATAATCTTTCGACTATGTTATCGATCACATTTGCCAAACCAATATTAATTTATTATTAACTAGCTGTTGCCCGCGACTTCGTCCGCGTAAATTTCAGATAAAAACACCAGGAGGCTATAATCTGATTTTGTAAGTAAGTGAAAAACACTATAAATTACTTATCGAAAGGAATATACATAGTATTTTAATGATAAAGGTATTTTTAAATTAAGATGGGGCTAATTTACTTGCTAAACTGATTTCGTGGGTATGATCGGTGAATATTGAGTGACTAACAGGAAAGTTATTGACATGATTGGTTTGCTTATAAGGAATATACACATACAATTTTGAATGTACCTTTGTTTTACTGTATCTATGTAGTACATTGATGGCATGCATTTCTCTAAACTACGTTTGTAGTTTTGTTCTCAGCAGACAACATATAAAGAGAGTGTGGACTGGTAACTCGGAAGCGAGCATCATACAGTTAAATAATAATAGCAGCCCTAACTGCTGGTTGGCGATTTCAGATTATTAAATCCAGATTTCCTTACGATGTTTTCCGTCACCGTTAGTCAGTGGTGTCTTAGAATATCTAAGAAAGTATTTATAACATTGAAAAAGTCACATTGATACTTGCCCGGGTTTGAACCTGCAACCTTGTGCATACAAATCAGGTATGTTAAGCACTTGGCACCACGACAGTCATACAGTTATCCGACTATAAATCAGCTGGTCTCTATTCCTTAATTAAGTCTACCCCTGCGTGTGCTAATGGTGATAGTTTTATGTCAAAATGCGCCAAACGGTTATATTGGAATTGATTGTAGCAGACATTTAAACGAACTGCTCATGTCCGTCACCCACAGGTTGGACCTGTGGGCGACGAACTTGGCCAGTTCGTTACCTAAACAGAAAAGGCGGTGCGGGATGGCGTTTCACGTGCGCCTTTTAAGAAGGGACGTAAGTCACGTAGGCCGAATGTGGTGGTCGGTACCAATCGTGAAGAGGCGAGTCAAAATTTGTTTAAAAAGACGTGTACGTGTACATGTAGCATACATGTAGTTAGAAGAATACCCTGAGGTTTCAGCTGGTAAGAGACCGGCATAACCCTCCGTCCGCTCAGTGTCGAGGAAGTACATGAGGACTTTCCTAGCAACAAAAATACTTTGATAATTGTGTGGAATTTAGAATTTGACTGCCTTATTGGTCTAGTGTTCGTAAAATGCGACTACTTGAATTTGTGCCTGGTTAATAAAAAATTTAATTGGCGTAAGTAACAGGGGGCGATCCCTGTTATTTTGGGACCTGTTTGACACCTCTGCTCAACCTCGAGGAATAAAGGCGTGATAGTATGGTATGAGTATGGCCACCGCTAATATTTGTTATAATTTCTGCGTCTATGATGTTTCTCTACAAAACGGTAACTTTGAGGTGGATCTCAGACCTTTAACTTAACGATGGGTGCCTACAGTACACTTTTTGCTAGAGAGTTAAAACATATAAACAAAAAAACTTCAAAATTGTATGTTGTTTGAATATGTTCCAGTGAATAAATATTTATGTTGTCGAATGCGGGAATAACACTACCACATCACATCTTTACCAAACAATATCACAATAACAATATCACATCACATCTTAACCAAATTTTCCAGGAACGTGAAATAATGAGAAGAATTCTGTATACCCCGTCAAAATATTACCATTTATTGATATTATGTATATCCAGTGTATATAAAGTGCAATATAATAAGGAAAGTTTTTACGGAGCATTTAAGTCAGAAAATATTTATCTACAATCACCGACGAACAGGAATATGACTCGATCCATTATATGGTGGTTGTTCCTGCTGAGTTTTATCTAAAACTTTCACTATGTACATTCTTAAGGGTGAGGTCTTCCTGAGGGTGCTGCGCGGGTCAGTTCACCACCCGGACGTACTGGAGGCCTTGCGGCTGCGCGTGCCGGATGGGCACTCAACAAACCGGCGCCTAAATTTAATAAATATTCTCCATACAGAGGATTTAGATATATTTTCTAGCAGCCTGGCAAGATTTCTCATATCGACACAAAAGTGCTTAGAAATTATTATGTAAATAGTAGGTAAATAGCTAAACTGGTAATGTTGAATTGTCATATACAGTATTTTATGTAGGTTATTTTTCTCATATTTATAGGTTTCGTAAAATATATTATTAATAATTTAGGATACGATAAGGCTTTGTTTTTTATGTTGTTTATATTTTATAATTGTTTTTTACTGTTAGTTCGTAAGATTAATATAGCATCGCTTTGGTTATAAACTGTAATGGTGTTATGTTGTGGTAATAATAAATAAATAAAATTAATTTATGATTACATTTTAGCAAATGTCTCTTAAAACTATAGCGTAACTCTCCAAGAACAGACGTTTTGTTGCTTCAAATTGATGTGTATATTGAGTATGGTGATTGGTGAGCGCTAATTTGCCACCTAAGAGAGAGAGAGTAATTCTGAAAGACAATTTTGCCCCGATTATTTGTTTCTTAACCTTATGCAAGAATGCTGATACTAAGTAATAAGTGTTTCAAAGTGGTCTGTGTGAATGATTGTTGGTAGACAGCGCCTAAATGGTAAATTGTTTCTCCAGCGTTTTCCATATTTCTACGGTATTGATGAATCAAAGGTGTAACCCAAATTCGGCAGATGAAATAACTTCGATGTAAAATAAAAAAAATGAGAAATCTAACATTTTGATGGAAAAGCTAAAATAGATAATATTACTGAATATTGTTATTAACTATTCTGTGGTTAAAGTAAAACAAACAACATTATTACATATTTACAACGGCGAAGTTACAAACTTATTAAAGTAGAAAAAAATTAAAAATTAATTAACTGTAAATAGTTTGGAATTATATAATGTTAAAAATATGTTATAATTGTCTTTTTATTAATATTTAAGTTCAAAAACATCCAAAAAGAAATTAAAGCCTATGCAAAAAGAAAATCCTTTGGCAAGGATCGATCTCTATACATATAAAACGCAGGGCGATCGCTTAACCGCCACGCCATGATACTTGACGTAAATTTTAAAATAGATGTTTCTATACATGTTATGATTTACTGCTCAGCTCCTTATGGACATAGCGTGATGATTTCTACTTCAGAGGTTCATCTGTAACAAATCTGCATATTGTAACTATTGGTTTTGTCTTAAAATGCTATAGAATGCGCCGCCACGCCGGCCGTTACCGCCGCAACCGCTATGTCCCTGCCTTTTATCTGTAATATCTTCGAAACTATTTATTTAAATTACTTGCTGTAAAGGGTAATTTTGATCTATATTAAATGGACAATATATTGAAGGTACTTAATTGGATAAGGATTAATGCTGTATTGCTCAAAATCGCTTCGTAAATAAGTCATTATTTCTCGTGAAAAGTAAAAGATAAAAAATGGTTATTGTGGGTTATTCCTAAGAGATAGACATATGCCCTCGCGGACTTTTTTGTAGGCATTTTTAAGGTGTACAATACTGTAGTACATTGTTTTGATATATCTCGTAGGGTTTAGCCAGCGTTTGCAATGTAAGCGTTGTCATTTTCGACATCACATTAGAAAACTCTAAAATTATCAGTATTTCTCTACTATATTATGCATGTATTATAGACATAAACCTTCCTCTTGAACCACTCTATCTATTAAAAAAAACCGCATCGAAATCCGTGGCGTAGTTTTAAAGATTAAAGCATATATAGGGACAGACAGACAGCGGTAAGTGACTTTGTTTTATAATATGTAAGGATAAGGATATTTTCATTTCTATAACCTATGTATATTCGATTTCTACTTGTCAAGCCTTTTGCCACTTCTTTAGATGGGCAGGTTGCTTATTAACCATACTATAAGAAGATTTTCAATTCAATGTAAGCGACTAAAAGTTTTAATACCACGATTTTGTCTATGTACTCCCCCAAGAAAACGGCGCAATAGTCTTAAAGCATGACCGATTAAACGAGCACACCAGATAAAACGTATCCACTACGCATATACATTATAATATAACGTAATATCTCAATTGGAGTTATCAATAAGCACAATGACACAAACTGGGTGTTATACAACTAGGTGCATCTCAGTTCAGCAACCCCAGATAATACGTATGTCAACAAATACAGTTGTGTAGTGATTACAATTATTATTATATAGTACTCGTGTTAATGCGTCGTTCAGTTTAGATATACTTGGTAACGGACTTGCGGGATGTTTATTACGCTCGAGAGGGATAGACATGTGTCCTGTTAATTGGCTAATTGGTAATTAATAAATTATGGAATTTAAAATAGTATTCGAAATACGGTGTAAACTTTACACAAATGAAAAAATATACGGTATTAGTTTTATGTTTTTAGTTTATGTTATTTATAGTCAACGGGCACTAAATCACAGAAATATCTCCGATGTGTTTAAAAGAATGACGTTACTAGTACCAGCACTTTATGACTTTATCAGAGTTAAGAGGGACAAAGGAAAACACCACTTGAAGCAACGTTAACGACAGTTACTGTTATTCGTATACCTTGAACATAGTGACAAGTGGTCTGCAAGTACCAGCTCAGTGTTACCAACTCGAGTTGGTACTTCACAACTTTGAATTCCCACTGGTCCGATACCGTACGGTAAAAACACTTGAAATCAATAAGTACCTATAAATGTAAGTATGTGTGTTAACAATCAAGATTTTAGAACATCACGATATTTTCCAGGCGAATAATATAAATAGGTAGTTAATAGCATATTGTTATAAAAAAACATCGATATTGTAATCGGCATTTAAGTACCTACGATAGATATTGTATTAGGTACTAGTCCACCTCTATTGTAAGTAATAGGCATGCAGAAACACATTTACACAGCACACCGTACCTAACTCTATAATATAATGTTACTAATTATGCATTATCAAAACACTAGTATTTTCACGTATGTATACTATAAGCTTCTAAACTTAACTCTAACAATAAACAACTAAATTCCAAGTAACTACAACACACAAAGAAATACGCAAAATCAAAAGCCAAGCTTTACCATTCGCCATTTAAATCTTACAAACAGTTCAATGAATTCCAAACTATTAAAATCTCATAAAAGATGCATCACACACATGTGTTACGATCAGAACCATTGCCACCAAGAAGCGAGAATGACAATAACCTTTCATTAGTTTCAATTCCATATCAAAATGACATCGAACAAATAACGTACCACACACGAATACGGAAATATCGACAAATGGCAAATCGCTTGACGACCAGAAATTGAAGAAAATAAAAATATTTTTAGCAATATTTTTTTCTTTCTACATTTCTATTCATGATTGTCTGAAAGGTGGAAGACATTCCTTTAAGCATAAAGCCCGCCATTTGCACTGTTCTTAGTTTCAAGTTTTTTCTGTATTGTGTTTCTTGATGTGCAAAAAAGAATATTATCTATCTAAATATATAGGTTTGAGTTATTTCATAGATTAAATAGTCTAAACATTATCCCCATACATATTTCTGTTTGTCAAACGTTTTGCCACTTCTAGTCCCCATTTAGCTTCAAAAGTATCTAAAATCGAACTCATTACTGCAATATATCGCACTTGTAGTCTTTAACGAGATACTATTTCAACACAATGACACAAATGTAGGGTTAATATTGTTTACTGTATACAACATATACAGTATACACACAAGTTCTCAATTCTCTGGCCCACCCAACCACACCTAAATTCGTATACACGTCGCCAGCGTACGTTATCAGAGTAATAGGTGACCCACATATCACCCACTTAACTGACGCTATCTAAATGTGGTATCAAACTGCGCCTACTAAATCGGCAGTGTAGAGAAATTAACTATGTTTAAGTAAAACTGAATAGTGTTGGATTGATTATATTGATGTTATAGAAAATGCACAACCTTGTTAAGTACTAATAGTTGTTAGCCAATAATAAAAATATGTAAAGAAGGGCCAAGACAAAAGCTCAAAAATATGTGAAAAATAAACTTTTTGTATTGTATTGTATTGTGGAACATTAACAATAAACGCATATAAAACCGAATTCTCAAACAAATGTATGTTTTAAATATGGTTAAAATAATAATAACTAAATCAAAAGTAACATCAATGTGAAAAACATGACAACTTTAAATACCTATAAACTGACCTAGTAATCTAAAGTTGATATTAAGATGTTCATACAGTAAATAAGTATAAAACAGAAAATACTGATACCATAATTATAATATACTTAAAAACAATATTATAAAAAAATTATCAACTGTAAATGCAACATTAAAAAAGATAAAATCGCTAAATGTCAAGGAGTCAGCAGAAAAAAAATGATAATACTTTTTCAACAACATTAAAAATAAATAAAATGCATGGCTCCCAGGTTAGGTATACTATGACAAAATGGTATGCCCACCCAGGCAACCAACCATCTCATACACTAGTGTATAATATTGCCAATTATTATGCAATTTATATTTTTACTGTTATTAGATAGGTACCTATAATAAATAAATGAGACAATAAAATTTTAACATTATAATTGTTACAAAAATTCTGTTTAAAAAAAATACAAGTCTCACATATCTTTAGGCAATTCTGCAATCAGTTGTACGCTGATATTATCTTAACTCAAAGACAAAAGAGATTATATTTTTTATCATATCTTGTGTGAAAATTTACGTCATACCGTGATAATGACCAAAGTTTACCTTGATATTATAATGAAGTCAAGTTCAATATGATGTTTTGGTATTTATACATCTTATTTATTTCATTTTAAAAGGTAATTAACTAGTACAACTAGTAATGAATCCAGTGTTGAAGTAAACAAAGCTATACATGCAGGTTAATTGATGCCTACATAGCCAAGATTGAAGATTACTAGTATATAAGAGAAGACTTAAATTTAATAACAAATAAGTCAATAATAATGAAATTTATGGCAACACCTTATACGTATAAGTGTGGGTACTTAACGGTGTTGCCAAAAGTTACAACAGTATTGACTTGTTTGTTTACTGTTTGGTACAACTTACCGTAGCAAACAGTAAACAAATAATATAATTTCATGACAAAAATTATTTGAAAATACATATTGTGCATAAAGTAATTAAATATGAATGGCCACAAAATATAACAACAAACAGGTAAACAAGTCACCAAACTGTTATTTAATCAGAAAGTGTTTTGTTATAAAACTCCATTAAGTAAAAACCCATATAAAGTCAACTTTACTAAGAATGACACTGTTCAAGTGTTACTTTATATAAGTTTGATTGTTAAGTTATAACAACAGGTATTAAACCAGTCCTTTGAATTAAAAATCTTTGCTGCTTTGTTAGTACATAGGTACCTACTTAATGATGCAGTAATTTTGAAGATAAACATTACTTTTCAGGCCATTAAAGTCCACTTCAATTTAAGGAAATGTAATAAATGTCATGATAGCTTTTAATTACAATTAAAATGCATGGACTCAAGAATTGAATTATTTTTTTGAGTAAGATCTCCTTTAAAAACTTTTAAAGCAGTGCATTATTGAATAATAACGGTTTAAGTTTCTGTCACAACATCTAAGGTTTAAAGCATGTATAAATAGACTATAGAGTAGCAGGGAATAGTCAAAAACTGTAGAAATGTAAGAGCAATACTACTAAGATGAAGATACAACTAAAGTCATGCAGACATTCATTCTATCTGCTATGGATACTGAGGAGCATGCAAACTATAAGACAGGTTTTATAGAAAATAGCTTAAAACTAGATGTTACACAGTTTTTACTGTTAGCTACACGCTAATTAAAAGCCAAGGTTATTATTTTTGGCAGCTAACGAGCAATACACAAAGATTGGGTACCCTCTAAACGATTTAGAAGCAATTAAATAACACTAAACTTTGCAATAGAGATGTTATTCAGCAAGTATCATGTTCTTTCGTAATACACCCGTTATGATTATCTAAAAATCTTACGAGATCGACTTTTTATTTGTCTGCAATTCAAATGGTAATACGTCGCGCCGCGGCACTGGTCTGCGGCCCAGCATTCTATTCCGAGGGCGTTCAACCGAATTCATGCCGCTTAGCAACACCCAGTTTTTCACAATGGCCATGACATCGAAATCAAACAGCCTCCGGTCACTGGAGCATTGACTCTTAGAACATCACGGCCGCAAACAAAGTTACAAAACAAAAGCGGTGCACGTTTTACTAACTTAAATTGATAATAACTCACCTGTCAGAAGACTCGGAGCTGTCGTATCTGTCCAGGCATCTCTTTTTCCTATCGTCGCTGTCCACGGTGCTCGCATCAGACGATTTTCGGGAATACGTGCCGTCGACCGCTGCGCGATTAGCGGCCACGCCGCGCGTATAACTTTTCTCACACGATTCACTCTTTCCAAGTTCCCTGTAGAACGATAACTTCACACTATCGCCGTCAAATGGTTCGCCACTGCACTTTTTTGTGTCACCAAGTCCTATATCGGGCGCGGAAAAAGTTAAATCGTTCATTTGTTTCGGGCCGGCGCGGTCCTCAGGCGACCCATCCGCCATCTTTGAGCGCACGAGTGTTTTGTCGCAAGTTTCCGTGCGACGCCACGGGCAGCATGGGCGCTAGCATCGCGCGCTTAATGCGCGGGGCGCAGCGCGAGGGGCGGTGTGACGTCACGGCGGCTGCGCGGCCGCGGGGGCAGACCGCGGTGACGTAACGACTCCGCCCCGTGCATGTGCAGGGGCTCTGTCATTGGCCGCGCGTTACGCAACGCGCGAGCCTATTCAAATACCCGAGCGAGAAGGGAGCGTAGGACTCGGCGGCGATAGGGATAAGCCCATCCCAGCCCTAACGTAACAAATAATGCAGCGTAATGACGCTGCACACACGGCCGCGCCGCGCCGCCCGCGCCGCGAGCACACGCTTGTTCTACACCAACAAGTGCATCCAAATTAATGACACGTTCCACCCTCTAGCATTTTGAACATTATCATAATTTCCGATTACACACTTGTGATGTGAGTGATTTCGTAGTCGTCCGAGGACATATTCCATAACTAACTAAATTGCAAAATAAGTACCTAGTAGTTATCTACCTACCTAGTTAGGTTTTAAAGTGGCTAATGTTAACAAGTTACCTACCTTATATTTTACTAGGTACTTTTAGAAATACTTTGCTTATGTCTAGATTTAGACCAAACATCAATCAGTCAACTTACTTTAGGTAAGTTGGCAACTAGCTTAGTAGGTAGGTAGGTAAATTACATATTAATTCTATGAATCATGGAGAACATTTAAATGAACTTCTAGACCTTAACTTTATGGTCTTCTTTTGTCCAGTTGTCCTACTATCATAGAGTAGATTGATACCAAACCATAGATTTTAAAGTCTTTCCTAAAAAAAAATACAATTTAAACGTTTTCTTTTGTTTCTTTGTTCGCATAAAAAATTAGGTATCTACTTATTTGACCAATTGAGCTAAGCTTGAACTATGTCCTAGTTAAGTATGTACTCAGTTATTACCCTTTGCTTCCTTATTTTGGCCTCAGACTCTTAGCTCTAGGTACCACAGACAATAGGTAGCTACCTAATGTTTATTACTAGGACCTATTGTCATAAGCAGTACAGAAAAAAAGTTATGATCTACTTCGTAACTTTCTACTAACTTACAGCTGTAACCAAAAGTATTAGGTCATCAGTTACTAGATAGGTATTTAAGTTCTCTCACCCATATGGCAAACAACAGCCTTTCAAAACAATTTACCTGATTGGCTTGAATTGTAACGTGTTTATTAATTAAATCTTTACGAGCCGGAGTCACGGCACATTTTCCCTTGGAATCTATCAGGTGATTGCTTTAAATCCACCCTCATGCTGCCGTCTCTTTCGCACAGGCCGACCGGTACACCCGCCCAAAAATACGTCCGTACTCCGTAGGCAGTAATAAAAACCTGTAGTCCTGGTACCGTTGATATAATAGGACTAATACACCACCACAAGTCGTAAAGTAACTCGCTAATGATGCTGAGACCTACCATCTCTTAAGTACATCCTTTTTGTACTAAGGTACCTATTTAAAAAAAAGTTATAGTAATCAAAACTTTTGACACTTGGGTCCTTAATTCTTATTTGTCAATGGTAGGCACGACACTACACAAGTCTAACAACTAGTAATTATTCTCAAGAAAATAAATATATTACGGAATTAGGTATATGAAACAAACACACAAAAGAAAATACATATCTACCAAAAATATCTACAAAATATGAACAATAGAAACCTACATTAGGAGAATGTAGGTTTTTATTGTTCATATTTTTGAAATTAAAATGATAAATAATTTATTTTGCAATAGGTTTACTGCACAGGGAACAACTTTACACGTTATTCTTTTTTTTAACCATAGGTTATTTAAAGCACGTTGTGGTTGGAGTAGCTGTCATTTAGGTAGGTATATTTCTGTCCTATTTTTACAACTATCTATAGTTTTTGTCCTATCAGGATCTTAAGTAGGTGAGTATCTAGGTAACAGCCTACCGTGTAGTAGGTACTTATCTATCGCCCTTAGAAACAGCAGACTGATTCTCGCCTCTTATTGTGTCCCCCTTACCATAAACTCTTTAAACGGGCAGTTTGGCTTGTGGGAGTGAGACGCCGCATTCGGACTAGGAACTCTCTCTTCTTTTTATTTGCCACCCAGGTAGTGGTACCAACTCATCAAGGTCATCACCCCTTCTACATTGTCGAATTTCATCATCCAATTCGTGATCTTCTTGAATCGAGTTACCTAAATACTTACTAAGTAGGTATCAACTTCGTAAGTAGGTATTGACAATACATTCTACGCGTTCTTGGCAAAGTGGGAATTAATTTCCTTTTTTTCTATTGTTACAAATTAAATAAACTTTTCGTTGAATTCATCAGAACTTTAATAGTTTTAATGGACTTTTATAGTGCTAAAACTTGAAAAGCAAACATGTGGGAACCAACTTTTTTATAGTAGGTAGGTATCTACTAAACTACTTAACAAAACTCAACAATGAACTTTTTCTCTCGACAATACCTATACTCCTATATGTACCTAGTAATTAATATGATATTTGTCCTAAGAAGATCTTCAAAGTAATATAAATTATTCATTAGATTTAAATAATTAAAAAGTTCTTATACTTATTTTTTTTTAAATTATTTTAAAGAAGGCTTACAGACTAATAACATAAATAAGCATAAAGATGGACATGAAAATTGCTATTAACAAGCCTCCACAAATAAATGTAGATTTAAGACCTTGTAAAAGTAAATACCTACCTAAATAATATAACCTAAAGGCCTACATAGCAAACGTTTAACAAAAATGTCACAATCATTATTTTTTATAGCAGTGACCATAAAGTTTATAATAAGGTCAGCACTATGGTGACTTGTGTTCCCGCCTTTATTATTTTAAATGCTACGCAGTGCACCCCTGTGGCGTAACCTTCGATCAAATTGTTGATCGAGGGCGCAACACTTACACCTTTTAACTTAACTAGTCCACCCCGCTGTTTTGCTTGCGTGAATTTTGAAGTAGGATTAGTGTTTAAAATTTAAATTTGAAAATAGGATAAGTACCTACAGAAAGTTTTAAAAAGTTCGAAAATTTAAGAGGTGTGATAATTACCGAAAACCGCATTAAAATCGGTCTAGCCGTTTTGGAGAAAATTGGCAACAACCATTTCTGCACACACATACAAACAAACAAACAACCTCTTACTCAACACGCATACATCTCCGATCTGTCGTGGGTAAAAAGCCTAACTACTAACATACTTTATTAGAAGATCTTTTACATCAGCATATATTTTTTACATTTTTTAATTTTACCTAAATATTGATACTTCATAGTTAAAGTGCCATGCAAATAGGTACGTATAGAAAATGAATCAATGGGTAAATAAGTAAGTACTCTATGGTACTGCCTACCTCTGTTAGATAACAACCGTGATAGTTCCGTATCGCACCGCCATCTAGTTCTATAAATAGGTACCTAGTAGCAATATGATTGAACCGCAAATTGAGGGCGTAATGGAATGAGAACGTGGCAAGAAATGTAGTACTAAGTTTTGGCACTAGATGGCGGTTCTGTAAGGTTACAAAGTTCTAAGCACATCAATTAAGTTTAGTATAAAAACATAACATAACATCATGCCTGTAAGCCCCGAAAGGGTAGGCAGTGGTGCACACATAGTACACCCTCATTTCGCCAGTTATGTTTTTTAGGTCCCAATGTAATAGGGGGAGAGCTATTTGCCATCAACCGGGCACAAATCCAGACTCCGTGCTGTTACTGAGAATTACCTAATGGAAAAACGCCGTAGCACTTTGCCCGACCCGGGATTTGAACCCAGGACCTCGTGCTCTGCAGTCGTGCTTAGCAACCACTAGACCAACGAGGCAGTAAGTTTAGTATGTGAGCAGTAAAGTATTCCCTTACTATAAACTAGAAGTAATGGTCATTTTTAAAATTGGGCATTTGTAGAATTGGTCGTCTGTAGAATTGTACATTCCAAGAATTGGTCAATTATAGACTGTAGTCATTCTACGAATAAGTAATTCCTAGTCTAAACCCTTTCACAGACATGATGTGCCAGTCACATTACTAACGACTAGACTCAAGAAATATTAATTACGACATTTGCACCAAATAGGTATAATAAAAGGTAAAGATAAAAGTTTTAAAAATGAAGAACGCTTCAATAAAAGGTGTTTGTTTCATAAAAATATATATTTTACCAGGTAACACACACAACACAGATTCCTTTTAAACAACACAATGCCACTAAAAATAAGGTATATTATAATAAAACTCTGATAAAATCTATAAAAAATAGTATTTGCACCATCATGTAATTCAATCAGAAATTAATTAATAATTAAATTATTATAAATTAATAGGAAATAATAATCATAAGAATTAACAGCCATTGAAATGTCACACCAGGTAAAGCCAAATAATAATAATAGTACCATTTTTGCATTATTTATTGAAATTATTAAAATAAACTTATTAATTGTTCATATTACTATATACTGAGCATTTAATTATTTTCTGTCTATTTTATATTTGAACTTAATTGCAGGAAGTACCAAAAATAGTACCGCGAAATAGTTTTAACTTAATAATATTATTTTTACTTACACATGATTATTAAAACTGTATTTGTTTTATAATATTTTATTATTGTATATATTATGCTTGAATGTACTGTTAAATAGAATTTATTGTAGACGGTGGTTGTATTGGAATGGTAGAAATAGATTAGGAATGAGACAAGGGACTTAGCAGTGAAGTCAAAATGTTTAAAACATTTTAGCCGGATATTGCATAAAGTTAGTGATTGTTATCCATATTATTTACTATAAATATTTAGGTTTTACTCCCGTGTATATTTGGGACAGCGTTTGCAGGCATTGTTGTTTTGATAATAACGACGAAACATTGACAGGCCTCCCACCAGGTGGACCGATGATATCGTCAGAGTTACCGGCAACTGGTGGATGCAATCGGCAAGTTGTCGTTCATTATGCCGTTCTAAGGGGGAGGCCTTACCCCGCGGATAATATATATTTGGGAATGCCTGACTAGTTTCGAACTCAAACGGAGCCCATATTCATGCGCGATTTTGACTTTGTTATCAAAAATCGAGTTAATGTAAATAGCTATATCGTGAATGCCTTTTACCTAGGTACTTTAGCGAGTACAGTCAATTCTGGTAACACTCGACACAAAAACGATTGACGTATAAAAAAACAAAAACGCACAATCTTTAAAAATATGTTAATTGAATTGAATAGTAATAATACTGAACAATATTAAGGAGGTAAGTTTATTATTGACTGTAAAACTACTTTCTTGTTTGGCAGTTATTCTATTACAGACTACGTCACACGTTATGACCGCTCTGAACATAGTTGCAAGTGGGGATAAAGGCTATTGGTCACTATGGGCATCTGCGTTTGTGAATACGCCTCATGTTCAGAGCGGTCACGAAATTTGGCGCGATCTTTATATTGGAATGATAAATGCATATTTAAAAATCTTTATTGTTATTATATTACTTTTATAAGTAATATTAAAATGCAGCCTTTAAGTTACTTGTAGAATAATATTTATAGGTACATTTGTGTATTGATTGTTAGTTTATTTAAACTTATTGGCTTTAAGCAACAGCTTATTTCTTGTTTATTTTGGACTTTATTTTTATGTTTTATTTTGGTCTTATAAAATATTATATAGTTTTTTTTTCTGAAATATGGTACTTGTATACAACACGTGACTTATAAATACAACATCAGTTTAACAAAATCGGACAAGTGTTACTACTAAATTAATAAATTACTATTTCATATAAATTGGACCTTTTAAGTGGGAGTGCTATGTATAAATTATAACTAGTAAATTATATAAGTATAATAAAATAATATAATTATAGTTAAAAGCTACGGTTTCATTTAGATTTGAGTTTTAAAATAATTATAACTTACAGACTCGAAAACTGTAGTAAAGTGATCTGAACTTTTTTTTCGGGGTCTTATTATGCGTTTATGCGTAACCGGCCAAAGGCGAGACTGTTTGAGCCTCCAACCAGAAAAATCGGACCAAGCATTATCTCTTCATATAGTAAGGTCATATGCGCTTGCGCATCTATAAGTTCTAACTAACTAAAACTAGGTTTAGCCAGCTAGAAAATTAAATAATTATATAGACGTAAATCGGCTTTTAACTATAACTTTAAATAAGTATGTAACGGACGAAATATGTAACTAAATTCACAAAATGGACAGTTTCATTCCTGAACGCTACTATAATATAATATATATACGGAAGCTGTAGAGAACTACATCAGATCATCAATCACTCACATTCATTTATATTATGACTTTATACAAGCTTAACAGAAGGCCATTTCTCTCACAGTTTGGGTCTAGTTTCGGTCCAGTCTCAGTGTAAAAAATGTCTTAATCTCATACATTATAATCATGCCTCAGATAGTACTCGAAGGGACAGACCAAGGTGTTCATCTTTATCAGGGATTCATACACAAACATTTTGCCGTTGATCACGTAATAGGTGTAGAGCCTATTGCCATCTATTTATATGGACATTTAGCATACAACACTGAACTAAAACTAGATTAAAATTACATAAATTGCCTTCCAGATTAATTATTGCACTTAATCATTCAGAACTTATCGATAAAGAGGTACGTACGCGTTTATTATGCAAACTCACACTTGAAACTCTCAGAAATGTCTGAATTTTGTTTTTTAAACCGAAGCTCACTTCGGCTATTTCCGCTAACCATCGGAAATAACCGAGCTTACTTCGGAAATGTTCGTCAACCGTCGTAAATGCACGAAGTTGACTTCGGCTATTTCCGCCAACCGTCGGAAATGCACGAAGCATATTTCGGCAATTTTCGTCAACAGTCAGAACCTTAACCGAAGCCGAAGGTTTGGAGACACTCGTTAGGAATACACCGAAATAGGGAACATTGCACACGAACAAACAAATAACACACAATAAATATTCTCATTAACAGATTCAATGTCTAAAAATCTCATTACGTCACGCTATAATAACCGTAGGTACTTATATTGTGTCAGGTGAATTTATCAAAAAGGTAAACAATGTTTTTTACGTTTATTTCATGGAACTTACTTTAATATAGAATTTCTAACATACGAGGTACTTATAACCAGGGGAACTTAGCTGTTTAAGTACGATGGGGTTGGCGTATCCATGTGGATGAAATCCCCTTAAATAATAAAGAAAAAAATAACCAGGGGAACAAGCCCAATGAAATAGAGATTTATCGGATTATTTTTTGATTTTAAGAATTAAAAAGTAATCTTATACCCACCATGATAATACAACACAAGACCTAACACCCGAATTGCCTTCCTAAGTCCCAAACTAATGACGTATATAAAGTATTTAAATCAAAATTAAACTCAAAAACTTGTTTACCTTTTCAGCACATTAAATTAGCAGACTATACATGGCATTTTGGACCTTATCTATGCTAGGAATTAAGTCCAAAGAGCGGTAGGCATCATACCTTCCATGGAAGTATTCTTGGGGGTCAAGGTCTCGTTACAGAGGAAATCCAGCGGCATATCCACTAGGTACCCCTGTATAAGGTCTATCTTCCTGTTGGCTAGTGCCGGGTCCGTGTTCCATAGGTTGTGGCAGTGCTCTTCTTGGTACTTCTTTAACTCTGCGAACGAGTGCACGGAGTCTGTTGGGATTGTCTGGAACACCTGGAAATAGTGAAACGGACTGTTAGGGTACATGAAACGAGTTACATTGTTCATCTTCACCCTTTCTTAGTGTAAATGCCCATATACGGGGCATAGAGGTTGTTTAACTATTTTGTCTGCTTCGCGCACAGTTAAATAGAAAGTTTAGTTACGCTTTGCACACTCTAACTTAAACTTTGAGCCGCCGTAATTGTGTGTGGGTATGTAAATGCAATTTTTGTACCATTACAAATATACACCGCGGTGCGATTATATGCGCGTGCGCATGTGTGCGGAATTAGAACCCAAACAACATCGTAATCGTAAAGTATTTATATGCTTAAATATTTACATCTTCGTAGATATCAGTGTTCCTCTTAGACGTGGCCTTCCAATGGTTCCTGTAGAACTGGTCGCAGCAGGGGTCATCCAGCGACAGCCCCAGGCGCTCCAGGTCCTCCCCCATGAGACCCAGGTGTTCCCGGAACAGGCGTTTACGCAGCGCGCCCGCCACCCGCCCGCACGGGAACGCCTCGCCGTTCATTGTGCCGTCTGTGAACTGTTCGTCCTAGAAATAAAATCATTTAAAATAAGTAAATGAAATAACAAATTTTTGAAGTGACGCAGGAGAAGTTCAGAGACGCCGTAGGAAAAACGCCAGGGAATAATTTCATGAATTATCCTATCGCCCAGGGGGAGAGTGGTGGGGATCTGTGGGGACTGTTTGTTATATAACAAACGACCCTCCCCACGTAAAAACAAACAACATACCTGCAACAGCACAGCAATCTCGGAGTCCCTCTTCCCGATCATGGACCTGTCGTTGATGTTGGCGCTCCCACAGATGACGGTCTTGTCGTCGGCTATGAGCAGCTTGGAGTGCACGTACACCAGCTCGGTCACCGGCTCGCCGCCCAGCACGGAGTGCGTGCGCAGCCCGTGGAACGTTATGTACTCCGACGGGTCCGACACGCCGGACTCGTATAGCCGAGTTATTATGGCCTCGCGACTCCTGGAAGCGAAATTGGAGCAAAAATCTTCTTATTGTATGGTTAATAAATAACCTGGTAGCAAGAATTTAAACCAACTGTAGGCCTTGGCTTTATACATTGTAGAAAAAATTCTTAGGTTATTACTGGTGAACAATGTAACTTAATAGGTTAAGTTAAGTTTTAAATGATGGGTCCAATGGGTTTATCTTTTTCGTTAAAAAAACGTCGCCCCACTAGGAATTTCTCCTGTATCGTGGGTGCGTTTCTCAAACATGCAATACCACATACACCAACACTCAAATTCGGGACAAACATCTGCGGATTACACAAATGACCCCGCTACCCTTAAACGCAGCAATCCAATCGCTGAGCTACTGCGCCAATCAAGTCGTCAATAAAACCATATTATTATGTAGTTATAGAACTAAGTGGGATGACGAAATGAGTTAACAGTAAGTACCACTAACCGGCAGATGCTCTGGTAGTTCCAGTGCGTGACGGCGTGCAGCGAGGTCCCGGAGGGCGCGCCGACCTCGCCCTCGAAGCCCGGCAGCAGCGGCATCACCACGAACACGCGGAACGGCTGCTGCGCGCGGTGGGCGCGCATGATGCGGTTGTACAGCGCCTCGCCTATCTGACGGAGAATCTACCTTATGTAGTTGATCTTAAGTTTGATTTTTATTTGCTTTTTGATATAATAATATATACTACTGACAAATCAGTAATAACGTAATACATTGTTTGATGATGATAAACAGGGAAATCGATTTGTTCTATTCTGAGTAAGGCCTTAGCACTCTTTAACAAATGCAGTCAACAATGAAAATTTCATTAAAAGTTAAATTATCATAGAAGATTTTTTGGTATAGTTAGTTTAAACATTATGCCTAGAAGAAATATGCTAACTTGTAACTTTTGGGTAATGTCCTTTCACATAATAACCAAAGTTTGAGGTCTCCTTCTTACCTGGTTACGGACCGTAACGCTAGACCGAGACAGCGTAATAAAGAACTGGTTCTCTATATACACATAGTGTTGCGCACGAGTGATGGTGTCCACGTAAGCTTCGTGAATGCTCTGCTCCACTGTATCAGGGTCGAGGAAACCACCTGACCAGCTCGAAAGACTGCGAAGTACCTGTGAAGAGCAGAATAGATAATTGAATCATCATAATCACCAGCCTATCTCGGTGCTGGACATAGGCACCTCAGTCCACTGCTGGACATAGGCCTCTCCTATGGCACGTCATTAAGGTCGATCTATCAATTAGTACTATATAGTTTCTTATTTAAAAACCTCTCACCACATTAGAAATTTCTCTTGCATCGTGGGTGCGTTCCACAAACATAAAATATCACATACACAAACACCCAGACTCGGGACAAATATCTGCGGATCACACAATTTTATTTTATATTTTAGATAGCTCAGTGCAGCCGGGAATTCCAGGTTAAGCAGTACGTGGTGCGGTCACTCCTTGGATAGGTGAGCGTGTTTAAGTTGTTTAACGCAAACACATACTTTTAAACTTTGACTTGACGTTTCGACCGGGTTGCACCGGCCGTGGTCGCAAGCCGCACCTAATAAATTGTAAATCAAGTATTTACCTGACAGGATACGTTGTTTATATCACATTTGAGGAGTTTGTCCAGATCGTGTAGGGGTTTGATGTCCGTGTACGACTTCGGCAACAAATACGGGTAGTTGGGATTTTGTCTGCAAAAGAATTGAACATATAAGTTATAGCTAGTATTACCTGGCCTTCTTGAGCTTGATAGTGCTCCAGCGTTATAGGTATACAACAGGAAATCTGCGCATGCGCAGGTGAAGTTTTTTATAAAATAATAGAATAGAATAGAATATAAATATTTATTTGTAGCTATTACTATATTGTAAATGGCTCTATAACCATGGTTTAAGGAGTTACCTGGCCTTCTCCAGCTTGATAGCGTTCCACCGCTGTATGAAGTGCCTGGCCACGTCCCTCGCGGCCGGGCCCTGCACCAGCACGCCCACGTCGTGCCACGGCATGCGGGGGGTGGAGTTGCGGTCCACCAGGTCTGCGGGACACGGTCGGTGTAGGACTTACATTATATACGTAACTTGAGACCGAATTATATAAAACATAAAAGCTTAGTATATGCTTTAAAACTGGTAAAATACGGAACTTTAATGGTTAAAGGATTTTTAAAAAACATAAATAGCAAAAGCATTTTTTTACGTCACCCACCCTAGGAACTTATCCGGTACCGAAGGTGCGTTTCACAAATATGAAATATCTCATACACAAACTCGAGATGACTCAGACAGACATACATACATTCATCGGAACAAATATCTGCAGAGCGCTCAATTTTTTGTCTCGCGTGGAAATCGAATCCGCAACCCTTAGCGCGGCAGTCTAGTTATAAGCCACTGCGCCAACCAGGTCGTCGTTATTAATATTTGCCCAAACAAAGGTAACTCACCTACAAACGGCAGATCTAAATTATTGAAGTCCTTAACAATAAAATTGGTGTAGTCTTTCCCTATCCATAACTTGGAGTTCCCCTCTTTATCCTCCAAAGCTTCCTTCGTCTTCTCCGTTATAACTCTCCCCTCTATAACCTGAGCTAGGGGAGTCGGCTGGCTGACATGCCGGTTCGACTCCATAGGAGGCACTCCTAACGCATCAGTGAGAAGAATCTGGTCGGTGGAAAGAGCGTATTTCTCAGCTTTCTTTCTTTCCGAATCGTCGAATTTCTGCTCATATCTTTCCTCTTCGTATGGGGGGTATAGGATACTGATGATATCTTTCCCTCTGTCAGTGATTTTGTTTAGGACGTTCCGTTTCTGGACTTCTGGGGACTCGCTTTTGGGGTCTTGGTGAGGGTTGGAGGTGATGAGGAGCTGGTCTCCAGGTTCCAAGACTGGTAAGGTCGCTGGCACAGTCTCCGTTTCAGAGGATTCAGGTACTTCTTCCTTTTCTTTTTGAGTGTCGTCTTGTAATGTGGCGCTGTTAAAGAAATACAGAGTTTAGTTTGAATAAGGCTGTTCGTATGACTTGATAATTCGTACATTTTTCCGTACGATAGAACAGATGAGGTAAAGAAATTCAACTAAAGATAGAACATAGTTCTTAAAATTAGACCATTTAAGTAGGTAAATAGTACTTATCAAATGTCATACATAAGACATCCTCTAAAAGGTTCACCCTTCATAGACTGCATATAACGGTAGGTCACGTGACCATGATATAGACAGGTCGCGTGACCATCTCCTGACAACTTCAAGAACTTAACACGCTGACTGTCCGCTAAGTACTCAGAGTAATTACTAAAACATAGAGAGAGCGAACAAATTAGACACAAATTACGATAAATCCAAGCTCCTCTCTCTTATGACGCAGATTATATATATAAAAGAGACAAACATATATGGACTCATATATGCTTAAAACTAAATGTACATTCCGAAATTGTCAAACGGTCATACTTGGTCTCTTACTACACGACCAATTAAAAAAGGACATAGTTGCTTACTAGAACGGTTCTACACGGTTAACTGTACAAAGTATTTGATTTAGTCGTATTATACGTAGTGAATGTCAGTCCTTGTCCTGACATTGTTTATTTTAAAAATAATATAATTTTTTGGATAATATAAGCAACTTGATTGTGTACAAAAGGTGCAAAGGACAGATAAATAAGCGTTTAATATGGCTAGCTTTGTTTTATCGTGTAAATCACATTCATCACGGAAAGATAACAATGAATTTGTAAGATTTCATGGGTAAGTGTTTTTATGCAATTTTCTTATAAAATCACGCGTAATTTTTGTATATTATCACTTATACATACACATTAGATTGATGATGATCCCTTCAGACTATCTTTTTTACGAATTATATTGTGTTAACGAATTAATTTAACAATAAAGTAATTTGTTTATTTGTGAGGTTATGTCATGCTAGTGAAGTAGATATTTTTCATCGATACTATACGATACGATAATTAATTTTATGTCATTAAGTTATAGCAATTATCGTTTTATTTTACAGTATGCCTCCAAATGAAAGAGAACTGGTGTAAAGTGCTTACAAGAGCTAGAAATAGATGGACTAAGCATAGCCGCTGTTTTTGCCATTTGGCTATAAAACCCTAATAATACAAAATAACTACAAAGACATCGGTAACGACACTTATTGACGAGGGTGAAACCGCGGGGCACAGCTAGATTATAAAAAAATATATATTGTTTCTATTTATTAAAAAAATACTAAATTTATATGTGTTTTTACTTTTACTCCCAGTTTCTAAAGGCCGATCAACATAAAGATTAGCCATTAATTTATCAAATGTTTCATATCAAGTACAGTGATTGGTGGACCTGTGTTGCAATATAAATCTTTTAGTCAACGAATCACGTATTTGTTGTAATTTAAACCCTTACTAGATAATTCTTAAATTTGGGACTAAATTTATATTGATGCCTTGGTGATGTATGTTTTATACAACGTGAAAATAACGTACATTCAATAGAAGTACATTTTCTGTCAAGAACTAAATTTATTTCGATACTTCGACTTACCAAATACGGCACATCACTACCGAGGCAAAAAAAGTGTACAGTATTGCTGGAAGCAACGCTCCCTCTATGCTTTAGTCATTACTCTGAGGCTAAGTAGACACGAAAGTTTAACAATCGCTGTATACATATGTGGTACATTGGACAGTAAAAGGGTTAAATATAAAATTGGTACAGTATGCTTCTTTTAAAACGTAAATATTAATAATATTTTTTGTTTACTATTATTATATCAAGGAACAATTACAAATTTGTGACATTATAACAGGTGAAGGTAAGGCTAAGGTACTTTTACATAAATAAGAACATCCACATGCGAACTAGGCAGAACCTGTGTCTCGGATTGCAGCTAATCCCTTTATTAATATAATACTTAATAATGACTAGCTATTTTTGAAAAAAGTTATACAGTTTTAAATCATAGAAAAGGTAAATAGTATAAAAGTAATTAGTAAAAGGTGTGTAGGTGAGTGTGTTTGCGCGTATTTACAAAATATTTTACATAAATAATTTGACTGAAAAAGAAACTCACTCGTTCAAACTGATAACTAGATCTTTGGAGCTTTTGGCTAGTTCTAGCGCGGCGTCGAGTCCGTTCGCGTGCGGGACGTAGATCCCGCCGCCCGGGGAGCTCGAAGTTTTCTTCTTAGTTCTGAACAGGGACACCGGCTCTGACGTGTCGCCGAGGTCTGTGAGCCTGTGGGGTATTATAAAGGTTTAATATTTAGTACGGGGTAATAACAAAAGATTTATTATGCAGGGTCAGTAATTCCTATAATACTCATTCGTATAATCCATGTCTATAAATTTCTAGTCGTCGCTTCTGTATCTTCACCACCAATATTGCGATTCCCAAACCGCTTGCCCAGCGTGGGGGTTATGGGGCTGTGGTCCATAACCCCCCCCTATGTCCTTTGTTTAACAGTGGAGCTCTTCCGGCTGATGGTCATGAGAAAGGCCTAGCAATATTCTTTTGACAATACCTGTGTTTGTAGTCGTCCCAGCGGCCGTAGCAGAGGTCGATGCCGCCGAGGAAGGCGACGGTCTGGTCGACGCAGACGATCTTCTCGTGGTGCGCCCAGAACAACACGCCCGCCTTCGCGTGGTCGGGGTGCCGGAACACCTGTGGACATAAGTAAGTAGAAATATACTAATGTTCACTAATAAAATAAAACCGAAGAGATTGTTTCAACGATTTGTTTTTCGTTTGAATTCTTTAATATCTAGAAAAACGGCAGTATATGAAAAAATCTTTTTGTTTTTGCTAGCCATATTTCTGTACAACAATAGCCAATACATATTGACTGTACCGGATTTTCAACCATTTTATGAGTATTTTTTCAACGTCGCCCCACACTAGGCATTTTTTCCGTATCGTGGATGCGTTTCACAAACATAAAATATCACATACACAAACACCTTGACTCGGGACAAACATCTGCGATTCGCACAAATGAACCGGTAATCGAACATGCAACCCGCAGTCACTACGCCAATCATTGATTGAAGTAATCCAGTATATAATTACCTTAATATGTTCGCTAGCTAGTCTACTTTTACTGTAGAAACTGTTAATACCGAGCGCCATCTCCACTTCTTTGTACAGCATTATGAATATTTTGACTCCTTGCGCCTGTAATGTAAAATAATGGTATAAATTATAATTATTACAAAAAAGTAATAATACAAATAGTTAAATAATAAAATATGTCAGTTTAATAGTCCCTTTGTAGGATTAAGCTCAATTGTTATCTTAAGTTGAAATATTTATTAACAGCTCTTGCGTGGTGTATGGTTTTCCTTTATCAGTAATCTAACCCCCACATTTCGACATAATTCTTCACTTCTTATTACTTGTCTACCCGAAAATTGGAAATTATATTAATAATTCGTCACCCCCTTTTTCAGGATGGTTTATACCGATGACCCCGAAGGGATAACCGGACAAAGGCGAGACTGACTCAGCCTTCAGCCAGTCTTCACTCAGACATGAACTTCAACACTACTCACAGCCTTCCTCTTTAGCAGGATGTCGAGCCGCCAGTACGTGCCGTCTAGCGCGGGCCTCTTGAGGTAAATCTCGGGGCTGAGCCACCAGTCGGCGATGAAGATCTCCTCGCGGGCCAGCTCCATGGCGTCGGCCACGGCCGCCAGGTAGGCCGAGCCGTCCACCAGCGTGCCCACCGGGGAGGCCGGCCGGGGCGGCGCGAACGAGTGGTGCACGTTAGGGTATGTGAAGTCCCGGGCTAGGGGGATTTAAACCTTAATCATTAGTACAGAAGATTCACTTTTTATTGAAAATGTTTTGGGTTTTCATGCAGGAATCTCTCCTGGTTTGTGAGTGCGTTTCACAAACATAAAATGTCACAACACAAACACACAGACTCAGTACAGACATCTGCGGGTTGCATAAATCAAATTCTTTCTCTAATTAAGTAGGTTTAAGTCTACAATGACTTGGAGTTCAAGTGTCAATCATTCAACATACCAGACTGATTAGCCACAGCTTTGAGGTACTGCATCCACTCCTTGCTCTTGCGTTTCGTCCAGCACTTGATGACCATCTGCCGACTCTGGTTGAGTATCTGCAGCCCGTGGTTGAGACCCGTGGAGTACATGCCGCTGGACACCTCGAATCTGAAGAGTGATCATGTTCATACTAATTAACATACAGAATTAGTTTAAAGCAGGTTCCAACTAGATTCAAAGGCCCAGGCCGCACTACAGTTTAACCGCCGCGGTTTTTAACTATAACAAGATTTGCCAATTCAATTCACTGTTTATTGATTTCAAAGCAAGTAAAAATCCAATTTTACAGTTAATTAAAAATGTGTAACACTTTCAGGGCTAAATTAAAGCATTGTTTTAGAGAAGTGGAATGTCTTGGGACTTTCCCAATTGTCTTATATTCCCCGTTTAAGGTCAATTTCCTTCTAGAAACTAGTACAAACGGCCGCGCGGATGATCGCCTAGCGAAATGTGGGTGTACTATTCTTAGGTATGCCTATTGCCTACCCCTTCCGAAAATACAGGCGTGATGTTTTTTAGGTTAAAATGCGGCATCATTTATTTTTTACAAATTGATAACGTTATTTTTAGACATACCATACTAACGTTTATTTATCTCAACTCATATATAAAAATCATGCGATAGTAACCACAAAGTATGTAGTAAACTATATGTATATATAAAATGTACATTAAATAGATATGGCATATTGTTACTATGAAATGAATATTCAATTCGCTTATGGAAAATGAAATAAACCTTTTATATTATATGAAATAACGTTATTGTTATTGAAACTGAGTTTTATTAAACACAAACGTTAGATGTTTAATGCCGCTTATCACGAATGATTCAGAAACAACTAATTTTAAGACAATATTATTAATTTAGCACAATTAAAATCTATGCTATGATATACTTACGAATCTTATTGCATTGGGCTGCATGAAATAAAAATAACGTATTATTTTATGCATTTCAGTTATACAAATTATTGTTTAGAACGGGTAATAATAATAACATGAAATATTGATAGTTTCTTTTCTCGTAATTCAAAATATTGATCGTATGACGCAGTCTGCCCTAGTATGACAAGCTATATATATTATTATGATGCTTTCACGCGTCGTGTGGTAGCCCCCCCGCTGTGGCCCGTGTCCAAGCGCCGCATCCCGCGCCCCTGTACTGGGTTCCCACTGCAGCTTCCCCGGCGCGGGGTGAGGGGCCCGGGCCGCGCCGTGTAAAAGCACCATAATATAGCTATTATTTGTGTTTCCTTTCTACTGGACTAACCCACCACTCGTGCATCAGCTCGAGGCGTTCCAGAGAAATGACTCGACTGTCTTAGAACCCGCAACGAAATTAATCATAAAAGGATATATATCTATAGGAGGAGTATTCATATAAATTTAGTCCCCACTTCCCTCCATAGCAAGCGGGAAATGCAAAGACTAATATGCCAAATATTATTTGTGTAAAAATATTGTGATAACTATTCTTCAAAATAACATTTACCATTATAATTTGTACTTCAACTAGTCATGACTTTTCAGCCATTTCAAATTAACCTTTTGAGTTTCAGCAAATAGTGCATTATATAGCTAAAGTGTATATAATATGGATGCTTACCCTTGATCGAACAGCATAATAGCCTTTATAACACCATCCCGAGGTCTTATGTAACCGAAGAAGGTGTCTTTGACGAAGAACCATCGCTCCTGCCACTTAGCGCAAACTAGACCCGTGCAGAAGTAATTACACCTGGAACGAGGTAGGAGTCAGCATTAGTGCAATCTTCTTCAAAACGTGATATTAAAAAACCACGTAAACAAGGGCTATTAAGACTCGAATACATTTTTTTGCATATTTTTTGTCGGTTCACCCTCTTATACACCTAATTGAAGTACTAATACAAGTATTAATACAACTGAAATGTTAATATACACTCTACATCACCATAGGCCCCAAAGAGGTAAGAGCTGCGGGGATCAAGGGGCGGGGGGGAGTGGGGGGGGGCAGCTATGGATAATTTTGAATTCTATATCTATTCTAGGTCAAGGAAACCTAAAAGTAAATATATTAATTAGCATCTTCACTCTCAATGTCTCATAACATCGATATCACTGCACAGTAATAATCATCCGTCTATCTAACCTCACACAAACCGTATTTCCCAGCAACCCGAAGCAGTTGCAGCCCGCCTGCCCGGGCTGTGTAGAGCCGGTGCGCTTCTGTATCATGCCTTCTTTTCCCTTACTGCCCAGCTCCGATATAAACGATAAGTTTGATACTTCTAGGAACTTTACCTGGAATCAGTATGTAGAGGCTTAAGTTAGTAAAACTTATTAAAAACAAGATTTGACAACGATGCTGTAACTGTCAAATTTGACATTAGTGACACTGAGAATTTACTGGAACTATATCGGGAGTTCGGGACTATGTCGCTCATTGTGGCGTTTTATGGGGGAGGCCTTTGTTTAACAGTGGACGTCTTCCTGTTGATGATGATGATTTTGGGTCTTTACGACACTTTAAAAATATTTGATTAAATTGTGAGTTTCTTGTTACATTTAAATTTCAAGATACTTGTAACCTACGCATGAATATTGTATATTTTGTATTTTCATGGCGTTTGTCCTGTTTACCAACAATATATTACTAATTAGAAGAGTTGTATAAAACTTACAGTTTCATGATGATTTCTGTATATCGAGATGTTGAGTAGGTTGTACAAATATTCTTCGAGCTGCTTCATTCTTAGCTGAATACCCTCATATGTTACCATTACTTCAGGCTTTTTTGGAAACCTGAAAAAAAGAACAAGCACATTATATACCAGCCTATAACTGTCCCACTGTTGAAAGGCTTCCTCTCATATAGTGGAGGATTGAATATTAGACACCAGGGTCTTACTAAGGGTCGAGGATATCAGAAAATGTTATGGTACTAGCTTATCACTATCTCACTTCTGGAAGGTCTCTTTTCATATACAGAAGAATCGAGCATTGATCGTCAGGCTAGCTAACTGCTTTAAATCAATCCAGGTTTTCTCTCGATATTTGCCGTCACCGATAAGCAGTGTCGACAACTTTTGAGATACATCCAGGCAAAACATAATCTTACGAATGTTGGCTTACCTAGGCAATGCCCCTTTCCTCTTCCTAGGCCTTCCATCTCTCCGCTTCGAGTTACTCCTCGGAACAGCCTGAAGGGCCACCTTCTCCGCTTTTTCTTCTGTGTCCATTGTATTCTTGAAGCTTGCTCTCCTCGTCTTATGGTTTTTAGTAGGGAAGGGTATGTTGAGAGACGCTCTGTATAGTGTGAGCTGCTGGTGTAGGTATAGTATGTGCTTGTACCGTTTCTTGATCGTCCAGTTGAAGTCGCCATGTTGGAGGGAGATTGTGTATCTGGAAATAGGGTTTTTACCGTAGAATGATGAAAGAGGTTTTGAAATTATTTAACAAGAATATTGTGTATATGTAAATACTATGGTGTGTTGTGTCTAAATTATGTATTTATTGTTTCTTATTTTTTCCTATTATTGTGTTTATTTTTGTAAATAGTGAAATAGGCTTAGGCCGTTCTGATTAAAGTAAATAAAAAAATAATAAAAATTGTTTCATAAATGGAATGTGGCAGTCTATAATTCCCATAATGATTGCAAAAGTGTCTGTTTGTGTGTTACGTTATCACTAACCAACAAAACCACTAAACAGATTGAGAGCGATACTTTGGTATTTACTATATATTTAGGTACTATAAAAAGTTAATCGTCGGTGTTTGTAAAAATAGTATCTTTCTTATTACACGTCGTGCAATATTAATAATGAAACCGTTATCTTAATGACTATTAGAACCGTGTTTTACAATTGCAAGAGTTTACTAATTGTCACGTACACCGTTCTTTATATACATTAGCTTTAAATAAGTGAAAACCTCGTGTTGTCTAGCCAGTCACTTAAAACATATCATTTGTAGTATGAATACATTATTTATGGATGAAATTATCTGTTTAACGAACTGATTGGCGCAGTGGCTGAGCGATTGGACTACTGCGCTAAGGGTTGCAGGTTGGATTCCCACAGCGAACGAAAATTTGTGCGATCCGCAGACGTTTGTCTCGAGTCTTGGTGTTTGTGTATGTGATATTTTAAAATTTGTTTAAAGAAAAAGATTCTTCCTCACGTACTAAAGGTGTATTGTTTATCAAAATTGCAGAATATTAGTAGCCTGCATAATTAATAAAATTAAACCTTTAGAACAATTAAAATGAGTCATTGGCCTTGTATTTAAATCACAGCAATTGTTTACTCAAAAAACAACTTCAAACTAAAAATAAACCATTGGTTTACTTTAAAAAACCGGTCAGTTTAACACGAAACATCCTAAAAGGAATTCTCAGTATTTTGTTGAACCAAAAAACCCAACGTTAATCACAAGGTTTGTTTAATATGTAAAAACCAAACCATAATAACTTTCGTAAGTGTTATCCATATTATCTACTATATATACCGGTTATACTCACGTTGATATTCGGGAATGCCCGACTAGGGCAGTTCGGCTCGCGACCCCGCCGCGTCACCTACTCATGAATAAGGGCTCCGTTAGAGTCCGAAACTAGTCGGGCATTCCCGAATATCAACGTGAGTATAACCGGTATATATAGTAGATAAAAACCAAACCGTCACCAACGATATCGTAATAAAAACATATCGGCATCATAAACGCAATAAATATTTCGTATACATTTAATTTATTGCATTAACATTTGACTACATGCTATAGCGTATCTACAATGATTACATCAATGATTCACGCAGATAATAACAGGTAAAATAATGTTATGTTGACTAATTGACAAGCTTCGAAACTTTACGATAGGTTTAGGGTCAGGACATATTGGATGATGGCGTTCGATGGTTTGTTCATACAAAAAGAGAGCAAAGTATGGAATGACGTACGTATCGACGGATGCGTACGTATCGTGTCACGTTTTAGACATATTATTGACTATATATAACGGTTTTATTTACGGGTATATTCGGGAATGCTTGAATATTTTCCGACTCGAACGGAGACCTTTTTCATGAGCTGGTTTCGCGGCAGAGACGCGAGGTAAAATCAGTCTAAAAACTAGGAAATAAGTCGGCATTTCCGGCAAGTGTTACCAGCTATATTTTTTCTAGATAAAAAGCCTATGTGTTACTCCTGGGTGTCAGCTACCTCCATACGAGAGTTTATCAAAATTTGTCCAGCCGGTTGAGCGTATAGAGGTAACAAATACACTTACAAACTTTTATACTTTCGCCTTTATAATATCAGTGTGATAAGGTGATGACACAGGCTAATCGTGCAGTTAGGGAGTTTGTTGCACTGTCTTCCCAGCCCTAAGCGGTGATTGGTGGGTGTTTTTGGAGGCGGTCTTATGTATGACGATCAGGAAATAGCTAGTATTTAAATAGTCTATTTTTATCTTATCTTAATTAACTGATAAGGATTCATTCGCACAAGGTTGCAGTTCAATTCCGACCCTTGTCTGGTATCTTGGTACTCGTCAATGTACATTTTTTAGTTATTCTAAGGCATGTAGAAGACATTTATTATGCTTGACAATCCTGACACTCTCTTATTTATAGAAGGTTTATTTTAAATATTCTCTTGGAATAAGTTTTTGTATTTATTTGGAATAAAAACCTTCAGGAAAACCCTGAGATAAACCACTTTTGAAATACTAAACTTGAACTTTTTCGAGTATTAAGATGTGAGTTTTAATTGTATTAAAACGAAGTTATAGGGGGTCGAAAATGGCCTGAACTGCTTCGAGAAAAAGATGGCGTAGCGCTTTTTTGCTCGACTTGGCGGGTCCATTGCCGTGTCCCCAGATTTAAAACTTCACCTTTTTGAGAATATTGTACATTTTACGAGACTGGCGAATGTACTAGTATCCATGCAAATCCCACCTCGGAGATTGCAAGGATGCTATACAGACTCGTTAATTAAGGTATCAAGCGAAGAAATTTGTAAGTTTTTTTTTCTTTTATGTGTACATATTCTTTTGTTTACAATGTTTAGTTGCTACGATGAGGGTGGTATAATCTGTTTAGATATAACCCTCTATAAATAAATAAAGATAAAAAGTGTACATGACAAAAACTCGAAGGTAACTGGAGTAAACATTTGTTTTTAATAGAGCCATAGTTAATCTGTTAAACGAAATGTATATATACGATATCGTACATCTGCCTAAGCTTACGGGAAATACGGGTTAGACAATATTGATACTTCAATAGTAGTATAATGGTATTTCCATGTTTATTTATGGCGCATAGAAGCATATCCGATTGTAATAACATCGGTAAGCGAACAGTTACTGTTCATAGTATTCGTTTTTTATAGAAGGTTAATGTTGCGCTGTAAAGGCTATGGCGAATGACCTTTACACTCTTAGATATATATTGTTACTTAGTATTAAATCTGCCTCATTGATCTAACGGTTGCTAAGCGGGGTTACTGAGCATGTGATCCTGGCTACGAATCCCCGGTCGGGCAAAGTGCTATTGGGTTGCTTTATTAGGTAATTCTTAGTAGCACATATTAACTTGATTTCTTTTTCTGCCCCTATTTATTGTAAATATCAACAATTAATAACATTGATCGTCACCACACAATTTACTTAATATTATAAAAATAATGACTGCCTCGTTGGTCTAGTGGTCGCTAAGCGCGACTGCTGAGCACGAGGTCCTGGGTTCGAATCCCGGGTCGGGCAAAGTGTTATTGGGTTTTCCATTAGGTAATTCTCAGGGGCAGCACGGAGTCTGGATATGTGCCCGGTTGATGGCAATACGCTCGCCCCCTATTTCATTGGGACCTAAAAACATAACTGGCGAAATGTGGGTGTACTATAAGTGCAACTCTGCCTACACCTTCGGGGGAGCGTGATGTTATGTTATGTAATCACATTGACCGTCGCTACACAATTTTCTTAATATTATAGAAATACTTTTATTTGTTGCAGTTAAATATTATCTTCATACAAGAACAAAGAGTGACGAAATAAATTAAGATCATGAAACGTGACTAATTAATGATAATATACAGTGATTACGTTATCAGACTAATTTGTGGTTGAACTAACTTATTTTGCGGGAAATATTCAAGAAAGACTCCCTTGATAACAAATACACTAGTCATTGTCTTTTTAGATAAACATAACATAACATCACGCCTGTATTCCCCAAAGGAGTAGGCAGAGGTGCACATATAGTACACCCACATTTCGCCAGTTATGTTTTTAGGTCCCAATGTAATAGGGGGCGAGCCTATTGCCATCAACCGGGCACAATCCAGACTCCGTGCTGCTACTGAGAATTACCTAATGGAAAAACTCAATAACACTTTGCCCGACCCGGGATTCGAACCCAGGACCTCGTGCTCAGCAGTCGCGCTTAGCGACCACTAGACCAACGAGGCAGTCAGTCTTTTTAGATATATGATGATATAAAAAGTATTAATTATGCCTATACTAAGAACGAATGTAAGGCAAAGATATCTAATTACGTACCTGAGGAAGACTGTAAATATTTGAGACTCATGTTATATACGACTTTTTGTGTTATTTTTGCATGTTGCCCGTGCTAAGCTTAAATCTTACTTAGAAAAAAATAAAAATCATTTATTTCGGACCGGAATCCATAGTGACAATAATCTTATGAACTATGTTAGTAACATAATAAGCTATACAAAAGTACATACCAGGATACCGCTATTACACATACGGGTTATATGTAATTTCGGCATCCTTGGTTATGTGCACGCGTGTCCAGTGCTGCATAATAGCACTGTCCACATCCAGTCTGTTGGCTACAATCTTCAGGAGGCTGTTGTAGCTGCCACGGACCCGCTGTAATAGGGAGGCTATTCGTTGCCTGATGATAGCCGAAAAGCTATAAACCCCAGCTGTGGCCAACATCCGAGAGGCACTACAGTGGCGATTGAATAAGATGACACGTGGAGACACTATTTGCACCCCAGGAGTAGTTTACGAGTACCTTCGTGTAATACCGGCCTGAATTTGAACTTATATATGATCTTGAGATTTTTCCGTAAACTTCTAAGTTACCCCTTCATGTTTTAGTGTTAGATATAGCATAAGCATAACATCACGCCTGTATTCCCCGAAGAGGTAGGTAACGGTGCACATATAGTACACCCACATTTTGCCAGTTATGTTTTAGGTCCCAATGTGGGGGCGAGCCTATTGTTAGATATAGTTAAACTATTTATGGCTTAGTCTTAGACCAATTCGGCTCCTTTGTCTAGTCAAAATGATTAACACGGTGCAATAAATAAACCTCCGTTATCTATAATTATATACTCACAGATTAGGATTGAGCAGGTGTGTTGTGACGCTGCGTTCATTCTCCACGAATCTGACCTTTATTTCCACTCCCGGAATGAACACTTTCCTATGCACCGAGCTGAACTTTATTGGCGGGTTGTGGATTGCTTTGAATGGCACTGTCGTTGCTGTTGTTGCTGGAAACAAATGAATACAAGCTTTAAAAATAATCATACTCAGGTACGTACTCACGGGGAGGTTCCGGAGTTGTTTTTTTAGAGGTCCCAGGGCTTCCCTTGTTCGTGCAGACGGTGACCACCGGGGTGGTTTAAGTGAGGTAGAAATCCCACCATTCACGGGGTATGTCTTTGCGATTTTATGAGACAGTGTCGATCGATATTTGCTGTGTTCACACTACACAGTGGTGAATATTAGCGTCGACTAGCGACAGCTCCCGCAACGCGTAAATGTTGCAAGCGACGTCATCAAGAACAACAGTGTCGCGGGACAAATGTGAAAACGCGGCTAACTGAAACTTTTGGTTAACTTCTTCAAGGTTTAATAACCCTTTTACCTGAGGCACAGAGGCGTTCATGCTATTATGTAGTATTTATTTTCTATTAAGCTTATCATATGTTATTCTCACCGAGTGATACAAGGTTTTATTTGGCAACCTAGAGACTGCAAGGTCGAAACCTCCGACAGGCTTTTAGAAAGTACCTATATAATTAGTATACCTATAGATTTCTAATTGGATACACTTATCTACTTGATTGATAGATAACGATTCCAGTTATTAAAAACATTATGGTAATGTACGGTCAGCAAGGGAAGCAGCATCAAGTTAAGAAAATTAAGGTCAAATAATTGACAGAAATATACATCAATTTAAGTTATAGTTTTAAATAATAAGAGATTCTAAATAATAATTTGAGCATATTTAAGACTTTTTACTTTAAAACAAATAGTTCTTTAATTGTTTTAAAATTTTATATTTTCAACTACCTACTTTTGATGTCGACTGTACCAGGATGTGTAAGTTTTTAATTGTTTGGACAATACGTTTAACGTCATGAATATCTAAGGACTTAGTAGGGGATCTTTGTCAGATTAAATAAAGCTTATAGATAAGATATATTATGGTTTAATGCTTTGTTGTTTATTTTCCTAATGGAGTATGAATATCGTAATATTGAAGCAGAATACGATTTTATGTAGAGACTTAATTGATTTTAAGAAAACAAAATAAATTAATGTTCAATGTTCGAAGTATCTATTTGTCAAAAGTAAATTCAAAGTTATCGAATTGGCATCAAAATTATAAATGACATTATGAATAATACTATCAAAACACGGGTATTTGCAGAAAAAGAGCAGGACCTTCGAATTAATTTAATAAGTACGACGCATCAATCCAGTTTCAGGCCACTAATTCAACGGTTATGGTTGGTTGATAATAATTTATTAAAAAAAAAAGATTCCAAAGCATAATCAGCGGGAAATGATTCTCTATACCTCTATTTCGTCTCCTCCAGACCATTAATGATAGTCTGAAAGGCACGTTGACATTACTAAACTAATAAGTGACTAACGCAAAATTATCAGCACATTGTTCCATGACTCACACTGATATCAAAAGATACCGAATACATTTCCATTTGGGACTTATTAAAATGCAAACTAATCATAAAAAAAATAGATAGCACATCTTTCTTTTGTCGAAAGTGCGCAGTGAAGAATTAGATCAATGCGTGTATCCTCCTAATCTAAAACCCTTTTACATAACACGCATTATGTCGCTTTTTTGACTGCCTCGTTGGTCTAGTGGTCGCTAAGCGCGACTGCTGAGCACGAGGTCCTGGGTTCGAATCCCGGGTCGGGCAGTGTTACTGGGTTTTCCCATTAGGTAATTCTCAGTGGCAGCACGGAGTCTGGATTTGTGCCCGGTTAATGGCAATAGGCTCGCCCCCTATTACATTGGGACCTATAAACATAACTGGCGAAATGTGGGTGTACTATATGTGCATCTCTGCCTACCCCTCCGGGGAATAAAGGCGTGATGTTATGTTATGCATTTTGTCAAACGATAAAGAAGTTACAATGCGTGTGGTTGAACTAATTGAAAGATTGCTTCCGATCTCGAAACTCAGAGTACACCTATCAGCTATACCGCTTATAAAAGATAAGATAGCCTAGATCGGCGGGGATGCAGTCATTTTCAGATACGCAAACACTAAACCAATATCTGCTGTTTACACAAATGTTTATGCTGTAAAAGTCACTATTTAGCCTTTAATAGATTCCAATGCGTTCGTCGAAAATATGGGTGAAGAGTAGAATTTTGATAGAGGCCTATTAGTTGACTGTAACGGGCGGATGATGATCATGATGATGATATACAACTTTCGTTTTTAGGTAAGGTTTACTGGGAGGATTTGTTTATTACCAGGTCTTCAGACGAGGTCATAAAAACTAACCAGCAAAGCTAAGTTCTGAAACCATCCCAACTTTCTTTCCTATGCTTTTATTTAAAGCAGTAATTGGATTATGACCAGCTGTGACGAAAGGATAGTGACATTATCCTTCACCAACACTAATTGACTTGCCCAAGCCATATGACGTCACGACTTCGTTATACGTTCTCATGACGTCTACGATATGAAGTACAGTGCAAACAACTTATATTTACCAAACGTAAACTCATCGGTTTCAGGTACATGCGTACAATCACGTCGGTAAACCCCGAATTATTTATATATTATATATTTATAAGAGGAGAAGATGGAGGGGTCAGTGCTACCACAATTCATCGCTTATCACAAGACTCATGAAATTGATTATCACTGCAGATCCTGACTTACAGGAGTCACAGTAGGTAATGGGCATAAATGGTGGGCTTGTCCCGTTAAAAAAAGTCCCTTGAAATAGAAGGCAAGCTTTCGTTTATGCTTTGAAAACACATCAAATAAGCAGCCTCTTACAAATGGCTTTCCACGTCACAGAAGGCACTTAATAGTATGCTTAATCTGAAGATCCTAACCGAACATCAGGTCAAAGGGACACAACTTGTTTATGTTTTTACGGATTTCGCATAGTTACGCTTCATGTTTTTATCAGTAGGATGTTCCTTATCTAAGCGACTGATCCAAACATTTCAATTTTCGACCTAAAAACATAGTTATCTAAAGAGAACTGACAGAACTGATTGAGAGGTGGGTCTTTGTTTTCACCACAATCGCTTTCATTCATTGAAGTTTGGAAGTTTGTGGAATTTTACGACTTTTGAATGAGATAAGAGAAAATAATCTTGTTGCGTTTTATAACATAAAAATGTAGGTGATCGAACGGAGCAAACAGTTTCTCTTTTAGTATATCTAGGCATTCCCTGGAGGGATATAATGGAAGTGTATAGTCACACTGATATTTTGAAAATCATATAAATAGCAAGTCCTATCGCTAATCAGCAGGGTTATTATGAGCTTACATCGAATGTCATTTTCCATTGTGGAAGCGAGACATCGCGCTACACTGTACGTAGTTTTTTCTTCGTAATGACCAAACCATTAGGATTTAAGACACTATGGTAACAATTTATCGTCTCAACTACGTAGGTAGGAGCTAACCATTTTCCAGCTGTGTTATGGCTGGGGTTGGAATCCAGTCTCGCCACATACGACTGTTTATCAGTATTTTTTACACTGGAATTTGACCTGGAGGTCAGATGGTCAACGAATTACTCTTCAGTAGACAACAGGCTATCACATAATTACTTTTTGAGCATCCAATACACGTTTATGAATATTTGTATTGCTATCCAGTCTTGGTACGGTAGTTGGGTACTAAATAAGATTTCTGACGCAAAATATTAGCATACCATCACACCTATATTTTTTGGAAGGGTAGGCAGAAATGTACGCCGCATCTACTGAGAATGAAGTACTGGAAATTTCAATGCACTTTGCCCGATCTGGCAATCAAATCCAAGACACAACATTACACCAACAAGGCAGTCACGAAATTATCCATATATCATTAAACAACATACCATCATCAGCACTGTTCCCTTCCTTGTTATCGGTCTTGTCTCCATCGATAACCGACAAAGACTCGGGCACGGCGAGACTCTCGTCGAAGTCCGAGTCCATGCCGGGGCTCAAGGAGTCCATGGTCTGGAAGAATCCCGGCAGGCAGTCACCTGCCGCGGGAGTTGGAGTCTCCATCCCGTAGTTTGTGTACCCGTAGAGTTGCTCATCTGAAAACAATGAACTATTCAGAAAAGTATTATGAACTAGGAACTAGTTCTTGCCCATGAATTCGCCGCGTAGAAGATTTTATCCCGACTTTTTAAAAATGAAAAGTCATTGGTGGTCTTAGTGAGTGTTTGTCTAATCGGGACAGATTAGACATGAAGTTTGATTACGATCGTTTTACTGGTTTGGTTGTTATGTGAAAAAACATAGAATACTTTTTTTTTACTTTTATGGATTTTCGTTAGAGCTGGGAGTAACAAAAAATCGAGGAACCGGCACAGATTTATGTATATTTCTCACAAGTATTTATGAAGTAATAATATTCTAACAAATATTAAAACTCAACAAGTGTTAATTTAACAAAAAAAATATAGAGTATGACATGCTTACCTAGGTTGTTAAAACACAAATGGCACTAAAACATAAACGCTATCAATTTATAAATTCTGGCTGGAGGCCTTTAATAGGTCTCATTAAGCAATTACAACTCCTAAATTTACCACCTAGGCCGAAAATAACTATTGCATTATTACACCAATAAAAAAATATTAAGGGTTCTAACTTTAAAATTCAAAAATAGTACGTTACAACTGTCATAGCCAGCTGTTTGTATTCTAAAAGGTCACTATATGGTTCGACCGACAGGCGCGCTAAACTGGCCAGCTTCTTGTGATAACTGATAACAGTTATAGCAATACTGTATAATAAACTACCTAAAGATCACAGCTATATCAGATCGCATGTGTAACAAACATAAAACATAAGCCCGATTGAGTGTTAGCGCCCTCTGGTGGGAATAGCGTTGAAGCATTTGTTTTTTTGTTATGAATGCTTGTGAACACAAAGTAAAGATTTAATATCTTGTTGTTTATAAAAACACTATGCATAGAATCAGTGATTACTGCAATTTGTTAAAGATCGTTGTTTAGATAAGCCTGATATCAGTATTTATCTATCTACATGTATATGAATGGCAATATTAATTTCTAGCACTGATAGCCAAGTGGTACGACATTGGACTGCCAAGTCAAAGGTTGCAAGTTCAGGCAGGTACCAATGTCTCGAATTCATGTGCAATTATTATTTGCTAAAAACGGTGAAGGAATACATTGTGAGGAAACCGGTACACCTGAGAGATTTTTCAATGGTGTACACCCATGTCATAGGTGATTTAAACAACCTGTTGATGAACAACCTGGTGCCAGCACCAGGTCTTTTATCAACCATACGATAAGAAGAATGAAACAAACATTTACTAAATTAAATGTTAACTTTTTCAATAAACAGGTGTGTGTGTAGGTAATGCTACTTTGTTTAGAATTGTATTTCTTCCATAATAGGTAACTGGATCTCCAAGAATAGCATAAGACCGGATGATACACTTGAGACCTGCCTTGCAATGCACTAACTACAGCCCCTTTACTATTAACTTATAATGCTGGACATTTTCTGACGTGGAAGCGAGACGCTGCTATGTGCAGTGTTATACGGCGTCTCGCTTCCACAACGTAAACTGACCTTCTTTAAGAGTTCATGGTAAGGGGGCTGTAGTTAAGCAATTATTACATGTGATGAGTTGTAACTAGATGCCATAAATATCATTGAAAATACTATAATATGGTTGTCAGTGTACATTTGTTGCAAGACATACCAAAGTGTTATGTTCAATATTGTTTAATAAAGAATCAAGACAAATATGATTCTTACATAATAAAGTATAATACTCAATTTAAAAATATTAAAAAATGTAATGTAAGTAAATAAAGTTTAAGTATATACTAAGAGATTGCTCTAAGGCCGTAATTTGACCATATTTATGTTATAAATTATATCTTTCTGCTCTCCTTCTCTATATAATAAATAAACTTTAATCATGCCAAATTTTATAATCCTCCCTCCAAGTACCTAATTTTAGCAAAAATGGGTACAATGTTTTTACTTTACATTTAGGTAATATTAAGCACAATAATATTTTGATACGCTTTCAGTGTACTATTCGGTTGAAACATTCATTTTCCTTAAGGTAATTTTCAGTTACCACGACTAAACTTCGCATATTAGGTACTTGAATTCCAACTTATACTTTTTTGGTACTACGCTTGTAACTTTAAATCTTTTGAATTATTAAATATGATCATTCACTATATCTCTATACTATATGGTTTGTTCTATATGCTTCCTTCCTTTATTTATATCTATATTTAAAACAACAATGTTAATAATAACTTCAGTTTGCGTAAAACTGTAAACACTGTATGTATAAGTATTTCCTTATGTTACGTAATAGTGCATGCCTTCTAATTAGTTAAGTAATATTGAGACTATTTTGTAATCCCTACTAATATTATAAACACAAAAGTTTGTATGTATGTATGGATGGATGTTGGTTACTCTTTCACGTAAAAACTACTGAATGGATTTTAATGAAATTTCATATGGAGGTAGCTGACACCCTAGATTAACACATAGGCTACTTTTTATCCCGAAAAAAATGTAGCGGGTAAGACTGCAGAGCACAGCTAGTATGATATAAATGTAATATTCTTCTATTTAGTTAAGTATACCTTGTTTAGGGTTGTACCGCTGTAGCAGCTCTGGATTGTTAATTCTAATTGTTTTAATAATTATCTATTCAGATATCTATTTTAATAAGATTCACATTAGGAGTAAACAAAATTTTACATTACTCTAATTAACAAAACCATTTAACTTACAGTATCTACCCAGCATTACTAGATATTTAAAAAAAATATAAAACAATTTGATAAATAGTTATTAATTTTTCTTTAAACAGTTATAGAAAAAATGACTTTATAAGATTGTTTACATTTTTAGTAAATATAATTGAAGGGCCTTTTCCTAGAATATGCAAGATATGAGGACAATAACCTGCATTGTTTAAATCCTACTACAAGTAAGCAGGTATTCTGTAACTTATAAACATTTATCTGCAGGCAATAAGGTTGATAATAGCTTAACTCTTGGTTGGTCACAGTTTATGATTATAATTTTAATGTCTGTAATACCCAGTTTATCAGTTGGTTATTATATCTATTGCTAAGATAAAGATATTATGGATGTATAAATAAGATCTAAAAATGAAGTAAATTCATAAAGCTTGTTACAATTCAAGGAAAACATTTAGGTAAATAATTTCAATAATAAACTCTTTTTATAAATCAAGCAAAATGTTGGCTTTCAAAACTAAAAGTATTACGAAAAAAACTAATAAGAAAAATAATTATTTCAATTTCAAACCTATTGTTTGTGATATTGACTGCTTTATCTGGAGCATGTAGTACAATGCTCTTTGTCCAAAATTTCAAATTAAAGACTAATATTTTTATCATGCATAGTAACAAAACCATAATATTATTAAAGTAAATTAAAAAAATTGTTTAATTAGATGCAAGATTTTAAATTAAGAAGGTCATTTATAAATTCTAGAAACATTAATAGGTTGATGTTTTGATGTAGGAAATCACAAGACAAAGCAAAAAAAAACAAACTCACAGTGTTAAAATTGCCACAAAAACCACTATTAAAACCTTTTTATCACTCACTTGGTAATGACACTGGCCACTAATTATAAAAAACAAATTAAAATTTGAATATTGAACACTGTACTATACCTCGTTTGATTAAGTTATGAAAACTCAATGTCAACTCTTTACGTTCCATACGTTTGTTGGTTATATTATTTTCGTTATATTCAGTGGTAATCACACGGTACCCATTTGAGTGCTGGTAACTAATGTGTTGACCATTACACGGCACGAAACCAACACTTGTGTACATAATCTACGGCGATAAGATAATAAAATATCACGCTTATAATAGTACTGTTTTGACGGTTGCGAAAAGAGGTTGCATTATAAGAATTAACTGTTTTCATGGCAAAAGTTGTGCCGACGACAGCGAGTCGTCGTTCACGGCTGAGTGGGCAAGACCTTTAGAGTTTTTACGTTGGGATAAGTGAAATCTTTACTTACTAATATTACTACTTTTAGGAAATGATCTTCGGGAAATACATGATCGAACGGCAATGAATGATACAATGGCCTTTGAAGCCCGGATGAACTAATGCTTGATTCATTCGAGTAACTACAAACCAAGGACTTTCGTGTTAAAAAAAAGTACACAAACTACTCAGAGAAATGACGTAATATTGTCTGTGTATCGTTTAGAGGTTGTAAACATTTAAGGCTAAGACGTTCATTTTAAACTTTTACGCGAGTTTTAAGATGAATGATCATGCGATACCAAAATAAATTTCAAAATACGATTTCAATAAATGTATTAAAACCAAAAAAAAATAGCTTTAAGATATCCTAAAACAGAAGACGTAAGAAACTGAAACTATATTTTTCATGATAAAACATATTATTGAGTCAATTAGGTTTTAATCTTAATTTCTCATCTTTTCCTCAATAGCTGTGATAAGGCTTGAATACTTTATTGTTATGTACAATCACGTAAATGTTAAAAATATAGGCTAGTTTTGAAATATTTATAATAATATATTTTATAACAACAAAAAACAGTAAAATATTAAAAGTAGGTAAACAAACAATAAAAATGTTTAAGACCTCTGATGTTTAAGGGCTACTCTGACGTCATCAGTATACGTCTGAATGATGATGTTATTACGCGCCATGACACTTTATCTTTCGTTCAGAAAATGAATAGTTCAAACATGGTTGAACGAAGTATTTTCGTTCATAAGTTCTATATTTATTATAAGTATATAATTATTATTACAATATATTATTAAGATTAGAAGTAATAAAATAATAATTATTAATAATAACAAGTTTAAATCTATTGCTATAATTGTAAAATTATAGCTGCTTAAAAATTAAAACGCCATTTCAAACTGATATAGCAAAACATATTAGTGTTAATTTGCTTTTGTCTTAACGTAGGCGTTAACGTTGTAGTTTCAAGTTTTACTTCATTACATTACGCTTGAACAACGAATAAATGAAGATGATCGCGCTGACGCGTCATCATCAGTCAGCATTTGTTATGATCACAAATGAGTAATTTGTGCTGTGAGTAAGTATCGCTTAATAATGAGAATTTTTACATTAATGAGTCCTTAAAACAGCATTTAATATTAGAGGTGGAGTGGTATTCTTTTGGGTTTCTAGAGATCACGTTTAATTGTCGATTGTTATAATTTTATTGTGATAATCATCATCATCATCATCAGCCTATCTCAGTCCACTGCTGGACATAGGCCTCTCCCATGGCACGCCACTGAGCTCGATCTTCGGCCCTTCGCCTCCAACCACTGCCAGCCATTTTGCGTATATCGTCGCCCCACCTAGCTGGAGGACGTCCTACACTACGTTTACCGAGTCGTGGTCTCCACTCCAGAACACGTTTTCCCCAACGGTTATCGGTTCTGCGACAGATGTGACCTGCCCACTGCCACTTCAGCTTGCTAATCCTGTGGGCTATGTCGATAACCTTGGTTCTCTGTCGGATAACTTCATTTCTGATCTTATCCTTCAGAGAAACTCCCAACATAGCCCTTTCCATAGCTCGCTGAGCGACCTTAAATTGGTGGACAAGTCGTACAGTCAGTGTCCACGTCTCGGCTCCGTATGTCATGACGGGTAGGACGCACTCGTTAAAGACTTTCGTCTTTAGACTTTGTGGTATGGGCGACGAAAAGACTCGACGAAGTTTCCTAAATGCTGCCCAACCTAGCTGTATTCTTTTTCGTGCTTCTTTCTCGAAGTTGTTCTTACCCACTTGGACTATTTGTCCGAGGTAAACATACTCGTGAACAACTTCGAGAGCTACGGAGTCAAGCACAATCGGTTCCGGAATGACGTGTTGGTTGAACATAACCTTAGTTTTGTCCAAGTTCATCCGGAGACCGATGCGCGCTGAAGATTCAGCCAGATCAAGCAGCATGTGTTGTAGGTCTTGCACGGTTTCGGCCACGATGACGATATCGTCTGCAAATCTCAGGTGTGAGATGTACTCGCCGTTTATATTTATACCCCGTCCTTTCCAGTCCAGAGTCTTAAACATATCTTCCAATGCATTTGTGAACAATTTGGGGGAAATAACGTCCCCTTGTCTCACTCCACGATGCATCGGAATCGGCTCAGACTGCTGGTTCTGTACACGGACGGTCATCGTCGCGGCGTCGTACAGACACCTCAGCACCTGGATGTATCGCCAATCGACTTGGCACCGTTGCAAAGACTCCAGAACAGACCAGGTCTCGATAGAGTCAAATGCCTTCTCATAGTCCACAAAGGCGAGACACAGGGGCTGATTATATTCTTCTGTCTTCTGTATTATCTGCCGCACTGTGTGGATGTGGTCTATGGTGCCATATCCTCCTCGGAACCCGGCCTGTTCGGGTGGTTGGAACTCGTCGAGTCTACGCGCGAGACGGTTTGTGATCACTCTTGAAAACAGCTTATAGACATGGCTCAGTAAAGAGATGGGTCGATAGTTCTTCAACAGGGTTTTGTCGCCCTTTTTGAAAAACAAAACGACCATACTCTTGTGCCATGCTTTAGGAGTTCTCCCCAGAAAAAGGACGGAATTAAATATACGCTGGAGTTGTCTGAGCGTAGGAGCTCCACCTGCTCTCAAGAGCTCCGTTGTAATTCCATCCTCTCCGGGGGCTTTTCCATTCTTAAGCTGTTTAAGAGCGATCTCGATCTCGTCTAGGCTAATTTCTGGCATCTCTTCGGTAAAGTGGCGGGTTAAAGTGGCTCTCGGGTCTTCTCTATTGGGTTGGGGACGGGACGCATGAGATTTATACAACTGACCGTAGAAGTCCTGAATTTCCGCGAGAATCTCCGGCTTAGTGGCGACGATTTCTCCACTAGATTTGGTCAGCTTCGTCAGATGACTTCGGCCCAGCGGCTGAACAAAGACTTTAGACCCCCGATTTTGCTCGATAGCTTCCATAATAATGCGTGTATTGGAGCATCGGAGGTCACGCCTTACCAGCTTAGAAATTCTTTTATTCAAAGCCCGCTGGTCTGACGAAGCGACAGTGGGATCTTCTCGTCGCTGATGCATTAGCTGCAGAGATTCTGCAGAAAGTTTGGACCCCTTACCGGTACGTTGCGTCTCACAGAACTTCGTCCCCTCTTCCCGGAGTATACCCACCACTTGGTCGAGATCCTGGTCAATGTCAGTTGTGGTTTCCAGGGCAGCGAATCGGTTTTCCAGTTTTATCTGGAACGTTTCAGATCCCACCACGGTTTGGAGCATATTTGGCCGGAGCGTAGACTTCATCAGACGGGCTCGTTCAAGCTTATAATTGATATCTAGAGTGCCTCGGACGAGTCGGTGATCGCTTCCGGTTTTAAACCTAGTGATCACTGAGACATCTCTAAATATGCGCTTTTTATCCGTCATGATGAAGTCAATCTCATTTTTGGTCATACAATCGGGGCTTTGCCATGTCCACTTCCGTTGGGGCTGTTTCTTGAAAAAAGAATTCATCAAGAAGAGACCCTCTTGTTCCAGGAAGTTGACGAGCATTTGCCCCCTATGATTCCTGCTACCAAATCCGTGGGGTCCTACTACCGATTCGCCGCTTATTTGTACTCCCACTTTTGCATTTAGATCCCCCATGACAACGTTGAAGTGGGCCTTGTAGGTGGTATGTAAGGCTTTCGAAACGTCTTCATACATTTCCTCCACTTCATCGTCCGAGTATGTCGAAGTCGGCGCGTATACTTGGATAACTTTGAGGCTATACCTCTCCGTTAGCTTGATCACAAGATACGCCACCCTTGACGACACACTGGAGATTTCAATAACGTTGTCCGAGAGCATCTTGTGGACCAGAAACCCGACGCCGCCTTGGGATGGTTGGTCTCCCTCCCTGAAATACATAAGATGGCCCGAATCCAAGGTTATGGTATCCTCCCCCTCTCTTCGGATTTCACACAACCCCAGAATGTGCCATCTTATACTTTTGAGTTCCTCTTCGAGTTGTGCCAGATGTTCGTCGAGCCGTAGCGTGCGTCCGTTAAACGTAGCCAGAGTCAGTCGGTGTTGGCGGCCTACCGTAGCCCGGGGATTCTTAGCACCCCCTGCCCCGCCGGAACCATGGCCGCCGCCTTGGCCAGGAATAGCGGGGCGACCGGGAACTGGGGGCCGTTGCGTGTGTGTATTGGCCATAGAGGAAATGCCCATAATCGCCACGCTGGGCAGACGGGTTGGCGATCGCAGTATGTGGGGACTCGCACTGGTGACGCTGCTGCCCGTCACCGGTCTGTTGGATTTGAAATGGTTATACCGCCATTTGTCGGTCGCCAGAGCCTCGTTCGCTGGTCGGCAGGATGTACCACGTGCAGGTGAGGTTGGCTTGGAGCACTAAGATGGTAGTCGCGCTCCCTTACATCCCGATTGTGATAATGCTGTTTCTAAATTAGTTACATAGAACCAACTGGACTATTGGTCTGTAGTTAGGGCCAGACAAATAAGTTGCAGTGAATGTACGTTATTAATTATATTACCTCCATAATAATGTTCAGGAAGTTATACAAGATAGCGTAAAAAGTTAATTAAGATGTTTGTGCCAACTAAGCTTATATTTTGGGGACGTCGTTTACGAGGAAAGTAATGAAGAAAGTAGGTACCAAACATAATAGGGGAGGCAAAGGTGCACCCGCATTTTTCAAGAAGATAATTATAACTTATAATGAAGTATGATTTTGCCAGATTTGATTTTTGGGGATTATTATCATCTAATATTAAGTCTTAGTTCATTACTAACATCAAGTAATTAAAGTAATCCTATTTAAATAATTTATTTAAATATTAGGTAACCATATAAAACTCTGTAAGATATTCTTAATTTTGCTTGCAGGAATTTCTCTTGTATCCTATGAGTTTCCCATGAAATAAAACACAAACACCCAGAGCCGGGACAAACATCTGCGGATCACACAATTTTTTGTACCGAGCGGAAAACTCACTTATAACCCAAAGCACAGCAGTCCAATCGCTTAGCCACTGCGCCAATCGGGTCGTCAATGTTATAATTTTAAGTTAACCTTTAAATTATTTTGTTTTCGCTTAAGCCGTGGCTGATGTTCTGAAAGGTCAAGACGGGTACAATGTGGGAGTACGCAAGGAACTTGGTAGTTTCTCTTTTATATTGCGATGGTCCAATGGATGCAGTGTTACATTGGCGGCTTCGAAACTTAATAATGACTTATCAGAGACTTATCGTTGAACATACATAAAAGACATAATAAATTTTACATACAGACGAACATAAAACCTCCTCCTTATTGAAGTCGGTTAATTAGGTAAAGTTAAGGTTATCGGCATCACAGTTACCTACACTTTAGAGTTATCTTAACCTGAAGTTACTGAAAATGTCTCCGATCTGAGTAGAATATGTTGTTAAGTTTAAGATGGTATATTAGTTTGCACTTGCGAGTTTCTCTGCCAGAAAACGATACTGAGTTTATTCAAAAATTTAAACCACTTTTATCTTTAAGATTCCAGGAATCTCCACTTCAAATCTCATAATTATTCCTATATCCCTAAAAATTATAAACAAAGGGGTCTAAGAGTTTCTTACGCCAGTATAGATATCTAACAGTAGCCAAGGTAATTAGAGACCCGACACTCGGCACTAACAGTAGCAGAACATTTAAATAGGCGTGACCAACTTAAACTGCTAGTTAAGTATGTAGGTTACATGGCTACATGGTGTTCTCATTTGCAGTTTCTCAGTAAGTTACAAGTTACTCTAAGTTAAGGCCCTAAACGACAATATTACCAATAATTATTATGGCTAGTGAACTTAGGTGTGGTTAGGTTTAATAGAATGCCTCCATCAAGCCTGTCTTTCCAGTAGGGGTAGGCAGAGGTGTACAATGAACATGTAGTACTCCCACATTGCCAGTTCTTTATAGGTCCCAATGTAATTGGGGGCGAGCGTATTTTCATCAACCGGGCACAAATCTAGACACCGTGCTGCAGCAACAAGCTCTCCTCTAAGACTGGATATACAGTTAATCCTATAGTAAAATGAGGGTTGTAACTAGTTTAATCTTTTCCGCCCCAGGATGGATGATGTCCATAAAGGATTGCCCCAATAAAAATAGGGGCGACGTTTTGTTTATTTGCTAACTGCTCCTATATTATGTAAGCTTCGTGTTTAAAAGCTATAATTTTATTAAAGTATTTCCTTTTTTCCAGAAATCGTTATGTAATGGTCATAATATATAGCATAAAGTCAATTCTTCGTCGAAATAAAAGACCTTTGTAACAGACGTTACTTTTGAATTTAGGTTAAAGCCCTGTTATGTGTGAATGTTTTGTTCTCATTATAAGTACTTAAAGTTTACCCATGCCTACCCATTGTTTACGTAACTAAGGACGCGGATGGCATGTAAAATACGCTTCACTTATGCCAATTCGCTTTCGTTTTCGAAAATAGACTGAAAAATCGCAGCTGTAAGCGCACAATGTGCGCGCAAACTGGCCTATCTCCTTTTGAGACCGACCAGAATTGCCAGAACTGCGTATGGTATATTGAACAGCAAAAAGTGAGCGGTAGAGGGGTTGTGTATCGAATGTTGCAGCTCAACGTTTATCGGTTAAGCTAAATAATATCACGGATTAACATTTACACATGCGGCCAGCGGTGGGCAGAGAGTGTCGCGAGAGCAGTAGTGACCGCAGTCGCATTTCGCACACCGACCGGCCTCCGCGTACATTCCCGAACGCACGCTCACAACGTAACACACACTTGCCGCCACAAATTCAAACATCGAAAACCCTACGTTCGAATAATCGAAATAATTATTTTTGTCCGTTGCAAACGAAGTGCACTCGCGCGTAAAGTCCGAACCGACGGCGACACTTGCCGCCAGTGTCCGGATTGCGTCGAGGACGTTGACATCTATCAATCGATACGGAAATCGATTTATCGATTTAGATTTTTCGAATATGTAGATTTTTGGCGGGAAGTGTGTGTTCTGAAAAGTTCTTTTTTTTTAACATAACAGTGAAGGTGGTATCTGTGTATTCAACGAGTGACATGCAATAATGGTGAATTCCACTTAAAATTTTACTAGTGCTTTTTTAAACTACAAATTGAGGTTGAAGACAGTTCTATATTACTGAAAGGTGAGTTTTGCTATATGTTTTTGTGTAATTATTTGAGTGAGTCAATGATTTTCGCTTTCTAAAGTGTCGACCATGAGTGTGGCAGCAGCAGTCACGACTGGGTACTGTCCGAGCGGCTCTAGATACTTTAATTTTAATTCATAAATACTTAGTTAAACGCACAAATAATGTGGTGTCCGAAATAATTACCAATACTACGTTATGGTCACATTTTGCAAAGTGTTGCTTGTGCAAAAACTTGTTTTATGAAAGTAAACGGTGGTACCCTATATCATTGCGCTGCGTTGCGACATTTCACTTCGGAGATAATTAAATATTGTTTTATCAAATCACAAATTGCTGTAGCTTTCTAATTGATATAAAAATAAGTACGTTGCAGGACTGTGTTTGTATTAGATTAGTTGGAAAACGTTATAACTCAAAATAATCTTTAACGTGTAGGTTTAACATGATAAATATGGTATAAAATGCTCTTTCTATATTAAATCGTTGCCTCACACCAGTATTTTCATCAGCATCGTGGGTGCGATTACAGCCATAAATCTGACACTCATAAACTCCTACTCCATAAAATCCAATCCAATAATGTAACTTATAAAGCTAGACGGGCTTCAAACACACCTTATTATCTTACGCAGAATTATATCTGACAGTTGAAGCGCACACAGACTATGACAGCGTAATTGAAACTTTTCTATTTTGTTGTCAATCACAAAACCAACATTAGAAACAAACTATCAAAAGATTCTTAAAACAAAAAATATTACAGCAATGTTAAAGTTCTAAACCTACTTATAAGTTCTAAATCAACGAAAGAAAACATGAAATCTAGCTACAAAGTCAGCACAAACTGAACCAATTCCCTTTCATTCTAATACATTTACAAACAATTCAACCGGATTCGAAGCGGTTACTCGACCAGAAAATGTTTTTGGTCAACGCGTATTACTTAGATCTAATCGACGCTGATATTACAGAGTACTGCCATTCGCCGAAATGGTAGCACTCGGCTGCATACGGACCTTGTTAACAATTACAACCAATGCCGAATATTTTTCTTTTAAAAACAACTGCGAAGATTTCGCAATGTAATCTTTTTCGATCGGAATTTCGTCTGAATCATTTTATTTAAGTGTTATGTCGGAGTTTATTATTGTAGCTATAAAAGTAGTTTTGTAAATTTTCTATTTATAAAGTTGTAGAAAATTCTTATAGATGATTATTTAATAAGTTTTACTGCAACTTGCAGTCTTTTTATCATGTGGCTGGTGAACAACATTGGTTGGCCTCTGACATGGTTTTACACACCGTTGAAAAATCTCTCAGGTCTGCCGGTTTCCTTACGATGTTTTCCTTCACTGTTTTAGCAACTGATAACTAATTTATAGTACGCATATGTATTCGAATTGGTAAAACTCTATCCTAAAACTAACACTACAGCTTCAGGCTTTAAATATAAAATCGAATTACCACGAGTTACAGTCAATAACATAATTGTTTGAAAAACCATAAAGAATCAATGCTTTCCAAACATAAAATGTATTTGATTTATTAAACTATAATTCCCATTATAAAGTTAATGACGGAAAAGATAAAAAAACATTCCACGTATCAATTTTAAATCGCTCGATATAGAAAGTGAGTGCGTGAGTGCGGCTACCGGCAAACATTTCACTCGAGTGTTTATATTGAGAATCGATTCATATTTTGCATGTTAATCGGTATATTGTTGATATTTACTGGTTGATAGATAGGCGAGAAATGTGTTTAAAGCGCTTGATTCTAATTAAAGTTGATATTTGGGTGCGAAAAAAATTTTTTTGCGAATAAAATCTAATTCTAGTTCAATTATAATGTTAGTTGCTTATATAGTAAGTTGTAGGCAAATTTCCTCCTTAATCACAAGGCTAAACCGTATTAAACCTATGTTATAGGTAGAGTCGATTGCCGTGCTTTGGGCCTCCACATTAACATGCGGAATTTATCCTAAACAGCCAATTAACCATAATCAAACGTTTCCCAACATCAAATCTATATCAACACAAAGACACGTTATTTACTACTAGATCTCGATCATCGACGTTACAAGTGTTATCAAGATCCCAAGCTCAGCCTCTCGCGTGCCTCCGCGCCGTCAGACAGTTACATTGAGGATATTAGTTAACTTACCGTTTTCAAACATAATGTGTTTTGTAATAACTCGCTACACATATACGTGAATAGATTGTTGACATGGTTTTGTATTGAACGCTTTTAAACCGGTATTTTTTGTTAAAACTATCGGTTTATTTATAAATATTTAATTTAAAAAATACAATACCAGACTCCGTGCTGTAACTGAAAATTACTTAAGTGAAAACTCCAATGCTCGACCTGGGATTCGAACCCAGGACCTCATGTTCAGCGGTCGCGTGGACCACTGAATCGACGAGCTAGTCGTTGACAAGGAATCATATTAGCCTAAAACTCATAATACAGTCATTGTAATAGCTGCTCTACTTCAGGACCAAAGAGAGAGCCGAAAGAAAATGGCCTGCCCACTTTCTTTAACCCTTATCTATATATAACAATTATTATTTTAGCCATTTCAGGGTCAGTTCATGTTCTAGTTTGATATTTCCTTAGTAAGACAGTGTTGTCTCAACTAAAGTTCGACTAGGTCAAAATTAGGACCATAATATCAATAAGCGACGACATAATATTCCTAAAACCATAATCTATATATATAAAACTTTCGTGTCACAGTTTTCGTTCCCATACTCCTCCGAAACGGCTTGACCGATTCTCAATTTTGTGAGCGTATTGAGTAGGTCTGAGAATCGGCCAACCACTATTTTTCATACCCCGGGTCAGCTAGTATAAGTATGAAAATTATAACAAGCAGTTTATACTTCACAAATTACGAACTATTCAAGTTGAATGCCCTACTTACACATTTGTTTTTATTTATCAGCCCCCTTACCATGAACTCTTAGCGTTGTGGAAGCAAGACGCCGCATTAGAACGTATTGGCGTCTCGCTTCCACTTCGTAAACTGTCCTGCTTTAAGAATTCATGGTAAGGGGGCAGCCCGTAAAGACCTAACTCAATCGGGAAACAGCCATTTAATACGTTTGTCCGACGGTCTGTCGATTGTTGTCTGGAGAAATCTTCTGACGTCATCCTTTAGTCACCATTATGTCCTGACTGAATATCCGTTATGGCGCGACGGCAGCTTTGCCGAATGGAGACTAGCCAACTATGCAGGAGATACACTATAACAGTAATAGCCTAGTGGTATGACCGTTTGACTGTCGAAACAAAGGTCGCATGTTCAAACCCCAGAACGCACCAATATATTTTATAATTTTATTTTATTTTAATTTATAGTTATCAGTTGCTAAAACGGTGAAGGAAAACATCGTGAGAAAACCGACACACCTGAGAGATTTTTCAATGGTGTGAAAAGCCATGTCATAGGCCTACAGGCGGTTTAAACTCTGATACCAGGTTTTTCATTAACCATACGATTAGAAGTAGTGCAAAGATTAAGCTTTTTCATTTAAGTAAATTATCAATAACTGTGCGTGAAGCAGGCATAATAGTTAAATAAGCCTGCCCCTGTTGTTCAAATCGACGTACATTTTTTTAGAACCTTATCATATTAAAAATGTTTGATTAATGTATTTACTTATTATATAAATATTTGTTTTATAACTACACAAGCATATTATACTGCACATTGTACTACGCTATGCTCATTAAGCACCTTACTATGATACCATTGTTTCGATATAATTTACATGCCTAAATCTGGGCAGAAAGTAGAAACAAAAGCAGGCAGCAATTAACATTTTCCTATCTAGTATAAACACACGTATCATTGTATAAGTATACCATTATGTAATATTATAATGTCACCGACAGCAATAGAGGTATGGAAACGAAAATAGACTAAAACAACGCATATGATTAGCTTAAAGAAATTTTAAGAAAGTCAAAGCTACGTTAGTATAGTTTTCAGTAGACCTATGGTTTTATAGTTAATATCTTTATTATTATTGTTATGGTTTCGGTGTTTAGACAGGCATTGAAAATATCTACATATCTGTGTATAACAAATGACAGTTTAATTATTATTATACGTTGCATAACGTATAGTAAAACCAGAACGTAATGTCTTATTTAGTTTTGTGGGCTGATTATTTTACTTCTTGATAATTTTGTACATTTTGCGGATAGATCTTAAATTCTCATTGGTTTAACACTTTGACTGTGCGTGTAGCAGACACAATAGTTAATCGGTATGCCCCACATATGGGTCGGTACATTGAGAAAGGGTTAATATTTATCAAATGTCAATTATAATTATTAAAAGTTAGTATCTTAGCTTACTATATATGTACACCTAGGCCTACCCCTCCGGGGAATACAAGCGTGATATAATGTTTGTATGTATGTCTTGGCTGGAAGCCTTTTGTTACTAATTGTTTGAATTTCAAGCATACCACCTACACTATATGTGTTTACATCTCACAATAAAAACCAATATATCTCAGTACGCTCAAACCTTTACGCTAACATCTTGTTACACTTGATATTCTTATTATGGCTCTAAAGAGGTACCGTCTTGATCGCAGTCGGTTGACAGAGAACGGACAACTTATTTACAAGGTAATAAAATAACCGCATTTATTGCGTGTGCGCAGTACAGCAATCTTTGTACTAGATGTTCTAATATCTTAAGTATAGTTTACAACACTTTACATTCATACATACATAACATCACGCCTGTATTCCCCGAAGGGGTAGGCAGAGGTGAACATTTACTACACCGACATGTCGCCAGTTATGTTTTTAGGTCCCAATGTAGGGGGCGAGCCTATTGCCATCGACCGGGCGCAAATCGCGACACCGTGCTGCTACAGAGTTATCTAATGAAAAAACCCAGTAACTCTTTGCCCGACCCGGGAATCGAACCCAGGACCTCGTGCTCAGCAGTCGCGCTTAGCAACCACTAGACCAACGAGGCAGTCACTATAAGTGCAATCAAAATAACAAACAGATCCAAGTATACATGGCGTTATAGTTATATTCGATGACGTGAGCTTTGTTGGTTGGCGCAGTGGCTTAGACTGCTGCGCTTGTGGTTATAGGTTTCATTCCCGGACGGACAAACATTTGTGCACAGATGTTTGTCCCGAGTCTGGGTGTTTGTGTATGTGATATTTCATGTTTGTGAAATGCAACAATAATACAGCAGGAGAATCTCCTAGAGTGAGGCGACATTTTTAAAGAGACATGCACATTCAATTTTTCCAAGGTGGTGCAAGTATGGTGGCGAGCCTAGTGCTATTAATCTTAAATTCATATTATTAGGGTACTATGTCATTACATAGTTTCAACAACAATAACAAATTGCAAATCCTTTTATGATATTACAAAATTATTCATATAACATGTAATGCATATAACTGCCTCGTTGGTCTAGTGGTTGCTAAGCGCGACTGCTGAGCACGAGGTCCTGGGTTCGAATCCCGGGTCGGGCAAAGTGTTATTGGGTTTTTCCATTAGGTAATTCTCAGTAGCAGCACGGAGTCTGGATTTGTGCCCGGTTGATGGCAATAGGCTCGCCCCCTATTACATTGGGACCTAAAATATAACTGGCGAAATGTGGGTGTACTATATGTGCACCTCTGCCTACCCCTTCGGGGAATACAGGCGTGATATTATGTTATGTTATGCATATAACTATCACGTATGAAGTTTCAAAAAATAGATGCAAACAATTTTATTTAAATATTTGCAATTGTAAAGAGACTGTTTAAGATGTGGAAGCGAGACGCCGCTGCGTGAAGTGTAATGCTGGGTCTCGCTTCCACACCGTAAACTATCCTGCTTTAAGAGTTCTTGGTGAGGGGAAAGTACTGAATATGTGGACAAAAAGTTTTCGCTTATTTAATACAGTATTTACTTCGGCTTTGTTGTTACACCTACCTTATAATCTTTGTACCACCCTAAGGTTGACTGGTAGAGAATGCCCCAGGCATTAAGTCCGCCTATGTATACTACTTCTGGTACATGAAGTTTAAATAAAAAAAAAAGACAAGTTGAAGGGGTAAGAAGGTTGCTTATGTTACCAGTTATACTTTTGTCGTTCATCTCCCAAGAACTATAACTGTTGTATCTAGTATGTTAAAAGGAACAGATTTTTTTTTTAAATTACCAAAAACTCGGAACACTTTACAACGCATTTCTAAATCTCACATCATTACGAACAAATCAATTGGATAACTAACTGAATTTTCCCTACATTGTGAAGTAAGGTTATTATAATATACTTATTTGTAACAAAGGACTGACATAAGCAGCTGACCATGGACAAAGCAGTTCTTGTACTGCAGATAAAGCTATAGGTGCACTGAAAGCGATATGCTAATTGACGCGATGTGAAGCGATAAAATATTGGTTTGAATGACAGTTGAAAGAAATGAATTTGACGTTTTGTCAGATTCTATATTCAAAAATTTAAAGTTAATGTATCTGGCGATTGTAACACGGGAAGTTAAAAAGATTTTGACGGCGGCTATATAGTGCCACCTAGACGTTCGGGCAAAAGGCCGCGAGTTCAATCTCGGACAAATAGGTCTAGTAAATGCTTGTTTATTTTTTTCGGGAATGTTTATGGCCTCAAAGGACCAGTATCACACAAATATATTTTTAAATAGTTTTATGGTTTTCAGCTATACATTGTAAGGAGTCTAGCCACTATACTACTCACATAATCACTTTTAACTTATGGTGTGCGAAGGGTACTCTCTGACTCCTAATGGAACAGAATATTTCTGCCTACCCTTTAATGGATAATAGACGTAATTATTATTAATCCCATGCCGTCCCTTACAGCGATGGGGAATAGACCAGGAATATTTTAGTACTAGTACTAAACTACGGTGTAGTCTGTGACGGTAGACTGTTTTGTGTTAGGCCCGCCTCCCCCACTCCCTACGAATTTTCCCTATACAAATCTAGCCGTTTAAAGTGGGTCAAAATTGCGCCTAAAGAAGTCGGTTACAAACATACACACATACATACAAGTGAAGCTAATAAAAAGCGTGTAAAAAAGGCGTAACCATTACAAGGGAGAAATTCTCGCTGTAGCATCGCTTGGCTTTTGGTATGGAGAGTCTTTCAAGTGTCCGTCAGTTAAAAGCCGCAGTGAAAGTACGTCTGGGTCCTTGTTCAGACACTCATCGGAATTGCTGTAAAAGTTGCATTCTTTGTGATGATGTCCCACGCATGCGCATGCGCAACAGGTTTTGATAAGATAGTAATTAATGATTTGGTTTTGTGTTGATTACAATGTAAAGCTTTTACTTTAATGTTCTCAGCTTTGTTAGAATGTATTGTATACTAATTAAACTAATTTAATATACTTGACATCTTGAAATTTTAGTTTTTGTTAATTTTATTATTTCTTCAAAGGATGTCTTTATTTCATGATTCGGATGGTGTGAATAGGGGTTGTGGGTTCAATCCTAACTTGAGACAAATATTTTTGTGATTGCAGGTTTTTGGCTCAAGCAAAAAAGCAAATTTGTATTTTTCATTTGTGCAAGAGATATTTTGCTTTCTGAAAACGTAAGCACAATATAGGAACAAAAACAGTGTTATTAAAAAATGGGCCACTAAGGCAATCAACTAGTTCACACGTGTTATAAATATCTTCATTACCATAAAATAACTAAAAACGCTAAAAATATTCAAAAATGTATTTTTTAAAACGAGTTCACAGCGTTTCCATTTATCTTCCATATAAAAGACATCAACGCGCTAATCGTGCAACTCATTTTGTTAGTTCACGAGTCAAGGCCAGGAGTTTCTCCACTTTCTTATTTTGAATTGCAAATTTTAATAATATGAATCAATTAATATAATCTGTCATTATTGTTCTTAATTCTTATGGATATATATCAATCATATGATTAACTCATTTCATTGGCACCTTTTTATATCAAATCGTTTGTTCTACCGAAAATATTCAGGATTTCGTATCTCATAAAACATAAACATAACATCACGCCTGTATTCCCCGAAGGGGTAAGCAGAGATGCACATATAGTACACCCACATTTTGCCAGTAATGTTTTTTTTACCATACCTATATATATTTAACTAAAACAATACATTTTAGTTAAATATAGGTATTTAACTAAACAGTTTTAACTAACTTCTCTGAGTCAAACATCAACCTTATTTATTTCTTAACAGACCCATTGACTTCCGATTTTAGAACCATCTGTAGTGTGACGAGTCGAGGCTTTTTTATTCAACGGCTGTGCAATGAGATAAATCAGTTATATCGCTCCGACAAACCTCTCTCTTCTATGTGAATCATGGTTTTTTATACCTAAATACCTGACCACATTAAGGTTTCACTTGTTGAAGACTATCTCTAAAGTAGATTGTAGATATTAATATCAATAGCCGTTATATTCACAACGTTATGCTATTAATATTCGTTAAATTTATAACGTTATATTTTTTACATGTACTAGCAGTTACATTTAAACATAACTGGTGATATATGGGTGTTATTCTACCCCTTCGGGGAACATAGGTAAAGAATGTGGCCCCACATTTGTAATTTCTTCTGTATCGTGGGTGCGATTCACAAACATGAAATATCACATACACAGACACCCAGACTCGGGACAAACATCTGCGGATCACATAAATTCTTGTCCCGTGCGGGAATCGAACCCACAACCCTTAGCGCAGCAGTCCAATCGCTTAGTCACTGCGCCAATTAGGTCGTTATTATAGCAGCTACAATGTGTCTCTTTCCAAAACTTTTTTACGATATTTTCTGTAAGAACTTACTATGTACATACATACAGAATACTCTATCTATCTATCTATCTATGTCCGATAGTAAATTCAATTCACCTATATTTGTGCTAAAGTGTGAACTTAGCTGACGTTTTCGTAAGTTATTTAATGAAAACAAGAGTGAACGTGACGTCACGAGTTGAGTAAACTCGCCCAGTTGGCGAAGTCGGGTAAAAAATGTTTGGCTGTGAGGAAGATAGATTGTTTATAAAAAAAAACAATTATTCATTTGAATTGAGAACCCAAACCTATTTCGAAGGCGATTATAATAAAAAAAACCAAGTACATACGTTATAAGAAATGTGGCTGTCACCGGTTTTAAAAAAGAACTGCTTAATGTCATAAATATTTAATCTAAATGTATTAAACAATAGTTTTATGTGTTATACGATACGCAGAACATCCACCGAGAAACCAGAGAAGATCAAATCCATACGCCTACCTACCTAGTTAGTATTAGTACCAAAAGGTAGTGCCAACATCAAGCCAACATTGTTCAGCATTCCCCTTTGTTGGTAACTAGTTATCGTAATCTACTTTCTACAGAATATTGCGGCGTTTCAACTTGACCCGCTTAACGGATCTAAATTAACATCTGTAATCCATCATAACACTTTAAAATTACTTAAATTACTGCTATTATACCAATTTTGTTTAATGTCTCACTTTTATCGCGAATGTCAGGATTTTGACCATTTTACTTTTTACGAATGTCGTGCGCCGAGAATATAAAGGCACACTTACATTTGCCGGTAAATCTTTGCCGTATAACCGTTTTTTTTGCCGGAAGGACCGTACGGGCCGTCCGTACACGGGAGACCTTTACAAAAACGTCGCCCCACACTAGGACTTTCTCCTGTGTCGTGGGTGCGTTTCACAAACATGAAATATCACAGACAAAAACAACCAAACTCGGGACGAACATCTGTGGTTCGCATTAAGTTTTGCCCCTTGCGGGAATCGAACCCGCAACCCTTAGATACTGCGCTTGCGCGTACGGAGTTATGGAGCAATTCGCGTCGCTGTGATACAATAAAATTCCGAAAACATTATAAATAAAATATGATATAGGTATATTCTTTTATGATTCATTTCGTTACGGGTTCCAAGACAGACGAGTCATTTCTCTGGAACGCCTCGAGTTTCATTGCCTCGGTGGTTATCATTGTAGATCCTGACTTACATGAGTTGCAATGATGGGCACGAGTGGTTGGCTTGTCCAAAAAAAAACTATAAATATAAGGGTCAAGTTATAACGAAAATACAGCAGTAGAGTCACATAACTGTTTCAATTGGCCTTAAGTTGTCCAGCAAGAGTTGCATTTGTGAATTCGAAGCCTTGTGAAGTCGAAACCAATATATTTACTAGTGGGTTGTGTGACTGCCTCGTTGGTCTAGTGTAGTCAGTAGTAGTAGTAGTGTTGGTCAGTAGCAGCACGGAGTCTGCATTTGTGCCCGGTTGATGGCAATAGGCTCGCCCCCTATTACATTGGGACCTAAAACATAACTGGCGAAATGTGGGTGTACTATATGTGCACCTCTGCCTACCCTTTCGGGGAATACAGGCGTGATGTTATGTTATGTTATGAGTTGTGTGTCAATGAATTGTAAAGCTGTGTGTGATATTTGTATAATCAATTAACACGTGTATTTATGTTAGCAGATCTTTAAACGCGATGTGTGACTTTCACAATTGGTTGCAAATTATATATTTCTATGGACATTACACATACAACATGTTAACTTACTATTTTATCATTTCTATGTTATTTTATAGACAGTATAATATAAAAGACTGTGAAGTTGGCGGTTGCTAAGCGCGACTGTTGACCATGCCGTTTTGACTTCGAATCCTGGGTCAGGCAAAGTTACTGGGTTATTCCAATAGGTAATTCTTAGGAGCAACATGGAGCCTGGATTTATGCCCGATTCATGGCAATAGACAAAACGCTTGCCTCTTATTATATGGCCTATAAACTATACACTTCTACCTATCTCTTTAAGAAATACGGACGTAATGTTATGTTTAATAAGAAAAGAAATCACAATAAAGTTACTCTTACATACAAATTCCACTAGAAATGCATAATAAACTTGACAAAACTCGACGAAAGCCGCCGAAAGACTACAAGCCGTGAGAATGCGCAGATAGTAACAAACGTACATTATTATATGTATCATTATCATTCGTCCAGCCCCCTTACCATGAAGTCTTAAAGCAGGACAGTATACGATGTGGGAGCGAGACGCTGCAACGTGCAGTATATAGCGGTGTCTCGCTTACACAATGTAAACTGTCCTGCGTCAAGAGTTCATGGTACCTGGCAGTTGTCTAGTCCGCGCAATAAACTCACTGTATTACGTTACTATTACGTTGGGGAAAGTGTCATTGATATGTTAAAACGGTGAAATAAAGAATACTTCACCGTTCCGCTGGCTGAGCCACAGCGTAGATGAATTAGTTGGTTGTGTTATTATCTAATGAGTTGGCAGCGTGGTTCAGAGGATGGTAGGCTGGATGTAGATGGTAAAGTCTATGGGTTTCTTAAATCTTGACGATAATTATTGTGGTTTATTCAATGCTTTATCTTTTCTTCTTTATTCTATGAAACTAATCGTAAATTGGTGATCGGTTGAATGGCATTATTTTTGCCCTTTTTGGGACTAATCATCAGCAGCTTTTATGTGACCCACAGCTGGGCATAAAGCTCCACCCTTAAACGCCACTAGGACTCATACTTTGGTATACAATCTGGCAAAATGTTGGTATGAAACTATAGCAAATCCTGCATAAATATTTATGATTTTATCAAGTTATAATAATACCTAGGTAACTACCACAAAACGGCTGATCATCTACGGAAAGATACAATTTAAAGTAAATAAACAATTCATAAAATAGAAACGAATAAAGACAAATGGTTGGTGAACGCTGTAAATTTCATAATTAATCTTTCTGCGCAGTGTTTTTGCGCATAGAAAGTTAAGTTAAGTATCAATGAATTATTGCGCAATTAATATTTTTATTATGCATCGCTTTTTCGCCAGTTATGCAAAATTGCAGGCCATTGACATTTCTAGAAAAACATATGACCATAATAAAATTTAGGTATTATTTATTTACCAGGCTGCCTCGTTGGTCTAGTGGTCGCTAAGCGCGACTGCTGAGCACGAGGTCCTGGGTTCGAATCCCGGGTTGGGCAAAGTGTTTGAGTTTTTCCATTAGGTAATTCCCAGTAGCAGCACGGAGTCTGGATTTGTGCCCGGTTGATGGCAATAGGCTCGCCCCCTATTACATTGGGACCCAAAACATAACTGGTAAAATGTGGGTGTACTATGTGCACCTCTGCCTACCCCTTCGGGGAATACAGGCGTGATGTTATGTTATTACTTACCATGTTAATTTGTAAAAGTGCTTTCTTCCTGTTGTTATGACAACGAATGACTGGTTATATAACAGTTGACGTTAATTAGTAGAATGATTAATTCATAATCATGAAAATGTTAAATTCTCAGAATAATGCACAGAATATATTACTGCAAATAAAAAAAAATGATCACTATGACAACCGGTGGTTGCAAATGGCATGTAGCCGGAAACTTGCCATTTGCATCCAGAAAAACAATACTGTCGATTGAGTACTGATTATATAGTCGTTGTAATTTAAATACATCATCATCATCAGCTTTTAATTGACCCACTGCTGGGCAAGCACAATTTACACAAATACACAAGTCTAATTTTAAATCAAACATGGTAGATAGTCATACTGTTAGTTTTAGTCTGTGTCGCCTGCGCGCGCGCCGCTCTGGTTTAGAAAGTGAACTCTTTACGCAGACTTCCTACGGTAACGTTTACATTATATACCTGATACCGATCTGGTTCAGGATTACTCCGCATTCCGTAACTGAACTGCTAATAATTATACTAATCCGTATTTGTAACTGTTTGATATGGGAACTGCTTCTGAGTACTTGAAATACTGTTACTATGCCAGTGTACCTAGTCTTACAATTTCGCCAGTTATGTTTTTAGGTCCCAATGTAATAGGTGGCAAGTCTATTGCCATCAACTGGGCACAAATCCAGACACCGTGCTGCTACTGAGAATTATCTAATGAAAAAACCCAGTAATACTTAACCCGACTCGGGATTCGAACCGTTATGTTATGTTTATCATGGTGCCACACTATACACGTAGAGCCAAAAATCTAATATCATCCGCATCTACAATCATAACACTTGTTTATAAAGGTCACGCATCTGTTCCCTCATTGTAACAATGATTGGTAGCCGCATTAGCATACAAAGCCTCGCCTTGCCGCGTCTGGTACTGGTATGATTGAAGTGTCAAATAGCTTATCATCATTGTATCCGCGGAATTGTTCCACTCCTCACAGCGCCACACATCCGTGACAGTCAAGGTTAGGTTTTGAGGGGTGATGTATAAGCCATTCTACTTTAATAACTTTCGTGAGTGTTACCCATATTATTTACTGTATATTCCGGTTATACTCACGGGTGTATTCGGGAATGCCCGACTAGTATCGAACTCAAACGGAGCCCTTATGAGCTGGTTACGCGGCAGAGTCGCGAGCCGGCGCAGCGGCATGTGGAGCGTTGCGCGCGCAGTTCGGCTGTTTGTACTCGTAATACACTTGTGAGTACAACCGGAATATACAGTAGATAATGATGTATAAACCATTTAAAATATTTAAACCTCTGAGGAAATGATTTTATAACAATGGTAGTATGAATTAAAATGAAAGAGCGAATTCAACCTATCACGACATAAAAGTAGGTGTTCTTTTAGAAGATAATGGGAGGTCTTCACGCTGATGAAAGTAAAAGGAGCCGGTGATCGTGAGTGTCGATAGAGCTTTAACGTTAGGTTTCGCTTATAGTACTTATTTGTGTACTAAGTTACAACTAAGGTACAATCGTAGACAAGTTATGAGTTTTATACTAAGATTATTTGAAGATAATCTTAAAAATTGCCAACCACCCCTTTACCATGAACCGTTAAAGCTGGGTAGTTTACGATATGGAAGCCACCGCTACGTGAAGTGTAACGCGGAGTTTCGCTTCCACATAAACTATACTGCTTTAAGAGTACATGGTAAGGGGGCAGTACCTGGCAAGTCTCATTGAGAAGCTTCGTTTCTCGTAGTTGTAAAAAATCCCGGAGTCATAGCGGAGTGGTATGACCGTTGGACTGCCATGTCAAAGATCAAACGTTCAAACACCGGTACGCACCAATTTATTTTCGTATTCATTTGCGTAATATAAATTAGTTATCAGTTGCTAAACGATGAGGAATAACATCGTGAGGAAACCAGCACACCTGAGAGATTTTACAACGGTGTGTAATGCCATGTCAGAAGCCTACAGGCAGTTCAAACTCTGACACCAGGTTATTCATCAACCATACGATAAGAATCCCGGAATATATTATTTTGTATCACACATTTGGGAAATTAATATCTAACTTTCAGTACCGTTTATATTTGTGTATATATAACTCATTTCCCTTTAAACTATTAGTTTTCAAGGGCAAATACAAGTCGGAAACTCCAAAACACAAACTTCAAATATAAGCTTCATTAAACTAAGCAAACACTGCTTAATCTGATATGTAAAACAATAGCTTAACGCTGATGACTCGAGATAAACACTGATCTTAATTGTACCGATTTTGAGGTCGATTAGCCTAAACATGTATTGTACTCGTATGCCCAAGGTTTAGGATGCCGGCAAATGTATATCTGAATATATATTTTTTTATTTTGTTTGCTATCTCTGTATTTAGGGATCTTAGGAAGTATTTTGCATGCTCGGTTATTTTGGCCAAGGTAGAGAAATTAGTCGAGGTTGGTCGGAGATGGTTTCTATTCTGTAATTGATTTGTATAGGCTGATACGGCCTGCGGCTGTTTAAGTATTCATGATACTTAATAATATTGACTGATTAATTTACACTTCTTTCGTACTTATAAAAAAATATTGTAAAAAAAATAAAAACTGCCGTCAAAAACGGGAACTCAACCCACGGATTGGAGAAGGTCGCAGGTTCGAGTCCCACTCGTGTTCATAATTTTTCTTTCCTATATCAATTTAGAATCTTATTACCTAGTTTTAAGAGGCACGTTTCCTATACATTGTAACTACAACCTGTTTTGATGAACACCATCGCGTTTCTCATGCCGTAAATCACAATAATTGCAATGGCTAATTAATCTCTCCGTACAGAGATGTCATGGGGCTTATAATTATGCAATTAATAGCAGTAGTGACACCGAGACGAGTCGGTAGCACGGTAAGGTTACGTACTCACTGCGTGGAAAATCATGAATTGTCTTTTGGAAGAAAGTTATTAAGTTTTTGTAGTTTTTAATTGCTTTGATGTTTGTTAGTGACATTTTAGTGGACACAGAGAGAGTTTTGCTAGGTTTTTATTTATACTTCCTACTTAATATTGTAAACGCGTTTGTGACGATGGATGTTTCCTCTTTGACGCAAAAACTACTTGACGGATTTTGACAAAACTATACGGAAACATAGTATAAGTATACATGTAAATAATGTAGGCTGTAACTTATAACGATACAAGCTGCAATTAGAGATGCTAAAACAAGGGTGAAACCCCGGGGCACATCTTGTATTCAATAGTCATTATTTAGAGATGTGACAAGTAGATTTTGTTTTGAGGTTTAATAATTTAATGTTTTGTACAAACAAAACAAAAGGAAGCGTTGTGTTTTTAAATTGTCCCACAGCCCTCTTACTCGTTTCTACATCGCAGACGACCTGATTAGCGCAGTGGCTAAGCGATTGGACTGCTGCGCTAAGGGTTGCGGGTTCGATTCCCGCACGGGGCAAAACTTTGTGCGAACCACAGATGTTTGTCCCGAGTCTGGGTGTTAGTGTTTGTGAATATTTCATGTTTGCGAAACGCACCTACGATACAGGAGAAATTCCTAGTGTGGCGCGACGTTTTTTTTTTTTTTTAAAAATCTGTCCTGCTTTAAGAGTTCATGGTAAGGGGGCTACAACAAAAATAGAATATAATTTTATTACGTTTAAAGTTTCCTTCTTTTTAAACATGACTGTACTTTATAATGCGTGCCAAATATGACATTCGTTCCGTTGACAACTTTTACTCAAACTCGAGTTATTTATGCAATTGGTAAACTGGTTTGTGGTAACAGAAACATGATTTTGTTATCTACAAAGGGAAGTAAAAACATTGTCAATGACGTTACAATTGTTTGTATATTATTATTATCACGCTTGTCATCTTTTGACGACCTGATTAGCGCAGTGGCTAAGTCTTTGGACTGCTGCGCTAAGGGTTGCGGGTTCGATTCCCGCACGGGGCAAACCTTTGTGCGACCCACAAATGTTTGTCATGAGTCTGGATGTTTGTGTATGTGATATTTCATGTTTGTGAAACGCACCCACGACACAGGAGAAATTCCTAGTGTGGGGCGACGTTTTATTAAAAAAAAAACAACACCTATTTTTTTATATGTATGGATGTTATAGGATACTTACTAAGCGTATAATTTCCCACTTTCGCCGCAGCAAGTCTTTATTTGGCATGCCATTCAATACCCGTTCACTATCATTGACTTTTTTTAGTCATTGAAAGTATAAATTCACTTACGATTTTGTTTAGAAACTCTCTTTGTATTAGTTTAAAGCAAAACAATGTTTATAAAGGTGATTGCCTTCGTTATAGTTGCAAATGCTGTAATAATGACCGCTGAGCGTGACGTTTTGGGTTCCTATCCCGGGTCAGACAAAGTGTTATTTGGTATTTCGATCAGGTACTTCTTGGTAGCAGCACGGAGTAATATATTACCGGTTCATGGCAATAGGCTCGCTCACTATTATAACAGGACTGGCTAGGCGCTATACACCTCTACCTACAATAAGATAATGATGATGACATCCTAGCCGATTTCGACCACGACTGCTTCAGTTCTGTTTCATTAAGAAGATTGGTTACATATGCGTAAAGTAAAGGTGACGTTATTAAAATACTTAGCGACTTCGTGAGTTCCACCACCACGCGCTAGGTGATGCAGATTCGATTCACTACTCGAGCTAAATTATTGTGTATCGTAGATATTTATATGGTTAAATTTTAATAAATACTTTAATTCTATCTACAATACATTGGTCATCATCATCATCAGCTGGAAGACGTCCACTGTCCACAAAGGCCTCCCCCTTATGTAAGGGGCGATTGTCATAATTCCCACGCTTGGCCAGCGGCTTGGGAATCGCAGTATCGGTGGTCAAGTTACAGAAGACGCTGCGGCCCATCTTCTGGATTTTCCCTTAGTCGGCTTTTACGACACCCACGGGAGGAAAGGGGGTGGTCAATTCTAGGCCGGATACCACTCGGTACATAACACTACTACTAATACATAGGTACTTATGCAAAACACTGTTGCGTTTGTCACGTCACACTGTTGGCTGTACGTTTTACTTTTTAATAACATATTTAGTTCCTATTGTCCGTGGCATTCGCGGACATTCCGGTTCCGCTGGTTGGTGCACACTGTTATTAGTTTATTACTTGTTTATGACACGCTAGTAATAGAGTTAACTCAAACCTTTTTGTTTATAGCGGCTAAAAGAGACTCTAAAAGTAATTAGGTAAATTCAACTGTAATTGCAACATACAACTTGAAATCTCACAGATATCATTCTTGGCGTGACCTATGATAATCCTGATATATTAATACAGACCTTATAAAAACATACCTACATCCCAGAGGGGTAGGTAGAGACCACGAATTACCATTTGCGACGATCCTGGCATCAGTTTTTTCGCCTCATTCACTTGCATCACAAAAAGAATTAGACAGCTTTTAACACATTTTTGAATGTGATAAAACTATCAGGTATTATTTATGTTTAGACAAAAGGACTTTCTTAGTTTTGTCATAGGGTAAAAATCATTCATAATGTTCCGGCTGGAAACTAAAGGTCCGTAAATAATTCATTATTTATTGAGTTTTACTCCTTGACCTTAATCTTTGGAAATCAATATTAATTTAAAAGTAACACCTACTAATACAAAATCCCATTAACATTTCTGTTAATTATAAAGATGAAGGTATTTCCCATATCAAAATGTTATGATAATTGTATAAGCTATTCACAGTTCTAAACGACACTATCCAGTCGATTAATCAATGGCAGCCATATTCAATTAACATTCGCAGACACAAAATCATCATCAATCTATCAATCGATTAAAATCTGTCAATTTATTACCCATTAAAAATCTTTTAATTCGTGCGTACTGCGGACTTAACTTATTTTGCGGACTAATGGCGCTTCGCTAGCGAATTAAAAAACATCGCCCATTGTCGGACCTGGTAACCGTCTGGTTATTAGGTGCGACAGTGGGCGATGTTTAACTTATAAAAATTGACTGTTTGACTATTGATTAAAATATACCTATCACAATCGTTGTCATGTAAAGAATACAGACATACCAAGAGACGTTTTAGCATCGGTTGTAAGTAAGAATGTAAGTCTGGATTTGTAGTTTTTAGTTTAGAGTTTATCCCTTAAAGCTTTGAGATAACTGGCGAAATATAGGTGTTATACAATACCATGTATACACCGCGTCCGTCAAGTATCTTGCCTATTTCCTTCCCTTTGTCCAGTGACAGATGACTGCCTCGTTGGTTGTTAAGCGCGACTGCTGTGCACGAGGTCCTGGGTTCGAATCCCGGGTCGGGCAGTGTTACTGGGTTTTTCAATTGGGTAATTTTCAGTAGCAGCACGGAGTCTGGATTTGTGCCCGGTTGATGGCAATAGGCTCGCCCCCTATTACATTGGGACCTAAAAACATAACTGGCGAAATGTGGGTGTACTATATGTGCACCTCTGCCAACCCCTTCGGGGAATACAGGCGTGATGTTATTTTATGTTATGTTTGTCCAGTGACCTAGATACAGTAAACATCAATAGTCTATATCCTCGACGGCCAGTGTAAAACCGCTTGTAAGTTAACCACAACAGAAGTAGGCTGACAAAAAAATGTACCATAAAGTTCTGACCGAAACGCTATTTAATATATATCTGGGACAATCCACATTACTATACAAAAATTTGCAACACGACTTACGTAACGAGTATCAGTTGTAATACTTTTCACAGTTTAACGAACGCGTTCCGATTCACGGAAGTGGAATTGTTTTTATTGATACGGTTTTGTATTTAGCGTGGTATGTAGAATGTATCGGCTGGATGCGTGGTAATAGGCTGGCTCTGTGGGACGAATGATAAGGGACAAAATGAGTGGGAGAAAGGACGAACTACGTAGCGAATCCTGCATCGCGCTAGCGAAGTAACAACAGCTTGTGTTTGTAGCTTAGTGATTTCATATACAGGTGAGAAGTGGGGTGTAAAGGCCCACCATGTACACCACTGCCTGGTTGGAAGATCTTCCCTTTTCGTTGGAGGAACTCCACGTCCCTTCCATATATGCTTTGTTTTCAATTTCAATTGTTTATTGTTCTCCATACGTTACTAAAAGTCAACTGTTGCGACAATATTGACGTAAATCACATAAAAGATCGTTCTTCTTGGTATGAGAAGAGGCGTTTCCATGAAGTAGGGTACAACAAAGGAGGTATTCGTTACCTAAGAGGTGTTTTTTCATTACTTTATACGTTCGTTCATATACAGTTCTATCCTCCTATCACACAATCATAATAATAACAGCCTTTAACTGTCCCATTGCAGGGCAAAGGCCTCTTATCGTATAAAGAAGGATTGAGCATTGATCACCACGCTGGCTCACTGCGGGTTGGCGATTCCAGATAATTAAATCCAGGTTTCGTAAAGATGTTTTCCGTCACCGTTAATCAGTGGTATACTAAAAAAGTATTTATAACATTGAAAAAGTCACATTAATACTTGCCCGAGTTTGAACCTGCAGCCTAGTGCATACAAATCCGGTATGTTAACCACTAGGCCACCACGACAGTTATCTTTTCACACAACTATAAAATAATGTTCCATGATGTCTTTTTACACTGTATCAAACTGAGGAACTCGCACAAAACCTCACACGTAATTATATGGCCATCAATACCATATTGTTACATTCGCACATGACTGCACCACGCGCAGAATTCTGCAACAACTCATCGTTTCTCTCAGTGCTTGTACAGTCTAAGAAAATAAAATATACATACATAAAGTCACGCCTGTTTCCCTGAGAGACACGGATTTCCATTTGCTACGATCCTGGCATACTTCTTTTGCTTCATTCACATATACCTAACATATATTTTATTTATACAGTCTAAGAAAATAACAGACTTAGTTTTCGTTAGAAGTGGTACAAGTGTGCTAAAGTATACTGTCAGTTTGGTGTAGAATGGAAGAATCTTGTTAGTTTTCCAATAGGAGTTAGATTAGGTTTTTTTTTCTTTTTTAAAACTACGCCCCACACTAGGAATTTCTCCTGTGTCGTAGGTGCGTTTTACAAACATGAAATATCACATACACAACCACTCAGACTCGGGAAAAACATCTGTGGTTCGCACAAAGTTTTGCCCCGGGCGGGAATCGAACCCGCGACCTTTAGCGCAGCAGTCCAATCACTTAGCCACTGCGCTAATCAGGTCGTCAAATTCTGTTGTAAGAATGCACACTAAAATTTTCTTCTGTAACTGTGGTAAGTACAATGTAACAGAGCAATAGCTTCGCCAGTTATAGGTCTTATTAATTGCCAACAACCCGGCAGAAATCTAGACTCCGTGCTGCTATTGAGAATTATCTAATGGAATGAGAAAAGAAACCACTAACACATAGCCGACCTAGGATTCGAAACCAGGACTTCGTGCTCAAAAGTCGAGCTTAGCAACTACTAGACTAACGAGGCACTTGAACCCTCTCGACAATGTATTTATATAGAAGAAAAACAACCCTAAGATATATCACACTTAAAGAATAAGTGATATCATTTCATTATATCACAAGTAGGTTAACGGTGAACGAAATCATATGAAAAAACACAGCACCGTATTTTGATTGGTCTATAAATCTCAGACGCCGACTGTACCTTGTTACCCGTACTTACCAGCGGATGGTAATATTCAGTGAAAGTGTTAAGAATGCTGTTACCGACGAATTGATGTAATTAGACGAGCTGATATCTTCCGATGACAGTCAATGAGAGGTTACGATCAATTGAAATTGTTACGTGACGTATTTAGATTGTAATTCTGATGGAATTTGTCGGTTCTCAGCTTACTAGTGTCAATTTATGACTAGTGAGATTGCAAGATTTAATTCTGGAATTAATAAGATATTAAGTGGAGTACCTTGGGGGAGGCCGACGAAGAAGTCTGCTCCGATAAATTATTTTATGATTAATTTCTTTGCGAGTTCCAAAACAGTCCACTTATTTCTCTGGGTCGCCTCGAGCTTGATTTCCTCGATGGTTCTCAATGGATACCATTGTAGATCCTGGTTTACAGGAGTTACAATAACGGGCACGAGTAGAAGACTTGTAAAAAAAAGAAGTCTTTGCTCAGCTGTTGTGCATTTTATTTATACACAATTTATTGTACAAACCCTTAGGGTTGACGAGGTGAGATGTGATAGAAAAGCCACTTAAACCGTCAATATCCGTACAATGGCAGCCATGTGATATAACAGCATCACTTCAAACAATACACGTATCATAGCGGCAATTTACCTTTTTATATACTCTTTTGTTTGACAATAGTGCGTTTAGTCGAGCTGTCATTGCCTTTTGTGGTAAGAAACTAGTGTTGTCAAATTAATCTGTAGTGACATATTGACGTATAGTCTAGTCTACGGTTTATGGAGAACAATAGGCGAGTAATCGTCACGGTTGACGCAAGATTTTAGCTAATTAGTCAAGGTTGGTTTTATGGTGCTTATGTATTTGCATCATTACATATACCTCTACATATAATACATACATGAAAGTATGCCTATACCAGGCATTCTTTCAAAGCGTGAAATATTTTACTTTTTTAGTAGTCTACACATTATTCACTGCTTATCGTAGATCCTATGAGCTGGCGAAATTATTACCACATAAAAAACCTTCGCCCCACGCTAGGATTTCTCATGTATCGTGAGTGCGTTTTTCAAATATCAAACACCACAGACACAATCACCCAGACTCGCGATAAATTATTGCGGATCACTCAAATGTACCTTACGGGAATCGAACCTGTGATCTTTAGCGCAGCAGTCCAATCGCTCATCCACTGCGCTAATCACGTTGTTTTATTGGACCTTCAATATGCTCCCAACTTATTACTTAGGAACTTATAACATAACTGGCACTATTACACACCTCTGTCTACCCTTCGGGGAATACAGGCGTGATGGTATGTTATTGAACCACAGATAATACAATTAAAAACTTGATAATAAATATTCATAACCTACAAATATAATCAACTCAACAATATAATTTATGGTCTATCTATTATCGTTTTGAATAAATAATTTAAATCTCTGAATGAATGAAATAACTTCATCTCTCACAGCTGTTTCTTTAAAAGGCTTTACTGCTTAATCTGACGAAAGCTTTAGATTAAGCATTTTAATTTAAATGTATACCTAGAATTTAAATAACAGGTTTGCTCCGTGTGAACTAAATTCTTTATTTTATTTTATTTTTTCCTTAAGGCTTGATTAAGATTAAGATATAGTCCCGGTGGCTCAGTTGCTTACATACTAGGTTCATAGATACAATTTTGGAATATAAACAAAATAACTTCGTGGCGCGATCCTATTTATGACAATGTGAGTAAAACAAAGTTTGCTCTTTTTTAGTCACTCACGGAAATAACTGACCATAACGACGATATATGTCACAGTGGCAAAGCGATTAGACAGCTGCGCTAAGGGTTGCGGATTCGATTCCTGCACGGGACAAAAATTGTGTGATCGACACATGTTTGACCCGAGTCTGGGTTTTTATGTCTGTGATATTTCATGTTTGTAAAACGCATCCCCGATACAGGAGAAATTCCAAGTATGGGGACGACGTTTTAAAAATTACCAGGCAGTGGATTCGCCTTCTATGGAGGTTATAGGTAGGTAGGTATAGTCTTTATTTATCGTTTAGATTACATCACTGTTACAAACAAATGCCCTACAAAACCGTTTAAACGGTTTGACTGTAGGAACTAAAGTCACTAACTTAAATATAATTATAACATTATAACATGCGGACGCTGGTATCTTACACTTGACAGTTTATAAAAAATTATATATAACTATTCATACATATTATTATATCGGACACTTCACCTATACTATAAATTTCACATAATATATTATATACACACGGAGTTGCAGATGGACACATAGTATCTTGGAAATACATGCTTAAATTCTACTTGTTCAATTTGTTACAGATTAGGTATATAAACTAGTTAACTAAATTATACTATTTAACAGGAAGTTTTTCAATGCTTTGGAAAATTTATATTTTTTGGGTTCATTTCTAATATCTGCTGGTAGTTTGTTGTGCAAGTATGGTATGCGTTTGTCTATAGTTCTGTCCCCATAGTAGTTAATTACTCTGGGGACCTCAAACTTACCAGCTGATATTGTCCTAGTAGTATGGTTGTGTGCTACTAGTTTGTATCGCTTCCAACTGCCGTGTGTGTTTGTGAGAAGTTATCTGTGCAGCGTTCTATGAGTGATTGACAGTAGGGGTAAGCCGATTTCCTCTGCCTACCCCTACATGGAATACAGGCGTAATTATATACATATTACGTCATTAATAAAATCAGTGACTTCAGTTTCTAGTGTTGACAGCACTTTTACTGTCTTAATTAGTGCTTGCATTCCTCTGCATGTACAACTAATGATATGCAAATTAATTTATTGGCATTACAGAGTATTTCCAATTGATCTGTTTCATAGTTGATTGCCTCGGCAAATACATTCTGTGGAAAAAACCCTGAATATTGTGGCGTAGGACTTTTAGTGGTTACGATAGGTTAGTCTATATAACTTGGAGTTACCTATATATTTGTGCCGAGTGGTATCCGGCCTAGAATCGACCACCCCCTTTCCTCCCGTGGGTGTCGTAAGAGGCGGCTAAGGGAAATCCAGAAGATGGGCAGCAGCGTCTTCTGTAACTTCGCCACCAATACTGCGATCCCCAAGCCGCTTGCCAAGCGTAGGGATTTTGGCAACCGAATGTTATATGATCATTAAAGTAAATATATACTATGAAGCTACAATTCTCCTTAAGGTGTCATTAGTGCCTAGAAATCGGTCACCCATCCAAGACTAGGACCGGCAAAAGACAGCTTAACATCTTAGAATCCCTCTGACAACCATGAGCCACCGCTGCACCGCCTCTGATACAAATTAAAACAATTTGTATCAGAGTTACATCACGGTACGTCGCTCCACATAGCATCTAGGCTCGTGTGGTCATAGAAAGCGCATTGCACCGCATACCTGCGCCCGCGCCGGGTCGCCGTCTCTTGATAATTGATCAATCGCTTATTGGTGCGTATAAGTAAGGACAATCAATTGATGCGATCATTTGCGTTGTTATGTGAAGCCGATTAGTTCTTATTGTCCTAATTTCCTGAGTTACATCAAGTTATGTGTTAGTTAGATAGACTAAGGACTTTGGTATTTACATATATATATATGGTATTTACATACATACTCATAGCTAATTGGTTATCGCACCGATCAGTCGATCCGCGAGTTTATTCTGAGCTCGCCGCGGTCAGTCTTGTGATGGGTGATCGTTTCTACATTTGGAGACCCCTCTGTGCTTCGGAAGGCACGTTAAGCCTAACACCTGATCTCTCTCCGGTTGAGTCGGTCAACCGTCCATCGGACTGTGAGAGTGAGGGAACAGGGAGTGCATTTGTTTCTGCGCGAATACTTGTGCACTATAATATTTCTTGCATAGTTGGCTGGTCTCAGATGAGATAAACCGACGTGGCCGAAATTCGGTCAGGAGAAGGTCCTATGCTGCCTTAATTAGAGATGTACCGTCAATAGACTTGTGACATTTCATAAGACTTATTACTATAATGTAAGCGAGATGTGTCGGAATAAGTAGAGTATCACCTACCCCTTAAGGGAATTCAGGTGAGTTTAGATACCTACACAATACATTAAAAATAAGTTAATATTAAAAATATATTTTTAACCCTAGTTTTTAAATTAATAGTAGATACCTTTTTAAATCAAAACCTATTTAAGTATGAAAAATTTTATTTCAATCGGATGTCAAAAAGTGGTTCTAACAGAATAAGTAGACAACAAAAAGTAAGGAGGAACAATTATTATTTGGTATGTTTCTCACTTTCATCATTAATTAGAATAGAAGAGAAGAGTTTAATTTACTCCTAAAGAGACCGCTTTTAATAAATTAATAACTGATACATTAATCCACCCATAAATCGTCATCGCAGATTAAAAATATGCAAATATGTTCTTAATCACTCTTCTCAATTTCATTAATTAATTCATAGAGCACTAATTAAGTACCAGGGTCCCATAAAAGTGTAGAGATGGGATGAAAAGGAAAGTTGTGGTGTATTTTGATAGCGAAAGTTTGAGTGGCAGATTTATTGATACTTTGAGACTGATTTTATGTGTGTTGATCTCACTAGCTTGATGCGCGAAGCTAGGTAATAAGTTTATTATTAGGTTCAAATTGTGATGTTTTTTTTTTTTTTTTTTTTTTTATAAAAAAACGTCGCCCCACACTAGGAATTTCTCCTGTATCGTAGGTGCGTTTCACAAACATGATATATTCACATACACTAACACCCAGACTCGGGACAAATATCTGTGGTTCGCACAAAGTTTTGCCCCGTGCGGGAATCGAACCCGCAACCCTTAGCGCAGCAGTCCAATCACTTAGCCACTGCGCTAATCAGGTCAGTCAGTTTTAGTACTTCCTTAAGAGTTTTGAAGGTATTTTAGGTAATTTTCTCTACGAAACTGTACATTATAGGTACATCAAAATTTTTATGCTTATTCTTCGGCATGAGCTAATTGTGTGAAATATTAAACTGGGCATACTGTGGTGTGTGGCCAGTTAAAATTGACCGGTGGCAATTGACCATGCAGGCTGCTTCGAAAGTATTTAGGTACTAGCTGTTGCCCGCGACTTCGTCCGCGTGAATATCAGGTAAAAACACCAGTAGACTATAATCAGATTTTGTAAGTAAGTGGAAAACACTACAAATTACTTACCGAATGGAATATACATAGTATTTTAATGATAAAGGTATATTTCAAATTAAGATGGGGCTAGTTTACTTTTTATATACCGATTTTGTATGATCGGTAAATATTGAGTGACTAACAGGAAAGTTATTGACACGATTTGTTGGCTTATAAGGAATTTCAATTTTAAATGTATCTTTATTTTACTGTATCTATGTACTACATTGACAGCATGCATTTCTCTGAACTACGGTTGTAGTTTTGTCTTCAGCAGACAACATTTACAGAGAGTGTGGACTGGTAACTCAGAAGCGACCGTCATACAGTAATCCGTGTAAAAATCAGCTGGTTTCTAGGCCTTAATTAAGTCTACCTCTGCGTGTGCTAATGGTGATAGTTTGTATGCCAAAATGCGCCAAGCGCTTGTTTTGAAATTTATTGTAGCCGAAATTTAAACGAACTGCTCATGTCCGTCACCCATAGGTTGGGCCTGTGGGCGACGAACTTGGGCAGTTCGATGCTCAAACGGAAAAAGCGGTTTTAAGGGACATAAGGCACGTAGGCCGTACCTACGTGGTGAGCGCGACCAATCGCGAAGAGGGGAGTCAGAATTTGTTTAAAGAGATGGTGTAGCATACGCGGATCGCGAGTCCCTCAACCTAAGGTTGTTAGGCGGATACCCTGAGGTTTTAGTTAGTATAAGAGACCGGCATAACCCTCCGTCCGCTCATGGTGGAGGAAGTCCATGAGGATTTCCCCAGCAACAAAAATACTTTGATAATTGTGTGGAACTTAGAATTTGACTGCCTTATTGGTCTAGTGTTCGTAAAATGCGACTGCTGAGCGGGAGTTCCGTGTGTTTGTTTACCAGATCGGAAAGAGTGATTGGTTTTTCCACTAATTCTCGGTGGCAGTACCGACTTTAAATTTGTGCCCGGTTAATGAAAATTTATGTCTATGATGATTATCTACAAAAGGATAACTTTGAGGTGGATCACAGACCTTTAACTTGACGATGTTTGCCTACAGTCCATTTTCTGCTAGAGAGTTAAAACATATAAACCAATAAAATTAAAAATATTATGTTGTTTGAATTAGCAAATATCTTGCCGAACGCGGGAATCACACTATTAAATCATATCTTTACCAACTTATCCAAGAACGTGAAATAATGAGCAGAATTCTATATACCCCGTCTAAATATTACTATTTATTGAGATTTATGTATATCCAGTGTATGAAGTGAAATATATGTATAAAGAAAGTTTTTACAGAGCATTTAAGTCAGAAAATATTTCTCTAAAATCACCGACGAACAGGAATGTGCCGAGCCATCACATGATTGTTGTTCCTGCTTAGTTCTGTCTAAAACTTTCACTATGTGGTATTGTACATTTTTACTATAATTATGACTACATTTCAGCAAATTTCTCTTAAAACTATTGCGTAACTCTCCAAGAACAGACGTTTTATTGCTTCGAATTGATGTGTATCTAGAGTATGGCGAGCGCTTATATTTTGTCATCTAAGGGAGAGAGAGGTAGTAATTCCGGAAGACAATTTTGCCACCGTTATTTGTTTCCTAACCTCTGCAAGAATGCCAGTGGTAATAAATGTTTTCCCTGTTCCACCAGGAGCATCCAAGAAAAACATTTTACCCTGGCCGAGCCGAACCCTTTCAAGGACAATATTATAAATCTGTGCTTGCTCTGATGTCTCCTTCAATAGTATGTCTTAAAGCCCATGAAATATCCTCAGAGAGATGACGCCAATATTTTTCCCGCAACAAAACCGGGTTTGCAATACCGCGACTTGGGCTATCAGTAACGCTAGCCTCCAGGAGAGTGTTGTCCCAGTGTTGGTCACCGTCAAGAAGATTTCGTGCTACGCAGGCTGCACGAAATGTCGGATACTCCATACCATCAACTGTCCTTAAGAATGCAAATGACGTTGGCCCCTATACGATGTGAAGCAATAGCCGCAAATAATAGCACTCGGCATTATTTGGATGCACAGTGTAAATCCTTCCCAATGCAGTGTCCATAAAGATTCCCGGAAACCCTTCGACAATACGACCACGTCGATGTCGATTAAATACACCTCTTTGCTTGTCGTATGTATAGTACGACGGCACCTCATCATACGTAAGTGACTTAGCAAAAAAATCAACTTCACAGAGACGTAAAAATGCCAAGAGTCGTCTGTTGGAATCGTAGATAATACCTGACGTCACCCTTAAGACGTAAATACTAAAAGGGAACTTGAAATTTGATGGATGCGAGCAGTGACACGGTGGCTCAGTTGGCAGAGCGGCGCTACGGTACGGCGACTGTCGCGGGTTTGAGTCCCGCTGGTGTCCATCATTTTTCAAGTTTCCCTTAATCAATTTAAAAATGCGCTGGCCATTCTCAAAATGGACGTCCATGAATTCATGACCTCTGGATGCCGATCTTGTATAGAGAACGCCAGCATTCGCCATACTGCTTCTGAAGTACTAATGTAGCGACCAGACTGGTACTTGGTCACTTCATCCCGATCAGTGCTTTGCAAAGCGAACGTTGCCTGGTCACTACCCTTGTTTACGTATTTGCAAATGTATTTAATTGACTCGACGCTGGAACACGATTCAACATTGTTGTGTGTTTCAAACGTCCTAGAAATCACAGGTGAGTATGGAACAACCTATCTGTTGTCAACGTGAAGCGACTGCTTTTGGCTTCAGAATTGTTTGGACATCACTTATTTGAAATGGTGAATTTACAAACTTACTAATGTAGAAAAAAAATAAAAATTTAGAACTATAATTTACTGGAAATTGTTGGTAATAATATTATGTTAAAATATATATTATAATTGTCTTTTTATTGATATTTAAGTCAAAAACATGCAAAAAGAAATTAAAGCTAACGCAAAAAGAAAAACCTTCGGCAAGAATCGATCTCGCTATGCATAACTCGTAGGGCGATCGTTAAACCGCCACGCCACGATGACACATAGCAATATGTTTAAAATAGACGTTTCTATACATGTCATGATTCACTGCTCAGTTCCTTGTGGATATAGCGTGATGATTTCTACTTCAGAAGTTCATCTGTAAGTAATCTGCATAATGCAACTATTGGTTTCGTCTTTTTATCATTCTACGGCAAACATTAGACAAAACAAAGACATAATGCAATATTGCTCAGCCCTCTTTGCAAATGCCGTGATGATATTAAGCATACCGACGCGCCGGCCCCTAAAGAATATATTTGCAAACTTTCAGCGGATTCTATTCAGTAGTTTTTACGTTAATCTAACACATACATACAGACAAACAGACAAACAGACAAAAATTCTAAAAATTATATTTTTGGCTTCAGAAGCGTTCAGACATCCCATTGCACTTATTTTTTTTCAAATATCTTCAATGTACAGTTTTGACTTCGTTACGATTTTATTATATGTATAGATTATAGTACAAGTATGTATATTAATTGCCGTCTCATCTAACATTAGTTTAGTTGTTTACATGTTACTGATAACAAAAATATTTCAATAGCAAACTAAAACAATGGCATGGTAAATGCCGCAGCGTTCCGAATCGCTTCTACCAAGAAGCGTCATTTTATATCAACGATAAAAGCTCTACTAGCACCATTTCTGTGTTGATTGTAAATATTCTTAAGTATTTATTATGCGTTTGATTTTAGACACTAGTAATAAGTGCCTGCATGACTGCCTCGTTGGTCTAGTGGCTGCTATGCGCGACTGCTGAGCACGAGGTCCAGGGTTCGAATCCCGGGTCGGGCAAAGTGTTACTGGGTTTTTCCATTAGGTAATTCTCAGTGGCAGCACGGAGTCTGGATTTGTGCCCGGTCGATGGCAATATCGCCCCGTATTACAACGGGTCCTAAAACATAGCAGGCGAAATGTGGGTGTACTAAATGTGCACCTCTGCCTACTCTTTCGGGGAATACAGGCGTGATGTTATGTACTAAGTATTGATTTACATACTTTTATTGTTATTAACAACAAACCGTGTGTTGTTGCAGTGTATGAGGATGCGACCCGGTGTGTGGTGGAGCGCGGCGGCGCTGACGCTGCTAGCCGTCACCAGCGCCCTGAGGACCGCACAGGTATGTCCCTCTCTACTGATACCATTATACTTGTAGGGACATCTACAATCTACATGCCGAAGGACGCATGACGTTGCCAATCCTGCATCGCGCTAGCGGAGTAATCACATTCGCTAGCTATATAGACAGCCGCCCCGAGTTAAGTAGTGGTCCTGGCTGGAGGCTTTTATTAGGTATCCCCAAAAAATCGGTTAAGCAGTAAGAGTTCCTTCAGAGCTAATTGTGTGAGACACTTTAGAAAAATATATATACGGACGAACTGAAAATTACGATTTAGACAAGATTTTGAGTTTTTATATGTAGAAAAAAGAATTAACTTCATACAAAGATTGATTTGGTTTCATCTCTATATCTTCTTATACGTCATAATTTTTGGAGACTATTATATGTACCGATTGCTCAATTTGTGCTCTACCAACAAAAAATGGTTAATTAAAATCAACTTGTTTAAAACCCAAGACGTCAAGAAAGTCCAAAAATACAATTTAAGCAACATAATAAGAGTTTCAGTTGAAATTCAACCCAGCTAGTCCTTAAAATGGACATGAAACTGGTTGTACAATTAAATAGTTGCGCCACGCCTACGAAGCTTGTATATACAAGTATATTTGTGTATATACATAATGTATAATTGTATATACATTATGTATATACAAGTTGTAACAGTCGAGCTCGGTCAACAACCAAGGTTGTGAGATATTGTTACACGTATCATTTATTCGCGCCGCTACACTCGGAGAATGTATTTTATTACTTACTCAGAATTTTGTGACATTTAGATGTATATAAATAAGAACAAATAAACTGTGTCAATACAATTTGTTTTAATAAAATTGCACCTCATTTGCATAATGATTAACTAGTTTTTAATACTAAGTAAATTAAGTAATTCAATCAAAACTTAGTTTATAAATATTGTAATTTAGTAGCTGGTAAAAGGTAATATCAGCCTTCTCGTGTCAGTACATAATCATCTTAATCATAAGCTGGAAGACGTCCACTGTAGAACAAAGGCCAGTTACCCCCTAATTCCATCAACACAACTTATAAAGAGGGGTTCAAACGAGGTTTTAAACCATATTCAGCCATGAGAAATCAATCAGCTGTTATCACAAACAGTTTACGCCACAGCAACAGTCACCTATTTGTTAATAACTGAACAGCTACCAACCGCTCCACTTACTAATAAAATCTTAGTAAAACCTGTTTCGAACCAGATAATTATCCGTTCGTATGACACAGCTATAGCCTGTATTTATACTGAATAGGCCTCCGATCTAGTAAACAAACAAGTCGGCCATTACTTGGTTTGATACAGTTTATTAAAGAACACCGGCGAGGAAATTGTTGATGAAATTATTAAGCGTCTACGTATGTCACCCTAATAGATACCAATGAAATAATTCACTAAGTTTTATCAAATCAATCATAAGGCCTATCAAAGTCTGGAAAAAAAATCTTCATAATTGAGAGCTTAATTGATTAGATTATTGATGATAATAAATAATCATGGCTTAGTTTTTTTTCTTTCTGGCTTGACTTCATGACTTTTGGATAAGCTAGGGTTAGGGAAGATGAGGATTAAATATTTAAAAAAAAAACGTTTTTTTTTTTATAAGTACCTACCAATGACCTACTCTTACCATGTGATTAATCATATAATATATCTATAACTAACTGCCATAAAGATAGTTGACTAAGATTATTAAATAAATATTTATTTAAGTAGGTTGTATGTACCTACCTATGTTTCATGTGGCCATGTCCATGTGGCAGACCTACTTACATCCGGTTGGACTTAGTAAATACGTAGTCCGTTGATTAGTTTGTATTGAAAATGCATTTCTATCAATATTTTAAGTGATAATTAGGTATTTCTATATTTCTTTTTCGATTAGTCTGTTGATGACAAGACGTAACCTCTAAAACTTCAAACTGAAATATCTTTAATTCCTGACTTCCTATAAAAGTATAACTGAAGACAAATCTGTTCAGAAATTCAAACTCTATACTTTTAGATATTTTTCATAGGCAGACGCAAAAATAAAATGTCAACAAAAATTTGTTTGGGAGTTCGCCGGTGTCCTTTGTTGTAAGTCAATAATTTGACTTTGTTTTGCATTTGTTTTATTAGGCAGTGAAGAATAATTCTTAATTGTACACATAACTTAAAAGTCATCAGAATATACATCAACATAATATGAAACTTGATGTACAAGGGCGAGTTTAACTTACTATTGAGTTTTCTTACAGCAAACCTTTAAGTCATTGAGAGATTTTGGTAATAAAAGAAAACTGTACAACCAAACGGAAAATGAAATAAAACTAAATTACAGGTACTTATCATATAAAATACACATACTTACTTAAAAGAATACACAAATAAATTGACCAAACAATCAACATTAAATTAACCAATCGAATAATTGTACTGAATAAACAATGAACCATATTCTTGTCCGTGTTACGCCATTTCTTCTTTGCATTTGACACGAACGATTTATTTATTTATATATTTTGGTTAACATAAAGTTATTTGGAAGCTTATTTTGATAGTACACATAAAAAAAAAGTACTAAATTACTTTCATAGCTACAATTAACGTGCAGAGATCAAACTCAACTACAGCTGAAAATCAGCGCTGTACCGAGGTATGCTCGTCCTGGTACACGGCTGGGCTTCAGCCACTCTATTAGCAAAATTGGCGTATTAATTAAATATGCATACCCTACCCTGCTTAAGAACAAAATCAACGACCTCACAGAATTATTGATTTAACGTAAAAAATATTGTTATAATGTTTAAAGCAGCAAAAAACGACAAATGAAGAGTGAAATCATAGTTTTCTCAGCAATGACATAATAATAAGTACATAATATCGATTGGCACGGTCATCAAGCGTTACATTGAGAATTAATTTAGCTCGCGTTCGCTCACCCCACTTTCTAGGCGACGCATCTCATGTTTAACTCACAATTAGCTTATAATTAGCGATTAAGATATTACACGCAATTTTTATGCTCTGTTGGTCAACATTTGATAGTGGGTTCTTATGATTTTTATTAGGCTGCGTATAGTTAGCTATCTAGCTAGCTATAGTTTCTATTAATCGTTACCTAACACTGGAAATTACTCCTGTATCAGAGTGCGTTTCACAAACATGAAATATCATAATATACACAAATAGACTCGGGACAAACATCTGCGGATCGCACAATTATTTGTCTCATACGGGAATTTTGCGGGAAAGACGTGGCATGAAATGGCATTGGACAGGGTTTTGTAAAGGAATAATGGGGAGGCCTTTGCCCAGCAGTGGGACACTGAACCGGCTACATAAAAAAAAACGTGAGTCTAACCTGCCACCCTAAGCATGATAGCTTAGCCACTGTCAACCTGCGGGGTTACAATGGCCTGCGTTGCAGGTCAGTATTAGCTACAGCTACCACAGACTGTCAACCTCGCTACCATCTTTGTCCACTAGCCAATCTTTACATTTACTTTACATGTCCTGTAGTCAGTTAATGCCGATACGATGGAAAACGTTATGCTCTAGTGCTTCGAGTTTAAGAGAAATGAGTATGAATAACTCGTAATAGTATATTTAATTATACAAAATATGTAACTCCAAATTAAATAATATGGTGAGTAACGTTTACGCCACAGTCGCGTTAATTTGAACTCGGAAGTTATAAAATTTGCTAACTATTACTTCATATATGTATATAATATAAATTTATTTATCGTTTATCTTCTATATATCACACAAATATTCCGAAAGTTTGTGAGTGTGTTCGTCATCTCCTCATCGATCAGACCAGATCAAGGCCATAACAGGACTTAATATTACCACTGCACTGAGGAAAGCGGGAGACAGAGTATGGGAACAGCTTGTCAGAGACGACAAAGCATTTCAGAACGGACACGACCTTCAGTAAAGAAGAATACGAACAAGAAGAAGAAGCATACATACGGCAGACATGCACTAGCTTATCATACGTACACTCACGGTATGCTATGCAATGCATCGTGCATGTAGCAGTTTCGATAATAGCATGATTTCTAACGCTTCATTACTATGTAATATTGGAAGGAGATGCACAGAATACTGAATGTTACGACAAAAATGTGTGTGATCCTCAGATGTTTGTCCCGAGTCTGGGTGTTAATGTATTTTGGTTTAAGACAATTAAAAAACATAACATAACATCATGCCTGTATTACCCGAAGGGGTAGGCAGAGGTGCACATATAGTACATCCACATTTCGCCAGTTATGTTTTTAGGTCCCAATGTAATAGGGAGCGAGCCTATTGCCATCAACTGGGTACAAATCCAGACTCCGTGCTGCTACTGAGAATTACCTAATGGAAAAACCCAGTAACACTTGCCCGACCGGGGATTCGAACCCAGGACCTTGTGCTCAGCAGTTGCGCTTAGCAACCACTAGATCAACGAGGCAGTAATTCTCATATATATTGTATTTTTAGTATGTGTACTTAAGTTGCCTGCTGATGAAACTATATTCAGTCATATACTGTAGTTTAGCAACGAATGTAATAGAAGATTTAATGATAATTATTTTCTACATTATTAGGAGGTCATCAACATTGATAGCTAAGTTTTATTATAACTAGAAACAGCTTTTAAAGCTTTAAAATCTTTATGGTTTCTTTAGCGGCTGTTTATCGCTTATTTATATAAATATAATTAATTTTAAGATTAATTTTAAACGTTTTCTTAAACGATAATTAAATTATGCTTTGTGATTTGGTCCAACAAAATGATATTAAAAGCGGTAATAAAATAAAATGTATGCTATTACTCGACACTCAATAATTGTATTTGATTGCTTTAACTTGCTAAAAAGTGTGTGTTTTTGTGGAATAACCACTATATGCGGAAAACTCAATGAAATATAATTTTAACTAATGTTAACTTTGTGATATTTTCTTTCTTTCTAATTTTAAGTAGACTAAGTAATAGAAAAGAGGTTAATTTAAATAAGGATAGTAAAAACAGGCAGCAAAGACTATGTTTGATCAATAAAGATAAAAAAATTTCGCCACACTAGGAATTTCTCCTGTATCATAGGTGCGTTCCACAACCATGAAATATCACATACATAAATACCCAGACTGGGGACAAATATCTGCAGAATATTTTTTTTTTGTGCGGAAATGAAACCCGCAACCCTTGAGGAAAGAAGGTAAAAATCAAAAGAATAACCAAGAAGAAGAATCTTCATAGATATAGGTATACGATATAATCCCCGCTTACTAGCAATCTCCAATCTTATACTAGAGACTAGTAACGGGCAATTTGACGGCTATTTTCGTAAGTGAGCCAGAATTATGTCATTAGTTTTAAATGTTTAAAATTGGCCGCTTAGACCCTCGCAGCCTTCGTATCGTGATTTTTGTAATACATCGTTAAAGGATGGAAAATGATGGGCTGTTAAATGTTTGATGGTGTTTAAAATGATCAAACCTTAATAGTTGCATATAATAGTGTATACGACCTAATTAAAATCTCCGCGATACCTTGGTTAATTCTACGTAAAGTTATTTCGATTCTTGGGTGGATCCTTTTACCTTACTAAGTAAGCCCACGACTTCGCATAATAGTATACATAACATCACGCCTGTATTCCCCGAAGGGATAGGCAGAAGTGCACATACAAGCACACCCACATTTCGCCAGTTATGTTTTTAGGTCCCAATGTAATAGGGGGCGAGCCTATTGCCATCAACCGGGCACAAATCCAGACTCCGTGCTGCCACTCAGAATACCTAATGGAAAAACCCAGTAACACTTTGCCCGACCCGGGATTCGAACCCAGGTCCTCGCGCTCAGCAGTCGCGCTTAGCAACCACTAGACCAACGAGGCAGTCCTAATAGTATATATCTTGGCAGACTACGATTTTTTAGACCAATGGGTCTTTACGTAACATTACCTCTATTTTCCAGATGGATAGGCAGCTAACACGGATTCCCACTCGCTACAACATGACATGACAATCAATGACTCACGGCTTTCGCCTTTTCCGATTTCATTATTTTAGTCATACATGCTCTTCAGTTTAGTTCCCAATTGCTTATGTCTTTTGTTCCTTCAATCGTTTTTGCCTCCAGTTTACGGACTTGCTGTAGTGGGGTACTCTCTTCAAAACTGATGAGAGAGATTCAGTCTAATGGTCATATTCAAAGTTGAGCTCCCAAAATAACAGTAAAGTCACTGGACTGGCCCACTGCGAATAAATAATATGGTCGTTGATGTACCTCTTAAACCAGCCCTTCTCCAAAGCATCTTCTAATGGTGAGAATGATTCAGTATAATGATCACGCACAACGTTGAGCTGCCAAAATAACGGTCAAGTCAGCCAGCCTAAGACAATAACGTTACTCGCATTAGTGTCAACGATATTACAAGCTATTATACGGAGTTTAGCACATTTCGCACGCTTCTTCAAGGCTCTGTGTCTTTCCTATTGTTTGACTCACCATGACCTTAGGTCGCGTTGAATTGTTGGTGATGTATGGCGCTAACATGGATAGTGTGATACAGACTGATTGTGCTTCTTCGACGTATAGGTACGAGTCTACTGTCTGATGAAAGCAGGTCATTCCGTTTATGTGATGGGAGACTTTAATGCACATCCCGGTGAATTGTTTGAGAGAGAGCTAGATAATTTCTGTCTTGACCAAAAATGGATTTGTGCTGATGTAACCAAACTTGGACGTGGCTCAAATACTTTTACGTTTATCAGTGACGCTCACGGAAGTCGACGTTGGCTCGACCACTGTTTGGTTACTGAGGCAGCATGGTTAACGGTTGATGAGATCAGGGTGCGTTATGACGTATACTGGTCGGATCATTTTCCGTTAGAGATAAGTTGTAACCTTAATATAAATAGATCTAAGATTATACTTACTAGTCATGATATTAATGTCAACCACAAGGTAAAATGGGGAGAAAGGAATACTAGTCAAAAGAACTATTATTATCAATTATGTACAAATAAATTAAGAGATATAGATTTCCCTTCGCCCTTGAGTGAGTGTTGCGACAAAATGTGTAATATTGTAAGCCACAGGGCACTCATTAGGGATCTATATAGTAGAATAGTTGACTCATTGAAGGAGGCAGCTGTATGTAGTCATGAGCTGAAGAGGGTCAGGAGGGGTCGCACGGTGTTAGGCTGGAATAAGCATGTCAGGGAGGCACACAGGGAAGCTCGTGAAAAATTTCATATGTGGAAAATGTCAGACATGCCGTCTTCTGGCCCCATATATGAAAATATGGACCACACTAGAAAAACTTTTAAGAGAAACCTAAGGTATTGTATCAACCACAAAGAACAAATACGTATGAACCTTATAGCTGAACAACATCAAAATAAGCGTTTTTCTAAATTCTGGAAGCTCACCAACAACCTGAACCCAAAAACGGGCTTCCCTTTGTGTGTGGATGGTGAGACGGATTTTGAACGGATCGCAAACACCTTCAAAGATCACTTTAGGGTCCAGTCTCGGATAACGCCAGGGTGGAGGGGCGTCGATGCTGCGTCCTGTGGATCGGAGACACCGCTTGGTTTTACAGCTAAAGATGTTTCCAAAGTTATTATAAGCATGTCCAAAGGTAAGTCTCCTGGACACGACGGACTCGGCATCGAGCATCTTCTCCATGCTGGACCACATATCTCTCGAGTGCTGGCAATGCTGTATACCTTTTGTATGCGGCATTCGTATCTGCCACCTGAATTGATGGAGACCGTTGTGGTGCCAGTTATCAAGAACAAGACTGGTGACATTTCTGATAAAAGCAATTATCGGCCGATTTCCTTAGCCACAATCATCGGTAAAGTGCTTGACGGTATGATTGAGCGCCAACTTAGCGGACACCTAAAACTGAATGATGCACAGTTTGGATTTAGAACTGGACTGTCAACAGAAAGTGCAATACTGGCGCTTAAGCAGACCGTCAGGTATTATACTGATAGAAAAACGCCAGTCTATGCGGTCTTTCTTGATCTCTCGAAGGCCTTCGACCTTGTCTGTTATGACAAGCTGTGGGAGAAACTTGTAAAGCTGAAAGTACCTGGTGAGTTGATTAATCTGCTGAAGTTTTGGTACGCTAACCAAATTAACAGGGTAAAGTGGGCAAACTGCTCCTCTGACCCATATATGTTAGAGTGTGGTGTCAGACAGGGTGGGATTGCATCGCCAACTCTTTTTAATATTTATATTAATCAGTTGATTGATGAACTCAGCAGTGCCAATGTAGGCTGTTCAATAGACGGAATTTCAGTCAATAATTTGAGTTACGCAGACGACATGGTGCTGCTGGGTCCATCAGTCAACGCGGTAAGAAAACTGTTATATATTTGTGAACAGTATGCAGCTTCCCACGGACTCATTTATAATGTAAAAAAAAGTGAGTTCCTCATGTTTAAGGGGAGAAATCGAGTGTCATCCGAGATTCCTCCGATCACACTGAATGGGGAGCCCTTAAAACAAGTGTCCCGGTTTACTTATTTGGGCCATGTGATGACGGAGGATCTCTCGGATGATGCAGACATGGAAAGGGAGCGTAGGGCATTGTCGGTCCGATGTAATATGATAGCCCGCAGGTTTGCACGTTGTACAGTGGGTGTAAAGATAACGCTTTTTAAAGCATTTTGTCAATCTTTTTACACCTGCAGCCTGTGGGTGAAATATACGCAGCGGACCTACAATGCCCTACGTGTGCAATATAATAATGCCTTTAGGGTGCTGTTGGGTCTTCCCCGATACTGTAGCGCATCTGAAATGTTTGCAAATACGCGTACAGATGATTTTTACGCCATCATGCGCAAACGAATCGCTTCAGTTATGGTGAGAGTGAGGGGGAGCTCTAACATCATCCTGAAGACATTGGGTGATAAATTTGATAGCCCTATTCTTGGGCATTGGGTACACACACATTTGTGCACTCGAGGTCCTTCAACTTGGAGAGGCTTTTGTTAAGTTTTATAAATATATAAAATACTAACATAGTTCATAAGTCATTGTAATTACTAACAAAAATATGGATAAAATAATGTCCGAAATAAATATATATTGAATTGAATTGAATTGAATTCCAAGTTGTGGAGATTTGTCAGTAAAACTTGATAGTGACGGGCTTGACCGCCCAGGGTGCGGTCATTGGTGGAAGCTCTTTTTTGCATAGATTGATGGATTCGAACCCAGGATCTCGTGCTCAGCAGTCGCGCTTAGCAACCACTAGACCAACGAGGCAGTCCATTTTGTCAATATACATTAACAAATCAAGTTATCCGTTCTTATTGATTTAAATTATTGTCGGAGTCTAAACCTAAATAATCGCTTTCTTAAAATATAATTTCGATTTGAAATAGCAGTTTACACTTAAGGAAATAATGAACTTAACTTTAAACGCTACGACGCAACATTATTAATTTCTGTACAATTTAAGTGCTAATAAAACGAAATAACTTAACATTTGACACAGCAGTATGACTATTCCCAGTACCCATGTATTTGCTCGTCAAGTTTTCGATCATACAATCTAGTATATTTCGCAACATGGATATAAAATCGAGTGATGTGATGTGAAATCCTGTGGAACTATCAAACACGTAACATAGAGTGTGGCTTACCACACAATTATACCTCCCATCAACATGGGTTCTGTTAGTTTGTCTGAAGACTTAACTTCTAATACTTACCTCCGTAATTATACAAATTGATACTGTTAAACATAACTTATCATCACGCCTGTATTCGTAGAAAGGGTCGGCAGAGGTGTATAGTAGGTACACTCACAATCGCCAGCTATGTTTTAGGTCTTAAGGTATCGCCGTTACCAGCACAAATTCCGACTCCATGTTACAGAGAGTTAGCCAAAGGCAAAAACCAGCAACATTATGTTCGACCCGGGATTCTAACCCCCGACCTCATGTTTAGCAGACTCGCTTACCAACCACTAAACTAACGAGGCAGTATGTTGAACAGTTGTTTAAATTATACCTGCCACTGTAGTTAAATCCCTAGCAAAAATGGAGGCTAGCTTAGTCTATTGATATAAACATTATTGTTCACTAGCTGCACCCCGCGGTGTTACGTGCTACATTTTTTCGGGATAAAACGTAGCCTACGTGTTAATCCAGGGTATCAGCTACCTCCATATGAAATTTCATCAAAATCCATTTAGTGGTTTTTACGTGAAAGAGTAACAAACATCCATACTTAGAAACTTTCGCGTTTCTAATGTTAGTAGGGATTATCAGGCTTTATATTTGCGATAGGTAATTACTACACATTTACTCCCATTACATACTAACATAGCTATCTATATCGATCTAGGCGCAACAGAAGTTCAGTACATGAGTAAAATGTTAGTAATTTTTCTAATCGCCGCCTGACCTTCGTAAAATGAAAGGCTTAGGTTGTTATTACGTCCTTGCGTCGGAAAAAACTCAGAACGCTCAGATATGTTCTCACATTCAAGCTAAATTATGATACCTATGCATACATTTAGTTGAAAGAATGTTGGACAAATATTGTGTACTTACTTTTGAACGATCGCGTTGCATCATTATATAGGTAATAAAGTTAGGTTACGATTGAATTGCTGCACTAAGGGTTCCAGGTTCGACCCCCGCGCGGGTCAAAAAATTGGGTTATCCGTAGATGTTCGTTGTTGAAATTCCTAGGGTAGGGCGAAATTAAAAATAAACACGTACTGAATATGTTTTTAATTTTGGCTTGACGTTTCGACTATTGTCATGCTTAACTCTCTCTCTTAACTCAACTTTAAATTAATTATCCGGATGTCCCACTCCATAAAATCCATCCGGATAAAATTTTTGCACGACCTGGAATCGAATCCTGAACCTCCCTCAGCACTACACAAAAGCCTTTATGTATCAATTTATGATTTAATTTATTACCTAATCTAACAAAAACGGACCATATACAATCCTTACTAATTCTATTGTTGCAAACACAATTTAATTTTAAATGCAGTAGCGATGCAATGTCCGTACTCCCTGGCTGGAGGCCTTTCATTATGGAGGTCTCGCCAAACGACCGGTTAAGCAGTAAGAGCTCCTTCAGAGCTAACTGTGAGAGACAAGTTCGAAAAAAAAAAATGTCCGAACTAAAGATATCTAGCTACAGATATTATTGTTCCAGTAATGTAAAGATTGATAAACGCCTTTAATATCGTGAAGGTCGTGTGAGTAACGTTGAGAAAGGTAATGAGCGAGGTGACCAGTGGTGACGTGTTTGGGCACTGTGTATAGGGTCCCAGGTTTGTTTCTGTATGGAATAGGTACCTACTAGGCTAAGTCTGTGTTAAATCTTTTGGTAACATTTTTTTGGAATTAAACAGGTAATTGAAACACGAGAAAGAGACACGAATATTAAGAATGAGAATTTCGGAAAAATACAAAGTATTTTTTTCATAATAGTCTGTCTTATTGGGGGAAGCCTTTGTTCAACAGTGGACGTCTTCCGGTTGATGATTATGATGATTGGTCTAGTGGTTGCTAAGCGTGACTGGTGAGCATGAGGTCCTGGGTTTGAACCCCAGGTCGGCAGGGTTACTGGGTTTTCCATTAGGTAATTCTCAGTAGCAGCACGGTGTCTGGATTTGTGCTCAGTTGATGGCAATAGCCTCGCCTCCTATTACATTAGGACCTAAAAACATAACTGGTGAAATGTGGGTGTAGTATATGTGCACCTCTGCCTACCCCTTCTAGGAATACAGGCGTGATGGTTGTTGTTATTATGTATATAGGTATTTCATATGTTTATGGACGATGTAAAAGATATTCTAGAATTAAACAATTCATAAATTTCAATTCATAAATTGACCGCCTCGTTGGTCTAGTGGTTGCTAAGCGCGACTGCTGAGCACGAGGTCCTGGGTTCGAATCCCGGGTCGGGCAAAGTGTTACTGGGTTTTTCCATTAGGTAATTCTTAGTAGCAGCACGGAGTCTGGATTTGTGCCCGGTTGATGGCAATAGGCTCGCCGCCTATTACATTGGGACCTAAAAAAAAAGAAAACATAACTGGCGAAATGTGGGTGTACTGTATGAGCACCTCTGCCTACCCTTTCGGGGAATACAGGCGTGATGTTATGTTATGTTTTTATGTTGTTACAATTCATAAAATAAATCTTATTCTTATATCTTATCATCTTTAGTCTCGGTTCTTATCCGTCAGTTGTCTTAACAAGCCGGTTAATCCTAGTCGTAATATCTGTCTTAATCGGTTAGCCAATAACGACGTTTTTTTGTTAAACACTTTTAATTCTATGTCAATGTTAATTATTATTAGATGAATTTTTATGGTTGCGACATTCATTAAGCATTTACTACTCGTTTAAGAGTGTAAGGTACCTTTAATTAAATACTTATTAGTAGACATGTTGCCTTATGGTATCCGGCTTAGAGTTGACCACCCCTTTCCTCCCATGGGTGTCGTAAGAGGCGACTAAGGGAAAAATCCAGAAATTGGGCAGCAGCGTCTTCTGTAACTTGACCACCGATACTGCTATCCCAAGCCGCTTGCCGAGCGTGGGGATTATGGCAACTCCCCCCATCTATGGGGGAGGAATTTGTTCAACAGTGGACCCTTCCGACTGATTATTGTAAATTTACCCAAACAAGCAATATATTATGTATCTATTGACATTACGTTTGTACACAGTGGGCCATGTCTGTCCACTATTTTCCAATCCTGGTCCGTATTTGTTTACAGTCGTTAGCAATCCATCATACGAATAGCTGTCAACAATTTGACGATTCAAATTGCAAAGGAAATACAGAATGAATCGAAAGCCCTTTCTAACTGTAACACCGATATATAATGTCATATAAAAACATAAACATACATAACATCACGCCTGTATTCCTCGAAGGGGTAGGCAGAGGTGCACATATAGTACACCCACATTTCGCCAGTTAGTTTAGGGTCCCAAAGTAATAGAAGGCGAACCTATTGACATCGACCGGGCACAAATCCAGACTCCGTGCTGCTACTGAGAATTACATGGAAAAACCCAGTAACATTTTGCCCGACCCGGGACTCAAACGCAGACCTCGTGCTCAGCAATCGCGTTTAGCATCCACTAGACCAACGAGGCAGTCGTATATAATTGCTTATTAAACCGGCTTTAATTGACCTGAGACTTACCATACCAGTGCGAATATTATTTTGTAACGCGGATACCACACCCAGTCAGTCACGGGTTTCACTCCGACATTAATTATTTTTCTAATAATGTTCCGATGTAGAGAAAATCTTGAGTTATTGAGTAACGTATGAATTTAAAACGGTTCTTAATATATGACTTTTTGTGTCATTTTTGCATGTTGCCCATGCTAAGCTTAAATCTAAATTCATTAAGGAAACTTGAAAAATGATGGACACGAGCGGGACTCGAACCCGCGACTAATAATATGTTGCATTTTAACGGTTCTTAATATGTTGAATTTTAATTTAAACAAATTTTGGACTTAGACTTTATTAAGTTTTACAATGATCGCATGCGCTAACATATTCTCGGATCGAATAGCTGTAGAAAATGTAAATTATATTTATTTTAATAATAACGATGTGAGCAAGAATAATAATATTATGAAGCTAAAGAACAGGAAAGGCTATAAAACATTTGAAATTTACGCGGCCAAAGAAAACAAAACACTAGGCATTGCAGCCAACTTTTGTCGATATAGGGTAGAATATCGAGACAGTAACGAGAAAAAGGGTAGAATAACATCAGACGAATTGTGACCATGGATCAGACGTGATGCGTGTTAATGAACTCTGCCTACCCCTCAGGGAAACAGGCGTGACTTTATGTATGTAATTGTGTCCAATAGCTTTCAGTTTTCAAAACAAATTTTATTTAGTATTTATTTATTTATTGCACTATGTAGTTTTCCAGAAAATAAATACATATCACAACTAACATAGACCCTGTAAGGGTGTAGCAACACTTATTTTAAATAAAATAAGACAACAGTACTTTAAACTTAAGATCTAATTTTAAAATTATAACTTATTATTATGAATCTACTAATTATTTCTAAATCTACTACTTAATTAACATATTTAATGCCATACCATTTCCACGGTAAGCAAATTCTAGAGGACACAGTATTATGTATTTTTGCCTATAAACCACTGCTTCAAGGCGTACCGTCGGTCTAGTTAGAAGTTTCACTGGACGTTAAGCTTTTAATAACTTTTAATATTCAAATTGTAAAAGTATAGCAAGTTATTTCTTGAGAAAGTATATCAGGCGTGTGCCGGTGGCACATGATAATGAGACTTTCACTTGTTTGTGCTTCAAATTAATCAGCGATATTTTTATTGAATTACTAGCAGACCCGGGGTATGAAAAATAGATGTTGGCCGATTCTCAGACCTACTCCAATATACTCACAAAATTTCTTGAGAATCGGTCAAGCCGTTTCGGAGGAGTCCGGGAACGAACATTGTGACAGGAGAATTTTATATATAAGATTTTCCTTTTATCTAATCTAAAAATCTGTAAGCCTGCAAAATGTAAAAAAAACTAAATTAATAAATACACCTACGTCGCAAAACAAAGTAACTGGCTGAATGTGGGTGTACCATATGTGTACCTCTGCCTACCCCTTCGGGGAATACAGGCGTGATGTTATGACGTCACAGATTTTAAAATATTTTTCTCGATACGGACGGCAATAGGCATTGTTTACTGCAGTTCTGGTTGTCAGGTCAAGGTGACAACCAATGTCGAGTGAAATGGTCATTAGAATTATTCGGTTATTAATGACAAATGTATTGTTATAAGATACACATCTTAGATTGGCTTAGATATTGTTGTGTCCGGTTGTGCGTGTGATTTTGTTGGATAGCCGCCATTTAGCTCACGTTTTTATTGATTTTAGATAAGTAAAGTTGGGGAGTGCAGTAAGTTATAATTATTATACTTAAACCTTTCCCAGTGTAATGACCCACATAATATTGGGCATGGCTATTGTTTAACTAATTGTGTCTGCTTCGCGCACAGTCCAAGTGTTAACATAAGTTTAACATAATAATAATAATATTAGCCTAAAACTGTCTCACAAAACGGAAAAGGCTTCTTTTCATAATCAAAGATTGACTACCAAGACAACATTTTAATGATTAGAATACATTTTTTTAAATTAAAAGAAATGTTTATATCTACGACCTCAACGGATTCTTCTATTATATTAAGTTACATCAATATCTATCTGCTATCCCTAGAAAACTATAATAAAATGAGTAGTGGTAGCCATAGGCACTGCCAAGGGGGTGCACTTGCACCCCCCTTATTCTTTATTAATTTAGTCCCTCTATCCATCATCTTTTCAAATGTGTTTCACGAAGCCAATGCGTCTAGTCAATTTATTCTACATTTTGTATTAGTTGTGTGCAGTGTGTATGTAGTTACTAATGCAAATGTATTTTATGCACCCCTTGAAAGAAATACTGGCGGCGCCCATGCTGGTAGCTTGTAGATAGACCACAAGCCCCTATAGATAAGTGGGAAAACGCATGACGGATAGAAATCGAGATTGAAAAATATATGGGATTGGTATAAATTGTGTCATCGATAACAGTCGAAACATTAAGTACCTTATTCATTTACATTAATCATTCTATTAGATTTCTTCTCGTTTTGCCATTTGTCTAGGGGCAGAAAAGAAAACCCCAGTATGTAACCGAGAAAGAAAATTCCCACACGCAAGCGGCCAGTGACGCCAAATTACGCAACACTTTTAATTAGAAAGTCAATTAATGCGTTTACTTCTAAAACTAATCTACAGTTTAGCGCCACGATTATAACGATATTCATCTGCTTTTAGCATTGTTTGTATTATCGTAGAATAATCTATATACGTCACGCTATATCTGACTGGAAATTATGCTTAATGTATACGAATGGTTTCTATAATAATTATTAGAATTATGCGAAGTAAATTATTCTAAGTCGTATAATTATAGCTTCACTTTATCAGCACTGCCTCGATGGTCTAGTAGTCGTTAAGCACGACTGCTGAGCATGAGGTCCTGGGTTCGAATTCCGGAACAGGCAGCGTTACTGGGTTTTCCATTAGGTAATTTACGGTGACAGTACGAAGTCTAAATTTGTGTTTGTAGGCAATAGGCTCGCCTCCAACATTGGGACTAACAACATAATTGTCGAAATGTGGCTGTACTATTGTACCTATATATGCACTTCTAGCTACCCCTTCAGGGAATACAAGCGTGATGTTTTTTAGAAAACGTATGGTTTAGAATTTCGCTAAGTTTACACATTTTGTTTTTTATTATGACAACAGCTACAGATTTAAAGTTGAAATTGAAAGTTTTAATGTTAAACTAGTATTCCCGTCACGTCTGCCGGTGTCAAAATATTTGGCTCCGTTCCTCTAGTTACACCGAGACACTCGCTCACTGCATACCTAATACTTAGTAACCTTTGAAATAATATACTAACGTCTATTGCTAAATATGGTCATTCAAATAGAATGTATTCTATAAATGCCTGTACTTTAATCTACATAGATACTGTCGTATCTGTCTGGGAAGCAAGTAAAGAGCCATGAGTTTCAAAAATACCAAATACCAAAAAATACTAGTATACGATCAGAGTAACTGATACTTGAAACGATATTACAATAATAGTTTGTTTATGGGTTCTAGTAGTGTCTTCTGATGATACCTTAGTAAGTCTAGCGCACCCTGGCCATTATTCAGTCATCAACTATTTCCATAAGGCAATAAAGCTCATGCCTACAATGAAAACGGAGGCATCGGTATTTCTCGAAGGGATAGACTAGATTTCAGTAACATAAACCCAGAGAGACCATCAATTCAACATTTCATCATCATCAGCTGGTAGACGTCCACTGTTGAACAAAGGCCTACCCCTTGGTTAAAGGGGGATTGCTTTAATCCCCACGCTTTGGAAGCGGCTTGCGGATGCGGTATTGGTGGTGAAGTTATAAAAGACGCTGCTGCCCATCTTCTGGATTTTCCGTTAGTCGCCTCTTAAGACATCTACGGGAGGAAGGGGGTGGTCAATTCTAGGCCAGAGACTCGTCACAATGCATTTAGGACAGCCTAAAAGTGGTAAATACTAGTCGGTTTTGAATAAACAAAACTATAACTTAGTATTCCTTTAAGCAGTAGATATACATTTGCCCCAGTTTTCTATCACAGACTAGCATATTATCAGATAGACAACTGGAATCATTAACCACTATTTATATCCAATCATTTGCTTGAAAATATCGCTTAAAACCGGGTCAAGTTTTCCCTGTGATTTGCTTGATTATCGTACTACTTAGAAACTTGGAAATTATGTATGTGTATTATAACGGTTGTATTAAACTTATGATTACAAAAAAAAAATACATACAAACATAGAATCTCCTACTTATTAACGTCGGTTAAAAAGATATTTTACGTCATACGAAAATATTGACACTAAAACTGCAGGCCATAAAAACACGACGTACATTAATGAAAACAAAAAAGTAATCAGGAGTTTGAATTTAGAAGCTACGTTTAATCTCGTTCCAAAGTCGTTACGTCAATAATGACGTTTGTTTGAAAACTTAAATGTCAAAAGTTGACATTTAGAAATGGAATTAAAAAGAAAATTAACCATTATTTGGACATTACGGAATCAGTTATGATGCTCCATAGTATAATGTATGTGTGTTGATGATAGTACCCTTTTATTTTGAAACTCTCCCTTTCATCTGTCTACGTCAAGCATTGTTTACAAATTAACATGACCATCAAATCATAACAGCGTCAATTACTGTGCGTATCGCGTATGGCTAACGACCCATTCGAATCTGCTATGGTTAGTTGAACTTTAAAGGTCGCGTGTGGGATTATATGGCGAATGACCATAATGCATCGTATCGATCTAATCGTGTGAGCTAAGAGCCAGAGAGAAATAGTTTAGCAGTCTGTGGTCATATTACGACCTATTAGGTTGACGTTGATAATGGGGTCTTTAACTCATCAATTTGCCCTGATATTACCTGTATGTATTCTATCGAAAATGATTGTTGTTTCTATGGCAACCAGCATAAATCCCCTTGAAGTTAACGCGATAAACTATATTCTGTAGTATGCAGAAAACACAGTATAGATACTCATACAGTTGGTCTACGGAAGTGTCTTGAAAGGGCAATCGTGCGGTGCGGGGTACGAGGGGAGCTGGTGTTTCCCAAATTATAATGTTAGTAACTAGGGAGCCATTCCGCAACGCACTCAATTGATTGTATTTTATTTATTCTTGTCTTTTTTATTTTATTTATTTTCAGTTTTAATGGCGATGAATATTATAATGATTTTTAATTAAAAGTTTATAATATTTGTATTTATTGTTTTAATTTGCATTGGATTTCAGTTGGGAATAATTGAAAGCTGTCTTGTTTTATGACAGTTTTCTTTGTATTGGCCGTCTTTACTTGTGTGGTATCGGTACAAATGATACCAAAAACACAGTCAGCTGATACGCGTTTCTATGAGTTAGTTACAGTTGGAAGGGGAAAATCTAGGTCGCATTTGTTCTCAAAAACGAATAGAGATTCCCTAGGCATTGTATCTTTACTGGTAATGATCGTAATATGAACTTTGCACTATGACATGAGCATGACGCGATGTTTTTCATATCTGAATATAGAGTACAAAATAAAATCACTGTTAACCCGGATTTGAAAATACGTGTTTACCCATGCACAAGGTTAATTATTTAGCGCTTTGTATCTCATTACTGATGTTATTTTGTCACCTATAATTACAATTTAGTAATTACCTGTGAAGCGATCGACATTTTATAATTATGTTTATAGCCATCGTTAATTAAAAGGTTAACGATGCCCAGAGGTGGAAATCTAACTATTAGAGTTTCATGGTTACTGAAATCGATACTAGTACTAGATACCGGTGACATTCAGTAAACATGTATTATATTTGACAGCTGATATTAATGAGTTCTTAATATATGTCCGCGTCGTTAGTCTAGTGGTCGGTAAGCACGACTGCTGAGCGTAAGCTCCTATGTTTGAATCCCTGGATGGGTAATGAGTTATTGGGTTTTTCCGTTAGGTTTTTTTTATTGGTAGCTCAGTCTAGTTTTATGCTCGCTTGACGGCAATCGACTCGCCCGCTATTGCATTAAAACCTATAACATAACTGGCGAAACGTATATAAAACGTAGGACCTAAGTAATTCTTCATAGTCTGATAATTTTTAACTTCTATCTACAAACAACCACTAGCATTACCAACTCTACTTACCACTTAATGAAATATCAGCGTGAGTTCTAAGAACATTCATGTTATTTGTTGAATCACTATAATTTGAATCGCAACCGTTGCTCGTGAACTTGAACAAACACAGAGAAAGTATAGAAATTATATATGTACACGCTTATTAATTACCCAATTAATTCATATCGCTCATTGAGAATGAAATTACCCTTATTACAACGACATAACAGCTATGTTAAGTGAGTTGTTATTTTGGTTAGAATATAAGTTGTCAAATGGCGTCAAGTGTTACATATTATTTAGTTTTAAAACTTTCTTTGCTCATGATGTGTGAATTGTTTTTAGACGTGCTGTAGGCCTTTGATAGGTTTATCAAATTCGGTCAATGTTTTATAACTCTCTTAGTTACATACTTAAATAATTTGTCACTTATAGGCAGGTTAAATTCTGGTTTTATTTTAATTTTAATGGCGGATAAATATATTTTTTTAAGTTCATAAAACCGAAATTAATTAAGGAAACTTGAAAAATGATGGACACGAGCGGGACTCGAACCCGCGACTTTCGCCGTACCGTGGAGCATCATCGCGTTCATAAAACCTTTTAGTATTTTTTACATATTATTTACTACATATGCTGGTTTTACTCATAATATATTTATTCGGGAATGCCTGACTAGTTTCGGATTCAAACGGAGTTCAAGAGTAGGCGACGCGGCGAGTCGCGAGCCGAAATAGTATATCAAATGTACTGAAACTTGGTAGTCTTGAACTAAATATCAAATAGGTATAGCGCATGTATATCCAAGTGGGATTCGAACCCGCAACTCTAAAGAAGTGCAATCATCTAGCTACTCTACCGAACCTGTCATTACATGCTTTCAATTCCCTTTCTACCACAGTTCAACGAAAGTTAAACTTCTGAATAATTCAAAGAAAATGCACTAATGTCTGTCTGAATGCAATTGTTTTATTGTTCTGTAGTGTTAACGTGCGTCTCCAAGATTAAGGTCGCTAGATCAACGCGGTATGAAAGTTTGACGTTTATATATAATGCTCACGCGCATGACAATGCGCCACACCTTCGATCCTTGAGTTTGTTGACAAATTGTTCGTGATCTAGAATTTAACTGTCAGGGTTGAATCCATGTCTTTGTATATTTTTTAATGTTATGCGCTAGATATTGTCAAGTGTTAAGAATAGATAGACGTATTTCGTTGAAGAGAAGGTCGCATTGAAAACAAAGTAAAGTTTGTTTCGTTTTGCTCGTGTAGCTGCCGTCATTTTGTACAATCAATATACTTAATTTGTTATTTAACTGAAGTATGAAAAGACACGTTAGTTACAGCGAAGCTAAACTAGTATTTAAAACAGTTTATGGGTCAGTGTGTGACACCTGGCTGGAGGCCTTTTATTAGGTCTCGCCAAACGACCGGTTAAGCAGTAAGAGCTCCTTCAGAGCTAACTGCGAGAGACAAGTTCGAAAAAAAAACTGTCTGTGACAAAAGTTAAATTTTATCCCAAAAAATGTAGTACCATTGAAGATGACGCGAGCCAATTGGCTATCAGAAGCTAGGACATCGTCATCATTATTATCAGCCTATCTCCATAGGAGAGGCCTATGTCCAGGACTGAGATAGGAAACAAATAATTCTGTAATACGAATGACAGTGACAAAACAAATATTAGAAAGTGTTAATAATACCGATTAGTATTCACCGAGCATGTCCCGGTAAATAAACAAGTGCTGCGCACGCGCTGTTTCACCGTCACTCTTGTGTTCACGTATTGTGTTGCATGTAGCCCATATAGGTACTGAGGGAGTTAATGTGAGTTATGCTTGACATTGAGGACTTATTAAGCATCTTACGTTTGACTAAAATTTATGTAAGAATTTGTCAGCATTCTTGGTATTTTCCTGTAATGTTTGGCATGTAAAACATATTAATACTTTTGCAAATCTTGTTTATAAAACCCATCATCATTATCATCAGCCGGAACACGTACACTGGTGAACAAAGGCCTTGCCATTGGAGTGTGGGGGGGGGGGTGCCATAATCGCCACGCTTGGCAAGCGGCTTGGGAATCGCAGTTTTGGTGGTTTAGTTACAGAAGACGCTGCAGCCCGTCTTCTGGAATTCCATCTTCAAATCCCGCTCGTGTCCATCATTTTTCAAATTTCCTTTATCAATTTAAATACCGAAACATTAAACTTTGATCATACATCAACACTACTTAGTACAGTTGGTAGCATTCCTTCAATGCCAAATGAACAAACTTTTGTAATTTGTATGTAATAAAGCGCATGTTTAAGGTTACCAAGTACTTAATAATCAATAATCGATTCCTAATTATTATTGGTTCCTTGCAAGTAGTTAAACTGACATATTTTGTGTGGTCGTTAGCTGCACTTTTTAGACGAACAATATTTGCTTGTGTGCGTACATATGCAGTTATTATTTTAATTACAATTTTGGCATTGGATTATGACGATAGAATTTAAATACCTATTAGTGACAGGGAAGTCTTATATTCGAATTGCATAAGATCTGAAATGAAATCTTTTTGTCGTACTTATTCTTGTTATGTAACAGGCCATCTGCGCGTTAAGGTTGCTTGGGTAGCTAAAAGCAGACTTGAACAATCTAGGGAGTTAAATCCGATAGCAATTGGAGTAATTGAATTTAGCTTTAACATTTCTGATGGACTCTTAGGTATTATTGAACTTATTATAAAAATGTATAATGAAGGAGACTATATTACTGAATTTCTAACATCATTCTATATCCAAACTCAGTTTTTTTTTTATTTATTAGCTGCGCCCCGCGTTGTTTCCCGCTACATTTTTTCGAGATAAAAAGTAGCCTCTGTATTAATCCAGGGTGTCAGCTACCTCCATATGAAATTTCATTAAAATCCATTCAGTAGTTTTTACGTCAAAGGGTAACAAACATTCATCCATACTTATATACTTTCGCGTTTATAATATTAATCGGGATAGGACTTTACGTAGCTTGTACTGTCCCACTTTATTCCACCTATTTTCCTTCATCCTATCTCTGTCTATAGCCTTGCCTGGCTTGTAGGTTTGCATCCAATTCTTTACCTTCCACAACATAATTAACAAATTCTAATACCTCGTCATTAAGTGAAATTGGTTCTGCGTATCAAACCTGACGTTTCCGTAGACCCGTACCTACTTATTCCTTCCGTGATGTATTATGAGGTAACAGTGGTATAACTACTAAAAGTACGTTTCATAGAATCGAATGTTGTCCCTTTTGTGTGTCAGCAACTTTATCTACTCCACAATCGGTGGTAATTAGGCTCCACATGATCTTAGACAACCTACTAATTTATTCTCGCTCGGATGTTTATCTCGTCGTAATGGTAAGCGAAGTCGTATGAAATGTTGTGTAGAAATTTCTCATTTACACATACTTTTCACTCAGCGATAGAAATAGCTTCTTACGGTGTGTATAATAGGCAGGCCAAGTTTTAATATTCTAGAAGCGATGTCATATACTGTTACGATGTAAGTATAGGTGTAATCTTTGATGGTAGGTATGGACCTTTAGAAAATCGTTTCCAATAGTTAGCGTAAAGTGATTAAATGCTTAAAAGATCAAACAGTATTCACTTCATTAATTGGTTTCGTATTTATTGACACTTACAAGCAATGAGTTTTATTCTTAGTAAATAGCAGTCGCTACAAGATTTATGTAGGCAACAGGACTAAAGATGGCTCCCTGGGAGACACCAAGTTTAATAAAATTACTTTATTACGGATGACCATTTTATATTAGATTACTACCTATATGTCGTGTATGTTGAATGTGTCATAAATTCCCGACTATTTCGAATCAAGGTGATTTTAACAAAATATGAATCTTTATTATGGACTGATGTTATCGAAAGCCGTACCGGGATCTCTAAAGGAAATTCCGAAAAAAAGAATATTGCTATTTTATGATAAGTAGTTGTTTGCAGTTACAAAACTGAATTCAGCATACCGTAGCGGAGTTGTAATCCTAATGTAGTCACGTATTCTCTTATAAAAAATCTCTTCAACGTTAAGCAATATTAAAATAAGCTATTTAGAATGCTTAATTTATAATTAGAACCTTAATGAGGATTTGAATAATATTAGAACGTATATTTTTTTAGAACGTATTTTATTATTTCATAATATCAAAACCTTTTATCCTTTCGTTCCAAGTTTAAAATACGAAAAATAATTACAGCTTTGCAAAAGTTAATTTGGTACGACGAATGTAAAACTTTTTTGGCGCAACTCTTTATCGGTCATATTGATTAATATCTTAGAAAGATAATTACGTCTGCACTAAGTCTGCAATCATAAAATTGAATGTAGATAATTAATGTTACAAAAATGTTTTTTCATCTCAAAAGCAAAATGAATTAACGCTTACAAATGTTAAATGTACAATAGGTTGTAAATAACGTTGATGATTATAAAGAAGAGCTTCGAAATCGTGGAATGCATTTGTGCAATGTTGCCCGCGGTCGTTGCCCATATTCGTTACCTCCAATCTTTCGGGTCAAATAAAACGTCCATTATAGACTATAGAACATCATTTCCGCCGTTTTTTTTCTCAACAATCTCCACGAGACGCCTCTCGACACACTTAAAGATTTATAATATAATAATATGATTTACAGCGATGTGAATGTAAGGCTGTGCATTCACTTGCGTAACTATGATCTAATAGGTCATAATGTAACTGTCTAGAGCATCACCAAATGGAATCCGAGAATGGACGGTCGTGTTTTTATCGATGTTATCTCCCATTTTGGTTTAGTCCTTATTAACTAAAGGTTAATTTAAAGTGGCAACTAAATTAGTACACTGTACTAATAGAGAATGATTTGCATTAATTAATCTAGCTCATGAAGAACGTAATACATTACATTTTTTTTTACATATACACATGGTCATATTTTTTTGAATTATGATTTTGCAGATTCATTCTAATCTATAAGTTTATGCAAATAACCGTTGCGCAAGCGTGCAGTTCGTTTGCACTTTTTTGGACGTCATAATTTATTTTGTAATATGGGGTTGTCAGATTTCTAAAAGATAGCATTTAGTATTGCGTTGCTGACAGGTATCAATTTTGTTGCAGCGAGTTCTGTTACTGCTGTGTACCACTAATTGTACCTACTAAATAAGTATAAATGCCGAGGACATTTAAAACTATACGTAAGTAGAGTTCCTAGATCTACTACTAATTTATACCTACTTCGAGTCCTTAATACATAGCAAATTGATTTTCAGTTACAGGAGATTTCATGCAATATTCGTAGTACTTAGTAGTGCTAAATGTATTTTATTCTCGACATAGGACATTTTGATATAGAGCTACGTCGGTTAGTCAAAATAATCTACCTAAAGATGATTTCGAAAATTGAGGATTTTCAAATTTTAGGACTTATCGGCGGCAATCGACTTACTCACAATTACAGATGACTTTTTACCACCACTACTGTACAGCACAGATTATAAACGCATAACACTTAGTCTAAATATTTTAATATTACAATCGTAATTCAATATCACTAATGTCAGTCTAGATTAAGACCTAATGTCCTGTCAAGTAATCAACAATGGATCGTTTTACCGTCACGAGGCATCGGTCAACCAATCAGCTGTCATGTATGTGATATAACGCATGACTTCTGTCGTATCAGATTCATGACTTCATGTGACTTATTAGAACTACTTTCGAAATTGATCGAAAGCCTTCAGATCGTGTCGTCTAATTTTGAAACTATTTCAAGGATTTTAATTACGATTTCTTAGTTATTATTTTGTGGATTAAAGGGATCATAATAATGTTTCTTACATGATACAGCATGTGTACTTTTTCTGGTGGCAAAATATCTAAATTATCGAGCTACAAGAACATCCCCAGCATCATTACCGGAATTTTGTAGCAACTTAAAAAGACTACTCGGCTTTTGGAAGGAACTGGTATGTTTGGAATAGAGGAAAGTAACTCATCAAGCACAATAATCCAATTAAGCGCCTAAGTGCGGAAAATGTCCGGCTAAACCAAACCAAACTAAGATCGTCCACATTGTATACAGGTTTGTGTAAATGGATATACTTAATTATTCAAATGCATGCCATTTAAGCTCATGTATACTAATGTAAAGCTCAATTTAACTTAACAAAACCAAAAGTTCTCAGAATCGTAAATTGTAGTCGACCTAAAGCTACCAGATTTAAAATGATAATTTAGGCTGAACATGAAGATAATGCATTTGTAAATTATACTTTGAATCTTCATTCGTTTACTATTAGAGGCTCAGAAGTCACGTCTTTATGACTATTAAACTCGAGATCATGAGAAATCAATTAAAATGATATTAGGTGTTTAATAGCTTGTTCACAGTAGTGCTAAATGATTTGCGAAATCCCAGATAAATGGCAATTGTCTTGCCCTTAATTACATAGGATATAATGTAAGTATACAATAATACGATACATAACATAAGGTCACATCTAAATTCCCCGAAAGGTGTGTAGTACACTCGAATTTCGCCAGTAGCGGGCCTTTTGAAAAATCCCAACTCCGTGTAGGTACTGAGAAAATCCAAATACACTGTCCAACCCGAAATGCGAAACCAGGACCTCGGTCTCAGCAGCGCTTAGCAACTAGACCAACGAGGCTGTCAAATACGATACATTTACTGAATCATCATTTAATAGTCGTCCGGATGACACATAAAGAGGCAGATAAACAGAATCTTTCATCTAAACCAATCAGAAAAACGGTTAAATAAATCCGTTCACGCTTGATCTTTTGACCACAGCTGCTGAAACCGTTAAGGTTACGTAATGATGTTACCTGCCATAGTTATTGGTCTACTTTATGGCTAAATCTATCTATGTTACATGACCCAATCAGTAATCGATTTGAGCATTTATCGCCTTCTTAGGACATTGATGCAAGCAATCATGCATCCCTGGCTTCTAGGCATTCGAATATAAATCTTCATACAGTAAAGCGAAGACTCAATTTAGCTTGTCAACTATGAGCAATAATGCTTCTAGTTCACATTGCAACAGTAAATTTAGTAGGACCTCCCATTATCCCATTAGCTAGGAGCAGAAAATCAAATTCGTATAATTCCTACCTGTCACACATCTGGTCAGTGGTCGAAGTTTAAACCTAATTGTGACGCAAATTTGAATTGCTGATTGGACGTTTCGTGATGTTAAGTTATTCATTTATTTATTTAAATCTTTATCGAACTAAATTGGAAGATTGATGCAGTAAAGCTAGAATCCCATAGCCATATTTTTAGAAGTTTCAATCATAAGTACTTAGTCAAAATCTGTTATCTTCATCTGCTTTCCTTTTTCCAAAGTTCCAGTTGGCCCCAGTCTCACCGATGGTTCGACTGCCATCTGACCTCCGCCACCCAGTTTCTTGGAGACACTAATCCGAACTGATACTCCTTGCTTAAACTACATGTCATATAATTTGGGCCGTTGACACCTGTCATAGGTTTCATCGGTTTTTGCATGACACCCGAGATCACTGCTGCCAATATTGCTGGCAACTATATTGCAGCCATATATTTCAGTGACAATATTGCCCGTTTATAGGCAAATGGCAAGCTGTCGTTCATAGTGGCTTTTGATGGATGAGGCCTTTGTTCAACAGTGGACATCTTCCAGCTGATGATGAAAGGCATCTTTACATATATACGGAGTAGCCTCTACGTATGAAGAGCGGTGACCCATCCAAAACTGACCGCGTTACTTAGCCTCGTAGATCAATTCGACAGCACTATAGCTGGCCCCTCAAGTATGCACAGAAGTGAAGCAAAAATGTATGTTATATGACCTACATAAGCCAAACCTCTCTAAACACGTTTTTTTTTATCCATATGTCAATTTCCACTTACTTAACCTTTAGCTCAAGGAAGCAATCAGCTTGAAGTAGTTGCATTAGTTTCAATAATTATTATTTATTATGCAACTTGTTTTTTAAGTTGTACCTAAGGTGTCTGCTGATGCTGTATATTGATAATCATTTCGTTACCCAATCAATGATGAGGTACATTTTTTGCATGGATTTTTTTTCTTCTTCTATGTAGGTTACATATTTCAAATTACTGTATAATTTCTTGCGTTATTAATTTTTAGGTGACGATTTTTGTGTTTGACCATAAGGCTCTACTATGGTCCATACGACTAGTAAAAAATATTTTAGCATAAAAAAATATGAGGGCTGTGCTGAAGATCAAACCTGAAACCTTTTGAGAAAACAGCCAATTAACGTTAATTAACAATGATTGGTTAACCCTATCTGTACACTGTATTATACAATGCCTTGCAATTAAAAGAATTACCAACCACAACCCGCAGTGAGCTAGCGTGGTGATCAATGCTCAATCCATATTTTCAAGGAAGAGACTGCCCTGCAGTGAGACAGTTATGGACTGTTACTATACGCATTATTGTAATACTCTCAAATAGAATGCATTTCAGAGAAAGTATATTTTATGATGTGGGAATTCTCTTTCCAACATACTTACAAAGTACCTCATTCATTACTAAAAGTTTGGAGTGAAATACAATCTTTTTCATCTTAATTTAGCATTAGTCGAACAATGGCTCTCTGATTGTTACATATGAAGTAATTTCTGTTTTGTAAAGTTGTAAATATTCCCACAATCTCAACTATCTAGTCTGTAACTTTGGTTGTTACGTAAGTTATTTAATTTGGTTGTCGATCTAATTATTGTATATCATTCTTCGAAAAATCGGCGTTGTTGTACCAACGGCACACCTAGTTTTTACCGATGACTGAAATCATTCGCATGCATAATTAGTACGCACTATTCATCAGGAACATTTGGAGAGGCCTATGTCCAGCAGTGGACTACAACAGGCTGATGATGACGATGATTTATCAGGATCATTTAAACGCCAGAGTCATTGCCAAAAAAAGTTGAACCAGAAAATAAAAGTTTTGCCACCGAATTGAAAAGACCGGCTGGTAAAAAAAAACAAACAAATTAAAATTCCTAACGTAAAACTAACTCATAAAGCACTAAAGATTTAAAATTCAGTCTGAATGGACTTAGCTATTGTGCCAATTACGTCTTCAAATCATAAACCCACAAATCAATGACCAAATCAGGGCGTACAATTATGGGCAATTTATTCTTCGGACGTTCAAATTCGACTGCCTATCAGACCAAGCGATCTCTTCGTTAAAAGCCAGCCAGCTTCGCGAACCGCCAATACTCATTATCCCAGATATTAATCCTCTAAATGATTGATCCTAACATTGCGGCACTATCCTTCATCGATCAAGCCACTTCGGTGAAAGGTAATGTTACAGAAATGTATGAGATTTACAAGATAACCATATAATGGCGGGTTGTGAAACATTGTATCATTATGTGTCGGTATTCGGCAGTATTGTTATAACATAATTGTTGGACTTAAATATTCTTAGCGTTTGGATCTTTCGTCATTATTTGTAAGCCTCTTAGCATTGGATTAAGTTTACTATAATAACTTTCGTGAGTGTGTTATCCATATTATCTACTATATATACCGGTTATACTCACGTTGATATTCGGGAATGCCCGACTAGTTTCGGACTCTAACGGAGCCCTTATTCATGAGCAGGTGACGCGGCGGGGTCGCGAGCCGAACCAAAGTTCGGCTCGCTAATAAGTCCGAAACTAGTCGGGCATTCCCGAATATCAACGTAAGTATAACCAGTATATATAGTATATAATTTGGATTAAGTTCTTTGTCTATTATTATGTTTAACTTTTTAGTTTTTGAAAAGAACGTCGCCTCACTAGGAATTTCTCCTGTATGGTGCGTGCGTTTGACAAACATGAATAATAAATAAATAATCGCCCAGACTCGGGACAAACATCTGTGGATCACACAATTTTTTGTCCCGTTCGGGAATCGAACCCGGCACCCCAAGCTCAGTAGTCCAGTCGCCTAGCCACTGCGCCAATCAGGTCGTCGTACTAGGTGCTAGACAATCTCTACTTGAGTTAGGTGTGTTGACGTCAAAGTCCATCACTCTGGTGTTATACCTTTACAGCTATAAATCACTGAAACGATGATACCAACCCAAATTTATATGACTTTTGGTATCATTTTTGTATGTTGCCCATGCTGAGCTTGAATCTAAATTGATAAAGGAAATTTGGAAATGCTGGACACGAGCGGGATTTGAACCCGCGACCTTTTTGCCTTTATCACCATACTAAACAGTTCATCTCATAAGCTTCAAAAATGTCATGTACGTTACCTTGTTTCTAAGGTGGTAAGTCATTAAAGATCCCAGCTCATAGCATTTTTAATACAATTCCATACTAACAAAAAAGGCTTGAGTAATTCGTTTTGTACTTCCACATTTTTTCGATGATTCAGTATTAAGTTTCTATAGATACGATTTGCTTTAGTACGCAGTTTAATGGCCAGCAATGTGCCGGAACGGAGTTTGAAGGAAAGCAAATGACATTTGACCACCGTCCACAAACCAACCGCAAGTATTGCTGCATAACCTATTTTTTTTATTGAATTGTAATCGAATGTTCTAGATTAGATGGAAAATGTAATGCAAAGACGTCACTTTTTGTAAAAAAAAACGTCGCTTCACAAAGGGGGCCTGCCTACCCCTTATGGGTTAGGCCTTTGTTTAACAGTGGACGTTTTCCGGCTGCTGATGAGGCTTGAACCTGTTCAAGAAGCGTGAAAAGTGAGTGGATTACTGAAAGGGAGGCTTTTGCTCAAGAGTGGTTATATGACTATGGTTCATCTCCTGCACCCAATAAGACTAGATGAATAAGCCAATATACTAAATCGGCGATCATTAAAAAATCATTTTTTTTTGTACTTTTTAATGTCAGTCACGATTCGTGTTACGTTACACGCCATTAAATAATAAACATCTGTTGCTACTTAAGCACTCGCGTTACTGTTAATTGCTTCGACATCATTTACTGTTTTTTTTCTTACATTGCAACACGATTATTCAATTCAAATCTTAAAGTTATTACTGTTCGTTCGCGTCTTAAAATTTTCTTCAGTATTATGCAAAATAAATTGTCATATATTTTACTGATACGTAATTTGCATCAAAAACTGATAAGTTTCTTCGTGATAATTAGGTATCTAATCAAAGAAAAACTGATTGGTTATTGTATGGTAATCAAACCCACGATCTAAATCATCTCGTTCGAGTTTTAAATTGAACACAAATCATATTGCGGTAACAGCAATTTATTTTTTTGTTTGTGTTTTGAAAAATCATTACACATTGCATACACGAAGCGTCTGTCACAATTAATCATCAAGAGTGAAGATTGAGTCCAGAAAAGTAAATTTATTTATATTTTAAACTGATAATATTCACTTCAAATTACTCTAATGATGAAATATGAGATTTGTAATAGAAGCCTAAATGAAGAGTCATAATGACTAATGTAAGAAAACAGATATTGCAATAATGTTCTACATATTTCTATTCACTTGCATTTGCAACCTTCCGTGACTGGGCAACATAACTGAAAAGATATCTATCATGGTATTGTATTAATCTTCTTTTCTTTTGTAGCCAAAAGGTATGACTTGGAGCTACTTAGAAATAAAATATGGGAGCAGTGACGTGTCTTTTTCTCTTTCTAAATCATAATTATAATAAAAAAAAATATAAAATATATTAATAATTTAGGATACGATAAGGCTTTGTCTATCAAACTTAAGCCGTTAATAGCGAAGCTAGCACTACTGTCATTTTGTCATATTTTTTTTTATAAACGCGTCACTTCCCATTCCCATAACCGCACCAAAAAGTTGGTAGCAACATTAATCTTTACTACACTATTTTTAAGCAGGCATAGTCACGGGCAAAGACTAAATCGTAGACTGAAGGTACATTGACACTAATTTACACAAACATTGACTTTTAGTTTCTAGCAACGTTCGCTATTTATCAATTAAGTAGACGCGGCATGCAATGCATCATAAAAATAAAACACTTAATAAAAAACTAATTTTCTAATTATACTTCAGTAGTGCATCGTTCGATACTATTTTTTTCTTGCGTCTTCACGGTCTGGTGGGTACGGGAGTAGCGAATACAGCGTCCTTAATGAGAATTACGGCCAATACAAGAATTATTTATTTCTTATCGTCATCTACTATAAATATTATCGTTGTTATGATGAGAATGTCACAGGACTATGGTGCAATACACGTTCAATTTTTGCATCGAACTACCAACAATATAACAAATTTTAATAAATCAATTTGTCTATTCAAGTATTTATTTATAAATATTTTCATTGTAAAATATTGATTAAAATAAACAGCATTGTATAAATATGAATACACAATGATTTAGTGTGAACGCACCGCACTTTCCCAACTGTGAAAAATCTGCGCCCGCGCCACCCACGCGTGACGACGCTGAAATATTTGATCTACCGTTGATTGACATTGCGCAATTACTACTTGTTTTTATTATGTTTATTTTGTGTTGTAGACGTTTATATCTATAAAGGTTATAAATAATAGTTTAGCTGTGACGTGGAAATCCGTGGTCTCTGCCTACCCCACAGGGAAACAGGCGTGACTTTATGTATGTATGTTATTAGAATACTTAGCAATTATTGCTACCATAAAGCTCCCGTACTCTGAGAAACTCTTTGAAAATCGAATAAAACAAACATAACGCCTGTATTCCCTGAAGGGGTAGGTAGAGGTGCACATATAGTACACCCACATTTCGTCAGTTATGTTTTAGGTCCCGATGTAATAGGGGGCGAGCCTATTGAATATAAAATCGAATAGAATAATAAATATACGGGGATGACATAATGATTCGACTATGTAATCTATGACATAGTTCAATCCCATATAGTTACCTTTTTCATTCTATACGATTTCTCTTTCTATATCATTCTATTCGGTCCTGGTTGCCTAGTGGTTAACATACCGGATTTGTATGCACAAGGTTGCAGGTTCAAACCCGGGCAAGTATCAATGTGACTATTTCAATGTTATAAATACTTTCTTAGTTATTCTAAGACACCACTGACTAACGGTGTCGAAAAACATCGTAAGGAAACCTGGATTTAATTATCTGAAATCGCCAACCCGCAGTGAACTAGCGTGGTGATCAATGCTCAATCCTTTTCTATACAAAAGACCTTTGCCCTGCAGTGGTACAGTTATAGGCTGTTATTATTATTCGATTTCTACTCGTCAAGTGTTTTGACATTTGTCCCTGTATTAATTAGTTGATAAAATAAACCTACTTTCGTTCAAAACTTTATCTAGGCAGCTTCATGTTACGAAGGTTAATACGATGCTTAGCAAGCCTCCTATCAGCCAGTATATAGTTAATTTAAATCAAATCAAATCAAATCAAATCAAATCGTTTATTTGTCAATGTAGGTATGTATACAACAGTAGATGGTACAAAAGCATAATGTTCCAGTTCGCCACATTGTATCTATACAGATATACAAATTTTATTTTATTTTATGTAGTTTTATGTAACTATTTAACACTATTGTATTTATTATTATATCACAGACCACAAATCTAATTATATGTAAATCTATTTTAGTATTATATATTAAACATGTCATTATATAAACATAAAAAATAACAGCAATAGCACAATAATTTGGCATGAGTCTTATATTAACAATGTTATTTAACATTTTACTTGCAATAACATTCAATTGCAATTTATTACAATGACTTGCTTCAATTATGTCCACCTACTTAATAGGACCTGTATTATTGGCTCTACAATCTCATAAACTTTATTTTAGTCTATATATAGGACCTACAAAAGTGCACTGGTACCTATAGGCGTGTTAAAGATTAAATGTGTGTGCGTGTGTTTTGTGTGTGTGTGTGTGCGTTTTGAGTGTGTGTGTTTATGTTTGTGTTTTATCCCCCTTCATGTAATACAGGCATGTTTACCTACCTATACTTACTCCAATAACTTTTATATACATACTATTAAATGAAATATATATTATGCGCTATATAAAACACGTACATAGCCGTTATCATGTAGAACTTAATATTAGACGTAAAACAGCTAGTTTGCCTTGTCCTTTCTGTCGGAATTGAGACGCTGCCTGACTGATCTCAATATGAATATTAATTTCACAGTTTTATGAGTTTATATCAACATTAGAATATTGATTTATAAACCAGATCTTATCGAATTCCATTGGTGTATGTTGAAGCTGAATTCGATGATTAAATACAACGTATGATGTGTTATGTATTTTTATATTATGAAAACAAAAAGTTTCTGACGCTTGTCAGGTTTTTGGTAAATTATACCTAAGTCCTAAAAAAAAGACACAGCTTTAAATAGCGTTGAACAGAGATTTGTAGAAAAATATTAGGGAGATCTTAAACTTATAGTGGGCCATTGAACAGGTTAATTTTAAAAAATATAAGGCAGAGAAGTATAAAGACTGGCTCAAGCCAATACAGGTCTATATAGACCTCTCTTCGTCTCTCAAGCAGTGGATGGAGTCGGTAATTAAATATATTATGTTTTCTAATGATAGGTGGCAAGTTTATAAAGTTAAAACTACACGCTTTAAGGCTTAGATTTCCTGGACTATACAACCTAGTAACTGTTTTCCGCCTAGATTTAACGCAAGATCGCTCATTGGTCGTCACGTTCTCGACCGAGAGTTCAAGAAGCACCACACAAACTTTGTTCATACTATGAGTACAAAAACTAGTGCATTCCGACCGCATTATGCAATATTACTTTGCGTAAAAACGCTAAAGATTGTCAACAAAGGAGCTACTAAAGTAGAGCGTTTGAGGTAAACCAGTTTCTTTCACAAATGTGCCGTATGATTTTTTTTTTTTTTTTTTTTAAAACGTCGCCCCACACTAGGAATTTCTCCTGTATCGTGGATGCGTTTCACAAACATGAAATATCACAAACACAAACACCCAGACTTGGGACAAACATCTGTGGATCGCACAAAGTTTTGCCCCGTGCGGGAATCGAACCCGCAACCCTTAGCGCAGCAGTCCAATCGCTTAGCCATTGCGCTAATCAGGTCGTCATTGGAGCGACTTTGTCTACACTTGTCCATTATTATTAGTAGCTCCACGTAAATATATTTATGTGTATAGACGCTAAGACATCGCCTACGTAGAATACTGAATTATTTAAATATGTTACCTTCAAGTTATTGTATCTACAATTTCTATACTGTTGTTATTAATCTTATTCTGTGAGTGGGACGGATTAAGAATTTATTACAAGTAATTTTCGTCGCTGGAAAAGAAAATATAAGAGGCGATGAACTAGGTGTAGGTAAGAAGAACGACAATAGGGTTGCCATGCCATGGGACCAATAATGAGGGTGTAATTTGGGTATAGGTCCCGTCACGTAAAAAGTAACGCTGAGCGACTGTGTTTGCAGTAGCATATAGTTGCTTTCGTAGTACTAAGTTATAAGTGTATATTTTTTTTAACAGCCCTGTTGTCCCACTGCAGGGCATTCATAGGCCTCCCTTTCATTCTTCCACTTTATTCGGTCGTGTGCTAAAGTGGACCAGTCTCAGTATATTATAAATGTAATAGTTTTATTGTACAATCATAAGTAATTTACTAGTCATCATCATCATCATCATCAGCCGGAAGACGTCCACTGCTGAACAAAGGCCTCCCCCTTAGAACGCCACAAAGAACGACAGCTTGCCAATTCCATCCACCGGTTGCCCGCAATTCTGACGAGTAACACTTTGGAATAGCCTGGAATTAAAAAAAAAACTATAAGCGCTTTTTTACGAGACGGAAACTATAGGTAGGTTAAGTTGAACACCTCTGAAAATAATTTTACGCGTTGATTGAATATTTAGATATATAAATCTTACTATTCATACATAATAATAGTGATTGTTTTTTGTTTTCAGGTAACCTATTAGGCTGCTATTGAAACTCTTCTAAGAATTCTACCGGGTGTGTCTCACGGGTATGTCTAATGCAGCTATGAAGGCTTTAATTTGTTTCTTAATTGGACTTGTATTGTGTTTTATAATATTGCATTTACCATATATAATCGTTGTCGAGGTGCGATGTTGAATAAACATCATTATAATATCAGTGTTAAGGTTTATTCTATATACATTATATTTTAAGCCCTAACTTATTAAAAACTGCAAATTCAGTATTCTTCTCCCGATGTAAGAATGGTCCAATTCTTTCTAAGCCATTTTCAATGAAATTCTAAATATTGTAAGTTATGGTCTAGAATTCTAGATACTCGTTGCGCCCCATGGCGTTACTTGCTATATTTTTTCGGGATAAAAGGTAGCCTATTTTGGTAAGCCAGCATGTCAGCTACCTCAATACTGAATTGTATTATTATTGATCCGTGTGAGCCTGAAGAAGTAACTATCATACAAACACACACAAACACACACTCACAAACGTTCGCCTATATAATATTAGTACGATTATTTATTTCACTTCTTCACACAAATGCTAACTCATCATGTTGGACACGAATGCGTTGCTATTTCAATACCAGACACGATCTATTTGATATCGAATCCGAACAATCTATCACCGGCAAAACGTTCCAGACAACATGTCAATCTCAATTACAATCGGTCGAACGAACACTAATTATAACAAGGAAATGGAGCATACAGTAATTTATGATAACATAAGTATTATAAAGGTCGTATTGTATTAGACGTTTTGATGCAAACAAGAAAATAATTCAAATTATGCTTCACTAGCTGCGCCCCGCGGTGTAAAATGTAGCGTATACTACATTTTTTCAGGATGAAAAGTAGCCTGTGTTAATCCAGGGTGTCAGCTACTTCCATATGAAACTTCATCAAAATCGGTCAAGCCGTTTGGTTTGAGCGTGAAGAGGTTACAAACACACCCACAAACGTTCGTCTTTATATTATTAGTGTGATTTGGCCCAGAATTTCTTGTTTAAATGTACATAAATGCATAATGATGATATACTCGTATAATATATTTTGCGCGAGCTTATTTAATTTATCTGCGGAATGTTAGCTATATTTCCGTTGTAGTTGGAGTTAAAAAAAGATTTCTTGAGACTTTCACATCCTTTGTTTATTTTGGTAAATTTTCGGATGTATAAATCAGAGTATATACACTTTATAATTATTAAGATTATGCATGTTATGATGTTATTATTGTTGTGAATTTTGTTGAACATAAACAGTTAGCTCTCGGTTGAGAGTTTAGACAAGCCTTGATCTCACATAAAAGTGTAGTTAACTCTTCATACGTCATATGACTGTTCAAGATTTGATTCATTAATGAATCTGTTATATCATACCAATAAAATTAGATAAATCTTAGAAAAAAAAACCTAACAGCCCTTCGTCATCATCCACAGCCTTCAATATCCCACAGCTAGGTATAAGCCTCTTTTAAACAATTGCAAGCCGCGGTCCTGTGCCAATCTCATCCAGGTTTACCCTGCGATCCTCGTCCCTACACTACACCGATACCGAACAGCTGAAACAAAAACCAGTCCATGCCCAACCAAGCGCCGCTCCACAAATAGAGTTACACAAGCCAACATAACGCCATGAATAAATACCATAACCCCAGTGGCGGGCCACTTAACCCACTTCGTACCTCACATTTGTCCCAACCATGTATTTAGTTGGCAACAGCTAATAATTTCACGCCCAATAAGGCCTTACAACACGCCACCATGAGCTACTAGACTGGAACACATGGTGAGGAATGACATAAGTATTTACCTACTGGCTAATAGATCAGCGCTAAGTATCCGGCCTAGAATTGACCACCTTTTTTCCCGTGGTTGTCGTAAGAGGCGACTAAGGGCAAATCCAGAAGATGGGCAGCAGCGTCTTCTGTATCTTCACCACCAATACTGCGATCCACAAGCCGCTTGCCAAGCATGGGGAATGGCACCCCCCCTCCTTCCAGGGGAAGGCTTTGTTTAACAGATTCAACTTTTCGTCCCTTCGTCGTATGAGAAGACTCATTTGCTCTGTAATGGTTCAGCTATGAGATAGCATGGCACATAACTATTATACAGTCTATTTAGCTGATGATACCAATTCGTTAGAAAAACACTACTTAACTTCACGTGTATGCGAACATACATAGACTGCGATTTATGAAAGTGCTTTTCGATATTCATGATGAGACTGTTGAAGATTGGTTGTGTCAATACTGAGAGAAGTCTATTGGAATCTTAACATTGCAAGAGAATAAACAGGTAGAATAAACAGGTCTTGGGATAGGCCTAAGTCCAGCTGTGGACTGCGGGTTGAGGATGATGATGAAACAGGCTATTAAATAGATAAAAAAATATTTTTTATGAAAAAAATACGCTAATAATATTGACGAAAGTATAATGCCTTTATATCCATGTTTTTTTTATTAATTTTACCGGAATGTTGATTGAGTAAATAAAATAACAAAAAATAAAAAATCTTAGTTTTTATAAAAATGTTTAAAAATAAAAACAAAATTTTCTTGAGAATACAACTCTGTGCTCGTGTATTACAAAAAAAAACAACAAGTAAAGCAAGTAATATGGGCTGTATTATAAAAAGTAGTATTTTATTTATGATGCTCAAATGTCAAGCAATTTAATATGGAGCAAACTAAAAATGTAAGTACAGTCAGCGTAACAAGTAGCTTAACACGCTAAGAAGCAAAAATCAATTCAAGTTTTTGCTAAAAATTATAGAAACGTCCAAATAAGGATATTTTAGGCTTATTGTTCTATAAAAACTTGTTCCTAATTATTGGTGTATTAACCTGGCTGGAGGCCTTTTATTAGGTCTCGCCAAATACCCGGTTAAGCAGTAAGAGCTCCTTAATACACCATATATTTTTTTTTGTGAAAAGTAAATTAAATGTTCGGCGACTTATGAAGCTGACTGTACCATAAAATAAATTGAGTATCTTTTAAAATAACCTCGATGGATTGATCTAAATAAATTATTAGTAAATTTAATCAGAATGTGAAGCAATAAATTTTGTTTTACCGCTAATATTTTATTATCATAATATACAATAAGGAAATAACTTTAAGATAAGTAATCATTTTGCTTGTTTAAATTAGTTATTAAAATTATTATTAATTCAATTACAATTTGTACGTAGTTTTTATTTTATAAGCCTGACTAGCTGCGCCCCGCGGTGTTAACCGCTACATTTTTGCGGGATAAAGTAGCTATAATGTTAATCCGGAGTGTCAGCTACCTCCATGTGAAATTTCATCAAAATCGGTCTAGCCGTTTGAGCGTGAAGAGGTTACAAACACACTCACAAACTTTCGCCTTTATAATATTAGTGTGTTGTGATCAATAATTATAATGATTTATTTATTTGATTTTGGATACCGCTCTAAAACTAATACTTATTCTATTTTTCTGAGCTTCGATAATTCTCATTATGTTGTATAGCTAATATGGTATTTTCCTAAATTACAAATCAATCAGAACTCTTAAATCAAAATTACACTTAAGGCCACACTAAATAGGCAAGCTAAGTGCTCTAATCAATGCATTTATTTTATAGTAACAGCCTTGATTGAACGGAACTGTGAAAAAATACTAACTAGTTGACTGGTCGTTATATCGTGTATCTTAAATCTGTTTTAAGAAGGAAGGTAAGTCGGTACAAAAAGAAGAGTAGTCGTCCTCGCGCAAATATCACTTGTTCTTGGACTTCCCAGTGCGAGCCAAATGAGACATTTTTATTTGTACACGTTTGCTTTGAGTATCCTGATGCTCTTTACGATGCGCTTTGTATTATTTCATACAGTGCAATCATAGAATTCTTTTTGCATTTAATTTTTTATTTTTTTTCTAGACCGACTTTGGAATCTTTCAAAATGATTTTTAATTTCATCATGCAGTGTCTACCATTTAATTAATGCATTTCATGATACGATCGGACAGGTCTGGCCATTAGCAAGTAAAGTGCAATTTAAGTGCAGTATGTATTTACATATAAATGTTTTATTTCCTAAATGAGATATCTAATAAAATCATGAATGTTTAACCTTTTGTACTGAAGGTTCATTTCAGTAGTTGCTTAATTAATCAGTGTTTGCAAAGGTCGACTACTTTTATAAACTAACGTCATACGAATTATTGCAAAAAATGGATTAGATTAGGTTCGTTGAAATACGGGTTTCGTCAATAAGGAAACATATGATGTTGGTCTGTTCCATTTTTTTGCACGACAGTTTATTTGAGTTATTAGGTTTCGGACCTGTGCTATTAAAATGCTGTTTTTTTTAAGTATGCGCCGGGCGCTTGGCTTGTTACCCTCTTTTTCATGATCAATAATTAAGGAGTAGGTAGTAATCTTATTAAAATATCGACCTTTAAGTTACAAAATTTTTTTTTTTTATTTACGAAAAAAGAAAAGAAATCCAGGTGTTAAACCAAAAAAAACTTAAGTAATTCATACAAAATTATCCACTTGCTATTGTTTTAAAAATAATTTGCAAGCTGTCGTTCATTGTGGCGTTCTAAGGGGGAGGTCTTTGTTCAACAGTGGACGGCTTCCGGCTGATGATGATGAATAAATCGAATATTTTAATTAGTGTTAAAAAAAATAACGAAAATTTTAAAGTACCTTCACCACCTTCAATATCGCGATCTTAATACGCCACATAACGTTGCCTTGCGTAAAATTACCATCCTTATAACGTCTTACGATGCAACAATTAAATACAAGTATTTAATTACCACCGAAATGAGTTTCTTTTGATCTTGTATCTTAAAATTTCCCCTATAAGTGTTTGTCGACATTTAATTTGTCAGTTCAGAATAAAGAGTACTATAATTGCAGTGTCATATGAAGTTGCTTGCCCTTTACTTAATATTGAGTATACCTATTTATTTCAGTATTGTACACGGATATTACTCATGCTCAGTTTGGTAAATCCCCTTTTTACAAAAATAATAATGTGAGACAGCGTATTTAGCTGATAATAAGATGACAATTAAACTGTAGGTACTTCTAGTTATACTTTACAGCATGCCTTCTTTCAATGTTAAGAATATACCTATTATTTAATCTAAGCCTTTATTGCATTACCATGCAAACAATTACACACGGATTTTTTAATTTAAAAATCTGTATTTATGAGGCTGGTTTCAAAACGAAGACACTCGTGAGGAGCTGGAACCTTGTTTCACAGCGACGCGGATTGGTCCGTACGCGACCCGCTCCGGGTAGAGCCGGCACAACGCTACCCGCGTCCTAGTTACCGTATCGAACTGAACCCTCGTTTCAGTTCAGAGCACCGCAAGCGCTACCCCTACTGGTCTCCCGTGTAACGATGGCCCGTACGGGACCTCCGGGCACTGTGTAACCAGCATAATATGATCTTGGCTTTAACAGTGCATAACAAATTCATTCAAAAAATAAGCCTGGTTTTCGAAGCCAAATTATTTATTTTATTTTTCAACAGGTACACCAACAGCATTCATATCACACTCTGTAACTTACAAATATTTAACACGTAGGGAACTAATATAGATGCCAATTATAGGTATACCAACACTAAAAAAAAAATGCAAATATAGGATTAGAATATATGCAAAAGATTATTTTCAAATTTAATTTACAGATGCGGTATTTGTTTCAACTTTGACGCGGCGTAATGCGTAAAACATAATAGATTATGCACCGGTATGAAGTAATTTATCCTGAACAATCATAAATCATATTTGCTATTCAATTTATGGGTCACGTTTATTTATTCGTTTATAATAAACTAACTTCTTCCTGCGACTCCTCCTGCTTACGGAATTTAGCAAGTGTTTACCAAAGTAAAAGGCTACGTCTTTCTCTACTTTTATAGCTGTCTCTACACAACATTTTATCAAAATAGGTGCAGCGGTTTCCGCATTTATAGTGTAGTGTTTGTCACAATGGTTGTGACGATGAAATGTCAAGACCGAGATTAATATGCATTCGTACTAGTATTTGCTTTAAGGTCTAATAAAGATGTTATTGGTTGTATAGATAAATAACTAGTTATTTCATGGTCGTTAAGTTTTTGTTAGTATAACGATGCATTGTGAACACTTCATCCTGTATTCTTCACTAATTGACGACCTGATTAGCGCAGTGGCTAAGTGATTGGACTGCTGCGCTAAGGGTCGCGGGTTCGATTCCCGCACGGGGCAAAACTTTGTGCGAACCACAGGTGTTTGTCCCGCGTCTGGGTGGTTGTGTATGTGATATTTCATGTTTGAAAACGCACCCACGATACAGGAGACATTCCTAGTGTGGGGCGACGTTTTTTTAAAAAAAAAAAAAAAAAAAAATTACAAAAGCAGAGGCTGGCCAAAAAATATTGTTATACAAGTTCTTTTTGTTTTAAAAAACGTCGCCCCAAATTTGAACTTTGTCCTGTATCGTGGATGCGTTTCACAAACTTGAAGTTCGAGATACACACAAACATCCAGACTAGGGACAAACATCTGCGGATCACACAAATTTTGTCTCGTTTGGGAATCGAACCCAGCTCAGCAGACCAATCGCTTAGCCACTGCGCCTATCAGGTGATTTTAGTCCTTTATTATACCCAAACAAACTTATAACCTTTATTTTATTCTAGTACCTACTTACGCATGCAAAAGTGTATTTTTTCTTGCTAATCGAAGGTCGTGCTTGAAGCACCGCGTAACGATATTAAATGTCAATAATAAAAAGTCACTTGTCATTGGTCTGCCTGTTCTCACAAAGATCATCATAGATTAACAATTGGTGTAGGCACAAATACAAGTCACGATGTTTCGAAAATTAGGCATCTCGAGAGGCAATAAGATGGTCGGAATTTTATATAGGTAGTAAAGAACTTAAAAAACACTTTTTGCATTTAACTTTAAGATTTAAAAAAATCATTAAACTTGGTAATTTTAAGACTAAAAAAAAATACACATTGCACATCATTCAGTATACCGTCCAACATCAAAATCAATTATCTTTAATAAATACCAAATACGCCAAAATAGCTTCTGTAAAAACAATAATCTCGAAACCGACGGTTAACAACGCAAAATGGACTCTAAAACCGCTGCATAAGATTCAAATCAGCATGTATACACATGTTACAGATACACTGCAGTGCATTTACCGTATTTTATTTGGTCAGCCGCGTATCATTATTCAAAGGCGTTAAAGGTTTCTAGATGGACAGGTTTTAGTGCCATCCAGTGTCCCTGACTTTATTACAGTGGTCTAGAGTTTTTATTGCTGAGTCTTGCATACATCAAGCCTTTTTCCTGTGTCGGTGACTCCATTAAAAATATATATTAATTTCAGTTTATTACTCGGTCCGAACTAGAATGTATACTTTTTTGAGTGACTTCGTAAAAACACGATTCTGAATTCGAACTATTTGTTTTTTTTTTATTATCCTGTAATGTGGCTAACTGCTGGGCAAAAGCCTCTCCTTTGTTATATATTATTAATTATTTGATGTAAAGGCTTTGAAGAAAATGTTTGCTGTAGATATTTCTTTACACTATATAGAATCTAAGGTAGATTTTTAAATTCACAAAATTAAAATTTTATACTTTACCAAATAATTATTAATTATTTAGCCTTAGATTAATTATAATTAACATTAAGTTAATCTTTAAAATTTTATTTATCTTATTTTTTTTAATTTACGATTTTTTTTTTCTTAAATAATTATGTAGGCTTAGATTAATTATTTAATTAATCTAATTTCAATACACGCTGCCACTTAAACAGATACGTAAGCTTCAACATAGCTGCATAAATAACATGAATATGTAAAGTAAATATTTGCACCTGATTAGCATCCAACTCGTAAATCTGTGAAAAGTAACAGTTCTTGAGATTATCTGTGAACCATTACTAATTTTCCTAACATGTCAAATTGTATACAGTAGCTTAATTCAACACAAGCCCTTCATAAACAAGGATTATACCGGCATTAACTAAACCCCGTATTAAGTCTACTGACATCTCTATTCTCGTGCCCGAATTTCGGTGACGGCGCTTTCTCAGCCTATACTAGCCAACTACGGATATATTTCATACACTGTTCAATACCTACACTAGTAGGTAGGTAAAATAAGGTATAGGTACACACGGATGAGAAGGTGGTTTTAAGAAAAACCCAATGGAAATATGGTGTGACCTATTTCAGTGGTCAGATTAAGCTGACCGCAATACTTATCGAAAGGCTATGATTGGTTTAAGGTCAAACTTTAGCCTCTGTTAACAATATTACAAGACTAATTATACCTATTGATATTTACGTTCTATACTTACAATGTGACTCATTGTAATGTTTGCATTTCCTTTAACTGTTTATAGAAACTAGCTGTGCCCCACGGTGTTGGTGTTACCGAGTTTTGCGGGATGGCAATTTTTATTTTTGAAATTTTGCCACAATATTTTTTCACATGGACAAAGTTAGTGGAAGAAGCTAGTAGACCTATAGCGGCTAAAGCTATGTTTTAATTTAAATGTTTCAAATGTTAATAGTTGTTTTTGTTTTTTTTTTTTAACGTCGCCCCACACTAGGAATTTCTCCTGTGTCGTGGGTGCGTTTTACAAACACGAAATATCACATACACAAACACCCAGACTCGGGACAAATATCCGTGGTTCGCACAAAGTTTTTGGCCCGTGCGGGAATCGAACCCCTTAGCGCAGCAGTCCGATCTCTTAGCCACTGCGCCAATCAGAATTATGTAATAACAAATGTATCAGTAATGTAATAACAAATGATTGTAACGTACGTAGTACATTAGATAAGTATATTAACACTACTTGAATCTTCAGTCAGATTGTGTAACTTCATGGATTGCACATTTTGACATTTAATAAATCGGAATGGCTTTGGTTTGTGAACGTGAATTATGGTTCGAGTTTTGGGTGTCGAGGAGTAATTACCTAGCATTTCAGTTAGCTACTAGTTTGTTACATGACTCATTAGACTCTTTTTTTATTTACCAATATTTTATTGTTATAATAACTATTTTACCACTATTTACATCTTAATTCTAAATCTCTTTTTTAAAATTTTATGTTAATGTCTAGTGCGCCCAGCATTTTAAATAAACTCGCTGCCTTCAAACATAACATTACACCTGTATTTCTCGAATGGGTAGGCAGAGAAGTATACCCACATCTCACCAAGTATTCTGAATAGATTTCTCTTTATTGCACACTAAAAACAAATGCATAAGTACAGTCTAAGGAAGTAATGTACAATGGGTGGCCTTATCAGTATGCGATCATGTATGTTAAATACTAATGTAAAGAGAGCAAGCCTATTGGCGGGCATAAACCCAGGCGCCGTGCTTCTACCGAGAATTATCTTATATAAAACCCTATACCGCTTCGCCCAACCTGGTAATCGAACCCAGGACCGTGCCCAGCAGTCACGCTTAGCAACAACAAGCCAACAAAGCAGCAGTTGTCTTTTAAAATCTAAAATTAGCTTAACGATGTGGTATACAAATAAAAGATTACGTGAACCGCAAAAATATATTTAAAGACCTCAGACTCTCAAAACAGGTAGGTCAATGTAACTGACCTTTAATAAATAAGGTCAGACGTACAACCATTACCGTTGAAGACGACAGGTTACATCTGTTGATGTTATTATGAGTCAAACGTGTATAGGTCAACATTTTCCTACTTTTAAAACCATTACAAATACTGACGTTTTAAAAACAAGTTTTGGAAAGAAGTCAATTTCTTTATTACTCGCAACATAGCCTATTTGTTAATCCAGAGTGTCAGTTACCTTCATAGGAAATTTCATCCAAATCGGTCTAGCCGTTTGAGCGTAAAGAGGTAAAAAACATACAAACACACTCACAAACTTTTGCCTTTATAATATTAGAGTGATAACAAACATACGAAAATAATAATTAAAACTTGTTTATCACGCTCTATCTGTTTTAGGATTCAACTTTTGCTTCATTCTTTAGGAATTCTTTTAGTCTTATAGGTGCTATTCATAGTCATGAAATATCAAATCGCAAACTAAGACTCAATCAACGATCTGATGCTTGCTCTAATATTTATCTCTTGCTGAAATAGAACCCGTAACCAAACAGCTTATTTTAGCATCAGATAACATAACATAACATCACGCCTGTATTCCCCGAAGGGGTAGGCAGAGGTGCACATATAGTACACCCACATTTCGCCAGTCATGTTTTAGGTCCCAATGTAATAGGGGCCAGCCTATTGCCATCAACCGGGCACAAATCCAGACTTTGGCATCACCATCTTAAAACATCAATAACTCGTACTTCGCAATATCTAGATAAATAAACCGACAATTTAATCAAATAAGCTTCCACATTTAATTGCACAACAATGCAAAATGCAATGATATTAAACTAATTAAATTCCAAGTTCAATGCGTTGAATGCAGTTAAATGTTGAACAGCCTCCATAGTTAGTGCACGCTATTTAGCCTCGATGCAGTAGAAAGGATCTTCTGCCAAAGCTACAAGGACTAGAAAGTTTTTTTTTGCTGTCGGTAAACTATTGATTGCGTAAGTTATTGCTGCGAATGCTGTGTCGATTATGATTTGTGTAGTTATAGTTTGGAGTTGTGGGTTCTATTACCACTTGAGACGATTTTTTGTGTTTTTAATTTTTATTCGAGGCTTGACGTTTAGATGGCCATAAAATTGTGGTTATCTTCTATATAGCCTCGATGCTGTAGAAAGGATCTTCTGCTGCAAGGACTGGAAAGTGTTAAGAATCCCTACTAAAATTATAAACGCGAAAGTTTGTAAGTATGGATGGATGTTTGTTACTCTTTCACGTAAAAACTACTGAATGGATTTTAATGAAATTTCATATGGAGGTAGCTGACACCCTGGATTAACGAATAGGCTACTTTTTATCCCGAAAAAATGTAGCGGGTAACACCGCGGGGCGCAGCTAGTGTAGTTTCTTGCTGTCTGTACAGTACTGAATGGGTGCTTACAATTTAAAGGTTGTGTAATTGATGTGCTGCGAATGCTGTGTCGATTATGATTTGTAGCTTATAGGTTGTACTGGTAGTTGGTAGATTTTTTTTTGGGATTTGTGGTGTTTTTATCCGAGGCTGGTCGTTTGCAAGCCCACGAGATTCTGTTATGTTATTACATAAGATATAAAACTGTATTATGTAGTGTGATTTGCGTAAATTAAAATAATACTGGAGTGTCTAGTGGTCACAAGTAGGTAGGTACTCAATAACATACATTATACGATAATATAAAAATAATAAAATTATTAATCCATAACAATAGTAATGATCTACTATTATATACCTACTGGTTATACTCACGTCGATATTCGGGAATGCGCGACTAGTTTCAGACTTTAACGGAGCCCATTATACATGAGCAGGTGACGAGGCGGGGTTGTGAGCCGATAGTAGACAATATGGGTACCACTCACGAAAGTTACTATAGTAAAAATTATAAGTAATAATTATTAAAATTAGATGTTAACCTTGTTCAGTTTATTGCTCTGGTATTCAATTAAAATATTTCGCAACGTCTAAAATAAGAAAAACATTACCGAATTTTTTGAAAAAAGAACAATTCAAACGGAGATAACGTTCTAAAAAAATATCTGTTAACCTTTATGGAATAGTTTTTTTTTCACGTTAACTGTCGGAAGTGACAGCTAACATATTTGAAATAGGAACGGTTACATCTTTAACTTTTTAAAGGTCATTAGATCGTTCGGTAACATAATGATATGCAGGTTAATGTTTTGAAAAATATAATTAATGTTTTAATTTTGAATTACTGTTATATAATTAATTTGTTTTTGGAGGTTTTATATAAGATGTTTGTTTAGCGTTAGCATATAAAAAGTAATAGTTGACAAACTGAAATCACTTTTTTTGGCCTGCATATTATTAGGATAGAAATGGCGAAATATTGATACAAAATATTACTTCTTATCCTTTCAGGGAGTAACAGACGTCTGGTTCAATCCAATTAGTTTTTTTTTTAATGTTTGTGTATTATATTGTATTCTATAAATCGACGATCTGAATGGCGCAGTAGCTAATCGATTGGACTGCTGCGCTAAGGGTTGTGGGTTCGATTCCCACCGGAATATATATTTTTGATACTCGCTGATGTTTGTCCCGAGTCTGAGGGTTCGCGTATGTGATATTTCATGTTTGTCGAACGCATCTACGATACAGGAAAAGATCATAGTATAGAGCGAGATAGAAAAAATAAAAGAAAAATGCCATGTTAAGCTGGAAATCAGCTTACTATCTATTAACATCTCGCTGAAACTTCACACAAATAAAATCGTAAAACGAATCATCCTTTCTTGAAGTCGGTTAAAAGTAATTAATCACCAAATCAGTCTGCCAATACAATCAGCAAGTACTGATCAGCCCTGACCAAGTTTCCCACGAGTATAAGTGAGTATAATCACGATGAGTAGGGACATTGCCCGACAAGTTAATTCGAGTCCACCTGCAACATGTTCAGATGAAGCCTCGAGGTCAACCGATGAGGTCAGGTCACCTTTCTGAAGATTTATTGACCTTTAACGCTAAACTTTTAAATGTCTGACGTTTTTAATTTTATTGACACTCGTCCTAGATTGTTAGCTAGACTGCTTTATGAGTTGGTTATTGATAGCATACTTTTGAATCGTATTATTTTTTAAGAAAATAAAATAAATCATTATTTAGATAATAAATCTCTGCGATTTTTTTATATGAAATAATTATTTCTTGTTTATTAAAACAAATAAAAAAAGTAGTAAGTATTTACGTGTGTTCCGCCGTAGTACCTGAATTACAGAACCGATTGATTATATTTCGAAGATAAGTACATTCAAATCTGAAATGATAGTAATGGCCACAAAAAGTCATGGGAACTATCGCATCTAGCTATAACTCTGACGTAATTAAAAACCTAAGATATTAGTCTCCGGAAGTACAAGGGGAGTGGCAGTAATGTATTACAATACCATCTATCTAGCATCTGAGGTATTGTGAAAGGATGACAGTTACGTTGTCTATGACATAAGCCATACTTGAGTTATACTCATCTTTCTGATTAGTGTAAGTTGAGTTTAAGTGTTATATACTCATATTTTTATATTAGTTAATAAGATTGTATTATATGAAGTTATGAGGTTTTCTTCTTATCATGGTTGATGAACAAACTGGTACATACACACGCATAACATCACGCCTGTATTCCCCAAAGGGGTAGGCAGAGGTGCACATATAGTACACCCACATTTCGCCAGTTATGTTTTAGGTCCGAATGTAATAGGGGGCGAGCCTATTGCCATCAACCGGGCACAAATCCAGACTCCGTGCTGCAACTGAGAATTACCTAATGGAAAAACCCAGTAACACTTTGCCCGACCCGGGTTTCGAACTCAGGACCTCGTGCTCAGCAGTCGCGCTTAGCAACCACCAGACCAACGAGGCAGCAGTTATATATTCTATGTTTAATTAAATATCTCAAATATTCTGCCACGTAAGGAAATCGAATCTGTGGTCTTTAGAAAAAATATATCAAGCTATAGGGTGATTCAAACATACATTCTAAAGAACTTGTCCAACTTGATCACTTGACGGAATCCGGAAGCGAATGTTGGTCAAGCGGTGTCTAGACGGACGAACTTATGTTAATTTAAGTGATGTACTTGTGTTTGTTAAGTTAACACCTCAGTGTTTGTATGAATAGCTTAATAACCCTGTAATTTGAGGAGATAGGTTGAGGTATTGGTAGTATTACTTAACTTCAGTTTTTGTTGGTTACGGTTTTGGCCATAACTTTGTTTTTCGGTTTAACCCAAATAAACCTAAATGCCCGTGGGATGCCCGAACAGCACCTTCCCACACCCGGTTGGGAGTCGTAAGACGTGACTAAGGGAAAATCCAGCAGAGAGCTTCCTATAGAGGCGACACCCAACTACCGCCCTCTATGTCCTGCAACCTTGGTACCATCTTCGTTGATTTCAATCTCTACACCACAGCATGTCCTTTTTTCCACATGACAAAAGCTCATGCGAATACGAAGTACGAGACTGGATACTATTTTGATACCAGACTTTTAGGAAGAGTTTTAAAACTACCTGGGTATCGAAACCTTCCCGGGTAACTGACACTGCCTAGACCTGGTACAAATATCCTTTAGTATGCAGAAAAATGGTTTCGTGTGATAAATACTTTGCCGACCTGATTAGCGCAGTGGCTAAGCCATTGGACTGCTGCGCTAAGGGTTGCGGGTTCGATTCCCGCACGGGGCAAAACTTTGTGCGAACCACAGATGTTTGTCCCGAGTCTGGGTGTTTGTGTATGTGATATTTCATGTTTGTGAAACGCACCCACGACACAGGAGAAATTCCTAGTGTGGGGCGAAGTTTTAAAAAAAAAATACTAGAGGCCAAAAGTTAATTAGGTCATCTGCTCATAATAGATCACTTACAATTATTAATTAACCTCCAAATTCATATTTCACGTAGACCCTCACGTTTAGTTACAACATCACTCAGTATTCGCTAATCCTTAATTACTCAAACATTATCAAACTCACCCATAATCGATATTAATCTCGATATAAAATCGATTAGTTATCTGAAATAAATCGATCGCTTTACAATCGTGCACACTCGGGTTCCAAATCGTGACTTGCATTAAACATATGCAATGAAACTCATGCGCAGAAAGTGAACGTAAAAATTGTTCAATGGGTCAGCCTGTGTCATACTATATGATGTATGAGACTGCTAAAATTATTGCTGATCGGAATATTATATTAGTTAATGATTCATTAATTGATGAAATGAGTAGCATATTAAAGTTTACACGTTGCAAAGGATTTGTAATGATAATATGTAAATGAAACAAGCTTGCCTTATTTAATTACATATTTTAATTAATATGATGATGAGACATGGTAATATATGTTAGGTCATCATCATCATACCAGCCCGGTATCACCCACTGCTGGGTATAGGCCTCCCTTTTTCTCTGCCATTTTGTTTCTTTATAGGTTCATTAACACATACCTGCACCAAGTCTTTCAATCAAGAAAAACGGGTAGGAAAAAGTATTTAACATCTATATTTCTTGACTTGCAAATTACAGTGAGAAGTACCTCAACAGTTTTTATAACTAAGGCAAGACTCAATGACAAACGTTGCTGTTGCCTCGACTCTGGCAGAATAGTTCTGCCCTCTTAAAAAGGGCACAACTAACTGAGTTATATACTTCGGAATCAGGAAAAAAGGCCTATCTGCCTGATTTTTTTTGAATATTTTTCGTAGCAAAATAAACAGAGAAAGCATAAGCTTGAAGGGCCTCTGCCTACCCCTTCGGGGAATACAGGCGTTATGTATGTATGTATCATTTCTTGCTTTATACAAACATTTTCCTGTTACGGAAGTCAGTAGGTGACCGCAAGACAAGAAAGCGAGAGCTTTACGACGCGATTCGGTCAAAATGACTGTCTTCGTGCATTCGCGCTCCATAACCCACAACGGTCAATTAAGTAAGTAATTGTTAGTTTTGTTTGTAGTTTATTGTTTATGCTGTCTGCGTTATTATTGTAGTTGTCGGTGGCACAGTTTCTAAACGATCTAGTCATAGTCATAACGCATTTAAAACAGGCTACAAAAGAGAATTTGCAAAACGTCATTCTGGTTGCACGATAACGGTATAATGTGAGTTATTTAATAACAAACATAGCAATATGGCTGTATTTCTTGCAGGGGTAGACAGAGGTGTACTTATAGTACACCCACATTTCGCCTATTATAGGTCAATGTAATAAGGAGCGAGGTATTGCCATCAACTGGGCAAATATCCAGACTCCATGCTGCTACTAAAATTTACCTAATGGAACAACTTAGTAGCTCTGCCCGATCCGGGACTCGAACCCAGGACCATGATCAGCAGCCGAGCTCAGCGACCACTAGACCAACGAAGCTGCCGAGTTATTTAGTCTTATGAAATAATACTTTTATAATGTCATACATTTTTCAACTCCCCAACACTTCATTCATTACACTAGGTCGGTAGAGAAAGTCTAGGTCTCTAGGCAGTGATAGATAGTGTTATGAATAATGTGTATGGCCCAAAAAGTTTTTATATTTTTTGAATTTTTGATAGATTGAATTTGGCGAACACAGTGCAGTGTGTCTAAGTCGATAGTGACGTAAAATGGATAAAAAATTCACTGGCAGGTATATAATGATCTGTCACAATGTACATACGACAAATAAAATTCCAGGACCTGATTGACGCAGTGGCTAAGTGATTGGACTGCTGCGCTAAGGGTTGCGGATTAGAATCCCGCACGGCACAAATATTTTTGACAACCGCAGATGTTTGTCCCGAGTCTGGGTGTTTGTGTATGTGATATTTCATGTTTGTAAAACGCACCCGACACAGACGTCCTAGGGTGGGGTGACGTTTTAACATAGCTAGGTTTAAAAAGTAATGATTTTCAAAAAATAAAAAAAACGATTATTACCCTACTTATTTTTCATTATGTACCATCAAAACATTTCGTTTTATTCATTTTTGTTTTGTTACCACACGCTATTACGTTGTGAAGGGTAAAAAGAAATGTAGGCCGATTAACTTGTTTTAATTTTAATAAGAGCAATCGTGACTAGTGTCTTGTTAATGTTTTATTGTTCTTATTGACGTTTGTGGAAGAAGCAACAAATGAAAGGTATATGTGGTGGCCAGAAGTTCACTCACTACGAGCTATAGGAACCTACTGTATATGTTATTATTGATGTTGGTACATTGTCATAGCCTCGAACAAGTTTTTTGATGACCTAATTGGAGCTGTGGCTAAGCCATTGGACTGCTGCGCTAAGAGTTGCGGGTTCAATTCCTGCAAGGCATAACAATTTGTGTGATCCGCAAATATTTGTCATAGTTATAAATAGATAGATACAAAAACACCCAGACTCGGGACAAACACCTGTGGTTCGCACAATTTATTGCCCCGTGTGGAAATCGAACCCGCAACCCTTAGCGCAGCAGTCGAACCGCTTAGCCACTGCGCCAATCAGGTCGTCAAATTGCAATGTTGCATCGCCGACTGAGATCTAAACATTCATGTATAAATCTAGTTTAGCTTGACAGTCCGGTGTATATCATTGATACCTTATGCTGATAAATGAGATGCTAATTTCTTTAGCTTGAAATGTGAGAGCTATGCTGCAGTACTTGGATAGAAGTTGTATCATTCATGAAGTAAATATAGTACCTATGTATTGATTTGCATGATTGAACTGCCTCGTTGGTCGCTAAGCGCCACTGCTTAACATGGGGTCCTGGGTTTGAATCCCGGGTTGTGCAGTGTTATTGGGGTTTTTCATTAGGTAATTCTCAGTAGCAGCACGGAGTCTAGATTTGTGCCCTGTTAATGGCAATCGTCTCGCCCCCTATTACATTGGGACCTATCACATAACTGGCGAAATGTGGGTGTACTATATGTACAACTATGCCTACCCCTTCGAGGAATACAGGCGTGATATTATGTTATGTTTAGTGAGGTAATTCTAGGCCGTAGTAGGTATGCCAAAACACTTATTCAAGATGCACTATACACGTCATTCACAATTAAGGCGAAGTTGCATACTCAATTCTCTATAGATATTCGGCTGTCATTAATTGAACCCGGATTCGAACAGCGAATAACATTTACCTTTTTAAGGGGAAGACTCTTCGTAATCATCAAAATGGCGCCACATGACTCATACAACGTTTCTATATCCAAAACTGTATTATAATTCATACAAGTTTGTTTTTAAGGTAAATTGAATTAATATGGGGATAGCTGTGGGAGTCTAGCTCCTAAATGTCATAGGATGAAGGTCGCATCTCATTATAAATTTGATTCACGGGTCACCTTGGAATATATTAGTTTTTAATTCAGAATCTTTGAGCTGTCAAAATTATATTGGTTGAATTATATAGCTTATAAAAGTTATAAACATAACTTTTAAATTGATTAAGGGAAACTTAAAAAATGATGGACACGAGCGGGACTCGAACCCTATAGATTCCAACAGATAATACCTGATGTCACCCTTAAGACGTAAATACTAAAAGGGAACTTGAAATTTGATGGATGCGAGCAGTGACACGGTGGCTCAGTTGGCAGAGCGGCGCAACGGTACGGCGACTGTCGCGGGTTCGAGTCCCGCTCGTGTCCATCATTTTTCAAGTTTTCCTTAATCAATTTAAAATTTAAGCCTAGCATAGCAACATGCATAAAAAATACAAAAAAGTCATATAACTTAACTTATAAACATAACATTACGAATTGTATTCGCGAAGGGGAAGACAGAGGGCGCAATAGTACATAAACATTTCGCCAGTTATGAAATAACTCCCAATGTAATAGGGGGCGAGCCTATCACCATCTAATTTGAAAAACTCGGTAACACTTTGTCTGACCTGGGATTCGTACCCAAGATCTCATCACTCAATAGTGCAGTTAACGATTGCTAGACCGACGCTAGCCTAGTTTAGAAGATCAATCTATTATTTGCTACTATCGATGTGTTTTGAGTTTTGTAGTGACATAACATGTTTAAACCTGTCTATCTCTATTCAGTGTCTACCGGAACGTTAGTCGTACGTTTTGTGTAGATTATCTTAATAGTTGTACCATGTAAGTAGGCCACTAGGAAGCTTTTAGCATCTCAAGTTGTTAAACTAACCGTTGTCACTATGGAAATGAAGTAAATAACGTCTGTAGGATGGCAATGAAGTAACAAATAGGTATTATCCTTTAAATAATTATTGTGTTTATTTATTTTGAGCTCAATGGTGTGCCATAGAAGAGGTGTAGCAATAGACAGAGATAAGCTAATGATAATGAATTGTGATATACTCTAATTTCAATTTAAGCGCAGATTTTTAGGTTTTTGATTTTTATACCTCTTTCAGCAGTTGGGTCACCAGCTCCTAGAGTTTTGGTGTTTCGAGTTCGAAACAAGGCGGGCATTTCCGAACAAACAATTGAGAATATGGATGATAATTACATGTGGATAATAAAGGCCTCCTACCAGGTGGATCGACGACATCATCAGAGTTGCGGGCAACCGGTGGATGCAATTGGCAAGCTGTCGTTCATTGTGGCGTTCTAAGGGGGAGGCCTTTGTTCAACGGTGGACGCGTCTTCCGGCTGATGATGATGATGATGAATAAATACCGTTGGTTTACCGTAAAAAGTATAGAAAACCTTTCATTTTTTCTTTACATAACATTGCAGCCTACCGCAAAATGCGCAGCTGTCATATCCATAATCACATCAACGTAACAACCATTAACTTAGCAATTAAGAGCAATTCAATAAGCTAAATGAATATTCATAAAAATAAAAGTGTTTGCAAATGAACCCCATATCTGAAATGTCAAGGAGTCGCCACTAGTCCTCACGGTATTGAATCGGCAACAAATCATAAGCGCCTTGTATGAAGTGCTTTTTGGCGGTAACGCAATCATAATGACTTCTGATAGATTTAAGATTTGTAAATATTACGCGAGTCGTGGTGGCCTAGTGGTTAACATACCGGATTTTAACCCGGGCAAGTATCAATGTGACTTTTTCAATGTTATAAATACTTTCTTAAACATGACAATACGCCTGTATTCCCCGAAGGGGTAGGCAGAGGTGCACATATAGTACACCCACATTTCGCCAGTTATGTTTTTAGGTCCCAATGTAATAGGGGGCGAGCCTATTGCCATCAACTGGGCACAAATCCAGACTCCGTGCTGCCACTGAGAATTATCTAATGGAAAAACCCAGTAACACTTTGCCTGACCCGGGATTCGAACTCAGGACCTCGTGCTCAGCAGTCGCGCTTAGCAACCACTAGACCATCGAGGCAGTCAAAATACTTTCTTAGTTGATCTAAAACACCACTGGCTAACGGTGACGAAAAACGTCGTGAGGACACCTGGATTTCATTAGTTCACAGCCCGCAGTGAGCTAGCGTAGTGATCAATGTTCAATCCTTCCTTAAGTATTACGCGACGACTCCAAATAGAATGTTTATTTGTATTGGATTGCTGAAATCAGTGTTACAGTTATTCACAGACCAGACACGACTATTTTGGAATTGTGTCTGTTTTATAAATAGTAGGTAGCCTATAGTGTCTGGTGAAACTAATGTAGGCGAGCTCTACATATCTGCCGACCTGGTATTCATTAAAGTTTATTATTGAAAAAATATTCTAAAATAAAAAAAACATCACATCACGCCTGTATTCCCCGACAGGGTATGTAGAGGTGCACACATAGTACACCCACATTTCGCCAAATCTAAAAATATTATGTTCTAATTTAAAATGAGTTTGTATATTGACATTACCTATCGTGCAAGCAGTTAACAATTAAAATTCCTGATTGGTGATTGCGCTCGGCACCGAATGGTGTCGTCTTAAAACATAAAAACATAACATCACGCCTGTATTTCCCGAAGGGGTAGGCAGAGGTGCACATATAGCACACCCACATTTCGCCAGTTATGTTTATAGGTCCCAATGTAATAGGGGGTGAGCCTATTGCCATCAACCGGGCACAAATCCAGACTCCGTGCTGCCACTGAGAATTACCTAATGTAAAAACCCAGTAACACTTTGCCCGACCCGGGATTCGAACCCAGGACCTCGTACTCAGCAGTCGCGCTTAGCGAACATTAGATCAACGAGGCAGTCCAGTAAAACATAAAAGTCAAAATTAAACTGTAAAATTTAACCCTAAAGTAGTTACACTTAAACTATACAATACACAACCAAGTTATTGGCTCTAACTGCGTTATTACCTTAGGTTCGCACAAGAACGAACCTGTTATAACTACTTCGCCGGCCGAACCAATTTCAACATTGATCTCAATTAAAACATATAAGGCGTTGTGAAAGTTATATAGATTTATACATGTGTTATATTTCCCAGTAAGTACAAGTCACGCTGTAGACTGCCTCGTTGGTCTAGTGGTCGCTAAGCGCAACTGCTGAGCACGAGGTCCTGGGTTCGAATCCCAGGTCGGGCAAAAGTGTTACTGGGTTTTTCCATTAGGTAATTCTCAGTGGCAGCAGGGAGTCTGGATTTGCGCTTGGTTGATGGTAATAGGCTCGCCCACTATTACATTGGCACCTAAAAACATATCTGGCGAAATGTGGGTTTTACTATACATATGTGCACCTCTGCCTACCCCTTCGGTGAATACAGGCGTGATGTTATGTTATGTTATGTTATAAGTACAAGTTACTTAAACACTTATATACTTAGTTAATATATCATATCTTATAATGATCTAATTGGCGCAGTGGCTATAAAGCGATTGGACAGCTGCGGTAGGGGTTGCGGGTTCGATTTCTGCACGGGACAAAAATGTGTGATCCGCAGATGTTTGTTCCGAGTTTCGGTGTTCGTGTATGGGTTATTTCATGTTTGTGAAACGCACCCACGATACAGGAGAAATTACGAGTGTGAGGCGGAGTTTTTAAAAACATTATGAACACATTTTGCCGCTTGTGATAGGTCCTATAGTTTGTACCATTTTGCGTAGCAGATCAGAAAATAATAGATATTCAGTTTTACTTTTAGTAGACTAGAAACTTTTATTTCAATTGTCTGACGACTTTTAATCGTTATTAGGTTTTCCATTAGGTAATTCATTCAACACGGAGTCTGGATTTGTGCCCGGTTGATGGCAATAGGCTTGCTCTCTATTATATTGGGACCTATAACGTAACTGGCGAAATGTGAGTTAATAAGTACACCTTGAGTCTGTCTACCCCTTAGAAACACATATAATGTTCAATTGTCCAGTTTAGTATATAGATTTTAATCTTAAGTGACTTATTTTCCACAAATAAGTATTCCTCCCAGACTATGACTCAGTTCTGCTTTCAACTTAACTCACGTACAAAGACCTAAGTAATAACTTGAAACATAACAGCTTTTCACTCCAAGTTGCAGTAAATTAGCAATATTCTCTCAGTAATTACAATTGTTTTAGAAACCCATACAATGAGTTAGCCAACCAGTCTCCCCAGACAAGAATACCAAATGTAAACTATTTTAAAGGAAATTATTACTGCAAAAATCGTTACTCTGTCTGCATATAAAAAAATGCACAAAGAAAATGCAAAGACTAACAAACTATTGCTTAAATCCAGCACAAAGTAACTGCCATTATTACAGTGGGCCATAGTATTTTAATGCCCATCGTCTATAACAAAAGAGAGAAATGTTGACAGATTTCAGTGTTAAACACAACAATAAAATAGGACGTGGGCGTTGTTTTAAATCTGTAACACTTATGTGACACTTGTAACATCACTGTTTATCCTACGCATGTAATTAACCCGGTTTTAGTGACAAAAGAAATGATGTAAAACCTTTGGCAGATACTGTGTTTTGAATTGTCAGATGCTTGCTATTTGAGATGAAGAGTGTGGGAATGTGATTCGTCGTGTTATTTTGAGAATTTATTAATTATAGTTAATGTTATTTATTTTATAATATTATGCCTAAATATTGAACGTAGTGAGAGGTATTTGATACTTCTCCTTATCGTATGGTTGATGAACAGCCTGGTGTCAGAGTTTAAACCGCCTGTAGGCCTCTGACATGGCTTTATACACGGTTGAAAAATCTCTCAGATGGGCCGGTTTTTCACGATGTTTTTCTTCACCGTTTTAAGCAACTGATAACTAATTTATCGTACGCACATGAATTTGAAAATATATTGGTACGTGCCGGGGGTTGAACTTGATACGTAATAGAAATAAGTTTTATAGCCTTGTCATCTTTCAGCTTTGGGTGTTACAAGTTCCATAAATAAACTTGATATAAGAGTCTTTCTTATATGCAAATAACTTTGTTCGTTATTACGCTCATGTAAGAGTTAGATCACAGCCTATTCAGTATAATATTTAGATAGGTATTTCTGCAACTTTAACTAGACTTCCCCCTTTACCATGAACTTATAAAGCAGGACAATTTACGTTGTGTAAGCGAGACGCCACATTACACAGCGCAGGCGTCTCGCTTACACAACGTAAAGGGTTCTGCTTTTAGAGTTCATGGTAAGGGTGTGTGGTGGCATGGTATTTTATTTATTTATTTATTTATTACATTTTAAAGAAGGCTTACAGACTAACAGAAAAATGATATAATGATAGTAATATTATCAAATAGCTAATTACAAGCCTCCACACATAGATATAAAAAGAATATATATGTCGAAAAAAAAAAGAAAGTAATTACACAAGTATAAGCCAATTATTCAAGAAACTATTCAACAATCAAAAAATGTTTGTGCTATTTGCCGTCGCAGTGTCACCACACTGGTACAGAACAAATCGATATTAAGGTCCGCCGAGAGTCTATTAAAACCAATTGCACTCCGTATTGAAAAAACATTTTTCACATAATTGGTCAATGCGAAAGGTACACTTAATAAAGGTACACTTATATGGTGAGAGGGCTGGTGTGTAACAATAAATTATTCTATCTAATACCAACCTATCTACAAATAATAGACGTATTATATTGGCAATACCGAATGTATCTTCTCACAGAAGCTATTATATCAGATTGCATCTGCCTAATAATACACGTAATTATTACCACAATACCAAACTTAATAATGAACTAATTGGCTTCGGCGATCGAACTCGCGAGCCATATCGCAGCTGTTCTAAACGTCTAAGAATATTTTGCAATATATAAAGTCGCGTACCAATATCGTTTTAGGGCCGAGCGCCGAACGCTTTGCTTTTGTTACATGTTTGCAAGTTCGCGAGTGTTTCGAGTGTATATTATGTGTTTGGGCTATGATAGGCGACTCTAGAAGTATGATGTAGGTGTAGTCAATAATATATAATAACATCACGCCTGTATACACCGAAGGGGTAGGCAAAGGTGCACATACAATACACCCACATTTCGCCAGTTATGTTTTTAGGTCCCAATGTAATACGGGGCGAGCCTATTGCCATCAACCGGGCATAAATCCAGACTCCGTGCTGCCACTGAGAATTACCTAATGGAAAAACCCAATAACACTTTGCCCGACCCGGGATTCGAACCCAGGACCTCAGCAGTCGCGCTTAGCAACCACTAGACCAACGAGGCAGTAGGTGTAGTGAAATGTGAAAATTGATATATTGGTATTGTATACTTCTTCTTCTTATCCGGCACACGTGAGAGATTTTTCAACGGTGTGTGTCGCTATATCAGAGGCCTACAGGCCGTTTCAACTCTGACACCAGGGTGTTAATCAACCATACGATAATAAGAAGACAAATTAAATGCCGTTCGTTATTACCTACGCCTTGTAATGTCTAGTCGCGCCATAATACACAGCAATTTTAAAAGAACAATAAGTCAACAGTCTCATCTTCACATTGTATCACACACAAAAGGTTCCAGCTGACCCACTTGGGGTCCTAAAATATCTAGACTGTTACGAAACTATTGCTAATGAAAATTATTTACGGATGAGTAAAACTAAAGATGGTACAAAAGACCGAACTGAGATCATAATGTTCGGTGATGTAAACATAACCTTGCCGATGTCAAGGTGCTTATGGAGAATGTAACCAATACGAGTAATATAGTAAATAGATTTTGTATAGAAAATAAATTAGGGGAAGACCTAGGCGAACATACCTAGACCAAATCGGAGATGTTCTGCAAATAGGACAAGTGAGGACCCTCAACTGAAAAACGTGTATGAGGAATGTGATGCGTATGAAAGAAGCAAAAGAAGTATGCCAGGATCGTAGCAAATAGAAATCCGTGGTCTCTGCCTACCCCTCAGGGAAACAGGCGTGACTTTATGTATATATCTATACTAATATTATAAAGCTGAAGATTTTGTTTGTTTGCTTGAAAGCGCTAATCTCAGGAACTTCTGGACCGATTCGAAAAATTATTTAGTGTTAGATAGCCCATTTATCGAGGGAGGCTATAAGCTTATCACGCGGACGGAGTCGCAGACGGATGCTAGTGTATGTATAAATCAGTTTCTTTAGCTATACTCTAACCCTGTAGCGACGTGCCTACCGGGCATAAAGTCTTAAATATTCTCAGATCATTATAGACGTTTATATACGTTTAAACAATAACTTGAATCGATGTTTATTTCTTTTAATTATTTGACAAAAGGTTTCTTAACATGTAAAGCTACTTATATTGTTGACTGTACCTACTGTGCTTTTAAAGTGAAGTATAGAAATAGCTTCTTCATGGGTGTGAAAATCTTCGGATAACCCTTATTTTGCTAAACACAGCTAGTTCTCGTAGTATCTATATGCGATCGAGTAATTATCAGAAATTATTAGTCAATTGCCGCAATAACCGTAACTTCACGCTTGCAATCCTTTTGAGGACAAGCAAGGAGCACACCTCAATAATTCTAGTTCTAGATTTGTTGCTAATTATGTTATTATGTGAATTGGGGCTCGTCGAGATTATCTTAGTATCGTGCGTAGGCGCACTTAGTTGGCGACTTTTATGGGTAACCATCTAGGGTGATTGTATAAATGTGTGACAATTTTAAAAGAGTTAAATTTAAATTTTCGCTTGAATAATATCGCTCGAATAATAGCAATTTTGACGACCTGATTAGCGCAGTGGCTAAGCGATTGGACTGCTGCGCTAAGGGTTGCGGGTTCGATTCCCGCACGGGGCAAAACTTTGTGCGAACCACAGATGTTTGTCCCGAGTCTGGGTGTTTGTGTATGTGATATTTCATGTATGTGAAACGCACCCACGACACAGGAGAAATTCCTAGTGTGGGGCGACGTTTTTTAAACAAAAAAAAAAAAAAAAAAAAGAAAAAAAAGCAATAATATCGAATATATTTCGTAATTAATTGGTAGGTAATTGTGAAAAAAACAATAAAATCTTTTACGATATTGTTGATAATTATCTTGTTTGTTTAGTTTAACCGAAATGTTAAGGACCATAGTGTTTCTTGATACCGGTATAATATGTTTAGACTGCCTCGTTGGTCTTGTGAAATTTTCAGCAGCACAAAGTCTGGATTTGCCTGTTAATGGCATTAGTATTTGCAGTAATAAATCAATTATCAATTGTGGCGTTCTAAGGGGGAGGCTTTTGTTCAACAGTGGACATCATACGGCTGATGATGATGATGAATGTCATTAGGCTCGCCCCCTATTAAATTGGGACCTAAAACATAACTGGCGAAATGTGAGAGTACTGTACACTTCTACCTACCCTTCAGGGAATAAAAGCGTGATATTATGTTATGTTCTTTCAACCTCTCTTCAAAGACACCATACTGACGCATCCTAGTCTAAAATCCCATCCCACAGTGAGCAAAAGTGGTCAATATTTTTTCTTTCTTTGTGGAAGAAGAGACCATTACCCACTGGGATAGTTACTGGCCGGTTTATTATGAAATGAGCCGTGCGCGTGCGTTGTGCTGAACATGTCCAGCCCCGCTAAGGGGAGGGAGGCGCGGGGGGAGTACCACCTTGCCTTTCATTAGTTCATTATAAAACCTTGGAGCAACTTGTATCCTTTTAAATGGACGGCGAACTTTGATTTCATTTGTGATATGACGTTTTAACGTTGAGATAATTATTGGGTAAGATGTAGTTTGTTATTGGTTGTTTACTACACGTTATGTCTAAACTAGTTAAGTTTGGATGTTACTGGAGTTTCGGGAAGGGGAAGACCTCGGCGAACATACTTTGACCAAATAGGTTAAAAGAGCTTTATTCTCAAAAACACATACAGAGTTTACTTAGATGATAAGAAGAAAAAAAAATACAATGTATATAAACCGTCTCGTGACGAAGCATGAATCGGAGATGTTATGCAAAAGGGTCAAGTGAGGAGCACCCTTAACCGACGAGCGTGTATGAGGCAAGTGATGCGAGTGAATGAAGCCAAAGAAGAATGCCAGGATCGTAGGAAATAGGAATCTGTGGTCTCTGAACTTGCAGTGTGGTCCTGCTTTTCTCTCCACATATCCATTAATGGTCGTCTGGAAGAAGTTGCTTCAATCAAAGAGTCCGCCACTTGCACTGTTTTTAGTTTTAGGGTTTTTCTGTATTTCTTGGTGTAACGTATATTATCTACCTATCTATTATTGAAGAAAACGAAAAAACAAAAAGGGAAGCCAATAAACTTTTTTTTATAAAATAAAACATTTCTGAAGAAAATATTAACAATACCAGATTCTGCTCCAAATAACATAACATCCTACAGCACTGTGAAATGCTGTAAACACAATTCAATCTACATAACACGTGCTACGTCATAGTGCATTATCTGTGCTCACAAAACCGCCTATTACAGTACCTGGCACTGGTAACATTTGTCACGCCGTCCGAGGCTTTGTCCCGGAAAGCCCGACACCCGCAAAAGCAAGGCTTTTGTCACTTTCGGCATACGCAACCTTGAACGGTTTTACGGGTTCTGTCTCAAGTGAATAGCAGCAGCGATTTGAATTGGTTTAAGATTTTTTGTTTGCGCTTTTGTTTTTAGTCTCCAATCGAGTTATGTTCATCATTATCATCAGCTGGAAGACGTCCACTGTTGAACAAAGTCCTCCCCCTTAGAACGCCACAATGAACGACAGCTTGCTAATTGCATCAAAAGTAACATAACTCGCTGCAAAGAGCATTATCTTACTTTAAATAAAATAAGTTTAGGATAAGAGAGGGCAATGATATTCCACGATGCCTTTGCTCTTCGATCTCTGCAATTCTGTTTAGGTCATCTGACCTCTTCTTTCGGGTCTGCCTAGTTTACCTGCTAAGTTTAGGTCATCATCATCAACCGGGAAACGTGCACTGTTGAACAAAAGCTTTTAGGGGGTTGGTGACAGAGTTGTAGCTGCTCATCTTCTAGATTTTCCCTTACTCACCTCACGGGGAGAAAAAGGGATGGTCAATTCTAAACCAGATACCACTCGGCAAGTTTTGGTAACAAATCGGTATTTACCATGTCTTACCTGTCTCATCACCTTGGTACATATTTTGTAACATACCAGCGTAACCAAATACAGGTCACTGTGGAATAAGGAACGAAGTACTCTTCACACTCACCACCCGCTTCTGCCTGTATCCCACACCTGTTATGTTGTTACATTATTGAAGAAAGCCAACAGGTTTAGCATGAAAGCGATCTTAAACTGGTCGACTTTCGCTCAAATGCTGACGAATGTACGCCTATAATTCGGATGCCATATGTTCATACGAAGCCTTCCATGTCACGGAAGTATTTGATTATGAAGGCGTTTGATAATTAAAATCCAATGACGCAGTGACGAGGCGAATAACTTTTTGCGCTGAAATCGGTTAAGCGAAAGTTGAAGCTTCATAACTCTCTTTTGCTAAGTAGAAAGGGTCAAGATTCATTCACATTTTTAAAATACAACTTTTATTCGGCTTTTTCTTATCCTATGGTTGATGAACAACCTGGTGTCATAGTTTAAACTATGTAGGTCCTTATAATGGCTATACAGACCGTTGAAATATCTATCAGGTGTGCCGGTTTCCTCACGATATTTTCCTTCATCTTTTAGCTACTGATAACTTATTTATAGTACGCACATGAATTAGAAAAGACATTGGTTTGAACTGCGACCTTTGACGGTCAGTCCAACGGTCATATCACTTGGTTATCACTGCTTTTTTGGCTGCTGAACCGGAGGAGTGAGTTCATGATTTTATATTACTTTTCGAATCGAACTCTGGCACTTGTTTATGTGAAATCTCAAGGCTGTTAAACACATCCGCGAGTACGGGAGAAATTTAAGCCCGGGGCCAAGAAAATGTATAAAATAATGTATATGGTTGTATTCATTCGCTGTTAAGTCAGAACTTCGGAATGTTTACAAGTAACCATGTTTATAATATGCTCAGTAGTTAAAGAACCGCCTTGTTGGTCTAGTGGTTGCTAATCGCGACTGCTGAACACGAGGTTCTGGGTTTAAATACCGGGTCGGGCAATGTGTTATTGCTTTTTCCATTAGGTCATTTATACCATACCATGCACTCTCGTCTGCCTATGCGTTTTGCTTCCACAACGGAAAATGTCCTGCTTGAAGACATCGTGGTACTGGTCTTTTACTGGTGTGTGGTACGTACTTTACGTGGTACTGGTATTTTTTTAGAGTGACATCTGATAATCTAGTTACATAATATAATGTTTATCCTATTTGTTATATACATTATTATGTAACAGTTTCCACATAGGATTACTATACAGTTTTTTTTTAATGTAATGGTAGCTAGAGATTATGACAAGTTATATGAGTAAGCTTCTCTGACTGTAATCACCATTAGTGTTACGTCACAGCTGCCGATTGATCCGAAGATAGATCCGAAGCGATCGCTATGCTATCGCCATTGGAATTGGTAATGAATTTGGTGTAAAATGTGTTGCTAATTGAGAGTAATTTTACAGTTATTCAACTAAATTATAATAGTTTTAATACTACCAGCGCAGCGTGGAAAAATATTTGTTGCTTGTAAAAACCTTCAAACCTAGGAATCTATTTGTCAAAATCAAAATTTAAACCACTGAGCTAATCAGCCAATAGTTAGAAGAGGTCTAATATGACAACCTGATTAGCGCAGTGGCTAAGCGATTGGACTGCTGCGCTAAGGGTTGCGGGTTCGATTCCCGTGCGAGGCAAAACTTTGTTATTATCTTCACCTTGTAGATAGTAAAAATACTTAATTTTTTCTATAACACACCAATCAGTCGACTAAGGAGGGAAATTCTTATCTCTGAAAGATAATTAATTGTTAATTGAAACGATTAAAAATAGAGCATGTTTCCCGTTGTGACGTATTTCCGTCTATTGTTTAATTCGGTTTCCTTTTGTTATTATGTCACTTTCTAATGTAGAATATCCGCAATACTTTGTACTGATTTGGTTTGACCGGGCGAAGATAGGTGGCAGTGTCATCTAAAAAGGTTTACCCGTCGCAATATGTTCTGCGCATAATAATGTGCGCACACGCATAACGATAACAACTTTCCTTGATGACGTCATTGGTCTGGGTACCTTTAGGTACTTTTATTTGTCGGTTTGGTTCAAATTCTTTTTGGAATTATTGCACTCAATTGTTTTTGTAAAGTATAATTTTTGTGGATTATTTGCTGGCCATATAATTACTCTAGCTTATAATTATTCTAGCTGTCTCTGAGCGTGATTCATGTATTATATTATATGTATTTCCGGGGAAAAAATGTATCAGCCTTCTTCTTCTTCGTATCGGCGTGTGTTATAGGTATATTGTATATGTACGTAGTATATCGTATATACGTAGTGTAGAGATTGGTCAGTCAACAGAGATGGTAGCGAGGTTGACCACCCAGGCTGCATCGGACGTACTTAGATGACACATCGAGAAGCTAGAGGCATGCATCCCAAGTTGGCTGGCTGAAATTTGCTAAAAATAAATACGTCTTGATAATACATAAATTTACTAAAGAGACGTTATTCTGTTATTTTCACTTTGTCTTGTAATACTAATATTACAAGACTGACTAAGCAAAGTGAAAATTGTCTTGCTCTCGAACTCAATATTACTCCATAACTTTGTCCTATTTGTTATTAACGAGTTACCAAAACTTTTCAACCTTGGTGTGTCAATGTAAATGCGTTTTTTTACAGCTGAGCCGACGTGACGTAATATAACAATTTGACAGCTTTACTTGACGAGTTGATTTGTCGTTTTTCAGTTGACTTTGTCTAGGACGAGGAAGCTATGAAATCGAAATAAATTGATTTAGATGCCTAGATTTTTTATACTAATATTTTTGGTTAATAAGATTTTTTTTTTTTTTATAAAAAAAACGTCGCCCCACACTAGGAATTTCTCCTGTGTCGTGGGTGCGTTTCACAAACACGAAATATCACATACACTAACACCCAGACTCGGGACAAACATCTGTGGTTCGCACAAAGTTTTGCCCCGTGCGGGAATCGAACCCGCAACCCTCAGCGCAGCAGTCCAATCGCTTAGCCACTGCGCTAATCAGGTCGTCAAAATATTAAATCGTATCGTATCGGCGTGTGTATATTGTATATACATAGTGTAGAGATTGGTCAGTCAACAAAGATGGAAGAATAAAATCTTGTATATTTTTTAAGACCTTTCTGTATACCTTTGTAAACAAATAAATATTTTATTTGATCTTAAAAATGCCACGCCTGGCGATGCTTATTCATTGTACGAGGCATAATACACATGCCCCGCTACAAACTTACTGACTATTTATCTATTTACATCTGGAAAAGTGCTAAATTATCATCATGTTTCTTCCCGTCCAGCCAGAGCTAGCTGAATATCAAAATTCTGCAAAAAAATCTTAATTTTTGTCCTTTTATGAGATTAATTAACTGTGAGTTTAAATTAATTAAAATTATATTAGTTACTTGCATTATTATGAACCTGTAGCCTTGATAAACACCGCCCATTAGCCTCTGGACCACCGACATTCATAGCTGCATAAGTGTATACGTTTCTTAACTTTTATAATATTAATGTAATCCGGTATTGACAGACAGATTTAGATTGATTACTCAATTAAGTACTCTGTATCAATACAATTAAGTCACGAATTAGAATGTTAGTAGGTGAACTAATTTTGTAATGTCATTGAACATCTTATAACATGTGTAAGTAAATTACAAATGTATTTGTAAATACGTAATAACGTTCAAAGCCTCGTGTGAATATGCCCTTGCCAAAGAAGTTATACTTGTTGCAATTAGATGAAGCTTTTTAATATATTATTTTGATGTAGTAATGATTTAGTGGTTTGCTTTGCACAACATGGTAGGTAGTTGGTAGGTAATCTACAGAATTGTGAGAATACCATCCGTACTTACGTGGATAAATAATGTGGCTAATACTATGAATAATGATATCATTGCTTGTTATTTTGTATGTAATTCATTTCTATATATACGATTTAACCTATCTGTTCTCTATTTATACATATATGTATAGCAGTGATAGCTGAGTGGTATGACGTTGGACAAGTTGCTAAGTCAAGATCGCAAGTTCTAACTGGCAAGCACCAATATCTTTCGAATTTATGTGCGTAATATAAATTAGTTGCTAAAACGGTGAAGGAAAACTTCGTGCGGAAAACGGCACACCTGAGAGATTTTCAACGGTGTGTGCTTTCAGTCTGATCGGGAAGTCCTACTAAGAGAACTGCATCTGAATGCATACGACACGGGTATGTTCCACTACATATTGTCGACACCCAACTCAGACGCTGCTTTAAGGACATTTAAGTTTGCTCTGTTACGTTTTCTTTGTTAAATTTTATTTATAAGGTATGATAGGACTGACATGTACCATTGTATAAAAGTCCTTTAATAAATATAGAGAAAAAAAAAAAAAAAACGGTGTGTACAGCCATGTCAGTGCTACAGGCGGTTTAAATCCTGACACCAGGTTGTTCATCAACCATACGATAAGAACAACTTATAATGTTTTACTGTTACTATATTAGATGTTGACTGTTATGTCCATTCGCTCGCATTATTTTAATCACTAGCGAAGCGAAATTAATTGAAAAAAAAAACTGTTTCATTTATTCACGCAATTTCAATTATTAAAACACACGTAATATTAATAAACACACATAATTAATTGGCTATTTATTAAGACCTCAAACTGTCAAGAAGCAATTTAATTAAGGTACCTAATAGGTTGACTTTGCCCCTTATACCTACCTCTTACATACCGTAAGACCAATTTAATTATATATACTTGTTAGTAGAGCCTCGTAGCTATGTGACTAACGCGTAGATCAGAGGATCTGCTAGGTAAAGCCGAGCTTGCCGCGGTCAGTCTTGTGATGGGTGTCCGTTTTCACATGTTGAGACCTTCGTGCTTCGGAAGGCTCGTTAAGCTGTTGGTCCTGCGCCTGATCTCTCTCCGGTCGTATCGGTCTACTGTTCCATCGGACTATGAGGGTGAAGGAATAGGGAAAGCATCCGTAATTGCGCGCAAACTTGTGCGCTAAAATATCTCCTGCATAGTTGGCTAGTCTCAGATGAGACAGGCCGCTGTGGCCGAAATTCGGCCAGGAGATCAGGTTTATACCTCTATTATTGATATCTACTAAGTAAGACAAATCAATTCCGAATGACCTTTTCATAATATAGTTAGGTATATCTGTAATAACTAACCACAAAGACTATTGATCTAATTGGATAGTGTGTTTTCTGAGAGCGTAGGTATATCTGCGCTTGCGCCGGTCAGCTGTGTTATTATATAAAGCGGTAACACGTTACGCGCTCTAGTTTGAATGTGGTGCAAATTATAAGCAGATTTAATACCATTACGATAAATAAATCTGTGTATGTTATTGTGTGTTTGGATTATAATGGTAGGGATTGTCGATAGTTAGATCTGGGGTTCGATGTACAAGCCGGGCAAAGTGTTTAAAAAATTTTTCTAAAAAAAATTTTTGGTGGCACGCTTACGTTCTAAATTGTGAGCGATGTTGCAATTATTTCTGATTATCCTCTCTATGTCTGGCTCTACAGGGCCATATTTTTTTCATCTATTTTCTATTTAATCACCATCCATTTCTTATTAGGCTTTCTTAGCTCGTCACTCTAATAATCATTTTTACAACCAACGGTAGACATAATTATTTAAATTATCGATAAGAAAATCCGTAAATTATCGAATGTTCAAAAATCGTCAATAATCGTTACTATCTCGAGCCTTACGTATCTGTGTCGTAACACTTGCTCAACGCACAACTTGTTCACAGGTGACACATGCGCCTGCGCCTGAAACATGTCTGCTAGCTTTAAGCCCACAATCTCTTAGAGCAGTGACTCATGGGCTTATCCGCTTTGACTTGTTTACCAAAGCAATCAAAGGGTTATAAAATTAAACGAATATTAAAATATATTCTTGTACTTGAGAATAGTCGCAATGGCCCAAAAGTTTGCAGGCTGGGTTTATGATAACGTGTTTAACCTAAACCAAGAACTAATATAAGAATTCACATAATATAGTGAATGTTCAATGTCATGACGTAGGTAGGTACTCTTTTTGTAGACCTTATTTCTAGATTTAAGCTGTACCTGAAGTGGTTATAGGCTCTCCTAAGATATAGTCATTATTGCCTTAAAATATGTTATTAAAGTGTGCCAGAATCTCAATCTTGAGAGAGACTTGATGATCATTGCCATCAGCCGGAAAACGTCCACTGTTGAACAAAGGCCTCCCTTCAAAGGGAGGTTTGCCATAATCCCCACGCTTGGCAAGCGGCTTGGGAATCGCAGTATTGGCGGTGCGATTACAGAAGACGCTGCTGCCTATCTTCTGGATGTTCCCTTAGTCGCCTCTTACGACACCCACGGGAGGAAAGGGGGTGGTCTATTCTAGGCCGGATACCACTCCGGACTTGATGATATATAGGTAAAACATGCATAAAATATGTCAAGTTATTAAAATATCTCAACGACATTTCTCATATCCGCTAAGTCGGGGAAAACAGGAAAACAGAATGAAAGCAGTGATAACTACAATAATTATATAGTGCAGGATGGAAAGCTGATGAAATACAGTCGAAGTAGTTAGGTCAAGTGTCTTGCTAGTGATAAGACATCTGGGAGTGTATTAAATAAGGAAGCTCTGTCTAACCCCCCTTAGACAATTCGCAAAATAGAAATAGAACATCGTGATGCTGAGCTCGTGCTCAGCACCATACATTTACCCGGGATTCGAACCCAAGACCTCGTGGTCTTGGGTTCGAATCCCGGGTCGGGCAAAGTGTTACTGGGTTTTTCCATTAGGTAAATCTCAGCACCAGCACGGTGTCTGGATTTGTGCCCGGTTGATGGCAATAGGCTCGCCCCCTATTACATTGGGATCTAAAACATAACTGGCGAAATGTGGGTGTACTGTATGTGCACGTCTGCCTACCCCTTCGTGGAATACAGGTGGGATGTTATGTTATGTGTATGGTGCTGACATAATGTTTAGAATATGAAAAATGTGAATGAATAAAGGAAGTTTATAGTTATTCACAATGTGATCCATACAATTTTAGTTAAATAATTTAAAATCCAATATTTATCTCATGTAACCTCCAGTAAAACGAAAGTACAACACCGCCACGTCGCTCCCGGCTTTCGTTAACTAAGAAACCTTGACACCTACAACTTGCACACAAACTCGCACACTTGCACATTCCCGCACAAACCGTTGTTAACTCATTTTTAATTGCTCAACTCGGGTTTAATGTCCTGTAAGAAAGACCTCGGCCAGTGGAATTTTACTTCAAACTGGATTGAGTGGTTGCTAACTGAATTTTTGGGTCGATATTTCGATAATTAATTGACTTATCACTTAGTATTTTTGGATATGTAGTGGGCGGTTCAGTGTAAAAATCATGAGTTACAAAAGTAACACGCAGTTTTCAAAAACGCAGGTTGGTTGACAGTATTACAATACTAGTACCAACAAAACTGTCATAGAATTTATTTATTTATTTTATTTATATATTGGGCCTCCAACAAAGGACATACACAATCATTCTTAATTAAATACAAATAATTATTGGTAGGTGTACTCCTTCAATTATAGGAGACCACAGCATGCACACATAATTACCAAGTATCACACTGACTACAATACATAATATAAAAAGGAACAATGTTAAATTAAAATAATTTTAAATAGATTTGAATTGATATCTTCTGTCACATACAAACATTATTATCTTATGCAATAATTATCTGCGCCCCCGGTGTTACCCGCTACATTTTTTTCGGGATAAAAAGCCTATGTGTTAATTCTGGGTGTCAACTACCTCCATATGAAATTTTATTGAAATCCATTCAGTAGTTTTAACGTTAAAGAGTAACAAACATCCATCCATGCGTACAAACTTTCGCGTTTATAATATTAGCAGAGATGTCGTTCATAAAAGCAAAGTAAACGCCTGAGGATTTCTTACCGGCCGTAGGTACAATTGTGATAGACACTAAAAATTATCAACATCAGCTTTTAAAAATGATAGGTATGTATTATGTTTTCATTTTAAGTCTTTTGAAAGCAAATTTTGTACATAAAAAGTATGATGTAATTCGAATATCCGTTTAAGCACTACTATAAATTAGGACCGAGTTCAAGGTATAAAAATATCCTTCCATCCGATCTAGATCAATCTAACACCTACATTACGTTATTCTCTAGCCTAGATTACTTAAATACTTTCCTAACCTCGCCGCAGGCTATAATTTAGCCTCTCATACAGCTAAAGTAACTTAAATAAGCCCCAAGTGCCAATGAATGTGTTATGATTACTTACTATTAATCACCGGTTAGCTAGAACAAAAGGCGGCGCGTGCGCACGCTTAGGAGGGGAGGGGTGAAAGGCAAACAAGGTAACTGTATGAAGTTCAATTGTATTATGAATCAGTTTTTTAATTCACTTAGTCAATTGTAGGAATAGGGTTATTGTAACTATAATTATATGGCAGTGTGGTGGTAGTATAATGGTGTAGGTAAATATGACATTAAGAAGTAACTATGTACCTTTTTATAAGTCATATTTCCTCTCTTAAACTTTACTAAGACGGCCTTTGCTCGATAAACGGACTATCCAACAAAAAAAACAATTCGAACTAGTAAGTAGTTCCTAAGATTAGTGCATTCAACCAAACAAACTCTTCAGCTTATATGATGAAAGGTCCCAAAACTTCTCTCTAACAGGGAGGGGAAAGGCGAGCCTATGTAAGGTTCGCGTCTGTTATAGAGAAGTTTGACAAAATGAGGGTGTGCACACCATGTTTTCAATACGCCTATCGGGAATATAGGAGTTTTGATATAATTGTAGGTATTACACAATAATTTACACAGTTCAGGATTTAGTGTTCTTTCGCTTTTCCCTACCCGAATGAAACTTAATAAAAAGTATATTTAACTTTTCGGAAACTGATAACAATAAAAAAAAAATCGGCCAAAATAAACTTCTACAAAAAGACTACAATTAATTGTTTTTAAGGTCACAAAATCCCTTCTAGTGGGCGTGGACAAGTTCTTTGGAAACTAAGTGTAGCAATATGATTACGTGTCGCATGCGCACACGCACAGACCTCTTAGGTATATACTTACATATACATACAGTTCAAGATATTGCAACGTGTGTAAATTGAAAGCTTTCAGAGATTTATTTAGGTGCGAGTATAATGTTTTGGTAGTGGTTTTTATATAACTTGACATAGACTGCCTCGTTGGTCTAGTGGTCGCTAGGCGCGACTGCTGAGCACGAGGTCCTGGGTTCGAATCCCGGGTCGGGCAAAGTGTTACTGGGTTTTTCCATTAGGTAATTCTCAGTGACAGCACGGAGTCTGGATTTGTGCCCGGTTGATGGCAATAGGCTCGCCCCCTATTACATTGGGACCTAGAAACATAACTGGCGAAATGTAGGTGCACTATATGTGCACCTTTTGCCTTCCTCTTTGGGGAATACAGGCGTGATGATATGTTTTTATTCTAGAATCTACAAAACATTTTGCAAATATTACATTAGGTAGTGTTACATTTTTAAAGCTCTGTTACACTTAAAATCTAAATTGACAGCTGATTTAGTACAAGTCAATCTGGATATCCGTTGACCGTTGTTATGGCTGAGTGAACTCATAATTGTAACTTAAGACTTTAAAAATTATTTTGTTGTTTAAACAGCGCTTAACTATGTAACTCTATAGTTTATATACGTAGGTAGGCTAATAGCGGGTTGGCAGGCCTCTCACCAGGTGGACCGATATCGTCTGAATTGCGGGCGTTCTAAGGGGGAGGCCTTTATTCAACAGTGGACGTCTTCCAGCTGATGATGATGATGAATAGCGAGTTAGGGCAGATATTAACGACTCTAAGTGCTGTGTTGGTTTCAACTTAAGGTTACAGGTTCGATTACACTTAAATGTTGTGTACGCAAATTACGCATAGAGAGCATATAATTTCAGTGTGTGTGTTTGAGTTATGACATTTGTACTTTTTTTTTAACGCGTGGTGATGCCAATGTAGTTATTTTTGACCACTAACAAAGCATCCTCTTCCCCCCGGACCACGAAAGTGATTAGACGTGTGCACCCGTACAAGTTTTTATTTAAATTAAAATACATATTTTCCAAAAATTACTAAATATTAATAAGTGCCAAGTACTAGGCGCGCAGAAACCAAAGCATCTACGCGGAGTGTCTGTGAGAAGTGGATAGCAACAGTCGAGACAATACCTTTGACCGAGCTACGCAGCGTACGCGTCACAGCGTAGTGTCAGTGCGCGTCATCAAGTTTGCTTGCCACAATTTCATAAGCGAAGCGATTAGCGGGCTGTGTGGTATAAGTGAAGATAATTAATTCTTCATATAATATTTTGACTGTGTTTTTGGATTTTGGAGAAATCTTAAGGCTTCCATAAGGTAGTCTATAATGTCCACTCAACGTACTCCACCATCAAGTTCAACCAAAGAAAGTGGGCCTAAGCACCACGCGTCGGACTCTGAGCTGCATCTGATACAAAAAAGCGATGTACTTGACTGCAATATTACTAGAAGAACAAAGAGACGGTTGGATATCCAATGTGGCAGTGATAACACCACGATGTCGGAATTAAGACTTATAATTGAAGACATAAAGAATCAGCAATTAGAAAAATTTAATTCATTGAAATTCGCAATGGATACCGTATTGGACCAAAACAAAGAAATTAAAGCATCTATGCAGCACTTATCCGACGATTATGATGATATTCTCGGTACCTTAAACAATCTTCAACTAGAAAATAAACAACAAAAGAAGTACATACAAACATTAGAAGCGAAAATAGATCAACTGGAAAAAAAAACGTTATCTACCTCTATTGAAATTAGAAACATACCCAAAAAGGAGCCCGAAACCAAGCAAACTCTAATAGAAATAACAAAGCAGATAGGATCAATGATTAGTGTGCCGATCCAGGATGCGGATATTCAAGATATTTTTCGCTTAAAAATGAAGGACAAACCTCATGGTCCAATAATAGTTAATCTAAGCTCAACGTTGAAGAAAGAAAACGTCATTACTGCAACTAGATCGTTCAATAAAAATAAACTGCCAGTGGATCAACTAAATACTGAATGTCTAAAAATGGATGGACCGGCTCAACCTATTTATGTAGCCGAATCGTTAACAAAACAGGCAAAACATCTTCACTACCTGGCTAGAAATTTTGCTAAAAACTATAAATATGAGAGTTGTTTTACATCTTATGGTAAAGTCTTTCTTCGGCGCAACAAAGAAGAATCACGCATTCTTATTAACAGTGAGGAGGTATTGGAAAAACTCAAAAATATGAAGTGACTAGAAATACCGTATCGTAGATATTTTTTATGTTTTTTTAATCATTTATTTGCATGCTCAGCTAATTACCTAGATTATCTACTTTGTTACACACTAAAAATAATATTCAATAATTTCTTATTACATAAATACAATAAAACAGATCCTTTACAAAACTCTAAAACAAACACACAATCATACATAACCACATTACACAAACAAAACAAACATATTAACAACAAAAATACATCACATACAAACACAATTACTAAACATTACCCTAAAATCTTATCAAATAGTATCAATACAACGCATTACTATCGTTTTGAAATCAGTAAGTACTTTTACACCAATTTCTTCTGCGATTACTTGTCTTATAGCCAATCGAACATAAAATATTTTCGTCTTTATAATGTCCCACTGACTAACAATATCCAAAATTCAACGAAATAAATATCGTACAAAAAGAACTCGATGAATTTAAGATATCGGAGTCTTCTATTTGTGCAACAGAGGAATGTAGCTCTTTTATATCAAGTCCAAACAGATACTTAAAAATTTTGCAACAAAATATAAGAAGTTTAAAGTGTAATATAGATGGGCTGTTGCCGATAATAATAAGTAGTAACGTCTCCTGGGACTACATAGTGTTGACCGAATGCTGGCTTCCATCCACTCCAAATATTCCTCACATACTGGGTTACAATCACTCTGCTACTACAAATAATCTCACGCAGAATGAAGGCGTGGTGGTTTACTACCGGCGCGACCTCGCTGTGCAGATGGAAGAACCTGAGATTCTTGACGCAAATTGTTTAGCCATAAAACCAAACAAATGTACCGTAGTGTTAGCTGTCTATCGACCCCCAGGGTATCGTAATATAAATAAATTTATTAATTCAATGAACAATATATTATTGAAATACTCTAAAATACCAAATATTATTATAGTCGGGGATATAAATATAGATATAAGCGAATCAAATTCAGACAGCAACACATATCTGTACCTGGAAATGTTGGCATTTCATGGGATTTTACCGGGTCACACCTTACCAACACATAACAAAACATGCCTCGATCATGTTCTTCTCAAAACGAGGTTAGGAGCTCATTGTTTGGTGTTACATACTACTCTCACCGATCATAACAGCGTAGCCTTATACCTTTTAATGAAACAAAAAATTAAGCCCCCTAAAATCACAAGTCGTATAAACTATGAGAGTCTCACAAAGGATCTAAAAGATACTGACCTCAGTCTCCTTTACACTATTGAAGATGCAAATAAAGCTACTGATTATTTAATAAATTCTCTCCAAACATTAGTTATAGCGAATACTAAGCAAGTTAAGATATCTAGAAGAAATAGAATCTTGAAGCCGTGGATTACACCGGGTATCTTAAAATGCATTAAAAACCGAGATAATTTACATAAAAAACTTAAAAAGGACCCAAATAACGATGTTTTACAGATAACCTTCAAAAGGTATAGAAATTTTTGCTGCTCCTTGCTAAAAAACCTAAAAATAAACTACGAAAAACAACAAATTCAGAGTGCAAATAAAGATAAGAAGAAATTATGGAAAGTAATTAAAGAAACAACCTACACCGTTAAACCTAAAGAAAACGCTACTGAACTATTGACAGCAGAAAACCCGCTACTTGCTGTTAACAGTGTCAACCACTTCTTTGCTAATATCGGGAAATCATTAGCCGAAAAAATTATATCCAAAAACATACATACACTACCCGGAAAACAATCACTAAATCCCAAGTCATTTGTTTTATTACCCACGGATGAAAACGAAGTGAAAACGATTTTAGCTAACCTAAAATGCGACTGTGCTATCGGTATTGACATGATCCCGGCAGAAGTTCTAAAAACCAACAACGATATTCTGTCTTCTCCCATATCCTACATTTCTAATTTATGTTTTTCGACTGGGGTGTTCCCGACCGCCTTAAAGAAGTCTCGAATCCATCCGATTCATAAGGCTGGAGACAGAGACTGTGTCAATAACTATAGGCCTATTTCAATTCTATCGTCTTTATCTAAAGTCTTAGAACGTTTGATAAATAAAAGGTTAGTTAAATTTTTGGAAGAAGGTAATTTAATATCTCAATCGCAATTTGGTTTCAGGGCAAAAAAATCTACTTCAGATGCAATCCAAGAATTAACGAACCATGTAGTTAATGACATAGATAATAAAAAGAGAACTTTAGCTATATTTTTAGACCTGGCAAAGGCATTTGACACAGTCTCTGTCCAAATCCTGGTCGGGAAGCTGGAACGTTTGGGAATTAGGGGTCTCCAGCTCAAACTTTTTGAGAGCTATTTAGCAAACCGTACGCAATGTGTTAAAATTGACAGTATTATTAGTGGTGAAGCTTCCGTTCATTATGGCGTGCCACAGGGCAGTATACTTGGTCCCACGCTTTTTCTCGCATACATAAATGACCTCTGTCAATTGCCTTTACGAAACGGCAAAATCGTCACATTTGCTGACGATACAGCGCTTCTGTTCAGCGGTGAATCTTGGGACGAAGTATTTCGGTGTGCACAACAAGGTTTTAATGATGTAACAAGGTGGCTAAATGAAAACATTCTTACACTTAATGTGGATAAAACGAAATATATAATGTTCGCACTAAAAACTATTGAGGCAGACAATATTCAAAATTATAAAATAATATCTCATTCCTGTAATGACTTGGACAACCTTAACTGTACTTGCCCTGAGCTCCAAAGAACACATGCAATTAAATATTTGGGTATTATGATGGATGAGAAATTAAACTTTTTTTCTCATATTGATATGATGGCGGCTAGAATACGTAAGCTAATAGTAATCTTTAAGAACTTGCGACATGTAGCGGATAAAGAACTAATAAAATCCGTCTATCTGGCACTATGTCAATCGCAACTGTCTTATTGTATTCTAATATGGGGTGGTGCCACAAAATGCCACTTTCTCAAAATTGAAAGAGCACAAAGAGCTATTTTAAAAGTGAGTAATTTTTTACCCTTCTATCACCCCACTATTGACCTTTATAAACAAACTAAGGTATTAACAGTAAGACAGCTCTATATCCTACAAACTATAGTTAAGAAACACTCCCTGATATTATATGAGCCTGAAAAACTAAAAAATATCCGAAGGAAGGACAGGGTATGTGACATAAAAAAGGCAAACACAAGCTTTTCAAAAAGGTTTTTCTGCCACCAAAGCAACTACTTATACAACAAACTTAACAGAGTTTTGTCAATATACTCACTGACAAGAAATAAATGCAAGCAAAAAGTTAAAGAGTGGCTTCAAAACCTGGACTACCAAACCACAGAGGATTTGTTAAACTTATAGGAATGCGGCGCTTAAAAACACACACACACACACACACACACAAACACACACACACACACACACACACACCCTGATACAACTTTATACAACTTTATCTGTAAATTAGATATAAGATTTTGCTAATCTCCTATTAATACTTAGTACCTACCTATCATATGAGTAATATAAAAACTTGTAACTATATATTCTGTGGGGTGAGGACCTGGTGATCTGTAATGCAGGCATGACCTACTTCAGACACCAGCTCCTTACACATACTAGACTGTACTATACCATTTGTTATGCATGTTTATGAGACAAATGTATTCATGAGTCTAATTGTTGTGAGGAGAAATAAACGATTATTATTATTATTATATTTACTCGGGCTATCAACCATGTGGAAGATACCCGGACTTTTAAAAGGCTTACGTGGGGACACAGGTCCAACACGCAGAGGCCTGTTGAGAACTTTAATCTAAAAGGGGATGGGACACCAGCTAGGGACACCACACAACTGCTCTATAACAGAACAGCCATGAAAAGTCCCCAGAAGGTGTGGGACTATTGAGAAAGATGGATACTAAAATGATTTGGTCTATTGTGTTGGGATGTTTCGTGTAATGGTTACTTTTAGTTACTGAATAAAAACGGCGTCTGCCTTTAACCATAAAATATGCAGTATATTAGCAGACGGTGACTCGCCACTCACTAGATGGGCCCCCTAAACAGTCGCCACTATAGGCAACAGGGAGCAACACCGATGTGAGTGGCTAGGGGTGTAGAGCGGTGCGGCCCCGGTTTCACCATCGCGCGTCTCGAAGACTCGGAGCGGGTTTCCCCGCTATTACGCCATTAGACACTTCCACCCCCGAGCATATAGCTCTGGCGACCCCTCTCTGACCAGCCAACTAAGGCAAGAAAGAGCTGAGAGTCCTGCGGGCGCTCTTCGGTTTCCACTCCAGCTACCCATATCGGGCAAACCGGGGATGAGTCCCTGACCGACTCTCTGGGGTATCAGGCACGTTGTGTCGCCACTCACAAACAGCTCGCCACAAGCTGCCCTGCGGTTTGTGTGCTTTTAGTACAAGTCCTTGTGAATTATATTTTTTATTTCTATCACGAGGGTTGGTAAAGCTATACTACTGTCCCCTCCGGTGTTACGTTATTCTCATGTTGAGGTAACGATGTGCCCAGAGGGTTTTTATTATTATTATCTAAACATATAATATAGGCAGTAAAACTTTTCAATTTTTTCAAAAAGAAAAAAAAAAAATTGACCATAGTTAACTTAGATGACTTTTTTGTGTATAGTAATAGCTAACAGAAGCATTATCCGCCAAAAAAATCGATTCAATTCAATTCAATTTATTTATATTTAATCGACACTTCGAAATTGAATACCCTATGTCTTTCAAAGTCGACTTTCAGCCCACCGTGAGAACACAATTCATTTCATTCAACATCAATAAATAATAACTACAGTGTCCTTATGTCATTTCAAATTCTTATACATAGGTAATACCCAATTAAGTTTAGAATCGTGAGTTCGAAACCTAATACTTCAATTCGCATTGTAAATCCATTTCTGTCATTTAGTGGCCAGTATTAAAACGATATAACCTTATTGTCCACACTAAATTAAAACTACAGAATGTTTAGACCACCAAATTACTTATTTTTTATTACTTACTTGCGGGTGACCCTCTTGACAGTAACCAGTCACGAATCCGAGCTTGCTTTGCTTCTGGACAAATACAATATATACAAGCTTGCTTTGCTACTGGACAAATACAATATATAAATTTTGCACGACCCGGGTATCGAACTCAGGACCTCACGCGCAACATTCAGGCTTCGCGACTGCCAGTCCAACATAAATAAAAAATACTTTTATTTACGTCCAAATCCATACTAATATTATAAATGTGAAAGTAATTCTACATGTTACGCCTTCATGGCTAAACCGCTGGACGGATTTTGATGCAATTTGGCATGTAGAAGGTTTACGCCCCGAGACAGGATATAAGCTACTTTACGCGAGCGAAGCCGCGGGCAAAACCTAGTTGAATTATAAAGCAAAGCCTTTGTAGAAGATGTATGTGCCTAGTTTTGGGTGATTTTGGTTAAAATTGTCCTTCTGTAGATATTTTGTTTAGTGGTCGCAACGAATTCTGGTCGCCGCCCTTATTGAAGTTATTGTTCTGTTATAATCAGATCTCAATAGATCTGGTTGCTTGAGCGTTTGACCTTGTTTTGGTAAAGAGGTGTTTACATAGTGTGGCAGCTATCGTTTTATTAACACAAAACTAACTGTAAATTATAAAACTTACAATGTTCCAAGATAAGTCGACTGACGACCTGATCAGTGCAGTGGCTAAGCGATTGGACTGGTGCGCTAATGGTTGCGGGTTCGATTCCCGCACGGGGCAAAACTTTGTGCGAACCACAGATGTTTGTCCCGAGTCTGGGTGTTTGTGTATGTGATATTTCATGTTTGTGAAACGCACCCACGACACAGGAGAAATTCCTAGTGTGGGGCGACGTTTTTTTAAAAGTAGCTATAGAAGTTGCTTTCTTTACTTAAAGTCATGTAAATTAATTCCCGCAAGACAGAAGTTTGTTAAAGCATAAGTTACAGATTTTACTATAATGACTCTCGTGAGTGTTATCATTATCATTCAGGTTATACTCACGGGTGTATTTGGGAACCCGACTAGATTCGAACTCGAACGGACAAATTCATGAGCTGGTTACTCGTGTTTAGAAGCTAGTTGGGCATTCCCGAATATACCCGTAAGTATAACCAGCACACAGTAAATAATAAGTTACAGATTACCTATTTTTCGAAACGCCTTCTACAGTGACAAAAGTTATTAACTGAATAAAAATGGAGGCTTTTAGTTCCTCCTTATCCTATATTTTCCATACTGGCTCTATATATATTTTTTTTTTTTAAAACGTCGCCCCACACTAGGAATTTCTCCTGTGTCGTGGGTGCGTTTCACAAACATGAAATATCACATACACTAACACCCAGACTCGGGACAAACATCTGTGGTTGGCACAAAGTTTTGCCCCGTGCGGGAATCGAACCCGCAACCCTTAGCGCAGCAGTCCAATCGCTTAGCCACTGCGCTAATCAGGTCGTCAAATATTGTCTGGTTTCCTTTAAAAAAAATACATTCCTTTTACATTAAACCGCTTCCCCACCTTTTGTACTGTCTTTGACCAACACAAACTTTGAAGAGAACAAAGTCTCGATAAAAAACCCATCGAACATGCTTATGTTTTTGACATTTCAAAAATCTCATGGTGCTAAAGTCTGCCTTTGAGGCACAATCCAAACCAATTGGCGTTTGATATAAACGTCACCTAACTCCATATAGGCGCATTATGTTGGTGGTAGCCGACTATTACCGGAGATTTCGAGAACTCGTGACCACCGCCTACCAGGCTTGAAGGCCGTCGATAGCAATATCTGTGAAAATAAGCAGGTTGAGACACTTTGACGCTGCAAAAAATGATTGAGTTACCATTCATAATTTTGTATAGAATGGACTAATGAGATAAATTTCTAGTGTGGCGACGTCTTTATTTAAAAAAGGAAAACATAACAAAACATCACGCTTGTATTCCCCGAAGGGGTAGGCAGAGCACATATAGTACACCCACATTTCGCCAGTTATGTTATGGGTCCCAAAGTAATAGGGGGCGAGCCTATTGCCATCAACCGGGCACACCTTCAGACTCCGTGCTGCCCAAAAACCCACTAACACTTTGCCCAACCCGGGACCTCGTGCTCAGCAGTCGCAGTATTATATATATTGCAATAAAAATGACCGTCGCTATAGTTGTAATATCGATAGGTGATTAGGTATGTACGATCCGTTCTTATGGTATCACATTTAGTCCAAAATTGTCAATTTACAAATAATTATTTCTCATAAAATGCGCCAGAAGAATAATTAAAATTAGCCGTTTGCAATGAACAAGTTACACAAGGTCGCATACTTTGAATTATATTTGTTTTTATAGCTCGTAAAACAACCTACTGGCTATGTAAGTATGTAGGTGATATTAAATCACTTTGAACCACTTAAGAAGAATGAGGAACTACGGCTCAGTTAAATGTAATTAGGCTTTTCCGGTCGTTAATTAAATGACAAAGTATATTGTTTAAACAAGAAAAGTGTAAAATAATAAATTGATAACGGGGAAAATACTGAGCTGAGCGAGCTATTGTGTCACGATTATCAGTGTACCTAGTGGACCTAGGAGACCTAGGTTTACTGATCTGTTTTGTAGATCAAGGCTACGTCCAATAACTTTAGGGAAAACACGTCTTTAGTTGTACATGAAAAATGTTACTCCTATTTATTTGAAGAAAACAAGTCCAGTACGACTGACAGTACGACCTGATTAGCGCAGTGGCTAAGCAATTGGACTGCTGCGCTAAAGGTTGCGGGTTCGATTTCCGCACGGGGCAAAACTTAGTGCGAACCATAGATGTTTGTCCCTAGTCTAGGTGTTTGTGTACTAGTATGTGATATGTCATGTTTGTGAAACGCACTCACGACACTAGAGGAATTCCTTCTTGTGGGGCGACGTTCTAAAAAAAAGTATTTTTCCGTCGACTGCCTCTTGAAATATAAGCATGCGATCGCACGTCTCTGCCTACCCCATTAAGTGATACGGGACTGATAGTACACCAACATTAATATACACACGCTAAGGGCATTAACCTTATACAAAGAGAGGAAATATTACAACTCATATATTTTACTTAATAAACAATTACTTTACACTTTCAATTGCATATAATTAATGACAACGTCAGCTAGGCCTCGTAACTGAACTAAAGCCATACGTTATTCCACACACGTGTTCACATGGTCTAAATAGGGCCACACGGATAGGGCCCTATGTACCTACAACCTCTCACTTTCAATACAGGGTGTACTTCTATCAAGTTATATTTCTTAGCAATATATTTGAAAGGAAGTCTAACGTTATACAGCTCACGTATATGGCTTATTCATTGACATGTTGTGGCTAAGTAATTTAAGTTTAAGTAATATTTGGAATAATAATTATGCCATTTAATAACATAATATCATACTGACTGCCTCGTTGGTCTAGTGGTCGATAAGCGTGACTGCTGAGCATGAGGTCCTGGGTTCGAATCCCATCGTTCTTCCAGTTCGTTTTTCTAGTAGGTTATTCTCAGTAACAGCATGGAGTCTGGATTTGTGCCCAGTTGATGACAGTAGGCTCGCCTCTTATCACATTGGGACCCAAAAACAACTGGCGAAATGTGGGTGTACTATTTACATGTACATCTCTGCCTACCCATTCGGGGAATACAGGCGTTATGTTATATATCTTGTACTTCACGCGTGCTACTTTGTTTTAACCAAGCCATATCCTATCACAATGCTACAGCATAACCAGCGGTCAGTTGCGCTGTTGAACTTTAAAAATGTAATTGCAAACAGTAGGCCCATAAAAGGCATTTATACCTGTCTTAGACCAAGTTTAATACACTCTGTATAAGGCATAAAACTGAGTAAAGCACTGATAATGGCCGCTAATCTGTTATCATATGTATTCAATCGGGGCGGCGGTCTCATTTTGCATTATGACATTAAGCACGATAATCGAGTGAACCTATTGTAGACTGCGACAAAGAAGGCGGGCGGCCATTACCGTGCACGTGTCGAATTATAGGTTGGTGTTTAGTGCCGTGTAATAGGCTAGCTAATCTGCTAAGTATTGACACAGGTGTGCGTGGACATCTAGAAGGTTTAGTCTAAGTTTAATGAGTGATCAAAATTAAATCAATATAATTTATCGGAACAAAACCGAGTTTACAATGTTAATTGTGCGTTAACTGTTACATTAGCTAGGAAAACTGTGTCGCAACTGCCAGTGCCCACCTCCTGATGAATGAGATGGGAACAGTGTTGCAACATAAATTTTGATTCAATTTATTAGATCCTGACTTAAACCACCTAAATGTGTCTGTATGTGTGCATAAGTTCAATTATAGATTCTACTCCTTCGGTTCAAAAACTGCTCTTAATTAAAAAAAAACATAACATCAACCCTGTTTTTCCCGAAGGGGTAGGCAGAGGTGCACATAGAAGTGCTCTTAATTATGTTTTCCATATTTCCTCACACACTGGCGGGACATCAAACAGGGGTTGAATCCGGGACTATAAGTACTGCGCTAAGTGCTAAGTTATATTTTCATGCCGCTATGAATTATCCACTCTGAGAGAAACTCTAGTGCAGATAGCTAATGATAGGTATCTATTTTCTCTCAAATGATTCTTACAAATTGCGGTGCTAAACAAGATGCTTTTAAACCGTTTATATTTATGTTAAATGTATGTTTGTGTGTTGAATATTATTGCATAGACATTGAAATATAACTAGGTTTACGGATTTTATCGCGGTTTTTTAATTGATTTTTGGTTCCGACGTTTCGAATCCTTTACAGCATTCATTGTTATTGCATAGAGTCTAAGAAATATCTGCCTGTAAATATTTATTTATATAGACCACACACGATAAAATCCACTAGAAATTAGGAATACTCAAGTGAGATGGTTACCAGGAGGACCGACGATATTGTCAGAATTGCGGGCAACCGGTGGATGCAATTGGCAAGCTGTCGTTTATTGAGGCATTCTAAGGGGGAGGCCTTTGTTCAACTGTGGATGTCTTCCGGTTGATGATGATGATGACTCAAGTTAGACGAACTACTAGTACAACAATGACTACCTCGTTTGTCTAGTGGTTGGAGCGCGACTGCTAAGCATGAGGTCCTGGGTTCGATTTTTTCATTGGGAAATTTTCAGTAGTAGCACGGAGTCTTGATTTGTGTCCGTCTGATGGCGATTGGCTCGCTCCCTCACTTTGGGACCTGTAACATCACTGGCGAAATGTGGGTGTGCTTAAGTATATCTCTATCTAACCCTTCGGGGAATACAGGTGTGATGTATTTTTGTTATTTTTAGGCGAAATATTTAAAAATATTTTTTTTATGACAGTTATCATATAGAAAAATCTTAAGTTCTTGAAAGTGGCTTATTCTTCACAAAATGTGACCAAATCATAACCGAGAGCTAGTATCATTTAATGAGACTTTTATACATCCTTGAAAACTGTGTGCCCATTGGATCGGAGTCGTGTGTGAAATTATCCATAGCGAATCTGAATCTAGTTTGACGAACAATTGCTTGATTGAAGGTTACTATAATAAGCTTTGACCGCTGACCATCATTATGCAACTTATACAGGTTTTCTGAAAAAAAAACCTCTTTCTTTAACAGCTCGGTACCTACTCAAAAGTCTATACTGAGTATATTTGTTAATATAACTTCAAGAAATTCCATTTTTTATCTAAGTATACAAATGAAATAAAACATACAATTTAGTCAATTTCATTGTTAATTGACTACGCTTATCAAACATCACATGTTCAAAGAAATTGTTTTTTTTTAATATTTCTTTATGCTTATTCTACGTCAAGGGTAAATGTATTACCAAACGCATCTCAACTACCCTTACATTTATGACGAGAACATCGTAAAAAAAAAATGTGTAATATAGAAATTTTACACATTGCTACTTGACTATTTTAACTCTCAGAAAAGTATTCACAAACCAATGTAGTTTCTATTTTGCAGTAAAGACCAAATTAATGTCATCTATTTTCATATTTAATACGGACTGAAGCCAAGTAACTGGTTATGTCACTCAAATAACTGAATTATCCGTTCCAATGACCGACTGCCAACCGTCCAGTATTGTTCAAACGCACTTTCTTTGTTCATAGATTAAAGATTTCATAATGCATTGTTGCAGATGGCACTTTCCATTTCAGTGCCACTCATTAAACGTTACGTGCGTAATTGATAGCTATACTTTCCCTTGTTATCTTTATTAGGTATTTTACCATATGTACGTTTGAGTATAATGTCTGGTCTATTTTTTTCGATTGACATCGATACTTGGTCATTATAAGACTTTAGTCATTTATATTTTTTTCTGTTTCCAGGTGGAAGGTGCGTCGAGGACAAGTAGAAGGTTGCCGGCACCATCAGCTGCAGATGGCAACAATGTAGCCAGTTCTGGTCAATCGGACACCGTGCAGCCAACGTTCAGGCCTAGGAGCAGTAGGAGACGAGAGGAAACTACGCAGAAAGATGTCGTCCGGACCAGGACGAGGACTAGGCCAGAGGTTGTTACTACCACAGTACAACCACAAGCTCCAAGTGCAAAAAACGAACGATTCGATTCGAGAAGAACTCGAACGCGCAGTCAACCAACTAACAATGAATCTAATAAAGATGCTTCACTAACAAGAGATCCTGCCATTCGGTCTAGATCTAGAGGAGGCAGTAGACGACCCACTACAGCTAGCCCACCCACTCAACCGCCTGTAGACTTTACTTCTCCGACTATTGACGAAAGCAGAATTGAAGTTATTAATTCTAACCTAGACGATATAACGAAGATTCCTAAAGAGGACACAGCTACAACTCAATTTAGACGCAGAAGCTCTGTAGCTCAAACGACTGAAACTATAGCGCCGAGGAGAACACGTGGGCGAGTGAACACTCGACCTAATGCAAGGTCTTTAGATCTCGCCGTATCAGGGACGACTAACACCTTATCTATAGCAGAAAAGACGCCGACTACAGCTAGAACCGCTGCTGACTTGAGAAACTCGAGGAAGTTGAGATACAAAACTCGGCCGACGGAAACCGATACGAATTTAACAGGTGAAGGACTCGTTACAGCTAACGAGGTCATTAAGTCTAGTCAGATTAAAGAGAGTGTTACTAGTCAAGCAGAAATTCAAACTGCCGCTCCAACCGTCGTTGAAACAATTGTTCAACAGAGCACAGAACCGAACAAACCGAAAACAACAACTCTGAAGGTGACAAAGGTAGTAAGACGTCCTTTAGGAAGAGGAAAGTTAAACTTCAGACCAACTGTGTCTTTGCCTAAAACGCAGGTTGCTGATGATATAGCAGAGGATGATAATTATCCAGCGAGTTTTAAGGCGTTGATTCAAGCTAAGAATGCATCGGTAAGTCAAATATAACTTTAACCTAAATAAATAAAAAGCATATCGCTAAATGCATTTCTTTATAATTCCTCTAATAACAATCGCAATATTTCGAGCATTATATACCAAATCCTGCAAACCCGTAGTCAGCGCCAACCCGCAGTGAGCTAGCGTGGTGATCAATGCTCAATCCTTCTCTATACGAGAAGAGGCCTTTGCCCTGCAGTGGGATAGTTATAGGCTGTTATTATTATATACCAAATCCCAATGCATAAGTGCACCTTACAAAAGATCGTTAATAATTTCCAGACACAGGCGAGCTCTCCAACCAGCGAGAGTTTGTCACTGAAAGCATCACAAAAAGTTTACAAATCCTACTCCTCGTCATCACAGTCGACACAAACTGGACCAGGCACAAACAAATACTCAAGGGTAAAACACCTTCCTGGGTACTAAAAGGGGAACTTCACATAATTCATTTTCCTGGCTTACCTATCTATAACCAAATAATGTATCCATCAAACATAAACGAATAATTTGCATTAAAAATATAACCATCATTTTACGTTTTATTTTATCATACAAAATATAACAATCACAACAAGCTTCATAAACACAGTCATTTTTCAAATAAAAAGTACGTGTATCACTATTAGTTATACGATGATAAAGAAATAATATACTTAACACTTTACCTTAAAAATTACAGTTACGCAACAAAGCAGCAGCTGAAGATACCAAAAACGAAGATGAAGATAAAAATAAAACTGCTGAAACAACAGTGGCACCAGAAGTGTCAAAGCCTCCTTCCGACTATAAACCACGAGGAACTTATACAGCAAGGAGTCGCAAATCTACGTTCACGTCATCTTCAACAGCCAGTCCGGCGAGCGGTCAAAGTACTGAGAAACCTATTTTTAAATACAATAGAAAGTTTAAAGCATCAACAACTGAGTCACCAAAATCGGATGTTATTAAAAGCAAATCAGTTGAACCTAGTAACGCGTTAAAAAAACCTTTTGTTCGGCCTCCAGTGTATTCAAGAAAATTGAAAGGTAAGACAAGCCCCGAGCCATCGTCGACTGAAAGTGCAAAAAATGAGAACTCCGTGAATATTCCTCAAAAGAAAATTCTGCCAAGAACTTCTTATTACTCGAGATTAAGAACCAGTGTGAAAACTGAAATGCCAACTACTACGGAATCTGTTCAAGAAACTATAAGCCCCGAAGCCGTTGAGAAGAAGACAGAGGAAACCGTTGACACTCCGTTGGTTTATTCTTTACTTAACAATTCAGAAGACGGTGAAGCGGTACGAATTGATACGCAACCTGAAAATAAAGTTAACCACATGTTTGTAATATCAGTCACAAGCAAAGAATCTCTAGAAAATAATACAAGTAATGAAGTTATTAATACGGCAGAAGAGTCTGAAAATATGCCCGTAATCAACGTTTCTCCAACTATTTCATCAAGATTGGATTCTGATAAATATAGGTATCACGCTAATTACAAAGATCAGAATTCGACTAATGATATCGAGACAGACAAAGCTTCCTCAACAGCATTCCCACCTGTAAGGAATTTACAAACACGGAAATATGGACGTAATCGTAGCAAATCTAAGGATGGGAACGAAAATAATTCTGCGACTACCGCTAAACCCAGGGAAAGAAATATTAGGAAATTTAGTGAATCCTTCTCTAAGACGACTGAGGCCTCAACCAATGGGGTAAGTAATTTAACCTTTATATTACAAGTCCAGTTAAGAAATGATTGATTTTTTACACATTTATAACAACAATACTTTACAGATAACGCCTGAACCAGATAAATCTAAGAGTAGGTTCAGTTCTAAATACAGAGCCGCTTATCTTGATAAGCCATTTTACAAACCCACTGTACCTACCATTACACCATCAACTGTAAGTAATACGTTACCACAATTTACATCATACCCAATGAATTTAAATACTTAATCAGACATGTTTTTCAAAATTACAGCCCCTATTGTACCAACTTTGACACTGTTTTTAAATCAAAGCCCCTTTATCGAATTGGCGTTAAGGTATAAATCATCGAGAATATCATTCATCAGTTTATCATCGTTGCACTTGATTGTTCATGATTATATTATTTTAAAGTTATTTTTGATTGTTGTATTAATAAGTACCTCATCACTAAAGAAACCAAAAATATCAGCTTCATTTTTATAAAATTGTTTGAAAAAATTTTTATTGATTTGAATACTACAATCAGAAATAATCATCATCCAATCTACATTAAACTTAACAATCTATTTTGCCTTGATTGGTGTAATACGTATGTAACATTAATAACGACAAATTTCTTATTGCTAAAGGCTTGGCTGAAATTCTACGTCACTGACCACCTGTTGACAAAGTCTGTAGAAGAGCCTAATTGGTTCGAAGGAGACATATACACTACCGAGTCGATGTCAAGACTGAACAACACAACGCCATACTTTCATGAATCATCCATTGAACTGGTTAATGGAATCATATAGTTAACATACATCATTGTCACGTTCATTGCTCATCTCATTCACCCTTTTGTAAATGGATTTGATTTAGTTTTAAAGAGATGTAGAATTTAAGAGCATTTATATTTTTGGGTAACGTTTAGATTTATAGAATTAGTCATACTGCTTCATATTATCGAGTAAGTCTCTTTAAAACAAAATTTTACTTACATCTATAAGTTTTTGCGTTAAGATGATCCATTTATTGCACGGTTAAAATAGCATTTATTCAGCACTTGACGCAATAACTTAAAATACCTAATTGTACGTACATGTAGAAAAGCATTCACTAACATACTATTAATATAAGATATTAAATATTGTATACATGTTACATCTTGTTTTAATACATAACATTATCTATGGCTAACTTTCATTTAACACTAACTTCTAAACAAACCTAACTTTCATCTTAATTCCAACATACATAAAGAGGCTTTGGTCTTTGCACGAGTTTCTACTCGGGACTTCCATTTCATGCAACAAATTCTATTCAATCTGAAACATATTACACAAAAACATCTATTTTTCCATTTATATGGGTGAGATTACTTCTTATTTCAGGTAGAGGGAGAAGAGATACAATTAGGGCCAGACCTGAATGCTATTTCCTTTACTAAGCCACGAAGCACATTGGCCTCGGCAGACTTGAAACTGTCCGAGAGTCTGGTTAAGCCGTCACACGTGATGAACGTTGAGGCATCACATCACTCGCCGTCAGTTACAATATCGATTTTCGATGCTTTAGCTGAAATACTCACGTCCACACCCAGACCACGAATCTCGTCAACAACAGAAGTAACGAAAATACAAAACCTTAATACTGATGTTAAACAAGTACTCAATGGCGTGAGTAACAACGTTAATGTAAATAGTGTCGGAGGCTTAGCAAGTCTGGACACGTTAATGTCGACCAACGCCGATGTAAGCACTACTACTAAATCTGTACAGCCCACTGTTCAGGCAACACCAAATGTGATTAACAGTATTTTGGTCGGGGGAACTGTTACACAGTCACTAAACACAGAAAACGGAAATGTAAATCCTGTGAATACACAACCTACTCCCACTCCCACTCCCACTACTCCCGTTTCCGCAAGGAGACCATTCGCCATTAGAGTATTGTACTCTGATACAGAACCGCCAACAGACAAACCCACGACTGCATCTACACCAACTCAGGGATCGACTGACAGCCCGAAAATGGTATATAACACTGTGTCTGATCTTTTGTTGTCCAATAACAATTTAGTGTCTTCTGAACTAACTAGCATGTTGTCAAATAACATTATAAATATTATTGAGAATATGGATGAGAACAGTAGATTGAAGTTAAAGAGTTTAGATATGGCGAAAGTATTAAGGAGTTTGATTCCCAGAGCTTTAGATGGACTTGCGACTGTACTAGACAATGCTGATTCTATTCCAAACACGACACCATACAGTTTGGAGGATATTAAGGATACGGAAAATATTGATATCGATGGTATAGAATCCAATAATGCCCTCCAAAGTGTAGGCACTGCCAATAATGTAAATATCACTGTAGATAGAAATGTACCCATTAGTGTTACACAAACCCCCGCTAATGTAAATAGCCCTGTTACACCGGGGGTCTTAGAGAGCACAGGGTCTGTATCTAATAGCCAGACGACGACAGCCGCTTCTATTACAGGCGTCAACACTGTACCACCCAGTTCTACAGCGTCTCCTACCACGGTAACTAGCACAACGACGGCTGCGTCATCTGTCTCTTTAGAAACAGACTCAGTAAATGTAGATAACGTAAGTGACAGATCTAGTGACTCTACTAACAACAATGTTCCTTTACCTTTTCTTACAAACTTTCAAAGTGGAGATTTTACTGCAAGTGATTCTGATGATGTGGACAACACGTCGACTACACCTGTATTACGAGCCATACCTTTAACGTCCACATCAGTATTACCAATGCGTGGTATTGATGATATACAAGATCCCAGTCAAATATCGCGAGTACAATTATGGGTACTTTCAAAGAAAGCTAGAGTACTAAAAATGATTGAAGACCTTATTCGACAGCATAATGACGAAATAGCTACAGTACCTACATTGACTGATATTGACAGCCCATCTGGCAGCGGTATTAATTTATCTGAACGTTTGACTAACATTATGAATACAATGATCTCGACGACTGAAGGTGTGACGACTCGGACTGGTAAATCCTCTTCCCTTATGACTTCCCAATCCTTTGTTGCAAATCCTCTTTCCACAAATTCTTTAGAGACAACCACAAGTGGGACTCAGAGTGGTCTCACAACGACGGCCACATCCGAAAATATGATAACAACTAGTGGTGTTACATCTACTACTGAGACTGTCTCAGTATCCACTGTTTCTGGTTTTATGGAAGCCACCAGTGGGACAACGGGTTCGTCTACTGATATCACAACAGTCACCACTCAATCTAGTGTTAACGTTAATGACATCACAAGTACCACTTCTACACCTACTACAGATGGTAAACAAGTTGAAATACTGAGTCGAATTCGAGACAACACTCCTACAACCACAGAAGTTGCTAATACAGAGATAATGGAAACAACCACAGCAGCCAACACCGAGACAACGACACAGCTGAATGTCGAAACGACTACAGTTAACATTGACACCACTACAACTACCGACGCTTCAAACAATAACACTGCACAAACAACAGTTAGTACTTTGAGCGTCGGATCATCAGCTATTCCGAAAAAAGATTATGTTATATTCGGAATACTGCCTAACAATACTGTGGTACGTAAAAATCCTAACGAGGACATATTGGAACAATTAACAGAGACGAGCCCATACATTGTTTACGGTGTACTACCCAATAACACAGTAATACGTAAATTCCCGAATGGGACTAGAGTGCCACGAGTCATGCAAAAAATTGACATACTACCAATCAGTCCATGGAGTCTAAGAAACCCATACAGCCCCATCCATAATAATCCGGCCATTGTTAGACCGCAGCCTAACCCCATCCGAGATTCCACTAATACTGTGACATCCACAGACACATCAAATAACGGAACGGAAAGATTAACCAACGACACTGTAAATAACCAACAAACGATGGTATTGACTTTATGTTATTTAGCTTAAACGTTATGCTTGGTGCTTCGTTCTCACTAGCAACCGCAATGTCTCTGGAGCAGTCGGCGCATGCGGAATGGTCATCGGGTCTCTTCGTAAGCTCTGCATGCATAAAACTTTAACCGCTTATAATAACAGCGCAAGGCGGTAACAATTTATTTCGTAATTGCAGATTACTCCATCGGCACTTAATATTAAAAGCAGTAACGGTATAACTACCACAATTATGCCAGAAAAAAGCACTGCCTCGCATGTATTGAGTTTACGCACAACTACAATGCTACCTTCTATTGATGAGATTCTGCTTAATAGTATATCTTCGGCCGCTAAACAGGAGATGGTCATATCAGAAATGATGAGCTCTACTCGCGAACCAAGAATATTAACACTGGATATTGATCCGGAGGTATAATTATATTATTTATATAGACGTTTCCTTATCTATATATTTCTCTTTTATAATCGGTTACTAATATTCACTATAATTTATCACACATTTTCATATGCAAACATAACACTTGGACTTGGTATAATGAAGTAGCGTTTGTTTTTTTTGAAAGGTAAGTGGTGGAGGTTTACACTTTTAGTTAATACATGCAATTATAGAAACAGCTGAAGCAACGACGTCCTACAGATATGATGATCTTTAACATGAGTATCAACAATTACAGACAAAACAAATACGAACGGAAAAGCCAGGGGAAGGTGAAGGTGCTGTATTTAAGTTCATACCGATAGACGAAGTAATGGTACAAACGCAAAACTCAAACGTATTGAAACTGGCTTCAACAAAATCTCCAAATTCAGAAACACAGACGATGACAACGATAACAGTGACTGAAATGAATATGCAGACACCATCACTACAAATACAGGAAACTACTATGAATGACGTTACAACAACTACTCAAGGAACAACGAGTGTAGGTCCTGAGACAACAGTGGTATCTTCTGCATTTACAAATGCCCCAGTGACTATGCCAACAACAACAACAGAGGCAGTAACACTACCGCCTACAACGACCACTACGGCTGCACCTACCACCACAACTGTGTCAACTACGACAACAACAGAACCTACTACTACGACTACAACAACACCTGCGCCAACAACGACTACTACAACTCCAGCCCCAACAACTACCACAGTGGCTCCAACAACAACTCAGTTGCCTACTACTACGCAGGCTACAACAACAATACAATCTACAACTCTTAGTCTCGAAGAGGAGTTAAAGAGATATCAAGAAGATGTGCAATTACTGCAAACCTTACTTCAAGCTACGGGGCGAAATCCTAAGACATTGACTCTAAACACGAACCCTCTATCACTAGGAGATCTTACAACAACTGTTGTTCCTACAACTACTACCAGACCAACTACTACTACTAGAGCACCAACAACAACTCTAAGGCCTGACCCAGCAACATTATTGCAAGCGCTATTTACAAATCAAAATAATCCATCAACATTATCTATACCAAACCTTGGTGGCAACATTAAAGTTACAACTGGACAGCAAGCAACTACAACATCTAGATCCATTGAAGAAGATATAAAGCAGTTTGAAGCAGACACAAAATTGTTACAAGCTCTATTACAAGCAACGGGACAAAATCCTGCTTCACTAAACATACCCTCATTAGATAGTCTAACAACCCTTAGAGTTCCTACTACAATACAAACTACTCTACCTACAACTACAGCTAGGCCAACAACAACTACGCCTTTAACAACAACTACCACCCCTACCACAACAACTGCACCAACAACAACAACTAGACCAACAACAACAACTAGGCCTACAACAACACAATCAATTGAAGACGATCTCAAACAATTCCAAGAGGATACAAAATTATTGCAGGCTCTTTTACAGGCAACAGGTCAAAATCCAGGCAATTTGAATATCCCAGTAATATCTGGTGTAACTTCTAATGTAAGAATTGCTTCAAATCCTCAAACTACGTCAATAGAGTCAAATCCAACAACACCGTTGAACGTTAGGCCCGTGTACACAACCACTAACGGGCCAGTATTTCAGACCTTAGCTCCTAGAACTGTTACTACTACGTTACAGCCTGTGACTGATGTTGGGATTTCAACAACTTTCCAACCTTTCAACCGGGGAAGACAGCCAACAACAACAACTAGGAGTTTCCCAACAACACTGACTGGTCGTCGTGCACCATTTACCGGTTTTACTTCGACAACTGAAATGCCGAGTTCCTCCACTTTCTCAGTTGAAGAAGATTTGGCCTTCTTGAACAATTTGGTAAGAAATTTTGTTTTTCGCTACAACAATTCAATTGCAGTTTTAACAAACCACATCATTGTAACTAGTATTATAAGTAAGTAATAGTGTATTCCTAAAAAAGATAGTTGTATGGTATATGCTAAAGCACCTATTCTTCTTACGCCTTTAAATTACGAATAGCAACAATTTATATTATGTAACTGTCAAATATTGGCAGGAGCCTTATAATATTTATTTGCTGTAACTAGTAATTACTGTACTAGTTTTAAAATGTTTTAATTGCTCTGTTTTATAAAAGTCTATTTCTATTTCCAGAAAAGTGTATTAAAAACGAATCCAAACAATGAAGATCCTGAGGCGGCTCTCGCCAATCGTATCATAGCACTTGCTGTCGAAAAAAGCCTCAATGAAATACAAACCGGCACCGGAGAATCAGTTCGTACAGGAAAAAATATCGCTGTCAGTGGAAACAACTTGATTCTATCAACAAATAGGCCAGTTACAACAACAACAACATCTACCACTACAACCACAACAACAACAACAACTACACCCAGACCAACAACAACACAGCGACCAACAACAACTGTCAATGGGCTGTCCATAGAAGATGATATCCGACAGTTTCAAGAAGACACAAAGCTACTCCAAGCTTTATTAAAAGCCACAGGACAAGACCCATCTAAACTCAATATACCTACACTACCCAACCTAAATGTGAGTCCAAATCTACCAAATGGTGCCAATGATGATTTGAATTTTCTCTCAAATCTGCTAGCTTCGCCATCACCACTGAACGAACCTTTTGATCCGCTAACGCCGAAGCCTTCAGTTAACATTAATGTTAAGGGAATTAAAGACACAGCACCTACAACAGCTTTGCCGTACGGTGCAAAGATAGCTGTTAAGGATGATTTAAGAAGCGAGCAGGATGATGAGAAGTTGTTACAAACTTTGATCAAATTACAGGGCGCACAGGAGACTACGACGCAGAAGAGTAAACTTACTTTAACAGGTGGGTTTAATTAAAAAATAAAATTAACATGTTTTGCCTGAACAAGATTTTGACGTTAATATATTTTTTAAATTGTGTTTTATGATATAATTATAAGTAAACATAGACCTCTTATAAAAATTGACAGTGTGTGAATTGTTGAACAATTTATTAAATTATACCTGTCACGTTCGTTTGCATGTCAGAGAATAGATTTTATGTCAATCGACTTAAGAAGTAGTTATCTTAATACAGATTTTAGCATCGTATATAAGTAGGGGGAGAGATCTAAGATGAGAATTCACATAACACTTACCTATAGTTTGCAAGTGACCGTAACATATGTTTTTTTACAGCTACTAAATTCCAATTATAGTAAAGCCCATGGAGCAAATATCATAATTTATTGTAAAAAAATAATAGCGTGTATTAAGTATTTGGATTTACGTTTTTTAGGACAATCATCGGACGAGGCCCTCAAAAACCTGATCCAACAGACGCAACCAACCGGCATGGTATCCGAGGCCACGCGAGCTCCCATATCTCTGAGCACCGAGTACGGGAAGAGCAATGACGCGTTGCTGGCAGCGTTGCTGAAGGAGCAAGGCTTCGGTCCAACAACGGCAAGTTCTTTGGATGAGCAACTCCGACTCGCTGTTAGTCTAACTTTTCTTACTTCCAATACATAAATAATATTTTTAATCCCATTTTGCCATTAAAATTAACTTTATTATCACACATGCAATCAAACGGTAACTTCACTTCGCTTGTTGCACCATTACCTCGTTATCTATCATCTGTCTCTTCATATTGTTCCATTGCCTATTCAGTATGTATGTATCATTAATTAGGAACTCTAGAATTAACTATAACCTCGTAGGCTTTACTCAACCAAGTGGTAGTGACGCCGAAGGCAAGGCGGACGACGACAGCGCCGCCACCACCGCCACCACCAGCACCGCGGCGGCCAATCTTGGACGGATTGGCCTGGCTCTGGCAGCAATGGAGAGATACAGCTCCCGGTTCAGGAGGAGCGCCGAGGCCTAACAGAAGGCCAGCCCCCGCGCCGTCAGCCAGGCCGGCTCCATCAGTAGCATCGACAACGACAAGCAACAGGGCCAACTGGTTTGGCTCTGGACCTTTCGTTGGCAACGCTGATGATAGACCAACAAATCGAGTGGGTTTCGCATCGTTATTACTCAAACTATGTGATTGGGGGTGAGGTGTTGGGAACAGACTTTAGATTAAATATTAGCAGATTTTTTTAAACAAAATTGATATTTTTGTTCTTTGAGATTTTATTATTGACTTGTTCCTATTTAATCTAAGTCTGGTGTTGTATAGTTTTATGTGTAGTTATGGATATCGGGTCGGATGTACATAGTGAGAAATGAATTATTAAGATAATAATAATATTTTTTTAGATTTCCTTTTGTAATTTGTGTTTTACTTAGTTAAATTATTTATTAAACATTGGCTTCATTGGCTTGTACATAATTACATTGTGCCGTAATGCAGCGCGTTTTTATTTGTATAATAAATGTTTTTAATTTACGTGTTTGTGTTAATATGTGTTATATTTAGTGTTAATATCAAACCTACCCACGATTCATCCCATTTTTACACCCCAATTGTATATAACATAATCGTCATATCAGCTGATCAGATTTTATAACTTTCTCAATAACTGATAATTTAAGTTTTTAAAGTCTGGTTTATTTGATTATCCTTATTCCTTTGTGTAATTTATTGCATGACACCTAATTAAACACCTCCAAGTGATTTTGTAACATTGACAATTTTAGATATCCCGATTGTATAACATGACCTAAGTAGTGTTAACAAATTAATATGTTATGTTATGTGTAGATATGTTATGTTTTGTAATATAACAAAAGTGTTATGTAAATAAAAGTGTTCGTGCAGTGTATATTTTGTTTGGTGAGTACATAAATACGATTGGCTTAAAATTAAAATATAACACAAATTTAAAAATTCTAAATTGCAATAATTCTGCTGGAACGCTTGCCTATTAAAAGTACTGATTATTTAATACCTAACTAAGAAATACTTTACCTCATTGTAAAATTGTATAACAATTGTTTTAATAAAATAATTTTGTACATTGTTACCTTATATAAAAGTAACTAATTGTTAAGCATGAATTGACCAACTCTTCACACTTCCTTTCCCTGTATAGTACCTCTTTGTATATATATACATCTGTATCTGTAAATATTTTTGTACTTATGTATACTTGGCTAATTTTTATTTTATATTACACTATGTATCTCAAAATGTATACTCATGGTTTTTACACTTCCATTTACCCTCCATATTCACTCACATGCACAATCAAATAAAGCACGAATCGGTATATGTTCACGTCATAACATTCTGTACAAAGGTTTTTGACACCCTTCTTTACATGATACAAATATTTAATGCGCGAGAATTTTGTACAAAATGTCAACGAAGACAGAGTGTACCAATAGTGATCAAAAATCTTTGTACAATACTCAATTACAGCTCACTGCCTATGCATTACCATAACGCTGATGTACCATCTGTATCAATACTTAATATCTAACAGCGTTGACTTATACATAGATACCCTTGGAGCCACCGAGGGCCGTGGCGTCAGAGCAGACTCCTGGTCGGGGGCAGCTCGTGTCCGCCGCCATTAATGTCACCAGAGCATTCTCACAGTTCTTAGGAGCTGCGATACAGGTAAAGAACGAGTGATAAATAATATAACAAAAAATAATGTTACACTTTTTGTTATATTTGGTTATTTTGTTATACTTTGTAAAACTTTTAATTTAGTGTCGTATATTATAAATGATTTGACGTATATGTCGTATTATTTTGTGTAAAATTTTATCGAGTTTTATATGTGTTATTTTTGTTGTAATTTTTTTTACAGAGTTGAGGTATTGTTATGTTGTAAGTTGTTTGAAACTAACTGTGTAACAAATCGGCAATTGTTATAACGAACATTACTTATTTTATGCGTTTATTTTCTAAAAGTATAAGTAACAATTTTCTAAAACAAATTAATGATTTTATCAAATTATCATCATTATTTTAATATCATCCTTTAACATTTTTTTAACTTAATCTTTGTTATTGTTTCATATTTTGTATTTTAAATCTGCAACATGCATATAAACTGAATGACATTAAATTGGTTTAAAAAGATTTATTTTTATACATAATTATGTTCCAATTGTATTTTCTTAAGATACATAATAATATGATGAGATACCTCGGTCCTATACTCCACAGAGTAGGTGAAATGATTCCGAGAATTTCAGAAAAATAAAAATATTTATATATAATAAAATGATGTCATAATTACGATTTAATCTTATCACATTACAGGGTGCTGCCCAAACGGTCCAGAGTGTAATCCGGGCCGGCCAGCGAGCCGCAAGTGATGCCTACGTGGGCGGCTCCGGCGGCGGCGGTTCAGGGTAACCGTCACCGCCCCATAGGTCGCCAAAGGACTCGAAACTTTTACGAAAGTGTCATAGTACGCACCATGTGTTGCAAGTGCTCAAATGTAAATAGTCGGTAATAAAGTGTTAGTTATTTTCATCATGTTGATTAGAAAATGTTGTTGAAAAGTTCGATAAAGTCCTCGAAAACGATGTTAGCATACTGGGTAACTAAATGGCATATATTTAACTACCTTAGTAGGTAAATATAAAACTTTTTTTTTAATTAACATAAACAAAAAATACAAAAACAATTTGTAAAAAATGTTGTGTATCTATGACATTAGCTACCCATATTATGCTTTTGTAGAACTTTATTCCTTAAAAAGTTCCTAAGTAGAGGTGTTAAACATTTTCAATCGACGTGTATGAATCGAAAACTAAATGACTTTTTGTAATATAAATGTAAATTAAAATTGAGCGTAGACATCTATTAGGTTTGCGACCTAAACGTCTGAATCTAGACTTAGGTAAACAATGTGATGTTAGCACTACCTTAGTCTGTATTATTTAAATTTTAATATTATCTCTACATTTCCATTTAATGTTTTCATTTTATGACAAAACTTATTAAATGTAATGTTACGATAGGTTTCTAAATGACTTACGCTTATGTAATAAAATATTAATCCGTGGTCTATTAGGTACGCTTAGCATTTTTTATGGGTGAAATTTGGTAGCTTTTCTTATCTTTTCTTACCTTTGATTTTAAGTAATCATTCATCAAATCAAATCATTCTAAGATTCACAAAGTTAACGGAAAATAAAAAAACCTATTAAAAAGACTTACTTTTAAAATGAATACGAAATTTAATCACGAAATAAATGTAATTTTTTTCAGAAAATTGGGGAAACCAATTGTCATATTAAATGAAAATCATTTGTCGTATGCAATATGACAAGATTTTTTTTGTAAAATCGACGAATTTAGTTTTAAGTCTCTGTGTAATCTTAAGCCTAACATGTGCCATTTGCACGTGCTTGATGTACTCGCTTCTACAGTCTTCAGCTTTTATTTATTTATTTAATACAATATCTGTGTTTAACGTTCGTATAAGAATGTTAGAGATTCGGGTATTTGGTCAGGTTTTATTAGTAACAGTAAAAAATGAAGTAAACACATTGAATATTGAAAAATATTATAACAGTTTTAGTGATGAAAACAACTTTTATGTTTTTTTCATATTAATGACCTGGTTATATAAAGACAATTAATCAAGTTAAACATGTTAACTTAAAAGATTTTTGTGTGCAGTTAACATGTTAAAATTAAGTACTTAAAAATAAAAGAACAATAAAAAAATAATATACTTAATTAATGATTAAAAATGTTTGAGAAACAGTGTTTTAGCCCTTCAAAAAATTCTGTTAATTACAAAGGGATACAAATTTCATACCTGTCTTTATCTGGAAAAAGTCTTCGTAAAAAATTATTTAAACAAAATAATATTACTAAAATTACTAATGAACCTGACTTGAATCGAACTAGGGATGTTATATTCGCGACAGCCAAGCCGTTCAGCTTATCACTGCCTTTAGATGTAAATAATTTTAATTAAGGATCGGGTATCTTAGTATTAACGCTGTCAGCCGATTTTATAATTGTTTTTTTTACTGTTACTGACAAAGGTGTCTCAAAGACACTGTTTTCCAAACTTCAAAAATGTAAAAAAATACATAAATGCACTTGTTCTAAAATGGATTGCTCTATAATTTTATTGCTATCTCGTTTTACTTTCAGTAAAATGATAAAGGCAAGATTTATTTGAGTGTTTGTTATAAAGTGTTTTTATGGAATGAAATAATAATAAATAAATCTGTTTTTAGTAAAAAAAAAGCAATTATAAAACCGGGCCTCACGTGACGAATTTAAGTGTATAACAATATTTGTAAAAAAATCGGTCAATGCCAACTACTTACTCGACTTTTTAATAATTTTACTATCGACTAATTTAGTAAAAATACAATTATTTTTGTACTCCAAATTAAATAATTGCATGATGAATTGCTATTGAAGTATCTAAGTATACTAATTGCGAAATGTATTACAATTGCGTTTGCTTGACGCTTATCGTAAGAAAGACTTGCCTAAACATGGGCTTTATGTTTTATATTATGTATGTATCGTATTTATATCTTCGGGAGAATAATAGGAAAATAAATTATTTTGTAAATTATTCTGCTTTTTATTTTATGATACCTTTACTAACTTAAACTTCGCTAACATAAGTTCATAAATAAGATTTACAGGTCTTTTATTTTTTTTATTTAATAAATAGCAATGATGCATATTGACTAAATTGCTATGACGCAAACCATTTTAAGATAAAAATACTGTAATGATGTCGTATTTTTAGGGTATTACGACATAAATTATTATTAGGTTTAACTTTCAGTATCTCCTTAGAAGTAAATTATACATGATGTGCTTACTTGTAAGATATTGATATATTAGGTCATAAGTCTATTGGTTTTTCATGTGTGTTTCAGTGTAAACAATTGGCAGTGAGCCGAATAAATAAAATAACAAAATAAATATTATATAATCATAACAAAAAAAATATGAAAAATAAAAATATAGTAATTTTTTTTTAATACAACAATTGTAATTAATAGAGAATTCAATATTTCAATTGGATATTGCTTGTATTCTTTCATTAAAACGTATTAAAATAAACTAGTAGGTACCCACGTATACCAGTTTGGGGTAAACAATGGTAAACATAGCTTTGTTCTGCTCGAGATTTTATGAAATTATTTAGAAGGGTCGTGATTCTTTACATATCACACTGACTTACAAATTAAAACTCTGAGTTTTTTAGCAGGCGTCTAAGTTAAAGTAACATGTTAGCTTTTTTATAAAGAGTAAGCATAATATAATGGTTTTTTGTGAACATGAAAAGTAGGTATATAAATATTATTATTATAGGTACCTACCTGGTAACATTTGTTTGTCACTTTTGCACAAAGCAAAAGACTTGTTATATTTTGCTCGTGAGAAAATTGTAACACTAGTCAGTTCAGTACGTAAATAGTTTATCAGCCCCAAAGTGCCATACACTTTTATCCCAAAATAATCCAGGGTACCTAAAAAATCGACCATGAGCTTTGCTTGACTGAAAACCAAAACTGAGTCGTCACCAAAGATTAATATACAAACAGATATGATGTAGAACTTTTTACACCTTTATACTAAGTAGGTGCCTACGTCATCAACTTGAACATAATTATATATGCAAAACTAAATCTACTCACATTTCAAAGCTAATCATAATCGTAGGTACCTATATCTATTGGCGCAAACAACCAAAACACGATCTATTATAATCATAATTTTTTCAATGTTATTGGGCCTTGAGGTGTGACAGACGACATTAGTAGCAGCTTTTTGTGACCACCTGGCGTTATACAGGCTATAATTAGCTTTAGCCTGCCAAGCTAGCTTTACGAAAACATACGGCGAAGGAATGGGCGCGGACACGTGAGTTGAATGTAAATGTGTCTACAATGATTATGATTAGTCATTTGTATTTTGTATGTGCATCAGAGCAACTTGTGGTTTAGATTTAGGAGTAACGAACTGCAATTTATTCCTTATGGTTAATAGATGGCGTTCTTACTCTAGCTTGTCACTAGGTACTGCAAGGGTGAGCGGTGAGCGGGGAAATATGGGTCTACAGATACAGGAGAATACCTCTCTCTGTCTAATCTCTATATCTTTAAAGATTGTAAGTCATAATGGATTAAGTTCTTACCGAATATTTTGGAAGAGCTCGTTGCAAAATTTCCCGAAATATTCATGTTTGAACATTACTAAATCGAGCATGAAGAACCTCGTTTAAAAATAGACCTTTCTAGTATGATCAACATATATCTTATACAGTTAACGAAGTAGGTACTTAAGAAGTAAAGAATATTATTAAGACGAAAGTTTGTGAGTTTGTATGTTTGTTACTTCTTTTCGCCATAACGGCTGGACAAATTTTGAGGAAATTTGGTATGGAGGTAGTTGATACCCTGGACTACCACTTGTGCTATTTTTATCCCGAAAAACATTGCGGCGCGCAGCTGGTAAAAAAAAATCGTTGTGTCTGTCCAAAATATAACCTCTTATGTTTTCCTCCTATTATGTTTTGCAATCAATACTTAAACAAAATCTATTTGCTATTAGTATAATATATCAGCTCATTACCATAATTATAGTTTCAGACAAAAAGCTAAATCGTGATTTGGAGATACAACATACTTACAAAAAATATTGATTGGCTACTTTGGTTACAATTTCAAATTACATATTTTATGAGTATCTACATAGTTGATTGCCATTCAGTGGACATAAAACGGGTACATCGACTTAGTCCTATCTTTTCCTTTCCTAACAAAAATAATAGCATTTCAATTTCCAAAACTTTCCTTCACGAATGGGTTTTGTACACGAAAAAACAAAGACAGAAATGCCCAGACATGGATAAAGTATCAACAAGCATTTGTATCATAAAGCACGGTGCCCAGACATCGGTCTCAGCTGTTATTCAGGAATCTAGGGCAGTCATTACAGGCAGGCTCATAATTCCTTACATGCGTCATTATAAAAGTGCTGTGTAATGTCCTGGCCACTTATAGGCCACCCTTTTCCCACGTGACTATAGGTAGCGACAGGCCAGGGTTTCCTAATTCAAGGATCGCTTTTTTAATAACGTAAGGTGTTGCAGCGAAAATGAATTATTTTTTCTAAATTAACGTCATATTCGAAAGCATTGCATTGTCATTTTGACAGTTTATGTATAAAAACTCGAAAGATGTTTTTTATTTATTTATTTCTCCCTCACACTTACATTTGCCTTTACCGGTATTTATACGAATGCGACAGACATTAACATTTTGACAGTTCATGTATGAAAAATATGTCAAACGACATGATCAAAATTATCTGGCGATAGAAAAATCGGTCCTAAAATCAGATTGATAAAAACGCAACTTAAAATTCACGGACAAAGTCGCGAGCAACCGCTAGTTACCCCATAATCACTGAGCCAACTTTTTGAAGTCGGAAGTTATAACTCTTGAAGGCCTGAGGGTACAGACTGAACAGAATATTACCCCCAATGATGTAGGCTAGTCTAGACTGATGTATGTCTCTCATTAGTGCGACGTTGGTGACATTAGGCGAAATAGGACAAGAGCTAGCTGGTAATTATTTTTGATGACCAAGATGCTTAATGCTGCAGTTTTAATTTTATCTACTATATATACCGGTTATACTCACGTCGATATTCGGGAATGCCAGACTAGTTTCGGACTCTAACGGAGCCCTTATTCATGAGCGGGTGACGCGGCGGGGTCGCGAGACGAACTGTTCCTACCCCTTCAGGAAATATTATTTTTTTGGAATACTTGAGGACAACTACAGTTCAATATTCCGATAAATGGGCTACAAGACTTGTCCTGTATATATCGGATTGGAACTGTCTGCAGCAATGTGAGCGTGCATAGCTGTATCGTTATGTAGAAGACGTCAAAATATAAGATAAGAGAGTTGATTTATTCTATACATATTTACAATGCCAGAACCGTAGAAATTCCACGTAATTTACTTGACTTATATGCCACATAAAAGTACAAAACCATTTATAAAATGAAATGAACGAAAACAGCCTGTAGGTCAATCCTCGTAACTTAAGAAGTTCTGGAGCAGTGCAATAGCGATACGATTTTGGTATTTACTGGTTACAATTATGGCAGAGACCGTCGTACATCATGACATACGTCCACTGATGAACAAAGGCCTCCCCCTTGGGGGGGAGGGGACAAGTTCCACGCTGCTGTCCATTTTCGGGATGGATTTTACTCTTAGTTGCCTCTTACGACACCCTTAGGAGGAAAGGGGGTCAAGGCCAGATATCACATCGTAGAGTACGTGCGCTAAAAGATACAGTACTCGCCGTGGGTGCAGGGGCTAGTCGAGACGCCACGTCAATATCAAGGCGTTTGTGGTGCGAGTACCTAATGGCTACCTACCCCTCATCTTAAAGGAACATTTTTGGCCACATGATGCCAATAGAACACACAAATAATTTGTGCTAGGAAGTGTTTATAATTCTTTTTAGTGTTGTTAAATCTTTTTATTTAATAACACAAATTCTCTAAATCTTTGGGCCATAGTTGCTTGATAATATAGGTTTTATTATTATTGTTACGTATCAAAAGCAAATCGCCACTGCACTGCTCCATAACCTTTAAAGTTACGAGAATTGGCCTACTGGTTTAAGAAAGGTCATTAAAATCCTTTGTGATTAATTTGTAAGTTGTTGGCGATTATTAAAACTGGGTGTACGTAAAAGTTGTTAAACGAGACAACCGTCTGGCTTTTGAGATATAATTTACTTTGTTTCTCTGAAGCTGGTTTTGGTCATAGCAATTAAAGCGGGTAGTGTATAAGAAACAATATGATAAAAAAATACAGTCGAATTGAGAACCTCCTCCTTTTTTTGAAGTCGGTTAAAAACTGAGCTTGGAGTTCATGAGTATGTTGGTAGTAAATATATATTATAGTAGTTGTATCCAGTTGATATTATCAAAACGGTAGAGTCTGGATAGCGAAAACGGGAGAACGGGCCTTTTGGCGTACCTTGAAGGGTCGCAAAAATACCGAAATTTCCGGTATTTGGGTGATTTTTATTCGATATTCCGGTATTCTAGATATCAGATTGCGACCCCTGCTTGGAAGAGGCCTATGTCCAGCTGTGGACATAAATGGGCTGATGTGATCTGATGTAAATATAAACGAATTGATTCTTATTGGTTTAAAGATCGTGGGTTCGATTCCCATACGGGACAAATAATACCATAGGTCTGCAGCTTCCTAGTCTAAACGTTTGTGCATGTGACATTTCATGTTTGTCAAACTTACCCACGATTAATGGGAAATTACTGGAAAGGGGTAATGGGTCACTAAAGCAGTAAAAAAGAAATACAGCAAGGAATGCCCAACATCCAACGATTGATAAAAATGTTTTAAACTGATTCTAGATTTGATACGTGAATCATGGCTCGTCAACCATTAAGTATAAAGTTAATAACCAATACCTAGCGCGGGAAAATAACACTCCAAGATACCGCAGTGTGTCATCACTTGAATATAAAAAAAAAATACAGTCGAATTGAGAACCTCCTCCTTTTTTTGAAGTCGGTTAATAAACAACCATTTAGTCAAATTGGTACTAAACTGGCTTTTTTTCGTAGTGGCGTGTATTTACTTTGTATCCACGGACCATTTTTAAAATTGATCGCTATCAAGCCAATTTTCCGTGAGTAGCTTCGTATTGATGTGGTGATGTGGCGATGAGACGCCCAACTTTTTCTTTTTTTACAATAACTTTCGATTGCAGTCTCAAACAGGGGTAGCACATCACACTTCAATTTTTGAAGGTAGAATCGGGATAAGGTACCACGCAATTTGGTAATGGATCCCTGACTATTACGTGTGACATATTATAGTCTGTGGGTTGCCTGTAGAACAAAATGTAGGCTTTGAAGATTAAACACTTAGCTGACTGATCTTCAAGTTCCTATATTGTACCACCCCGCAGTGAGCTGGTATGGTGATCCATGCTCAATCCTTCTCTGTACGAGAAGAGGCCTTTGCCCTACAGTGGGACAATTATAGGCTGTTATTTGAGATTGAAACAAAGATTAACGACCTACGAGCTAATTTTAGACCACAATTGTACTGAACATGTATTGAGTAATACAATATTTGTTGCGTCTGCGCACGTTCGAGCCATGACTAGACTTAGGTACGTGTGATGCCTTCGATGCTATTTCTAGAGGGATTATTTATCCATTAAGGAATAATCCTGGAGAAAATACTGCGCAGTTCTGGTAGGCCACATCGATTGGTATTACCTTGGCGTACCTGGTATGTATCAAGGTATTGTAAAAGTCTGAGGACAATGGCAAGGTATGTGAACAGTTTAAATTGCTCTGTTACATTGAAAAGTTTTCAGCTTTCATTGGCAAAATTTGGCTGGTCTCGTAGTGCCTGTATAATGATTATGATAATATGATTGGAATTTAAAATTCGGTGTCTAATAACTTTTTGTATAACCTCACTTTTAGAGACATTATACCTCAAGAAAGCTTTTCTGCTGAGTTAAAAATCATCCAAGGTCCAAAATGTTTCTATACTTTGATAGCTAGTTATATTTTTAGATTCCTACATGATGAGTTTATATGATTGTGTACTTTTCTTACTTGTATGACGTATCACGACACAGAACAAATGGTAAGTCCTTTTACATTTCTAAACTATAAGAAGACAAGGAAAATAATTGTGAACAATATAATTATATTGTAGATTGCTAAACTAGGTACGCTTTATTGTATACCATAGTAAATTAGAAACACAACTTAAAAACATTTCTGAAGTAACGAGTAACATAAGTTAAATAAACTAGGTATATAAAGACAAAGAAGTCAAACAGACAATACCTACAAAGAAATCAATCATATTGTTTTCTGTAATGTCTTACGGACATGTTACAGGCTGTTATTATTTATAATCGAGGCTACTAATACTCCTTATAATACCCCTTTAGGTGATCGTAATTGCCGTATTTAATCTCCAATTACCATTAAGATCCGTATACTTAATATATTGGAAAAATGCGAATGTAAAGACATCGTGTACATTGAATTGATAAATATTCAATGTGGGCTTTTCCTATGAAGTACGTTTGTTTTTTAGTCTCAAGGATCAAGTGACGGATGCAAGATTTGATTTTGAGACGCTACTCTTAAAACTCGATTAAGCTTTTATTAGCAAATACCTAATACATTTTACACAATTACAATTGACTGCCTCGTTGGTCTAGTGGTTGCTAAGCGCGACTGCTGAGCACGAGGTCCTGGGTTCGAATCCCAGGTCGGGCAAAGTGTTACTGGGTTTTTCCATTAGGTAATTCTCAGTAGCAGCACGGAGTCTGGATTTGTGCCCGGTTGATGGCAATAGGCTCGCCCCCTATTACATTGGGACCTAAAACATAACTGGCGAAATGTGGGTGTACCGTATGTGCACCTCTGCCTACCCCTTCGGGGAATACAGGCGTGATGTTATGTATATGTTATGTATGTACCTAATACATAGAGCTGTGAGAATTTTTACTGAACTTGATTTTAAAATGTGCAACTGTATAATTATTAATATTCTTTCAGTAATTGGCGATGTGAAGGATGTTGGAAAATTATAACTGCCTAAACTTTGGGCTTTTTAGAGATCCATTAGGAAAGAGGCTTTACATCATACACATTACAAGAAGGAGGATATGAAACTTTAAAAGATGTAATGAAGGTGGAATAAAAATGTAATTAAACTTTTAAAATAATAGCATGTTTTTGCCATCCTATATAGTATTATCTACCTATATCTATGTGTATACTTATATGTATCATCGTGAGATAGGTTTTTTCGTGTTATCCAAGAAATAATAATAATATACCAAATATTAAAATGACTATCAAGCGACTTTTAATAGTAGCTTCGTCCGCTCTGTCGTGAATCGATGTTATCTCGATCGATCACAAATTTGACGTAAGGGGTCGCACCAAACGACGCGACAGCTTCTAAGAATCGAATTAGTTACGACTCAGATGTTCCGTGATGTTTGGCTGCGCCGGCGCATGCGCAACTTGCTACAAAAGTTACGTGATCAAGTTCTCCGTATGGGTCGAAGATATAAAAATAAACGAACGGCCTGTGTGTTTGGGTTACTTATTTACGTAACTGATGCTGTGAGTTTTGGGTTGCGCAGGCGCCGTGTGCATATATAGGGTCAGGTTTTCCTTAAACTTTTTTCGTAAAGCACTTATTGCGCTTGAGAATAGGTTAAGTTTAATTTTTTCTCCTTTACTTGTCTCTGGATCACACTGAGGTTGGCTGATAGCGAATGCTTAGAATACTGCAGAAAGTAAAATAGTACTAATATTATATTTTCAAAGCCTAACTACTTGAAGGTATATACCTTTAAGCCTTCTCATTCAACTAGTTTTAAATAATAGATAAGAAACCAGTAGCCGCATTAAAGTCACTGTTTATCTTTTTTATGACGGTCAAACCAACAGCAAGCAATTCTGCCAACACATGGTTAGTCATAGGCCTTACCCAAACCGCCTACATGTCCGGGCCACGGCCACTTTAGCATATGAATTCACCTCGATTCTATTGAATATAGTTCACTTCATCTAAGTTTTTTTTATACGTCGCCCCACACTCGGATTTTATCCTGTACCGTGGGTGCGTTTCGCAATCATGAAATACCACAGACAAACCCAGACCTGGGATAAACATTTACGGATCATATTTTTTTTTTACACGTGCGGGTATCGAAACCCAAACTCATAGCGCAGCAGTTCGAAATCGCTTATCGACTGCGCCAAGAAGAAGCGCCCCCAGAATTAAGAAGACCAATCCATTACACCAGAGCCCCCACGAGTACTCAGTAATGTAACTTAGATTGTTTTGGACCCATGCCCATCATTGTCACTCCTGTAAGCCAGGATCTACAATGATTATGGTGATGATGAGGAACCATCGAGGCAATAAGCGTTAGACGTCCCAGAGAATTGATTCGACTGTCTTGGAATCCGCAATTAAATTAATCATAAAGAAATATTATAAGAGGAATAGGAATATGTGATCCATCATTGCACGCCTTTTAGCTCTTGGTCATTTTCACATTTTCCAAAAATTTTAATTGTGAATTTTTCTGTCTTTGGCTCGGTCCCCTATCCAGCCGACTACCCAAGACTCCATCCAGTCGGGGGCCCGTGGCATTTTGTTTCGTATATTATTTTATTGAACAAGGCAAGCGTTCTTTTGGGTCGTTTCCAATTATCTTCCTCTCTATATGTGTTAATCTCTGTGTAGTTTTAATTTACTCCATTGCGTTGAGTCTGATACCAATTATCTTAAATACGAATTTTGACACACAAAATTTGGCCCTTCTTATTTATTAATTATCGTATGGTTGATGACCAACCTGGTGTCAGAGTTTAAACCACCTGTGGCCCCTGACATGGCTTTACACACCGTTGAAAAATCTCTAAGGTGTGCCGGTTTTCTCAAAATGTTTTCCTTCACTTTGACATATCAAATCACATTCTTAAATTTAGGCTACAAAAATGTAGTTACAACAATAATAGGTGTATATGACTGTATTTATGTGACCTTTTCTTTCTAGAGTTCTAGACCATTATTATTTAAATTCCATATCTAAAAAAAGCTTGTAAAATAGGTAATTTTTTCATTATCAAAACAAAATTACAATATTATACTGTACCAGGTGTTCACATCAGACTGTTCTTTGAATACTGGTTATTTAGTATTATAACTTTACTGCTGATGTAGTAGGACTCGTTTTTGAAAACGCTATGAAATCTCGGGCCTATGATAAAACCTTGGGGAAGTAGTAGGCGTAGGACCATTTTTGAAGGTGGAATTAGGAGGATTTTTATACATAAATACATCAATAATTAAGGTTTTCTCCCTTCTGTTTGATTTTTTTTGCTTAGGTAACTTAATTTTATGTGGCTTAATATCAGAATGGTTTTGATTAATAATAATCGCCTTAAAGACATTAAAAATTAATTAAGTAACTCTATCAAGTTTATTTATGGCAAAGTTGCTTCAGAAGAAATTTTAATACATGTATTAGAGTTTTAATGGATTTTTCCTAACTTGATATATTATTAGAATGATAAATGATTGTGTAGAGGTGTAATAAGCCAACTAGCCCATCTTGAATTAACATAATCGTCGAAGCTGTCTGATACTGACGATGGATTCGATTATCGTCATTTACTAAATCTTTTCCACTTATTATACTATGAAAAAAAGTTGCTCCTAAAGTCATGGAACCAGATTGAACCGGTTAACAAAAAAAATAATAAAAGTTCGAATTGAAATATCTTATCGAGTGTGTGACCTCTGACAATAAAGCATATCGATGTTTAAGGTCTTACTTAAAGATTAAACTAAAATTGGACGGGAAATTATATGTTTTAAACCAATAAAAACACTGCTCTGTTTTTGTCGAGTTAACCAGACCACCTATGTACATAACGACTTCTACACGAGCAGCATTTCATCGGAAAATGCGAAAAAAATCGCCGTTCGACCGCAGCGTTTCGAAGTAGAACAAAGTAGGTCGGCTAACTTCGTCGCTGGTCGGGCGGCTTCGTGCGTCCTCGGAGATTGGCGTCCGCGCATACAGCATCGAGACACCGCCCCGGTCGCAGTCGCGCTCGTGCTTTGTAAAAGTTTTTCCTAATAATTACGTCACGGGATGCTAGTTTTCTCTGTAACAGCACATTGCGTCGATATGGACTGATATTTGTTGTCATAAAAACGTTTATTCAAAACCTTTTTGTACGCGTAATATTTTTTTGTGGCCGTGTTGAACTGTTTGTACGAAAATATGTTGTGGGAGACTGGTTTTATCGAGGAGTCGGATACAGTGAGTATTTTTTTATTATTTTATTAACGATATATTAAAACTTAATGGTTTAAATTATGAAACCGTGCCCGTTGCTCTCATACACGAGCAGGCACGTACCTACGTACAGCTTGTTGTGGATGTGTGCGTTAACTTTCTAGTTTTCGCTCGACGCTCGAATGTATTTACATAAAACGTGAGCAGTTTTTCATAATATAATCCACATGGAAGCATTTAAGGCGTATTTTAGCGTGTAAATATTCAACGTGCACGTCCCAGCTGTGATGGGATTAGGAATAGCTTTATTTAATGCAAATAAATTGTTGATTTTGATGTTATGCTATGTGCGGACTAAAATGACGCTTCTGGGAAGCTTGGGGGCAGCGATACGGAACGCTGCGGCATTCTACGTGCCATTGTTTTAGTTTGCCGTTCAGATGTTTTTGTTATCTGTAACATGTGAACAATTAAAATGTCAGATGAGATGGCAATTAATATACTTGGACCTACGCTTGTTGATACTGCGTAGTTTAGATAAACTTAGTTTTTAGTTTATCCAAATTCCTTATAACAAAAAGGTTATTAAAATGTAATAGAGCTTTCCTTGATCGTATCTTTAAATCATCTCCGGCTTCAATGAATTGCGAATAAGCACTTCTTACCTGCCAACGATCACGTCATCAAACCTCAAGTTCAATAGAAACCTTACTTGACGCTTGCGTCATTACCAATATTTTTTTAATTCTTTTCCTTACTCATCTCAAAACAGTCTCCAGATCGAAATTTATTGGAAAATTGATTATAGTCAATACTAATTAAAGTCGTATTAACGATCAAGCTCATTATGTAAATCAAAATCAGCAAAAAAGGCCATAAAAACTATGATTTAATAACATGTCCAGTTTTGGAGCTAAGAAACACACACACACATACACAAATATTTTCAACTGATGTAAACAAAAATATATAAACGAAATGTTTTATAAATTCTTGTGTTAGTACAGTCAGGAACATAACTAGCTGATTTTTTTTTAACAAGTCTTAATTATTTACAGATTATCATTTATTTCTATAATTGAAAACAATAACTTGAATTGATGTTTGTTTCTTTCAATTATTTGACATATTATAAAATATAAGGTTTCTTAACATGTTAAGCTACTTATGGTGCTGACTGTACATTGTTTACATAAGTACGATCGTTTTATAAAACCATTAAAAATTATTATGTTTAAAGAGAGAAAAAAACCGTCTATTATATGACAGAGTTATGTCCGAACATACATAAAAAAACAAATATACCTATAAACTGGCGAATTGATAACCTCCTGCTTTTTGAAGTCGGTTAAAAAACAAATACAGCATACTCAACTAGTCTTAATATAAAAAACAATTGCAAGATACGAACACCAAAAAAAAATCTGTTTGACAAACAACTACTCGATAAATTCTATTCAAACAAAGAGCAAAAGGGACGGAACGATAATCTCCTCTCGTTAGACAGAGATAACAAATATTCTACGTGTCTGTATTAGGCATCTCTATTGGGTATCAGTGTATTGAGTAATTATGAAGCTATAGTCAATCAACTGATTAGATATTTGAACAATTAGTTAGATACTTCAAACTATTGCGTATTGTGCAACTGTAAACAATTAAACATACATTGGTTATGATATGAGAGGTTGACATGAAAATGAAATAATACATTCTTCTCCTCAAGAAGGGATTGCATTAATAATAACCAAAAATAAATAACCAAAATATTAAGAAACCTTAATTAATTTAGTCTAAGATAAGATCAACATTTGTAGAACCCTTAAAACCTTTATTTGTTCTTTCTTATATTTTAATTTAAATTGCTCATAAAGATTAGGCGTTAACAAAAAGGTAAACTGCAAAAGTAAAATAGATTTTGAAGTGTCATCTAAAAGGAAATAAGTTTTTTTTCGATCTAAGTACTTAATTATGGTATCTATCGTTATAAAAACTGTTTATGAAAAGGAAAAAGCTTTTCCTCATAAAAAAGAAACGTGATTAACATACTTGGCTACTAATCGTCGTCTCAAATAGGTTTAGGTTTCCTTACGATGTTTTCCAACGGCTTATACCTACTTTAATCTCTTTCCTATCACGTCTTAGAAATCTTAGCAAAACAGCACTAAGTCTGCCTTTACATCCAAGCAAATACCTAACTTTGGTAACCTAAAGTTTTTCCGGAGTTGGTCTTCTTAGAGGTCCCGGGACTTCCCTTGTTCGTGCGGATGGTGACCACCGGTGTGGTTTTAGTGAGGTAGAAATCCCGCACTCTCCGGTCCCTACCCCATAGAGCACGGGTTTGAAGGTTCCCCCTCAAAAACAAAAAAAAACCCTAAGGTTGGAGGATTATAGTGAGTAGGCCCCTGTGGGTCTTATTGAGTTCATGGGGGATCCGACATACCTCCATCCTATCCCAGCGACAGGCAAGCAGGCAGTAAAACATTTTCCTCACTCCAAAAATAAAGGAAACCTAAGGTTACCCCCTGTAACATTTTAGCGAAAATTCCTCCGTGATCGTAATAAAGTGGCGTGTCTGGTCTGTACCTCCAGAAGAAACCATGTTACGGATAAATGTTACAGGTGTGGGCGCACCTATAAGTAAACGAATACTTACAAGCTAGTTAGGCTTGCTTAGATATAGATACCGTGTTTAACACGACGCTTTCTCGACTAATAATCACTGCATCGCTCATTTTGAGATCACCCTAATTGACTGACTAATATAAGCGTCGTTAAGTATTTAATAGGTATGCATCGCATCGAAGACTGATCGTAACAGAGGCAAGGTTCATATCGCGTGGTTATGTAAACTTAATGAATCTCTCTGAGCGAAGTTTGCAATATTTCTATTCCAAAATTTCTTTGGAAATGCTGGTTACTTGAGAACTACCTTAATGAAGGGGTAAGCAGAGGTGCACATATAGTACACCCACAGTTCGCCAATTATGTTTTTAGGTCCCTATGTAATAGGGGGCGAGCCTATTGCCATCAACCGGGCACAAATCTAGACTCCGTGCTGCACTAAGAATTACCTAATGTAAGAACCCAGTAACACTTTGCTCGACCCGGGATTCGAACCCAGGACCTCGTGCTCAGCAATCGCGCTTAGCGACCACTAGACCAACGAGGCAGTCCAAATAAAAGAAATAAAGATTAGTATGATCAGAAAGATACATTAGTGAGGACTCACATTTGCAATTGTAAAATAAACAATTCCAGTTAAACTGAGTCTGGGTTGTTCATGTCAAGGAAGAATAAAGGTAAAAACAATTTCAGACAAAGTAAACACACTCATGAAACGTTTTTACATAGAATAAAGTAAAACATCTGCTTCGCATGATGTTTGCGTGCAAGAAAACGTGATGGGCCATGTTAAACGGCTTTAATGACGAGAATTATAATTAATAACATTATTATGGTCGATAAAACTTAAGTTCTTCATCATAGTGATGTTCCAGCCTATTGGTAAAAGCTTATTTACAACTAAGAGATTGAGGGAAGCTTCAAGAACTTTTGAGTTCATTCTAAGCGTAATTGCAGTTGAGGTGGTTTAGAAGATAGTTTACTCCCTTTAACATGGACTTTAACTCGCATTATTGAAGTTTCTTTACAAATATTAAGTATCTCGCTCCAGAAAATATTTCAAAAGTAAGTGGAATTTTAAACGAAGAGGCATTTATGGCTATTCACCTATACTGAGAACAATTTGCAGACATTACGAGGGTCAAACTGAAAGTTCTTAGAACTGGCCACTTATAAACAATATAATAAAAAAATAATTCTAAAATTTGAAAATAGAACTCTTTGCCAATATTACTGAGTATATATTTCATTAATTTGTCAATTGTTTTACGATTTGGCGGCAAATTGAAAATTGTCTGTGTCACGTCAACATGAATTTAACACGAGAAAATTTTCGTGCAATGATTTTTTATGACTTTCGATGTCATTTAAGTCAACAAGAAAGTTATGATAGACTACGATTGGCCTTTCACGATGAAGCCCCATCTCGTGCGACAGTTTACAACTGGTTTAATGAGTTTAAACGTGGTCGCACTAATCTCACTGATGATTTACGTGAGGGACGGCCTTCTACGGCGACGACTGAAGATAACATCTGTGTTGTGCGGCGTATGATAGAGACTGACAAAAGAGTGACCTATCAGCAGATTCGGACAAGCTTAGGCATCGGTATGAGTCAAGTGCACAAAATCCTCCACGAACATTTAGCAGTCAGGAAGCTTTGCGCCCGGTGGATACCTCATAATTTGACTGAGGCTCAAAAACTCCATCGTGTGGATTGGTGCCGTAAAATGATTGAAAGATTTAACGGAGGTGACTCAAATGCTGTGTTCGACATACTAACAGGTGACGAAAGCTGGATTTACTGTTATGATCCTGAAACCAAAAGACAATCTGCTCAGTGGGTGTTTCCTTTCGAGAGGTTGCCAACTAAAGTGAAGAGAGATCGAAGTGCGGGAAAAAAAATGGTGGCCTCGTTCTTTGGAAGGATAGGTCATTTCGCAACAATTGTGTTAGAGGATCAAAAAACAGTTTCTGCAGAATGGTACACTACCAATTGTTTGCCACTTGTCTTGGAAAAAGTTCGAGAGAAACGACCTCGCAGTAGGATCCTCCTTCACCACGACAACGCCTCGTCGCACACCGCTAAGCGAACGATCGACTATTTGGCGACATCAAACGTTGAATTACTGGGTCACCCGCCGTATAGCCCCGACCTCGCCCCTTGTGATTTTTATTTATTTCCAAAAATTAAAGAAAAACTTAAAGGAAAGCGGTTTATGAATGCTGAAGAAGCGGTGGCTGCGTATCGCGATGCCATTGAAGAGAACCCTAAAGACGAGTGGGCAAAGTGCTTTTCCCAGTGGTTCCATCGCATGCAGCGGTGTATTGACGTGAATGGACAATATTTTGAAAAGATATAATAAAACTAATAACTGGCTAATGTAATCAGTTTTTGATTTTCTAAGAACTTTCAGTTTGACCCTCGTATTCTTGCATCCTGTTTAAGGGAGGCTTATATCCAGCAGTGGGATACTGAAGGCTGTGGATGATGATAATGATTCTTGCATCTATAGGTTTAGCAAAAAGTACGAACCATCGGTCTAAAGCAGCCTCTAGAAAAGTTGTTTTTCCGGTATTTTGGTAAAAAGAGAAAATTGGAAAACACATTACGGGAGGTCCATTGTCTATGAGGTAATTTCCAGCAGCAGTATGGAAACTAGATTTTGACCGGTTGATGGCAATAAACTCGCCTCCTAATACTGGACCTATAACATAACTGGCAAAATGTGGATGTACTATATGTGCCTAACACTTCGGTGAATACAGGTGTGATGTGATGTATGTATGTATTTCCTGTATATATACACCAACATGTTATATTTACGTCGGAATAATAACAAATCATTTCTATGACCTTACAAATCTTGAGTCCAAACTTCGCGGCCGTTGTGATCACGACCGATCTCAGATTAAAGGCGAAGTCGGAAGTTATTCGTACATAACTCATAATACCGAGAGTTCAGCTTTGTTTTTCTGATTAAGAACTACTCAGAATATACAAAATGGATGATGAAATATAGGCACTTGAATTCATAACGCCATCTGCTGAATTTTGATCCCTAGATAGATTTGTTTTCTTCTGCCATGGCAGAACTCGATATGCAATAAAAACAGCTTATTTCAAGGATAAAAAATTTTCTCGTTAGTAGGTGGGCAATGAGGCTGTCGTCTTAGGGGTGTGGTAGATGGTCAATTAAGTATCATTCGGAGAATTTGTATGATCTCTAGACCTGCAACAGTGTCTAATTTTTTATCGTTTAATTTCCTCCCATTTTGGGTTTAAAGAGGACGTCTACGTGACGCATTAATGAATTATGACTTTTGGACCTTTTAAGTGTAAGTTAAAGTTTACCATTTCATTTAAGTTAAAGTCCACAACAACAAGGAAATAATTAGGTTAGCATCTGATGCTTATAATATCTCCCTTTCACGTTAAACAAAAACCTTCAATGAACTTTAGGAAAGACAAGCTTTTTAATTAATTTCAAAACACACAATTAATATTCCCACGGATTGGAGGCGTTACAATTATCACTGTTAACTAAGTGCTGATTAAGATGCGTCCACACTTGGAACATGAGTCCATAATTTGTCGTAACACTGTTTCTTTGAGTTTGGTATAGACACGTCAATTTGTTACAGTCAGAAGATGAGAACTCATTGTAACATTTTAAGAAGAATCTTCGTTTAAATGTTACAAGTGGATACACACCTTTAGCAGTGTAGGAAATAAAGATCGTATATGTCTTGTTTACTGCGCAGCTAGATAAATAGGTCGGACAGAGAGATCCAGCTTAGATAACATGTTTACAATGAGATGCATTGCTTCCTTCTTCATTATGTCTCGTTATGTTTTTCTTGCCAACAATACAGGAATTAATGTGCAGTCGTGTTTTGATGAAAGAAATCTTGATAACGATCGCTCCGTGCGTGATTGCACGTGTGCGCATTGAACTTACATTGTCTGGCGCATGAGCAGTCAACAGGTTGACATTTGAAGTTCTTTGTAACAAAGAACTAAAGCTGAATAAAGTTAGTCTTGAATTGTAGAAATATAATATTTGAGTTCATAAGTGCAACTTGAAAATTTCAAGTTCTGCTTTTTGGCAATTTTGTATTGGGATTTAAAAAAGTTGTTCTGATGATTATATTATATTTATCTCCAATAAACATTAACCCCCTTAGTCATAAAAAAATACAATTTTAAACCAAGGATTAAATTATACCTGTCACTATTGTTTGCATATCAAAGAATAGAGATGTTGACAGACTTAATACGGGGTTTAGTTAATGCTGGTATGATCTCCTGAATAAGTGGGAACTAGTGGTTTCGTCTAAAAAGTCTTATTTGTAGAGTCTCATCATAATTATTATAATCTAGATGTTTTTCTTAATGTCCAGATTTCTAGGCAGCTATAATATACTGGATAAACAACTATGAGAAGTAATGTAAAGCGCGTTCACGGGTCTCGTTTGGTAGGTTAAGCTTTGATCTTTAAAACTCGGAAGCAATCCCTTTGAAGGCCGCTCGTAAAGCGATCATTATAGAAGAAAATTACAGTTCACACGTCAAGCCAAATTGTACTCTAATCATATAAGTATACGGTACAATTCGAGTTACTGACAACAATTTTTTGCATATTATATTAAATGGTACCAGTTTTCAACTATGGTGTAAGTCAGGTTTCTATAAGCTGCGCTATTTCATTTTGAGCTTTATCATTTTGGAATAAAGTTCAAATTTGTATAACTTTGGGTTTTTACCGAAAGTGGGTAAACCAGGTGTGTTTTTAAAGTATATTTTGACCTTAAATTTACTATAATTTAAAATTCATTATACGAACATAACCATTGTATTTTAATGCAATTATTTTTATTGAATTAATTGTGTTGACAGTTAATTTTACAAATGGCTTGATGATGTTAATTAATGTTGCCATATCTGATAAGTTTGAAAAAAATATATTAATTGTCTTGTTGTTGCCATGTATAAATATGATGATGATACCATCGCAGTTTTTAATCACGAACTATTAAGCGTTGAAAATAGTTGAATGTAGACATGATCAAAATTGCTTAACTTTTTTTATACCTACATCTTATGTATAAATCTCCGGTCAAATCATATACCTACTAGAATTATAGATTTTTTCCATTCCGCCAAATCTTAGTTTTACTTCTTTTATTTTTTTAATAAAATCCCTGATCATGATCAACAGAGCTACTTCATAAAAATATGTATAATATTATGATACTTGTTTAATAACTCATTTTCAATCTAATATCCTTCGAGATTTTCTTAGAAACAAAATTAGATTTTATTGGTATGCATTTTTAATTCACCATTTATTTAACGTAGACTCGGAAATTCTATAAACTCTTCTATTTGCACTTATCTTATAGCTTTGTTTATGAAAAACTACTGGAACTAATATACTAATCGCAGCTAGGTATATTTAAATAGTATAAATAATATTGGCTATGACCGATTAGTAACGGTTCGTACCACGGTCTACTAGACACAGACCAGCGTTATCTAGTTTTTATTACAAAAACTGGATTAAAAAAACATCAAAACAATATAGGTAGGTACAAAAATGATGTTTGGTCTTGGTATGTGGGTACTCGTACATAAAGGAAAATAATGAAAATATAATATGCATGGCTATGAATGACTTGTGTGCCTATCGCAAATCAGACATTTTATCTTTAAAGCTAAAAACCTTAATAACTAAAAGAAAAAAAAAATCGTCTCTTGATTTTATTTTTATTTCGCCTTTGTTCTATTTTCAAATGAATATTTCAGAATAAGATTAAAAAATAAAAACCCGTTCCATTTCCAAAAACTCAACCCTAAAATGCTTCGAAAGTTACAAACTTGCACATTGCCAGTTGAACTACTTACTCAATACATTGGAAAACTCATACATAAACGCATGCTTTCGAATTTTCCGCGCGTACGTTTGCAATTAACCCTTCAAATGACAGAGACAATTTAAATTCCTCGCAAATTGTCACATAGAATGAGCATGGGCTACATAGCCATAGCTCCATACTTTCTTGACAGAATAATGTAGGAAACACTAATGTTAAAGGAAATGTTTTGTAACATTGTCGTTTGATTTGCAACGTATTCTTACCATATTTCAAGCATGAATGGGTTGGAAATAATTCCTCTGAGAGTTTGAATAGGTTTCTAATTATAGTTTGCCGCTTCGACGTAAGTAATCTTTGAGACACCATTTTATAGTTTTGCGGAATTTTACGTTGAAAGGTTTATATTGCAATAATTTGTCATGCTGGGTTTTTTGTTAACGCTATCTCTTTATGAAAAGGCCTGCGATTTATTTTATCTAAAAGTTTTCTTCTCACGAAACCTATGGGAAAATGTAGACTCTTTTGTATAAATAAATGGCTTTAAAGTCACTTAATATGCTCTATGAAACAGAACTTAGTATTCGTCACACAATACGTTGATTTAACATATGACTAATAAATACATAACCTATGAACAAGCCATTCGACACGCAAGTAAATATTTTTAAAATGACATAAAACAAAATGGCGTAACTCTTTTCTTAAAACCTCATTCGTTTCAAGAGCACTCTCTTTTGTTTAGAGTTCTATATTTGAATAGGGCCTTAATACTGGCTGTATGATTTTCACTTTCCTCTATTTGGGTCGAGGACGCGCCTTGATGACGTCATGACTTGGCAAAATGCTTGTGAATGAGGTGTTTCGATTTGAATAAAAGAAAATATTTTGGCGTGGACAGCGTCGAAGACTGGGAGCTGACCGCAACATACATTATGTGATGGTGGCACTACACTTGGCGATATTTACGAGTACAAAAATGAACCTTATTGCACTCAACTTACGGTGTATTTTGCATTATTAAGATGCTACAAATATTTAGGCAAACACGCCAAGTGAAGTGCCAACATAAGTTACGTGTTGGTGTGAAATACACTATAGGTACCTTATGCGTTGAATATTTTTAAAATTACAAATACACAAGGGACGTGATGCGAGTGAATGAGGCGAAAGAAGTATGCCTGGTAGCAAATGGAAATCCATGGTCTCCCACCCTCTGGAAAACATGCCAGACTTTATAACATAACATAACATCACGCCTGTATTCCCCGAAGGGGTTGGCAGAGGTGCACATATAGTACACCCACATTTCGCCAGTTATGTTTATAGGTCCCAATGTAATAGGGGGCGAGCCTATTTTGTTTTATTATTGTCAGACTTTATGTATATACAAATACATGATAAATAGGTACCTATGTATTGATTTCTAAAACGATTTTGATAAGTACCTATCTACATTTCACTGAAATTTTTGAACGCAAACTTTTTTACTTAGCTGTCGTTTTGTGGGTTTTTTACAGGCAAGCTTAATTTGTAGTTAATTAGTAGTTTCGTGTCGAATAAAAAGAGATAGATTCAAGTCGTTTCCTTACGTAAACAAAGTAAAAATACTGAATGAAGTTGCTTTGCAATAGTTCGTTGCATCAATGAGTGTTGTAATTAACATTCGTCAAGTTACTTAAGTGGGTTTTCCAATGTAACGCCAAAATTTTCAATCATACTAGTTTTCACCTTATTGTTATTGAATAAGGTTTAAAATCCAACTATAAAGACTAAGTCCGCTTTGCAGTCTAGTTATTCAGATGAATTTAAGAATCGTTTGGTAATTGTGTTGCGTATTGTTTATGGTCTGACTTGATCAATAATTAAGCTGAAGTTTATCGGCTGCCAGTAAAATAAAGGTAACTAGTTATTATTAGGTATATAATAACAAAATATTCTACTGTCTTTCGCTATCAATGTTATGTAAACATTCAGAAAAACAAAATGTTCAGAACGCAAAAAATAAAACACAATTTTTTTTTACGTCCATTGTTTATACTTTGTTTTTACATACATACATAAAGTCACGCCTGTTTCCCTGAGGGGTAGGCAGAGACCACGGATTTCCATTTGCTACGATCCTGGCATACTTCTTTTGCTTCATTCACACGCATCACATTCCTCATACACGTTCTTCGGTTGAGGGTACTCCTCACTTGTTTTTACTACACTATAGGTATATAGATCTCTACCTATATACCTATAAGCTCTCTAACTTCCATAAAATTATGTTTAAGAGTAAGTACGACTACCGAAAATTGGATGGTGAATTTCGGCACCATCCTTGTTGATTGGGCAATATTTACACTACGATGAGACCATTGCCATAATGATATTCTTAGCACCTATTACATGTTCTAGCAAATAGACTGGACATTTAGTCATAATCTACAAGACTCATAATAAAAAAAAAACTAAATGCATTTAAGTTCATTGGATTCCATAAAACATAACACTATCAGTTAAGCAAATACTTTGTTCATCAAGCCTTTGAACGCCACGCGGGTCACATCTGACCCGCGAACAATAAAAAATCTATTGTGGCAGCGTGGCAGCCAAAGTGTTAACCACAATATTTCTTACGTTATTGTTTAAATATTCTAAATATGGATTTGTGCCCGGTTGATGGCAATAGGCTCGCTCCCTATTACATTGGGACCTAAAAACATAGCTGGCGAAATGTGGGTGTACTGTATGTGCACCTCTGCTACTCCGGGGAATACAGGCGTAATGTTATGTTATTCTAAATATCTGTGTCGAATAGTTCATTAATTTCTTTAACACATTTTGGCGCAATTTTCCGAGAATATCGTCTCGACAGCATTAAATCGATTCACGTCAACCATGAGTCATTGGTTGCGAAAGTTAGAGCAGGAAAATGGCAGAAACCAATGCTGTAAACTTACATTTTGGCAAAGCAGTTAAGAAACCGCTGGTGAGTCAAGTTGGTAGGCACTTACCTACCTATAATTAGCTTGTTGCGTCGGGATTTCTGCATATTTTTTATTCTACCTATTACGCTTAGTGACGTCACTGTTTCGGTTGCCACATGGGTGTTATAGTCAAGAGGTTGATGTAAGTAGACTTAGTAGTCGGCAAAACCGCCGTTGTTTATGAATTGAGGTTGTCCATAGTCTAAAAACACCTTTTCCAATTCTTAGGGAAGTACAGACGCAATCATGACTGCTTATAACCATAACATCATAACATCATGCCTGTATTACCCGAAGGGGCAGGCAGAGGTACACCCACATTTCGCCAGTTATGTTTTTTAGGTCCCAATGTAATAGGGGGCGAGCCTATTGCCATCAACCGGGCACAAATCCAGACTACGTGCTGCAACTAAGAATTACCTAATGGAAAAGCTTGCTCAGCAGTCGCGCTTAGCAACCACTAGACCAACGAGGCAGTCACTGTTTATAACACAACTTTGTGGGTTGAATTTAACAATTAGGTTAAATTTTCTGACTTTTTCAGAAGAATTCAGAATTGTGCTCCGATTAGATGATAGAAGGATAACCCTATTAATTACATCTATTTTGTTTTCTTTGTATCGGAATGTGGTAATTGTCACATGGCAATAGGCCATGCCGAGTAGAAATAGGCTAGTCAACAAATATGGTAGCTGACTATCTTCACACGTAGAGGCTCACGCCTTCACCTACAGTATTATGTTGATTCGTAAATTAAAAATAACCGAACTGGCTTTATCAATACCTATGTTTAGCTCAACATCTATTTTTGGTTTATTAAATCATACTTAATTAAGCGCTTAATCAGTTTTAGATAACTTTATTAAGACTACAAATGGCTGACGTATTTTTTAGTACTGTTATCACTTCTCTACTTATAGGTGTGACATATGTAAGGGACAATTATTTTGGATTCATTAGCGTTCAAGTAATAATTTTTAATGGAAATTTACGTGGTTTGATCATTTGTTTTTATAACATTTTTAAAAAGGACATACGCATTGCTTATTCTTCTCAAGTTCACGTGACGATTTTGAGTAAGTACTTTTTTTGAGATTAAATTTAAGACCTTCTCTATACGAGAATAGGCCTTTGCCCTGCAGTGGGACAGTTATATGCTGTTATTATGATTATTATGATATTTTAAAATAGGGTTGCTTCCAGTCTATTGACGTTACATACGTACGACAAAATAACGATTACAGAATATGTTTTACGTACCTACGTAAGACATGAAGCGTTGTTTCATGGCATAAAAACCCGTTATCGATGTTATTAGGGCTGCTAATAGAATACATAACTCTTTTGTTATTAAGGCTGCTTGCAAAAAACAAATATTGATATTATCATTAAAACATTTACTTGTGTGTTACTTAGTTACTTTAACTGGGCATTATCCGCACATGTGACCACAATGTAATTAATAGTGATAGCCAGTAGTATTAATTGCAACGTGGGTTTTTAGCCCAATTTGTTAAAAATTTTTTCTCCCTTCTCTCAATGAAACTTTGTAAATTTACCAATTTGTACCATATTTTTTAAATGAGTAACCTCTGGAGTTTCTTGCCGGTTCTTCTCCATTGGAATGACATTTTGGAACCGTGCAACTAGCATCCTAACGTTTCATAAGCGCCTGTAATAAGTTTACATGAAATAAAAACATTTTGAATTTGACTTAGCGACTTGATTGGGCCATTGTGCGTGGTGCGTTTCTTTCTTTTACCACAACCATCTCAGCTCGTCCAAAAAAGCCTTTTCAGGTTGCTGCAAATTTCTGGTAATCATGCGTGTGTGTTTAGTAAAACTTAAGCAACCCACCCAAAGCCACAAACGGGCAGCCATTTTACTATAGATGTTGTTCAATAAAAATGTAATTACACATACATACATGCATACATAAAGTCACGCCTGTTTCCCTGAGGGGTAGGCAGAGACCAGGATTTCCATTTGTAATTATAATTCGGAAGGTATGGTATATTCTTAGGTTTGTTGTTTTTGTTATGGAATTTGTCGCCCGTTCGTGTCGCATTAGACACTGATGTTAGATATTCCGAAGCTAAGGGAACTAACAATTAAAACAATAACTTATTTACAATTGGTTTTGTTTCATTAAAATACCGGATAATTGATCACATAACAACAAGTAACCATTGTTCTACGACTGACCAGTATTGCATATTTATGATCAATTAAAACATTACATTAATATTGCTTCATATATTAAATATTATATAAACTGACACGCTGTTTCTACAGCACCTATTTGCTTTACAAAGAGAGATACGTGACTCGTCTATAATTATTTTAAATACTAGTTTCTTTGCATTCTTTGACTTGGTAGAAAGAAAGAAAGATTTATCGTAGCTTTCCTATAAATAAAGCCTATGTTTTGCGATACTGTTTAGCCTATCTCTACACGAAATCTGAATAAAACCTGTTGAGTAGTTTAGCAGTTATTTAAGAAACGGAGAAAAGAACCAAGAGACGACGTTACTGTAACGTTAACGTTTAACGTTACAAAAGTAATGCCACCTACCGGGTCCAATTGTATTTTCAAACCATCCAGAAATCCATTGAAATATACACACAAAATTTCATGCAAATAGGTCCAGCCGTTACGGAGTTAGGTGACAAACACACGCACCTAAAAATTACATAATATAATAAAGATTTTGCATATTTTTATATCGTAATGGCAAAACAATGTGCAATATAATATTTAAGATCCAAAATTACGACCGATGTTCAACAAATAAATTTCATTTGATATACCATACTAAAGTGAACCGTGAGAAACTCAAATCGTATTAAATGCACTTTATAATATGTCCCACCATTTAATGTTACTTGCATATTCTACAGCACACTAAACAAAGGGAATCGTGAACAAATCAAATTTATCGTTACGAATAATCGAGTGGGCGGCGAGTAACGATTTTATGTATCGAATGCGCCTGCGCAGCCCAATCGCGGCGGTGAAAGGGAAACTTGTTTGCGTCACAGGCTGTATAATGTTACGTTTGTGTGTATGTTCGACCTTGTTATAGATGTAATAATTACGCGTAATTGTGGTCCTTTAAGTACCTATATACATTTAATTGTTTTTGTCTAAAATTGATTTTGTATCGAGGTTAACGATTGAGGTTTAAGTTACCTTTAGTTTTAATACGTTGCTCTGAGGAGATAAAGGTTATTTTAAGGTTGTAGTAAAACATAACATAACATAACATCACGCCTGTATTCCCCGAAGGGGTAGGCAGAGGTGCACATATAGTACACCCACATTTCGCCAGTTATGTTTTAGGTCCCAATGTAATAGGGGGCGAGCCTATTGCCATAAACCGGGCACAAATCCAGACTCCGTGCTGTTACTGAGAATTACCTAATGGAAAAACCCAGTAACACTTTGCCCGACCTGGGATTCGAACCCAGGACCTCGTGCTCAGCAGTCGCGCTTAGCAGCCACTAGACCAACGAGGCAGTCAATTGTATTGGTTGTAGTGTGTAAAGTTTAGTGACGTTTTTTTGTTGTAACCTTAGCAGCGACGCTACTACTTACGCCATCTGTTATCGTTTATTAGAACTAAAAATAACTGAGCTTTTATTCAAAGTTTATAATTGTTCCTTTTTTAAAATTTTATAAAATTTTATTCCTTTATTGGTTTAAAAAAATCCAATAGATAGAATTTATTATTAAATTTTTATTAATTCAAAAATAATAATTATTCACATTGCATAAACATCGGTAGGTATACCACGTTAAGCAAATACAAAAAGAAGAACTATAAAACAAAAGACGATTAGTTTCGCGCACGTGGCCGAAATGTAATCGCAATCAATTTGTAAAAAAATATATATTGCATATTATTCACCCATTGTCTTGTCAACGCTTAAACGGCTAATAGACCATAAAATAAAACAAGGAATTTGGCTAAAAACCTACCTTCGCAAAAGTTTAACAGCCTTTTGTAATTACATACTTAAATAGCTTTCAATCAACGTGTGTTGCGTTATTGGTTGTAAACATCACTGGTGGTATTGTACTTTGTAAAGGCAATTATTTATCGGTTTTAGTGCCTAGCGGTATCTAAAAGGCTGATTGTTGTGTTCCAAACAACATAAATAATTGACAAAATATTTTAAAAGATTATGTTAAGCTTTACCTAATCATTATAGGCATTCCTACGTAAAAACCCAACTGGTTAGGTAGAGTGGCTCCTGAAAAAAGACCAATTTATCTCGTTTTACAATCCTTTTGTCCAAACTAACCCAACAAAACTGTACCCTACCTAGCAACAAACAAAACATATGCAATAATCGTAAGATTAAATCCGCCATTTTGTAAGCGGCGCGGGAAAACCAGAGAGAGACCTTGACAACCGGTTCCTCTCACTGCGCGCGCACGACGCTTGCTACACAAACGTTTAATACAACAGTGATTTTGACGATTAAATATTTCAACCATTTATATTATTTTTAGCACCAATCTCGTTTTCCTTAAGGGTGAACTGCATTCCAAGTTACCGATGTTTAGGGAAAGGCTTTTGATATGGAAAGTCGTTTTGTAGAGCTTTTTTAATTGGCAAGTTGAATTAATTTATAACACCGATTACTAGACTTGACAACTACCGGCTATAATTAAAATATTTTCAATTTTCCTCTGTATTTATAATCTCAGTTATATTGACCTACAGTATAATAAAGAGCAAGCCTTCTGATAATTAGTTACGTTGTACAATTATTTTACTTGAAATTTAACCATGCATCGTTATAGTATTAAAAAAAACTTAGCTATTGCTCATCTCTTTACGCTACATTACCGTTTCATTATCATCATCTTCATCAAGCTATCTCCTTCCACTGCTGGACATAGGCCTTTCCTATAACAGTCTCGTTTATGACTATAAAAATAGGTTTTAATAACTCTATGTGTATCTGGACTAAGATAATAATATAGCTCTATTGCTTCACTAGCATGCAAATTGAACAATATTTCATTACATAACATCACGCCTGTATTCCGTGAAGGGGTAGGCATAGGTGCACATATAGTACACAGACATTTCGTCGTGTTTTTCGGTCCCAAAGTAATAGGGGGGCAGCATGAATAGTGTGTAGTATTTTAACAACATAAAGATAAATACATATAAAACGGCCATGTTGCTTCAACATTCTATTTCAAAACTTATCAAGCTTCCAAATCATTTGGTTCATAATAGTTATTAATGTTAAAGAGCTGTGATATAATTATGGTACTCAAATGTTAAGACATGTCTGAGTTAAGTATGATTATGTAACGTAACATACCATGTAAGTATGTTTTACTTAGTAAGCTTTCAAGTGTTTTTTTTTCAGTCAGTTATCATGACCGTTGAGTGCTTGAAATTGCAGTTATGGAGTGCATCAATGAAGTTGACAGGTTTCAGTTGAAAATATGAAAGCGTTATATTATGAGCCCCTAGCGTGATGTTTACTGTTTGACAGTTAATTTTACAAAAGAAAAACGCAAATGGAGAAGTTATGTTTTTTTAAATTAGCCTGTTCTTTGTTCCACTTCTGGGAAAAGGCAAAGTTGGCTATTAAAAAACTGAAGCTTGGATCTCCGTATAAAATGTTATATTAGGTGAAATATGGGTTCATTTATTTAAAAATACTATTCATAGCCATACACATCATAAAGATATGACGTGCCAAAATTGGTTTAATTTGTTTTAACAATTTAAGCCTTAAAAACATGAAAACAAGGATGATATTTCATTGCGACGATCGATTAAAATCGAACTTTAAACTGCATGTAAGATTACATTATTGCTGATAGCAATCTATGCGACAAAATGTCTGATAATTATACTACGAAGAGTTGCGTACGTGACTTATTACAGCAGATCCTTCGTTATTGTTGTTCCTAAATTAAAATGATACCTGAAAGGATTTTTTTTTAGTATTGTCTGCCTTTTATTGGTAATGCAAATGCGCAAACGAAGACCAAAACTAGTCTAACTAGCTTACTGTTAAAACAAAAACTTAATGATTCTATATGAACTATGATATTGTAATGGGAGACAGTGTCACTTATAACCATGTGACAAAAATAAAAAATAAAACGTTGTTGTGAACATTATCTTCAGAATAGTAAAGCCTTTTTCTTTTTATTTTAGTGATTTTAATCAGCTTACGTTATACACAAATGTAGTCGAAGATATCCATCACATTCGACGTTTGTAAGTCTTTGACGTATTAATTGACGATTTGGGTTTTTTCTTGCGCTAAATTTGGAATAATAATGTAATTAATTATACCTATGCATATATCACGTATGTATAGATAAATAAAAACCAAAAATACGCTTAATTATTTCAGTCCAGTCTGGAGACGTAGAATAAAAGTTTAGGTTAGGCATCAGTTACCGCCGAACTCAGAGACTTGAATCCATAATTACTTAAACTATTACTAAGTAAAGGTTTTCTTCGTGTAATCTTTACTAAATGTCAATTTAGGTAATCATTAACGTCTCTAAGTGCGGCAGTTAGGGCTGTATAAAATAATTCGAGACTAAAAACAGCGCACTTCTCACCAATACTAACAGATCCGATTGAATTCAAATCCCTCAAACATTGATAAGTATTTTATAAATACATACTTAATGCGTAATTAATTACCGATACCACCGTGTTAACGTATTTTCCAATTAACATCTTTACACATAACCTATCAGACGTAGGGCTAATAGTGCGGCTGGTTTAACATACCTACGTTCTGTTTTAAAAGTAATGCTCATTAAGACCGTTAAAGTTAATTGTTTGTATTCATTTATGGCCTCTACGAATCCCGTAATAAAACTACGATAGTTAAAATTTCCACGCGTGCTAAGTTAAAACCAAATATACGAATAAAATGTTTTATTGGTCAAAGGAAATTAAACCGATCAATTATGGACAACGTATTGCTGTTATTGTTTCTGAATACAGCTATAAAAAGTCGACGTATTAGATAGCTAGCGCAATAAATAAAAAGTGATAAAGAAAATTACATAGGTACTTATCATTACGCCTGTAATCCGTAAGGGTACGGCTGAAATGTTCTTTTTTATCTTGAATTTACACACCCACCGCTCACAATAAGTCGCGTGCATTGATGGCGACTGTGACGCGCGTATTATATTATTTATAGGTCTCACGTGCATTACCTTATTTAAATAAAAATATTGGGTAGTAGGTACAATAAACTATTTTTAAAATTTTATATCCAAGAAGATAGGCACCAATGTTACGTCATTTTCAGAAACTTATGGAACAATTTCATAATATTTTTTACGAGTTATTGAGAATATCGTTGCTAATCGAAATATCGTACCTAAACACGATAATAATCTATATCAGATATAGTTTTAAATTCAACGCAAATAAGACATTCGAATCTTTTTATTTTATCAATTTAATAATATAAAATATTCCTTAAAAGGCAACTGTATTGTGAAAAACTGCACTTATCTTATCATTCCGTCGAACTTTGCTCCTTAAGATAATGTACCGCGATAGTACAATATGTTAAAACTATCGAAATATAAAATGATAAACATAAAAAGAATTACGCATTTCCACGTCGACAGCCGTGCGGGTTACAGTTTTAACAATAGGTATTTAATTAATAAAATTAATTCATAAAATAATAACCGTAAAATTATTATTGAATAAATATTGTTCCCAATGTGCCGTTATTCATAAAATTTATTATGATATTATTTTTATTGAATAAATATTCACATTTAATTATTCAAATAAAATAAAGTGTTATTTTTTCTTCTGAACTCAGTGCGTTTGCGTTTTTATTGAGAATTTTTTTATGGACAGTTACAAAAAGGTTTTTGAAAGGATGGTGTCGGTATGGGATTACTACAGGCGATGCTACGACGGATATTTTTATGTGGCTGAGGACAATCAGGTATGGTGATGATCCAATGAAAATATATGTTTTATAAACCTAATCATAGCACTAGTAGTAGCAGTACCAGTATAAGAAAAGGTGTCATTAATTTGAGCCGGCGGCCCCGAGTTGAGCTGGGAACTCGATAGTTAAGTCACAAAATAATGAAATTTAGTTTCACGACCCTTTTATAATGGCTATACGCTAAGCCAAGGTGGCCTAAATATCATTGCTTAGCGGTAATTAATATTTAAACTTGCTGTAGGCATACCTATAATCTCGCAAGTTTGCCCAAAAAAAGTATTACTCCGATGGATCAGAAAAAAAATGGTCTATAAATATTTTAGATGATGATGAGATGATATCTTTATTCTGTACCATCCAAACGACAGTGATAGGTATAATTTAATTTATTGTTTAAAATTGATTATGTTTTTAAAGATAAAAGAGACAAGTCCATATCAAGTACGTTGGTATTTCGTTGATGGCGGAAACAAAAACACAATTACCATTGAACCCTGAAAGTACGCGTGCAATTGGTCACCCTAAATAAGATTGTGATCTGTCACCCTTTCATTTAACATTGACGTTGCAAATCATTGACGCATGCGCATGTAAGTTGAAAGGACGATTGGTTGTTACGTAATTCAAGCTTTTCCCTGTTTTAAGCACTTCAGTATAAGTATCTACTTATGTAGGTACTTTATTATTTCATGGATTGGAGTGCCTCGTTGGTCTAGTAGTCTAAGTAGCAGTACGGAGTCTGAATTTTTGCTCTGATGATGGCACTATTGCCATGCCATGTAATAGGCTCGTCCCCTATTACATTAAGACCTTTAACATTACTGGCGAAATGTACAGTGTACACCTCTGCCTACTCCTTCGGGAAATACAGGCTTAATGTCATCTTATGTTTATTATAAAGAGGTAATATATGCTTTTGTATGTAGTGGGTATCTTTGAAACCTTTAATCCAATTTCCAAACCTATTTAACCACCATTTAAAATGTGGTATGGCCACCTAAGGCAGGCAAAGGCACAATAAATTCAGAAAAATTCATATAAAAATCACCATTTACGAACAACCTTTTCTAGGTAAGCAACTTTAAGTATGTATGTTTGTATGTACACTATGTACAAGCAGTATACCACGTGATATGTTCGCGTGGGTGCCTTATGAATGGGTTTTAGCTGTGACATAAAACATAACAGTGTTAGTCAGCGGGTATTGCCAGTACTACCTGCTTACATAACTCACGCTATAAATAGTTGCACAAATCATTATTGATGTGACATTGTTTAGGCGTATGGTTAATCCTAATGCATTTATTATTGACTAGGGTTTTAACAATATATAAATAGTTAATTTTAATTATTATAATAATAAGAAGGACAGTTCACACAAGGTCATCAGGTCCCAAACTATGCATACAGGCTCTACCAGCCTCTGTGCTGCTACTGAAAACTTACCAATAAAAAAAATCTAATAACACATACCTGGTATTCGAACCCAAGGCTTGATGCTTCGCGCTCAGCGATCACGAAATACCGTTATTACTTCAAGAGTTATTTATCAATACACCTATGACCACATAGCATTATATTCGCAAGATAATTATTAATAGTTGTAATTATAATCGCTAGTATCTGTAACACGCTGCAATAATATAAATATTTGCATGTGCACACGATTAAGTGCACGCCGTTGATGTCTTTCGTACTACGCAAATGTTTTTTAGATAACGATGCAATATTTTTATTATACTTGAAAAGTAATAACAATCACACTAATATTATAAAGGCGAAAGTTTGTGAGTGTGTTTGTTACCGCTTCACGCTCAAACGGCTTGACCGATTTTTATGAAATTTTACACGGAGGTAGCTGGCACCCTGGAGAAACACATAGGCTACTTTTAATCCCGATAAAATGTAGTGGGTAACACCGAGGGACGCAGCTAGTAATTCATAATCTTGAAAAGTTTGTTATGTAGGACGCATAATATATTATTATTATATATCTCGTATAATTACTAAGAATGGTCAAACAGGAAAACCTATCAAACTTCTATGTTATCTATGATTATTCAATGATTCTGAATATCGTAATTATATGAACTGATTGGCGCAATGGCTGAATGCTTGGACAGTTATGCTAAGTTGCGGGTTCTGTTCCCGCATGGGCCAAAGTTCTGTGATCTGCAAATAAATAATTATTCTAAAGCACTTATACGTGTGTCATTGTATTTCTGAAGCTATCAAGATGCAGAAGAAATATTGCAAGGTAACCTAAAAAGGGCAAGTCCATTACCAGACAAAAGTTTTCTGTCAGAAAAAAGAGCGGTGCCCACCTTGGAAACAGATTAAGGACGATGAAACAGCCAATAATAATTAAGTAACGTACGCATAATTAAATTAAGATCGTGGGACAAAAATACATTGTGTATTTTCGCACGTGTAAGATCGGGCGTGCGTGTGTGTGTACGGCATGCTCTTTGTCTGCAATCAACTATTATTACCGAATGAATGAAGCGCGGAAGGCGCGATACTGACGTCATTAGTCGATCACGACTCACGACTTATTTACCCACTGTATCTAGGGTGGGTTACCCCAAAGGTTATGTAATTGCAACTTGTAAGATTGAGTTGCAACAGCAATGTCATTGAGAATGGAAATAACTAAAGTTTAGCCGGCTCGGACTATACCTGACATATCTTACAATGCGTTAAGCTTGCATGCATGATGCATGGACGTTATTGAGTGGACGACTGGGTTTTTGGTCGACTCGGACTTAACGTGAAATAGCTCATTGCTTATACATCTGTGTGAAGTGTTGCAAGTTAATATTTGTTGAGGATTGAGTGGAGCATTGATTAAAGTGAATTCAAGACTAGTATGGGACATTATTATACAAAAACACCGACATTTAAGGTTCGTATACAATAAAGTATTACTACGCATATGTGTTATAGAATAGGTCTGCTTTGTTGTAAGGTTAAGATATGATAGTATCATTCATTTATTAAGGCTTGTAACATAAGTGATGGCTGTCAGATTTTTTTTAATGTCACATAATATAATCTAGTACCATATATGTCAGATTTTTAGAAATCTGACCATAGTAATGGGACTTTTTTATCCCCTATTATATGGGACAAGGTCATATCTGTTTTGAGTTCATAACAGATATTGAAGATAACTGAGGTTAAAACAACATGGAATAAAATAGTAAATATTTTTTGGAAGTCCAAATATAAAAATATGAGTTCAAGTCATCGATAAGATTAAACAATTTTTTTTAGGTCACCACCTAGTCAGATAATATTAAAATGCGTTCCAATATTCTAAATTATTTATTTCGCATTATATCTTTGTCGTTCAACACATTAAAAGTGCGCGGAAAATTTTCTATACTAACAAACACGTCAAAAATGTAATCAAGGACAACGTAACAATGGAAAACTAACAGAAATCAAATGACTTTTTAATTTTTTCATTAATTTAAAATTTTCACGAGCGTCACACAAAAATAATTAAATGTATGACGTTCGCCGACACTGTGCCGATGTCAGAAGTATTTGTTATATTAGTCTAGTGGCTGCGTACTTCCCGTAGTGACGTAGCCACTCATTGAGGCAAAGCCTTCGTGCGCGGGCGCAGAGCTCAGTGGCTGTGTGATCTATCCGCCGTACACACGCACTCATGTTACCAAAAATACCGGGAACTCTATACTTATATTTAATACATAAATAACATAAACAAAATAAAAAATAAGTGCCGGTTATTTTTGAATTTGGAATCTCGACTTGGATACTCGCCGGCCGGCATTCTAACCTCAACGCAATGGAAGCGGCGCAAGCGCAACCCTGTTTGGATAATTAACCGTGTGAGTGCTTTTGTACATACAGTGAGTGAAAGTCTGAGGAAGCAAGTGAGTGAGGCTTATGAGCTTATACCACGTGGACTTATATAGTAATACCTGTGCCCAACGCGTGTGGACTGCGAAGGTCGTTTTTGTTATTGTTTATAGCTATTTATTATATACACAGCCATTTAAAACAACGATTTGTGATAATATTGTGCAATAACACTCGGAATAAGGTTACTTTAGCAATAGGCGGCAAAATATAAAGCCATGTCAAAGGAACTTCAAGCCGGTATACATATAATAGATTAGGTAGTATACATGTTATTATATATAGTTATATATATATATTAAAAATTAATAACATCCTATAACTGTCCCACTGCAGGGCAAAGGCCTCTCCTCGTATAGAGAAGGTTTAAGCATTGATCACCACGCTAGCTCACTGCGGGTTGGCGATTTCAGATAATTAAACCCAGGTTTCCTCACGATGTTTTTTCACCGTTAGCTAGTGGTGTCTTAGAATATCTAAGAAAGTAATTATACCATTGAAATAGTTACATCGATACTTGCCCGTGTTTAAACCTGCAACCTTGTGCAGACAAATCCGGTATGTTAACCACTAGGCCACAAAGACTTATATGGTCGCTAAGCGCGACTACTGAGCACGGGGTCCTGTGTTCGAATCCCGGATTGGGCAAAGTGTTATTGGATTTTTCCATTAGGTAATTCTCAGTAGCAGCACGGAGTCTGGATTTGTGCCCAGTTGATGGCAATATTCTCGCCCCCTATTACATTGGGACCTAAAAAAAAACATAACTGGCGAAATGTGGGTGTACTATATGTGCACCTCTGCCTACCCCTTAGGGGAATACAGGCGTGATGTTATGTTATGTGTTAGTCTATATTATGTATAACACATATCTTAATAATAACGGGCTGTTTCTAGTCATCAGTATGTTCTTAATAGTCAACAACCTGCGTGGGACGTATTGTCATTCAATCATTATTAAACCACACCTCTTTATTACGAACTTAATTGACTTCAAGCTTATAGCATCTATATAATTAAAATACGTGTGTAACAAAACAAGATATCTAATGAAGTATCAAGATCATTTTAATGTCAAGGATACAAATTGAAGACAGAGTATCAATTCAAAAGTGTATATTATTCGATAATATATCAAGATGTATACTGAATAAATCTATCAATTATTATTTATTGGAGAATATGGTCCTAAAACTGGCGAAATGTGGGTGTACTATTATGTGCATCTCTGCCTACCCATTCGGGGAATACAGGCGTGATGTTATGTTATTGGGTAATTTTGCCACAAACACGTATAACTAACTAATAGACACACATAATAAACTCCTTTATAAACCCTAAATACTGATGCATACAACTAATCTTTAGGAATGTAAAGTATCAAGACTTTTTGCACAATGTATGCAACGATAAAAGTATAAATTTGAAATAATATATTCCATCCAATAAAAATCTCCAATCGATACTAAATTTAGCTCTTGACACCCGTTTAATTGACGAAAACGGGGAATCCCCGATTTGAATCTAGTTCTCTATTGGAATGTCTAAAAAAATAAAACAGTAGATAAATACTGGCACGTTTGTGTTACATCGTAAAAAATATAACGTTCTACTCTATGGTCCATATATGGTGAGCACAGATACTTATGTTAATTTTCTATAGCATTTACTGTTTGATGTGACTTAAACGTTACAGGATAAGGTTTTCGACCACACTGATATTGTCAAGTCAAGCTTTTGATGGGAGAGACTTTTTTTTCAACTTGCCTCATTGCAGACGTTGTGTTATAAACAAATTACTCCTGTGTTTGAGTTTTTAAAGACACGGCTGCTTATTGCCTTTTAGGCAGACTTTTTTTTTAACTTAATAAATTGAATTCGTTGCTTCCTTTTGGAAAAGAGACAATAATGTCTCTATCATCTTAAAACCGAATCTGATGTTTTGTCTTTTTAATGCTATATGAAATTTATAGACGGATAATATGAATAATTTTTTACAAGGGTAAATTTACCCAATGTAGAGCGAAGGGTATTTTAAGGGTACAGTTGTAGCAATACTGAAGCTACGTGATTCGTAGCACTTAATATTGCTACAGCCCCCTTACCATGAACTCTTAAAGCAGGGCAGTTTACGTTGTAGAAGCGAGACGCCGCTACGTACAGTGTATTGCGGTGTCTCTCTCCCACAATGTAAACTGTCCTGCTTCAAGTATTCATGGTAAGGGGGCAGAAATCCAAAGCGCTTAGCATTCAGTACTAGATTGTGAGTTCATTGGCATTAGCGAACGATTATGTAGCCTACACGAATTAGTTTTAAAGAGGCCTAATAAATAACGCGTGGGTTTCTTTATCTTTATTGCATTATTTTTTTAATCGACTACAGTGTGTAGTTTGTGAATTGTCAATTTTACGTCTATAATATTGATGGTGTTTTAAAATTTGTAGATAAGTTAGTACTATGCCACGCAGGTGACTCCTAAGTATGCAATGAAAACCTATCTTGGAATAAAAACTAAGGGGGAACCCCAAAATATAATAATAATGACGTTGATTGTTCCTGACACAATTCTATAATACGAAGCCGAATAAAAAAAAACTTTAGCGTTTGAAAATGGAAGGAGTCTAAGTCTTTCCCCCAGCATTGGAATAACATGTTTTTTAGATATGTTATTCCAATGACTGCCTCGTTGGTCTAGTGGTAGCTAAGCGCGACTGCTGAGCACGAGGTCCTGGGTTCGAATCCCGGGTCGGGCAAAGTGTTACTGGGTTTTTCCATTAGGTAATCCTCAGTGGCAGCACGGAGTCTGGATTTGTGCCCGGTTGATGGTAATAGGCTCGCCCCCTATTACATTGGGACCTAAAAACATAACTGGCGAAATGTGGGTGTACTATTTGTGCACCTCTGCCTACCCCTTCGGGGAATACAGGCGTGATGTTATGTTATGTTATGTCTTATAGACATTTTCTTTTCTTACATTACAAAGGGTGTTCAACTTTTAGTTATATTTGCCAGGGAACCCCGAGGTATAACTCAAAGTAATGGGCAATTTAAGTAATCTCGCGCAGACATCTAGACGAGTGTTGTGTTGTTATAATGTGATTATGTGAATGTTCTACTTAACCTTCTACACAATTGTTGCTATGGTTACGTTGGTAACGCTGCATTTGGTTAGACTGGTGGTAACGCTACTTTTAAAAAGTAATAACTTTTAGAGATTTGCCAAAGAGCAAGATAAAAACAGACTCGATAAAAGAAACATTCAACGTATACTTGTATTCAAGCCATCAATAATAAAATATTTCTAGCACCTAACGGGTTTTCAATTAGCCAAAAACATTTATAACGAACCTTGTTTATAAACATCAAGAGTTATGGCGACTTAGTTTGTTGGTGTTATAAACAACTGCAATAATAAACTGTAAGATTCGTTTATTGGTAGTTTTTGTAATGTCTGGCTTTTAGTTTTACCTAGCAACGAAATCACGTGCCGATAATAATTCATCCATTCACGCAGATTTTATTTCTGTTGCCAAAGAATTGGTGTTGTAAATTGTATACTGGAAAAATTTTGAATAATATAGTTTAACTAGTTATACTTTGAATGAAAACTTTTGATCATCATCATCTGATAAACAATCTGTCTTTAAATTACAAGTTTATAAAACAATGCATTGACTTTTACAAAAAAGCTAGCCTAAGCAATTTAAAGTCCACTGACCAGTGATTCTGACTGAGATCAATGCACTGAGTTGTCGTTTGCTAGAAACCGTTCATCATACAGATTTAAAACACGCCTATTTCCCAGAGCCTGAGGCAGCGACAGGTTACTTGAACACTAGAATAAAAAAACGGACAATTCTAAACTTAAAAAAGGAGTTTCTCAATGCATGTTTATTTTTTAAAGTTAACCCTTGTCATGAAAGCCAACGAACACCAACCAATTTAACCCGTGCCGTGCGTTATTCTCACAAAACTATGTCACTTTAGCCCCACTAAATGAACAATTTGCATGCATTCGGCATTTTTTACTCGCACCAAACGGTTGAGCGAACTTTAGTGGGTTCGTGAAAACCCAAGGTCTATGCAAACTGTAATAGTCGGTTGTCTTACGGTCACGCTCGCTGTTGAGCTCGACACGTGACGTCATTACATTGTACTTTTTTTTTTATGAAAACGGAACATAATTATACTTCCTATAGTTTTATCGATTGGCATTAAGGAAGTTTCTATTATAAGAACTGTTTACATAGTTTTGTGGTGAATGCTTATGACGCTTGCAACTAAGACTTAATTATATATTACATAGAATGACCACCTGGTTTTGCGCTAAGTCGACTTCTGAGCTCATTTAATCCCTGCATGGGACAATCAAATCAGAGGATCATACCGGTATTAACTAAACCCCGTATTAAGTTTATAAAGATCTCTATTCTTTGATATACAAACGACACTGACAGGTATAATTTAAACGTTGGTTTAATGTTTTTATGAATGAGGGAGATTTTGTTTTGTCATCTAGTCCTAGATTTCAGTCAAGTTTTTCGTGCATGCGATACATCCACATGCGTTTTATAAACCGGACAATATTACTTATCTTAACCTCCCAAATTGAAGTGCTCTGAACTGTCATATTGTATTCAAATACTTTTTACGTGATATCACATTATTAAATATAATTTTTTGGTGTAAATATATACAAGTACATATAGGTACAACGAATACGGTCATTGGCATATCAGAGTACCTACTGTTTGTGTTTCTTAGATAGTAACAGTGGAATCAACAAATATAATAACAGCCTAATCGGACTCCTTTTGACGTAGGAGATAAATAAAAACTACACAATACTAGCTACACATACAATTAATTGTGATATGTCATTGTACGGATCAATTTAAAATTGGGACGATTAATTGATAGGCTTATTACCTGCATACATAATTATTTATCTTCTTCTTCTTATTGTATGGTTGATGAACAACCTGGTGTTAGAGTTTAAACCGCCTGTAGCTCTGACATGGCTTTACACACTGTTGAATCTCTCAGGTGTTCCACTTTGCTCACGATGTTTTCTTCACCGTTTTTATCAACTAATAACTAATTTATAATACGCACATGAATTGGCAAAGGCATAAAAAACATTGCAATTTTTATTAGAAAATTACTATTACATTACATTTTTGCTAAATAACGACGTGAAGCATAAGAAAGATATGAAGATAAAAAAATGATAATTAATTATGAATTCATATCTGTCTACCAACATACGTATTCATGGGAAATTTTATTCTTTAGTAGTCACACAATTCTTGCAGTTATCGTACATTAAACGAGAAATACTTGAAGTACCAGTAATTGTAATAAACGCTTGACCACTAATTTATGCAAGCCATGTAAAAACTGTAAAATCCCATATCCGTCTAACATTTTCTAGGAAAATATCACATTAATATTGCTATACTTTACAACCCTTATTCGCAGTCCAATCAAGCGATTTTGATTTCTATTGTCTTAGCAACACGACAAAAGACGGGTGCAAAAAATAGTCGGTTTTAAAAATAGGTTTTTTGCTTCTTTTACGGATCTTAAGCATACTGAATAGAATTCAAAATCGATTGAATTAGCTGCAAATAGATCTGTGTGTCAAATAGAGCTATGAATAAACTTAGAGTCGGACGTCCGGATAACGTTTTAATTCGGATATTCCTTTGACGCATAACAATGACTTGCAAGACTAATTAATAATCTTAATCTGTGATTATAGTTAGATTAACTTATTGTGAAACATTGACGTTTTAAATTGGGTTATAAAGAAGTTGACCAGTCATTGTATTACAATTATGGCATTACGGCAAGCTTTTGTAAGTTTAGTTATCGTCATAGTGCATTAGTAGTGTTGTTATCGCTGTTTGGTAGTGTATTGGTTATAAGAATTTTGTGTTTATAATTTTGACACTCACGTAATAATAATGAAAGATATGTACAAATATTGTAAATACTGTTGTTTTGTTTGCAATAGTTTTATTATTTTGTAGTTTAAAAAAAAAATGTTCCAAAAATGACAGTCTAATTATGTAACATAGCATAAGCCGTGAGCTACTATTACATTATCATTCAACACTTGAAATGATCAACTGATAACGATTCTATTGACGCAATTAAACTATTACAATTTGAAGCGTGATTAACAAGTTTCAAGTGTTTCTTGTTATGTACTGCAACAAAAAGAAAAGATTAAAATATATAAACACTTTTAATCAAATTTGACTTGAGAAAGCTGTGTCAACATTCAGACACTATTTTCTCAAGGCTTTATTTTGACAGAATAACGGACTGGACATGCAACGTAGCATTAAAAAAAATGTAAAGTAATACATTTTGACAGCGACAAACATACTTGTGTGTGCCAACGCAATACGCATAGTTTCGAGGATTAAATCTTTAGATAAGCATCTTTCAAACAACCTTAATCGCTACCAACCGTCGTATATGTAGAATACAAAATCTAAATAATTTATTCATGCAAAAAAACGAGTATAAAATTGCAAGGAATGTGACCTTTGCTGGTATTTCTAATACGAGCCATACCTTAAATATTTTAGTTACGCTGTGATATAATGTATTATAATGAGGCATTTGAATCAATACACAAATTCCCAGACACTTCCGTCTGTGCGGCTAGACATGAAATATTTGATCGCGTGTAGCTTGGAGATCATGATTATAATGCGTGTTTGGGAAATATATTCACTGTTTAGAATAATTAGTTCTTTTAGAATAATTAATTAAAATCACAGGTATACATTTTAGTATGTATAGGTATAGATAAAAAAGTATAGTGGTCACTCAGTGGTTGAAATTCAATAGTTATGTAGATCAATATTATCACTCTTTCTCCATAATTAAAAACTATGTCATAATATATAACTATAAAATATGCCAAATTTCACTAAATAAGCAATGAGTTAACTTAAGCTTGTTACGCATTGAAAATTAGAAGAACTGAACCTACCATGAACTTATAAAACAAGACAGTTCACGTGCAGTTTAATGCGGCGTCTGGTTTCCACATCGTGAACCGTCATGTGAGTTCATGGTAAGTGGGCCGATATTAAAACAAGCGGCACGATAGCTGGATAACACCAAAACTATTAAATAATAATTTCTAATGACTTCGTTAGCGTAGATTAGGTGACATCATCTTTCATCTTCCACGTGTAATAAAATAATAACGATGACTCCGACCGCAAATAAATCATAGTATTTAAACCAGATTTACTATTTTATATTAATACGGTAAAATATATATTAATTTGTTTAAATCGGTACTCACTAAATACTTCAAAAGGATTTATTGCGTAGACATGCAAACCTATAGAAAATTCTTATGCTTTCTTACTTTGTCATATTTTCAAAAAAATAAAGGATACCTTTTACGACGTAGTGATCATGTTATATAAATAGTGTAAATCAAAATACAGACTACGCAAAAGAATTCTAAGAAATTTTCAACAGAGTAGCAATGGAAGAGTGTCTTAGTATCAGATAATAAATTTATTTTTAATAAATTTAATATATATTTTTTTATAGTTTTAATTATTCTTATAGTTGTGTACTACTTCTTAATCTTATAGTAGTGTACTACTATAAGAATAATTCACATTCTCTTCACTACACAAGTCGTCAAAGTAAAAATGATCTTACGCAATATATATGAGTTCTTCACTGAAAACGATATCAACTAATTATAATAAACAATAACATGGCAATGTCGGTACCTACGTGGGAATTATGTAAATAAACAATTGTTAGAAATACAAAAAGTAGAAATATAAATGCGCCTGTTGATTATCCGGACAGACCGGTTCGGTTCAGTTCGAACAAGGGTTGTCACCTTTTTTTTTATAAATAAATAGTTTTTTTTTGTATAAGTCGTAAAAATATAGTGCTTCTAGAATTTTTTTGGAAAAATAATAGTACCTACCCTTTTATTTTTCACTGAATACCGGTTCTTTTTTTATTATCATAATAATGCCATTAAAAAAATCGCGACATTAAATTAGTAATGAAAATATAGTCTATTTCGTACTATTTTTTTTTTATAATAGTAGAAAATATAATTATCTACAATTGGCTACTAGCAAAATATAGTACCATATAATTACATTATAGTACAGGTGACAACCATATTCTAACAGATTTTCGCAAAGGAAAATATGATACGACGCAGTTGTGAATCAAGTGCGCATACGATGGGTCTCTCACTGCTTAGAGTGAGCTTCTTTTGTTTTAAAAACCTAAACGAACAGGGAAAATTTTCAAAAATCGAATGTCATTTTTAAAATTTAGTCATCTAAAAAAAATACTCCGAGTGAGGGTAACACGAATGAATATAATAATAATGGTGTTTTAGGTTCTGCAGAAGCATGATCCGCGTAACAGTATAGTCGTGTGCGCAGAATTTATATTAGTTAGTGCCTGTTTTTGTTACCAATCTGTTGGTAGACCAATGTTTGCGTGAGCCCTAAGAGTGTTTTAATAACCCATTAACTTCTTAGACTCGGCTATCGGAACTAGCGTGTGTGAAATCAATTAATGTTTTTACCCCCAATTCGTTTGAAATAGCCGCACACATAAGTCTTAGAATACGATTCTTGCTCATATGGACTCCGATATTATTTTACGATTTCTGATCACATCACAACTCGAGATATTAGCAAACAATCTACATAATTTGCATATCTTTTTCATACACCTCAACGATTTCTGAGAAACGGTCATACATCGTGAGATTATAATAAAATATTCACTTCTAAAGTACGAAATGTTAACAAATTGTTAAACTTAATGGTTGCTTACTTGTTTACTTTTTATCGCCAGACGATTTAATATATTTTTTGTGTTCTGTGATTTTCAACTTCCGTTGGTTTAGTAGCTAGTTGCTCGTCACTACTAAATATAGAGTTGTTTGACGTAGCGATTAGATAAATATTAATACAGCTTGGATATGCTTTGAACATCTGGACGTAGACATAGGCACGTCGCCCTGACGTTAGCAAACGATGACGTCAGCACACAGGATCTTACCAGGCCTCAGATACGTCATAGTTGCCTCCGGATCTTTGACACAAACGTCTTTCGGGACTTTTCTCACAAACAATTAACACCTGCCCTCGAAAGCGCGAAATCTAAGAATCGTGTTGTATCGTGACTTATTATCAACACCATGTATTGATAATAGAACTATTCCATAGATATATAATTAGAACATCTCGGTCAACAACTAATGTACTTTTCCATTGTCCACAGATGCCACAAACGGTGCCGCGGTCCGGGTGCAGCCCGCCTTCGGCGTCTCAGGGCGAGAGAGCGGTCCCCGCCTCCCCTGCTGACTTACAACACCTTCTCCGCCTGCTCGGTGCTGCATCCCCTCCAGAATCGATGCTGCACTCCCCACCCAACCCACACAACAAACCTCCCCCGCCCTATCCAGAAGACAACTCAAATAACGTCTTCTTGGAACGCCTATACGACTTTGAGGGATACCCTACTCCCTCCCCATCTTCAGACGAAGGCTCGATCCCTACAGTAGCACTGCAGCCCGCTTCTCCCTACAGTTCCCTTCAGCCTGCTTCACCCTACAGCTCTCTTCAGTACAACTCTCCACAAGTGTACATCAAAGAAGAGCCCAACAGACTTGCCGTGCCCGGCTTCGCCTCCCCCTACCCTCTCTCGCCTTCAGGATCGTGCGTATCATACGGCAGCCACAACCAATACTCTTCCCCTGTCCCACAACACGACGAATACATAGACATTGAAGAGCTTCTAAAAGAAAATCAGATTCTACAAGACAGTGTCCAACAGAGCTACTTAACACCAAAAATTGAAGTTGAAGAGCCAAGAGATCACATTCTGCTCAGATCAGCGTTAGAAGACACATCTTTCCAAAAGAGGTTAAATCTCAGACCAATTCCGTTGGAGTTAGGCAGTGTGAAAATGGAGGAGAGCAGTGGCGGTGACGATTCCCTAGTCGCGCCAGACATCGACCGCGTCCTCAGTATGGCCATCGAACAGACTAAAAGAGACGTGGACAACACATGCACAGTACTTGGCATCTCACCAGGTAAGTCTATGTCGTCGATACAATTACTCACTTAACCTGCTTCTAGAGCTGCATTACTTGCGAATATATTTACAATCAATCATTATGATTTACAATGGCATGTCATGGGAATGTTGTATTCTTACGTCTTACATGATCACTATTAGTATTGTAATTAGTAATGACGTCACTGCGATGTCGAGTCTGTAAAAAAAGTATTTATACGTACAAAATATGTTCGCTACCGCTGAGTGTAACGCCATTATACATAAATGATTTCTCAGAAGTCACTCAGAGTAGATTACGTAAGCTGTTTATATTGGCCCAGCGATGATCTCGTCGTATATTAGTGACGTCTTAGCTAATACACTTTGATTGTGTATGTAAAACATAATGTGTGGATCTGTGGGCTCAATTTCCTAGAACATATTCTTCCTTAGGACGGATTACTAGAAGTAATTAATTATGAACAATGTAAAATGAAGTGAGATGAAACCTAATGATGCATGTCCATTGTTAATTCAATCATGATGTAGAACAATACACTGTAACAGGGTTAGAAGAAATACTAAAAATGGTTTTAGATGAAATTTGAGGAGAAACAGTGGATGATATAATAAATGTTTTCAGATCCAATGCTATGGAGTACTGGGGACGTAAAAGCGTGGGTGATGTTCACACTGCAACATTACAATCTCCCGATGGTGCCCATAGAGAACTTCACGATGGATGGCGCAGCACTTGTAGCACTCCCAGAAGAAGAATTCAACCACAGAGCTCCTCAGGTACATTCCATTCTAGTTTACCAGATAGATATAAATGAGAACCTTAAATACCGGTTTCTGAATGTTGACCAGCAGAATATGAATCAACTGACAACCATGTTCAGTTTAAGTTTCTGTAATACTGATATGAGAATTTCTAGCAACCCGAAATAGGGTGTCGCGTTTGACATAACGACTGTGAAGTAAAATATGATAACTTACTCAATTGACAAAAATAACAAATCAGAAAACCCATCAATGCTTTTAACAACTCAATTGACACTTAATTGGAGATTTAACAGCTTGTTAGTTGATTTTTAGTTGGTCAGAAACCAAATGTAAATATCGTTGTGTATTTGATGTTTACGACCAAAACAACTAGAGCATAATTAGCATAATAGTAAATCAGTGAACTGTAAGGTTATACAACCACGAGTCTCTCGAAAGAATAGTTAAAAACATACGTATTGAAAGATAATCGCTTGACCCTGGGACAGATTGAGGGCGTCAGGCCAAAGTCTACACTGATTCACAAACTACTGATAATACAATGTTTACTTTAATAGTATTAATTAAAGCGACATAGGAGAAAATATCCACAATGCGCGCTATCGATGATACATTCTTCTAGCCACGTGTCATTTAGGGTCAAGTGATACCGTTTTATCGCATGTTGTATCGTCGACGCAGGGGCTTGGTTGGTTTTTATGTGTGTGTATTTTAATTCATAATTATGCATGCTGTAAAACACAAGATTTGCTGAGACAAAATCATTTAAAATCCAATCATCTCGAAGTATTTCTGTATTAATAAATGAAGGCTTGGCACTGCTGTCTTAATGTGATTTTTTGTCCCTAATACATTAATTTCTAAGAATTATTACAGTTAAGTCATCGACTACATTTTCAATGGTAACTACTTTTTGTTTTTATATGCTTACATCACTATGTAGTTTGCGTGATTTCTGCATATGCTCAGCGCATAGAATTAATGAGGAGATGAGTCAACTCTAATCGCGTACGGTTTAATGCCTTTCTACTGATCAAAGTGCAAAATATTTATGTAAACATTTTCCGATGCAATAAATATTAAACCGTCTATTCGAAATAACCTTTCAGATTATTTATTGGTGGATACTTTGCTACAATATCAAATTTTAAATATAGATTGATTTTTGGCTCAAATTTCAAACGGTAAAATAGCATGGTAATAGTATGGTTCGATAGTCTCTCATATTATTAAAAATCATAAAATATATTTGAAAGTATCCAAAACAACGTTCCAATTAAACATCAGTGTTGTTTTTCAATGTCTAAACAATGTTGCAACTTCAGCCTTTACTGAAGATAGTACTATCAGTACTCGAGTTAACGATGATAAGGTATTGTATTGTTTTAATAATAATGATGCAATGGCTATTGTATGACGGTATATTATTGGTTTTAATATCAAATTTGATAAATGGTAAAATTTTGATAATGTTACATTTTATCGATACGACTTTAATACGTAAATAGGTAGTTAAGCAAGCACTGTGGCACATTAACATTTTAATAATAAGAGCCAGGCGATAGTAGGTTAGGTTGATGATTATCAAGCAATCAAATAATCAGATATTAGAATACAAAACCTCACACTGAAGAGCTCAATAAAGCAGCTATAACATTGCTTCACTCAGCGACCGTTTTTGAGCCCAAATCTGTGATGAAAAATAGAATATGACGCAACGACTAATAAGAATTCATTTACCATTATAAGTTAATCATAATTAGAAGTTTAGAAATGGAAAGAACATCTAACAATGGGAGCGCGAAGTTCAGCTTACACCATGAGGAAAAATGTGCATATAACACACTTACGCTTCTGATGTAACATGTGTAGGTCAGTGTTCCGCTTCCTCAATACCCATTGCAGAAAGATCAACATTAATTGGTTTTACGTAAGACAAGGACGACGAAAGTAAGGAAATCCGTTGTAGTTGACCCATCTTATATAACAGCCTCATTGAAGACTAGTTTATTTTCAACATTTAGATTCGCTTTAACTGTTACGTCATATCTTTTATTTATTATTACATGTGCAGAATCATTTATGATTTCATTGGAGACAAACACTCTGTTATGTTAGTGGTCTATGAATAGAACTCATTAAACTTAACCAAATAAGTTGGTTTTGGAGGCATCTTGAAAGTAATCATTATTTACCTGACGACGCAATACGATAGGTATATTAGGTTTAAATTAAACAAATAGGATGAGACCTTAGATCATCATCATCATTAGTCGATTTAATATTATAACGAATATGATAAAATAAATTTATTCTTATTCTTATAATATCGAGACCTATTTTAAAATTAATTTACCTGTTTTTTTAATCATCTTATCCATTGATAATGATGGCATGCAACTTAAAACCGCTATACCAATAAAACACAAATCTCATAGAATAAATACAGCTAAATCAGTAGAAAAAAGTGTGTAGCCTCGTATCGAGCACGCCAGTTCCAATGGGCAGGTATCTTTGTTATCGCACGCGCCGACGAGCCGACTTTCTCTAACCGTTGAAAGTCACAGCACCCTCGGACCCGTCTGCATACAAATTGCATCTGGTTAGCTGTGTGGGAAGATACTGGTGTTGAATTATGGGGAAATGTAAGATTCAAAGATAAGCCAGTTTAGTATAGTGCATATAATTAGCGTTAAATTATCGTCAACTCATTAAACGATAATGCTTTTGCTGCGGTTGTGCAAATGTTTATATTAAGGGTTGGTAAAACTCTTATAACGTTTTTGTTATTGAACCCTGAATATAAAGAAATCGATTTTAGATATTCTGAAGTCGACAACCATAACAGTCATTATAATTAATGACATAAATGTAGTTCTAGATAACAGATTGAGTATTATAGATAACAATTAATTACAACACTTGATCCAAATTCAATAACATTTTGCTTGTAACTCCCAAAACTGAATTCTATTTCTTGGAAACCAAACGTACTTTCTAGGCAAAACTGTATATTTGTCTGTTCGTGTTCATTAAAGTTTATTATTGTTCCAGGCTGGCAGCACACTGTATGCTCAGTTGGAGATCTGGCGAACATCACAACGGTCTGATCATCAACAGTTATCGGCGTCACCTATTCCTGCACCAGCTTGTTTACCGTCAGCTGATGATATGAGTGATGGTGCGTCTCCTACTTTACTATTTCCATTGAACCCTTAAAAAAACATAGTCTTTATTTACTTGTGTAGTTTCAAGACTTCTTTTATTATGCTTATTGTATTTTTGAAAACTGAAACTGCTATTCTCAAGTCAGTCTTACCACCAATATATTCACATCCTTTTATTATTAGAAGGGGATCAATTTGCTGATGGATTTTGTCTCGTGTTATGTTTGTTACATGTATCTTATTGTATAATGCCAATTCCTTTGCAGGGTTGGCAAAAAATCAAGAGTTAGCAACGGATAAGATAGGTACTTAATATTTTTTCTCTATCATTATATTTTTTAAGTCAGCTTTAAATTTAATGGAAGCATGTTTCTTATCAGTTGCTTAACTTAAAACGCAATCATACATTTCGTAATAATACGGTTTATCCATATTGTAAACCTCATTACTACTAATCTTAATAATACGTAAGACGTATACATCGTCGATAACCATAAAATTAATTGAGTCAGGATTAATTTAATCTAGATATTTAAATCGAAATACCAAAGCGACGGCCACGCCTAGAACAGATTTATGGGACATAAATATAAATAAATAATTGACGTTTAAGATTGCATAAAATATAGATGATTGCGAATTTATGTCCTCGCTGATCCGGGAATCAAGGCAAAACCCAAAGTACTAATGGCAACGTTGCAATATTTGTAGATGATATGTTAACATTGACATAGTAATTATGCAAGACTTCTTCGTATAGTATACCTATATTCATTTACGTTGGCCATACATTTTTAATATTTTGTCATTAACTCCACTAATTTACTTCGTATGACGATCCATTACAAAAAGCTGAAAATCGGCACACGTTGGCTTTTATGGACTGTGGAGGCATGTTATAGTTAGAAACTCTCCCATTTAAGAGTGCCAGTGTTAATCCTGTCGATGTCGCAAAGAAGACGCGAAAATATAGACACATGATTGAAAAGTAGATAGTGCAATACGTGGTCGAATGTAGCACGGCAATGCATCAGCTGCATGCATTGTGCAACGACCGTTACCAACCCACATACGGACTCTGTTAGAGACAAACGAGCTAATGATATATGGCCAACATCGTACGCAGTTGTAAACTGACTTTATGAGGGAATTGAAAGCTACGATGTATTGGACGTAATGAGGACAGGCTAGGTCTTCATGGGTGATAAACGATTAGCAAATGATAAGATTTGTCGTTTCCACGTCAGCGTTTTGACAGTGTTATTTTTCAAAAACTGACGTGCAAAATAAAAATAGATGTATGATGTAACTTACAAATCGTATTTACATGAAGACTGATATCATTCAGATCATAAAAGCAAATCTTATCGCAATTGCATAAAGATTAAATCACGATAAAGTGCAATGGACGAGACACCCTGACGCCCTTAATGGGTTGACAGTTAGCTATAAATAAAAAAAGTGTCTGATAGTAGCACAGGAAATTGCGATCGACAATTATCTGCGACTCAGTTGTCAGTCCACACATGTTGTTTGACATAAAGATTTATATCAGAAAGGCTCTGGCTGTATAAAGTAAACCAAAGAGGTTACTGGGCCAAATAGTGAATTCAGAATTGAATTTGATTTTTAAAATGCAGAAGTTGTACAAATAGTCGAACTTGTCATTGTGAGAGCTTGGCAAAATAACCAGTAACAATCCAACAAAGATACCGAGAGAAAATATACTCGTTGACAATAAACAAGCCAAAGTTATTAATGATTTGAAAACATCATGAAGTTTGAAGAGGGATCAGGTTTGCGTATTTTTGCATACGATTGCAACTATGATAGCTTATTTTATGATTCCATAAAAATACCTGTTTAATAAATATGTATATTGAGCTTGGAAGCTTGAAGCATTAAATCTTTAAATCGCTGACCGATAAAATGAATTGGATACTAATGTAATATGGAGCCACGCCTCGTTACAGTTAACCCATCAATCAGACGTTTGTCGTTCTATTGCCGTTCTGTCCCTTACACGTCGACTTTGGATCCATATACGTCAAGTCTTGTTTTTGTGTCGTTTCCCGAAGGCCTAGTTCACGCCACCGGACCCACAAGGTCGTATGCGACCAAGATAAAACTGCTGTCGGCATCGTGAAAATTTTCATTACCACCTTGACATACGGCGTAAGGTACTTCAAATTTAATTCACCGTAGCCTGTGTTACTTCGCTCGTCTCTTTTAGTAACTTACTCTCATTTATTTTACATCAGTAATTTGAGCTTTATCGCCTTGTAGTTAAATGCTGGAATTCTATGTATATGCCAGATGCCATAGTTCCCTCGAATCGTCTGCAGCATTCCACTCAGCACTTGGCTTTCTTCTTTAAATAGCATGTTGCTATTTAACTGTTTTGAGTGCAGCGTTTTGTTTATATGATACGTTTGAATATCAGTCTGTTTACACGTCTAGAACTGAAGGTCAGTTGCTGTTAATTTGGGCAATGTTTATAGAATCTATTTTAAAATAACTTTTTAGTTTAACATTTTCCAAACATCTCTACATTTTTTCTATAAGACTTGTATCTTCTGGTATAGCGCGTATGAGTACCGATTTGAGTAGGCTCATAGTTTCGTAGAAACGATAAATTGAAATGATTGGTTTCTGAGAAGCTATAGTGGCATGCTGTTGGATGTCGTCTGGTTCTCTGTCTGCTCCCTTTTCAATAGCTATATTATGTGCCCTCTAATACCTCTAAACTATAACATTATGCGCATGTTTATGCATTGGGGTCGTCTTTGACAACGCATACGCTCTTATTCTTGCTACTAATTTGCATTACAGTTTAATGTTAATTAATTATTTTCTAGAAAGAGGTGATTGTGTAGTAATTAGTCGTTGCAATGAACGCAGCAGATTTTTATCGTTAGGTACTTAGTTTAGAAAATATAATTATAGAATAAGAATGTTCACCTTCCCATCAGATTGGGTAGTTGTTTTCTATTCGTATTCTAAAACATGTCTATATTCTAATTCGTCTCTAGGCTCATAATGCTCTATCTTATTAGGCACTAACTGGACAATCATAACTAAAGGGAAATCAGCAATTGTTTTCTATGTTATCTCTATCAATAAAATTGACATTTGGTATAAGTAAGATACTTGGGATCACAAACCTTCAAATTCAGTTCCGTTTTCAACTTTAACTCTTAAGCTTAAGTTTTAAAATAGATTACTAAAGGTATACTTTTTCGAAATATGAGGATTTGGAATCATCAGCTCATTCATGTTTAGGATCACAGAGCTTTTACTCCAAAAAATTACATTACATTTGCAACTTTAACTCTTCAGTATAAGTTTAAAAATGAATTACTAAAGATCCTTCTCTTCAACAGATGAGGACTCGGAGTCAGCGGGCACGAGTGCGACGGTCGGTGGTGGTAAAGTTAAGACTGGCAGTACACACATACATCTGTGGCAGTTCCTTAAGGAGCTTCTAGCGTCTCCTCATGTGCACGGCTCAGCGATACGGTGGTTAGACCGAAGTAAGTATCAGAAGAATAATCTACTGATTATTACAATCATATGAATGTATTAATTATTTAAGATTTATGAGTTTGTTTTTGAGAAACATTTATTTCGAGTCATTTTTGTTGATATACTTAGAAATCCGATTTACATTGAAAAAAAAGGATAAAAATTTCGTTAGTCTTCATTTTCGCTGATTTAAAACTTGTGGTCTGGAATTCGATGGCTTTACCAAAAATTCTGATAGTTTTGAACTGTCGAAGCAATTTTAATATTATTATGGGACGTATAACAAAGTGCAGATATTGTTTTCGCGTGCCAAGATATAAGAAGGGAGTGGATTAGCCACTTCCTCCATAACTATATTTTCAGGTCCGGGAAACGTTTGCCTAAAAAGTGGTTTTAAATTAAAACTTCAAACAATTATGTATTGGTAGTATTTGTTACACCAAAGCAAAATATCGCAAATTGAACATATATCTACGTAGGTACTTTCTTATCGAAATTACGCGATACGATTTTGTCATTTTTATTTTTAACAATAGCCTTATTTATTTTATACTTTGAAAGGTAAAGATTATTAATTCTTTATCTAAATAATAGTGCGTCGTGGCATCTATATTTATATAACCTACGTCGATTAATTATCGTTCTTTATACCTAAGACTAATTACATACGTCTTTCAATCTATATTTAGATATTATGTGATTTGGGTCATGATTTTAATCTTTTATCATCTTTAAAGGAAGCCCTGATTCACTTGTTTTTTTCCTTAAACTGTTGATATAACAATAACATCATAAGTATGAAGATATAGAACTCTACAACGTATTTTCCTAGAATTTATGTAAACAAATCGACCCAGATAATTCTAGTACACACACTATTTTGATGGTCGACGAGTAAATAACTGTTATGTATTTGTTTATTTATTAATTAGCGCTGGCCTTGTTAATTAGTGACAGATAATTGCAATTACTACGTAAGAATGTGTATGTGTTACATCTTATTAGACTCGTCATTAATCTAATCGTTCAACCACGTTACAAGTGTACTTTGTTCCTTCTAAGCGATAACTAGGTGATGTTCATTTTTTAATTAATAATGTATATAATAGAAATGTGCCGATTAGTCGGTAATGCCGACGAGACGACGGCGAGACGACTATATCCGAATTATCGATGAGAACTGGACATAAACGAAAACAATGATCGGTATTGCCGAAACGTCGGGCGACTGGTCGACATTTTTCGGCTATTCGACAAACTTCATAGTCGGCCCATCTCTAGTCTACAATTTCAAATGTGAGACATCCATTCTATTCATATTAGACTCAGTTTTTAGCACATGACTAACTGAATACCTAGCAGCTATTATTGTGTAAATATAATTTCATAATTATCATGTACATTATTTGTTCGTTATGTAAATGAAAACGCCATGACAGTCAAGAGTGATGTGGCGATCAATCAAAGCTTATTCCCTGCATCCACCTGTACAATGCTTTAGCCATAGATTTTTTTCTACATCTAACAAGGTACCTTAGGCAGTCAAAATAGACCAGCCAGACTATTGAGAAACCTCTCTCTCTTTATAAAGCACTACTAAGTATGTCTGTCATGACATATTCACACACATTCTAAATCCAAACAAATCATAGTGACACTAAAGTTGTCAGTTATTCTTAACGACCAGTCACCATAAAAACCTACATAGAAAACCTGCTTACAACTTGGTACAGGTACAAAGACGCAAGACAAATGTACCAAATGACCCTTTGTTCGGACCTGTTTCCTGAGGTAAACATTAATAAATCGTTGATAACAGTTATAATTGGTTTAAACACGGAATTGATTCTTATACTCCTTTGTTTTGCTCATGATTAATTACAATGGATACACGTTGAGATATGGGCGTGGCTATGTAAATATAGTGTTGGAATCTCTTGGTAATGGCATCTAGGAATATAAAGGTATTATAAATAGGTTTCCTATGGTATAAATGTCTATGTCTATGGTACTAATTATAGCTTTAGTAAAATTTACTCATCAAAAAACCTCTTTATTAGGCATCCTTACTAAACAAATGCGAAAATTTTGACAGTCTTTTCATCTCAACACTAAACAACTAAACCGATAAAAACAAAATTTCGTACCAGTGATAGCTGGAACCTTAAAAAAGGTCAGATTACTTTATATTCCGGAAAAGTGACAGTCTAAGAATTTATTTAAGCTCTGTTTGCCTTGAATTACCATTTGTGATAGAACGCGTTACAGGTTCGTTCTGGTGGTTATAGGGAAGATTGATGAGACAGACAGTTGAGAGGAACAGTACCGTTGTTTTCTTATCGTAACAACTTTAAGTATTCTTACCTAATCTTTTCGGAATCTAATTTAATCGAATGCATCGTTATCGATTCAAATGCTCGGAAAATTCACTCGAGCGACATTCCGATTCCAAGGTGATCTAGTTGGCCATTTACCATCTGTTCAATAAAATCGTTTAAATAAAGGTTATCGTGTTTCGTGACTTGTTCAGACGATAGACAGCCATTGTTACCATTGGTACCATTATAAAGTCCTTTTTGGATCACGAGTATTGTCGGTAGATACATCCCTAATAGCATATTCGTTATGTGTCTCACGATACAGTTTGCACTATCCATAGTTCAAAGACGTAAGCAGAAAAGTTGTATCTACTTATTACGTCAAACCCACCGTTATTACCTACGCTTATTTGAAACTGCATTTATAGTTCAATAGACAATAGTCTGTAATTGTCCTACAGCAGGACAAAGGCCTCTTCTCATCCAAAAAAAGCATGCGTCGGCCATTTCTGCCGGAACCTTATAGTCTGCTCGTACGGTACATTGTTTATTAAACTTTGATATAAAGAACGCAGGGTTCATATAAATAGGTTTCCGTAGTATTCCTTGTGGAATCGATTGACGCATGTAAACGAACATTAAATCATGACAAGTTTTAGATAAGCATGACATTAGGCCATGGTAACCGAGTGTCACTTTAATCATTATTACTCTATTTATATAGATGCTTTATCATTGTCACAATAGATCTGTGGAGGTCGCAGTGACCCATCGGTCGGACAGCTTAAAAAAGGAACCACTTATTTTTATACCGAGTGCTTATTTATTTTATCGCCAAAAATAGTCGTTTCCAAATTTTTATTCTGGGTACTTTTTGCTCGTCAAGCAATGTGCAACGGATAGGAATTAAATTGAATACTTCGGCTTACTGTTATTTGAGGTATAACTTAGGATTCTTTTCTTGACGGAAAATCAAAAACTTTCCAGAACAACTGCGAGTGAACGTAGTGTTATCTAAAACGAAACTTGATTCTGTATGTTCGTTTTTATAAAGCTTTCTGATTTCCAAATTCCTTTCACTCACTTTATTTTTAACGTAAGCATCAACTCAAGTGTTGTCGTTTTGTACTTGTAAATTGTTTTTAGTAATGAGTTTTATCTGCCTATTCCGAGAGAAATGATATCTTAATAAGTCTGAGCACGATCTTGACGCACGACAAACAGACGACGTAGCGGTCACATGGGATTAGGATACATCCCACGTTTTTATTGTGGTTTTAAATTTAACTCTACAAGCACAATGCACTATTTAAATTTATACTTTTTTATACTATTTAAATTTAACTTTATACTTCAAAACATTTTCAAAGACAACTTGTTCGCACAAATATATTTATGGCACAGCTTTCGAACCAACAAAAAACTCAACTCACAAATGTTTCTCAAAAATAAAATTTGCGATTCCGTTTTATTGTGCACATGGTTAATTCATGTCGTGCTCCACAGGTAACGGCGTGTTCAAGATTGAGGATTCAGTGCGTGTCGCCAGGCTGTGGGGCAAGCGAAAGAACAGGCCCGCGATGAACTACGACAAACTGTCCAGGAGTATCCGACAGTACTACAAGAAGGGAATCATGAAGAAAACTGAGAGGAGTCAGAGGCTCGTCTACCAGTTCTGTCACCCGTACTCCTTATAAATACTCTAGTTTAAACCATAAGTTGTACATAATTTATTAACGTTGTATATAAGGGTGCGTGAGCCGCGGTAATGCGGACGGTACGATGGCTGGCTTCGTTTTGCGGCGCTATCGCAAATCGCAGCGCAGTCGCCGAGTTTGTTGACAGCCGAATTTTCTCGGGCCTTTGTGTTCGACTTGAGTCGTGAGGCCGAGAATTAATAGGCGTCATTTACACTTCCCTCCATATAATTCGGGAAAGGTAATTTTCCCTGGAATTCTATTGGACGGGACTATTCGCTGTGTTATGTATTAAGTTATTTTTACCAGCGACTAGACGTTCGCGATCCGATTATTTTCGAGTTAACACAGGATTGCTTTCGTCGAAAACTGGTAATGTTTATCCCATATATCTATGATATATTTCTAGTACGTTCTATGAACTTATAGTTAGTTAGGAATTCTGTAAATATTAAGAAAAATGTGTCCTCTGTTGTTTGGTACTCATAATAGTGATGTAATCGAGATTATTCTCATAGTTTCTAAATGTATTTTATGTAATGTAAAAATAAGAAAAATGACAATGTAATTTTTATATTAAAAATATTTAAACAATGACGAGTTACGTCACATATCGCAATAATATTAATTAAGAGTTAATTATAAATTTGGCGGTGGATTCGTCTGGTTTGTTTCGGATTGAAATTGATGATCATAGTTTTGTGCCAAATAGACCTATTAAACATTTATTCGGGACAAAAGTATTGTAAATTGCTTGTAAATTTGGTATCCCGCCGAGATGTAAATATGTATTGTGGAGAATATTTGCAATATCTGGTTTTGGGATAGTTTAAGGATAGAAATTAAATGAATATTCGTAGATACGTTTTATACAATTTGACGCAGTTAGCGTTGTTTATTATTATAATAATTATTGGACCAAACTAATGTAGATTATATGAATAAATTTTTATGACATAATAAAATAAAATGGCCATCAAACTCGTTATTTTATTTAGCTTGATACCCATTCGATTAGTAATTAATGACGGTATAATGACTTAATTTTATTTGTCGATAAAAATCGCTTCTTATTGGGTACCGTATGATAATAACTGTATCACCAGTCAATAAAGTTTTAATTGCAATAACGTTTTCACTATAAGCCTTAAATTTTTGGGAAAATTAGTATCTAATTAGATATTCGGTACATCTTTTTTTAAACGTTGCCCCACACTAGGAATTTCTCCTGTATCGCGGGTGCGTTTTCACAAACATGAAACTCCACACACACAAACACCCAGACTCGGGACAAACATCTGTGGTTCGCACAAGGTTTTGCCCCGTCTAGGAATCTAACCCGCAACCCTTAGCATAGCAGTCCAATCGCCTAGCCACTGCGCTAATCGACATTATATTTTATAGACCTAGCATGCTAGGAACAAAAGGTCAGCTTACACACCAACCTACATGACCTTATACAACGTGAATAGTAAAAACTTTTAAAAGATCTGAGTATCATTTAATTCTAGAAAGTTTAGTTTAATTTAGCTTTTTCCCAAAGAAAAACTAGGATTCAATAATTTTGCGGTCTTTAATGTTTTTTCTTCTTTCTTTAATGTTCTTTTTAAAAATACTATTTCATTACAGTAGGAACTCGAACTTAAATAATTTCCTACAACGAACTTCCAAGCACAAATAATGGAAATACCTAATAGGTAACCGGCTAATCAACTCGTGCTTACACTAATTACTTTGTTTACAAAAAATACATGACGAAATAATAGTTCAAACAATACGTTTTTAAAACAAATATCATGCGCAAATCTGGACCATGTTGCGTCAAATTGCGCAAAAGTGACGTCATAAGACGCCAAATTCCAATAGTGAAAGTGCCTTTCGCCGTTCTCAGGGAGGGGAGGACGACCTCTAGAGGGGGAGGGGGAGTGCGGGGGGAAAATTGTGTAAGAATATCTGTTTATTTTTAATTTTTATTGTTTTTTCGATAGTGTTTAGCTGGTCACGTGCTAAACATTGCGTGAAAACGATTTTAGATCGTTTTGTTTTTCTTGGACAATAGGATTTAAAGAGTTAGTACCAGTCTAATTAACCAATAATTGTAGAAAGCTCATCAGTATGCCCATTCCCCGTAAGTATGGGTACAGTAGGCTTATCATTTCATCAGATATGGAATACGCACATTCAAGTAGGTACAATCAGCAACATACGTAACTGACCATGTTAAGAAACCTTATTTCAAATAATTGAAAGAAGTAAACATCATTTCAAGTTATTGTATCGAAATAAAGGAGCGTTCAAATGGTGTAAGAAGATGTTTGTATGTTTTAAATGTTCCGTCAATTATGTCGCTGACTGTACTTAAAAATCTACTCTTCAGATCTTTCGCCACTCGCGTTTTCTCATAAGTTCTATCGCGCTATGTTAGGACCTACATTTATATCTACCTATTTTATTATGAATAATAGCGGCAACTTATTAGCATAGCGTATGACCGTTGTTTGTACCTATAGGTACCTAGCAACTATAGTTAGTTCATGTCAATGTCAACAGCCTGTTATAGTAATAGTGTGACAAGATACAAAGAGGTTTTTTGTTTCAGCGCTATACATATACAGCAAGTTTTTGTGGCAATCAAAATGTTAATGAGATAACATGTTTGTTTTGTGGAGAACTTAACAGAACTTAAAATGCATTGGTATTCCAAAGAGTTATTAAAAGATAGCTAACAATAAATCAGCCCCCACAGGAGACGCTAGGAAGCCAACTGAAGGAAATTTTCTAATCAATATCGACTTACAATGGAACAGCTTCCATGAATCATTGGTAAGCCTTCTTCTTCTTTATATGGGGATCAGCTATGGAAACAGCCGTGCTACTAAAGACATAACTTACGAACTCACTTCTAAATCCGCGGTGAGATTCGACACTAGCGCATAGCAAGGTGTTGTTCGAAATGTGTTTATGATGTTAGTGTTTCAGAATAGTATAGCTGGTCATACTCATGGCGTTATGTTGAGATTGGATTCAACAAAGATGGTAGTAAAGTTGACATCAAAGTCAAAGGAGCGTCGGACGTACCTACTTGCGTACGTGGAAGCACTATACTTGCATCCCCGATTGGTAGGTAATAGTTTGATTTTTGCACTATTGGCAGTCAATCTTAGTACCCAACCTGCTGTCTGGCTTATATTCTATTTAGGGTATACGATCCTTAAATAGTAAAGCTCGTGTCCATGCGTTAGAAAGAGAGATAGGTTTAGTACGAGCAAGCTGAAGGTTAAAGTAGGTTGAGCAACATTTACCGTTCCACTGTCCAGGGCATCCACAGGTTGGTGAGCAAATATAACTGGGTGTGATGTATGAGAGTAAAATCCGAGGAGGAAAACCATGGTTTTTCTCAGTCCACCTCTTCAGAAAACAAAGACGCGATGTTAGCCAATCACAAAAGATACTATACTTAAAGAACACTGTGTCATCAAGATTTGTAAATAAGGAATTCACCGGCAAATATTTTACTACAACCACAAAGTATCTTCAAGTACCTACCAATAACGAGGAAGAAACTGCTTATTTATCTAACAATATAAATTAAAATACCTAACACTATTATAAAGAACAAATTCCCGTAGACTTGAATTGAGAAATTTAGAGGCTTGCATCAGAAATGAGTCAGCATCGCTTGTTGAGAATTTTTGAGTACCGTTAAAATATTGATTCATAATTTAAGATCGCGTATTAGGAAAGTATTCTTGGATGAGTCTTTCTTCTTATAATTTTTTCTGGGGATTTTTGCACAATATTAGAAGTCGTATTAACAACCCGTGTTCATAATTGCATAGCTAATGTAGACGGAGATATATGAAGCATAAATAGCCTTGCTCGCTCACAGAATTTTGGTCATTTCAGAACAACAGTCAATCAAATCAGTGGTTAATTTATTTACTATTATGATATAGTAAATAAATTGACTTTGAAAACTCTTAGGGTGGTAAATAATGGGAATATTCTTTCCCATTTTTATAAAAGCAGTCTGCCTTTTTCTGCTCTTCGTGTTTTAGCAAAATTTCCATTCATAAAATCACGACAAATATTATTTACTAATATAAAATAATAATTAAGATTTTTACACAACAGGTGCTTATACAGTTTAGCTCTCTTAAATAAAGTAGGTACAACAAAAGACCAGCTCAATCTGTGGCAAATCAGATTATAGTCATAGGTCAACCAATTTCGGACAAATTGACCATAAATAAAGTGGTTTAATCGCTTGGAACGATATTAAACACTTGCGTATGGCTGGCGTGATTTAAATAATTTCCTATGTATTTTTGTGTGGTCAAAAGTGAAGGAAAAAGCGTGTATATTTGTCAACTCCGAACGTGACCAGAAAGTTGCTCTCTTTTTGCCATTTAAACGAGTTGGGGTTTACAGACTGCCTCGTTGGCCTAGTGGTCGCAATGCGCGACTGCTGAGCATGAGGTCCTTGGTTCGAGTCCCGGGTCGGGCAAAGCGTCAGTGGGTTTTATCATGTAATTCTCAGTAGCAGCACGGAGTCTGAATTTGTGCCCGGTTAATGGCAGTAGGCTCGCCCTCTATTGCATTAGGACTAGCGAATTGTGGGTGTGCACCTCTGCCTACCATACATTCAAGGAATATAGGCAGAGGTTTTTAAATTTTTCTTATACGTCTAAGCTGTCCTGGAAATACTATTTGTACAATTTTAATACTGTAAACAGGTTTAAAAAAAAATCAACGAGACATAAACACAATTTAATTTGGCAGAAAAACATGCGTAAAATATTATAAATCCTCATTTAATCAATATTAAATACATTTTATATCTCTGTAATAAAGATTAGTAACAACAAAAGCAGTAAAATTTGAAAGTAGGTATCAAGACTCGCTAATCTTTTACTGATTAAAGCAAGTTAAAACCAGTTAAAGCGAAAAATATTGAAGTAAAGTCGTAAAAGTGCAAGTAAAGTTGATAACATTGGAAGTAATTGGTAGTATACTATACCTACAGTCGAGAGTCTTACACCCAACAGGACGAAATGGGGAGATGCTATTCTGGCCCGCCACTTCATGGGTTAATTAAACCTAATTTATTTATTTATTTATCTATGGATCTCCAATGAAGAATACACAAGTAGAGTGTACATTTGAGTTGTGCTCCTTCAGTCAAAGGAGAAGCATTCGCATTTACACAATTAGGTGAACAAACTTACATATTATGAGAACAAGAAACTCACAATGTTAAAATTAAACATAAAACTTAGATAAACTATGATTAAGGTTATACAAATTATAAATTATTACATAACTTGAAGATAGCACAAAGTAAAAATTACTTAATTCAATGTAATTAACTAAAAGGAATGTAGTAGGTTTAGTTCTCTTTTGTATTTTGATATTATCCTGAGTGTTTATTTACGTTCCCTTACGTTCTCTAAGTTAAAAAAAAATATTTATTTATTTATTACAATAGAACGGCTAGCCAATTACACTATTCAACATTAAACACATAAATATAGAACATAAACACAACACATTAACATTATAAAAATATACATAATAACCCTTTCGTTAAACTCTCTCACAGAACTTCAGACATTCTGACAAGAAATAATCCTCTCATACTCGCAAACACGTCACACTCCGGTTTTGAGTCCAGGAATAGTAATTATAAATAATCAGTAATTGGTACTACACTGACATAATTGAAAGCGAGTCTTCGAACTTAGTAGCCCGCTACCGCTTATAGCTTGCTCGTATCCTAAGGCGTAATTTGAAGGTCGGCTACATTCCGAAATTCTGAGTCCAGTGGAGTCGCCTGGTACGAACGGCACGGCGCTCCTAACTCGACACCTTTATACCTAATGACTAAGTATATGCTGACTGGAATGACTGTACGAGCTTTTGATTATAATCAATTACTTTTGTGACAAAATTTTTGATATTTAAATAATTGTAACTTGTTTAAATGATTATAATTAATCTTTTGCAAATAGGTTTACATGTAGCACATTTACACGTATTTTTTTTAAGACTAGATGGCGTTGGCATTTACTAACTGACTAGCTCTGAGAAGAAATGACGAAACTAACTCAGGGGTCAAGGTCTCTTTGAAGTCCAGATAACTACGAGAGAGTAGGTGAGAGCAGTGTAGGTGTTCTAAGATGTGGTCTTTTGAAGAAAGAACCACAGCAGCTAGTCTGACTTGACATTTGCGTAGCATAGCGTTTACTTTGTTATGAACGGCGAGATGTCCCTAAAAGAAAATTGAAGTATTTAAAAACTTGAGCATTTACGTGCCGGAGGATACTTATAATTTGCAGAAGATTATATTATAAATATTATTTACTCATGAAGTCGGTACCTTGCGTTGATAATATCTAAAATAAGTTCCATGTAATTGTCATCTGAATAACTAAGTTTAGGTACCTACTTGGACAAAATAGTTACTAACTTTTTTCAGAAAACCTCGTTTGATTTGATTGCCGAGGTTACATTTATGACCCTGTCATTGTAGTTGAATTTGGTATTAGTATATATAATATGTTCAAAATACATAATTTGTTCAAAATAAATTATTGGTTTTCTAGTAAATATTTGATACAAAATTTCACAGTAATTTTCTACAGTAAATATTCAAAAGAAAGCTGAGCGTAACGGAACGCATCGTTTTGCGTAGGCTCTATCTATGACGTCAGAATGACGTCATTAGCGTTGACATTTGACATTTCAAAGTAGTACCTGTCTTTGTTTTTAGTTATAAATAGATTCTATTATCAATAATAAACATAAAAATGTGCTAAAAATAATAATATTGAAAGTTTAAGTTATTTTCTTTTAGTTTGCTGCTGTAAAGTATGCTTTAACATTAAGTTATATCGGAAATAAGTTAATTCTAGTGTGTTTGGAGTGTACGTGGGTTTGAGCCACGAATTTTCAATGATGAAGCCCGGGAAGAGTGGAGATGTGAAGGAGGAAATAGCAGAAGTGCATACAGCGGCTCGTTCGCCATCTCCGAAGCAGAAAATGAAAAGATCTCGCAGTAGATCGGGTTCACGAAAAATGTCAAACGGTCATACAGGTCCTGATGAAAATCCAGCGGCTGAAGAGCCTACCGCAGACAAATCGAAACGAGACAGTTGGATAAAGTCGGAACACGAGTCACTGGACACAGAACTACCGATACACGATCAAATAAAACAAGGTATTCTAGGCTTTGTTGAGAAAGAAATTAAGAAGTCTGATAAAAATCCTTCGTTCGTATTTTATTCCCATGACCCGAATCATTTGGATGAAAAGTTCATGAAGTCCTTGTCGAGGCCTTCTAGTGGACACAAGGAGAAACGGAGTCCATCTTACCGCAAGAAGAAGAGGCATTCATCTAAACATCGGGACCGGGATTTACATGATTTTGAAATACCTGGATCAAGTCTCAGTGCTTTAGAAAAGGTAAATAAATAACCTGTTAATAAATTTTCATAGCATAAGCAAAATACAATTTAAATGTTTGGATGTTACATTTGTTTATTAACATGACATTATTAAAAAATAATTTATAAACATCAAAGTTCTTACAAAGTTTTAGAATTTATAACAGTAATAATGTCATACAGATATACATAAGTTTGAAATTACAAAATAATTACTAAGTGATTAGTTCAGCAGTAAAGTATTTAATGAAACTAGAATTTATACACTAAACATCCAGACTTGGAACAATCAGATGATTTGTTCCAAGTGAAAGTCAAAAATTGTGTGATCTGCAGACACAGACGCACCAGTCCAATAGCTTAGTCACTGTGTCAATTAGGTTGTTGAATTATTATGTGTTGTTTATTATGCACAGTATTTAAATAAAATATATAAAAATACGTAATAACATTTCAGGTTGACGACTACCTAAAAGAATACAACAAGGATGAAGTTGTGACTCTAAGCGGAGAACTGGAAATTGAAACGAATGATGTGGAAAACAACAATGGTATGTCTAAGGAACTACGTCACAAACCGAGGAAGACCAGGCGAAAAGTGAGAGATGAGCGCCAGGATTGCAATGCTAACGGAAGAGATGTCAGCCCTAAAGTGTTTAAGAGTAACAAGTCTAAGTCAGGAGGTAAACCAGGTAACAATTATATATTAATTTTTAGGTTGCGCTTTGTGCTTTTCAAGAATGGACCACCCCCTTTCCTCCCATGGATGTCGTAAGAGATGACTAAGGGAAACTCCAGAAGATAGTAGCATCTTCTGTAATTTGACCACCAATACTGCAATCCCCTAGCCGCTTGTCAAGCATGGGGATTATGGTAACCCCTCCCTAAGGGAGGCTTTTGTTCAACATTGGACATTTTCTGGCTCATGATGATGACAACAAATTTTTATATACACTTTTGATGTTTTGATTACCGATAACCGAGTACTAAGTACTTATCTTTCTAGTCTGTGCCATTTTACAATGTAAAATGTCGTTTATGTAAAGAAAATGAAACTAATAGCATCGGGCAATATTAAAACAAATATCTGTATCACAGTAATAACTATTATCTGTTTCCAGCTCGCCCCACGGACCTAACAGCCATGCTAGAGACGCTAGAATCCAGCATGCCATTCCACGACCAGTACATAGACAATCCATTCTCCTCACCATCGCCTCTGACGTCACCAAACGACGACAGACTAGACCCCTTCGGGTCTCGCAGACCGGAGAAGATATACCTACAGGGTGGTGGAACATTTAGAGCTGTGTCTAGAGATAGGATTCTTGAATCGCAGCAGACGAGAGACGGAGATAAATATTTAAGGTTGGTGTTTTTTAAGATAGTTCTTAGTTACAAGTTACTACTTTGACCTGTCCATAGGGTAGAAAAGCATCTAAGGTATTATGTGGTCTTTTTAACCCCCTATGCAAAAAGAGGGGTGATAAAAGTTTTGTGTGTATTTATGTCTGCAGGACTGTAGCTCCCAAGCGGAGATTGATTCTTGAATTATATTGTAGTTAACTTTAGATTAACTGACGACATCGTTGGAGTTGCGGGCAATCGGTGGATGCAAATGGCAAGTTGTCGTTTATTGTGGTGTTCTAAGTTTTAACGTTTTCCGGCTGATTATGATGATGAATCTAGCCATTTGGTTCTATTTTTATTTTGTATTAGAATTAAGTTGTATATATTTGTAACCAATAAAAACCAATAAAAATTTGGTTCTATATAAAAAAAAATCGTATTGTGTTAATGTAGGTACATACATGTAGACTGTGTAAGTATGCAATCCATACTTAATATTATAAATGTGAAAGTAACTCTGTCTGTCTGTTCCTTTTCACAACTAAACCGCTGGACCGATTTTGATGAAATTTGGCATGTAAGAACCAAGAAAAAACATAGGCTACATAACACGGGAAAAGCTAGTATGTTATATTTTTCACTAAAACAGTGACATGTCCGCAGACTGGGCGAGCTGACGCCGCTGGACGTGGGCCTGTCGGTCCAGCGCGCGTGGCGCTCGGCGGCGCCGGCGTGCCCCGGCGTGCTGGGCGGCCTGGCCCTCATGCACCTGCTGCTCATCAGCTACTCCGACGCGCTGGACGCCGGCCACCTGTCCTTCCATGCGGTCGTCACTATGCCTTACGTCGCCACGTATTACTTCTTTTGTGTGCTGTGTTTGCTCTCCGTTTTGGATAGGTTAGTATCAAGTTTGTTGTTGTTCCACTACGGTAATGTTTATTTTTTATTTTGTGGGTTAATACCATTGATATTATATAATATATATATATAAAATATCATAATTGATATTTTTGTATGTAAGGTTTTTTGCACAAAGGCCAATGAATATTTAATTTATTTTCCAGAAACTAGTAATTACTATTAGCAGACAGATCCAAAGTGATTCTAATATAGTATATATATATATACTCTAAAGGGTAACTTTTTATTGAAGTAAAAATTAGAAGTCTCCGTGAAATACATTGCAATCAATAATTCCACATCTATGTCACAATAATATATGACATTTCATAAATAGACAATAGACCCAAACTTTACATTTAAAAATTAAAAAAAAATCATTGCTCATAAATAAAATTAATTCTTTTCTTAATTAAAAAGTTATGAGTTTATCCATAAAATCTATGTCTTACCTTGATTTCCAGACTGGACGTGACCAGTCTAGACCTGACCCGCGGCCTGCAGCCGTACTTCCAGCCCATAGTGTTAGTGATACTGTACACCGCGTGCCTCCTGGTCTGTACCGCGGCTCGCATGTACGACGAGCTCATGGTGTACCAGTACGCGCCGCTAGTCAACAATATCACTAGTAATGTTACTACGGTGAGTTTAAATAAATATTATGTATATTGAGTGTAGGCCACTGCCACGTTGGTCTAGTGGTTGCTAAGCGCGACTGCTGAGCACGAGGTCCTGGGTTCGAATCCCGGGTCGGGCAAAGTGTTACTGAGTTTTTCCATTAGGTAATTCTCAGTAGCAGCACGGAGTCTGTGCCCGGTTGATAGCAATAGGCTCGCCCCCTATTACATTAGGACCCAAAAACATAACTGGCGTAATGTGGTGTACTATATGTGCACCTCTGCCTACCCCTTCGGGGAATACAGGCGTGATGTTATGTTATGTTATGAGTGTAGGCCAAGCAAGAAAACAAGTACACACAATCACTAATATTATACAGGCGAAAGTTTGTTAGTGTGTGTTTGTATGTCTGCGACTTCTTCACGCTTAAACGGCTGGACCAATTTTGATAAAATTTGGTGTGGAGGTAGATGACACCCTGAATCAACCATTGACCTGTGGGACATTATAGTCTCATAATAATAATAATCTTTCTCTTTCCAGCCAACAATACCAACCTTCTACCACACATGGACGCACTTCTCAATATGGCGAGCAGTCCTCTCAATACTAGGGTTAGTATACTTCGTAATATCTAACCCACAGGACTTGGTCTACACGAATCTCAGCAAGCTATTACAATTCAAGCATTCCTTGCAGAGTATCGGATGATTCTTCATAATAATGTATAGTAGATTTAGGTTTGGTGAATTTTTAAATGTAGTGTGGCTTGATATTAAAATGTGTAGTGCTGACAAGGATCTTGATAGATGTAGCTAACACTTTTAGATATAATAAACATTAGATTCGTATGTATTTCTGAAAATCGGCCTTTTTCCCGCGCCTTAGTGTTGACAGCTCGCTTCAGACTAACCATAGCGACTATTTGCACTTCCCGCACTATGCATAACTGAGACGACAGATGTCAGTGATACACTACAGACAGGTTTATAGAGTTTGTCAGTCTATGGCAATGTATACCATTTTTTAAGTACCATAATTGTGGTACACGCGAGTTTTTTACCTAATCTCAAAGCGCAACCCAGGGCGCGTAAACAGTACAGTGTACGGTTGGGTGGATATGAGTTGACGGTAGTAATAATTCTCACTGATTCAATTTTAAACTTAAATATAAGGTAACTAAGGTCTAAATTTCTTTTATAATTACGTCGTTAATGATCAGTTTGCTTGGTTTCTTTTTTAATCTGTATGCATCTGATTTTAGTGTTCATCGTCAATTTAACGTCAAACTGTCAAAAGTGACGTTTCATAATTAAAAATGGCGGCAATATGTTGAGTTCTTGAGTTCTTGACCCCGTTTATTGAGATCCTTGTCGCATTATAATACGATTTCATAAATGTTTGATGAGACATTGGCTTCCATTGTATAATGAGTAAGTGTTTAGCTAAGGGGAATATAAACTTCCTATAGTAGTAGTTCCAGCACTTACAATTTTTTTACAGAGTGCCAGCTATAAAGACAAGTAATTATATTTTTTTTTCAATATGAAGGTTGTACTAAGCAGATGTCTTGTTTATTTTTCACGTGTTCGAAGTTTAATTTTTTAAGTACTAGAATCTCATTACAAAGCAAATTTTTTTTTAAGCATTAGTGGTACTTAGTAACTTGTATTTTAAGTCGAATCCAAAGATATTTTAAGTCCTTAAAGCTAACGTTACATTTTATTTAATTATACTTAATGGTAAGGTCATATCGCTTTAAGCACAGATATAAGATTGTTATAAAACAAATACTTATTGAGTTTAAGTATATATCAAAAGTTTAAAAATATCGTAGCTACACAAATGTACAATCGAAACTAACTGTAAAATATTTAAAAGAAATGTACATCTCTTCAAGTTATACTTTTAAATTATAAGAGAGATTAAACGCAGATCTAAAGCTATAATATAGTTTTAAGTATGTATTAAATAGTTTTTAAAGTTATTATTGTACCATTCTCCTTTTGTTGGTGAGATTGTTATAATTGCTGTCACCATAATCTCACGCATATATTTATAATTTAAATACAGACGGAAATAACTCTAAGTACAGTATTATTATTTATATTAATTGCTAATGTAGCTTTTTAAGAACACTTTTTATTTCAAAGACTGTGTAGAGACGGTTCCTTTTAAAATAAGAAAAATAAGAATTGCATTGATTTTTAAATTATTTATCTGTATTTTAAAATAAGGTTTAATATCGGTTTACATACCTCAGATAGCTGTATATTTGTTTATTTTGACCCATACTATTAGTTTTAATAATATAAATACGACAGATATATTATTATTAAATATTAATATAATATCTTACTCGATAACAAAGATACAAACTTATATGCCAAATGATATAATGATATGTATAATATAAAATATACCTCCGTTTTTAAATACTTAGATTTTTTGTATACACGTCCAAATTTTGTAAATACAAAATCCTTTAAATTTCTTTTTGTACACATAAATATAAATATTCAAGAGCTTAGAATAGCTTTGAGAGTTTTTTTAAATGTCACTGTGGTTTAACTTGTTTGGAAGCAATGACCATTTTTAAACTATCATCATCATTATCCAGAAGACATCCACTGTTGAACAAAGGCCATAGGCTTTAAAACTATGTCATTCTAACATTTTGAAATTAATAACTACCAAAATGCGATGTTGCCAGGTTACTACCGTGTTAATAATACTACTTCTTACCGTGTCGATGGCAACAAAAACACATTTTTAGTATTACAAAGATATTATTTTTTAAAAGGTACTTCTTATGCTGTATTGATTTTTGATTTTAATTGATTTAAAACCAAAATTATATCTAGTCGTTATTTTATGGGACCATTGTTAAATAATCGTTTGCGGCAGCTACTCTATATTTAATATTAAATTAAAAATACAAATTAGTCACTCTATCACAAATTCTAACTATATTAAAAAGTTGCCTAAATTAAAAATTATAAATGACGGTATAATTGGGATTGAATGTTGGGTCTAAATATTAGGGCCAAGATTGGCACAAATATTTGAGATGTGATAAAAAATATTAAAACACAATATTTATTCGCTAAGCTAAGTATTGGCATTGTTTATTGCAAATATATCAATAGATTTTAATCATCTGTGTGAGATAATATAATACCATATCTTAATTAGATGTAAACGCTATTTTTAATAAAAAATAATATTGTTCTAGTCAACTGCGCATGCGCATAGCGATTCACGCGTCACTCAATTATTTTCATTTGAAAGTGTGTTTGTTAGTTGGTCCTTTCCCGCACCAAACATTCTGAACTAAGTTATAACATGTAGTTTATGGTTGAGAGAGTGGAAAATGAGCACCAGTTATTTATAGTCGTTTAAAACACACTAGTGACAAATTCGAAAAATTTGCAAAATTTTGTCAAACATCCCCATGTTTTCAAATTTGCTTTTATTTTGACAAGTTTAGAGAAAAAGCCTTGTTTTATATTTTTTAAGATTAATTGTCAGTAGGTAGTTTTGACTACCAGCGTGAGTCAAATTCACTGACAATTTGAAGGCCGAGGCCGAATTACGGTTTAACCGCATGATTTTTACTCAAGAAAACTAATACAACACTTGCGGTATTTTCCCGCGCGGTCGTTATCTTGTCTTCTAATCGTATGGTTAATTAACAACCTGGTGTCAGAGTTTAAACCGCCTGTAGGCCTCTGACATGGCTTTATACATCGTTGAAAAATCTCTCAGGTGTGCCGGTTTCCTCACGATGTCTTACTTCACTGTGTTCGGCAGTTGAAAACATTGGTGCGTGCCGGGGTTTGAACTTGCGACCTTTGACGTGGCAGTTCGATCATACCACTCGGCTATTTTCTTGTCACGTGATTTAAAATTCGCGGCGGTTTAACCGTAGCGCGGCCTCAATCTTATTCACAAATCCACATTGTATTGTAAAGTGTAAAACGAAGCTTACTTTTTATAAATATCATAGACTACGATATAATGGAACCTCCTCTAGTTATATTTTGTGATCTATGTAATAATTAACGTAAGCCACGATTTCATTAGTATAATAATTTGGTAGGTGGCAACACTGTGACAAAATATAAATTTTGTGTGAGATAACCCTTTGATTTCTTCCTTCTTCCTTTTTTTTTTATTCAGCCTGTTCGTTGAAACAGCTCAGGGTGGCCTCCCTTTTCACCAAACTCCATCACCTGCTTTTCCGGCCATGTCTTTTCCGCGTATGTGTCCAATTGCCTTCTTTTTAACCGATTTCTTTCACCATGTTTTAGAGAAGAAATCTCTCTTATCTACCTACAATTCAAATTAAAAATCATTTTACTTTTGTATAGATAAGTAAGGCGTGTTCTTGTGTGAACCTATTTGTAAATAGGAATTGCCATCATAGAAAACATAATAAACTGAATTCAAAAAGCCAAACCTATCCCTTTTCTCACGAACAAAAGTTAAGATTTAGACGAGAATACGTAGGTATTTATCATATTTTGTCACAGAATCACATTATTATATTAAGTGAAACTATATCAAAATAATAAAGCGACTACTTCTTATATAATAATTGTATATTATGTGTTATGATACACTCCTGTATGTGAACGTATAGCTATAACTGTATAGTACATAATTATGATATTGACTGTTGACAAATATAATTTAAATAAAACCATTGATTTGTGATATTTAGTAATTGTTTTATTTTTTGGTACCTTCTGACAGAATTTCGGTGACGTTGGGTCATTTCAACTGATACTTGTGAACTATGGTTGGACCTGGACGAGTCGCAAAAAGTCTGGACGAAAAGAAATTGAATAAAATGTGAATATATCGCACTATAACCTTTTAATGTATAAACTAGGATCATACCGACATTAACTAAATCCCGTATTATCGTTATTAATCTATTGTCCTGCAGTGGGACGATCATGGCTGAAAAAATAGTAAGTCTATTCACTTCTCTACTCTTCGATATGCAAACGACTGTGACGGGTATAATTTAATCCTTGGTTTAAAATTGTATTTTTTTATACATAAGGGAGTTAGTGTCTACTGTCTAAACAAACTACCCTGAAAATACGAAACCAAAGCTTCGCGTCTGATTTTGCGTACTGATGTATTCGGCTGATATGACACACTAAACGCGGAGAAATTATACCTGCGACAATAATCCGGTTGCCCGATTTCTACTCGGTTGCTCGATTGAACTTACGCCCGACTGAAGTCCAGCTTTACGCGACGTGATTTCGGCATAAGTGTCGTAAGTAATTCGAAGAGCATTGGACGCGTAATTACGTCGAACTTCGGTCGTGTATTTTCGGCATAGTGCGTATAGACACTTATGATTGATTGGGAACAATAACTATACATAACTGGCGAAATGTGGGTGGACTACACATCTCTGCCTACCCCTCCAGGGCATGATGAATTATGTTGTTTTTAAATTAGGTTAATCAAATTAATATTGTAGGTATAATTAAGATAGTACGTAATAAAAAAATAAAACGCAAATAACTACAAAAACATAAAAAGGTAGGATCTGAAATTCTTAACAGCCTACGCAGTTTCTTTATAACATAATAGATTATAATTATAGTTTCACCCAAAACGTCTGAGACATAGCTAGCAGATAAAATAATGAAATAATAAATTGGAGTGCTCTTCATTAGGTATATAACCTATATATAAGTTCCTAAAATAAATACCTATCGGTTTCAAGCAGCTAAGTAACTAATAAAGACAAAAGAATTAAGTGTTTTGATAACAATATTAGATTTACGCTAAAGTGGGTAGTCTATATACATTTCTATGATATACTTAGAATTCCTGGAAATTGTACCTGACGCCCACACTATTTTATTTTCCTTTCATCAATATTTTTTGTGTAAAATCATTTCTAGGTAAAAACCTATATAAAAATATAGGTATAGATATCTTATACGTTTCGAAGGTTGAACCTGCCAACCATGTGAGTTATCCAAATTGCCACTATGTCAGAAAAAAAAACTGGAGCTTCATCATCAGCCAAATGACGTCCAGTGTTCAACAAAGGCTTCCCCCTTAGATAATGGCTTAGATTAGGGGCGAGGGTGGCCATAACCGCCACGCTTGGCAAGCGGCTTGGTGAGCGCAGTATTGGTGGTTAAGTTACAGAAGATGCCTTTCTCTAGATTTTCCCTTAGCCGCCTCTGACGAAACCCATGGGAGGAAAGGGGGTGGTTAATTGTAGGTACTAAAAAACTGGGACTAAAGCTGAATTATTTATCCTACTTTCATTGCCTTACTGCCAACATAAATAGGTATACCGGTCTCGAGTTCCAGAAAGGCATAAAAAATATAATTTCAGCTATCCTAATGTACGTTTCTAAATTAATGTTTGTAGTGCCTTTGTTTTAGGTTGAAATGTACGCACTAAATAAAAATATTCATTCCACAGCACCATAAAACCTTAAATACAATGTTAGCCAGTTCCATTTCACACAATATGGCTATTATATTCTCTTTTATTTATCCTGAATGTTGTACCGCTCATGAAAAGCAACTTTATTGTTTTTCGATACAATTGAATTGTTGTATTAAATGTGCGTTAACATATTATTTTTGTGTGTTTAATTTGCGAGCTGGTCTGTACTTTAAACTCACATCATCATCAGCCAGAAGACGTCCACTGTTGAACATACATACATACATAAAGTCACGCCTGTTTTCCTGAGGGGAAAGTCGACCTAATCAGCGCAGTGGCTAAGCGATTAGACAGCTGCGCTAAGGGTTGCGGGTTCGATTTCCGCACGGGGCAAAACTTTGTGTGAATCACAGATGTTTGTCCCGAGTCTGGGTGTTTGTGTATGTGATATTTCATGTTTGTGAAACGCACCCACGACACAGGAGAAATCCCTAGTGTGGGGCTACGTTTTAAAAAAAACCTAAAGAATGCCGAAAAAGACCAAGATTGCATTCCCAGTTCGCGACTGACGCTCACAGTCGTAGTCCATGACACGACACCAATTTGTAGCAATTGAGTTGTTAATAATAAGACTGCCTCGTTGGTCTAGTGGTTGCTAAGCGCGACTGCTGGGCGCGACTGCTGGGCACGAGGTCCTGGGTTCAATTCCCGGGTCGGGCAAAGTGTTGCTGGGTTTTTCCATTAGGTAATTCTCAGTAGCAGCACGGAGTCTGGATTTGTGCCCGGATGATGGCAATAGGCTCGCCCCCTATTACATTGGGACCGAAAAACATAACTGGCGAAATGTGGGTGTACTATATGTGCACCTTTGCCTACCCCTTAATACAGGCGTGATGTTATTATGTTATGTAATTAGTCCTTTCTTCACAAACAGAGGTATTTAGTACTTACCCATACATATATCAGCCTATTGCAGTCCAGCAGTGGACTACAGTACCCCAGGGTACGCTGCAAGGCCCGCTTTCCCATTACTTTGGCATCCATGAATAAGGTAAATACTCAAGTTGATTCAACAAAACACACAAAACAGCTATCGTGTCCCAACAATGTTTAGAAACCTATGAAATATTATTAGATTTCCAAGAATAATGTTAACGGTACAAAATCGTATTAAGTGTAATATCTACTGAAGCCTGAGGCTATCAAATAGTATTTATCTATAAATAAAGATATCTTTTTGAAGATACTGATACCCTAAAGAACTAGCGAGCTTTGATATATTATTATAACAGCTTGTGTGCACCTACGCATGATTACCATTGTCTCTGTTGCCCTTTACTCATAATATATTTCTCAGAATGCAGAACAAACAAGAATCCGTGAACACGGACATAAGTGAGGCAACACCAATCACTCTAATACAGAGTAATTGGATGATTTGACATTTATTTAACAAAGTTTGCGCGCATTGTTGGATCGAAATACAAGCTGTGCATTTAATTCGGTAATGCCATCCTGCGTAATACCAATGTGAAAAACTGCAGTCGGAATTATACAAAACCATGTTATGATTACATTTCGCTTGTACACATGGGCATAATGGTATACTACGGTGCCTGTGATCTACTTATACCATATACCTGTCAGCTGCTCATATCATTGTCTACCTATATAATACAATTAGGCAATTTTGTCTTAGACAAGTCCCAAAAATAGGGGGTTTTCAGGAATAAATCTACATTTAAATAATAAAAACACGCTGCTTGCTCTTTAATTAGTTATTATTTCTGCTTTCAGTCCACAAATGTGTCTAGAATTCTGATTTACGTCCGTAATTCTAGACTTTTATCTTCCTCGCACAATTCCACTTCCATAAGTCGTCAGTCCACTATGGGTATATTACCTTAACTTAGCAATAATCTCGCTTATAGCTGCATAGCATCCCGATATTAAAACTATTACATAGAATACTAATAAAAGCAGGTTCTTCCACAGGATGTAAGAGTATTTTCCCAGCCCTCGTTCCCAACGGTGGACGGTTTGAACTACCGCTGGGATTAGCAGGCCGAGGGTTGAGAAGAAAATGGCACCGACCAGGCCTATTAGTAGTTCCAGGTCTGGCACCGCAACTGCTAATACCACTGTAAAAAAAAAGGTGCAAGATAAAAGACAGTTTTAGGTAGATATAAACATAATATCACGCCTGTATTCCCTAAAGGGGTAAGCAGAGGTGCACAGATAGTACACCCATATTTTGCCAGTTATGTTTTTAGGTCCCAATGTAATAGGGGGCAAGCCTATTGCCATCAACCGGGACCCAGTATCACTTTGCCCGACCCGGGATTCGAACCCAGGACCTCGTGCTCAGCAGTCGCGCTTAGCAACCACGGAGACAAGAGAGGCCAACGAGGCAGGTAAGACTAATAATAGTTATAAAGTCTATCCTTGATTAATAGTTATTCTGTTAGTTACTAATCATTAACAAACTTCAGAGGACATAGTGTTTCTACAACAACAAATAGAAAGTTGTTTATTTTTTGTTCACGGTAATCAAACAACACTTAGTTCGTTCGAAGCATAATTGAGCGAACATTTGTTTATTGAAAAAGCTGTTACAATAATGAATGTTGCTCATTCACTTCATACCTTTGAATCGACAAGAAACTCGATTAGGAACGAGCTTAATGGCCAAACGCGGTAATCATTTTCTATTGTGAATAAATTGGAGTATAATTCTAGCTACTAGTGTTGATGATGATGAAGGAAATTTTTTGCATTCAAATCTCCTTTTTTACGACAAAGTTGAAGTTAGGTTTTTCTTCAAATGCTAAACCTGTAGGTAAAGTTTTCTTGATCTGAAATATACGCCTACGATGAATCCAAACTTTAATAATGATCAATGTTTAAAGTTTTTGAACGTTGAATTGTATGGACAGCCTTTTCGCAAACTGGTGTTACTTACAGACTTTCCAGACAAAAGTTTCAAATTGAAAAAGTGTATAATGCGACTTGACAATCTATTGATACAATCAAAATTGTTTTTTTTTAAGTATGGAATCCATGAAGCCAAAATATACCAGCAATAATCGCTTTTAACATTTGTATTGGGTCACTGCACTGGGTAAAAGATAATTTTAGGTTGCCCCCTGTTGATTGAGGATTAAGGACCTTGATAATCTCTCCTAGTTGGACCCATATATCATGTGACATACGGCAGATATGTCCGTTCCCACGTAGGTATAATTTTTCATCGAAGTATTGGAAGGCACACCAAAATTTGTTATTCATTTCCAGGAAACTCCATAATTCTGGACCTTATCTAATAAATACTAAGTTAAATCTAAACTTACCAGTCAAAACAACACTGACCGTCCTCAATACTATCTGACTGATGTTGTAGTAGTCCTTGCTAACTCTGTGTTTGATCCGCGTCCAGATTATGTCCATTGGGGCGTACATCTGAAGACAGTAAGTGAAGAACACTGCTACCGCCACTAGAATCTTTGCCGTCAACGCCAAACTGGAATTAAAGGATTTCAATTAGTACTTTTTACTAGATTTTTTTCCGGTACTACTACTATTTTACTGCTGCTTATTACTGTCTCGGTCTAGTGGTCGCTAAGCGCGACTGCTGAGCACGAGGTCCTGGGTTTGAATCCCGGGTCGGGCAAAATGTTACTGGGTTTTTCCATTAGGTAATTCTCAGTGGCAGCACGGAGTCTGGATTTGTGCCCGGTTGATGGCAATGGGCTCGCCCCCTATTACATTGGGACCTAAAAAAAACATAACGGGCGAAATGTGGGTGTACTATATGTGCACCTCTGCCTACCCCTTCGGGGAATACAGGCGTGATGTTATGTTATGTTACTACAACTATTTTATAAACGTTAATAAAAGCGAGTTTTTCTTGCACAATTGTCTTATTCGAGATAATTTTATTGACAGACCATACAATCATTTTTCTGTCATGGTACGTTCAGCTATTTTTGTTGTTGACTGTACTAAAAGACTGGGTTCAAAATCACAACCTCAACACGCCTACGAACCCGTTAAGTTCAAACCCACCACTATATATTTTTTTTTTCTTTTTAAAAAAACGTCGCCCCACACTAGGAATTTCTCCTGTGACGTGGGTGCGTTTCACAAACATGAAATATCACATACACAAACACCCAGACTCGGGACAAACATCTGTGGTTCGCACAAAGTTTTGCCCCGTGCGGGAATCGAACCCGCAACCCTTAGCGCAGCAGTCCAATCACTTAGCCACTGCGCTAATCAGGTCGTCAAAGTTCGTCGTTTAAAGTCTAGGTGAACCGCATCTTCATAATAAAGATAAACTATTAAGTATTAAGCATAATTAATCCTAGTTGCCATGCCAAATGATACACAAAAATAGTTTCATCCATTAAATATATTTTATTTACATCCATTTTTAATATTAGGTTCATCCATTTTTCATCTAATGCGTTTGTAATACAGTAATAAACGGCAAACAATTAATCTTAGCTCTTAATTATCGTTGAAATTCGGGGATTTAATTGTTCGTACAAATGATTAGAAAATTAAGATGCAATGGTTTTTAAAATCACTTAAATGACACTTTAATGAAAGTCAAGAGCCTAAATGAGTTAAATGTTCTGAAATTTATTAAGGCAACTAGGTTTGACGTTTTAAAAGTCCTCTTTTGTACCCTATATTTTATAGCTTCTCTTTTGTACCTTATCTTTTGTACCCTATCTTTTGTACCTTATCTTTTGCACCCTATATTTTGTAACCTTATCATTTGTAACCTATCTTTTGTACCTTATCTTTTGTACCCTATCTTTTGTACCCTATCTTTTGTACCCTATCTTTTGTACCCTATCTTTTGTACCCTATCTTTTGTACCCTATATTGTGTATCCTATCTTTTGTACCTTATTTTTTGTACCCTATCTTCTGTACCCTATATTTTGTAACCTTATCTTTCGTAACTTATTTTATGTAAACTATTGAGTGTATGGAGAATGTGATGCTAGAGAAAAAGCGAAAGAAGTATGCTAGTATCGTAGGAAATGGAAATCCGTGGCCTCTGCCTACCCCTCTGGGAAACAAGCGTGACTTTATCTATATACTTTGTGATGTTTCGTTATATTTCTGATGTAAATCTTTTATATGAATTAAAAAAAGAATGTAAATAAGCCATCATAGTTATGCCACAAAAACCGTATAACTAAGAGAATACTGGTTTCTTCAGCCACCGGCAAAAGTTTAAAAGCTTAAACTTCTACCTACTCTAGTTCCGCTATAAACAGACATTGCATATGCGCATACAAAATGGACAAAAGCGGAAGCTTGCGATGAAACCGGAAACCCCGTTTCTACGCCAAAATTTACGCGAAACAATAGATAAATGAGAACTTGTCTGTTAGACTCAGAATACCTAGTTTATTATCCAGCATCCGGGATTGTTGTGGGATAACTTCATCTTATTTATTTGGTAGCTTATAAATTAATCTGTTTAACTTGGACACGGAAAATCTTTTTATTTTCTCTTATAAGAAACTGCCTCGTTGGTCTAGTGGTCGTTAAGCGCGACTGCTGAGCACGAGGTCCTGGGTTCGAATCCCAGGTCGGGCAAAGTGTTACTGGGTTTTTCCATTAGGTAATTCTTAGTGGCAGCACGGAGTCTGGATTTGTGCCCGGTTGACGGCAATAAGCTCGCCCCCTATTACATTGGGCCCTAAAACATAACCGGCGAAATGTGGGTGTACTATATGTGCACTTCTGCCTACCCCTTCGGGGAATACAGGCGTGATGTTGTTATCTTATGTTACTACTACTATTTTATAAACGTTTATAAAAGCGAATTTTTCTTGCACAATTGTCTTAGTCGAGATAATTTTATTGACAGATCATACAATCATTTTTCTGTCATGGAATGGTACGTTCAGCTATTTTTGTTGTTGACTGTAACTATAAGCGTGTGGATTCGAACTCGCTACCTCAGCCTACGAATCCGTGAACTTCAAACCCACCACCATATTTCAAAGTCTAGGTATACCGCATCTTCATCTATACATATAATAAAATCGTAACGAAGTCAAAACTGTACATTGAAGATATTTGAAAAAAAATAAGTGCAATGGGATGTCTGAACGCTTCTGAAGCCAAAAATATAATTTTTAGAATTTTTGTCTGTTTGTCTGTTTGTCTGTTTGTCTGTATGTATGTGTTAGATTAACGTAAAAACTACTGAATAGAATCCGCTGAAAGTTTGCAAATATATTCTTTAGGGGCCGGCGCGTCGGTATGCTTAATATCATCACGGCATTTGCAAAGAGGGCTGAGCAATATTGCATTATGTCTTTGTTTTGTCTAATGTTTGCCGTAGAATGATAAAAAGATGAAACCAATAGTTGCATTATGCAGATTACTTACAGATGAACTTCTGAAGTAGAAATCATCACGCTATATCCACAAGGAACTGAGCAGTGAATCATGACATGTATAGAAACGTCTATTTTAAATATATTGCTATGTGTCATCGTAGCGTGGCGGTTTAACGATCGCCCTGCGAGTTATGCATAGTGAGATCGATTCTTGCCGAAGGTTTTTCTTTTTGCGTTAGCTTTAATTTCTTTTTGCATGTTTTTGACTTAAATATCAATAAAAAGACAATTATAATATATATTTTAACATAATATTATTACCAACAATTTCCAGTAAATTATAGTTCTAAATTTTTATTTTTTTTCTACATTAGTAAGTTTGTAAATTCACCATTTCAAATAAGTGATGTCCAAACAATTCTGAAGCCAAAAGCAGTCGCTTCACGTTGACAACAGATAGGTTGTTCCATACTCACCTGTGCTTTCTAGGACGTTTGAAACACACATCAATGTTGAATCGTGTTCCAGCGTCGAGTCAATTAAATACATTTGCAAATACGTAAACAAGGGTAGTGACCAGGCAACGTTCGCTTTGCAAAGCACTGATCGGGATGAAGTGACCAAGTACCAGTCTGGTCGCTACATTAGTACTTCAGAAGCAGTATGGCGAATGCTGGCGTTCTCTATACAAGATCGGCATCCAGAGGTCATGAATTTATGGACGTCCATTTTGAGAATGGCCAGCGCATTTTTTTTCGACCCCGCCAATGTATTAGAGCGATTGGAAAATCCCCGCCAAACAACACTCTTGGCATTTTTAAATTGATTAAGGGAAACTTGAAAAATGATGGACACGAGCGGGACTCGAACCCGCGACAGTCGCCATACCGTGGTGCCGCTCTGCCAACTGAGCCACCGTGTCACTGCTCGCATCCATCAAATTTCAAGTTCCCTTTTAGTATTTACGTCTTAAGGGTGACGTCAGGTATTATCTACGATTCCAACAGACGACTCTTGGCATTTTTACGTCTCTGTGAAATTGATTTTTTTGCAAAGTCACTTACGTATGATGAGGTGCCGTCGTACTATACATACTACAAGCAAAGAGGTGTATTTAATTGACATCGACGTGGTCGTATTGTCGAAGGGTTTCCGGGAATCTTTATGGACACTGCATTGGGAAGTATTTACACTGTGCATACAAATAATGCCGAGTGCTATTACTTGCGGCTATTGCTTCACATCGTATAGGGGCCAACGTCATTTGCATTCTTAAGGACAGTTGATGGTATGGAGTATCCGACATTTCGTGCAGCCTGCGTAGCACGAAATCTTCTTGACGGTGACTAACACTGGGACAACACTCTCCTGAAGGCTAGCGTTAGTGATAGCCCAAGTCGCCTATGACATTAATTTGTTTGCCGTCATGTTGGTATTCTGCGGTATTGCAAACCCGGTTTTGTTGCGGGAAAAATATTGGCGTCATCTCTCTGAGGATATTTCATGGGCTTTAAGACATACTATTGAAGGAGACATCGGAGAAACTGATAAACGCATTTTGAACCACTGTCTCAGTTCTCATCAAGACGTAGTCATTGCCATCGGGGGCAATCCACTGTTGGAATACGGTTTACCGGCTCCGCAACCATTAAATAATCAAGAACGTGGAAACAGGAAGTATGTCGCCGAAACAAATTATGACCAAGACGCAATGACCACCATCGTGAATGACTGCGTCACTAAATTTACCTCAGAGCAAGCACAGATTTATAATATTGTCCTTGAAAGGGTTCGGCTCGGCCAGGGTAAAATGTTTTTCTTGGATGCTCCTGGTGGAACAGGGAAAACATTTATTACCACTGGCATTCTTGCAGAGGTTAGGAAACAAATAACGGTGGCAAAATTGTCTTCCGGAATTACTACCTCTCTCTCCCTTAGATGACAAAATATAAGCGCTCGCCATACTCTAGATACACATCAATTCGAAGCAATAAAACGTCTGTTCTTGGAGAGTTACGCAATAGTTTTAAGAGAAATTTGCTGAAATGTAGTCATAATTATAGTAAAAATGTACAATACCACATAGTGAAAGTTTTAGACAGAACTAAGCAGGAACAACAATCATGTGATGGATCGGCACATTCCTGTTCGTCGGTGATTTTAGAGAAATATTTTCTGACTTAAATGCTCTGTAAAAAGTTTCTTTATATATTTCACTTTATACACTGGATATACATAAATATCAATAAATAGTAATATTTAGACGGGGTATATAGAATTCTGCTCATTATTTCACGTTCTTGGATAAGTTGGTAAAGATATGATTTAATAGTGTGATTCCCGCGTTCGGCAATATATTTGCTTATTCAAACAACATAATATTTTTAATTTTATTGGTTTATATGTTTTAACTCTCTAGCAGAAAGTGGACTGTAGGCAACCATCGTCAAGTTAAAGGTCTGTGATCCACCTCAAAGTTATCCTTTTGTAGATAATCATCACAGACATAAATTTTCATTAACCGGGCACAAATTTAAAGTCGGTACTGCCACCGAGAATTAGTGAACAAACCAATCACTCTTTCCGATCTGGTAAACAAACACACGGAACTCCCGCTCAGCAGTCGCATTTTACGAACACTAGACCAATAAGGCAGTCAAATTCTAAGTTCCACACAATTATCAAAGTATTTTTGTTGCTGGGGAAATCCTCATGGACTTCCTCCACCATGAGCGGACGGAGGGTTATGCCGGTCTCTTATACTAACTAAAACCTCAGGCTGACTGCCTCGTTGGTCTAGTGGTCGCTAAGTGTGACTGCTGAGCACGAGGTCCTGGGTTCGAATCCCGGGTCGGGCAAAGTGTTACTGGGTTTTTCCATTAGGTAATTCTCAGTAGCAGCACGGAGTCTGGATTTGTGCCCGGTTGATGGCAATAGGCTCGCCCCCTATTACATTGGGACCTAAAACATAACTGGCGAAATGTGGGTGTACTAAATGTGCACCTCTGCCTACCCCTTCGGGGAATACAGGCGTGATGTTATGTTATGTTGTTATGTAAAACCTCAGGGTATCCGCCTAACAACCTTAGGTTGAGGGACTCGCGATCCGCGTATGCTACACCATCTCTTTAAACAAATTCTGACTCGCCTCTTCGCGATTGGTCGCGCTCACCACGTAGGTACGGCCTACGTGCCTTATGTCCCTTAAAACCGCCTTTTCTGTTTGAGCATCGAACTGCCCAAGTTCGTCGCCCACAGGCCCAACCTATGGGTGACGGACATGAGCAGTTCGTTTAAATTTCGGCTACAATAAATTTCAAAACAAGCGCTTGGCGCATTTTGGCATACAAACTACTCGTATCACCATTAGCACACGCAGAGGTAGACTTAATTAAGGCCTAGAAACCAGCTGATTTTTACACGGATTACTGTATGACGGTCGCTTCTGAGTTACCAGTCCACACTCTCTGTAAATGTTGTCTGCTGAAGACAAAACTACAACCGTAGTTCAGAGAAATGCATGCTGTCAATGTAGTACATAGATACAGTAAAATAAAGATACATTTAAAATTTAAATTCCTTATAAGCCAACAAATCGTGTCAATAACTTTCCTGTTAGTCACTCAATATTCACCGATCATACAAAATCGGTATAAAAAGTAAACTAGCCCCATCTTAATTTGAAATATTTTTTTTTTAAATATTCTTTATCATTAAAATACTATGTATATTCCATTCGGTAAGTAATTTGTAGTGTTTTCCACTTACTTACAAAATCTGATTATAGTCTACTGGTGTTTTTACCTGAAATTCACGCGGACGAAGTCGCGGGCAACAGCTAGTAATAAATATAAACTTTTATTTATCAAGCATAATCAATCCCAATACCAAATGCTAGATGATACACAAAAATAGTTTCATCCATTTTTAATATTAGGTTCATCCATTTTTTGTCTAATGCGTTTGTAATAAAGTAATAGACGGCAAACAATTAATCTTAGCTCTTAATTATCGTTGAAATTCGGGGATTTAATTGTTCGTACAAAAGATTAGAAAATTAAGATGCATTGGTTTTTAAAATCACTTAAATGACACTTTAATGAATGTCAAGAGCCTAAATGAGTTAAATGTTCTGAAATTCATTAAGGCAACTAGGTTTGACGTTTTGAAAGTGCTCTTTTGTACCCTATATTTTATAGCTTCTCTTTTGTACCTTATCTTTTGTACCCTATATTTTGTAACCTTATCATTTGTAACCTATCTTTTGTACCTTATCTTTTGTACCCTATCTTTTGTACCCTATCTTTTGTACCCTATCTTTTGTACCCTATCTTTTGTACGTTATCTTTTGTAACCTTATCATTTGTAACCTATCTTTTGTACCTTATCTTTTGTACCCTATCTTTTGTACCCTATCTTTTATACCCTATATTGTGTATCCTATCTTTTGTACCTTATTTTTTGTACCCTATCTTCTGTACCCTATATTTTGTAACCTTATCTTTCGTAACTTATTTTATGTAAACTATTGAGTGTATGGAGAATGTGATGCTAGAGAAAAAGCGAAAGAAGTATGCTAGTATCGTAGGAAATGGAAATCCGTGGCCTCTGCCTACCCCTCTGGGAAACAAGCGTGACTTTATCTATATACTATGTGATGTTACGTTATAGTTCTGATTTAAATCTTTTATATGAATTAAAAAAAGAATGTAAATAAGCCATCATAGTTATGCCACAAAAACCGTATAACTAAGAGAAAACTGGTTTCTTCAGCCACCGGCAAAAGTTTAAAAGCTTAAACTTCTACCTACTCTAGTTCCGCTATAAACAGACATCGCATATGCGCATACAGAATGGACAAAAGCGGAAGCTTGCGATGAAACCGGAAACCCCGTTTCTACGCCAAAATTTACGCGAAACAATAGATAAATGAGAACTTGTCCGTTAGACCCTACCTAGTTTATTATCCAGCATCCGGGATTGTTGTGGGATAACTTCATCTTATTTATTTGGTAGCTTATAAATTAATCTGTTTAACTTGGACACGGAAAATCTTTTTATTTTCTCTTATAAGAAACTGCCTCGTTGGTCTAGTGGTCGTTAAGAGCGACTGCTGAGCACGAGGTCCTGGGTTCGAATCCCGGGTCGGGCAAAGTGTTACTGGGTTTTTCCATTAGGTAATTCTTAGGGGCAGCACGGAGTCTGGATTTGTGCCCGGTTGATGGCAATAGGCTCGCCCCCTATTACATTGGGACCTAAAAAAAAACATAACTGGCGAAATGTGGGTGTACTATATGTGCACCTCTGCCTACCCCTTCGAGGAATACAGGCGTGATGATGTTATGTTAAGAAACAAGATAAAAAATAAGATTTTCTGTTTGGTTACTCCAAACAGAAAATCTTACTCGCGCGTTACCTACCTAAGCGATCTCCTTGTCTGTAATGCGTGTAAATATGTAGGTAAATTCGTAACAGCGTCATCATTTTGCCCGTTTCGCGGGAGAGGTATAGAGAACACCCCATCTGGAAACTTTTAAGAAATGATTTTATTTTTGCAAATAGCTTTAACAAAAACACGTTTACACGTTTTTTTTTAAACTAGACGTTATCGGTGTTTCCTAACTGACTACCTCTTAGAAGAAATACCGAAACAAACTCAGGGGTCAAAGTCTCTTTTAAAGTCCAGATTAATTGCTGTATTTCCTCCATTTTTTCATGGATTTTATTTATTTCTTCAATTTTCCCATACATTTGGAATGCTTTTTTTTTAAATTTTAATTAATTAATCATCATCCGTATAATAATAATTATATTTTGCACTCACCACTTGTTTAGTTGCAAAAAATGTATCGCGGAAAAGTTTTTATTAAATTTCCTTTTTGAACACCAAACGACGGACTATAAGTGTAATAAGGTTGAAAGTTGAAGCAAAAATTGCTCGAACATATCTCGTTTTAAATTTAATTTTGAAAGCGCTACATATCTCCGAGGCATCTTATTCCTCAAAGCAAACAGGCATTAAAACGCGAATGAATTTAAATTTTAGTTATTTCATAAGAGCCGTGTAAGCCACAATTCTTTTGCAAGCGCTTTAAAGAAACGTGGCTTAAAGAATTTTGGACGCACGACTAATTTTTCATTTCCTCCTAATGTGTGGAGAATGGGTTTTTAATGCAAAAATACTTTACCATTCAAAAGCCTTTTTTACGCTGCAAAAAGCATATTAACGCTTATTTTGCGCTTGGACAGCTTACAAGAGAAATAATTATTTTAAACTAGCTGCACCCCGCGGTGTTACCCGCTACATTTTTTCGGTATAAAAAGTAGCGAGTCCACATGAAATTTCATTGAAATACATTCAGTAGTTTTTACGTGAAAGGTTAACAAACATAATATATCCATACCTACAAACTTTCGCGTTTATAATATTAGTAGGGAAGTAGGGATTTTAGTTTGATGCATGAAAATGATAATAACTTTCACAATTGGAACAGTATTTTACCATAATTACTAACGTAATTACAACAGCATTTCATAAAAAAAATCAATTTTAAACTATGGATTATTATTATTGTGCTTGTCATCGTCGTTTTTATGTCAAAGAATAAAGATGTCAATAGACTTAATAGGGGATTAAGTTCTGTCAGGTATTATTATCGTATAATGTTTAGTGGTTCCTGCTGAGCACGAGGTCCTGGTTTTGAATCGAGGTCTGAGTTTTTCCATTAGGTCATTTTCTCATTCATAATCGAATGACGTCTAATCCTGTTATAAGCTGTTGTGTTGACTCGAGCGCCTTCGTTTTTTTGGACGAAATGAGAGACCTTGGGTTCTTTCGATGTTTTTTTTTGGAAAATAGGACCTTATGCCTATAAAGTTCGAAGATACGCGATGAAATCTCCGATACTAATATTTTTTTTCCTGATTAACTTTTTGAAGAGCAAGCGCTGACGTCAGCCCAAACAAATAGCTCAAGTCGACACGAACAAAAATAGTAGAATCCGTTTATTTTCCAGGTATAGCCACGAAATCTGCGGGAGACAGAATAAAGGGAACTCGTTAAACATTTCCAATTTTTTCGCTGCTATCTCGAAGTACTTTGGAAATCATATTTTCCTTTCATATTTTTTTAGTTATCCTTTGAACTTCTGAAGGATTTAAGTAACTAGCATGTAGCCTCTAGACAGTTGGATGAAGTAGAATTAGGTTTTGAGGTTTTGAAATGTAGGTAATGCTATAAGATTTAGACATACAGTTCTGCAAAATGTTGTGTGTTTGTGAAGGTGAATCGAATATAATGATTCGAATATAAATCGTACTATGGCGGACTTAATGCCATCAGGCATTATCTGTTAGTCAACTTTGGAGTAATGCAGAGTTAGTTAGAGATAACAATATGTTAATCTTATACATTTTTCAGTCTATTCGATTTTTTTATGACTTCCATCGAGCCCAAGAGTTGCCTATATGATGATTGACATAATTTTGGATAAACATAATTTATGTTAAAGACAGTATCTAACATAAATCCCCTTATAATCTCTCAAGATACTACCACTCCTTCATCGCTCAACTTTGCATTGTGTTTCCAGGAAGAGAAAACACACTTCCCAGTACCCATCAACATGTCTCGCTGACACAAGATTAATTAATAAGCCATCACACACCATACTCCAGAAAGTAATTAATAGATAATTTTAATGAGTGTCTTCACTTGATAATGGTACGAATTTAATTATTATGAGCGCCTAGCTATATATCACACTAATATTGTAAAGGCGAAAGTTTGTGAGTGTGTTCGTATGTTTGATCCCTCTTCACGCTCAAACGGCTAAACCGATTTTGATGAAATTTCATACGGAGGTAGATGATACCCTGGATTCACAAATAGGCTACTTTTAATCCGGAAAAAATGTAGCGGATAACACCGCGGGGCGCAGCTAGTTAATGATAAATGGCTTATTAGCGTATCTTGTTGTATATTGCTGTCAGTATCTTAACAGAAAACTTTGCCAAATTTTCTCCTGTATCATGGATGCGTTCCACAATCTTGATATATCACACACAAGCACCCAGAAAACATTTGCGTATCATACAACGTTTGTCCCGTGCGGGAATTGAACCCCTCAGTGCCAATTAGGTCGTCAAACTCACCCCAAAGTTAGTTCAATACAACGGGTCTCGAATTTCGCACGTAGATCAACTCGTTAGTGTAATTAAACGCTAACCCACCTTCATATTAATTAGTACCTCCAATTACGTACTTTGTTTAACAAATCTTGTATGAAACCGTTACGTTTGAAAATACGCATACAAAGGAAGAACATCACATGTATTGAAAATTATTAATCACCATATATATTTTCATCGCATGACCTCCGGTCAACATTCAAGAACTTCCAGCAACTTGGACCAAGGCCTTTCGGCTAAACCGAGATAACTTAATGGGAAGCCAAGCACGCAAATCTAGACAGCTTGAGTTTATAATCCTCAGAATAAGAAACTAGAGACCACAGAATTATCATAGCGTACAAAGTCTGCCAAAGTTGATCCAATAGTTTGGTAATTAACTCCAGCCTCGATGTCACCACTGCAGGACGTACGTACGATCATGCCTATAGTCTTAAAGGCATAACTAGAGGTGTATCTACATTTCAACTAGCCAACCATCTAAAACTAGATGAGGATGTGAGAAAAAAAAAAAGAGAACGGTGTGTAATGGAAGATAGAATCTACTTCCATTACACACCTAGATAGATAGATTTGTACCATATTTTTTTTAATGAGTAAACTCTGGAGTTTCTTGCCAGTTCTTCTCCATTAAAATGACATTTTGGAACCGTGCAACTAGCATCCTAACGTTTCATAAGCGCCTGTAATAGGTTTATGTGAAATAAAAACATTTTGAAAGGTATGTGCGGCGCACGTTACATCGTCACAATGGCTATGTTATTTACTATGTTTGGCGTTTTACTAGAAACTTAAAGTTCGGCTTGCGAACCCATCACGTCATATGCATCGGGGCTTCATCATGAATAGGGGCTTCGCTTTTAGTCCGAATATTTGGGCATTCCCGAATATACAAGTGAGTAAAACCGGCATGTAAGTATAATATAGATGTCACTTACTATAAAAACGCCTATAATTGTTGACCAGCCAATTTCCACATGGCATGACCCATTTCCTTGCAGCATTTAGGTCACGCGTCGATACGTAGTAATATCTATTAATTTGTCTGGATAGTAAGTTTAAGCTCCATGAGACGACAAAGTACTGCTAATGGGGAATGCAAGAATGCTACTTTCAGACTGAATGCAATACTAAACTCTTATTCAGTTTATCTTTATCTTTTATATATTTGCTTGTCCCAAGAGTCCTACCATGTTATTAGGGACAAACAACAGAGCCACAGACAAAGATACTGAAAATTAGCGTTTTGCGGAGATGTAAGAAGTTTTTTTTCTATTATTACTAGCTTTTGCCCGCGGTTTCGCCCGCGTTAAGTAGCCTATGTCCTTTTTCCGGTCTTCAACTTTCTACATGCCAAATTTCATCAAGTCCAGCGGTTTAGTCGTGAAGGCCTAACAGGCAGACAAACAGAGTTAATTTCACATTTATAATATTAAGTATGGATATGGATTTACTTGGTGACGGCCAAAGCAGCATTAAGAGTTCCACCATAGGTTTTGTTGTGAAATTAATTGCAGGAGCAAATTTTAGTCTTAAAAAAATGGTAAATAGAGATTTTTTGTCATTTTTTTGTGTCCACATAGGAGCACGACTCTGAAATAGTCGCCACAAATATTGGAAATCGTATCAAGTGAACACGTGAGACCTTGACCCCTGAAAAGTGTTTTGGCATTTTCTTCTCAGAAGCAGATAGATAGATAATATTATTTGTGCCCTTAAGCTATTAAATTACAGGTATCATTTTCTTATAATAAAATAATTATTTTTAGAAGTGACAGATAAACGTGTCAAAAATAGAAGTCTGAATTTTGTTTTTGCAAATTCTTATTCAGAAAACCTCATCTAAGTCTTATTTAAGGTTTAATAAATCTGACGTCAAATGACGCGTGTCAAAAACATTTCAAATGTCAGTCAATGTAATTGGGATTTAAAAGAAAACAAGGTTAAAACTCCCTACGGATGTGAACGACAATAACAGAAGAACTTAATTTATTTGGCATAGTCATTAGGAACCCAATTTCGCTACCTCAAATGACGTAATTATTATCAGAAAGATCTGCGTCGCCTTAGTAGCAATTAAGGTTCTTGGAAATTGGTTTAAAGATAATTTCATGACAGTAAAGGTTTTCAAATGAATTGTTCGTAAGTAAATAATAATAATAATGTTCTCCTATCCAAATTTGGGTCATGGCGGCCTATGTCAGCTGAGACTAGCCAACTACGTAGGATTATAGTGCACAAGTATGTGCGCAAACATAGATGTATTCCCTATTTCCTCACTGTATTAGTCCGATGGGACGGCAGACCGAAACGACCGGAAAAAGATCAGGCGCACGACCAACGGCTTACCTGCCTTGCCTTCCGGAGCACGGAAAATATTATCTACCAAAGTTAGTAAGTGATATAGCAGTCACAATCGTTTAGGCCAAAACGGAAAATAATGTTGGAGCAGTTTTTATTTCAAATCGAACGAGGAGCCGTTTGGGCTGGATGTAACATAGACCCTAGTTTTATTTATCGTTCCATTTCTGTGTAGTTGGTTATTTTTATGTTTCTCTAGGGGTCTATTTGCGTGACAAATTATGTGCCAATACTTTCAAGGGAGTATGAAATTAGAGCAATGTCTTAACAGAATCCAGTTCAGACGGACATTAATTATAATTATAACAGCCTATAACTGTACTGTAAAGCAAAGGCCTCTTTACGTATACTAAAGGATTGAGCATTGATCACCACGTTAGCTCAATGCCGGTTGTTAAAGCCAGGATTCCTCACGATGTGTCCCGTCACCGTTAGTGGTGTCCTAAAATATCTAAGAAAGTATTTATGACAATGAAAATGTCACATTCCTACTTGCCTGGGTTTGAACCTGCAGCCTTGTGCATAAAAATCCATTATGCCAACCACTAAGCCAGAAGGACATTACTAAATCAAAATTAAATTGGTCAGGGGTTCTCTTCAAAAGTTAAACAAGAACATCGAACTGTAAGAAACCAAAATAGAATGTCAATTTTGGAAGTACCTATTGACTATTGGTCCCGAATAACTTTTGGAGTATAGTAATCAGTCTAAAACTTTGTAGTCCGTATATAGTAGCAGCCAAATTTAGGCCTAAATGTGGTTTCGATTATTATTGTTTTGCAGTTGGGCATGTAATGTTTCAAGAGGCTCGTAGCTTCGTGGCTACCGCAAAAATCAGTCTATCTGCAGGGTTAAGCTTCGCCCACTGCCGCCTGATAACTAAAATTCGCCCGTGCTATTGTCCGAGTGGAAAAATGTAATGTGTCTTTTCCGGGTAAACGTCGTAGCACTCATTATATCAACCCGGGAAGGGATCATCACCGTATTAACTCAAGCCGTGCAGTATTCTTTATATGAAACTCCCTACTCGACCTTAAAAAGTAAGTCTATATCGTTCCTGGGGGGGTTCCAGATAACTGCACCACCAATATTTGTCTAGAATTGAACCTGAAATCCTATGCAGGCGAAACTGGTTCCTCAGCCACTTGGCCACCACCAAACTGCTTTTTTTTAACAAAAACTTCACCCCACACTAGAAATTTCTCCTGTATGGTGCGTTACTTATACATGAAATATTACATACACCAACACTTAGACTTGCTTCAATCACCTGCGGATCGCACAAATTTTAGTCCCGTGCGGGAATCGAACCTGCAACCTTTAGCTCAGCAGTCCAATCCCTTAGCCACTACGTCAATGAAGTCGTAAAAATCGTTTCGTTTAAATTCTTATAAGATTTTGGTGAATGTGAAATATTTTTTGCAACTATTCCCAATAACATTAGAAAGCAATAACTCATCTATTCTCTAGAAACCACTCGACATATATATTTTATGATGTTCAATAAAAGTTATCCAATAAAATACTCAGAAATTCGTTATGATACATTTAATATTCAATAACAAGAATACAAATAGGCTTAGGGTCGGTTTAATGTCAAAGTCAGTTTGGCAGAAATTGATTTAGTTCCTGCAACATCTGAGGCGAAAAAAGTTACTCAGTCTGTTGTAGGAAACTTGTATGTCAAATGAAATAATTTGTGGTCATTTTATTTCGATTTGTGCCTCGTTGGTATCATTATCAGCCGAAAGACGTCCATTGTTGAACAAAGGCTTTCCCTTAGGTAAGGAGGGGGGGTTGCCATAATCCCCACGCTTGGCAAGCGGTTTGGGGATCGCAGTGTTGGTGGTGAAGGTACAGAAGACGCTGCCACGCATCTTTTGGATTTTCCCTTTGTCACCCTTTTACGACACGCACGGGAGGAAAAGGGTGGTCAATTTCAGAGGTTACAAGATTCAGGAAATACAGGCGTGATGTTATGTTCTATGTTTTTTATATAGTACCCACGATGTTATGTGTCTGAACACTCGCGACATAGAAGAATCTTTGTATTACCCTTGTGTTGCTGGTTTGGGATAATGTAATAATCAAAATCATTATAAAACACAGGCTGATGATGATGGTTAACAAACAACACAAAGTACAACAAAAGAGCGTAATTCAAGATATGCTGCAGCTTTAATAAGATTAGAACGAAGGTAACAAGGTTACACAAATAATTTATATAAGCAAAGTATAGCTATGCGAGGCGACCTCATTTCTTCTGTCTCATCATCATTACTCAGATCCTGTATATTAAAGGAATCTAGAATACAGCGACAGCCTGCAAATAACTTCGGACGCACGTCGCCACAAAAATGTGAAAAAATAATTATATTATCATTATTTTCATTATCAAGTGGGCCGTGGTTACCGCGCAGATCAGTTAATCTGCTAAGTTAAGCCGTGCTCGCCGCGGTCAGTCTTGTGATGGGTGACCGTTATCGCATGTCGAGACCCCTTCGTGCATCGGAAGGCACATTAAGCCGTTGGGTTTGCGTCTGATCTCTCTCCGGTCGTGTTGGTCTACCGTCCCATCGGGAGGGAATAGGGAGTACACCTGTGTTCGAGGTCATACTTGAGCACTTTAATATCTCCTGCGTCGTCGAAAATTCTGCTCACGAGAACATCATTATAAGAGAAAATATAAGTCAGATCGTATGTGGAAAAGGGAGTATTAAATCTCAACCCAAAACTTACAAAAATTAGGCAATTCTTAAAAAAAAAGAAAAAGAACGCTTCATGAGTACAAATCGAATGAAATGAAAAATGTATGGGGATGACATTTACCACAAACACTGTGGAAATCACACCGACACTACTGCTGTACTTAGATTACCATAGTCCTCGAAGGAAGTAAATGAAATAAAAACGAACAAGAAATCCGTGTTCTTTGCCTATAACTGTAGGACACAAGCATTGTAGGTAGACATTTATAATGATAAATCCCTACTAATAATACAAAACGCGAAAGTTTGTAAGTATGGATGGATGTTTGTTAAGTAACGCAAAAAATACTGAATGAATTTTAATGAAATTTCATATGGAGGTAGCTGACACCCTAGATTAACACATAGGCTACTTTTTATCCCGAAAAAATGTAGCGGGTAACACCGCAGCTAGTGTTTTTATATACATTACGTTAATTTTGTCTTTATAATGGATGGATAGCCATTTTTGGTTTTTACAACAATCTTAAATTTATATTAATAACTCTTTATAGATACTATTTAGGTTAAGGGCTACGTTATTTAAGAAGTTGTTCTATAGCTTACTTTTCTTTTTCGGACACTTTTAATGATCGCAAAAAAACATTGTAATAAACACAAACAATATAAAATGCAAAATAAAAAAATCAATCGTTCAAAAATTCTAATTACGAACAACACCATTCCTTCCAATTTCAAAATATTTGGCAATTAATCGTGTTCACGGATTGGCTCGCTTCAGACGACCCTAATTTCCATTTCGGCGCTCGTCCTCAATATAGGCGACCGCAGAATGGGTGTTACGAGTATATACAGAGCCAGTTCGGCCGTTCAAATTAATGATGTAAATGTATTTGTCCAGCGAGCTCTAGGGCATTGCCTTTATACTACACTAGTAACATACCATCATGCTTGTGGTCATCATTATCAAATTTTGGTGACCAAAGTAAAGGTGATTCCAAATGTATTCACTCATAATTTTAAACGAGGGGTATTCATTGACAGTGGCCGAGTTTGGATCTGTCTTTTGTTTTTCTGAATTCTTAGCAGCCGCAAGTTTGTAAACAAAGATTGGGTGATTTATATAATGGTGGAAGAAAATATTCACAGCGTGTAACATGTCGTCACGGTAATATCTTTGAACTTGACCTTCAGTGATTTACGTGTAAACATTATTGTTCAGCCAAATGTCATGATGATTCGTCTTTGTCGATAAATTGCTTGTACAGACATGTCGCGACGAGGCGAACCCTATCTGAATTTCGATATTCTGGCCGCTGAATAAACGTACTCATGATTCATAAGTAAATGTTTCGTGAAAGTAGAAGACATATTTCTAGGTTAGGGAATCTGGTTCTTTGGTGCGGTGTTTTGGTGCAGAAAACCAAATCCAATTTATAAATTGCATCCAACCCGATGTCAGAAGCAGGCGCTTAATAGAAACTGGAGTTTACAGCCAGAGAGTTAATAACTTGCTCAATTAAATATCTTAATTAACAAATCGGTGGTCTCTTAGCGTTTTGCCTTTGTGCTAGCTCCGGTCTTAGGATTATAGACTTGATCTGTAATTGGATCACGATCAGACTATAATTGCTTTGTTTGAACACTAAAATTTTTCTATTTGGAATTATGTCATAAGTTATAATTTATCCATGATGATCAGATTAAGATAAATAATCTATAACCTAGTGTACATAAATATTAAGCGTTCTAGTTCCAGAAATTCCGTTCGTCCTGACTCCAGACTGCCTTAAAGAACAGCCCACTTTTCCCAGTTTCGAACTTTTTATTCAATTTGTCCCGCAGCTAAAGAGATTCATGACTAAACCGATATTTGGCAAGACTTACCAAAAGCCAGGACAAAAAAATAAAAGGCACTTACATTTCATCTTCTGGTAGATTCAGCGTGATACTCCCAAGGACACCTTCTCCATACTTCAGGTACCCAAATATGCCGACGACTCCATACAGCGTAGCAACGAAGACCATGGTGACATTCAACACGCTCGGACAGCCCAAGAAGTGCTGAGGCTTAGCCATCTCATTCTCCACTGGCATTACGACATTGATGCCTTCCATCGCGAAGATTGCTGTGCTAAAATCAATAGGTTTTTTTTTTAAAAAAAAACGCCGCCCCACACTAGGAATTTCTCCTGTATCGTAGGTGCGTTTCACAGTCATGAAATATTCACATACACAAACCCAGACTCGGGACAAACATCTGTGGTTTGCACAAAGTTTTGCCCCGTGCGGGAATCGAATCCGCAACCCTTAGCGCAGCAGTCCAATCGTTTAGCCACTGCGCTAATCAGGTCATCGATTATGCGGTTTCAATTCTGTAATGGATTTGAATAATGGATGTTCTGGGAGTCGTGAAGCAACTGTAATTATATAAGTTGACGCTGCTTGCTTGTTCGCGCGTGACAAAGGATTGTCACACAGTTAGTTACAGATGTTACAGTCTAAGGTTGTCACTATCGTTCCTATCATGACCGAAGTATCGTATATTGATATTTACATTACGGATAAATTTAATTTGACACAATACGATTTAATCAAGACTAGTATCCTATAATTATGAACAGGACCGTAAAGCTAGGATTTAATCATTTTTAAGTAATGAATACTGATTATCTTTCTAATTGTCTCAAAACTTTTATATCTAGGTTTTTTTAAAACGTCGCCCCATAGTAGGAATTTCTCCTGTTGTAGGTACGTTTCACAAATATGCAGAGATATCACATACACAAACACCCAGACTCGGGACAAACATCTGCGGTTCGTACAAACTAATTAGAAAATATTTTTTACATTTGGAGGATAAAACTTCACACTCGTGAAAATGTTGGGTGTTTGATCTACAGAGCTCTAAATCCTTATTATATTTTTACTAATTTCATCAAGTTTATCATCCATTGTTATGCTATATTACTCGTAACTCGTGTAATATGGAAACACTCAGGTATAAAATGCAGAATGTAATCCTAAGTAAGAATGTCACTCTTCAACAAAATATTTCTTATTTTTAGTTCCACGTGTTGGTGAAGGCCTTCAACGTTTCCTTTTGGACAAAAGCCAACATTCAAATGTCTGAATTTTCCACGCATTTGTTTTGAAGATACCGCAGTTATTGTGTTTATGACAAAGCATTATGATGGACTCCAGGAAGTAACCCAACCTTTTGGAACTGGCTTACCGTCAACACAAGATTAACTTTGGCAAACGAAGGAATTCATTTAGTGGGTTTATTAACTTGTTTTTACCGGAGCTCAAGCAGAAAATTTTATTTAACTTTACTCCGTTTTCCCTTTTCCTTATTATTTCGTATTAAAAATTGCCTGATTAGTCTTTTTTCCGCCAACAATGCGGAACATAAATATTATTTTTAGCTATAAAAATAGTTCTTTTTAATTAATAATTACTTTGCTAAATACTTTTTATTATTATCTATACATGTATTTAGCATCATCTTATTAATTTAATAAATACCAAAAAACTGGTGTTTATGTTACAAAAAATACTGCTGCCCATCTTCTGGATTTTTCCTTCGCCTCTTACGACACCCACGGAAGGAAAGGGGGTGGACAATTCTAAGCCTTTACCAACCGGCAAATTATATATCTATAGCAAAAATTATTTACCTCAGAAAGAGCGGCCACTTCTCTACGCTAGCTACCATCTCGACATGTTTGATCGGCGGAAGATCAGTGAACGTGTAGTAGCACGTAATTCCAAATGTTAGAACCAAACACACGTTAGCAAACACAGAGAATGGTACTAGGAACTTTAGGTGACGGATCTGCGTGATTAAGATGAGAGGTAGAAGGAGAATCCCGCAATAGACTTCGACTTCATATTTGTTCGTTGGAACGAAGTGGTCGAAAATCTGGAAAGAAATTCACTTATTTATTATTATAATCGAATTGTCGTAGTCTTCCGTGAACAATCGTCGGCCAAGTGCAAAAGTTTTTTCATGCGTGGAGACTAATATAAATTTTTATACCTAATATCATAATATTCTGGTATAATAATTATGACAGCCTATAACTGTCCTCCTGTTGTGTGTCAAAAACCACTTCTCGTATAGAGAAAGATTGAGCATTGATCACCACGCTAGCTCACTGCGGGTTGGCGATTTCAGATAACTAAATCCAGGTTTCCTCACGATGTTTTCCGTCACCGTTAGTCAGTAGTATCTCAGAATATCCAAAAAAGTATATATGACATTAAAAAGTCATTCTGGTATTATCTAAAATAATTCAGTAAATTTTGAGGAACTCGTGACTGTATCTAATCGCCCTGACACATGCATGACAAAAATCAGAAATATTTTTGAAAAATAAAAATGTCTCTGCTTTTGAAGCACTTATGTGAAGCTCTCCATTACCGTGAAATCATTATGTTGTAGTTAATTTGATCCGTTATGTCGATTGTTTCGCTTTTTTCAAGCATTTTAGCAAGACATGTTCTCGACTGTACGTAGTACATGTAATTTGTACATACATATGTGTAGTTACCGCGCAGGTCAGTTGATCTGCGGGGTAAAGCCGAACTTGCCGTGATCAGTCATGTAATGGGTGACTATTATCACATGTTAATTCCTCCATCCTTCGGAAGGCACGTTAAGCCGTTGGTCCTGCGGCTTATCTCTCTCCGGTCATGTCGGTCTACCGTCCCATCGGACTATGAGAGTGAGAATATAGGAAGTATGAATGCTAACTTGTATACACTACAATATTTCCTGCGTTGGCTAGTCTCTAAAATTATTATCATTATTAGTTTAAACTGTGTAGCAAAATCTAGCTGTGTAATAACAGCGTGTAACACATTGTGCCTCCTTATTCTCAACTTATAGGCGTGATGCACAAACATTAAAATAATAATATTTGAAGCCTGTAATTTTTCGAAGCTTATGAAATGTACAATATCATGGAGAATCTCGCCAGTCATCCTAAGCCGCATAATATTATGTTCACGAGAAAATGTAAAGAGCGTAGTCATGAGGCAAAGGAAAAATGTTCAGTCACTTTTGTTTGGTTAGGAATTTGGATTGTTCTATGCTAACCTACTGCCTACTGGCAGACCTCCAGCAAGGTGGACTGATGATGTTGTTGCTGTACAGGGAAGACCTGGATGCAGGCCCATAACAGGAATCAGTGGCGTTTAGGGGAGGAGGCTTATGCCCAGCAGTGGGTCACATAAAAGCTGCTGATGATGATGATAAACCTACTGCCAAAAAATCTGTTGGTAATTCCTATACATTCTACAGTTACAAAACCGCATTTTTACACGGCCGTGCATATTTCAATGGATATACGAAAACATTTATTGCAGCATTGTTTCACAGGTACAAACACCTATGTTATTGATTCAAATATTTCTATTTCTGTTCGCGACAAATACTGGATACCAACTCTAATAGAATATTCATAAATGTATGTTGGAAACCCAATTTCTATTTTTTGAATCGCACGTAATATTTTATGATCGGGCTTGAAGTTTCGGCGTTTGTTTTGACGCAAAAGGTTCGATACCTAAATAAGACAAATATCTATCCTTAAATATCCTTCTTCTGTGGTTCGTTGTTTGTACATTTAATATTTCAGGACTATAAACGCATTGAAGATAGGTACTTATAAGAGAAATTTATGGACCAGGGGTTCATAAATAGGGTAAGACACATTACGGTATTTAGTATGGAGTCTTACCTTCTGGCTGCCCCTTTGGTCTAGTGGTTGCTAAGCGCGACTGCTGACTACGAGGTCCTGGGTTCAAATCCCGGTCGGGCAAAGTGTTACTGGGTTTTTCCATTAGGTAATTCTCAGTGGCAGCACGGAGTCTGGATTTGTGCCCAGTTGATGGCAATAGGCTCGTCCCCTATTACATTAGGACCTAAAAACATAACTGGCGAAATGTGGGTGTACTATATGTGCACCTCTGCGTAACCCCTTTGGGAAATACGGGCGTGATGTTATGATGATCTTACCTTCTGGGGAGCTGGGGTTTAAAAATATGTCAGAATAGCGAGTTTTAATTTCACTTGCGCCTTCTTCTTCGGGGTATTATTAAAAATGGTAACTGCATTACAAAAATCGTATTAATGAATTAAAATCAACAACATTCCAAAGGGAAAACTGAGGAGATGAATAAAATTCATAAAAAAATGGACGAAATACAGCGATTTGAAGTTTGGAGAAGGCATTCTCTATCCGCCCCTCTCCAGTAAAACGCTAAATGTACGGGTTGATGAGAATGTTAATATGCAGTTACTTAACCGTGACGTCATATCTAAGCGGAATGCTATTTCTATCTGACAGTTTTAAAATACGTAAAAATTACTAAATTTTGGGCGTATTTAATTTGTTTTTTCATATTAATTCTACACCATATTCCAGAATTAATTAATGATGTACTCATTATCCCTATTAAATTAAATACGCGATTTAACTACAAACGCTAAAGCAAGAAATACTAATACCAACATTTTCGTGGATGGTTTCTTTCCTCAGAAACTCTAAACAAGCTTAATTAAATTCATGTAAGCATAAATTTAATTATCGTGAGAACAAAATTGTGCCTAACTACAAGGTGGGACTAATTACTAGTTTATAATTACGAAGGTCATTAAATTTTTTACAGAAACTCACTTTATATAGGTACTAGCTACGCCCTGCGGTGTTACCCGCTACATTTTTTTGGGATAAAAAGTAGCCTATGTGTTAATCTAGGGTGTCAGCTACCTCCATATGAAATTTCATCAAAATCGGTCTAGCCAAAATCAGTCTAGCCGTTTGAGCGTGAAGAGGTAACAAATATACAAAGACACAAACTTTCGCCTGTGTAATTTCTCAGATCGGGGGCCTTCCATCATAAACATGACATCACATCATGCTTGTTATCCCTGGAAGGGTAGGCATAGGTGTAGTACACTTTTCACATTTTGCCAGTTATGTTATAGGTCCTGCGAAGGCAGGCTTATTGCCACTAACTGGACACAATCCTAGTTCCCGCTCGGGCTCAATAGGCTCTAGACTCAAAGCTGCTACTGAGAATTACTGTGAAGAAACCCAATGTCAATTTACCCGAACCCGGCTTGCTCTCCGATTTCATTCTGAACAAATTGCATTGGAATAGAAAAGTTTCATACTGTTAAACTTAACATACATACAAAAAGTCACGCCTGTTTCCCTAAGGGGTGGGCAGAGACCACGGATTTCTATTTGCTTAACTTAACACTGGCGCCAAATTATTTTAATACTATGTTTTTAACCGAGAGGAATGGAGGAAGGAAAGGGAGGCCTTTGACCTGCAGTGGGACGATCATGGCTAGAATAATAATAATAATGTGTTCATTGGAATTGAGATTAAAAGATTGACAGCATTTTTTCCAATAAAACAGTTTTATGTTTTCGTTAAATTAATATTAATTTTCCATTGGCCTTGTATTTGAATTGAAATTAAATTCGATAGTAGGTCTCTAGGGAATCTTATACCGTTATAATAATACCAATCTGCCTCACTGCATGGCCTAGGTTTCTTAAACAGAGAAGGAACGATATTTTGATCACTACCGTTGTCTATTCATATTTGATGCAATTCGAAAGTTTTAGACATTTATTTAGTGGCACTAAAGTAGACCGTTACCATGACGTAATATAGACATCAAAGGGAAGATTCGTCTGGTAATTTGAATAAATTAGCACAAAATATATATTCAAAGCATTTTGTGAATATTGGAGAAATATTTTAATGGTGACGTTATTTTGTGTATATAATCCTGTCATCTAATTCAAAATCGATATTGTTACTCAGGTTGTTGATGAGTTTCAAGCATAAAAATAGCAGTTTATGGAATTATTAATATAAGTTTATCCTGTGTTGATTAATTGAATCAATCAATGTCGAAATAGATTAATTGATGGATAACAAAGATGTGAAACGTTGACTTATAATGTCGTTGTAGCATGTTGACCATGGAAAATGATGGCTGCGAACAGCGACACAGTAGCTTAGGTGGTAAGACATGCGCCACGGTTAGGCGAAGGTCGCGTGTTCGAACCCCGCTCGTATCTATTATTCTTCAAATATCCTTAATTAATTTGAAGATATTTTAGTAACTGTAGGACACATAACCTCTTGCCTGTATTCCCCGAAGGGGTAGGCAGAGGTGACTATAGAGTACACCCACATTTCGCCAGTTATGTTGTAGGTCCCAATGTAACAGGGGGCGAGCCTATTGCCATCAACCGGCCACAAATCCAGACTCCGTGCTGCTACTCAGTATTACCTAATGGAAAAACCCAGTAACACTTTTCCCCACCCAGGATTCTAACTTAGGACCTCGTGCTCAGCAGTCATTACTTACTTAAATTATTTATTTCAATACAAACAAATGTGTAATTTGAGGTTTGGATAAGCGGTTTTAAATTGTATAACAGTTAAGTTTTAAGTTACGCTGTCCACATGACGTGTTAGAGGTAGACCAAATTAGTCCCCAGTTAATTAAATAATGCTTTTAGTGGGCAACAATTAATTTGGCAATTATTTGAAAAGTGATTTGAAATAAATTGGGTTTTTCAACAACAACCTTCTATTTAACGTCATTGGGTGGCGAAAACGGGAGAGTGGACCTTGTGGTATACCTAAATAGGCTTCTTGTTATCGTATGGTTGTTGAATAACCTGGTGTCAGAGTTTAAACCGCCTGCTGTACGCTTCTAACATGGCTTGACACACCGCCGAAAAATCTTTCAGGTGTGCTGGTTTCCTCACAATGTTTTCCTTCGCCGTTTTTAGCAATTGATAAAGAAATAATACGCACATGAATTCGAAAAGGCATTGGTGCTTTGAACTCACGAACTTTAACTTGGCAAACCAACGGTCGTATAACTCTGCTATCAGTGCTGTGTATCAATAATGATGATGATGATGATAATGATGATGATGATTATAATGATAAAAAGCAACGCTCGCTTCCACCAACTATCAGACTATCTTCAGCAAATACGATGAGCAACCCACATGAACCACCGTTTGATTTCAAATGTAATGATCTACCTTAAAATAATGGTAGCAAAAACTTAAAATTAAAACAAAGACAGTCGGTTGCCTGACAATATCAAAGAGTGTTTCGTTAAAAACGTATCTTAATAACTCAGAAACCTATCTGTCATATGATAACCTTTTTCAAGTTATTAATATACACCCAAAATTATATTTTTCCGAGGTCCATTTAGGATGTCACTTCACATAGATTGATGAGATGGGACATAAATATAATACGACGACATATTATTGACACTTTTACGAAATGAACAAGAAATGTTGAAGATGTATCGGCTTTGACGACCTGATTAGCGCAGTGGTTAAGCGATTAGACTGCTGCGCTAAGGGTTGCGGGTTAGATTCCCGCACGGGGCAAAACTTTGTGCGATCCACAGATGTTTGTCCCGAGTCTGGATGTTTGTGTATGTGATATTTCATGTTTGTGAAACGCACCCACGACACAGGAAAAATTCCTAGTGTGGGGCGACGTTTTTTAAAAAACACAAAAAAAAAATGTTGAAAGCTATCAATTCGTGATAATATTATTAAGTATTTAGCTCCATTAGGATACTAGGCAAAGTACTCAATATATGAGAAGTCTGAAAATAGGCTAAGACGTAGTAACAGTAATAGAAATACAGATCATTGGTATGTATATTATTCATCACTCTAAGGGGGAGGCCTTTGTTCAACAGTGGACATGTTTCGGCTGATGATGATGGTGATCTAAATCAGATACATGGGAAAGCACATCCTCCAAGCAGAAATAGATACTTCTTCTAATGTCCTATCCACATTTTTATTTAATCTCAGGTTACTAACTAATGATGGAGGAATAAATTGTTACGAGCGTGTAGTTAATGGTCGGAAATCGACCACACGCGAAAAAAGCGTTGTGATTGATCCTACTAGTGATACAGCTACAAGAAAAGATGGGATAAAATGATGAAACAATTCAACTGATATAAACATAACATCACGCCTGTATTCCCCGAAGGGGTAGGCAGAGGTGCACATATAGTACACCCACATTTCGCCAGTTATGTTTTAGGTCCCAATGTAATAGGGGGCGAGCCTATTCCCATTAACCGGGCACAAACGGAGTCTGGCTCCGTGTTGCTACTGAGAAATACCTAATGGAAAAACCCAGTAACACTGCCCGACCCGGGATTCGAACCCAGGACCTCGTGCTCAGCAGTCGCGCTTAGCAACCACTAGACCAACAAGGCAGGCAACTGATATAATCGGGTGAAAAACACCCATTCAATCGTGGACCAGTGAAGTGTAAAAACCAATAATACGAGTATTAATCGTAATAGTGCATGTAAAGGGTATTATCTCATCGTTGAACTGGAAAAAGAAAATGAAACAAAAATTCCAACTGAGGAACGATACGTGGGGAAATTAAAGAGACTGCCTCGTTGGTTTAGTGGTTGCCAAGCGCGACTGCTGAGCACGAGGTCCTGGGTGCGAATCCCGGGTCGGGCAAATTGCTACTGGGTTTTCCATTAGGCAATTCTCAGTGGCAGCACGGAGTCTGGATTTGTGCCCGGTTGATGGCAATAGGCTCGCCCCCTATTACATTGGGACCTAAAACATAACTGGCGAAATGTGGGTGTACTATATGTGCACCTCTGCCTACCCCTTCGGGGAATATAGGGGAGCTTAATTCGATCAGCAGTAATAAGGTTGGCAGATTAATTCGTCAGCCAAATGAAACATAGCGATTGGCGAACGAGCACATACTATTTATATTGAAGGCGAGCATCAGAACTGTAATACTGATGAATAGCCTTTTCTGCGGGGTTTATCATAATGGGACCGCCATTAATTTTCGGATCGTTAACCAATTACTCGTTTTTCATTTCTAGGTTACGTTAATTTGGATCTACTAATGGATGTACTAATTGGCTCCTGTATAGAAAAAAATGATTTTTATTGGATGGAATGAAACATAAAATGGACATTGTCATCGCTTGTGTATTCGCTAAGGTAGACAGAGACGAGTACCGAAACGGTAGATTTGCTGTTCAGTTACATATTGTTAATGCTATGAATTTAGAAGCGTTGCTATTATTAATTTATGTATATAGTTGTAGTTTTAAGGTTACATATATACTAAAAAGTTGATAAAATTATATCATGTGGAAGAAGTTAAGTTAAAAAAGTATTTTTTTTTTAAATAACGTCGCCCCACACTCGGAATTTCTCCTGTATCGTGGGTGCGTTTACACAAACACAAAGAATCTAATTCACAAAAACTTGGTACAAACATCTGTGGTTCGCACAAATTTTTGCCTCATGTAGGAATCGAACCCGCAACCCCAAGTGCAGCAGACCACGCGCTTAACCACTGCGCCAATAAAGTCGTCAAATTAATCTATCCTTTACCTAATATTCGATTTTTGTGGAGCGTGTCTTGTAGGATAATACCAGTTCCAGACATTTTGGTGGCCAAATTGATAATGACTGCCCCAACCTCCGATGTCGTCTGCGTAATGTCATCCGTCTCTGTCACACCCTCGAGTTAGAACAAGGTTCTCATTAATCAACGAGCAAGTAGAAAAAAAATCGGTTGATAATGTGAAGGCACCACTGAATAACGATTTGAAGGTACTTATAGTTTTTTTTATTTGTAGGAAATTTTGGTGATTTGCAGCGTTTTGTATAGTGTGACAATTTTTTTTGAAGTCGAAACCTATTACTTTCTTTTAAAGCCTGTGCTTATAAAGTTTTTCGCAGAATTGCAGAGTTAGAGAATTTGCCCTAAATTCTCTCGCGTGATGTTATGTATGTACTTGCAACTAGTCGTAGTGTTAATGAAAAAATAAAATTAACTCCCTGATACAATTGCCTCGAGATAAAATACTTTAAAAAAATGAAATGACGTGTTCATGATGTATACTTTAATTGTAACTTTAATAAATTAAAAGTCGCCTTGAATTTGGATTTAACTGTCGATTTAACAGTATATTCGTACCTACTATTACCTCAAAAGTAACGCACGAAAAGGTAATTCATTCTGCGATGAAATGGACAATTTATTACCATTGTCAATTCACTAGATAATTATCGTGTCTATTATTTCAGCTCATATTGGCAGTGTTATGATTAGCTGAATACGATTATAGAGGTAAATAATGGATGGTTGTATCAATATTGTCATTTCATAATGTTCTATCATTTTTGATGTTTACGGGAAACTAATTATTTAAATAATTAAGACGATTAGTCAAAAGCTGGGTACCGTCGCAATAATTTCCGTACGGCTTTTATTTTAAGTGTCTTTTTGATTCTTTAGTTTCTTATTTGCTGCCTCGTTGGTTTAGTGGTCGCTAAGTGTGACTGCTGAGCATGAGGTCCTGAGTTTGAAGCCTGGGTGTGGCACAGTGTTACAGGGAACCATTAGGTAAATTTTTAGAAGCACCACAGAGTCTGGATTTGTACCCGAACGAAAAATATAACAGGCGACATGTAGGTGTTCTATTGGTAGCTACACCTCTGCCTACCACTTCTGGGAATACAGGCGTCATGTTATGTCTCCTATTTACCAGATAAGATAGATGTGGGCAGAAATTTAATATCTAATCAACGAAGTTTTGACGATTTGATGCTGATAGACCAAATTGTTTTGACTTCGTCTGTCAGCTTTCTACCCACATTTTGGAAATCAATAAAAATTAGGCACAAAAGTACAAGGCTGACAACTTGAAAGACTTCGAGAAGCGTCAAGTCGAGATATCACAACTGAACGAATAATTTCCATTGCAAAATTTAATAACTACGCTCGCATAGAATATGCAAATGAAGTCTGTGTTTGTTCTAGACAACTGTATATGATGTAGCGTAAAATGCATTTCAAGATGTCTAATTCATTCGAAATGCAAATTATACAGAGGAGTTGGAGATTCACATGCTCGACGTATATGTCTTACTAGCTGCGCCCCGCGGTGTTACCCGCTACATTTTTTCGGGATAAAAAATAGCCTATATGCTAATCCAGGGTATAACCTATCTACATACCAAATTTCAAACAAATCGGTCCAGCCATTTATGCGTGAAAGAGTAACAAACATCCACACATCCATACTCACAAACTTTCACATTTATAATATTAGTAGGATTAGTAGGATTTATGAGCTAAGATGTTATTTTGTATACGATATTATTTTATGTGATGTTTGTGTAGGTACAGTCGGCCAAGAAAATGGTCTACCAGTTTCTGTGAGATCTAACTATCGAGAACAATTAAATCAGTTTAAAACGTAAGCCGTTCCGTTTTTCGAATTTGTCAATTCAATTAAAATAATGCTTAGACAAGGAGGTGAGTTGTTGTTAGCTGTGGCAATTTAAACTTCATACATGACATCATAATATAATTGCAGGGAAAAATCGACCAACGAGGCAGTCTCTAGTCTCTACTCAGCCTATTGCCATCAACCGGACTTAAATCCTGACTCTAGTGCTACTGTCCACATTTGTAAATGCCCTAAACTGGTCTTAAAGAAGAAAAAAGAACGTCGTGAAGGCGTAACAGACATACAGACAGAGTAACTTTCACATTTATAACATTAGTATGGAAGTATCTCTTAAGATAGTTCGAAAGCAATTGTACTAACACTCTATGACCCTTTATGATGTTTAAAAAAAATAATTTTTATTTTTATTGTGTGTCGCGCTGGCTTAAAATCGTGTTGACAAGCGCCTTTACATTTCGTGCTCAATAACCAGATGTTCAGCTTTTATGTACTGTCATTAACAGGCTGACATACTCACGTCCTTGAGAGAGGAAGCGATGAATATCACATACACGCTGGTGCCTCCTAGGCATACACCCGCCATCGCAGCGTCCACAAAGTGCCTGTAAATGGGTCCTTAATTAGTCATTCTGTTTACTGCAGGTTTTGTTAAAGGAAAATCATTTTATTTTTGTATCTCCATTTTTTCATGTTGTTACTGTTGTATTCACAGAGTCTGTGTTATAAGCATGATAAATGATTTTATTTATGCAAATATGTTTTACAAAAACACTTTTGAATGTTTTTTTTAATAGCATCGGCATTTCCTGAGTACCTCTAAGAAGGAATACCAAAACAATCTTAAGGGTCAAGGTCTATTTTAAAGTCCAAATAAGTTCAATAATTGATGTGAGACATGACAAAGAGAGAAAGCAAAGGTACATTACCAGAGATCGAAAAATATTATACGATCTAAAATATGGTTAAAAAATTGATTCGAGGACAACGAGGTAATACATCATAGCCAAAATTCGTACCTAATGTGTTTAGAATACTGTTTCAATTTCTTCGGGCCATATTTGAACACGCCTTCGCAGGTGTCGGTATAGCTTAGTGATGGCACCCGGCTTTCCTTGCACACTTCCCGTGACGTAGAAACCTGAAACAGTAAGAGAGTTAATTAAACCTGTACAATATCCGGTTGCTTCAAAGTATGGTGCAACTGGAGCTTGCCACAATCCCATCAAAGAGATGTGTAATTTTCTTTTTCAAAATAAGGCAGAGCGTTTAACACTGTATGGGTTCTTCATGAGGTAACCACACGCTATATTAATACGGGAAGTCGTTATAACATTGAGTTTAGGTTAACTTTGGATCCTATTTTAGAATAATGCGCCAACGGTGGACTAAAAAAATGTTATAGTTAAAGCTTATATGGAGAAGAAGTACAAAAACTAAAAAAATATATAAAGGAATGTCGAATCTCCGTTTTGGGCGACTTTTAGTCTGTTAAATTATAAAAATTCTCATAAAGTTACTAACTTTGCCTTTCAATACTCACCCACCCAATTACCAGCACAAAAATAATTCATAATACAATTTTTAGAGAGTAATTTTTTGATAAAGGTACAAAAAAATGTATGCCTACGTCCAGGCGCAATATCAAAACTTTAGTAATATACTGCTTTTATCTAAGGTAAGGTCCTACATAGCTAGTATTAGTGTCGCTACATAATTTTGCGTCGTACCACAAGTATAGCGCGATTCATAAAATACTAGGGATGTGCTTAATGGACGTAGACATTATCAAGGTTGCGATTTTTCTGCGTCGACTTTGCCACTATAGCAAAGTTAGCACTATTCTCTAAAACATAAAGTTCAAAATCCTCAGACAATAAAACTGCAGTAGCAGTTGCTTCCAGATGCCACGAGAAAATGAATGAACTATTAGTAGACGGAGGCAACTTGAGGCAATTTTATCTTCGCTCGTTCGATTTAGAGTTTTATTGACTAAATAATAAAGCTTAAATTGCTGCGTGGCCTGTAGAGATGTGCTTGTTAGGAACTCAAAATTGGGTTGAAATAAATGCACATTGAGACCGTTACTAATTGCCAAAACGAAACCAAAATAGTGTTGGTTGAATAAGTTTTTAAATGCTCTTAGCTTTCGTTCTCAAAGAACAGTTTTAAACGCAGGGTGCACTGTTTCCAATTGCTAATTTTCATTCAGAAAAACTAAAATAACACCTTGTCTTTGATAATTATAAGGTTGATATTTGATTGCCTCTGCTTCGCTCATGGAGAACCCTTTAATGCATTTTAACAAGCACACTCTAAATTTGCCTGTTATTTTGACTCTGAAATGTTTTTTTTGTCAATGTCAAACTTGAGTTGTTCATAACGCCGGTTAAGCCAAAAAGGAAAAATGTATGCATTTTTCAAACAGTATATGTTTTTAACTTAAATGGTTTAACTTAATTGAGTTAAGTTTACGTGTCAGAAGATAGGGGCCGAACCTAGAAGGCAACTTTGAAAATTGGCATGAGTTGGACTTGAACCTAATACATCTACAGAGTTTTGACTGTGTCAACTCAGATAGCGATTAATCGACTAAAGCAGTAGAGCCAAGTCCCACACACATATATTGGGTCTACCATTTTTTATCTCATTAAAAATTGAGATATTATACAAACGTTCCTCGAAGGAACCCGCTATAAGCGCAGATCTCACCCACTGTTTGTCTTGACATACAAAAAGTTCCGTTGCAATGTTTACCAACCTTCTGCCCCATACCAAGAACTTCTAACACCGGATAGTTTACGTTGTGGAAGCGAGACATCGCATAACATTGCACGTAGCGGCATCTCGCTTCCACAACGTAAACTGTCCCTTTTTAAGAGTTCATGGTATGGGGGCTGTTTTAATACTAAAATGACAATCCGACGTAAATAAACCTTTTATTTAAATTACCGGCCACTTTAGCGTGGAACAACATGTTTATTTGCAGAAATATGAACCTTATGTAGGATTTAGAATGATGGCACCCATAAAACGGATACTATATGAATTTATGATGCTTCACAAGAGTAGCGTAAATTATGGCCAAGTTCTTCAAAAAAGATCGACAAGAAACAAAAGTGCCATGTTTCAATTTCTAAACAATCATAATTATAAATGGATGTCCTGTCCAATCTTTCTTTTTATGTATTTCAGTGCTTTTGCTTGCCTTCAGTACAATATTTTGGTTACATAAGTTTTATCTCATAACATGTTCTAATGCGACCAACGATTAAAAACACAATTGTTGTTTTGTAAGGCTATTTTGTATATCTATCTATGTATATAAAAATCTATTCCTGTCCGTTAGTCTCGAACGTTCGGCTGAAGTGATTTGGCTAATTTTGGTCTTGAAATATTCGTGGCAGTCCAGAGAAGGTTTAAACAGTGAGAAGCCAGTACAAAGTTCGCCGGGTCAGCCAGTTATAATTATTAATAATAAATAAAACCTAAGAACTTGGCTTGCCCTCTGCTCTTCTCCCAAACATAACACAGAATAATAGGGCTGTCTGTGTCATAAAACACACGATTCCCTTGAATATTTATTTTACGTTTATTTGAAAAGGGGCCGTAATTAAACAACCCAATTAGGCAATTAGTGTCTATTTTAAACGCTGAATAAGGTAATTATAAATGTGAATGTTTTAATAGGGTCCAGTCATGTCTGACAATTTTATAAGAAAAATAATATTTTTTTAAGCTTTAATAGGAGTTTACTAGTAAAGAGAATATTGACATGATGAGCACAGTGGCTAAGCGATTAGACTGCTGCGCTAAGGATCGCGGGTTCGTTCCCGCACGAGGCAAAACTTTGTGCGAACCACAGATGTTTGTCCCGAGTCTGGGTGTTTTTGTATGTGATATTTCATGTTTGTGAAACGCACCCACGGCACGGGAGAAATTGTGTGGGAGACATTTAAAATAAAAACAAATATTATATTAGTCTCAAAGGTGTATTTAAAGAAATTTATTTACCACATTATGTCTCAATTCTTTACGGTTTAAGATGTTTTGATGGAAGAATTTGTTTGTTTTGCTTCGAACAAATTTCTTTGTAAAAGTTTTCCAACGGTATGCTTAATTTTCTTAGCCTTCTTACGGTGACTTAATATTATGATTCTATTGTTATTCGTAATACATGTAAATTAATGGTCAGTAAATATTGCCATCAACCGGGCACAAATCCAGACTTCGTGCTGCTACTGGGAATTATCTACCGGAAAACCTCAGTAACACTGCCGGACCCGGAACTCGAACCGAGGACCTTGTACTCAGCAGTTTTGCTTAGCAACCACTAGACCAACGAGGCAGTCTAATTTAATACTATTTTTAATCAAGGTCTAAGCATTCTCACTTTTACCAGAGACCCCAGGTATTGCGGCTTGCCCGTACATATAACATTACCTACTATAGAACATGAGACACGACTTTGCTAACGAGAGCATCCAGGCGTAAGGGTAAAACATTGTAACAAGACCGCATCGGGCAAAGGCTTTTGCCGCAAGAACGAAGACTTGGAGAGCTAAGGACCTGTGTCATGTATTTACTAAACTGGCTTTGTGTTGCAAGAAATGACTTGAAATGCGAGAGACTAGCTTTATTAAATAGTTTGTGTTTAACTTAAAACATAACATCACGCCTGTATTCCCCGAAGGGGTAGGCAGAGGTGCACATACGGTACACCCACAATTCGCCAGTTACGTTTTTAGGTCCCAATGTAATAGGGGGAGAGCCTATTGCCATCAACCGTGCTGCTACTAAGAATTACCTAATGAAAAAACCCGGTAACACTTTGCCCGACCCGGAACTCGAAACCAGGACCTCGTGCTCAGCAGTAGCGCTTAGCAACCACTAGACCAACGAGGCAGTCAGTGTTTAACTTTTAGTTCAAAATTGATCTTACTGAAAATCCAGTCTTCTTAACGTACGGTTGATGAACAACCTGGTGTCAGAGTTTAAGCCGCCTGTAGGCCTCTTTACACAACGTTGAAAAATCTGTCAGGTGCGCCGGTTTCCTCACGATGTTTTCCTTCACCATTTTTAGCTACTGATAACTAATTTGTAATACGCACATGAATTCGAAAAGACATTGGTGCTTGCGGAGTTTGAACTTGCGACCTTTGACTTGGCAGTCCAACGGTTTACCACTCGGCTATTAAAAATCTTTTATCACCTTTAGTCAGGACATTCATAACATAACAAGTTAACCACTTCTTAAGTCATTAGCTCTATTCTTTGACATGCAAACGACAATGACAGGTATAATTTAATCAATTGTTTAACATTGTCAATTTTTATATTATGTAAATTTATTCAGACTCCAACAAATTTTTGGCAAGGTATTACGCAAACATAATAATTTTGAAAAGGAAATCGTGTTCTACAGAATATTGGCTATTTCGATTGGCACCCGCCGTCGGGGCTAACCCACATTTTATTTAATTTGGCTTCAACCAGACGTGTACTATTTGAGCCGCGGGTGGTGACCGTTTAATTTCCGCATTGAAACTTTCTACAGCCTTGAAGCCAGCCAATAGCCAATGAGGATTTTATACCAACTCTAACAACAGGAAATCTTTCATAAGCTTTCGACTACTAACGGAAACACTCTAGCTCGGTAAAAGTGAAGTTAAAGGCTTCCAATGTTATGTGCCTAGAAAGTATTATTTAGTGTAGCTACAAAATATGATTTGGAAATATTTCAACTAGTTTCTGCACTAGACATTTCTTGTGTTTTTTTGGAAAGACCTACATTAACAACTTCACTGTCTACTATGCAGACATAATAGTTAAACAATGACCATATATCACATGTGACTTACGGGACAGGGAAGTTATTCAACTGCAGTTCATTAGGAAGAAACATGATAAATAAAAACTAATGGAACCCAAAAACTGATTACTTATTTAACTCACCAAAATATGGACGCAGTGCGTAGCTATAACTCCAACGAGAACTGTACCGATGCAACCAGGTATCAATCCAGTGTTCTTGAAGGCAGCGGGCATCGCAAGCAATCCTGATCCTAACGACGACTTGAGTAGATGGAAGAATGCACCTAAAGTCCTGTGAATAATAATTTAGGATGAGTTAAACAAGTTAAACTGTGATCTATGTCTATGCACCTGTGTAGCCTATGTCCTTTCTCGGGTCTTAAACTTTCTACATGCCAAAATACATCAAATTCCGTCCAGCGGTTTTAGTCGTGAAGGCGTAACAGACAGAGTTACTTTTACATCTATAATATAACTATGGATTTATGTGTAAATACATATTGTTACCATTAAAAGGGCAAAACTCTTCTTAAATTTGCTTACCAGAAAAAAGTACTCCACTTATCAACTGAAATAAATTTCTCTAACGGCTTCTAGCCTGCAGTACTGTTATTTAAAATGTACAAATAAAGATGTTATCTCTTCCAGACTGAAATAGGACTTGTATTCGTTTATAAATGAGATCTAAATTGCTCCAAAACATCTTGAAAATATTTCAACATATCTAGACATGTATAAAAACTCCTTGATTGAAAATCGATTCGAATTGAGTTGATATTGGGTATTTCTAATGTGCCTGAATAGTTTAGGTCTTTTGTGAGTTCTTATATTGAACTGGTGCCGGTTTCCTAATGAATGTTTGCCAACTTGCTATCAGTATAGCACTGTTATTCTACGTATTACTTTCGACTAAGGTGTTGGGTTCGGATACTTGTTTAGGAATTAAATTTGTATGGGCTTAATGGGGTTTGGTACTGGGGTTAGAACATGCCACATTGGACTTTGCAGTCCAACAGCCATAACACTCGGCTTTCTCTGCTTTTTGTATATAAATTGATTTGAGAAGTATCAATGAAAGGTTTTAATTAAAAGCATTAGTTTTTCTTGTCAGTAGCTAGCTAAGTGAATCTTACTTACGAAGTAGGATGAGTTAGATCCCTGTGTTCAAATGGGTTGTATTCCTCCTTATCATCCTCCTTTCTATCCAGGGTGATGGTAGACTGAGTTGCCGACGGTACATGTTCCGTGCTGCTCCGAACGCTGTAAATTAAATACTGAAATTAAAACCTGCTAAAAAGCGTTGGAATGAATTGTATTGATACGTGTGACTATGTGATGCATGTTAAAAAGAGGGATACTGGAAAAGACATGTTTCATTTAGATTTTATACAGGGGGATAATCCAAAACAATACTTGCTTACACCCGTTCTCGATGAACAATTTACATAAAGCAAAATTTGAAGTCGAAATACAAAAAAATATATATACGCGTCGAATTGGGAACCTCCTCCGTTTTTTTTCGTCGGTTAAAAACATTACCGTGCTAAATTGAAGACGATTATTTTCGAGAATTTGACAATACAATAATTATCTCTAATGCCCTGATTAGAGTTTAAAAACCTGTCATGTCATCGTGTCATACCGTAGGGTTGTGATTGGCTAGACAAAACATATGGTAGCGCATTCAATCATTCAGGGTGACACCAACGGACGAAAGTATCATTGTTCTAACTTATAGACGTTCTTTACTTTTGAACACCCATTGCGGTTTAAAGTGAATTTCATCAATATAAAATTCACTGTGTTTAATTAACCAACATCAAAAACTGTTGAACTATCATCATCATCAGCCGGAAGACGTCCACTGTTGAACAAAGGCCTCCCCCTTAGAACGCCACAATGAACGGCTTGCCTATTGCATCCACCGGCTGCCCGCAATTCTAACGATATCGTATCGTTGAACTATTGCTACCTAATATTTATTATTCTTCGGGGCGTGAGTTCGATTCGCGCTGCTGAAATTGTTATTTTACTTGACAGGGTTAAACCAGGTCAAACAAATATGAGTAGTGGTTGTATTTGAGATCAAAGTTGTCTTTTTATGGGTTATCGCGCAATGCCAATTTCTGAGGTTCTAAGAATTGTACGTAAAATTTCAATATCAGACGTTTGAGCGCAAAATATCTTTGATCCATTCGTATTTTTAGGCCGAGACAGACTGGAGTTCTCGTTATTTTTTTTCACAGTTAACTTACATACATAATCACACTTGTTTCCCAGAGGGGTAGGCAGAAACTATGGTTTTAAGATATCGTCTATAAATAACTTGTTTCATTTCAAATGTGATGATGTATTATAGAAGAAGATATATTAAATTACTGGTATGTCAATAAAATTTGGCCAAGTGGTATCCGGACTAGAATTTACCACTCCCTTTCCTCCCGTGGGTGTCGTAAGAGGTGACTAAGGGAAAATCCACCCCCTCCCTCTCTAAGCCTTTGTTCCTGTGCGTTTGTTGTTTGTGGACGTGTTTCGGCTGTAGATTATAAAAACGTTTAATGTTCAGCTACTTACAATGCTGTCTGTGAACTGTTGTGAAATAGAAAATCCTGTGAGTAGACACTTGAGCATTACAATCTTCTTCTTACCTAATAAATAGTCATTACCATTATTGGCCGCCTTGAAAAATTCGGTAAATTCGGTCTAGAGGACAACAATTACGTCAATACATTGTCTTAGATAATGTGTTATACAGTAATATTTTCCTGACCGAATGTCGGTCACGGCGTCCTTTCTCAGCTGAGGGTAGCCAATTACGCAAGATTTCGCAAGATTCACGACAGTAAAGGTTTTCAAATAAATTATTCGTTGGTAAATAATAATAATAATAGTGTTCTCCTATCCAAATTTGGGTCACGACGGCCTAGCTTAGCTGAGACTAGCCAACTACGCAGGATCATAGTGCACAAGTATGCGCGCAAACAGGTGCACTCCCTATTCCCTTACTCTCATAGTCCGATGGGACGGTAAACCGAACCGACCGGAGAGAGATCAGGCGCAGGACCAACGGCTTACCGTGCCTTCCGAAGCACGGCCCCTCCGTGCTTCTCGATATATGAAAACGGTCACCCATCACAAGATAGACCGCAGTGAGGACGGCTTGACCTCGGAGATCGACTCATCCGCGCGGCTGCCACAAAGCTAGGAGCTCCTATATTTGTTATACAAGACTTAACTGTCATTAAAATAATAATACATTACCATTACATGTTTCCATTAGTTTGTTTTTACTTGTTTTCTGTTCTATAATTATTTTAGTTAATTATCGTTTGAATGGTGGGTAAGTACCGTTTATTTAAATTGATTTTCTAAATACACTCACGTCGGTAGTCTGACTTTATCAATGTCGTTCGTAGCTATTCTTAATCACTACTGAATATTGATTTGTGACCAATGCGAGTCATTTAATATGTATACATACACACGACTCCTATCCGTTATTCGGACTTACTTCGCTAGAAAATAAATACTCTATCATCCTTTATCGTTTTATTGTTATCATCAGCCCTTTGCAGTCTACTGTTGGATATAGGCCTCTCTATTGTATTTTAATGGTAAACATAACGACACGGTACGAAGTCGAATTAATAAATTATATTATTTTACTCTATGATATCTTCAACTACTATGATAAATTCTTTCTTAGATATTTTAAGACACCACTGACTAACGGTGGCGGTAAACATCTTGAGGAAACTTGGATTTAATTATCTGAAATCGCCAACCCACAGTGAGGTAGCGTGGTGGTCAATGCACCCCATCCTTCTCTACACCAGAAGAAGCATTTTCCCATAGTAGGATAGACTGTTAATATTTTATAATTATTATTATTTGGTATCTACATAATATGGTATATTCGTTTACCTTTAGGCCGGTGGAACTCCTTAAAAAATGTATACAGCTCATAATTTTTTCCTATTATTCTTGCCCTTTTTAAGTTAATATTTAGCGGTAATTAGCGTACTGTTAAGTATGTATTGTTATACGACTCAATACGTAAAGCCATTGACCGATTACGTGATATTGCTTCACGCTACTTGGCCGTGGATTCGTTATAATTAACCAGAATGTTCGTAATAGAGTTGTGTATTAGCAATACCCGGAATGGAACAATGAACCCCGGAGTTGGGAGATTAGGGGGTCTTCATTATTAACGGTCTCGTTGGTCTAGTCGTCGCTAAGTTTAACTGCTAAACATGGGGTCCTGGGTTCGGATATCGGGTCGGACTGCGCTATTGGGTATTAAATTTAAAATGTTTTTATTTCATATACACCAATTAGAGGCGCTTATGAAACGTTAAGTTGCTGCACGGTTTCAAGTGTCATGCCCCGATTTATCCCTTCTGACGGTCCTATAACTAATTTACATTATACTCGCAGTTATTTAATAAAAATGAAAAGTAGGTACAGTCAGCCACATAAGTAGCTGAACATTTAATTTTTTAAACATACCATTAATTGAAAAACCAGTTAATACACGGTAAAAAGTGTAATTATTCTCAGATCATCACTTGGACGCTTCTATAATTTAAAACAATTACTTGAGTTCATGTTAATTTCTTTCAATTATTTGACACAAGGTTTCTTAACATGTTAACCTACTTATGTTGCTGACTGTACCTACTTATTACAGAAATTGTGCCAATTATTAAAGACTTAAACACTTTGATCTCTTGGCGATGCTTATCAGTTAATCTTGTCCTATAAGAGTAGATACGACTCCACTTGGACGCATTTGATTATCAATGTGTAAATATAATGATAATAAAATATAATGATAATGAAAAATAATATTATAACAATACACACGCATTTATTCATTGAAACTTCTTTTGATAAGAAACAAGTATCAATGTGACTTTTACAATGTTATAAATACTTTCTTAGTTATTATAAGACACCACTGACTAACGGTGACGGAAAACATGAGAAAACTTGGATTTAATTATCTGTAACCGCCACCCCGCAGTGAGCTAGCGTGGTGATCAATGCTCAATTCTACTCTACACGAGAAGAAGCCTTTGCCAGGGCAAAGGCCTAAAATAGGACAAAAATAACAGCCTAAAACTGTCCCACTGCCTGCAGTTATTCTTATTATTATTAATCGCCAACCCGCAGTGAGCTAGCGTGGTGATCAATGCTCAATCCTTCTCTATATGAAGAAGAGGCCTTTGCCTTGCAGTGGCACAGTTATATGCTATAATTATTATAATCTACTCTACATAGCGCTTAGAGACATCTCTGCCCACGTTATGAGAAATCATGAATCTATATTCAACTACACGTTACATTGTATCGTGTAAATCTAGAACGTTGCATTAATTATTTTTTGGTTTAAACTTTGCTTTCACGCAGAATTTGTGGAGCTAATAAATTTGAGCTACTAGTCGAGTCAGGAATTATTCGGGCATTCCCAAAGTGTGCTCGATGAGTTTACCTAACAGGCGTACACAATGTACAATATTATGTGTGTATTATCCTCAAATATACCACCGTACAATATTATGTACAATGTACATTTTTGTGCAATATTAATCAACTTTGCAAACAAGCGAGCGCAAATTTGTGATCTAAGCGAATTTTAAATTGTATTAATTTCAAATTATTTATGTTCTCCTGACCGAATTTTGCAGAAGATAGTTATTATAGTGCAAACAATAAACACAGACAAAAAATTGTGTTTAACATATACACACTAAAGATAAAAAGGAAATTTGAAAAGTGATGGACATGAGCAGAACCCTAACCTGCGATTTTCACCGGTCCGTGACGCAGCTCTTACCGACTGAGCTACCGTGTCCTTGCTCGTGGCTAATTACAAGATCCCTTTTATTTTTATTGGTAAAGGACATTTGAATAGCAATAGTACGAGTGGCTCTTGTGGGTGGCTACGTCCCCTCCGAAATAAAAGTATCCTATATCTCTAATTGTCTCATGGAGTACCGAGCCAGAATAGTGCCTCCCCATTTCGTTCGATGGGTATCGTAGGAGATTAAGGGAAAATCCAGAAAATGAGAAGCAGCATCTTATGAACACGCCACCAATGCTGCTATCCCCAACCCACTTGCCAAGCGTGGGGACTATGACACCCCCTACCCCTTGCTCAAGGGGTACCCTTTGCTCAATAGTGGACGTCTTTCGGCTGATAATGATGATGATATCTATTTTTAAGTTATATCATAATCATACGAGGGTCAAACTGAAAGTTCTTAGAAAATCAAAAACTGATTACATTAGCCAGTTATTAGTTTTATTATATCTTTTCAAAATATTGTCCATTCACGTCAATACACCGCTGCATGCGATGGAACCACTGGGAAAAGCACTTTGCCCACTCGTCTTTAGGGTTCTCTTCAATGGCATCGCGATACGCAGCCACCGCTTCTTCAGCATTCATAAACCGCTTTCCTTTAAGTTTTTCTTTAATTTTTGGAAATAAATAAAAATCACAAGGGGCGAGGTCGGGGCTATACGGCGGGTGACCCAGTAATTCAACGTTTGATGTCGCCAAATAGTCGATCGTTCGCTTAGCGGTGTGCGACGAGGCGTTGTCGTGGTGAAGGAGGATCCTACTGCGAGGTCGTTTCTCTCGAACTTTATCCAAGACAAGTGGCAAACAATTGGTAGTGTACCATTCTGCAGAAACTGTTTTTTGATCCTCTAACACAATTGTTGCGAAATGACCTATCCTTCCAAAGAACGAGGCCACCATTTTTTTTCCCGCACTTCGATCTCTCTTCACTTTAGTTGGCAACCTCTCGAAAGGAAACACCCACTGAGCAGATTGTCTTTTGGTTTCAGGATCATAACAGTAAATCCAGCTTTCGTCACCTGTTAGTATGTCGAACACAGCATTTGAGTCACCTCCGTTAAATCTTTCAATCATTTTACGGCACCAATGCACACGATGGAGTTTTTGAGCCTCAGTCAAATTATGAGGTATCCACCGGGCGCAAAGCTTCCTGACTGCTAAATGTTCGTGGAGGATTTTGTGCACTTGACTCATACCGATGCCTAAGCTTGTCCGAATCTGCTGATAGGTCACTCTTTTGTCAGTCTCTATCATACGCCGCACAACACAGATGTTATCTTCAGTCGTCGCCGTAGAAGGCCGTCCTTCACGTAAATCATCAGTGAGATTAGTGCGACCACGTTTAAACTCATTAAACCAGTTGTAAACTGTCGCACGAGATGGGGCTTCATCGTGAAAGGCCAATCGTAGTCTATCATAACTTTCTTGTTGACTTAAATGACATCGAAAGTCATAAAAAATCATTGCACGAAAATTTTCTCGTGTTAAATTCATGTTGACGTGACACAGACAATTTTCAATTTGCCACCAAATCGTAAAACAAATGACAAATTAATGAAATATATACTCAGTAATATTGGCAAAGAGTTCTATTTTCAAATTTTAGAATTATTTTTTTATTATATTGTTTATAAGTGGCCAGTTCTAAGAACTTTCAGTTTGACCCTCGTATACTATTGCAAACGATTGATGGCTTAATCCTGGTAAAGGACAAATCTACCTACTCCCTTATGAATAACAGGCGTGTTGACATTAGTTACATAGATGGGTATACTGAGTATCTTGAACAATATTATGGTTACACAAATAACGTGTTCTCATGACTTTGATCGATTAAACTTGATTAAAACATTGGCTTCGGTTAAAGTTATATTTTGATAATAATCTGCGCGCAAATAAAGCCTTCAGTATAACGAAGTTGAGACTAAACTTCGACATAAATCCTCGTCTGGCGAGTGGGTTTGTATTTACAGTATGAGGTATATATCAGCTCATAGCTACGTAGCTACCACGATGCTAGATGATGAAACTCATAGACTGATGTATTTAATGAAATTCAATTAGAAAGAATAAACCAAAACTGGATTAGGATAGAAAGTATTTAAACAAAATTGTATAGTAATTTTGGTTACTACACGAATGACATTATAATAAAACTGTTTTTACGTAGGTATTTAAAAATCATATTATTAAAGCCGCGTTAAACTGTAAAAGTTTTATTTTAATTAAATTTAGTTTTCATTAAACAATTCTGGAAATAAGGTCGTAAAGCGTTGCTGACATTATTTGCACAAAAAAACTGGGTTTTAATTTATTATATACTACTACCGCGCGGTTTCACCGGCATGAGGGTCATAGCTGCAGATATTATATGACCGTAACCTTATCGGCTTTCGTCTCGCCGTCAAACAGGCGTCAACCTTACGTAAGCACGCAACCAAAGCGGATCAGCTGTTCCGATACGTCGACTCGGCTACGGCTAGGAGACGCTGCGCTTACGTCTCGCTGGGCCCGAGGCGAGGCGATTAGTATGCTTTGCAGGGAGGTTCATACAAAGGAAATTCCATGGTTTGAGTTGATACGGAGACGATCACTTTCCGATTTGACCCTTACATTAGAATGATTCGAATAACACGTGGCGCCATTTTTCTGTACTCCTGACAATGAATGTAAATTTTCATGTTGATCGGTTCAGTGGTTTAGGCATATAACGGTAACAAACAAACAAATTTTCTTCGCATTTATTATTTTACTAGCTGCGCCCCGCGGTGTTATTCGCTACAATTTTCGGGATAAAAACCAACCTAAATATTCGGATATTCGGGATAAATAATTTTTTTTATCAAAATCGGTGCAGCCGTTTGAGCGTGAAGAGGTAGCAAACATAAAAACAAACTTTCGCCTTTATAATATTCGTGTGATATAGTTAGGTTATTGCTAGGTACATATATTACGAAATACACTTATATTGTAACAAGATAGTTACAAGTCTGCCTTGTCCTCTGTACGTAGTTCGCATAATTCATAAGAGGACCTGATTAGCGCAATGGCTAAGCGATTGGACTGCTGCACTAAGGCTTGGGTTCGATTGCCGCACGGGGCAAAACTTTGTGCGAACCACAGATGTTTGTCCCGAGTCTGGGTGATTGTGTATGTGACATTTCATGTTTGTGAAACGCACCTACGACACAGGAGAAATTCCTAGTGTGGGGCGACGTTTAAAAAAAAATTGTTTATGTATTCAGAGATGAGTAAAGATTGTATAAACTGGTTTATGCGAAGTATGTTGTTCATTATATGAACGTATACACTACAGAGGATGTTTTTGTAGTGACCAGTGTATAATGGAGCCTACGTTAATGTAGGTTTTATGCAAAAATACTTTGGTAATAGCTAAGCCTCTGAATTTTCTATTTAAAGTGATTGATTTGGATTGTATGGATTGTAAACTACAGGTACTAGTGAAGGCAAGAAAAAACTTAACCTCCCTTATTCATAAAAATACTCTACAATTTTAAACCAAGGATTAAATTATTCATATTATTTTTTTTTATCTAGCCTGTTCGGTGTCCCACTGCTGGGCAAAGGCCTCCCCATTATTTCTCTACAAAACCCTGTCCAATGCCATTTCAGGCCACGTCTTTCCCGCAAAAATGTCCAATTTATCTCGCCATCGCCTTCTCTGTCGGTCTGGTCGTCGGACGCCGACGACACCGATGTCAAAAGACTTAACACGGGGATTAGTTAGTCCTGTAATGATCTTCGTTTTTGAATAAGAGGGTATATGTTTATAATCATATTGACATGTGTATGTTGCTAAAATCGATATAGGAAGAAGGTTTCTTATAAAAGTTATGTGGAACAAACTCTACCGTATTATTTAAAACAAAAAAGTAAACTATAAATACAGTTAATTATCGCCAGAGTAATTACGTTGCAATTACAATTAAAAACCTTTTTTGTTAATCGGTTAATTATAGTATTAGTGTCAAGTACGAAGACAAAGACAAACATACACATACACACACATACATATACTTGCGTGTATATACTATTGCACTAATATGTAAGCTATTTATGGAGACTCGTAAACGTCGGCGGAAAACTACGAAGACCATTAAATAATTATGAGGAGATGCAACGTCTGTCATACATAACATAACATAACATCACGCCTGTATTCTCCGAAGGGGTAGGCAGAGCCGGCAGAGGTGCACATAATAGTACACCCACATTTCGCCAGGTATGTTTTTCGGTCCCAATGTAATAGGGGCGAACCTATTGCCATCATACGGGCACAATTCCAGACTCCGTGCTGCTACTGAGAATTACCTAACGGAAAAGCCCAGTAACACTTTGCCCGACCCCGGATTAGAACCCAGGACCTCGTGCTCAGCAGTCCCGCTTAGAAAACACTATACCAACGAGGCAGTCATCTGCCACCGTCAATTAAATAAAACCGTTAAGCTAGTAGTATTTTCCGATGGGTATAAAACATGTGTACAAGTATGGATTGTGCCCATTTAATAAAACAAGTAATTATAACTGAACTTCTTGCTAGAAAAGCCATGTGCCGGGTAACGTAAAAATGGCTTCTTCTACTTATCGCATGGTTGATAATCAACCTGGTGTCAAAGTTTAAACTATCTACTATATATTAGTATAGGTTATACTCACGTCGATATTCGGGAATGCCCGACTAGTTTCGGACTTTAACGGAGCCCTTATTCATGAGCAAGTGACGCGGCGGGGTCGCGAGCCGAACTCAGCTCGGCTCGCGACTCAGAAATCGTGGTAATCAGTGTACATTTTTTCCAATATGGAAAGAGAAGGAACCGATAAAAGCTGGTATTGTTAGAGCTTATTTTTTCTATAAAACGTTGCCCCACGCTAGGAATTTCTTCTGTATCGTAAGTGCGTTTCACAAACATGAAATATCACATACATATACACACACACACTCGAGACAAACATTTACATATATCACAAATATTTGCTCCGTGCGAGAAGCAAACCCGCAACCCTTAACGTTGCAGTCCAATCGCTTGACCACTGCACTAATCAGGTCGTCAATGTATGTATGTAATATTATGGCATGTCCTATCAAACAAGTCGTAGTTTGTTCCGTTTATAACGAAGCCTAAAGGTATAACAAGGGTTCAAGATAGGCGATTCAACTTATAGGCACACAGAGTGATAAACGATGTTATAAGCCGTTATGAATAGGGGTCAAAATGACCCTATTTCACGAGTAAGCAGACAAGATAGGGCAGAAATTTCTAGCCTTTTTTATATAGTTAGCTTTTCGTGTTTAAGACGTTGTTTTAGACTAGAATTTATCTTATACTAGCTGCGCCCCGCGGTGTTACCCGCTACATTTTTTCGGGATAAAAAGTAGCCTATATGTTAATCCAGGGTATAACCTATCTACATACCAAATTTCAACCAAATCGGTCCAGCCGTTTATGCGTGAAAGAGTAACAAACATCCACACATCCATACATCCATACTCACAAACTTTCACATTTATAATATTAGTAGGATAGTAGGATAGTAGGATTAGTAGGATTATAATATTAGTAGGATAGTAGGAAGTAGGACTATGCAGCAAAAAATAACGTCTACTTCTTCCGTATCAGCGTTAGCTATGTCTAAGTAAACAGGCCATGTTCATGCCGTATTGTGGAGATTGGCCAGTCAACAAGGATGGTAGCGACGGTGACCGCCCAGGGTACGCCAGAGGTACTTGGGTTCTACCACACTTGGAAGTACTGTCGTTCTTTTCACAGGAGTGGACTTAAATGCGGATCAATTTTACTTTTGTTTTATAAAGAAGTTCTTCTAAGTGGGTGCCTTCACAGCGGTGATACTACTACCAAATACCTACAAATGCCTTTTAAAAAAAAGGTACCCCACACGAGGAATTTCTCATGTATCGTGGGCGCGTTTCACAAACATGAAATAACACATACATAAACACCCAGACTCGAGACAAACATCTGCGTATCGCACAAATATTTGTGCCATGCGAGAATCAAACCCGCAACCCTTAACGCAGTAGTCCAATCGCTTAGCCACTGCGCCAACGAGGTCGTCTTGAGAAGTCATAATAATTTGTTCCGTGCGGAATCGAACCCGTGACCTAGAGCAATCATAAGACAATCGGCAAACTAGACCTACAGACTGGTCAATCTAAACAATCTATTCATAGTTACGCCAATAACATAACGGTATATTTATTGCCGACTAGTTATTGCCAATAATTAATGGTCTCTCATACGGGGCATACGTCATTCAATTCAATCTTGTTTGAGAATAAGTTTGTATAGAAATTGATGTGCGTAGTTTGAATTTTAAACATACGTACTAAAATTAAAGTACAGAATACTTGAGGCCCTTCTTCTTATCGTATGGTTGATGAACAACCTGGTGTCAGAGTTTAAACCGCCTGTAGGCCTCTGGCATGGCTTTACACACCGTCGAAAATCTCTCAGGTGTGCAAAACAAGACCCGTAGGCGCTTATCATTTTATACATACATACATAAAGTCACGCCTGTTTCCCTGAGGGGTAGGTAGAGACCACGGATTTCCATTTGCTACGATCCTGGCATACTTCTTTTGCTTCATTCACACGCATCACATTCCTCATACACGCTCTTCGGTTGAGGGTACTCCTCATTTTATAAATTGTCTTTATTTATTTAGATTCAACCTTAGCATGGTCAACATGCTAAAATTGACACATAAGTTCATAATTATAGATATTCATCTTAATTCAATACCAGTAGCTGCAAAAGGTGTTAAAATGAATATAGGTATATTTCTAGAAACAACCTACCGGTACCCATTCAAATGCTCGTAAAAGAGCTGGCTTGACTAGCACCAAGCTCTCGCTGAAAACCGGTACCGATTTTGTTTTTGTGTGGAACTAGAAAGCCTGTCTGTCTTCAAATATGGTAGCAGTCTTGATATGGAGAGACAATTTATCGGACTTTTCTGGCGTTGAAGATTGTAGGGGACTGGTATTGCTCATCATTGAGAGGAACCTGTCGGTAGGTAGCTATAGGTATGGAGTTGTGCTACCTGCTTTACGGTAGCTAAAGAATTTGTATTTTCAACCTAGTATTATTCTCTATCTAGGACTCTCTATATGTTATATCTCTAGGATTATATCGATGGCTTAATGGACGCTAAACCTGACTGGTGAGTATGAGGTACTGAGTTCGAATTCCGCGTCGGGTAAACGTGTTATTTGGTTTTATCACTAAGCAATTCCCAGCAGTTCCTGGTATAGATTTTTGCCCGGTTGATGGCAATAGACTCGCTTATTACATCGAATCTATAACAAAGCTGGCGAAATGCGAGTGTACTATTGTAGGGGTAGTCCTTCAGATAACACAGGTATGATATTATGTTATGGTATTCGTATGGATCACCATAGAGAGGTATCTATGGGCAGGTATATGTACCTACAAAATGTACGCATCCTCGTTGACCACAGCTATATTTACAATTGTAATTTCGTATAATAAATGCCAAGTAACTTAATCGTAAGTATGTACGGAAGGACGATATTTGTATACACACAAAGTTAGAGGAGAAATCCAGGCAGGTATTAATGTGACTTGACTGAGTTGGCAAAATGTTAGACGGATTGCGGTTGACGTAATGTTGCGACTATGTCAGATTACCTCTATTTACTATTGTAGGGCCCTATAAAATATAATAGAATATTTATATATCACTACTGCCTCGTTGGTCTAGTGTTTGCTAAGCGCGACTGCTGTGCACGAGGTCCTGGGTTCGAATCCCGGGCCGGGCAAAGTGTCACTGGGTTTTTCCATTAGGTAATTCTCAGTGGCAGCACGGAGTCTGGATTTGTGCCCGGTTGATGGCAATACGCTCGCCCCCTATCACATTGGGACCTAAAAACATAACTGGCAAAATGTGGGTGTACTGTATGTGCACCTCTGCCTACCCCTTCGGGGAATACAGGCGTAATGTTATGTTATGTTATATATCACTAGTAAGTCAGCTGCGTGGAAGTAGCCACAGCATCCTGAACACCATAATAGCTAAGTACGACTGTCCAGTTATGCTTAAGCTACTGCAGCGGACGAAGTCCCTGCTTACAATATTATATTAATTGGAAAATTTTTGGATCTTTCTTGTCTCAATAAATAAATTTTATTATTTATTTATATATCTATATATCACATATAACGCCCGATCGTAAGGACGGATTATCGACGGATGTGAATATTATTAATATCGCTTTAAAATTGTATATTTTTCAAGCGATTTTATTAAGTCAATAGAATCGAGATCGATGCGATCCGACGTCCTGTATATTCATTTTATGGTAACACAGCGCCATCACTTAAACAGTTATTAATTGACAGTTTATAAGGCCTCAAATTCCTGAGCATTCTGGCAAAATTTACGGCTTTTGTATTGTAACAGCGTTGAGGGAGTTAACAGCCATATTTACATAAAATATCATGTTTCTTTTCTAAACATAACATCATGCCTGTGTTCCCCGAAGGGGTAGGCCGAGGTGCACATATAGTACACCGACATTTCGCCAGTTATGTTTTTAGGTCCCAATGTAATAGGGGGCGAGCCTATTGCCATCAACTGGGCAAAAATCCAGACGTCGTGCTGCCACTGAGAATTACCTAATGGAAAAACCCAGTAACACTTTGCCCGACCCGGGATTCGAACCCAGGACTTCGTGCTGAGCAGTCGCGCTTAGACCACCACTAGACCAACGAGGCACTCGTACGTTCTTTTCTACGTACAATATAATATTTTTATTGCCATTTTATAACAACACTGGTACTAATATTTCACTGTATCCAACCACAATTGCGGTTCTGTTAATATTGTGCATCTATTTCATGTTGATTTAGTATCAGTAGAGCGAATAATTGAATTCTTATTGGTACGTTGATTGACATTATTTTTTATGCAGCGTACAGAAATGCGGCTAATGGAGGTTAATATGGTCGGTGCGCGGTTTGACCGTAATACTTGCGAAACAGGTTTTTGTACATTCCCTTAGGCGTAAAGAGGAATAAGTACTATATTCTGTACCTACTCTAGAAGAGGCTTTTGCTTAACAATTGTAGTGTCCAAATATAACACAAAAAAACTATGTTTGACGCTTCACGTGACCAAAAGGCTGGCTTGTTTTTCGGCCAAAGAATTAGCATTGCCATTCAACGTGGCAATGCCGTCAGCCTTTTGCACCCTACCAATCGACGGCAAATTATTTTTTTTCTTTTGTATAATTATATTTATTTTTCAAAGTGTGTAAATAACCTTGTAAATGAAAAATAAAATAATTAATGATGAAAAAAAAAACTTACATTTCATTTTATGATTATTAACCGCTTTATTGTTTTGCATGTCTATTTGGAGTTTTCTAGACTATCTTCGGACTCCAACGGAACCCTTTTTCAGCTGATGACGCGAGGAGACGCAAGCTGAACTATCCTCCATTTGTAGTAACAAATATTTTTTAAAGATAGCTCTCGTTATAATAGTTACTCGATGGCCAAAACTTCACAAAGTATTGTTTAGTTACATGAATTGAAAACACAACGGACAATAAAAGTCAACAGTATTATTTATTTTTACAATGCTTCGATGGACAATGATTGGCTTAATAGAAAGATAAATATCGTGTGTACTCAACAATACACTAATATTCAATATATTAAACCGTGCAGCAGAAAACAATGTATTAAATAATCTAGCAAATATATCTGACATAGTATGGACAAGGAAAATACTTTATTTTACGTACACATATTATACCGCGTTATTGTGCGTCTAATAATGTTTGTAGGACTCCAATAATGCATAATTATACCAATATTTTTTATCACTGCAATCCTTTAAAACAAATTCAATCAACACTATTTTACCTTTCATTTTCCGTATTCATTTTTGTAAACACAACACAATTTCAATTCAATCACTAAAGTAAAAGAGTTCGGTTTTGTTTGGCACTCGATCACATTTTCAACTCGCGTTCATAGACGTTCGACGGGCTGTATAGTTCTTATCTTAAGAGTAAATATGATGGTAATAACAGCGGGATGGCTATGAGTGGGGAGATGTGACGAGTTGGGGCAGCTAGTACTGAAACAGCCCAACAGGTGTTCTAACATATTTGATTAAATGCCGGCCGGTCGGTACCTACTACACTAAGCGCGAGTTTCATACTAACACGACACTTGGAATACAGATTAAAACGTTAGCGGCATGTAAATAATTAATATTTGTGGTATTAAAACTATGTTTACGGATTTTATCGCGGTTTTCATTCGTTTGGTCCTGTTGCTGACGTTTCGAGTCCTTTACAGCATTCATGGTCACGGGCAGACTGAGGTGTTAAACGTCTAATTTGAACAGTTACTATCCTGCTTTACATTGTAATTTATTTACAATCCGATTCACGCAAAATGAGCTCACTGTCATTCGGTCTTGCAGTTTTACGTAGTTTTATTTCAATGTCTATTGATTATTTGCGTGGTAGAAGTCACTTGGTGGTATTGACGAAATATAAAGAAAATCGCAGTGTGCCGTGTCTGCAAATATATGTAATCTGTGGTGTTGGTTATTTTATTAGTATGGATGTTTGTTGAATATGATGTATGAATTTACGATACTGAATAAGTATATAAATTATATAGTTTACTTATACTCGCTAGTGTCAGCAGTAATTGATTTTCGGGGAATTAGTAGAATATTTTCCTGTAGGTATTACAGTAACTGAAATATAATTGGGCATGATTCGCCTCGCGCTAGTTTCCGACTCTGACGTCCGATCCGATTATGCGATCGGGCGTGTGTTGTTGTTTAAACAATATAATGGCTCCAACGCCTTCCGATAGCCGGAACAGACTATCGGATCCGACAATCGGATAAAAAATTGGGTGAAAAAATCCAATGAAAAGATCGGACGTGTGTTCCCAGCCTTACTCGTGGTATGTTAATAAAAAGTTAATGTGTGTAGCAGTCACACCGTACTGGTCCTGGCTGGAGGCCTTTTACTAGGTCTCGCCAAACGACCGGTTAAGCAGTAAGAGCTCCTTCAGAGCTAACTGCGAGAGACAAGTTCAGAGAAAAAAACACCGTATTGGCATTGGCACGAATATAACCTGCCAACTGCGAGAGACAAGTTCGGAAAAAAAACACCGTATTGACATTAAATGCACGAACAAAACCTACATACAAGAAATTGATTCCTTTTTTATTGAGACTGACCACGATTAACTTGATGTAAATCGTTATAAAAACTAGCTTTATAGGTATAAATACGAGTATAGCCACATTCTGAGGATTTTACTCTTTGTATAGTCCAGTAAATTGTAACTAGAATCCAATTAATATTGATTTGTTCTGAACCAACGTGTGTCGGAAAGATTTCATGATACTCACAAAGGTTAGTTCTACTATAATATTGAAAACAAGCTTTTAAAACAATATGTTAATTATAGAAAGTATTTCTTTTGTATATATTGTAACCTCGTTTAAATAATTTAATGCTTATTCCTATAATAACTATCCCCTTAATTTTTCGTTTGCTATGATAGTTACATCATCTGAAACCACTCAATTTCAACAACCTCGTGAGAAAATTCTAGGATAAGAAGTCATAATTATAACATTTATTTCATGTAACATAAATATTTAATTTTTCAGGTAGTAATTGGTTATGCTGAGCCTGGGACAGCCTATGTTATTCTGATAGAATAAATGATGTCATTGCACGTAATAAAAAGAGATGATATATACCATCATAATTATTATTATTTCGTAATGATACAAGCGGTTTAAATGGGTGGTCTTTGTTCAACAGTGAACGTCTTCCGGCTGATGATGATGATGATCTACTTCTTCTTCTTATGATGATGATGTATGATTCAGACTGCATCGTTGGTCTGCGCGACTGCTGAGCATGAGGCCAGGGCTTTAATCTCGGGTCGGGCATTAGGCAATTCTTTGTAGCTGCACGGAGTCAGAATTAGTGTGCTGTTGATGGCAATAGACTGGCTCCTTATTAAATTGGAACCTATAACATAACTGGTGAAATCCACATTTCACACACCCACGTGTACTATACTCCTCTGCCTACTGATTTGACGAATTTAAGGGCGATGTCATCTTTTTTTTTATTTCTTTTATTTCAGTTTTTTTTTATCTTTTCTGTTTGATCTATTTGCCACCTTTATCTATTTAGAAATAAACTTTAGGTCGCCCGCAAACATTGACACTTGACATATCGCAGACCTTACGCTACACTAGCGCATCTAGCGTTGAATTTATACGCGATAGCCTCTATCACTACCCTATTTTACGTACTCAATAGTGATACGACCTCATTATATCTATGTAAAGTAGGTCATATGCAACGTATAGCACTAAATGTTTAATTTAATGTATTGTGTATCTGATCGTATTGTATTATGTACACCGCCATCTGCCCGTTACTTCTAACTAGATCTCCATTAATGGTTGTCTGGAAGAAATTGCTATTAGCAATAAGACCGCCACTTGCACTGTTGTTTTAGTTTTAAGGTTTTTCTGTATTACTGATTTTCTGGTGTGCAATAAAGTATATTCTATCTATCTATCTATCTAAAACGAAGGTTATTGACGTTTGTTGCCACTGTCAGGAGCTAGCTTTCAAATCGGGTCAGGTGCGGCTTAACTGTGTACTCTGTTGCAAATATTATAAAACTAGCTGCGCCCCGCGGTGTTACTCGCTACATTTTTTCGGGATAAAAAGTAGCCTGTCTTAATCCAGGGTGTCAGCTACCTCCATATAAAATTTCATCAATCGATCTGGCCGTTTTAGCGTGAAGAGGTAACAAACAAACAAACACACACAAACTTTCGTCTTTATAATTTAAGTGTGATACCTCTGGGGCAAACCTTGAGTGTGCAACACGAGAACATTGGTATTCTGTTTGTAGAATAATATTGTTGTAGTAAATATATAGATACAGTCAGCATCATAAATAGCTGAACATTACAATTTAAACATAACATTAATTGAGGAACAACTTCTGACATAGTAAAAATTCTTAATTATTCTCAGTTTATTATTAGAACGATACTATTTGAAATAATAACTTGAATTGATGTTTATTTCTTTTAATTATTTTAAATAAATATTCTTAAAATGTTTGCCTTCTTATATTTCTGACTGTACATACACACAATGACCTAGTTTGTGTTCTGACATCCATATGGTGGTAATTCTTACTATGGAATAGCAAATCCTTTGTCTACTGTACCATCAACGAGTTTTATGGTCTAAATTTTGCATACAATATTGAGAACTATATTCATGGTGTAGTTACCATGGCATAATCTTAGGCATAATGTTTTAAAAATATTTATATTATACTTGTAGCACACTAAAATATATGGAGCCAGATTTCATAGCATCACGCCTGTATGGGGGAAACAGGCGTGATGCTATGAAAAAAAAAATCTTTTTTACAGGACTTATATGCCCGCAAAAACTATGGTTGGTCTGTCTTGTAGTCCTGGCTATATTTATAATATACTACACATACTTGTATATTTTAATGTACTACAAGTATAATAGAAGGGGTAGGCAGAGGTGCACATAGTACACCCACATTTCCCTAGTTATGTTATAGGTCCCTATGTAATAGAAGGTGAGCCTATTGCCATCCACCGGGCACAAGCCAAGGTTCCGTGCTGTTACTGAGAATTACATAATGGAAAAACCCGACCCGAGATTCGAACTCAGGACCTCATATTCAGCAGTTGCGCTTAACGACCACTATACCAACGAGGCTGTTTTTAATCGTTAAAGGAACTCTTTAGTTAGATGTCATCTGCCAAACCATTATTTAATTAGGTACTGAAATGCTGAAACTGCTACTATTTTGTTAATTGAAAATCAATTAGCTGCTTCACAACCCTATTAAGTAATACTACACCGCTTGGTAAGACTGGTAAAGAATCTTCGGCTACCGTCTACTCGTTTGCGAGACAGACGTTTTGCGACTAAGCGTCAAGAAACATTGATTGAAACCGTTTGACGATTTGTCCATACAAAAAGACAGCAATCTCTCCACATCGTTCCAAACGTTTCTCTCTTTTTTATGGACTTACGAACAAACTGTCAAACGCCGTCTATCAATGTGTCCTGACCGTAAGCTGTCACAACTGTCAAAATCCTGCGACTGACAGCCAACAAGGCGGTTTTTCTTTATTTTGCGAAATGGTCAACTACAGGCATCCCCAGCGAAGCTTTATCAGCTTTACAAGACGTAATGCCTGTTTAATACAGCTTTTAGAATACATACTTATGAACGATTTACTGAATCTTAGTGTTCGAAAAATGTCCTTTACCGAATGTCCCATCAATAGTCCACTGCCTAAATTGGTGTTAGATAATCACCCTCAGGTATTGTTTTAGTATAGTATTTTATGTGATTTTATATGTACATAAGTTCTGCTTATATTCGGCATATTTTTAGGGCCAATATCTTGTTAATATTGAAACAAAATAAAGGGTTATTGAACTGATTCTTAAATACATTTAAGAAAATACCTTTGAAGTGGGAAACAAAAGAATTATGTTCTCATCCAACTTATAATTAGATTTCACAATTTATTTTGCCAGAACTCTTATTATTTTAAACGGGGTATTTCAAGAAAAAATGTCGTCACTAAGCGCGATTACTGAGCATAAATGATCCTGGGTTCGAATCCTGAGTCGGGCAATTTTTTTTGCTTGTATTACTTTGCTTTTCCATTAAATAATACTTGGTAGCAGCATGGAGTCTATATTTGTGCCCGGTTGATGATAATATGCTCGGCCCTTATTACATTGGGACCCACATTATAACTGACGAAATTTAGATGTACTAAACACTCTGCTTATTCCTACGGGGAATACCAGCGTGGTATTATGTTATGTTTATACCAATGTAAAGGCTATTATGTTTACCCTGTATTTACAATTGATGGGAGAATTCTCAGCACCACAACTCGCAATAATAAACTATAATTACTGTTTGGAAACATTATTGTTGTTCTGTATCAAGTCCATGAAATAGAATTAATTTAATTGTGTAGAGGCCCCAACAATAACATTAAACCTCGAATGGTAGTGTTAGAACAGTTTTAGCTGAAACTTATCGGGTACAGTCAGCTCCAGTCCGGGTGTTGATGTTTGTGAAACGCACCTATAATACAGTAGGCATTTCCAGTAAGTGACAACCTGATTAGCGCAGTGGCTAAGCGATTGGACTGCTGCGCTGAGGGTTGCGGGTTCGATTCCCGCACGGGGCAAAACTTTGTGCGAACCACAGATGTTTGTCCCGAGTCTGGGTGTTTGTGTATGTGAATATTTCATGTTTGTGAAACGCACCTACGATACAGGAGAAATTCCTAGTGTGGGGCGACGTTTTTAAAAAAAAAAAGTGTAGTATTACTTTGTTTTATTTATTTGTATTTCTAGTTTATGATAACATGTATTTATATTATCAGGGTTATATTCTTAAAAGGGTTTGAAACTTGGTCTAATGGTCGCTAAGTACGACTGCTGAGTATAAGGCCCTGGGTTCGATTCCCGGGCCGGGCAAAGTGTTACCGGGTTTTCCCATTAGGTAATTCTCAGTAGCAGCACGGAGTCTGGATTTGTGCCCGTTTGATGGCAATAGTCTCTCTCCCTATTACATTGGGACCAATAACATAACTGGTGAAATGTGGGTGTAGGAACTGTTCACCCCTGCCTTCATCTTAAATTTAGGAGCTTTGCTCTTGTACGTGGATCAAACGCCACTGTTCTCTATTTTCAGCCTTCAATTTGACCTATGACACCTCTGCCTTTTCCTTCGGGAAGATAAATACAAAACTATCTATGTCCGTCTGCTAAGTTTGAGCTAAGCTAAGTAAGTGATTTTGATAACGAAACCCGGGACAAAAACTGAATCAGAAAACATTCATTCGACAATAGATATAGGCAATTTTCTGCCGTATTACGTATCTTTTTGGAAAACACAGGGCATATTTTCCGCGTAGATGAACTTAAAGGTGGATAGCACTGGATTTAGTAATCGTTTGTTTGTCCCATACATGCGTAAATATTGGCTGATATAACTCGCTTTCTTTTATTTTACTAGCTTTTGCCCGCGGCTTCAGCCGCGGTAATCCTATGTTCTTCTTGGATCTTAAACTTTCTACATGACAAAGTTCATCTAAATCTGTTCAGCGGCTTTGTCGTGAAGGCGTAACAGACAGAAAGACAGAGTTACTTTCACATTTATAATATTAGTATGAATGGATTAGGAACACATTCCCCAAATTGAACCACATTAAAACACAAAGTCTCAAGTAGGTTGGCGCTTTTTCAACACTGCTGGAATATTCTCCCGATCTACATAAGCCAGTTTGGCTGCTATCTGAGGCACAGCGGGTAACGTCAATTTACTTGGAATTGTTCACCATCTAGAACCCATTTGTAGCCAGTATTCCACAAAAGCGGTCCTAGGATAGAGCCTTGCGGAATACCGCAAAACATTCAACGTTAGCTGTCCAGTTTTGATCCCACAACCTATGGAGTTTCTTGCCGGTTCTCCTCCATTGGAATGACATTTTGGAATCGTGCAACTAGCATCTTAACGTTTCATAAGCGCCTGTAATAGGTTTATGTAAAACTAGCTGTTGCCCGCGACTTCGTCCGCGTGAATTTTAGGTAAAAACACCAGTAGACTATAATCAGATTTTGTAAGTAAGTGGAAAACACTACAAATTACTTACCGAATGGAATATACATAGTATTTTAATGATAAAGGTATATTTCAAATTAAGATAGGGCTAGTTTACTTTTTATACCGATTTTGTATGATCGGTAAATATTGAGTGACTAACAGGAAAGTTATTGACACGATTTGTTGGCTTATAAGGAATTTCAATTTTAAATGTATCTTTATTTTACTGTATCTATGTACTACATTGACAGCATGCATTTCTCTGAACTACGGTTGTAGTTTTGTCTTCAGCAGACAACATTTACAGAGAGTGTGGACTGGTAACTCAGAAGCGACCGTCATACAGTAATCCGTGTAAAAATCAGCTGGTTTCTAGGCCTTAATTAAGTCTACCTCTGCGTGTGCTAATGGTGATAGTTTGTATGCCAAAATGCGCCAAGCGCTTGTATTGAAATTTATTGTAGCCGAAATTTAAACGAACTGCTCATGTCCGTCACCCATAGGTTGGGCCTGTGGGCGACAAACTTGGGCAGTTCGATGCTCAAACAGAAAAGGCGGTTTTAAGGGACATAAGGCACGTAGGCCGTACCTACGTGGTGAGCGCGACCAATCGCGAAGTGGCGAGTCAGAATTTGTTTAAAGAGATGGTGTAGCATACGCGGATCGCGAGTCCCTCAACCTAAGGTTGTTAGGCGGATACCCTGAGGTTTTAGTTAGTATAAGAGACCGGCATAACCCTCCGTCCGCTCATGGTGGAGGAAGTCCATGAGGATTTCCCCAGCAACAAAAATACTTTGATAATTGTGTGGAACTTAGAATTTGACTGCTGGTTTTTCCACTAATTATCGGTGGCAGTACCGACTTTAAATTAGTGCCCGGTTAATGAAAATTTATGTCTATGATGATTATCTACAAAAGGATAACTTTGAGGTGGATCACAGACCTTTAACTTGACGATGGTTGCCTACAGTCCACTTTCTGCTAGAGAGTTAAAACATATAAACCAATAAAATTAAAAATATTATGTTGTTTGAATAAGCAAATATCTTGCCGAACGCGGGAATCACACTATTAAATCATATCTTTACTAACTTATCCAAGAACGTGAAATAATGAGCAGAATTCTATATACCCCGTCTAAATATTACTATTTATTGATATTTATGTATATCCAGTGTATAAAGTGAAATATATAAAGAAAGTTTTTACAGAGCATTTAAGTCAGAAAATATTTCTCTAAAATCACCGACGAACAGGAATGTGCCGATCCATCACATGATTGTTGTTCCTGCTTAGTTCTGTCTAAAACTTTCACTATGTGGTATTGTACATTTTTACTATAATTATGACTACATTTCAGCAAATTTCTCTTAAAACTATTGCGTAACTCTCCAAGAACAGACGTTTTATTGCTTCGAATTGATGTGTATCTAGAGTATGGCGAGCGCTTATATTTTGTCATCTAAGGGAGAGAGAGGTAGTAATTTCAGTTAGGAAATGCCGATACCATCTAGTTTTTAAAAAATGACGTGTAAAAGTGTTTTTTTTTAAACCTATTTACAGAAATAAAATCATTTATCATTTATCAATTCCGGAAGACAATTTTGCCACCGTTATTTGTTTCCTAACCTCTGCAAGAATGCCAGTGGTAATAAATGTTTTCCCTGTTCCACCAGGAGCATCCAAGAAAAACATTTTACCCTGGCCGAGCCGAACCCTTTCAAGGACAATATTGTAAATCTGTGCTTGCTCTGAGGTAAATTTAGTGACGTAGTCATACACGATGGTGGTCATTACGTCTTGGTCATAATTTGTTTCGGCGACACACTTCCTGTTTCCACGTTCTTGATTATTTAATGGTTGCGGAGCCGGTAAACCGTATTCCAACAGTGGATTGCCCCCGATGGCAATGACTACGTCTTGATGAGAACTGAGACAGTGGTTCAAAATGCGTTCATCAGTTTCTCCGATGTCTCCTTCAATAGCATGTCTTAAAGCCCATGAAATATCCTCAGAGAGATGACGCCAATATTTTTCCCGCAACAAAACCGGCATTATTTGGATGCACAGTGTAAATCCTTCCCAATGCAGTGTCCATAAAGATTCCCGGAAACCCTTCGACAATACGACCACGTCGATGTCGATTAAATACACCTCTTTGCTTGTAGTATGTATAGTACGACGGCACCTCATCATACGTAAGTGACTTTGCAAAAAAATCAACTTCACAGAGACGTAAAAATGCCAAGAGTCGTCTGTTGGAATCGTAGATAATACCTAACGTCACCCTTAAGACGTAAATACTAAAAGGGAACTTGAAATTTGATGGATGCGAGCAGTGGCACGGTGGCTCAGTTGGCAGAGCGGCACCACGGTATGGCGACTGTCGCGGGTTCGAGTCCCGCTCGTGTCCATCATTTTTCAAGTTTCCCTTAATCAATTTAAAATTTAAGCCTAGCATGGCAACATGCATAAAAAATACCAAGTCATATAAATGGGTTGGTATTATCGGTTTAGTGGTTTGTAGCTGTAAAGGTACAACACTGAATTGGTAATCGTAGATTCCAACACATAATACCTAACGTCACCCTCAAGACGTAAATACTAAAAGGGAACTTGAAATTTGATGGATGCGAGCAGTGACACGGTGGCTCAGTTGGCAGAGCGGCACCACGGTATGGCGACTGTCGCGGGTTCGAGTCCCGCTCGTGTCCATCATTTTTCAAGTTTCCCTTAATCAATTTAAAAATGCCAAGAGTGTTGTTTGGCGGGGATTTTCCAATCGCTCTAATACATTGGCGGGGTCGAAAAAAAATGCGCTGGCCATTCTGAAAATGGACGTCCATGAATTCATGACCTCTGGATGCCGATCTTGTATAGAGAACGCCAGCATTCGCCATACTGCTTCTGAAGTACTAATGTAGCGACCAGACTGGTACTCGGTCACTTCATCCCGATCAGTGCTTTGCAAAGCGAACGTTGCCTGGTCACTACCCTTGTTTACGTATTTGCAAATGTATTTAATTGACTCGACGCTGGAACACGATTCAACATTGATGTGTGTTTCAAACGTCCTAGAAAGCACAGGTGAGTATGGAACAACCTATCTGTTGTCAACGTGAAGCGACTGCTTTTGGCTTCAGAATTGTTTGGACATCACTTATTTGAAATGGTGAATTTACAAACTTACTAATGGAGAAAAAAAATAAAAATTTAGAACTATAATTTACTGGAAATTGTTGGTAATTATATTATGTTAAAATATATATTATAATTGTCTTTTTATTGATATTTAAGTCAAAAAACATGCAAAAAGAAATTAAAGCTAACGCAAAAAGAAAAACCTTTGGCAAGAATCGATCTCACTATGCATAACTCGTAGGGCGATCGTTAAACCGCCACGCTACGATGACACATAGCAATATGTTTAAAATAGACGTTTCTATACATGTCATGATTCACTGCTCAGTTCCTTGTGGATATAGCGTGATGATTTCTACTTCAGAAGTTCATCTGTAAGTAATCTGCATAATGCAACTATTGGTTTCGTCTTTTTATCATTCTACGGCAAAAATTAGACAAAACAAAGACATAATGCAATATTGCTCAGCCCTCTTTGCAAATGCCGTGATGATATTAAGCATACCGACGCGCCGGCCCCTAAAGAATATATTTGCAAACTTTCAGCGGATTCTATTCAGTAGTTTTTACGTTAATCTAACACATACATACAGACAAACAGACAAACAGACAAACAGACAAAAATTCTAAAAATTATATTTTTGGCTTCAGAAGCGTTCAGACATCCCATTGCACTTATTTTTTTTCAAATATCTTCAATGTACAGTTTTGACTTCGTTACGATTTTATTATATGTATAGATAAGACATTTTGAATTTATGATTTGTAATCTGTTTTTTAAACCCAGAGTGACAATAACAATAATGTGTTATATTACTAGTATTATGTTTTAACAATAGTTTGTCGCTATTAGTATTATGTTACCTACCAAACAGTTTAATCAACCAATAGTTGAAAGAAACAATTATTTGATATCGTATTGCTTGTTTCAAGTAAATACCGTAGAATAATTTCACGGTCTAAATAGAAGAGATACATTGTTTAGAAGAATGGGATGGGGTGTGAGTGAGAGCGGCACAGTTGACCTTATAAAATTCGTATTTACAATCCTATTATGTGCGATAGAAGAAAGTGCTATAGTTGGATGCTGAAATAGGTTAATATAAAACGTAACATCACGCCTGTATTCCCCAAAGGGGTAGGCAGAGGTGCACATATAGTACACCCACATTTCGCCAGTTATGTTTTTAGGTCCCAATATAATAGGGGGCGAGCCTATTGCTATCAACCACTAGACCAACGAGGCAGTCACGAGGTTTATGTAATGTGTTGTAATTCTCGATTATGTACATTTTTCGCATATATGTATTACTATCTAACCTGATAAACTAATAATATATGTAACCAAAAAAAATGTGCATTAAAATATTTTAAAGGCTTCTAATATTTTTAAGAATTTCAACTAAAATCTACTTGAAATTTTCTGACGTGCATGTGACATCAACTTTTGTGAGTTATGTAGTGTTATAGTAGTAGGTAAGTACTACGAACAGCAAATCTTAATATATTTATAATGTGTTTATTAAACAAAGAGTAGTGGTCTCTGCCTACCCCTGAGGAAAACAGGCGTGACTTTATGTGTGTACTCAATAACCGCTCTTAGTAAGACCACAAACTCTTGATTATTAAGCCAACATCTCTATTCCACTCGAGTTGTTCTTAAAAAACTAGAATCTACGAATATATTTAGCAGTGTGTTCACTTCAATTCGTTCAAGTGTATCTAAATTGATCTAATTAGCAACGTAGCTTGTTCGGACTGTTCTGGGATTCGATGATAGTTTTAACTTTTCCATGAAATTAATTCAAGTATTACAAAATGTTATTTTATTAGTTGCCGAGTGGTATCCGGCCTAGAATTGACCACCCTCTTTCCTCCCGTGGGTGTCGTAAGAGGCGACTTAGGGGAAATCCAGAAGATGGCAGCAGCGCCTTCTGTAACTTCACCACCAATACTGCAGTCCCCAAGCCGCCTACCAAGCATCCTTTACTTAGGTGGAGGCCGTTATTCATCAGTAGACGTCATCCGGCTGATGATGATGATTTTATTAGTAAAGCAAAATAAGGTCTAATATCCTTCTGACGGTGCCTCATGTCGGTCAATTTTTACGGTGTTCTCAAAACACGCTAGTTACAACCGAGGAAAGTGACAAGATACCAGTGTACAAGGGTAAGCGGAAACATAGAAGCAATCTCTAAAGAATCCGTAACAAGAAATAGAAGAAAATTGCACGGATCATTAAGTGATTCAATAAATCACAAAAATACAGCAATAACTCCCATCTGACATTTGCGGGTTGCCGTGAGTGATGGCTGTGATGTGGAGCTCAGGAACAGTTATTTTTTCATTAATACTAATACAGCTACAAGAAAGATGATTGTACCAATAATCCGATGTATCGTGACGAAGATTTGGTGTAACAAAATGTTTTGCCTTCTACAAGATGTTTCTTTTTTTTTTGTTATCTGGGAATGGTTGAAGAGTATCATCATCATAATTATCAGCCGGAAGACGTCCACTGTTGAACAAAGGCCTCCCCCTTAGAACGCCACAATGAATGACAACTTGCCAATTGCATCCACCGGTTGCAAAGTAGGCCAGCAACTAAAAGTAATGGTGGTGATTACTTACCTACTGCTGTAGTCCGGGTGGTCTATTACCCGGGATATTCTTGGCCCACCACCCGCTAGTTTTCTGCAACTGTGATGTGCGCATGCTCTTTGGCACATGTGAACCCCCAGCCACTCAGGCACTTACAAATGCCTCATCTAAAATTATTATTTTCAGGTATTTTTTTAGATCTTGATATTTTTGTACGGTCAGTGTCATAAACAGCTTATCATGTTAAGAAACCTGTTAAAGACTTTATAATATACCTACAGGGTTAGTTTTCAGTGACCAGCCATATTTTAAAAGTTAACATTTTTGAATTAATCCAAGTGTGTGTAAAGCATTATAACAATAAAAAAATTAATGAAAACATACAATTGAAAATATTCAAAAATGCTCCTTCAATGCTTACACGTAAGAAGGACAATGACCCATATCGTAGAAAGAAATAGGAGTTTTTTGGTACGTAAAAAAACATATTTAGCTACTTATGATTTTGATTGTACTCGTGATACAGAAGGAAGTTAATAAAAAAAAACCCCATAAATTCATTATCATTTTATTATCAAAATGAAATAAGAACAGTTAACATCAAATTTATCAGATATCCAATACTCCAGCTATACATAAACAATTGTTATTGAAACAGTCGTTATTATAATGAGTTTAATACCTACATAACATAATATTTTAACATGACTTTTAATGTCATTTAAGCATGATGCTCATCATCATCATCATTCATCAGCCTATCTCAGTCCACTGCTGGACATAGGCCTCTCCATGGCCATGCTAAGCTTAAATTCGAATTGATAAAGGAAATTCCAAAAATAATGGACACAAGCTGTATTCGAACCCGCGACCTTCGCTCTAACTATTCAACAGATAGTTTAGTTGTCAAGAGCTGATGATTAAGGTTCGAATCCCGATCGTGTCCATAATTTTTCAAATTTCCTTTATCAATCTGAATAGTAATTTAATTTAAGTTTAATAACATTAATATTTATAGAACAACATCTCGTTTGGAAAATGTACTTGATCTGTGAAAATTGCTATGTGCGACTGAGAAATTCATTTCTAGGATGAATTCATTAAATCCAATTCATCCAAGTATAAATAATCTACAATCACAATGCTTAGTGAAATATTGTGATTTTTAATTATTTATACCGTTATAGAACCGACAACCGTTACAAAATTATAATATTAACCTGAGGTCTGATCTAATTTCCGATAGGGATTTAATTATTTGTCAAAAATTCATTCTCTCATATTCATTGACGATAATGTATTTATAGAGCATGATGCTAGATTAATAGTAAAATAGGGATTGTTAATGCACTTTTCAACATTTTTGGAAACCAAAATTGTCAATTTCATTTACCTATTTGTTAATGTTGTACAGTCAGCAACATCATAAGCTAAACATGTTAAGAAAACGTATGTCAAATAATTGAAAGAAATAAACATCAATTCAAGTTATTGTTTAAATTATAGAAGCGTCCAAATGATCTGCAAATATTTAAGACTTTTTACTATAAATAATAAAATGTTGTTGTTTAATGAATAGTTAGTATGTTTTAAAATTGAAATGTTCTTAAAACTTATGTAGCTGACTGTACCTACGTCAATGTAGCCCACAAAGAGATTGCATATCACATTACTATTATAAAGGCAAAAGTTTTTGAGTGTTTGTATGTTTGTTACCTCTTAACGCTCAAACGGCTGTACCGATTTCAATAAAATTTGGTATAGAGATAACTGACATCCCGGATTAACACAGGCTACTTTTTATCCCGAAAAAAATGTAGCGGGTAATACCGCGGGGTGCAGCTAGTATTACATAATAATCGTCCACTACTTCCCAAGCGTAGCCTATCTATGCCTATTAGTTGGATCTACAAAGTTCAGTCTTAAAATAAGATAGTCATTTTAAAAACATGTAATTTGAATATAAGTCGTTCTAAAACAAGTCGGTTAGCATTTAAATACATTTTCAAAGTCATTTTATTTACAGTTATAAAAATTAGATATTCTTTTCATACAATTTAGGGTATCACAAACTTCGATAAGTTATTCTATATTTACAATAGCAGGTTTGCTTAGAATATTTTAAATGTATTATACATACAAACATATCACACCCTTTTGGACTCTTCTAAATATTAATATCTACATCCTCACTTGGGCTCCTCTGAATATCAAACCACACTAATTAATATTATACACGATTATTTTTAACATCAACTAAGTATGGTCAAGGCAGAGCTACAGATCATACTGCCAATATGTAAGATAATTTTTCGTTGACTGCAGATCTTGAAAATGATCAGTCCGATTCTACATACATACATACAGTCAAAATAACACACTCACACACACACACTCACACTTACACACTCACGCACACACACGCTCACGTACGCGCACACACTCACAAGCCACACGTAACACATGAATATACCTAGGAGGCCTTGTCTTATATTATGTAAAATGTATAAAATGTTTTTGTATTCTGTAAGATTACAACTGTCGCTCCACACTATAATGAACTCACTATTCTTATCTTAAGTTTCAGAACAATATGTTAAACCTCATTACCGTGGGGTGAGGGCCTGGTGATCCGTAACACAGGTATACACCTATAATGGACACCAGCTCCTCACATACACTGGGCAAGACTTACTAACTGTAACTTATTTACCATGTAACTTGTATTGTGAGGAGAAATAAATAAATATTATTATTATTATTATACATAAAGTCACGCCTGTTTCCCAGGGGTAGGCAGAGACCACGGATTCTGGTTCTTAATTAATATGCAATAGAATATGGGTAAGTCGCCGTACACTCGATAGTTGAGTATACTATGAACGTGAAATCTCATCATCAGCCAGAAGACGTCCACTGTTGAACAAAGACCTCCCCCTTAGAACGCCACAGTGAACGACAGTTTGCCAACGTGAAATAAATCCAGAATAATCAACAGCATCCTGCATACCATTGCAGACAGGTGGGACAGTCCCATAATGGGGCATTGGATACGCCTACATACCACTGTGGCGTAAAGTCATTAATTGTTTTCCTTTTAGATGTAAGTACTAACACTAGTTTCTAAGTTGTGTGTGTTGTACTAACCAAATGGACTTTCTGTCTGAAATAAAAACATTTATTTATTATTATTATTATTATAATTCTTACAATTATTTTAATAAGCTCACTTAGCTTATTAAAATAATTCTGAAACGATGTTATTTGACTTTTATGAGCGAGCACACTATACCAATAAATTATATCAACACCTATATTTTTTTGTATTACGAAGAAATGGAACATTTCGATGTTTTACGCACCATTGAATGATCGATTTATAGTCTCATCACTTTCTTCTATACATTTTAATGATTCTCCAATTCATACGTTTGGACCATCAATATTATTTATACAAAAAATTACTGAATGGATTTTTAATGAAATTTCATATGGAGATAGCTGAACCCTGGATTAATACATAGGCTGCTTTTTATCCCGAAAAACTGTAGCGGGTAACATCGCGGGGCAGCTAGTAGTCAATAATGGTAAAATAGTGGAGAAAATACTACGACAAGTTAAACGAAATAATGGACCACACTTTATAAAAGTCATGAATAATTTAAAAGCCAAGATTCTTTCGAAATCAAATGAAAGAAATGAAACGATAAATGAAAGAAAACGGGAAGTTGTGGCATAAAGAAAGAACTAAGAGATGTGAAAACGATTGGAAATTAATAAAGGAAAGGATTTTAAAGAAATTGTCAGCATCCATAAAACTGTAGCAGACTATGGAGTATTTAATTTATTTTTGCTTTCAATACATTTCAATTTTCTTATAATATTTTTGATACTTTGAATTTTTCCTTATTGTTTATTTAACCTACGCTTAAATATTAATAAAATCAGCTACTACGACGCCATCTATAGCGGACACAATGAAACAAAAATTACAAATTTTGTGCTTACTGAATAATATGCAAATACTTGGTAAGTGATACACTTACTGATAATCTAGATGGAAAAGTTAAACCTACTCTTGGTAAAATAATCCGAATTGTACCATTCGGTATCTCGGTATTCGGTATATCGGATCTTTTGGTAGTAAACAACTTTTAATTCGATAATTATGAAGATTTCTGCAGGTACACATTAAAACTTAGAAATAGACGATGAATTAGATGAAAAGGAATATCTTGATTTAATCTTACCAATATACATAATTATGTTCATTAAAACATGTATTGTTAATTGAGCTGACAATTTGAATTAACATTAATATAGATTCTAGGAATGGGGATTCAAAACCCACTATTTTAGTATTTGTTTTAATATTTATGGAGACGATTGTATCAAAATACATAATATGAGTACATAGTATTTACAATTCAGTTAGGTACAAAGCTCTATTTGACTTTATACAAAATCTAGTTAAAGCACAATTCAAATTCAACTTGTTCAACTTGAATAGCAGTCACAACACACGATAGATTAAGCACGCATGGCTACCGATCCATCGGCAGTAATGTTCATATCGATGATAACGAGTCATTAGATTAGTCTTTCAAGATGAAGAATAGATACTTCAAAATGTATACGACTTTAAGCGTCTTCATAGATAATTTTAATAAGCTTATAGTCATTGCTAGAATGCAAGTCCTAGATAAAAAGTCAAGATGATTCTGCACTGCAGTTCAAAAGGTCATCACTACACGAGCACTCACAATTTAAATTCAACCCTGTGCGATAGCTTTACAGTACACACTCGCATGTCACGGCCACTCGCAAGTCTTTCACTCATAAAGAGGCTGAGTTGGTCCACTGGACTTTGACAGCCCCGTTCTCGCCCACGTGATGCGGTACAGGAACTGGCTTCCTTCTTCGCCTGTTTCGATGACCTGTGTAAAAAAAACATATTTTACGCCAAAATAAAAAAAAAACTCAGCCTCCTTACCATAAACTCTCAGAACAGGTCAGTTTACGATGTGCGAGCGAGACGCCGCTACGTGCAGTGTAATGCGGCGTTATGCATCTACAACGTAAACTGTCTTGCTTTAAGAGTTCTTGGTAAGGAGGCAGATCATGAGGCGGATCAAGAATTAATCAGTCATCATCATCAGCTGGAAGACGTTAACTGTTGAACAAAGGCCTCCCCTTAAGTAAGGGCGGGGTTCCATGATCCCCACGCTTGGCAAGCGGCTTGGGGATCGCAGTATTATCGAAGTTACAGAAGACGCTGCTGCCCATCTTCTGGATTTTCCCTTACGACACACACGACAGGAATGGGGGTGGTCAATTATAGGCCCAATACCATACGGCACTCTTTACGGGCCACGGCACTCGGCACGAATTAATTAGTAAAGGAAAGCTAACAAATCTATACATATAATAAAATCGTAACGAAGTCAAAACTGTACATTGAAGATATTTGAAAAAAAATAAGTGCAATGGGATGTCTGAACGCTTCTGAAGCCAAAAATATAATTTTTAGAATTTTTGTCTGTTTGTCTGTTTGTCTGTTTGTCTGTATGTATGTGTTAGATTAACGTAAAAACTACTGAATAGAATCCGCTGAAAGTTTGCAAATATATTCTTTAGGGGCCGGCGCGTCGGTATGCTTAATATCATCACGGCATTTGCAAAGAGGGCTGAGCAATATTGCATTATGTCTTTGTTTTGTCTAATGTTTGCCGTAGAATGATAAAAAGACGAAACCAATAGTTGCATTATGCAGATTACTTACAGATGAACTTCTGAAGTAGAAATCATCACGCTATATCCACAAGGAACTGAGCAGTGAATCATGACATGTATAGAAACGTCTATTTTAAACATATTGCTATGTGTCATCGTAGCGTGGCGGTTTAACGATCGCCCTACGAGTTATGCATAGTGAGATCGATTCTTGCCGAAGGTTTTTCTTTTTGCGTTAGCTTTAATTTCTTTTTGCATGTTTTTGACTTAAATATCAATAAAAAGACAATTATAATATATATTTTAACATAATATTATTACCAACAATTTCCAGTAAATTATAGTTCTAAATTTTTATATTTTTTCTACATTAGTAAGTTTGTAAATTCACCATTTCAAATAAGTGATGTCCAAACAATTCTGAAGCCAAAAGCAGTCGCTTCACGTTGACAACAGATAGGTTGTTCCATACTCACCTGTGCTTTCTAGGACGTTTGAAACACACATCAATGTTGAATCGTGTTCCAGCGTCGAGTCAATTAAATACATTTGCAAATACGTAAACAAGGGTAGTGACCAGGCAACGTTCGCTTTGCAAAGCACTGATCGGGATGAAGTGACCAAGTACCAGTCTGGTCGCTACATTAGTACTTCAGAGGCAGTATGGCGAATGCTGGCGTTCTCTATACAAGATCGGCATCCAGAGGTCATGAATTCATGGACGTCCATTTTGAGAATGGCCAGCGTATTTTTTTTCGACCCCGCCATTGTATTAGAGCGATTGGAAAATCCCCGCCAAACAACACTCTTGGCATTTTTAAATTGATTAAGGGAAACTTGAAAAATGATGGACACCAGCGGGACTCAAACCCGCGACAGTCGCCGTACCGTGGCGCCGCTCTGCCAACTGAGCCACCGTGTCACTGCTCGCATCCATCAAATTTCAAGTTCCCTTTTAGTATTTACGTCTTAAGGGTGACGTCAGGTATTATCTACGATTCCAACAGACGACTCTTGGCATTTTTACGTCTCTGTGAAGTTGATTTTTTTGCAAAGTCACTTACGTATGATGAGGTGCCGTCGTACTATACATACTACAAGCAAAGAGGTGTAATTAATCGACATCGACGTGGTCGTATTGTCGAAGGGTTTCCGGGAATCTTTATGGACACTGCATTGGGAAGGATTTACACTGTGCATACAAATAATGCCGAGTGCTATTATTTGCGGCTATTGCTTCACATCGTATAGGGGCCAACGTCATTTGCATTCTTAAGGACAGTTGATGGTATGGAGTATCCGACATTTCGTGCAGCCTGCGTAGCACGAAATCTTCTTGACGGTGACCAACACTGGGACAACACTCTCCTGGAGGCTAGCGTTAGTGATAGCCCAAGTCGCCTATGACATTTGTTTGCCGTCATGTTGGTATTCTGCGGTATTGCAAACCCGGTTTTGTTGCGGGAAAAATATTGGCGTCATCTCTCTGAGGATATTTCATGGGCTTTACGACATACTATTGAAGGAGACATCGGAGAAACTGATGATCGCATTTTGAACCACTGTCTCAGTTCTCATCAAGACGTAGTCATTGCCATCGGGGGCAATCCACTGTTGGAATACGGTTTACCGGCTCCGCAACCATTAAATAATCAAGAACGTGGAAACAGGAAGTATGTCGCCGAAACAAATTATGACCAAGACGCAATGACCACCATCGTGAATGACTACGTCACTAAATTTACCTCAGAGCAAGCACAGATTTACAATATTGTCCTTGAAAGCGTTGGGCTTGGCCAGGGTAAAATGTTTTTCTTGGATGCTTCTGGTGGAACAGGGAAAACATTTATTACCACTGGCATTCTTGCAGAGGTTAGGAAACAAATAACGGTGGCAAAATTGTCTTCTGGAATTACTACCTCTCTCTCCCTTAGATGACAAAATATAAGCGCTCGCCATACTCTAGATACACATCAATTCGAAGCAATAAAACGTCTGTTCTTGGAGAGTTACGCAATAGTTTTAAGAGAAATTTGCCGAAATGTAGTCATAATTATAGTAAAAATGTACAATACCACATAGTGAAAGTTTTAGACAGAACTAAGCAGGAACAACAATCATGTGATGGATCGGCACATTCCTGTTCGTCGGTGATTTTAGAGAAATATTTTCTGACTTAAATGCTCTGTAAAAACTTTCATTATATATTTCACTTTATACACTGGATATACATAAATATCAATAAATAGTAATATTTAGACGGGGTATATAGAATTCTGCTCATTATTTCACGTTCTTGGATAAGTTGGTAAAGATATGATTTAATTTAATATTTTTAATTTTATTGGTTTATATGTTTTAACTCTCTAGCAGAAAGTGGACTGTAGGCAACCATCGTCAAGTTAAAGGTCTGTGATCCACCTCAAAGTTATCCTTTTGTAGATAATCATCATAGACATAAATTTTCATTAGCCGGGCACAAATTTAAAGTCGGTACTGCCACCGAGAATTAGTGGAAAAACCAATCACTCTTTCCAATCTGGTAAACAAACACACGGAATTCCCGCTCAGGAGTCGCATTTTACGAACACTAGACCAATAAGGCAGTCAAATAAGTTCCACACAATTATCAAAGTATTTTTGTTGCTGGGGAAATCCTCATGGACTTCCTCCACCATGAGCGGACGGAGGGTTATGCCGGTCTCTTATACTAACTAAAACCTCAGGGTATCCGCCTAACAACCTTAGGTTGAGGGACTCGCGATCCGCGTATGCTACACCATCTCTTTAAACAAATTATGACTCGCCTCTTCGCGATTGGTCGCGCTCACCACGTAGGTACGGCCTACGTGCCTTATGTCCCTTAATACCGCCTTTTCTGTTTGAGCATCGAACTGCCCAAGTTCGTCGCCCACAGGCCCAACCTATGGGTGACGGACATTAGCAGTTCGTTTAAATTTCGGCTACAATAAATTTCAATACAAGCGTTTGGCGCATTTTGGCAAACAAACTATCACCATTAGCACACGCAGAGGTAGACTTAATTAAGGCCTAGAAACCAGCTGATTTTTACACAGATTACTGTATGACGGTCGCTTCTGAGTTACCAGTCCACACTCTCTGTAAATGTTGTCTGCTGAAGACAAAACTACAACCGTAGTTCAGAGAAATGCATGCTGTCAATGTAGTACATAGATACAGTAAAATAAAGATACATTTAAAAATTGAAATTCCTTATAAGCCAACAAATCGTGTCAATAACTTTCCTGTTAGTCACTCAATATTTACCGATCATACAAAATCGGTATAAAAAGTAAACTAGCCCCATCTTAATTTGAAATATACCTTTATCATTAAAATACTATGTATATTCCATTCGGTAAGTAATTTGTAGTGTTTTCCACTTACTTACAAAATCTGATTATAGTCTACTGGTGTTTTTACCTGAAATTCACGCGGACGAAGTCGCGGGCAACAGCTAGTATTAAATATTTGATAAAGTGTATACTTCAGTACAACATTCGTAATTAAAGTGATAATTATGAATGACAGTTGGCAAAGTGTCGTAAATCCAAGACATAATTAATTGAGCCGAGATGTTTGTTAAAGTAGGTAGACAGTCTTTGACTAGAAGTTAGAATAGAGACGGTAACTTTAACTTGACAGGCTATACATCAGATATTCATGCGACAGCAGCAGATGGGGCGATACATTAAAAACTTAAGAGCCATTTCCAAAAATTGTAACGTTTGAATTTAGGTTAGCACCAGCAGCGTATGCCGACGGCTACTTAGAAAATTGCTTAAACATGTAGGTACTCTTAAGGCTAGGTAGTACCTCAAATGCCGCAATTTTGAGTTTTTTAAATGCATCTGAGACAGTGAAAGTAACGTTTTAAGTTCTGAAAAAAATATACGTACTAGTTAAGGATATGGTCTAGTGAAAATCGCTGGCAGTTACACGATCCGATGAACTTTACTCGATAGAAAAAAATCCCAAAGTTACCTCTTTTTGTGATGATTTTTCAATCTGACGACTAAATTACTGCGATTTTACATTAAATTTTTGCACTCAACTAAAGACACTAAATATTTCTAGGCAAATTCGCTGAGTTTGACTTGATAAAATGATTCCCTCATTACTAAAACCTCGAAAAATCGAAATCTTCACTACCATCCCGCGTGAAGCACCCCCGCTGGGCCTGTTGCGCATACTCGGGGCGCATACGTCAATGTCAGTCAGTGTCCAGAGGACACTTCGGACGGGTGGGTATACATGCGTTATTTTTAAAAATAATTTTGAAAAATTATTAGTAATGAATAATTTTTCAATTAAACCACATTTTAAATATACTAAATATACATATTCCTCAAAATAATAAAATAAATATGGTATGCATAAGTATAAAAACTACTTCGTAATTTCGTTTTGATTTTTGTATGTGTCATAGAGTAAGCTGCAGATGTGACCGAAAGTAAAATACCTATTTACTTAAATCGAAATTATTGAGACAGTTTATCTTATATTTTGAGATAGATTTTATAAAATTATAAATTGGTTAAAATCAAATAATTTACACATTAATCTCAGCAAAACAAATCTCATGACATTTAGAAGTAAAGTCAATAAAATAACAAATATGAACATTTTTTACAACAATGATAAGATCCAAGAGGTAGATGCCACAAAGTTCCTAGGTGTAAATATAGATAATACCTTAAACTTCAAACAACATATTGAAATGTTATGCTCTAAATTAAATAAATATTCTTATGCACTCTATATACTTAGGCCAACGGTCAGTAGATCAACTTTGATTACAGCATATCATGGCTATGTTGCACCACTTTTAAAGTACTGTGTTATTTTTTGGGGCAACTCCACTAATAAAGAAGATGCTTCAAAGCGCAAAAGAAATGTATACGAGCTATTGCCAATATTAAGCAAACAGAAAGTTGTAAGCCGCTATTTTTAGAATTAAGAATTCTTACACTTCCATGTATATATATATTAGAAGTTTTAATGTTTGTAAGAAAAAATATGCACAACTTTAAAAAGTTAAAAAGTAAAAGATTTAACTACAATTTAAGTTTACCAGAAAACAAGACGGCACTATTCAACAAAAGTATATTATGTATGGCTCCACGCATTTACAACCATTTACCGAAATCAATTCAGGAAATTTCAAATATAGATAAATTTAAAAACTGTGCTAAGAAATTATTATTTAAAAAAGCGTATTACAATATCGCAGAATACTTAGAAGATAACTTAAAATTATATAAGATTTAGATATTATGTAACACTGTGTTTAGCTGCAGTTATTTTGTTATTATGTTTGTGTAGTTTGCATGCCATCTGGTAGGATATGGTTAATGTGCACTATAAAATCATGTAAGAACTTTTATGTACCCATATTCGCAAATGAATAAATGATTTGATTTGATTTAGAAAAAAAAATAAAACATCGACATTTTAGCTGACTCAAAATTTTCGAAAAAGCATTCAAAATAATTATTCCTTGCCTAAGTCTTATTAAAATAGTCAAGGTTTAAAAGCCGATTCACACATATCAGTAATGTCACAGTTCCGCTTCCGCACAGGTCCACATCAATGCTGTAGTGATTCAGTAGTGCTACAATTTACACTGTTATGTCAGTACTCAGATCTATAAGCATCTTCAGGCCAATAGTGAGCTGACGTCAATAATACGAGACTAAATAGTAGAGCAGCATTAAGATAGCTAAAAAATACTTAATTGTTATTCAGTACTTCACTCATTATTTTTTACACACAACTGGCGGGTGGACTATTTGTTTTATTAATTTTCGATTTTAACATTAGGTATATTTTATTTGTTTATATATTTATACATATTATTATTACATTTCCTTTTTTTGTGAATGGTTGATTGTGATGTGACTAGTGACAGCGATAGTTTTGTATCAGCATGTAGCATCAACGAAAGCTTTTCCAGTATTCCATCTCTTGTTGAATTACACGAGTCTGGATTTTCTGATGTTCCGAAAAATCCTAATGTGGTCCATATTAATGCCCAAAGTATGTCGGCTCATTATCATGATATCCTAGCAAATCTGTATTACAAGATATCGACGCAATACTCGTTGCTGAGTCATGGCTAAAACCGTATCTCCCGTCTACTTCTCATTCTTTACCTGGATATCAATTCATCAGAAATGATCGCACTGGCGGTGGTGGTGGTGGTGTTGCCATATATTTACATGCTAATATTCCTTTTTCAATTGTTAGTATGTCACCACAGCCACCACCGTCGAATGCAGGCGAACATCTGTTTAAAGAAATAGGTATGTCATCTTTTAAAGGTTCTGCTTGGTGCCTATTATAGTCTACATAATATCTTCCTTGCATATCGATTATATTTCCTCCTTCCTTTTGAAAACATTCCTACGTACGTTATTCCATTTTACGGTCGTATTATTATGGGGGACTTCAACACCTGTCTCCTCAAACAGGACGAATTTGAAAAGACATTGGTGCGTGCCGGGGTTTGAACTTGCGACATTTGACATGGCAGTCTAATGATCATACCACTCGGCTATCATTGCTGCAAAGTTACTTGGTGCTTACATTATTTCAATGTTGTTTATTGTTTAATGGCTTATAGTTTTCTTGAGGTAAATAAGGATTTTGATTGACGTCGGATGAAAACCAAGACTCTTAATGGTAAATTTTAACATTTTGGTAACGGACATTATGTAAAACCATAATGACGAATGAACGATTTGATTGAAAATCTAAACAAGGCAAGATTTTCTGTCAAGAATACACGAATGTGTATTTTAGAATTGAATATTTCGCTATGTTTTACTTGTTTATTTGGGTAGACTTCTACCCAACTCGTACAAAATGCCTAAAAAAATCGAAATAATTTAGTTTTACTAAGAGGAAGTAAAATAGGCAAAATGTAGTCATTATTTTGTCACATCTGTGTTCTTAAGTGATAATTTAAATTCTTCAATTCAAAATACTGTAAATTGTGTTTGACAAATTCGCCGGTCCCCCCGCAGTGGGCGGGGCTATGTACCCCTGCTTCACCCCCTCAAAAACGTGAACATTTGCATCTCACCTGGCCTTAAAAATAATGGAAAAGTATAAACAAAATAGTTCTCACTTTTCTATTATTTTTATGCAACTAGATCCACTAAAAAGCGTAATGAGAAAACATTGCTTTCATAGGGGAAAATTACAATACTGTATTCTTGGAAGAATTTTGAAAGCAAGATTGCAAAAAAATATGTGACAAAGTTATGTAATAAAACTTAAATTCTGTATAAATCAATATTGAACGCATAGCAAAATTTGTTTTGCTTGTTTATCAAACATTTTTAAAACGGGTCAGTTCCAATGAAAAATATATTACAGAGTGAATGACAATGAGTTCTCGTACTAAATTAACTCGCACTGAAATCACCAACATTCTGAAATTTTGTTTAAAAGTTTCAGCAGTACACAGATGATTCAGTTATTTTTTTTACGCAGTACCAGCTTAACTCGATACTATATACAAAGGAAGAATTAAAGAAGAAGCAGTGTTCAATCAGTATGAAGAACCTATGTAGAAGCACTTAAATCAGCATAATGTTATGCTGACCGAATTCTGGTCACGGCGGCCTATCTCCATGCGGAGACTAGCCAGCTATGGAGATATGTGCACAAGTATGCGTGCAAAGACAGGTGCACTACCTATTCCTTCACTCTCATAGTCCTGTGAATTAGTAGTACCTGTGTGATGGGACGCGCGACCACGGGCGCGGGCAGCGCGGGGTGCGAGCTGCTTCCCAATGCAGTGCTTTGTGAACCGCTGCTAAACACAATCCTCCCCTTCCAGTCCGTCCAGCTCTGGAACAAAGAGAAAAGTTACCACTCCTGTTTGACTGCCTCGTTAGACTAGTGGTCGCCAAGCAGAACTGTTGAGCTTAAGGTGCGAGACCCGAGTCAGAGAAAATGCTAACAATTTTTTAAATTAGAATATTTATAGGAGCAGCACTTAGTCTGGATTTATGCACGGACGATGGCATTGATAAGCTTGCCTCTAAAAAGTTGGGACCTATAACATAATTGGCAACATGTGCTATACTGTATATGTATAATGTACTATAGTACAACTCTGCTTACTTCCGAAGACAGGCGTGATATGTTTACGACAGTTAAAATACGTGCCTATGTGGTGGAATGGGTTGTGGAAACCTTCCATCGAAAATTGTTTTTTTATCACATGGACGGCGACCCTAGCAGTTTTTTTAATTACACATTGACAAATTGTTTCATCAAAGTTGTGAAGGGTAACTAACTAAAGGGACTGCCTCGTTGGTCTAGTGGTCGCTAAGCGCGACTGCTGAGCACGAGGTCCTGGGTTCGAATCCCGGGTCGGTCAAAGTGTTCCTGGGTTTTTCCATTAGGTAATTCTCAGTGGCAGCACGCAGTCTGGATTTGTGCCCAGTTGATGGCAATAGGCTCGCCTCCTAATACATTGGGACCTAAAAAACATAACTAGCGAAATGTGGGTGTACTATATGTGCACCTGGATACACCCTGGATGCACCTGGCCCTAATATTGTATTGTCACCAAACCTATTTAATTATGCAAAATTTCATTGCAATCGGAAGTCAAAAAGTGGTTCCAATTAAGATTGCAAGAATTGACCCAACAAACCCACATACATACATACATTGCAAGTTAAATAAAAGCTTGTAAAAAAATTAAGTTACATTACAAAAAAAGTGTACCTTCACTTAATTAATAATAATAACTACATAATATCGTATATTGTGAAATACACGCTCAATTGTAATTATAAACACTGGGTATAGTGCTACTACATAAATTGAGTCATCATCATCATCATCATCATCAGCCGGAAGACGTCCACTGCTGAACAAAGGCCTCCCCTAAATTGAGTAATGTGCGATAATTGCTGCTGATTAGAATTAATTGATTAACAGCACTAATTAAACATTGTTACGTGTTAGAAGTGATGATACGATACCTATAGATTTATGTTTATGAATATTACTAGCTGCGCCCCGCGGTGTACCCGCTACATTTTTTCGAGATAAAAAGTAGCCTATGTGTTAATCCAGGGTGTCAGCTACCGCCATATGAAATTTCATTAAAATCCATTTAGTCGTTTTTACGTGTAAGAGTAACAAACATCCATCCATACAAACTTTCGCGCTTTTAATATTAGTTGGATAGTAATAACAGCCTATAATATCCCACTGCGTGGCAAACGCCTCTTCTCGTATAGAGAAAGATTGAACATTGATCACAACGCTAGCTCACTGCAGGTTGCCGATTTCAAATAATTAAATATTGTTTCCTCACGATGTTTTTCGTCTCTGTTAGTCTAGTGTCTTAGAATATCTAAGAAAGTATTTATGACATTGAAAAAGGCCCATTGATACTTGCCGGGGTTTACCTAAAACGTCGTGCGTACAAGTCCGGTATGTCAACCATTTCATGGCATGGGTTTTTTATTTTATCAAACAACTTCATGTTTTACGTATAATAAACATTTTCTGTAATCGTTATTTTCACAAGCTTTTATTTAACTTGCAATGTTTGTAAGTATGTATTTGAGTTTGTTTAGGTCAAATCTTGCAATCTAAACTAGAACCACTTTTTGACACGCGATTGAAATGAAATTTCGCATACTTAAATAGGTTTGGTGGCAATACAATACTATGGTACTTTTGATTTGAAAGCTTGTGTAATTTTTTTTAAATATTAACTTATTTGACTTAGGTACACGTTAAAAGATTGTTTGAAACAATCCGCCCTTAATTTACAAGTCTAGACTAGTCAAATAAAAAATAACCATAAATCTAGCATCAGTATCACAGTATTACACGTTACTAAAATGTAAAGTCTTATATCTACCGTTGAATCTATTTTTGTTTTATTTATGGAATTTCGCAAAGTGGATTTGGGCCGATCACGGGCCTTAAAAACCAATATCACGCTCGCACTTATCTGATATCAATTTAAGTGTTTGCTATAAATACAAATCGGTTTATTAAAATAAGTCAAACACGTGCCTAACGACATTAGACGACTTTAATATTGAGTTACAGCTTTTATTTTTGCAGTTATTGTTATTATATACTTTAATAAGATTTATAAATATAACTAGTTGCGCCTCGTGGTGTTACCCGTTACATTTTGGGATAAATAGTAGCCTAGGTGTTAATCTACGGCATCAGCTACCTCCAGACCTTGAATAAATTTTAGCAAAATTGGTCCAGCTGTTTGAGTGTGGTGAAGTAACAAACATACAAACAAACTCACTAACTTTCACCTTTATAATGTTTGTGTAATCTGAAAGGAATTTAGATAAATGTTTTCCGTCACCGTCAGTCACTGATGTCTTAGAATATCTAAGAAAGCATATTATGATATTGTAAAATCCACGCTATTACTTGCCTGGGTTTGAACCTTGTGCATACAAATCCGGTATATCAACCACTAGGCCACCACGACTTTCATTACATGCGGTACATTTTGCCAGTATTTTATTTTTAACCAATAATAATAGCAAATCTCAAATAAGGATGAAGATAATATTAGACGACCTGTTTAGTGCAGTGGCTAAGCGGTTGGAGTGCTGCACTAAGGGTTGCGGGTGCGATTCCCGCACGGGGCAAAACTTTGTGCAAACCACAGATATTTTTGCCGAGTCTGGCTGTTTGTGTATGTGATTTTTCATGTCTGTAAAACGCACCCACAACATAGGAGAAATTCCAAGGGTGGGGCGACGTTTTTTTTAAAAAACTCTTCGTCCTAGTTCTACGTGGTTATAAGTTTGTCAGCATATAACTTTTTACTCTCAACTTCTGCGTTTGTTTTGCTTCAGTTCACTACGCGACGTCAAAAGCGTTTTCTGAAGCATGTCGGGGTCGGTTAGCCCATAGATATAGGATCCAAGTAGTTATGGGTTAGCCCATTAAGGCCTTTAAAAATGTATCTTAAGTTTTTCCTTTATATGACTCTTTGTGTCATTTTTGCATGTTGCCCATGCTAAGCTTAAATCTAAATTGATAAAAGAAACTTGAAAAATGATGGACACGAGTGGAACTCTAACCCGCGACTTTCGCTGTACCGTGACACGATAGCTCAGTTGGCAGAGCGGCGCCAGGGTACAGCGAAAGTCGTGTGTTCGAGTCCCACTCGTGTGTCTTCGTGAGTCTTTCTCGGTACTGGCGTCTTAATATCCCAAAGGCAAGCTATTGGATTTGACACGCAATCTTGACATGGAGATATCATCCCCACTGGGTACATAACATCACGCCTGTATTCCCCGAAGGGGTAGGCAGAGGTGCACATAATTATAGTACACCCACATCTCGCCAGTTATGGTTTTAGGTCCCAATGTAATAGGGGGCGAGCCTATTGCCATTAACCGGGCACAAATCCAGACTCCAAGCTGCTACTAAGAATTACCTAATGGAAAAACCCAGTAACACTGCCCGACCCGGGATTCAAACCCAGGACCTCGTGCTCAGCAGTCGCGCTTGGCAACCACTAGACCAACGAGGCAGTCACCCCGCAGTCCGCACTGGGTCACAACGGAAATTAACACTATAGTTACAAGTCCCAAACCTTTTCAAAACATCCTGTCATAAGAAATTGGTAAATATACTATCCCAAGTCCCTCTAGGGATAATATTTATCAATTTCTAGACCTTAAGTTATAACCTTTTTCGTTCCAGATAACCTACATGCAAGATCATTTCGCTCTTTGATCAAAAGGGGATAAACTGCCACGGATGTGTAGCAGTGACATAATGATTGAGAAGCAACCCTTTCATCACTGGAGTATTTTAAGGCCAGGCAAAGCGGTTTGATAAGGGTGTAAATGTATTTATCCCTTTGAAGTGTTCTAGAAGATTGAAGAAGATACTCCGTTTGATTGATTAAGTGAAAGAAGAAAATACTTTATTACACTAATATTATAAATGCGAGTTTGTGTATTTGTATGTTTGTCACCTCTTCACGCTTAAACGGCGGGACTAATTTTGATAAAATTTGGTGTGAAGGTAGCTGGCACCCTGGATTAACACATAAGCCCCTTAAATTCCGATAACTAAAAAAAGGATTAATTCGATATATTATAGTAAAAGAAATCTCTACTACGAAACAAAATTATTCACGGAGTCTCAAGTCTATAAGAAAACTGTTACATGTATAATATATTATAAGATAAACTTTTAGTTTAAAATAATAAAGTTAAAAGCACTAAATAACGTAGTTCTTTGAAAGATTCACGGCATCCGATTTTTTTATAAGTTTTTTAACTTAAAACTTTTGATGCGTTAATAATGTGAATTGCCTAAGTTTTACCATTTTCAAAGTTAGTTAAAAATTGAGAGGACGTCGACCTATTGGCGAACTGTTAGTAAGTTTGAAAGTAAGTAGATCATAATTTTTTAAAGTTAGTAACCTTAAAAAAATATGGCCACGATCTATCCTTTTTATTTTCATGGAGCGATTATATCATAATGCTTTTGAAGGCCTAACTGTCGCAGCGGCTAATAGATTGTCCATTTGTTAATTTACAATACGTCCCTGTAATGTGCCAATAGAATGATTGATCTTAAGTATATATTTATTTTTCTTTTACAAGGTTTCGCATCAAATTACCTTTAATCCACTTAAAAATTACACTTAAATAAACCGTAGCTTTTTTTATTTTTTTTTTATAAAAACGTTGCCCCACACTAGGAATTTCTCCTGCATCGTGGGTGCGTTTCACAAACATGAAATATCACAAACACAAACACCCAGACTCGGGACAAACATCCGTGGTTCGCACAAAGTTTTGCCCCGTGCGGAAATCGAACCCGCAACCCTTAGCGCAGCAGTCCAATCGCTTAGCCACTGCGCTAATCAGGTCGTCAATATAAAATAGCTCGTTTATATAAAATAAAAACTTTATTTTATAACTTATATATTTTCTCACGCGCTTTGTTGAAGTCAGAACCGCAAAAGCATCAATAACAATATGGTTTGAACAATGTGTGCATTGAAACGATACATTAGAAAACTATAGTGCAGAACTGTATTGTGTTAGGAACCGAGTTCGTAAATAGGGAGTATTTTCGAACGCTATATAAAATATTGCGAAGAAGGTTTGAGGTACACAGGTTTGTAATATCGTTCTTTGATTATGAAAAAAAAATAATTGTGTTAATTGATGACTAATTTAGACTGCCTCGTTGGTCTAGTGGTTGCTAAGCGCGACTGCTGTGCACGAGGTCCTGGGTTCGAATCCGGGGCGGGCAAAGTGTTACTGGGTTTTTCCATTAGGTAATTCTCAGTAACAGCACGGAGTCTGGATCTGTGCCCGGTTGATGGCAATAGGCTCGCCCCCTATTACATTGGGACCTAAAACATAACTGGCGAAATGTGGGTGTACTATATGTGCACCTCTGTCTACCCCTTCGGGGAATACAGGCGTGATGTTATGTGTGTGTGTGTGATTACTAATTTGTAGAATGGTTTTACGGCCAATTTGTATGACTCATTATACTGAGAAAGGTTTAACAAAAGACGAAGAAGTTCTCACCAGTGCGTCCAGTGTGGCTGCCCCTAATCACGCAGGCAGTAGCATCCTGGCTGGAGCTCACCGGCGGTGGGGTCGCCTGCTTGCACTCCAACTTCTCAGGGAAACAGATCCTGAAACATTCGTGAACATTAACAGTGTGCCGAGTGGTATCCTGCCTAGAATTGACCAACTTCTTTCCTCTAGGCGACAGTAGGAAAATCCAGAAAATGGGCATCAGCGTCTTTTGTAACTACACCAGCAATACTGCGATCCCCAAGCCAAGCGTGAGGATTATGACAACCCCCCCCCCACTGTAAGGCTTTGTTCAATAGTGGACGTGTTCCGGCTGATAATGAACATTGTCCCGACTTTGAAAAAGTAGAAGTCATTGAAGAGCCGTTACTCTCATATAAGGAACATTAATGGTTGAGTACAGAGAATCGATGCTTAATGATTACTTGCAAGTTTATTGTTTCCCGTGTGGTTTTATTCAGTGGAAAATCAATTCGCGGCTTTAAATGAAAAAACGAAGAGATCACAATAGTAGACAGCTATGTAATGGACATATTTAAACTTCGTAAAAAACTTACGAAAACAAAGCTTATTAAGGAAAAAGTGAAGTGACAAAATTGAAAAAAATGGATGAACCAAAAATGCTATATTATCAGAGATTGGTGGATAGTGAAGGAAGATAATTATCATTATACTTAATTGGGAAAAGTAATAAGTAATCAGATTACAAAATAGAGAGCAATAAAGTTTAACGCATTGAAATAATCTCAATGGCGGTAGAGCGCTGTTTACATACAAATCTAAATAGAGATAAACCCAAAGTAGAGGCATTGCAACGTCGTGCCTTTGATTCCAGTTAGTAAACGTACATATGTCACCCCGACGCTAAACCAACAATTTGGAACGAGCCAACTGAGTTACTGTTCTACAGAAGTGGTTTTATATGCTTCAGTTGAAAAGCAGCTCTGTGAAATTTTGCCAGTGTGTAATTCTGTTATCTGCCTCGTTAATCTAGTGGTTGCGACGCAAAGCCTGTCTGGTGTGAGGTCCTGAGTTTAATTCCCTAGCCGGGCAGTGTTTTTCTGTTCATTAGGTAATTCTCAGTAGCTTCACGGTATTTGGATCTGTTGCCCAATGCCAAACGGCTCACCTATTACATTGGTATTGGAAACTTTAACTGGCGAAGCTGGTTGTACTATATAGGTACATCTCCGAATAAACCTTGGGGAATACAGGAGTGCTGTTATGTACTCTGTTTATCTTTGGTTTCATGATCCAATGCACTCTGAGTTAATTGTGATGAGATGCATCTTCCTGAATCCTCTGTTGTATGATCTTCAACATTACTTACTTCTTTATTACTGTAATGTATACTTTCATTGATATTGTTTTTATGATTATTATTTGGTGTTATGTCTTTAGTATATTGTTTAGCTGATTGAAGTGTTTCTTTAATACGAAAAAAAAGTAATGTTTTAAATTTCAAATTTCTATATGGACACATTTTTGGATTCATTCTCTTATTTTATTTGCGTGGTTGGCAGATGTTAAACTTGCACTTAATTGCATTTTTTTACTTTAAAAACTAGCCTTTTTCTCTAATTGTGTGAAGCTTTTTACATATTTTATACTCTAAGAAAATGTAATTGTGTCAGTTAGTTCAAGCTACCGCAAGAAGAAGCAACCGCAGAGATAAAACACTTTTATGAATTTATTCTCGTATATTAATGAAACCGTTCAGCAGATGTTTATGTAAATAAGTTTATTAGGTTTAACGAAGTGGAAAAGCCGCAATATAGTGTAGAAAAAGTAGATTACGAGAAACACGTGGATTGAAGGAAATTGCCTGAAGCTAAACCAATAAGACCTCTTTGAAACACTTTATTGTAAAAGGATTTTTTTTACAAAAAGTATTTTATAGTACATAATAAACGTCTGTACATTTGCGTTAAATAAGGCATACAAAATATTTCTGCTTACACTATTCAATTTAGTTAAAAGAAATGTGAATTTATTTGCTTTTAGAAACAAACTAAGAGCCAAGCATCTACCTGGTAATTATTTCATCTTTTATGCAAAGTAAAGGTTTGGGAAAAAATGAAAGTCTTGTGGACTTACGATATGAAACTTATACTATTCCAACGGGATGCAAGCAGAGAGCCTCCACGAGAAACGCACCTAAGTACGTCCAGCGCACCTTGGACGGTCAACCTCGCTACAATCCTTGTTGACTGACCAATCTGCACCACGACATGACCTATTTCCTTGTGAGTGATACATATATCACTGTTGCTGTCGTGCAAAGAAAACATCGATACAAAGAACAAGAAAACTTGAAACGAAATAAAATGAAAAATGTAATTTGCGTATAATTAGGCGCACCAATTTTCTAGACCAGCTTTTTATTAAGAATCAAGTAATAATTTAGCACCTATAATAGTTCCAAAGAAAAGTTAATTAAAATACTTTTACGCCACTTTTCTCTATGCTTAACGGTCAGTGAACTCCTAACGTACAAATGAGGTACGAAATTTTATGGCACAAAGTTAACAAGACCGAATTAAAGTTATTAAAAATCTGTTTAAGACTCGCCAAAGGAACTCGTTGTTCAAATTTAATGTTTTGTATTTCTTTGTTCTCACTAAAGAGGCTCAATATTTGTTAAAATCCAAAGTCCTTTATTCAGAAATAATTAGAATTGAGAGACCCGAGGGTTTGAGTATTTTGGAAATATTTTTGTTGTTTACTTTTTTATCGCGCAGAATTTTTGACTTTATTAACTTTATACATCTTATTGCTTTGATTAAATCTCTATATGAAATTTGCTCAATAGTGGGACAGTAAATAGGTTAATTAAGAAAAAACAGTACACCGAGAGCCGATGGCAGAAGTGGGCAAAAGTGCATATTCAACTCCACAAACTTATGCACTATAGCGACTTTTTTATGATCTTTAAGAATTAAATGACACCCAAAATCATTACAGTATTGGTACACATACATTGTATGTTATTGAACCCATAACTCTGTCTATAAAATTTCCACCAGCAATGCCAGCCACCAGCACCAATAGATTTATCACAGTAGGCAGCTTCCAGCAATTTAGAAACGACGCGAAATCTCTACAAAATTCATACCAAAGACCTAACCACAAATATTGGAAAACGTAAAAATGTTAGAAGACATAAATATTTCGAATAAATCGCGTGAAAATCTTGATCATAAAAATCAAGTTCAAATAAAATACTCATAAACCTAGTTGAGGATAGAAAATAGATGCCCGATGGGATTGAGTAAGGTTGGTACGAATATATTATTTTCGAAGCGTTTCACCCCGTTGAGAGTCGCTTCAATTTTATCCAGACGTTTTCAGTTCTTTTAATACTGTATATGTTTGGAATATGTGATGAGATACCTACGTTAGAGGAGTCAAAAGTAGGTTATATCTCTCTATAATGTGTATTTAAAAGTATGGAATAGCAAATTTGGAATGTGATGTTGTTTTTTGTTCAATATACCTACTGTTGTATTTTTGACAAATTCTTGTCCTATATGCTCTTTGAAGTCCTCTTGAAGTATAATAAAAAAAATATAATCGACTGTACAAAAACTATCTCATGCACGACTCGGGTCTCGTATATTATCAACATAGAGTAGCACAGATACCAAAACACGTTTACAAGATTTCATAATATTTTGTGTTCCAAGTGTCCCATCCTTGCTGCTACTGAGAATTACCTAATGGAAAAACCCAGTAACACTTTGCCCGACCCAGGATTCGAACCCAGGACCTCGTGCTCAGCAGTCGCGCTTAGCAACCACTAGACCAACGACGCAGTCCAGTATAAAGCAGATCGTATAAAGATCCGTAGAATATTGTAATTTATTTCAAAGAGTCCATGTTAACATGATATGTTCAAACAAAAGGTCGAATAACGTATGAGCATGTCAGACGTTTCGTTCAAAATTATTTATATATACTACGTTGCTAGCAGTTGCGAGCTAGCTGAAAGAGGTGCTCTGACCTGAATGTTACACGTGCAAATTTTCAGACTAGAAATAAAATCACGACTGTTTTTTTTTTGTTATTTTAGTTGACTAAATTAAGTGAAGCTTACTGAAGTGTAAGATGAGAGCCTCTGTGATAGAAAACGCCTAATACGTCCGATATCCATGGATCGTCAACCTTACAACTATCATTGTTGTCTGACTCATCATCATGAAGATACAAAGGAAAATAACGAATTATTAAATAACATTATTGGATTTAAAAAACTTTATTTTAACAAACCTTTGAGTTATATTTTTGAAAATGACAAATGCAATTAACAAACATGTTTTAAATTCTGGAATTTATTTCGCGCTTAAATACGATATAATTAATTTAATAATTAGTGGGAAACCTCGGGACAAAATTAATTTGGCTCGATTTATATTATGAATGCATGATGCCCACAAGCTGATGACCAATTAAACATTATATTATGGTTTAGACAGCATTTATTATTGGCTGCATACTCGTATAATGTTTTATTTGATATACAAAAGTATATGCCTTTTGTAAATAATACTAGCTCGTTGGTCAAGTAGTCACAAAGTGACTATTGGCCGTGGGTTTGATTTTCGCGTTGAGCTATGCCCGGGTTTAGTATTTCCATTAGATCATTCTCAGTAGCAGCACGTAGTCTTTATATGTCACACCAACTATGATGTCTTAAATAATAATATAAACGTGTCCGATTACTGGTAATACGCAGTGTGGTATCGGCTTAGAATTAACCACCCCCTTTCCTCCCGTAGATGTCGTAAGAGGTAACTAAAGGAAACTCCAGAAGACGGGCAGCAATGTCTTCTGTTCCTTGACTACCAAGAACTGCGCTCCCGTGCCCGCTTGCCAAGCGTGGGGATAATGGGGAGGCCTTTGTTCAGCAGTGGACATCTTCAGGCTGATAATTATGATGATGAATAGTAATACGCTCGCCTGCTATGATGTGGGACATACAACATTAGTAGCGAACGTAAGCGTGTGTGAATCTACATTTTGGAATATGTCGAGAATCGATTCCCCAAAATGTATCGATACAAAATCGACTCCAGTTTCAGCGTGTCAATTACTTTCGTCATGCCCTAAGTTATTGGATGCGCCAGATGTGGCGCTGCAATCAATTCAGTGCATCGACGGTGTGAATTCAATGGAATACATTTCAGGTTTAAAACCAGTTAGGATCTCATTCTCAGTTAAACTGAACTGGAGATTTAACATAGGTACGCTTCCAATAGCTTTGATGAATAGAATACAACGAACAGCTTGGCTTCGTAGCTGTGATTGGACTTCTTTCAATGAACGCTGGTGTGATTCACGTACGGGATTTTGTGTGTTCTGGATATAATTTTCCTCATAATTTGTCTGCCAAACAACCTACGACCCATTAAAATTTGTTAGAAATTCATCCCATATTTCATAAAAAAAATAAAGAACTAAATCTGTTGCTACGTAAAATGATTACCTACTTCTCTGTAAGGTCACAAAAGCAACTGCCTATGGCTGAATTATGAGTTCGATTCCTAAAATAAGTCTATATTATTTTTGTAGCAACATTACAATGCGTGTCTTATACACTTGCACAGAAGGCATTATGTATTACAATTAGGCCAATCCACCAACCAAAACAAATAAAATCCAAAAAAATTACCTCTAATTATAAAATCGGTTAAAATCTCACCTGAATAACTTGCAGGTCTTAAACAGGCTGATGAACGCCTGTCTAAACTTCCTATTCATGAAGCAGTAGGTGATAGGGTTGCAGCAAGACGAGCAGTAGGCTAGCAGCTGCAGAGAGACCACGCCTTTAGGTCCGATGTACTGGTATAACTCGTCGGGGTAGAATAGATAGATCTGGAAACAAAAATACTGGTAAAGAATCTACTAAAAAAAATATCAACGGAATAATGAAATTATGATCGCAACTTTTGACGACCTACTTGGCGCAGTGGTTAATCGCCAGGGGTCCCGAGTTCGACTTCCGCACGGTACAAAAATTTGTGCAATCCGTAGATTTTTATCCCGAATCTGGGTGTTTGTGTATGTGATATTACATGTTTGTAAAGCGCATCTACGACAAAGAAGAAATTGCAAATGTGGGCGACGTTTAAAAAAATTGGATGCAGTGAAGATTGGCTAACAACCCGATGGTGGCGTAGTAGGCTAGTCTCAGATGAGACAGGCCGCTGACCGAAACTTGGTCAGGAAAATATTATTGAAAATTAATATTAAATGTTAAATTAAATGTCACAAAATATGCATATTTTACACCTGAAAGGTATAGTACCTACTTATGTAATAATTTTAAGAACAATCCCACCTGTGACAAACTATAAATAAATTTAAAACCTAAACCAGATACATACATTTATGAATCTTAGTCGGCTAAACAAAGAACCGTCGAAACTCATTTCTTACCTGACACACTAAACATATTTATAATAACTTTGTATATACAATACTGGTGTAATCAGTACCTACAAGAAACGAGATGAGAATCGTGACACTAATTACTCTGGTGAGAGATACCAAGGTTTTAATTACCCTCGTAACTATAGTGTTAAGTTGCTGAAGCTGCGCTCATACTCTCATTAACATGTGATAGGTCTACGCAAGGCTTTAAGTTAATTAAGTACGTAGAACTTAGACGGGATTAATTTAATATTTTTCGTTATGAAATTGGTGGTTTTGATTATTCAATCTGTGTCTAGTGTCGATTCTATTGAGTCTAGTGAGAGAAGTAAATGAATGTTTATAATATTATTATTATCTTAAATATAGACACCAGAGGAAAATTTCATACATGTCAAAGAGACACGATTTTTTATTTGAATACCTTTTTTTTTGGCAAATATTAATGATGTTTATTTTATTAGTGCCTTGAGTTTATTTAATATTACAGTCTAAGATTACACTGTGATTTTTTTAAATTTCAAAATATTAGTTTGCGTCAGTGTTATTTTAAATTCTAATTAAAAAAGTACAACGGAGTTTATTAACTTAGACAAGGACAGTTACTCCAGATGCTAACACTGAACAGCGAACGTTGCAACATGACTGAAAGCTACTCTAATGAGTCACATGATATCATAAAGGAAAACTTTCTAAGCAAGGAAAAATAAGGGAACACGTATTAGGAACGTTGTTTCTCTGAGAAAAAGGGTTCCGTGGAGAAAAACCCGGGAGCGGGCCGAAAAAAGTCGAACCCAGTGTAGGTTCGAGATATGTCAATAGATTCGCCACCAACGTAAAATTTATACGTATACATACATAGATTTTACATATTATTACTAGAAATGAAATCAATTGTTTTTTCAGGCGTCTTTACTTTGAGGAAAAATATCCTGCCTACCCCTTCGGAGACGACAGGTGTACCTATGTATGTATTCTACTTCTTATCGTATGGTTGATGAACAACCTGGTGTCAGAGTTTAAACTTCCTGTAGGCTTCTGACATGGCTTTACCCACCGTTGAACAATCTCTCCGGTGTGCCGGTTTCCTCACAATGTTTCTCTTCACCGTTTTTATCAACTGATAACTAGTTTATAATATGCACATGAATTCGAAAAGACGTTGGTGCGTACCGGGATTTGAAACTGCGACCTTCGACGTGGCAGTCCAACAGACATACTACTCGGCTATCAGTGTTTATGTATACTTATATGAAAGAATATCACCTCCTCAGAAAATAGAATAAGGGGCATAAATCTTCAAAAACTTTAGTTTATAAGCTTTGTCATCATAACTTACTAAACATTCTAAAACGAGTTCCACTTTGATGCTCCAACTTTTGGCTACAACAAAAAAAAATCTTAAATCTTCAATGGAGTTCTTGTGTAGGGGAGCACAGGGCCCCATATACGGGGCGATAGATCGCAACGATCGATCGTATATAAAACGTGACGAGTGAACGTTTCAAAATTGCTCACACACGTTGACGATCGATCGTGTGTGTATGGTATTCTTGTTTGGTACCAATCAAAAGACGACGTATTCCAAACGTTTTTTAGATTGATAGGATTTTGCTGCGATCAGCAATAGTGTCAACTAAGAAGTAACTGATGCCTCGTTGGTCTAGTGGTTGCTAAGCGTGACTGCTGAGCACGAGATCCTGGGTTCGAGTCCCCGGGTCGGGCAAAGTGTTACTGGGTTTTTCCATTAGGTAATTCTCAGTAGCAGCACGGAGTCTGGATTTGTGCCCGGTTGATGGCAATAGGCTCGCCCCCTATTACCAATGTAATAGGTTCAATAACCTAAAACGTAACTGGCGAAATGTGGGTGTACTATATGTGCACCTCTGCCTACGCCTTCGGAGAACATAGGCGTGATGTTGTGTTATGTTATGTAAGTAACTGATGACATACACGTGCGATCCGTCGTATCGAACGGACAAATTGACACAAAAGTCTGTATGACGCCTTTTAGAATTAAAAGTTTCATACAAAATGGCAGTCACAAACTCAACATTCATCTCCTAAGATGGGGAGTGATTTCCGATTGAGTGCCCCACAAAATGCACTCCAGGCTTAAAGAATAATGTTTTCTCTGACCAAAGTTTCTTCAGTAACGTGCAGTTGAAGCAAGTCAGATAAAGTCTGTAACTTATCGTTTGATAAAGAAAACAATAAGTTATGAGGACGAGCGCAGAACTGCCTGTATGTTAGCAGTCGAGATCCTAGTTTCTAGGAGAACAGAAGTTTAGCAAAGAGAAACTAAGCGAGTTAGTTTGCATCAAAGAAGGGAAGTTTTTATTGCTGCAGTTGAAATGTAAGTACAATGAGTGCTTTGTTAATAGGTAGATAGTTATTAATTTGAAGTTTTACCTTATTATATTTGCAAAGAAAAAAAATTTTCTAACAAATATGTTGTCATTCACCGATTTGTGAAATAGGTCAACATTTTTTTTAAACTTCACCCCACAGTTTTATATCCTCTGGTATCATGGGTACCTTTCACAAACATGTAATATAACTTGTATGAACACGCAGAAAAACATCTGCGGACCACGAAATTTTTTATCCCGTGCGGGAATCGAACCCGCAACCCCTAGCGCAGCAGTGTAATCGCTTAGCCACTGCGCCAACCAGGTCAGCTACACGACCCGGTTAAACTCGCCTAGATCTTCGCCTTCTGCAAGAAGTGCTATTATTCTGAGTCGCTAATAATCGTCTAGGGGACGTGGACGATTTTTTAGTTTTTACGTCCCTTAGCGTGGCTTTGTACGTCAATTGCAATGTAACAAATATCGTGCAGCCCCCTTACCATGAACTTTTAAAGCAGGTAAGTTTCTGTTGTGGAAGCGAGATGGCACACTTCTACACTGCACACAGCGGCGCGCGGCGTCTCACTTTGATAACGGAAGATGTCCTGCTTTAAGAGTTCATGGTGAAGGAGCAGAATTTTGCACAAAACGTTTCATTTACTTACATTTTAGGCTACATAAAATAATAATAATAATAATGCCTCTGCGTGTTGGACCTGTGTCCCCACTTAAGCCTTTTAAAAGTCCGGGTATCTTCCGCATGGTTGATAGCCCGAGTAAATAAAATAATAATAATAATGTTTATTGGCATAAAAAAGTTGATACATAAATTTAAACCCTGGCTTCTGAGCTAGGTGGAACCTGTGTTACAGAAGCCAGTGTCTTCACTCGTTTGAGGAGCCTTAACAATATATGCAAACAAAATTAAAACTAAAATGTATTTAACAATTTAATGCAAACTTGCTCTTGCGTGATAAAATGTGTGACAAGCAGACAAGACAAGCCGCTGTGACCGAAATTCGGTCAGGAGAACATTAATATACTTATAATATATTGTTTATTATATGGTCGTAATGTTTTATACTCCATTTTATACCCGAACAAGAGCATCCACTATCGCTTACGACATTCGATAGATAGCCATTAAAATACGACGCTCATCGTTAGTGGTCAGTGGAATTCTATCTTCGTTTAAAGAGCAGTTAGAATATCAATAACTTGAGGTTTGTTCCTAAGTCTATAATATTATATACTAGCTTATGCCCACAATTAGGTTCGGATTCAGCATACTAAAATACAATTTGCGCCTGGATAATGATTTGTGAGAGATCCAATAAATGGCAATTGACTTGAAAGGTACGTGCGACTCTTGATACAGTAGAATACACGTTTATCTATTTTTGGCAATGAATCTCTGAACTGTTAATACATCCCCTAAGGGTCTTACTGGCAGCTGTGAGCTGAACATGTCTACTTTATATGCAACTTACATACATAAACATAACATCACGCCTGTATTCCTCGACGGGGTAGGCAGAGGTGCACATATAGTACACCCACATTTCGCCAGTTATGTTTTAGGTCCCAATGTAATAGGGGGCGAGCCTATTGCCATCAACCGGGCACAAATCCAGACTCCGTGCTGCTACTGACAATTACCTAATGTAAAAACCCAGTAACACTTTGGCCGACCCGGGATTCGAACCCAAGACCTCGTGTTTAGCAGTCGCGCTTAGCAACCACTAGACCGACGAGGCAGTTTACATTTTAATCAATTAAAAATTAATACATATAAAAAAAGTTTTCAAAAGTATTATAATTATATCTATCTAAAGACCGGGATGTTAGGATCGGAATTTTGCCAGAGTAAAGCTGAAGCACCCATTATTGGAGGTGAATTGGGTCGGTAAACGTAATCTCACCCTTTTTTATAACGGCCTTGTTGGACCAATTTGGGTCAGTTTGACCTCTTTGCAATTCCTGTACCTAATATGTGTATTTCTGTAAAAATATATCTATTGCACAATATGTGTAGACTGTCTTTTGTAATATGCGTATAGTAAAATTTTGCTCCCTCACTTATAAAAATTGACAACTTTACATGATTGATTAAACTATACCTGTCTCTGTCATTTGCCTATCAAAAAATTGAGACAACAATAGACTTGGAGGTGTTTCAGTAAAGAGACGTTTTAGCATCATATAAGTAATAGGGTTGATAGTTGTAACATTTTTTTCCGACTAATTTTTCAAGTTCTTTTAGATATCAGAGTATTCTATAAAATATAGCAATAGACCTATTCTGAAGTTCTAGTACATTACCATTTCGCCAGTTATGTTATAGCTCCGTATGTAATAAGGGACAACCCTATTGCCATCAACCAACAAATCTAGAATCCGTGCTGCTACTGAGAATAACCTGATGGAAAAACCCGGTAACATTTTGCCAAGGACCTTATGCTCAGTAAAATCGACTATTTATCAGACTGTATCTACCTACATATATATCATTATCTCAACACGCAATTCTACGTACCTAATCTGAGTATTACACGCACATTCTCTCAAATATAGTGCCTAAATTCTTGTAATCCGTGGTTTAAGAAGGCGTTTAATGTAATTAATTAAGTTGTCGTGGCGGTTGGGAGTACACGAATGCTCCCATATGCTGTGTTAAGGCTACTGAATAGATATTGGAACCTCACCATTTCTTATTTACATATGGCTTATGATATGATTACCAGAAGATGGGCAGCAGCGTCTTCTGTAACTTTACCCACTGCGATCCCCAAGCCGCTTGCCAAGCGTGGCTTTACCTAATGGGGAGGTGTTGTTCAACAGTGGATGTATTCTGGCTGATGATGATGAATACTGTTATCCGCATCATTATTGCAATCGTCAGCCGCATGCTTTTGACTTTTAGTAAAATATAATTGATCATCATTAGATTATCAGTCCACTGATATAGCAGCAGGTAACATAATTATACATATTCGTAATAATACACATAAAAAATTATATCTCGTTTGTATTCCCCAAAGGAAGAGGTGTATACTCAGGTGTATAGTACACCCACATTTCGCCAGTTGTGTTAAAGGTCCCAATGCATAGGGGGCGAGCCATTTGCTCTTAACCGGGCACTTAAATCCAGACTCCGAATTGCAACTGAGAATTACCCTAATGGAAAAAACCGAATAACACTTTGACCGACCCAGAATTCAATCCCAAGACTTCATGTTTAGCACTCGCGCCACTATACCAAGGAACAACCCCGCTACTAATCGGCTTACTATCCTTTGAAACAGCATGAGCGAATTGTCAACTTGATTGAAAAATAATTATTTCGTCATTCCACACACGGTATTTGGAGGGGTGAGTATAAACCAATTTATTATAGCTATTCATCAAGTCTTTGCCGTTGACATCAAGAATCTAACTTTGAATTAGAATTTGACAGAGCAATCATGTTTTATTCAAGCTCACTGAAATGAGATCCGTACCACTTGGATCTTATGCACGGATCAAATGATATAAGTACGAATGACTGAAAATAAAGAAAATGTTCTTATAAATACTATATACAATATCTACTTTTCACTTAGTCTGTAAAAAAACATCGTAAGACAATTACTGAGAAAACGATTTAAGATTAAAAGCACATTTTTTCTTTGAAATAAAACTAGGTTTACGGATTTTATTGCAATTTTTTTCTCTAAATACAGGCACCTTTTAAAATTTAAATCTAATATGTCCATAAAATGAATAAGCAATTTTACCTACTCAGCACAGGTAAAAAATAATATCTTTAAAAATCTTACTCATGTTCTGCCACTAAAACTAGGTAAAGAACTAGAACGAAGTAAGAAGAACCATTCAAAGCAAGTCACGCGGAAAGCCAAAACCCAAATAAAATGGATCCTTTCTCCAACTTCTCTCAGAAGTGTTGACAAACTTTGGAGTCGCTTGAAACCAATATTTCTTTACCAACGAGTGCTTCGCAAACAGCCAGTAAGACGTACTATCGATATTGTTTAAATTATTTTTCTTCTTTAGACGTTAACTCTTACACGTGCAGTAAATTTTCACCCCAGCCGATTTAGAAAATTTTCTTTTTTTCAATTTTTCTTGCCGTGTGGTACCCGGCCAAGAATTTACCACTTCTTTTCCTCCCGTGGGTGTCGTAAGAGACGACTACGGGAAAATCCAGAATATAGGCAGCAGCGCTATCTGTAAATTCACCACCAATACTGAAATCCCCATACCGCTTGCCTAGCGTGGGGGTTATGGACTCCGCCTCCCCTTGCCTAAGGAGGAGGCCTTTGTTCAACAGTGGACGTCTTCCGGCTGACGATGAAGATAATTCTCAGACCCGGACACAAGCTTGAACCTCAAAGCTGCGTGTCGCGAAAGAATCATCTGTTTGCGCTAGGTCCTTGGGGTTAATTTACCGGTGTTAGTAAATACATACTTTTTAAAAAAATTACAAAAAAACTTTGAAGCAACATACGACTTTCATTGTGATGAGAAAATGTTTAGCACTTTAAAAGACAGAAAATTAAGCACTTTTAGACCCTCTATGGACGAAAATAGTCTGTGTTATTGGGTACGGACACGTAATTAGCAAGAATGGATTACTTTACTTAAATGTGGGCTATTTCAATATCCTTTACATAGATTTAATTTAAATGGAACCTCAAAAAGGATTCTCTTTAACTAAAAACTTTCGTATGGTAATAAAGAATGAATTTGAATATGATCTACGTAATACGTGCGTATTAAATCGTCCAAAACTTGATGGGTCGTCAGAAAAAAACATAACATAACATCATGCCTGTATGCCCCGAAAGGGTAGGCAGAGGTGCACATTATTGTACACCCTCATATCACCAGTTATGTAATGAGTCCTAATGTAATAAATGGCGAGCCTATTGCCATCAATCGGGCACTAATCCGCTTGGTAATCTTAATAGAAAAACCCAGTAACACCCAGCCTGACCCGGGATTGAACCCTAGGACTTCATGTACGGCAGTCGCGCTTAGCAACTACTAGACTGTCAGTTTAAAAAGCCTAATTTTGAACGAAAAGTTATTTAGCGTTCTAGCTTCCACAAAAAGGATAAAAAACACATAAAAACTAAATAAAAGTAATCAAAACGAGTCGGTTTCCATCTTAATAGGCCATAAATAATGTTTTAATGGTGCTTAAGACTAATTAAACGGATATACATTTTCGTGATAGATGTTTTTAACTTTATTCCTGCATACATTTTTGATGGGGGCTTAAATTCACAACTATTTTCTAAACACTACTGGATCAGACACACACTACAAATTTATAACTGACTTCAAAAATGAGCTTACACTTCGCTTATAATTGCAAAGCAAAGTGAGTAGAATATTACTTTTCGCTTTTTAATGGTTCTTTCTTCAAAATACCACATCTCTCTCAGACCACCTAAAGTGTTCTCTCATAAATTTATTATGTTTATAATTTATATTCTGCGTCTGTGGAATATACTTACTTAATTACGTCTGTGGAATATACTTACTTACTTAATTGAAAGACATACCTAGAAACATAACCTGATCAATTCAGATAGAAACAGTAAAAATCAAAGTAAATTAAAAAGAAGCGTCTAATTAGATTAATTGTACACATACGTGATCTGCAGTGTCACATAATTAATTATACGTACTCGACACTGGCAGGTTAGAACGCTCTTGTTAATCACATCCAATTACGCTGAATGCGCTTACTTGCGCTGACAGAACCGCTTTAAAGTGGCGCTGTTGAATGGAGGTTATAAACGAAAGCGCTTTACGCTGCCGCTTCACAAAGGCGTAATTTAACGTACGAATTTTTCACAATTGATTTAGCCGCTCATTGAAAATTTGTGGCAGTACCCACGGCTTCGTAGACACCGCATGTCATGCTACGCGCACTATGAAAACTCTACGATCAAACTTTGATAGAACGACGTAAAGAAGAAACAATAGTGTTCAAATAGATTATTGGCATTCGATTTTTTGTTAGCTTTGTCGTGTCGTGCAAACAAATGCAAATATTTCTCTTTTTTTTTTCTATATCTCAGGACTGCCTCGTTGGTCTAGTGGTTGCTAAGCGCGACTGCTGAGCACGAGGTCCTGGGTTCGAATCCCGGGTCAGGCAAAGTGTTACTAGGTTTTTCCAGTAGGTAATTCTCAGTAGCAGCACGGAGTCTGGATTTGTGCCCGGTTGATGACAATAGGCTCGCCCCCTATTACATTGGGACCTAAAAACATAGCTGGCGAAATGTGGGTATACCTACTATATGTGCTCTTCTGCCTACCCCTTCGGGGAATACAGGCGTGATGTTGTGTTTTTTTCTATATTTTATCATTTGTAAATAGGTATTAATCAGTGTACATATCTATAACTTTCTTCTTTCCTTTTTTCCATACTTATCATCACCCACAAGTTTGATATTTGGCAGGGACCAGTAGAAAGTGCAGTTACCTTCGCACTGCGTATACTGAGCTGGATGCCTTACCACACATATGTATATTATGTCAAAGATTAATTATACTATAGATCATTCACTGTGGGCGTTAGAAGGGATCGAGAAATAGTCTTCAAGTCAATTCCAATGTTCTATTGTGCAAACACAATCGAGTAATACCATCACTATGGAGATGGCTCGATTAACCAACCAATAGCACAGTTCCTTTAACTTCATCTGAACACAAACTGTAGAGCTATAATCGGTGCTAATACAATATGCACACCCTTTTAAGGTTCCGTAGTACCTAAAGGGTAAAATGGGACCCTATTACTTAGACTCTGTTCGTCTGTCCGTCTGTCACCAGAATATCTCATGAACCGTAATAGTTAGACAGTTGGAATATTCAAAAATGATGTTGATCTGTTGCCGCTATATTATATAATATCTAGCAAAAACTAGAAAACATAATAAAATAAATATTTTAAGAGGGCTCCCAAACAACAAACGTGATTTTTGACACGCTGCATTTTATGGGTATGGAAAGTACGCATATGAAATTTCATCAGAATCGGTCGAGCCGTTGGAGCGTAAAGAGGTAACAAACACAAATACACTCACAAACTTTCACTTTTATAATATTAGTGTGATGGTACGGAACCGCACTTGGTCAGTTTTTGCATTTTCCCAACCTCTCGCCCAGGCTCTGTACGCGTCAGTTCAACGTTTGTGGTTTGTTCAGCTTTTCAGTTATCATTCCATGGTTTTGCCCGTCATGGCCAAAGAGTATGTAACCCCTACGTAATATTCATGACCTGGATGCGTCATAAATATAAAGTTAACGATTGAAAAATATTCGCACCACGCAAGAATGTCTCCTGTATCGTGGGTGCGTTCCACAAACATGAAATATCACATACACAACCACTCAGAAACAAACATCTACGGATCACACAAACTTTTGTCGAGTATAAGACAAGAACCTGCAACCCTTAGCGCAGCAGTCTAATCACTTAGCCACTCCGCCAATCAGATTTTAAATTACATCATTGTACAAATTATAAAAAAGTTAACGTAGTAATGAACCTCACACGAACGCTCCAGTCAGTAATATAAGTCACCGTTAAATCCATAAAAAAATGATTTTATCGTATTTTACTGTTTAGTTATCCTTAAAGACCCTTGTATTATTATAATATCCGATGCCAACACGCTTGCCCCATTTTTATGAGGCTTCTGACTCTGATGCAAAAAGTGGTTTCATATTTCGCGAACCTAGGACCTAAAAACATAACTGGCGAAATGTGGGTGTTCTGTATGTGCATCTCTGCCTACCCCTTCGGGGAATACAGGCGTGATGTTATGTTATATTTCGCGAAGCACGCATAATACTGCACTTATCTTTTTAAATGTACATGTTCTTTGTTCAAGATGCTTAATTTAATTTAAAATAAATAGTTAAAAAACGAATGTGTATAAATAGTTTAATTTACCACGTAAAAAAAAATTTTTTTTTAAATTATTTACATTTTTTTTATTCTATGTTACTCATGATGATGCATAGATTATAACGACCATACATCATTCAGGCATTCAAGAGTTATGATGGGATAAAGAAACTGACTGATTGAACATGAACTTTGAAAACATTACACACCGTTTTTTGGGCAGGCGTGTAATACAGTAAATATATATATCACTAGCTGTTGCCCGCGACTTCGTCCGCGTGAATTTCAGGTAAAAGCACCAGTAGACTATAATCAGATTTTGTAAGTAAGTGGAAAACACTACAAATTACTTACCGAATGGAATATACATAGTATTTTAATGATAAAGGTATATTTCAAATTAAGATGGGGCTAGTTTACTTTTTATACCGATTTTGTATGATCGGTAAATATTGAGTGACTAACAGGAAAGTTATTGACACGATTTGTTGGCTTATAAGGAATTTCAATTTTAAATGTATCTTTATTTAACTGTATCTATGTACTACATTGACAGCATGCATTTCTCTGAACTACGGTTGTAGTTTTGTCTTCAGCAGACAACATTTACAGAGAGTGTGGACTGGTAACTCAGAAGCGACCGTCATACAGTAATCCGTGTAAAAATCAGCTGGTTTCTAGGCCTTAATTAAGTCTACCTCTGCGTGTGCTAATGGTGATAGTTTGTATGCCAAAATGCGCCAAGCGCTTGTATTGAAATTTATTGTAGCCGAAATTTAAACGAACTGCTCATGTCCGTCACCCATAGGTTGGGCCTGTGGGCGACGAACTTGGGCAGTTCGATGCTCAAACAGAAAAGGCGGTTTTAAGGGACATAAGGCACGTAGGCCGTACTTAGGTGGTGAGCGCGACCAATCGCGATAAGGCGAGTCAGAATTTGTTTAAAGGGATGGTGTAGCATTCGCGGATCGCGAGTCCCTCAACCTAAGGTTGTTAGGCGGATACCCTGAGGTTTTAGTTAGTATAAGAGACCGGCATAACCCTCCGTCCGCTCATGGTGGAGGAAGTTCATGAGGATTTCCCCAGCAACAAAAATACTTTGATAATTGTGTGGAACTTAGAATTTGACTGCCTTATTGGTCTAGTGTTCGTAAAATGCGACTGCTGAGCGGGAGTTCCGTGTGTTTGTTTACCAGATCGGAAAGAGTGATTGGTTTTTCCACTAATTCTCGGTGGCAGTACCGACTTTAAATTTGTGCCCGGTTAATGAAAATTTATGTCTATGATGATTATCTACAAAAGGATAACTTTGAGGTGGATCACAGACCTTTAACTTGACGATGGTTGCCTACAGTCCACTTTCTGCTAGAGAGTTAAAACATATAAACCAATAAAATTAAAAATATTATGTTGTTTGAATAAGCAAATATCTTGCCGAACGCGGGAATCACACTATTAAATCATATCTTTACCAACTTATCCAAGAACGTGAAATAATGAGCAGAATTCTATATACCCCGTCTAAATATTACTATTTATTGATATTTATGTATATCCAGTGTATAAAGTGAAATATATAAAGAAACTTTTTACAGAGCATTTAAGTCAGAAAATATTTCTCTAAAATCACCGACGAACAGGGATGTGCCGATCCATCACATGATTGTTGTTCCTGCTTAGTTCTGTCTAAAACTTTCACTATGTGGTATTGTACACTTTTACTATAATTATGACTACATTTCAGCAAATTTCTCTTAAAACTATTGCGTAACTCTCCAAGAACAGACGTTTTATTGCTTCGAATTGATGTGTATCTAGAGTATGGCGAGCGCTTATATTTTGTCATCTAAGGGAGAGAGAGGTAGTAATTCCGGAAGACAATTTTGCCACCGTTATTTGTTTCCTAACCTCTGCAAGAATGCCAGTGGTAATAAATGTTTTCCCTGTTCCACCAGGAACATCCCTTTCAAGGACAATATTATAAATCTGTGCTTGCTCTGAGGTAAATTTAGTGACGTAGTCATTCACGATGGTGGTCATTGCGTCTTGGTCATAATTTGTTTCGGCGACATACTCCCTGTTTCCACGTTCTTGATTATTTAATGGTTGCGGAGCCGGTAAACCGTATTCCAACAGTGGATTGCCCCCGATGGCAATGACTACGTCTTGATGAGAACTGAGACAGTGGTTCAAAATGCGTTCATCAGTTTCTCCGATGTCTCCTTCAATAGTATGTCTTAAAGCCCATGAAATATCCTCAGAAAGATGACGCCAATATTTTTCCCGCAACAAAACCGGGTTTGCAATACCGCAGAATACCAACATGACGGCAAACAAATGTCATAGGCGACTTGGGCTATCACTAACGCTAGCCTCCAGGAGAGTGTTGTCCCAGTGTTGGTCACCGTCAAGAAGATTTCGTGCTACTCAGGCTGCACGAAATGTCGGATACTCCATACCATCAACTGTCCTTAAGAATGCAAATGACGTTGGCCCCTATACGATGTGAAGCAATAGCCGCAAATAATAGCACTCGGCATTATTTGGATGCACAGTGTAAATCCTTCCCAATGCAGTGTTCATAAAGATTCCCGGAAACCCTTCGACAATACGACCACGTCGATGTCGATTAAATACACCTCTTTGCTTGTGGTATGTATAGTACGACGGCACCTCATCATACGTAAGTGACTTTGCAAAAAACTCAACTTCACAGAGACGTAAAAATGCCAAGAGTCGTCTGTTGGAATCGTAGATAATACCTGACGTCACCCTTAAGACGTAAATACTAAAAGGGAACTTGAAATTTGATGGATGCGAGCAGTGACACGGTGGCTCAGTTGGCAGAGCGGCGCCACGGTACGGCGACTGTCGCGGGTTTGAGTCCCGCTGGTGTCCATCATTTTTCAAGTTTCCCTTAATCAATTTAAAAATGCCAAGAGTGTTGTTTGGCGGGGATTTTCCAATCGCTCTAATACATAGGCGGGGTCGAAAAAAAATGCGCTGGCCATTCTCAAAATGGACGTCCATGAATTCATGACCTCGGGATGCCGATCTTGTATAGAGAACGCCAGCATTCGCCATACTGCTTCTGAAGTACTAATGTAGCGACCAGACTGGTACTTGGTCACTTCATCCCGATCAGTGCTTTGCAAAGCGAACGTTGCCTGGTCACTACCCTTGTTTACGTATTTGCAAATGTATTTAATTGACTCGACGCTGGAACACGATTCAACATTGATGTGTGTTTCAAACGTCCTAGAAAGCACAGGTGAGTATGGAACAACCTATCTGTTGTCAACGTGAAGCGACTGCTTTTGGCTTCAGAATTGTTTGGACATCACTTATTTGAAATGGTAAATTTACAAACTTACTAATGTAGAAAAAAAATAAAAATTTAGAACTATAATTTACTGGAAATTGTTGGTAATAATATTATGTTAAAATATATGTTATAATTGTCTTTTTATTGATATTTAAGTCAAAAAACATGCAAAAAGAAATTAAAGCAACCGCAAAAAGAAAAACCTTCGGCAAGAATCGATCTCACTATGCATAACTCGTAGGACGATCGTTAAACCGCCACGCTACGATGACACACAGCAATATGTTTAAAATAGACGTTTCTATACATGTCATGATTCACTGCTCAGTTCCTTGTGGATATAGCGTGATGATTTCTACTTCAGAAGTTCATCTGTAAGTAATCTGCATAATGCAACTATTGGTTTCGTCTTTTTATCATTCTACGGCAAACATTAGACAAAACAAAGACATAATGCAATATTGCTCAGCCCTCTTTGCAAATGCCGTGATGATATTAAGCATACCGACGCGTCGGCCCCTAAAGAATATATTTGCAAACTTTCAGCGGATTCTATTCAGTAGTTTTTACGTTAATCTAACACATACACACAGACAAACAGACAAAAATTCTAAAAATTATATTTTTGGCTTCAGAAGCGTTCAGACATCCCATTGCACTTATTTTTTTTCAAATATCTTCAATGTACAGTTTTGACTTCGTTACGATTTTATTATATGTATAGATTATATCCTTATAGTATACCGCATCCATTAATTCTGAAGCATCCATTGTCTTCGCTGTTCTTGTGTTTATTTTCCAAGTCCCACTTAGGGTATCGTTTATCACTCGAACGACTATACTTGTAAGCTGAAAGGTCAGTTGATTTTACTCGTAAGTAGCTTTGGCATATACCTAGTAAGCTCAGACGGTATTTTCCCGAAAATATCCAATAATTTTTATATCTAAACGGAGATTCAGAGGTTTTACAATCTTGTTGGTCTAGTGGTCGCTAAGCGTGACTGTTGAGCATGAGGCCCTGGGTTCGAATCCCAGATAAGGCAATGTCTACTGTGTCTTTCCGTTAGGTAATTCTCAGTAGCTGAACGGAGTCTAAATATGTGCCCGGCCGATGGCGATAGGCTCGCCCCCTATTACATTGGAACCTATGATATAACTGACAAAATTTGGGTATACTGTGCCTTCAGGCGCGATGTATTGTTATGTTACAAACAACGGAAAACATTCTGCTTTAAGAGTTCATGGTAAAAGGGCAGAATAAGAACCAACACCTTAACGTGCTGCCTGATGTACAAGAATCCTACAAATATGAATGATGCGAGTACATCTGTTGGTTGGTCTTTTGTTCACTCAGCTCGACAACGAAATTTAAATTATATTTCGACCGAAATAAAGCACAATATTCCATTCCCGGGTATCAGTTAAACAGCTTATTTAAAACAATACCTCTGGATAACATTACAACGTTCAGTCTGAAGCTCTGAATAGCATTGGAAGCCTGTTAGATTAAACTATTACAACGGAGAACTCTCCGACTGGAAACCAAAACTTTCAGCGCCTGTCTTAAGCCATTGTTATTTAGACAGGGACAGCGCTATACATTGTGCAACGATCTCCCGTTTGCATGAAGAATCTGCCTTTTCGGTTGGCATAAATTATATTATTAATTAGGTTGCTTAATTAGGTCTTTTATTTAAATGTTGTATTGTGATATCGTAGTGGCGGTTTAGGTATCGGATTCTCACGGGATTTCTAATTCACACAGTCATGCTGGTAAAAATAGTTCTTTTTATATTGTAACCTAAATAAAGAGATCGATATTAATGACCATAAACCTACATGTAGATTATTGTTCATCAAAATGTGATTAGATTAATCAACAACAACGGTATTTATCTGATAAAAGACAAAACACTTTAGAACGTTTATCATCATCAGTCGGAAGACGTCCACTGTTGAACAAAGGCCTCCCTCTTAGAATGCCACAATGAACAGCAACTTGCCATTTCCATCCACCGGTTTCCCGCAACTCTGACGATGTCGTCGGTCCACCTGGTGGAGGCCTGCCAACGCCGCACCTATCATTTATAGCGTAGGCAAAAAAACACTTAAACAAAAGCCGATTTTAGGTTTTGAAGATTGTCAACTTTTTTGTTACATTGCCCAGAAAAATCCCCGATGCTAATAAACCAAATTTTTACGAGCAATTCGATTGGGTTTAAGCCACAGGGTTAAATAAAGAAAACAATTTGTTTGTGCTCCTCGTTTCAAAAGTTTCAACCCTCAAATGGCTGCCCTATTATGCTAATACTAAGATAAAAGGATAGAAAACATATCAAGTGGCATTACTTTGGTAAAGTTTGGCAACTGAAGCCGCGATTGTAAATACCAAAAGGAGGTTATGTAAGACTAATTACCTATTTAAATAACTTTATATTGTTGTTATTTACGACCTAATTAGTGCAGAGGCTAAGCAATTGGACTGCTGCGCTAAGGGTGTGGTGTTCGGTTCCTGCTCGAGACCAAAATTTGTGCGATCCGCAGATGTTTGTTTTGAGTCTATGTGTTTGTATAGTTATGAGAGTACTCATGTTTGCGAAACGCAGCCACGGTACAGGAGAAATAATTGTTTTCGCTGTATTGTCCACGATTATAGAATGAAAACTGTCTTGTGGGTTCTCTAGGTATAAACATCAACATTATGCCAGTTATGTTATATATCCCAATGGAATAGGGGGCGAGCCTATTGCCACCAACCGGGCACATCCAGACTGAACTGAGAATTACCAAATGGAAAGACCCAATAAAACTTTGTCACTTAGTCCGACCCGAGATACGAACTCAGGACTTCAAAGAGGGGTATTTTTGGGAAGAAAATTTCAAAATGCCATTATACTTATAATTGGTGTTACAATTATAATTAAACTAGCTATGCCTTGCGGTGTAACCCGCTACATGTTTTGGGTTAAAAAACCTATGTGTTAATCCAGGGTGTCAGCTACCTCCATATGAAATTTCATCAAAATCGGTCTAGCCGTTTGAGCGTGAAGAGGTAACAAAACGCACTCACAAACTTTCGCCTTTATAATATTAGCGTGATAGCGATATTAGTGTGATAGTTACAAAATTCAATCAAATTAGTTTCAAGAGAAACATCTCCTTTGCGATAAAATCATTTACTTAAGATAACAGAACTAATTAGTTTACGTAACACATATAAATTTATAAAATTATCGTGTAGGCGTTTGGCAATTCAATGGAATCATTTTGTTATGCCAGTCTTTTGGGCACGTTATCGGTTGACATCGATGGGGATGAATTCTTTGCTGCTTTTTAATTTTTTATTTTTGTGTATATATTTTTTTTAGTATAATTAAGTTCGAAATAGTTGTAAAATAGTTCTTTATTCAAATAAACAATATTTTTTGTTTTAAATTTTTTGATTTAAACACACCAGTGTAGAATCAACATCAAAACGGTCTCTCTTATGCACAGAGCGGAGCGTCTCGATGACGAAATGCAACTGGGCAGCTCAACTCCATAGTTATTTAAAGTTTGAACGTATTTGGGTTAGTTAAACTTTTTAAAAGTTTCATTTGAACTTTAGAGTAGTTTGAGTTTCCAGGGTAAGTTTTATTGATAGCTAAGCTTGTTAAGCTACCGTGTTAGTGTTTTTCTTTTGTAAAATGGCAGTAGTAGATATGGCTTTAGTTTATTTTCCACAGTAGGACAACTTTCAAAAGTTTCATCCTCTATTTTGACTTCTAAAATTGAATTGCTGTTCGTAAGTCATGCTAAAACTCGAGAACGGCTGGACCGATTTGGCTAACTTTGGTCTTGAAATAGTAATAAAAGTTCAGGGAAGGTTTAAATGGCAAGAAGGTGGTACAAAGCTCCCTAGTTCAGCTAGTTATATTAAGAATACAATGCGTAGGTAAATGAGTGCCTAAGTTTCAGATGTAAACAAATATATTTTTAAAACTTATTTTTTTTTGTGTTTTATATTATGGGTATTTTAGGTAGATATTCAAACTTATAGTTATAGAAATACGATATAAATTGCCGTGGCATCCCGCCACAGGCTCCAGCGGCGGGATAGTAACATAGCAATAATAAAAACCATAGCAATTTATGTCGTATTTGTATAACAATATGTTTGAATGTCCATCGGTAAAAATTTAAATCCCTCGCCATGCCGTCCCGGTCTGCGTTGGCCTTTATATAGATGCATGAAATATAATAGACATATCATTTGACGACCTGATTGGCGCAGAGGCTAAGCGATTGGACTGTTGCGCTTGGGGTTGCGGGTTCAATTTCCGCGAAGGACAAAAAATTGTGCGATTCCCAGATGTTGTCCCGAGTTTGGGTGTTTGTGTGTGTGATATTAATATTTCATGCTTGTGAAACGCACCCACGATACAGGAAAAATTCCTGGGGCGAAGTTTTGATGTGAAACATCTATAGGCTCACTTGTAAACCGAATTGTTAGCGTGGCGACGCTTGCCGTGGCGACGGGTCGCCACGCTATACTAAGGTATACATATATATATATATATATTTTCATTAGGCTATATTTAATTCCTGTAACAATATTATCTTTTATGCATATTACTTGTACACACACGATGTTTCACATCTGCCAGGCGTCCCATAACGGTTCACATTTTTTTATAAAAAAATATAATATAAGTTTATGTTTATCAGTTGTCTGGTTGTCATCATATACAGGATCTACCTAATTAAGGATCAGACGACCTTATGTGAGCTGTCCAAAGATATTATTAAACTATCGTCATTAGGATGAGTTGGGACACAAAGTTAATTATTAACATACGTCACCCTTTCAGCTTAGAAGTTAGAACACAGTTTGTAAGTATCTATTTGTTCATGAAATTTGTTTGTGTTTTACTTTTTAGAGTTATGAAGGGTTAGATTAAAATAGATCCGCCAAGAGTACTATCACTAGGTTGGACTGCCTCGTTGGTCTAGTGGTCGCTAAGCGCGACTGCTGAGCACGGGGTCCTGGGTTCGTATCCCGGGTCGGGCAAATTGTTACTGTGTTTTTCCATTAGGTGATTCTCAGTGACAGCACGGAGTCTGGATTTGTGCCCGGTTGATGGCAATAGGCTCGCCCCCTATTACATTGGGACCTAAAAACATAACTGGCGAAATCTGGGTGTACTATAATATGTGCACCTCTGTCTACCCCATCGGGGAATACAGGCGTGATGTTATGTTATGTAAGTATCACTAGCTTTCTTATCCTACATCATACCATGTCTATTAGCACCCAGCTACATTTAAATAAGTGTATATTAAAAATATTTTTTTAAACCTATGCTTTTAAATCAGCTAGGCTCAAAGTACTTGTAAAGACGAATCAAACAAGCCCAAACACGATGGGGTTGCGTCATTTTGTTACAGTGTTTCTATGACCACCTTCGGCTCCATCATCAGACCAGCTCAATAGTACCATAATATTGTATCGGTACCAAACCTACATATGTATGCAAAATTTCACTTCAATAAGACGTCAAGAAGTGGTCCTAATTTACATTGCAAGATTTGACCTAAGCCAACTCACATATATACAAACATTGCAAGTTAAATAAAAGCTTGTAATAATAAAAAAATAAGTAGTTCATACCGTATTTATGACGTGCAGCGGTGTCCAGCACACGAAAAACTCCAGTATGATGACAAACAGCATTCTTATTACCTGTGAGAAAAAACAAATATTGTTCAACTCTCTTGTCTATGGGCAGTGACATCCCTTGACAGGGACAAATGAAAAAAAGTAGGGAAGCCTTTGCCCTGCAGTGGGACGTTAAGGGCTCTCCATAACAAAACTGTCTGGTCGGTCCAGTTGTAGCTAAGGGTGACTGCTGAGCATAAGTTCTTGGGTTCCAATCCCTGGTCGAGCAAAGGGATTTTTTATTATATAATCAGTACCAGCACGGAATCTGAATTTGAACCCGGTTGATGGAAATAGGCTCTGCCTAATTACATTGGAAACTTAAACATAATTGCCGAATTGTGGTAGTATTGTGCGTACGTCTGTCTACCTCTCCAAAAATAACAATTATTATCAAATATCACCTAATTGAAATCAAATAAAATAAGCAAAATTCACGTAGCTACCTTAAAAATAGACTTTAATTAAGAAGGAAAAAACAATTACTACAATTTCGTTTTAATCAAGAAACTTGGTTACACACTGTAATCAGGTTAACAAATAAATTGCGACGTAATACCCAAAATAAATTGATAACCTTTCTTCTCTAACCGACATGCTTTATCAAATCAATGGATGGGAACATACCCTTAGGGGGGGTTGCTTCAAACAGGCTGTTAACGCTACATCATCATCATCAGCCGGAAGACGTCCACTGTTCAACAAAGGCCTCTCCTTAGAACGCCACAATGAACGTTACATACGTACGTTAAATAACGATTTGTTTCGGTATTTCTTCTCAGAGGTAGTCAGTTAGGAAATGCCGATGCCATCTAGTTTAAAAAAATTACGTGTAAAAGTGCATTTATCATTTTATCATTATCATGATTATAGAAGATGATTAACGTACGTAAAACATGCGCTGTTTCATGGCATAAAAAACCAGCTATCAACGTTATTAGGGCTGCTAGTAGAAAACAAAACTGTTTTTTTATTAGGGCTGCTAGAAAAAAAAAAATGGTATTTAAATTGATAAAGGAAATTTAAAAAATGATGGACACGAGCGGGATTTGAACCCGCGACCTTTGCCGTACCGTGGCGCTGCTCTAACCAACTGTGCAGCGCCACGGTACGGCGAAGAATTTAGATTGTTACATGTTACATAACTGGCGAAATGTTATAGCACACCTCTGTGCATCTCCGCCTACTCCTTCAGGTAGTACAGCGAGATGATATGATAGTACCAATATTCTGTGAAAGGTTGGAAGAGGTGTTCTCCTAGCAGGATTTTGGACCTATACACACCCATAAGTACACGATTTCCGCAGTCCCATATTTAAACATGCATTTATTAAAGCAGTGTGACAACTATGTCATCTCTGAATCTTATTATTATTCTATTCGATTTCCATTTGTCAAGCGTTGTGCTTGTCTTGGACTCTATTTTAACGTTTAAATGCCAGAAGCTACAGAACGTGACCATTCGTTCAAAAAGACGGTACAATTCCCTATTCCCAAAATATTCTGTTGAAGCCCTTTACATAATGACTACCAGGAAGAAAACAGGAAACGGGGGCTGGTATTGTCTGTTTTCAGATGCGTATTTATATTACGCCTGTGCCAATGACAGTGAGAGTCGTTTGCTTGAATGAGAATTTGAAAGAACAATCATCTTTTCATACCCCTTATAATGAAGTACCATTTGGATATCAAACACAGTTAAACTGTTATATATTACATTTATAAATAAGGTAAAGGTAAAACTTATGTGTGTGTGATATTAATATTTTTTAGGTTATATCTACTGCCCACTTAAAAATAGTCAGAAAACTTTTTTTAGGCTTTGTATTTTAACACTGACTGTGCGTGAAGCAGACACAATAGTAAAACAATAGCCATGCCCCATCAGTGGGTCATTACACTGGGAAAGGGTTTATGTTACTGGATATCATGATGTGGTAGGTAACCTTTATGAGATTACTTACCATTCATAAGAAAACACTTTGAGATTAGGTAAGCAGCGCCCTGCCTAATACTAAGTCTTGGCACGGCGCTCCGGCACTAAAAATCTATAATGTTTAGGCGCCTACCTACGTCCAAAAGGTCAACAAGGTTTCAAAGACATCTCCAAAAACGTAGGTAATTCAAGAAAGAAGTAAACAAAACGAACAAGTAAAACTAATTTGTCCATCTGTCAGGTGTTTTAGGCAGTTAGATAATGGTGTGGACAAAAAGGTCTGTTTTAGCACTTTAATAAGCACAAAAAGAATTGTTGCCTTATAAATTACCTAGCCTTTTCAAAGTTAGTTGAGGACAACATTAAATAAGAATCCCAAATTGAAAATAATGTTATATTATGAACCAGAATTGCTGTCAACCGGTGGATGCAATTGGCAAGCTGTCGATCATTGTGGCGTTCTAAGGGGGGCCGTTGTTCAACAGTGGACGTCTTCCGGCTGATGATGATGAATTGAAAACATGCTGGACTTAATCATGAACATGGCAGAGAGTAAATATCTATTAATGCTTGTTTCTGCTTTGTTTGAGACTAGGCTGTCTGTCTTTTTGTCTGTGAAACTTACTTAAGCTATCTCTGAAAATAACTCACGACGCAGAAATATATAGTGTCAAAGGAAACATTTCATTTTAAATTCATATATAGTCCAGTTACGTGTAGTAGGTTATATATTGTAAGGGAAGACCGGCATAATGTTTTAAAACCTGTATAAAAGGCGCGCGCGCACCCTCTACCCGCGCATTTGTCGGATGTCACTCGGAGCGGCAACATCGTTCAAGGGCTGTGAGACTTATATTTTCCTATTCTTTATTGTCATTCCTTAATGTTTTATAAGTGTTCTACTTACTTGAGTGCTGGTTGTTTTGTTTCTCGATTAATTATTACCCGATCGTAGTTTTAATTGTGTTTATGTAAATGAATAAAAGACGTGTACCTGTGATTGTGTTTTTTTTTTAATAATTGCTACTTCTGCTTGCTAAAAATATTTATATAGGAATTTAGAATACCAGCCAACCGTCTGCTTGAAGGCGACCTGCCTAATAAGGAACTAGGACTGTGGGCGCAAAGCTGGTTACCACCGTTCGACACATTGCATAACCCAATTTTCACCAAGATAGTTAAATAACCGTTAGTATGCCTCTCAACCTTTCAAAACTTCACAAGAAGGCTGAATATTGGAAGCGTATTTTGTAGATGGAGCCTGTGTGGGATCTCTTTTGAGATACCAAACAACAAGAAAACAACAAAGAAAAGTTTTTTATTGAAAGGAACCTAAAGGCATCGGTAGAAGATTCCCACAGCGTTTTATTGATGGTTACTACTATAAATAAAAGCCTAGACGAAAATCCATTTATACATTACTCATTTCTCTGTATAGGTACCAAAAAAATATGTAGGATTTTCTAATCTATTCATTTTTATACGACATTTTGTATATTTTCTGCATGTTGCCATGCTAGGCTTAAATCTAAATTGAAAAAGGAAACTTCAAAAAAAACATTTTTTTAAACAATTCTACCTATTGTTTTGTTAGACGATGTTATCCTTCCCACTGAATTTAAATAAATATTCCCTGAATTAAACACGAGTATAGCTGCTTTGCGCTTATTCGTTCTTTTTTGCATTCCGCTTAATATTCTCTAATGTTTATGTAGATACAAGTTTTGCCACTGCAGAAAAAATTGTTTGCTTAAATTAGCTAATACAAAGCACACTGTATTTAATATACTTAGTGATCCTTACATTTCCGTATTTGCAGCTATTATGTGAATATTTAACCAGCGCGTACTGTTCGTGTTTCAACACTTATTCGTGCGCAATGGGCACGCAACGAAACGGTAAACAAGGGACCGATCTACTTAACATTACGCTGAATAATTCCAGCGATGTTTACCATATCGTTGCTGAAATAGCTTTGCCTGGTACCGTAAAAGAGATTAACAATAAGAAAGGTGACGGTAAGGAAACAATTTACGCGGAATACGAAACAAAAAACTATAATATTGGAGATTCACAAGTTTCCGTTTGCAATTCAGCCGGTTTCCTTATGACGTTATTAATATCATTTAGTGTTATATTGTTGAACTTATTCCTGGAATTCAAAAGGAAAATTCCGGTTTAAAACCTTAATAACAAAACCAAAGCAGATGAAACTACAATCTGTTCCAAAAATACCAAGCTTCACCATTGAAGAAACTTTGCTCATATATTATGTAGTTGCTAAAGCCTTATAACTTGAACAATATCTAGACAATCTATTTGCAACTTAAGAGATGTCATTGAACCTAGGGTTTTGTGCCATAAAACGGTGTTTCTGCTGCACATGGTAGATAAGGTTTTTATTACACATATTTCAATAAAATCCCTTAACTTTATATCGGTATGCCGAGCGCCAAGCCAAGTTTTCAATGGACTACTCACTTTTCGTTTCGCTTCTATGCTCTTATCGATGTGTGTGGATCTGACAACGTGCCTGAACTCCAAGTCGACGGTGTGCATGCAATACGACTGGGTGCTTTTGTTGTCCGAGTCCAATCTTTGTTCCGAATCCTCCTGAGAACAAAAGAAATACATTTCGTTGGTTATTGGCTTTCAAGATTTCCGTAATCGAGGGTATTGGTGGTAAAACGTAATTACACTTTGCTTAAGGCGAATGTTTGTGGAGTATCGGGAAAGGGTAGATACGTCGTACATATTTATGTTGTACAAATTAGAGGTTTTCTGCATTGGTTAAGGAAAGAATACCCTAAACCGACAAGCGTGTATGAGGAATGTGATTCAAACAAGTATGCTAGGATCGCAGCAAATGGAAATTTGTGGTTTCTACCTATCCCTCTGGGAATCAAGCATATCTTTATAATAGACAAAGGCAAAATCAAAGTTATCATTTCGAGAAAACAAGTGTCAAATAAACCTTCCTAACATATTGTTATAGGTACTCAAAATTTCTTGTAAATTGTAACATTATCATAAACTTTGTTATAACACTTGAACAGTACTTTTATTATTATTACTAGCTGTTGCCCGCGACTTCGTCCGCGTGAATTTCAGGTAAAAACACCAGTAGACTATAATCAGATTTTGTAAGTAAGTGGAAAACACTACAAATTACTTACCGAATGGAATATACATAGTATTTTAATGATAAAGGTATATTTCAAATTAAGATGGGGCTAGTTTACTTTTTATACCGATTTTGTATGATCGGTAAATATTGAGTGACTAACAGGAAAGTTATTGACACGATTTGTTGGCTTATAAGGAATTTCAATTTTAAATGTATCTTTATTTTACTGTATCTATGTACTACATTGACAGCATGCATTTCTCTGAACTACGGTTGTAGTTTTGTCTTCAGCAGACAACATTTACAGAGAGTGTGGACTGGTAACTCAGAAGCGACCGTCATACAGTAATCCGTGTAAAAATCAGCTGGTTTCTAGGCCTTAATTAAGTCTACCTCTGCGTGTGCTAATGGTGATAGTTTGTATGCCAAAATGCGCCAAGCGCTTGTATTGAAATTTATTGTAGCCGAAATTTAAACGAACTGCTCATGTCCGTCACCCATAGGTTGGGCCTGTGGGCGACGAACTTGGGCAGTTCGATGCTCAAACAGAAAAGGCGGTTTTAAGGGACATAAGGCACGTAGGCCGTACCTACGTGGTGAGCGCGACCAATCGCGACGAGGCGAGTCAGAATTTGTTTAAAGAGATGGTGTAGCATACGCGGATCGCGAGTCCCTCAACCTAAGGTTGTTAGGCGGATACCCTGAGGTTTTAGTTAGTATAAGAGATAACCGGCATAACCCTCCGTCCGCTCATGGTGGAGGAAGTCCATGAGGATTTCCCTAGCAACAAAAATACTTTGATAATTGTGTGGAACTTAGAATTTGACTGCCTTATTGGTCTAGTGTTCGTAAAATGCGACTGCTGAGCGGGAGTTCCGTGTGTTTGCTTACCAGATCGGAAAGAGTGATTGGTTTTTCCACTAATTCTCGGTGGCAGTACCGACTTTAAATTTGTGCCTGGTTAATGAAAATTTATGTCTATGATGATTATCTACAAAAGGATAACTTTGAGGTGGATCACAGACCTTTAACTTGACGATGGTTGCCTACAGTCCACTTTCTGCTAGAGAGTTAAAACATATAAACCAATAAAATTAAAAATATTATTTTGTTTGAATAAGCAAATATCTTGCCGAACGCGGGAATCACACTATTAAATCATATCTTTACCAACTTATCCAAGAACGTGAAATAATGAGCAGAATTCTATATACCCCGTCTAAATATTACTATTTATTGATATTTATGTATATCCAGTGTATAAAGTGAAATATATAAAGAAAGTTTTTACAGAGCATTTAAGTCAAAAAATATTTCTCTAAAATCACCGACGAACAACGCTTAGTTCTGTCTAAAACTTTCACTATGTGGTATTGTACATTTTTACTATAATTATGACTACATTTCAGCAAATTTCTCTTAAAACTATTGCGTAACTCTCCAAGAACAGACGTTTTATTGCTTCGAATTGATGTGTATCTAGAGTATATCTGGCGAGCGCTTATATTTTGTCATCTAAGGGAGAGAGAGGTAGTAATTCCGGAAGACAATTTTGCCACCGTTATTTGTTTCCTAACCTCTGCAAGAATGCCAGTGGTAATAAATGTTTTCCCTGTTCCACCAGGAGCATCCAAGAAAAACATTTTACCCTGGCCGAGCCGAACCCTTTCAAGGACAATATTGTAAATCTGTGCTTGCTCTGAGGTAAATTTAGTGACGTAGTCATTCACGATGGTGGTCATTGCGTCTTGGTCATAATTTGTTTCGGCGACATACTTCCTGTTTCCACGTTCTTGATTGTTTAATGGTTGCGGAGCCGGTAAACCGTATTCCAACAGTGGATTGCCCCCGATGGCAATGACTACGTCTTGATGAGAACTGAGACAGTGGGTCAAAATGCGTTCATCAGTTTCTCCGATGTCTCCTTCAATAGTATGTCTTAAAGCCCATGAAATATCCTCAGAGAGATGACGCCAATATTTTTCCCGCAACAAAACCGGGTTTGCAATACCGCAGAATACCAACATGACGGCAAACAAATGTCATAGGCGACTTGGGCTATCACTAACGCTAGCCTCCAGGAGAGTGTTGTCCCAGTGTTGGTCACCGTCAAGAAGATTTCGTGCTACGCAGGCTGCACGAAATGTCGGATACTCCATACCATCAACTGTCCTTAAGAATGCAAATGACGTTGGCCCCTATACGATGTGAAGCAATAGCCGCAAATAATAGCACTCGGCATTATTTGGATGCACAGTGTAAATCCTTCCCATTGCAGTGTCCATAAAGATTCCCGGAAACCCTTCGATAATACGACCACGTCGATGTCGATTAAATACACCTCTTTGCTTGTAGTATGTATAGTACGACGGCACCTCATCATATGTAAGTGACTTTGCAAAAAAATCAACTTCACAGAGACGTAAAAATGCCAAGAGTCGTCTGTTGGAATCGTAGATAATACCTGACGTCACCCTTAAGACGTAAATACTAAAAGGGAACTTGAAATTTGATGGATGCGAGCAGTGACACGGTGGCTCAGTTGGCAGAGCGGCACCACGGTATGGCGACTGTCGCGGGTTCGAGTCCCGCTCGTGTCCATCATTTTTCAAGTTTCCCTTAATCAATTTAAAATTTAAGCCTAGCATGGCAACATGCATAAAAAATACCAAAAGTCATATAAATTTGGGTTGGTATTATCGGTTTAGTGGTTTGTAGCTGTAAAGGTACAACACTGAATTGGTAATCGTAGATTCCAACAGATAATACCTAACGTCACCCTCAAGACGTAAATACTAAAAGGGAACTTGAAATTTGATGGATGCGAGCAGTGACACGGTGGCTCAGTTGGCAGAGCGGCACCACGGTACGGCGACTGTCGCGGGTTTGAGTCCCGCTGGTGTCCATCATTTTTCAAGTTTCCCTTAATCAATTTAAAAATGCCAAGAGTGTTGTTTGGCGGGGATTTTCCAATCGCTCTAATACATTGGCGGGGACGAAAAAAAATGCGCTGGCCATTCTTAAAAATGGACGTCCATGAATTCATAACCTCTGGATGCCGATCTTGTATAGAGAACGCCAGCATTCGCCATACTGCTTCTGAAGTACTAATGTAGCGACCAGACTGGTACTTGGTCACTTCATCCCGATCAGTGCTTTGCAAAGCGAACGTTGCCTGGTTATTTGCAAATGTATTTAATTGACTCGACGCTGGAACACGATTCAACATTGATGTGTGTTTCAAACGTCCTAGAAAGCACAGGTGAGTATGGAACAACCTATCTGTTGTCAACGTGAAGCGACTGCTTTTGGCTTCAGAATTGTTTGGACATCACTTATTTGAAATGGTGAATTTACAAACTTACTAATGTAGAAAAAAAATAAAAATTTAGAACTATAATTTACTGGAAATTGTTGGTAATAATATTATGTTAAAATATATATTATAATTGTCTTTTTATTGATATTTAAGTCAAAAAACATGCAAAAAGAAATTAAAGCTAACGCAAAAAGAAAAACCTTCGGCAAGAATCGATCTCACTATGCATAACTCGTAGGGCGATCGTTAAACCGCCACGCTACGATGACACATAGCAATATGTTTAAAATAGACGTTTCTATACATGTCATGATTCACTGCTCAGTTCCTTGTGGATATAGCGTGATGATTTCTACTTCTGAAGTTCATCTGTAAGTAATCTGCATAATGCAACTATTGGTTTCGTCTTTTTATCATTCTACGGCAAACATTAGACAAAACAAAGACATAATGCAATATTGCTCAGCCCCCTTTGCAAATGCCGTGATGATATTAAGCATACCGACGCGCCGGCCCCTAAAGAATATATTTGCAAACTTTCAGCGGATTCTATTCAGTAGTTTTTACGTTAATCTAACACATACATACAGACAAACAGACAAACAGACAAAAATTCTAAAAATTATATTTTTGGCTTCAGAAGCGTTCAGACATCCCATTGCACTTATTTTTTTTCAAATATCTTCAATGTACAGTTTTGACTTCGTTACGATTTTATTATATGTATAGATGTTACTTTGAATGAAACGAAAATAATTTTCCAGGTTCATTGTTCTGTATTAGTTGCTGCCGTGAACTCGCATCCTACGTAAAGGAGATGTCAGCAGTCCAGCGTGTTACAGACACTAGTGGGAAAATTCGTTAATTTGATTAAACGACTAGCTGCGCCCCGCGATGTTACTCGCTACATTTTTTCGGGATAAACAGTAGCCTATGTGTTAATCAAGGGTGTCAGCAACCTCCATATGAAATTTCATTAAAACCCATTCTATAGTTTTTTGCGTTTATACTATTAGTAGAGATTTTTCCTACGTTTATAAACACAATGCATGCGCACTGCGCAGGACTAACGGCTTAACGTGCCTTCCGAAGCACGTAGGGGATTCGATCACCGTCACCCATCACAAGACAGACCGGGGTGAGCGCGACTTGTCCTTTCAATTCGAATGATTTACGCGGTAGCTTACCTACGAGTACCCTTATAAATAAAGTAATTGAACTGGCGTATAGAAGTGCTATAACATAAATATACATACATACATACATAAAGGCACGCCTGTTTCCCTGAGGGGTAGGCAGAGACCACGGATTTCTATTTGCTACGATCCTGGCATACTTCTTTTGCTTCATTCACACATAAATATTTATTACCAAAAACAAGAAACCACCTGATTTAAGTTCTAGCTTGTGCGGTTTATCTGTTAACATAATTCAGGTAAACCGTTAGCCGCGAACACAAAAACAAATAACATTATTCTACTGAAGCGTACTTTGAGATGTCTGGTACATCACATTTTATGGATAATTTCGAAGTTTTCTGCCTTCATTTCGGCCTGTAAGTTGTACGAATACCGTAATGCTCAACTTAAACAATTTGTACTGAACTCAGATTGCGAAGTTAGCAACAAATATATCTGTTGGTTAACGCTCTGATATAGGCCTTTACGTTAAAATTAATGGTTGTTGGGAATTTAATATTCTTCACCAGTCGCTGTTCACGTGCTGGTTCGAAGCATTTGAAATTAAAATCTAATGTTTACTGTCAAGTATACACAAAGGATTGCTATTCATTCACATTTCGTTATATTACGCCTGTATTCCTTGAAGGGGCAGCTGTGCACATATAACCGCATTTGGCCAGTTATGTGAGCTAGTTGACGTCATCACGCCTGTAGGTAAAAGTGCACAGTACATTCAAATTTTGCCAGCTATATTATATGTTTCAATGTAATAGGCGGCGAACCTATTGCCTTTAACCGGGCACGAGTCCAGACTCCGTGATGCTACTGTGAATTACCTAATGAATTAAAGACCGTCTGCGTGGAACTCTTCCTCAAGTCTTTTCTGGGATGAGGATGAGGAATGGCCAATGCTAAGGGTCCCACCATAAAGATCCATTCTATCAAATCGGATAGTTTCTAATATGGCCTTACACCTAATTTTTTTCATCAGGACTTGCCCACCACTCGTGCCCATCATTGTAATTCCTGATCTACAATGATAACCATGGAGAACCAACGAGGCAATAAAGCTCGAGGCGTCCCAGAGAAATAAGTCGACTGTCTTGGAAACCGCAACGAAATTAATCATAAAAGGATATATAGGAGGAGTAGGAGTATAATTTCAAAAAAAACAAGTTACACGTCAATATGGGTTCCACATTTTTTAATTCGACCTCTGAGAAGAATGCTAAAACAAACTCAAATATCAAAGTCTCTTTTGAAGTCCAGGCACATGTTGTAACTAATTAACTGTCAACCTATTCGGCTTTCATAAAAATACTTTAATTATCGACATTCCATGAATGCTTTTGTATCCTAATTTAGCCAACATATTAAGACCGTAGCTGGCCTAATAAATAGCAATTAGAAATTCCAGTAAGACATAATTCTTTATGTTACAAAGTTATTAAGTCAACATTCTGCGACCCTAATAAAGCTAGTAAAATATAAGTACTACAAAAAGAAAATAAAACCACGATGGGAATTAGCAATATGGCGAAAACAAGTCTGCGCTTATCATTAAATATTCACAAGTATATGAATAAATAAGTGTGTGAAGCAAAACAAAGCGAAAATAAATCGATCGATATAGATTGATATAGTGAAGGCAGTCCAATGTAGAAACTAACAGAGCTAAAACAGTCACATTGCGATTCCAGTAAAAGTAAAAACTTTCCAGTATTCCCAACAGATTTCTTCGGATATTTATTTTTTAAAGGTGACATTTTGAAGCTGAATCTTACCCAATAGATATTTATTTCTATTTGGTGAAAATAATGACGACCTGTTTAGCGCAGAGGCTAAGCGATTGGACTGCTGCGCTAGGGGTTGCGGGTTCGATTCCCGCACGGGGCAAAACTTTGTGCGAACCACAGATGTTTGTCCAGAGTCTGGGTGTTTGTGTATGTGATATTTCATGTTTGTTAAACGCACCCACGACACAGGAGAAATTCCTAGTGTGGGGCGACGTTTTAAAAAAAAAAAAAAAAATGAATTACTTAATAGAAACGTTCGCAGGTTATACTGATTCATCATCATCATCATCAGCCGGAAGACGTCCACTGTTGAACAAAGGCCGCCCCCTTAGAACGCCACAATAAACGACAGCTTGCCAATTGCATCCACCGCTTGCCCGCAATTCTGACGATATCGTCGGTCCACCGGGTGGGAGGGCTGCCAGCGCTGCCTCTTCCGGTACATTATTTGCCATAAAACGGGTACAAATCTAGGCTCTGTGCTGCTGCTGAGAATTGCCCTATGTTAAAAACCCAGTAACACTTTGGCTGACCCGGGATCGAGAATCCAGGACCTCGTGCCTAGCAGTCGCGTTTAGCAACCACTAGACCAGCAAGACAGAAATCATAATCTTTAATTGATATTAGACCTACATAATAAAAGTCGAAATATTACTTAAATGAAGTTTTGATTTTAATTATAAGACAACCTCAACTAATTATTTAGTTTGGTAAATTGTTTTTCTTCCAAAACCATTTCAACAAGAACAGCTAACAAACAAAATAATTAAAACTCAGTTTTATTACTACCCACGATTACCCACTTTCATCGTTAACTCAAAACCAATGATTAACTGGTTAACTTAACTACCGTCTAACTGTAGGTTAAAACTAACCTAAATAGACCATACACTATTTGATTTGTTTGTGGAGTTCATCTTTATCTTCTTCTTCGTATGCTTGATGAACGAACCGGTGTCCAAGTTTAAACTGCCTGTAGCTTTGACATGGCTTTACACACCATTGAAAAATCTCAGGTGTGCTGATTTCATCACGATGTTTTCCTTCACTATTTTCAGCAACTGATAGCTAATTTGTAGTACGTATATGAATTCTAAAATCTATAAATCTCTAGGTATATCACACTAATATTATAAAGGCGAAAGTTTGTGAGTGTGTTTGTATGTTTGTTACATCTTCAGACTTAAACGGCTAGACCGATTTTGTTGAAATATCATATGGAGGTAGCTGATACCCTGGATTAACACATAGGCTACTTTTTATTCCAAGAAAATGTAGACTAGTATAGAAAAAACACCGCGAGCGCAGCTAGTAAAATATAATTTTGTGTTTTATCGACGAAAAACTCAAGTAGGTCTAATATCAATTAAAGATTATGATTTCTGTCTTGCTGGTCTAGTGGTTGCTAAACGCGACTGCTGGGCACGAGGTCCTGGATTCTCGATCCCGGGTCAGCCAAAGTGTTACTGGGTTTTTAACATAGGGCAATTCTCAGCAGCAGCACAGAGCCTAGATTTGTACTCGTTTTATGGCAAATAATGTACCGGAAGAGGCAGCGTTGGCAGCCCTCCCACCCGGTGGACCGACGATATCGTCAGAATTGCGGGTAACCGGTGGATGCAATTGGCAAGCTGTCATTCATTGTGGCGTTCTAAGGGGGAGGCCTTTGTTTAACAGTGGACGTCTTCCGGCTGATGATGATGATGGCTTATTAAGTCACGTCTAGGCGCAGCTATAACTATCCGTAGTACTAATATTGTTAAAAGACTGGAGTCGAATAGACCCTAGTAGCTAAACATAACATCACGCCTGTATTCCCCGAAGGGGTAGGCAGAGGTGCACATATAGTACACCCACATTTTGCCAGTTACGAGTATGTTTTAGGTCCCAATGTAATAGGGGGCGAGCCTATTGCCATCAACCGGGCACAGATCCAGACTCCGTGCTGTTACTGAGCATTACCTAATGGAAAAACCCAGTAACACTTTGCCCGACCCGGGATTCGAACCCAGGACCTCGTGCTCAGCAGTCGCGCTTAGCAACCACTAGACCAACGAGGCAGTCTCTACCCTAGTAGCTATTTATCTCTTATGTTTAAGGAGAGCTTACTATAGTCAGTCTTGTGTCGAGCGACCGTTTTTACACATTTCGGTCGTAATTTATGACGTCTCGCCGGACTATAAGTATGAATGAATAGAGTATGCACCCGTTCCACTTAGTGGAAATTTGCTTAGGAGGTTATTAATAATGAAGGAAATCTTAGGTACATAGCTGCCGCGTACATCTGCGAAGTTAAGCAGTGCACAATGCGGTCAGTATTGAGACGGGTGACAGATTTTACATGTCGAGGCTATATGCCTTCAGAAGGCAAGATAAACTATTAATCTTATGCCTGATCTCTCTTAGATCGTGTCAATCTGCCGTCCCATTGGACTATGATAGTGAGTGGATAGTAAATTCACCTAATTACTGTGTTTGCGCGCATACTTGTGCACTATAATATTTCATACGTAGGTTAGTCTCAGCTGAGATAGGACTCAGTTCCCGAAATTTGGTTAGGCGACATTATTATGCGAATGTAACAGTTCTCTGTAACCCTGTGTCCGTTTTTACGGCTCAACCGCTGATCCATCGTACGTTTCGTATGGAGATTGGTTGATCCCCGTGGATGTGGAAGGGTATAGGCTACATTTTTAAACGATGGAATGTTTCAGGCGTGTGAAATTGTAGGCGGAAGGTAAATTCATACATTTTGTATTGAAAATACCACAACACTTGTTTACATTGTTACTTTCGTAAGATGGGCTCGTAGTTAGGTGGTAACTGCGTAGATCAGCCGATTTGCGTGGTTAAGCCATACTCGTCGCGGTCAGACTTATGATGGGTGACCGTTTTCACTTGTCGAGACCACCATCGCGTGAAACAAAGGCTATAAATAAATTAAAAAATATATTTATCAAATTAAAAACACGATTGCTATGTCAAGAATGGAACTAAAAAGTAAATAAACAAGTTCGATCTCAGTTAGGGGCCGTTTTGTGGAACACTGTCTTATCCAAAAGGTACCCGGACTGCAATAAAACTTGTTCTTACTTCACACGAGACTAACCCTGAAGTATCGTCTTCATTCATCTCTATAGTAACCAAATCATGCCTGTACAGTTCCCGTAAGCGTACCAACGTAAATAAAAACTTTTTTGATTTTGAATCCCTAAGTTTTACTTTAAGACTTTCTCCAATATGATACTTTGTTTGCACCAAGATACTTATCGTCTTGTAATCACAATAATATCATAAAGGCGAAAGCCTGTGAGTGTGTTTGTATGTTTGTTACCTCTTTACGCTCAACTGCAAGACCGATTTTGACGAAATTTCATATGGAGGTAGCCGACACCCTGGATTAACACATAGGCTAATGTTTATCCCGAAAAAATGTAGCGGGTAACACCGCGGGGCGCAGCTAGTACGGTATATTTTTGAACCACCTTAATAACTTTGTATACAAGAGCGAGTAGATTCCGTAGTATGTTTTCACTACTTTTATTGTACAGCCTAATTTAATATGAAGTTGCAGATTGTTTTGTGAAAGCCTCAACATATTGCTTTCATGTTTCATATACTCTAGAATGTCGGGAACTATGTTAGAACTCGTTCGGATATAAACTGTCTGTAACTTTCAATTGTACACTATATCAGGGAAAGGTATTTTGGGATCGTAAAGGAATGTGTGGCTTATAATGTTTCAGTTTCGTCTGATACAAAATCTATATATATAAAATTTTCGTGTCACAGTTTTCGTTCCCATACTCCTCCGAAACGGCTAGACCGATTCTCATGAAATTTTGTGAGCGTATTGAGTAGGTCTGAGAATCGGCCAACATCTATTTTTCATACCACGAAATACACGCGGACGAAGTCGCGGGCAACAGCTAGTGTTTTATAAAATTTTAATATAAAAAAAAATCTGACGTTTGGATAATATAAATAAATTCTGATGCGTGCCGAGTGGTATACGGCCTAGAATTGAACACCGTTCCTTCCGTGGGTGTAGTAAGACTAAAGGAAAATCCTGAAGATGGGCAGCAGCGGCTTCTGTAACTTTACCACCAATACTGCGATCCCCAAGCCGCTTGCCAAGCGTGGGGATGATGGCAGCTTTCTTACCTAAGGGGGAGGCCTTTGTCCAACAGTAGACGTCTTTCGGCAGATGATGATGATGAATAAATGCTTAAATATTGCCTTAACGTTCAAAAGACTTTATTTTAAAGGATACGTGTGTTTATTTTTAAACTAGGTAAATGTAGCTACCTTTTGTGCCGACATTGTGTAAACAGTTTAGGGACAAAAGTTGTTTCTTAGAAGTTTATTCACGGACGACATTGAACGTTAACGTAGGTTAACTAAGTTATGCGTAGTCGGACATTGTTCGTAATGACGTTATTCGGCATACATTAGGCACTTTTACTTCATTATTATAATAGTTAGACTGCCTCGTTGGTCTGACTGCCTCGTTGGTCTAGTGGTTGCTAAGCGCGACTGCTGAACACGAGGTCTTAGGTTCGAATCCCAGGTCGGGCAAAGTGTTACTGGGTTTTTCCATTAGGTAATTCTTAGCAGCAGCACGGAGTCTGGATTTGTGCCCGGTTGATGGCAATAGGCTCGCCCCCTATTACATTGGGACCTAAAAACATAACTGGCGAAATGTGGGTGTACTGTGATTCATTTGCACAAGGTTGTTGGGTGGAACAGGTAAATGGGGCTATGTAGTTGTGTATGTTGGATTACCAAATTAATAGGCCAAAGATGTTTTCAAAAAACGTCACCCTACACTAGGAATTTCCTCTGTATCGTGGGTGCGTTTAGACTTTTTATTCCGTGCTGCTACTGAGAATCATCTAATGGAAAAACCCAGTAACACTTTTCCTGACCCGGGATTCGAAACAAAGGACCTCGTGCTCAGCAGTCACGTTTAAGAACCACTAGACCAACGAGGCAGTCATAAACCATAAGATAAGAAGAAGTCAATGTTAAACAGCATGTCTAAAATACAATTAATAACGAAATGCTTGGCGTGCATTGACATCAGAAGTCGTCGACTTCGTTTTGAGCGGACGCAACCAACTGCATCGCAAAGTTTAAACTACAATTTCTATTTCATATATTATTTGATCTATGTTTGGTTCAATTGTTCATCAGTTTTCTACTTCATCTATGTCTGGCCAATAACTGTTTTGACAGCTTGACATTATCACAGTGAAAACACGATTTAGTTTTTCGTTTAGGAATGATGAAGCTCTATTGTTTTGCCTAGTTGGTCTAGTGGTTCCTTAGCGCGACTGCTGAGCACAAGGTCCAAGGTTCGAATCCCGGGTCGGGCAGTGTTACTGGGTTTTTCCATTAGGTAATTCTTAGTAGCAGCACGGAGTGTGTATTCGTGCCCGGTTGATGGCAATAGGCTCGCCCCCTATTACAAAGGGACCTAAAAAAAACATACCTGGCGAAAGGTGGGTGTCTTATATGTGCACCTCTGCCTACCCCTTCGGGGAATACAGGCGTGATGTTATGTTTTATTATGTTTTTTGTAATTGGTCTTTAACCTCATCTGTTTCAACAGCTAATCTAATGCCTATTCTATTATATAAACGTACTAACCGTGGCGCAATTCCATTTAAAAAATCCCTGAATAACCCTTCCCGTCCAGCGCCATATATTTGATTGGCTTAAATCTCAATACGGAAATGGCCTTTTGACGAAATGGATATAATTTTTAACAGGACAAGGGTTTTATTTTGCCTTATTTTGTTACACTATGGATATTGCACTGAGTTTAAACAGCTTATCTTTGTATTGGAAACGAATACCCATGTATTAGTTTTATACCTATTCGTTCTATAAGGATTGAAGATAAAATTCTCTTCCAATATCGGTAAAACGTTAACTGGCTCGTTAGTCTGCCGGACGCGCAATTGCTAAGCAGGTCTCAAGTCAGGTCTTGGGTTCAAATCTTGAGGTAAAGGGTCGGGTAAAGTGTAATTGGATGTTTTAATTAAAAAATTCTCAGTAGCAGCATGGAGTTTAGATATTTGCTTGGTTGATGGCAATAGGTTCGCTCCCTATTACATTGGGACCTGAAACATAACTGGCGAAATGTCGGCATACTATATGTGTACCTCTCTCTCCCCATTCCGGGAATACAGGCGTGATGTTATGCGTGTATGTATGTAGTTTACCCAGTAAAACTTTGCCCGACCGATTCGAACCTGAGACCTCGTGCTCAGCAGTCGCGCTTAGCAACCACTAGACCAACGAGGCAGTCAACTGTCCTCTTTTAAGAGCTCATGCTTAAGGAGCTGGTGTGGTACAGTAGTACTCTTGATGAAGTCGAATATTACTGCCTATAAGACTACATTCGCTCATACGTTACTCCTTTAACCAACATTCTTCACTTACCTTTTGTGGCTTCTTAGGATACCATTTCTTGCAGCATATGTCTTCTGAGTTGCTTTTTATTATGGGCGTTGAAGGTATCAGATGGTTGTTCTTGTAGCTGTCTTGTCTCGTTACTGCGGACAAAAGAAATTAGGTCTTAATGACTTATGTATTACCATTTTCCTGTCACTATTTATAATATTAAAATTTCCATTAGCGCGAACGCAAACAATGTGTGTGGAATAGTGTTTGAGACACGCACCCGCGATACAGGAGAAAGTCCTTGTATGAGACGTCGTTTTATTTACCTACTAGCTGCGCCCCGCGGTGTTATCCGCTACATTTTTTCGGCATAAAAAGTACCCATGTCTTTATCCAGGGTGTCAACTACCTCCATGTGTATGTATATCCTCACATAAACATCGCACAAATTTTTGTTCCATACGGGAATCGAACCTTCAACCCTTAACGCAGCACTAAGCAGCCCAATCGCTTAGCCACTGCGCCAATCAGGTCGTCATTAATTTTATGTGACTGTGATCCACATGGTTTAAAACCGCATCCCCCTGAAGGTCAACAACCCCCTAGCTACGACGCTGTTACCAGAGTAATCTTAGAGCAAACTTAACAATTGATTGCATATAAATATTTACCGCAGCTCTGACGTCAGCATGACGGGGCAGGTTGTTCACATTCATGATATACATTACACTGTAAATAATTCATGAAATTTCTTATCGGTACCTTAACCAGTGAATTACTAAATACCTCATTATTTAGAGAGTAAGGCCTGATTGCACGACCATTAGTTATACGCAGTAAGGCTAAATCGCGTTTAAGTAATTTTATATACATACAGACTGCCTCATTGGTCTAGTGGTTCCTAAGCGCGACTGCTGAGCACAAGGACCTAGGTTTGAATCCCGGATCAGTGGCGGTTAGCAACCACTAGTCCAGACCAATGAGGCAGATTTTATTTAAAACTAGCTGCGCCCCGCGGTGTTACCGGCTACATTATTTCGGGATAAAAATTTGCCTGTGTTAATCCAGGGTGTCAGCTACCTCCATATGAAATTTCATTAAAATCCATTCAGCAGTTTTTACGTGAAAACGTAACAAACATCCATCCATACTTACAAACTTTTGCGTTTATAATATTAGTAGGGATTTACGATCAAAATTTTCGCATACCATCCGATGGGTTTACAAGCATGACAAATTGAAAAATGGGTTGTCAATATCATGGGCGGTCGTAATTTAATAATATATTGATGAAACGTAATTTCATTACTGTGTCCATGTCTGGCCAATTTAATTTGAATTCAACTCTGATTGTGCTATTATCACATGATACTGTGATTTGGTATACATAAATTCTGAAAAGATTTCTCATAAATTGTCATTCCAATATCTAAAAAACTATTTATACGAGTATATATTTTTTTAAAAAACGTCGCCCCACACTAGGAATTTCTCCTGTGTCGTGGGTGCGTTTCACAAACATGAAATATCACAAACACAAACACCCAGACGCGGTACAAACATCTGTGTTTCGCAAAAGTTTTGCCCCGTGCGGGAATCAAACCCGCAACCCTTAGCGCAGCAGTCCAATCGCTTAGCCACTGCGCTAATCAGGTCGTCAATTTAGTTATAACTTATTCAAACTAGTCCCATACTAAACGTCGATGTCCTTCTGACAGCCTACCATGGGTTAATCTCCTCAAACCTCAGATATGGCGTTATATTTTGGGGTTATTCCAGTAACAAGGAATTAGTATTTAAAGCCCAAAAGCGATGTTTAAGAATAATATTTAGACTAAAAATTACTGACAGTTGTAAACCATATTTTAAAATTCAAAAAATCTAAAATTCAAAATGCTTGTTACACAAGCGAAGTTAAAGTTGGCGCCAAATTGCGAATGTGTTCGATTTGTTTATAGTTAGTGTTAGCAATATTAAAACAAGCACTCATACTTTTTTATCTGAAATTATTTAATTTTTGAATTTGCACACACTTCAACTTCACTTAAGTAAAGTGACTAAAGTATTATTTTTAAATTTGAGTTATAATACGGACATAGAACCTTCTCCTTTTAAAGTCGGTCAAAACCCTAGTCCTCGATTTGTCTAGATTTTTATAACTTAAGACTTCGTGTACAACATTCTTGTCGCATCTACCGTGATATTTAACTATGATACTAAACTGTGTAGCACGTGCCTCCTGAAATAGATCCTTTCGTTCAAACAAATATTAAATTTCGCGCATATTTGCTGACAGTAAATGACAGGGCTCAAAGAAGTGTATGTTACGTCACGAGAATCCAATATCCAATGAGTTTTGGTGTTCTATTTTCTGTTTTAAAAGGAAATCATTAGTGAGTAAACAGGTAAAGCAATAGGCAAAAAATTTGACGAATGGACATCAAATGGAATGACAAATAATGTGCGGGAATTACTGCGTCATTTGTCTAGTGGTTGCTAAGCACGATTGCTGAGCACGAGGTCCTAGGTTCAAATTCCGGGTCGGACAAAGTGTTACTGGGTTTTCCATATAATTCTCAGTAGCAGCACGGCGTCTGGATTTGTGCCTTGTTGAAGGCAATAGGCTTGCCCCCTAGATTACATTGGGCCTTATAATATAACTGGCGAAATGTTTGTGTACTACATGAGCACCTCTGCCTACCCCTTTGGGGAATTATAAGAGAAGAAAGAGAAAGTATGAGTATAACTATTATAATGGCTTAGTTACTTATGAAAAAGTTACTGTCTCTCTGTGTATTACCTCACCACTTAAGCCGTATTACATAGAGTTTTATTATTTTATCTCGTCTTACAGAGAAGGGAATTAAAAGTTACAGTTCCATTAACCGCGGTCATTTTGGATGCAAGATGACTTAGAACACAGCTGCAACAAAACTAAAATATATTATAACATATTTTTGGTCCCCAAGGATGACTCGGTGACAAAACTTTAGGACTTAATATGCGGTTAGTACCCGCTACAAATAGAAAATGCAGTGTGATACAAAGTAAAATTATGAATAGTGTAAAAGTTTAAATGCAATTTAGTCGGATACAAATTTTATTTCACACTTTTTCGTATCTTGGGACTTGGGTACATAAATATTACAGACTGGTATTTGAATGCATTCAGAATTAAATTCTCTTTCGTCGCCAGAAATGCGAGTTGTAGAAAGCTTCAAACCTAATGAGGACTAGGTGGAAGGGGCCTGCTAGTAACCTAAAACTAACGATGGGCGGCAAAATGTAGGTGTATGCATTCATACACCTACGTTTTGGTGATGGATAAAGAAGAATACCATAAAAACATAAAAAAACATAATATATCACGCCTGTATTCCCCGAAGGGGTAGGCAGAGGTGCACTATAGTGCACCCACATTTCGCCAGTTATGTTTTTAGGTCCCAATGTAATAGGGGGCGAGCTTATTGCAATCAACCGGGCACAGATTCTGACTCCGTGCTGCCACTGAGAATTTCCTAATGAAAAAACCCAGTAACACTTTGCCTGACCCGGGATTCGAACCCAGGACCTCGTGCTCAGCAGTCGCGCTTAGCGACCACTAGACCACCGAGGCAGTCTAGAAGAATACCTCTTCCGTTAAACATTTTCATTTTTTATAAATATTCGTTATACATTTTAAATGTTACCTACCGTATTCCTATAACTGAAGCTTGGCATAAACAGTAATTCCACAGAAATAATACAAATCCCAAGAAGCTTCATTGGATTACTATGATACGTAGTTAATAGCTCCACGTGTATCGAGGTAGATTATGTTCTCTAGGAATGCAAGAAACGAAGATACAAATTACATACCTACATAATTTGTATAAGGTTTATCCCCCCACTTTAATTACCCCCCACTCTGAGGTAATTAAATTAATTATAATTTTGTGATTTATTTTTACTTTGATGATTATGTTATTTGAATTGAGTTATTTTGTATGATGGATTGGTTTATTGTATTATTTATTGTATTAATTAAATATGTGTGTCTATTATGTATGAATTTTGGTACTGTATATGGATTGTCTTGAAATCTGAAATTAATGATTTTATTATTATTATTATCTCCAGGTATAAAATCCGATGCTAGCGAAGGCATTTGAATAAGTATAACATCGAGCAATAGGCTCGAAATGTGGGTGTACTATATGTGCACCTCTGCCTACCCCTTCGGGGAATACAGGCGTGATGTTATGTTATGTTATAACATCGAAGTCTCGCGAAATAAATGCTCTTAGATCAAGTTGTGTTGGGTTATTGCCGTGCTCATAAAACCTATCACGAAATTTTGCTACTAGATTTGATATCACCGCCAAATTTCGTGGTGGCCCAATTTAATAATTTATCGTCTACCTGTATCAATTTGCTTTTATAAATTAGATCAAAATTACAGGAATGGTGATTTTAGATTGATTACTTAGATATTAGTTTAAAAACTGTATTCATAAATGGTACTCATGTTAAAAAGGATGCCTTTAGAAAATTGTCTTAATTAGATCATCATTGTCATTTATTTATCGTATGGTTGATGAATAATCTGGTGTTAGAGTTTAAACCGCCTGTAGGCCTCTAAAATGGCTTTAGACACCGCTGAAGGTTTTCTCAGGATTGCCGGTTTCTTCACGATATTGTCCTTGACTGTTTTTAGCAACTGATAAGTAATTTATAATACCTACGCACATAAATTTCAAAATACATTATTGCGTGCCTGTGTTTGAACTTGCGACCTTCTACGGTCCAAGCAATCCAACGGTCATAATACTTGACTGCTTGTCATTGATAAATAAGTCATAATGAAAATGGAAATCTAATTTTCAGCAAAGGGAAAATTTCAAACGCTGTCTACTGATATAGATATCAAAGTATAGTAGACGTAATATTGGCAGTAATATAAAAGGCTGATTTATATTACGCGTTAAAACGGCTGAAACTCATCAAGTCGACACAATCTGTCTCCCACAAACAAGTACCGAAAATGGATATTTTTTTATCTAAAATTATTACTCTGTTGGCTAAAAAGTTAGGCACGTTCCTTGGTTTTGCCAGTGAGACATATATTTGCATAATTGTGTAAAAATCTATTCCATCCTACGCAGATCTGGGTTTCTGGAATGGATTTCTTGTCGCTAGGGATCCTATGGACTATTTAATGGCCCATTTACTTGATCGCAATATGGACTAGAAGTGACAGTAATACATATTTATTCATGTAGAGCGTGGAAGGAATACAAAATTAAAACGCTCTATCTCTTAATATTCTGAAAGAAAAAAACAACCTGCCCAATATTTTATCTTCTCTATTTATAGAGACAGAAAGGGTAAAGTCGTTTTTGATCTTCTACAAAGCGAAACCAATCCTTCAGTACGTTTACGTGTCGCATAAGATTAACACGTGAAGGTAGCTAAACTATAAACTGAAACCGACCGCTAAGGGCCTTCTATGTAAAACATTGCAGAGACCAGTGCCTAGATTGCCTCAGTGGTCTAGTGGTAGCTAAGCGCGACTGCTAAGCACGACTGCTAAGCACATGGTCCTGGATTCAAAACCAGAGTCAGGCAAAGTGGTATTGGGTTTTTCCATTAAGTAGTCTTAGTAGGGTCACGGTGTCTGGATTTGTGCTCGGTTGATGGCAGTCGACTGGCCTCTTAGTACATTAGGACCTATAACATAATTGGCGAAATGTGGGTGTACTGTAGGTACCATTATACCATTAGTGAATATTTAGGTTACTACCCCTATAATAATATAATTAAATCCCATTATCTAGTTTCGTAGTTCATAACTTTTTTCCAGCACATTAAAAGTTAACCAAATCTGGTTTAAAAACAGTATTTAGCACGAGGCCCGCGTAAAATAGAAATAAAACAAGGAAAACCAAATTCAAATCTCTAACAATGTTCGCAATATTTTGGAAGCGTGTAAGCGAGAGAGCTTCGCCAATAGGTAACATTAATTGAGATTGCTCGGTTATATGGAAAGGAATGTCAGAATGATCCTGTAAATACTTCAATGTATACGTAAGCATGCGTATTCTGCTTATTTAGCTTCGATTAACCTTTATCTAATTCCAAGTCTTAATCTATTTACTTTCAAAATACTGCTCTCATTTCAGGCTCTATTACCTTTGCCGTAGTACGAACTTTAGGAAGCGCAAATAAATCCTAGAAATAATTAAAGGCCTAGCTAGATAAACCTATTCCGTTTCAATTAAATAATTCTCTTGAGATAGTGCGGCTATTAAGTTCGACTTACATTGAATTAAAAGTTGCATACATGCCAGTCATGATTATAATGGCATACCGAAGATCGATGACTGGAAGTATGGAGGGAGTGTGGGACGATAATCCAATATTAATGCACAATAGCGCTCGTTGCTAATGGCTCAGAATTTAGAAAGTGTTTTTTTGGACTCACTGACCCTTCCAACTCTTGGGCTGTTGTTAGCTTAGTCTAGCTGACGATCTGATTGGCGAAGTGGCTGAACTATGGATAACTCTAAGGGCAACCCTTAGCGCAGCAATTCGATTCCCGTATAGGACAAAAAATTGTGTTTTGCCCAAGTCTGAGTGTTTTTGCAAAAAAGTGTCATATACGCTACAAAATGCATGTGGTGTCTAAAAGCAGGTGTACTGAGTTAAATATTAGGCATCAATATATCTTGCTACTTCAAAAAAAATATACCTGAACCGTAATAAATAAACGGAAAAATGTGGCGCTTACAAATTTCACTGACTATTAGTCCTGTAAAAAAGTTTTAATCGACCAATTCGCAGGAGAATTTAATCATTTAGTTTTATTATTCAATTTCTTTCATAAGGTCACACTATTAATTCACACCCACACAGACTCAAGCATATAGTTATACAATAAGTATTCTAAAAAGCTTTTTATATAAAAGGAGACTTGGCGAAAAACAATTTAGGTCCGCGATAATGAGACTATTAGCCCAAAGAACTTTTATGTTTATTCGACAATCATGAGGCGAGACTAATAGGTATATAAGGCATGCATAATATTTGGGTAAATAAGCGTTCTCATCTACGTGGCTTATAGAACAATCTATATGCGAGGTTAAGCCGTGCTCGCCGCGGTCAGTCTTGTGATGGGTGACCATTTTCACATTTTGCGATCCCTCTGTGCTTCGAAAGGCACGTTAGGCAGTTGGTCTTACGCCTTATCTCTCTACACAAGCACAAAGGTATGTATAAAAGTAAATATCTACATTATAATAAAAGTTACCATAATGTCGTCTAGATAGATTAAAAAGAAAAATACAACAAAATGAAGCTATTCTTATAAACTTTAAAATGTAACAACTTGATACAACGTAGGATCAAAAAGCCGAAATATCGAATAACGACTTGATCAACGAAAATCTTTATTTAGGACCTTCGTCACTATAAAATAATAATTTGACGTACTTGCTAATTCTGATGCTGACTTTGAAATTACGCCCCGGCACTAAAAAGTGATTCGCGCCGTAACGAGAAAAACATGGCGTGTTGACTAGAATAATAACTGTGTCGACCTGATTAAAGCGACAGTTGGTAAACAAAGGCGCGAGTTTTATACAGCACATTATAATTTTATGATATTTATTGACTGCCTGATAAAATTTATTTTAAAATTCATAAAACATTAACATCATGAGTCGGTAAACGTAGTGTAGGACGTCTTCCAGCTAGGTGGGGCGACGATATATGAAAAATGGCTGGTAGTAGTTGGAAGCGGAAGGCGGATCCAGCTCAGTGGCGTGCCATAGGAGAGGCCTATGTCCAGCAGTGGACTGAGATAGGCTGATGATGATGATGATTAACATCACGCCTGTAATCTTAAAAGGGTTAGGCAGGAGGTGTACGTAACACCCACATTTCGCCAGTAATGTTATAAGTTCCAATGTAATAGGTGGAGCAAATCTATTGCCTGTCTCCTCTAAATTGGGTTTTCTATCAAACCTTCCATCAGACTAGATTAATGGGCTAAATATACGATGGTTTCCTGAACCTTGAAAATAAAACGATCCAGAAATGGAGACGGTTTCATGCCATTTAATTCTAGGATAATAATATAAGCCACAAGTGGAATTGTAGTGTATTTCTGCTTACAGTGCAATAAATCTCAGAGTTTCGACAGTTTTGCTAGCGCAAACATTTCCTCCCCTTTATTGGAGATGCCAATTCTTAGATTCTTACTAGCTCTTATGTAGGATAGGAATACATCGTCCGTTTATTATCTAGCTTATATTATCTTCGCTTGTTCCAGTCACTATTCTCACTGCATGAAGTTTATGCTTTTAAAACACACCATAATTTCACGCTTGTATCATAGAGGGTTCTAAGTGGGAGGTCTTTGTTCAACAGTGGCCGTCTTCCGGCTGATGATAATGATGATTATCCCCGAGGGGAAGGTTATGGTGCTCCTATAGGACCGTGAGTACACCTATATTTCGTTTATCCTATAGTATATCCACGTTTATTTTGATTGAATTCCATAAACAAGGTTACAAAGTTAAAATATAATTTAAACATGATTTTGACACGTTTAGTACGATAAATTCAAAGTCGCTAAAGGTAAAGCAACAAAAACGTTGTTATTGTAAACGGTATCACCACGTGTCAGATTTACAAAGACATCTGGCTTTGTAACCACTTTAAATTCAACCCTTGAGCCAGTCACAAGACTTCCACTCTGGAAACTAAATATTAAACTTAAGAGAAAAGCCTTTAGTGTACTTTAATTTTGTATATTTACTGTTTAGGTTGTTAGACGTTGTAATACAATAATCCATACTAATATTATAAATGTGAAAGTAACTTTGTCTGTCTGTCTGTCTATTACGCCGTGTCGAAAAACCGCTGGACGGATTTTGATGAAATTTGGACTGTAGAAAGCTTAAGACCCGATAAAGGGCATAGGCTACTTAACGCGGACAATGCAATTGGCAAAAGCTAGTAAATAATAAGCACAAAAAAAATTAAAAACTATCTCTCCAGAATTTTATCGGAAACCCCGATCAATTTTAAGAACATGTTTTTGGTCGATAGAGGAAAAAAGATAGAAATCTTTAAATTATCAACCAAGTTATTTGTATTTATAAACCACAAATTAAGAAGAAAAGGAAAATTTATTAAAATAATTAAAGTAGTAATCCGGGTAGTAGCAACCAGAGAATAGAAGAAACTATTAAAATAATGTTTCTCCTAAAAAAACTGGTAAAACAGACCAAAGTATTTTAACTCCAAACAAAAATTAAAGGATCTACTCACAATGTCTCTGCCACTTGAAGTTATGCTGGATCTCGTGCCTCATTCCCCTCCAGAGCTTGGTCACTATGAGGCAGTACGCGAAGGACATGATGAAGAACGGCACTAACAGGAGTCCGACATCTAGGCCCAAGTTGAATGACCTCTCTAACTCGAGACTCGTCCAAACTTCCCTGCACTTGAAGGCTGCGAAAGAAAAAAACATATTAATACAAATAAATGTACATGGAGTAAGCTTTTCTTGAGTATCTGGCTTTGTTTTTACAGAATTGGCCGAAGATATTGAATGATAAGGTATGAGATATTTCAAGTAAGGATTCAGGTCGCCGATTTAATAGTTTAAAAAAATATGTATAGGAGAAACCAATCTACATAAGCTTTCTTATATATTGTCGCATAAAATTATTATACGATAATATCCTCCTAACCAATATTGACGTCCAGGAGAAAATAATTTAATGTGCTCACACGGATTCGTACAAAATTCAAAGTTTGGGATGACAGGTCCATTATTGATGCTTCAGTGTGAAGTGGCGATCACGATCTAGCGCCACTCGATCCAATTAATGTCCTCCTAACCGAATTTCGGCCACGACTACCGAAAACGGGGTCAGGCAAACTATGTACTATGCAGGAGTTATTATAGTTCAAAATACATTATTATTCTTATTTCCGAAGTCTTACTTTTATAAGACTTTAAATCTACGACCTGAGATGGAAAATATAAATTTTGAATTAAATCATCCGTGTTTAAAAACAATCATAGTAAAAATAACGTGTTTTTGAAAGCTCAATGGATCAATAGCTCCGCGAGTTTAATTGAATATTGTATTGACAGTGCTTGGAAGCGTTTCGAAGGAACCGCTTTCAGGGATGCGTTAGTTTTGTCCTAAACTAAAATGGAAATTTATTTATAGGAACTAGTATAAAAAAGAATTTAATTTATACTAATATCCAACTTCGTATTTAATCAAATTTAGTGAAACGCATAAAATATTGGAAATGTATAAAATGAAAGATAGTGAATAAGGCAAAGAGAGGATCGTATCAAATAGAAATCCGTGATACCTAGAAAACAGGAGAGGCTTCATATATTAACAATACTTAAAATAATGCGTGTAACAAAGTGTTCAACGAATTTCGAGCATAATGTCAGTGTGCCGCGAACTTTGAGAAAAAATGGGGCAACATTTTGTGTCTATGAATCATATCTACGCCATTTCAGCCGTTACTTTTACCGAGCGCGCGGAGAATTTGTTACGGCCATTTTAAAAATACAAGAATTGAAAATTCTGGACCCGACTACTAATATTGCAGACAGTTTTCATAATAAATTATTTTCAAGTTTTTTTAGTTGACGGTCAAAGCTTCTTTGCCAATGCAAGCATCTTTAATTAATGATAAGCCACTGCGATGTTTAATTACGTAGAGTGCAAAGTTTCCTACTGGAACACAGCACGTTATCTCTCCTTTATATTTTTTGCCGAAAAACTATTCTTGTTTCTCTCTAAGATTCAAGTTACTTCCATTCGAAGTTTGTCAAAATCAATTTAGCGGTAGCCGTGACTTGTATTTTCAGAAATGTACGACTAGTTTGCGACTGAAACAGAGCTTTTTCTCATGAATATGACGAATGTCTCAAGCTAAACTAATAGGAAGGAAGCGGGAAGGGTAATGTAGCGCTCTCTTTACAACGCTCCAAACATTCCGTTGTCTAGGGAGTGGAATCAGCTGTCGTTTTGGAAGCATTCCAACTTTTTCCACCATCTGGCACTTTAGTACTTTTGCACATGTCCCATTAGCCTGTGCGCGTGTGCAGTGAAAGTGAATGTTAGCACTGCACTGTTAGCAGCATTTGGCACTATAAATTCCCAGAGCGTGAGGATATATCTCTGGGTTTAACGATTGATTGCTGTACCGTGCTTTGGGATATGTATTGGCTGTTTTTATCTGGCAAACAAGGCATATACTTTAATAATAATGATTGTGTATTTTGGTTGAGTCATTAAAAAAATAAAAGAACAGCTTTATTTTCATTGCCTGAAAGTTGAAATCAGAAAAATCTAAAACGTAAAATGCTGGTATTTGGTGATCAACGTTCTTACTGTATAAAGTGGTCCCAAAACGTACTGGTATTGTATTATATAGGAACAGGAATTCTATATAATATTACATATATACGTTCTTATGTTAAGAGCGTTCCCGAGAATCGTTGAGACACCGTAGCAAATATTTTTTGGTAACGATGGTAACAATGTTCTCACGAAAATGAGATAGAAATTCAGAGAGTATCATAAAGCATTCCCTAGTATAAGGACGCATTACAATACTGTTGATAAATGTAAGTTGTAATATATTTCTATAATATGTATGTCATTATGTATTACATCTTTATTCCTGATGTGGTAGGTAGACGTGTCTTGGTACACACTAATGATGCCCAGTCAGCATTTTGGTCTCGGTGGCATATCTTTTGACACTAGTCCAAGGAGTAAGTCCAATGGCAAAGTGACAAATGTTAATGTAGACAGATCAAAAGCAGGCTCAACATAAGAATGGTTAACAGAAGAGTTACATAGAATAGAAGAAGAATTCAACGGCTTAGCAGAAGAATGGTTACCCATCGAAGGATATGCTGAATCTCGCAGATTGACTGGTGAAGATACTTAAGTACGTCCGGTGCACCCTGGACGGTCAACTTCGCGACCATCTTTGTTGACTGACCAATTTCTACACCACGACATGGCCAATTTTATACACGAAAAAGAAGAAAACGGCTCTACAACCCCTTCGTTTAATATCCTAGTATTATTAAATGTGCCAGTCTATATTTTGTCAGTTTGTCCTACATTTAGGCAGAAAGAATGAATCGAATCGACGAAATCTTTTGCGGTATTTATAGGTTAGGCGACAAAGACTATTTTTCGTCCCAAAAATGCACGGTTCTTGTGAAATAGATCACGTGGGCGAAGCTTCCAGAAAAAATAGTTTCAATGAATCTTCCTTTCCTCTTAATAATAAGAGGGAAGGAAGATTCATTGAAACTAAAGATAACTTTTGTGTTAGAACAATGGGTGTTAGGGTTAAAAGGGTCATCGCTGACCCCAAGGCCCTAATAGGCAGCAAATCACGTGACTTAAAGGTCATCGACTTTTGGCTTAAATGTGAGACGTAAGGGAAAATAATGAGAGTGCTACAGTTACGAAGTTGACACGCCAATCTGTTACATTATTACGCCTGAATTTCACTAAAGGCAGAGGTATATTGGCGTATACTAATTTTGGTGAAAAGTTAAAATTATATTTAAAAAAAAAAAAAAAAAAAAATATAATATCCTCTGCCTCTTTGGTCTAGTGGTTGCTAAGCGCAACTGCTGAGCACGACGTCCTGGGTTCGAATCCCGGGTCGGGCAAAGTGTTACTGGGTTTTTCCATTAGGTAATTCTCAGTAGCAGCACGGAGTCTGGATTTGTACCCGGTTTATTGCAATAGGCTCGCTTCCTATTACATTGGGACCTAAAAACATAACTGGCGAAATGTGGGTGTACTGTATGTGCACCTCTGCCTACCCCTTCGGGGAATACAGGCATGATGTTATGTTATATCCTCTAATTAGGTTACTAAACCGGTAAACAATTGATACAATAGTGCTCTCTTGAGTACACTATTGTGTCAATGCCGGAAAAGAAATATGTTTTATGAAGCTTATTATCAGTAATATGATTCCTAAACATGCGGAATAGATCCATAAAAAAATGATAGCAAACATAACATTCCATTAAATTAATGGGACACGTGTATCGGATCATGGTGACGCATACGTCAAATTTGCGGTCTACCTGGCAGCATTGTTGATTCAACTAAAATTATCATAAACAAAGCTGTTGCCTGCGATGTTTTATTTGCTTGTTTTAGATGAAGGTACAAATCATTTAATTACTTTTTGCAAAAGCCTTGCCCATTATTGTTTTTTTTTAAAAAAAACGTCGCCCCACACTAGGAATTTCTCCTGTGTCGTGGGTGCGTTACACAAACATGAAATATCACATACACAAACACCCATTGTAATCCTTAATAAGCCAGGATCAATGACAAACATCACAAATCGACGACGAATCCTAGAAAAACAGTCTTTAAATCTGCAGCAAAATGAATCAGAAAAGTTACACCGGCCTAGGTCACAAGCAGACTGAACTCGGTCGAAACGTCCAGCCAGAAACTAAAAATGTTGTGTTCGCGTTAGTTCCCGTTCTGTAATTTATATTATAATCATGCAACGCGATAGTTTAAAAATTAGAATCAGAAAAGACTTAATTCGAGTATGTACAATGTACTAACTGACCCGGGTATGAAAAATAGATGTTAGCCGATTCTCAGACCTACTCAATACGCTCACAAAATTTCATGAGAATCGGTCTAGCCGTTTCGGAGGAGTATGGGAACGAAAACTGTGACACGAAAATTTTATATATATAGACTAGCTGACCCCGGGTATGAAAAATAGATGTTGGCCGATTCTCAGACCTACTCAATACGCTCACAAAATTTAATGAGAATCGGTCTAGCCGTTTCGGAGGAGTACGGGAACGAACATTGTGACACGAGAATTTTATATATAAGAGATATACTATAATTACTTTTCTTTTATCATAGTTAGAGATAGACGTTTGAGAGATCTCATTGAAAAGCGATCCTAGCCATCCTAAACTGTCAATTAAGTATTCTACTGTTGTACGTGACACTTCACAAGCTCTTGTTCTCTGAACACTAAGAAAAGAAACCTACACTTTTGATAAAACAATTATTATATTCCCGTATTTTACTATAGTATACTAATTAAATAAGACTGGCTTTCCCGTATTTATTTAAATAATAAACACGTGCGAGGTTTGCACGTGTGCTTGATTACTTTGTCGTCGATCGTCACCGTAAGAGCATACCGTTGCGGCGGCAGGTAAATTAGTTTCATTTCCTTCTTTCTATTTGATTTAGCCTTCGTGTACACTATACCGTGCAGTGATAGTATGCATGGGTGAGCTGCTGGATGTAATCTATACTATTCTAAAATGTTAATTTGTTTTTTATGTCTTCGAAACTAAGAAAGCATTTTCCAAAAGTGAAGGACTCACAAACATTTTGGATGGGCCTTCAGAGTACAAAGGCTCGAAAAATACACTAAACTTTTTACTACGCAGAAAATATCGAGGGTTGAAACTAGTTTTTGTGTATGAATCACAATGTATGCCTGTTATCCCGGAAGGGTAGCCAGACGTGTCTCCATTATCAGGAGTATACGGCCACGGCCTTTTGTTAGAGTTGCGAGACCGGTGGATAAATGGCAAGTTGCCGTTCATTGTGGGGGGGGGGGGTAGTTCTTTGTTCAACAGTGGACGTCTATGCTGATGATGATACTGCTCACCGTATTGTTCCTTGTGGTGATGGCAAGCATATGGCCATTGATGGGGACCATAACAAACCCGTGACCAAAGCCAATAAACCAGACCAATTACCTTAAACAAGTTAATTAGTCAGGCTTCCTTTTAATTACTTACACCCAAAAAATTACTTTTAAATTGGCGAGGTTAATTAAAATAAAAAAATATGAAGCGCTAACGACAGGGGTTTGTTAACAACAACATTTATGCAAATGTCGGCACGATACCGAATTTATTTTTATTGGACGACTAGCTGTTGCCCGCGACTTCGTCCGCGTGAATTTCAGGTAAAAACACCAGTAGACTATAATCAGATTTTGTAAGTAAGTGGAAAACACTACAAATTACTTACCGAATGGAATATACATAGTATTTTAATGATAAAGAATATTTTAAAAAAAATATTTCAAATTAAGATGGGGCTAGTTTACTTTTTATACCGATTTTGTATGATCGGTAAATATTGAGTGACTAACAGGAAAGTTATTGACACGATTTGTTGGCTTATAAGGAATTTCAATTTTAAATGTATCTTTATTATACTGTACCTATGTACTACATTGACAGCATGCATTTCTCTGAACTACGGTTGTAGTTTTGTCTTCAGCAGACAACATTTACAGAGAGTGTGGACTGGTAACTCAGAAGCGACCGTCATACAGTAATCCGTGTAAAAATCAGCTGGTTTCTAGGCCTTAATTAAGTCTACCTCTGCGTGTGCTAATGGTGATAGTTTGTATGCCAAAATGCGCCAAGCGCTTGTTTTGAAATTTATTGTAGCCGAAATTTAAACGAACTGCTCATGTCCGTCACCCATAGGTTGGGCCTGTGGGCGACGAACTTGGGCAGTTCGATGCTCAAACTGATAAAGCGGTTTTAAGGGACATAAGGCACGTAGGCCGTACCTACGTGGTGAGCGCGACCAATCGCGAAGAGGCGAGTCAGAATTTGTTTAAAGAGATGGTGTAGCATACGCGGATCGCGAGTCCCTCAACCTAAGGTTGTTAGGCGGATACCCTGAGGTTTTAGTTAGTATAAGAGACCGGCATAACCCTCCGTCCGCTCATGGTGGAGGAAGTCCATGAGGATTTCCCCAGCAACAAAAATACTTTGATAATTGTGTGGAACTTATTTGACTGCCTTATTGGTCTAGTGTTCGTAAAATGCGACTCCTGAGCGGGAATTCCGTGTGTTTGTTTACCAGATCGGAAAGAGTGATTGGTTTTTCCACTAATTCTCGGTGGCAGTACCGACTTTAAATTTGTGCCCGTCTAATGAAAATTTATGTCTATGATGATTATCTACAAAAGGATAACTTTGAGGTGGATCACAGACCTTTAACTTGACGATGGTTGCCTACAGTCCACTTTCTGCTAGAGAGTTAAAACATATAAACCAATAAAATTAAAAATATTATGTTGTTTGAATAAGCAAATATCTTGCCGAACGCGGGAATCACACTATTAAATCATATCTTTACCAACTTATCCAAGAACGTGAAATAATGAGCAGAATTCTATATACCCCGTCTAAATATTACTATTTATTGATATTTATGTATATCCAGTGTATAAAGTGAAATATATAAAGAAAGTTTTTACAGAGCATTTAAGTCAGAAAATATTTCTCTAAAATCACCGACGAACAGGAATGTGCCGATCCATCACATGATTGTTGTTCCTGCTTAGTTCTGTCTAAAACTTTCACTATGTGGTATTGTACATTTTTACTATAATAATGACTACATTTCGGCAAATTTCTCTTAAAACTATTGCGTAACAAACGTTTTATTGCTTCGAATTGATGTGTATCTAGAGTATGGCGAGCGCTTATATTTTGTCATCTAAGGGAGAGAGAGGTAGTACTTCCGGAAGACAATTTTGCCACCGTTATTTGTTTCCTAACCTCTGCAAGAATGCCAGTGGTAATAAATGTTTTCCCTGTTCCAGCAGGAGCATCCAAGAAAAACATTTTACCCTGGCCGAGCCGAACCCTTTCAAGGACAATATTGTAAATCTGTGCTTGCTCTGAGGTAAATTTAGTGACGTAGTCATTCACGATGGTGGTCATTGCGTCTTGGTCATAATTTGTTTCGGCGACATACTTCCTGTTTCCACGTTCTTGATTATTTAATGGTTGCGGAGCCGGTAAACCGTATTCCAACAGTGGAGTGCCCCCGATGGCAATGACTACGTCTTGATGAGAACTGAGACAGTGGTTCAAAATGCGTTCATCAGTTTCTCCGATGTCTCCTTCAATAGTATGTCTTAAAGCCCATGAAATATCCTCAGAGAGATGACGCCAATATTTTTCCCGCAACAAAACCGGGTTTGCAATACCGCAGAATACCAACATGACGGCAAACAAATGTCATAGGCGACTTGGGCTATCACTAACGCTAGCCTTCAGGAGAGTGTTGTCCCAGTGTTAGTCACCGTCAAGAAGATTTCGTGCTACGCAGGCTGCACGAAATGTCGGATACTCCATACCATCAACTGTCCTTAAGAATGCAAATGACGTTGGCCCCTATACTATGTGAAGCAATAGCCGCAAATAATAGCACTCGGCATTATTTGGATGCACAGTGTAAATCCTTCCCAATGCAGTGTTCATAAAGATTCCCGGAAACCCTTTGACAATACGACCACGTCGATGTCGATTAAATACACCTCTTTGCTTGTAGTATGTATAGTACGACGGCACCTCATCATACGTAAGTGACTTTGCAAAAAAATCAACTGCACAAAGACGTAAAAATGCCAAGAGTCGTCTGTTGGAATCGTAGATAATACCTGACGTCACCCTTAAGACGTAAATACTAAAAGGGAACTTGAAATTTGATGGATGCGAGCAGTGACACGGTGGCTCAGTTGGCAGAGCGGCACCACGGTATGGCGACTGTCGCGGGTTCGAGTCCCGCTCGTGTCCATCATTTTTCAAGTTTCCCTTAATCAATTTAAAATTTAAGCCTAGCATGGCAACATGCATAAAAAATACCAAAAGTCATATAAATTTTGGTTGGTATTATCGGTTTAGTGGTTTGTAGCTGTAAAGGTACAACACTGAATTGGTAATCGTAGATTCCAACAGATAATACCTAACGTCACCCTCAAGACGTAAATACTAAAAGGGAACTTGAAATTTGATGGATGCGAGCAGTGACACGGTGGCTCAGTTGGCAGAGCGGCGCCACGGTACGGCGACTGTCGCGGGTTTGAGTCCCGCTGGTGTCCATCATTTTTCAAGTTTCTCTTAATCAATTTAAAAATGCCAAGAGTGTTGTTTGGCGGGGATTTTCCAATCGCTCTAATACATTGGCGGGGTCGAAAAAAAATGCGCTGGCCATTCTCAAAATGGACGTCCATAAATTCATGACCTCTGGATGCCGATCTTGTATAGAGAACGCCAGCATTCGCCATACTGCTTCTGAAGTACTAATGTAGCGACCAGACTGGTACTTGGTCACTTCATCCCGATCAGTGCTTTGCAAAGCGAACGTTGCCTGGTCACTACCCTTGTTTACGTATTTGCAAATGTATTTAATTGACTCGACGCTGGAACACGATTCAACATTGATGTGTGTTTCAAACGTCCTAGAAAGCACAGGTGAGTATGGAACAACCTATCTGTTGTCAACGTGAAGCGACTGCTTTTGGCTTCAGAATTGTTTGGACATCACTTATTTGAAATGGTAAATTTACAAACTTACTAATGTAGAAAAAAAATAAAAATTTAGAACTATAATTTACTGGAAATTGTTGGTAATAATATTATGTTAAAATATATATTATAATTGTCTTTTTATTGATATTTAAGTCAAAAAACATGCAAAAAGAAATTAAAGCTAACGCAAAAAGAAAAACCTTCGGCAAGAATCGATCTCACTATGCATAACTCGTAGGGCGATCGTTAAACCGCCACGCTACGATGACACATAGCTATATGTTTAAAATAGACGTTTCTATACATGTCATGATTCACTGCTCAGTTCCTTGTGGATATAGCGTGATGATTTCTACTTCAGAAGTTCATCTGTAAGTAATCTGCATAATGCAACTATTGGTTTCGTCTTTTTATCATTCTACGGCAAACATTAGACAAAACAAAGACATAATGCAATATTGCTCAGCCCTCTTTGCAAATGCCGTGTTGATATTAAGCATACCGACGCGCCGGCCCCTAAAGAATATATTTGCAAACTTTCAGCGGATTCTATTCAGTAGTTTTTACGTTAATCTAACACATACATACAGACAAACAGACAAACAGACAAACAGACAAACAGACAAAAATTCTAAAAATTATATTTTTGGCTTCAGAAGCGTTCAGACATCCCATTGCACTTTTTTTTTTTCAAATATCTTCAATGTACAGTTTTGACTTCGTTACGATTTTATTATATGTATAGATGCATAGCCATTCAATATTAATATCACGTAGCTTTTCACCACCAAATAACTAAAATTATTAGCTTTTAATAATGCATTAATAATGCCATTACGTCACGCCTGTATTCCGACTCCAGATTCTAGCTATTGGAATCCTAATTGGTAAAGGCGAATGCCCTATCAAAGTTGCGAACTGCCTCTATATTCTCTGCAGTCAGACTTCAAACCACTGTACCAACTTATAGTTGATGTCTTAATCATTGTATCTGTCGTTAGGTTAAATACTAGAGATCGCTAGGCAATGAGACCGCCAGTTGTTCAGAGTTTAATTGAAATACCAAGTGCTGGCGGTACTGCCGCTGCTGCAGAGGCTCTCAAGCGGCGAAAATACAATAACCTGATTGAGAATTGTATTTGTGAGCTGTTTGGGTTTGAAACATTTGGGCTATGGAGTCCAAGCCCTATGGGTCAACTCTTCGTATGACCAGAGCCAGGTAATGCTGTTGTCTTCTGGGCGCGTTACCTTTTGACAATTTTGATTCCATTTTATACTTTTGATACTTTCGATTTGATACTTTTGATTCCATTTATTTTAATCAATTGTTTATGCATGTTAGACATATAAGTCGTAAATAGTCTTATAGTGGGTAAATATTTAATATTGTCAAATGAAAAATGAATTATTAGAAAAATACCACATTACTTTTTCTCTTTAAAGTTACAATAAAGTCGATAAATAAATCCATGGTTGACGAATAAATTAGTAACCGCCTTAACCGTATTTGCGTGTTAATCCACCATCTTAGAACAATATTAACTACGAGGAAACAGTAAATCATAACGACAGAAACCATGTATTGATTATTCATAGCAATGTTGGTAACTTTGATTAACTTACAGCCTACGAACGCATTAAGATTTGCCGGTAAACTAAGTACGGAGAGACGCGCGATGCCGCGATAATCGCCGACAGTTATCGCACGAAATCGCGTCATCAGTACAAATAATTATATAACGAAAGTATACATGCGACGTTAAAAATTATTACATTGAAAGCCGCTCCAAGCGACTACACCATAATTATATTGTTAACGAACATAATATTAATACAATTTCAGAAACATCATCACAAGTTATGCCTTTATCGGCTTTGGTCAAAAATAATCTATATAGCTACTGTGTATAGATTATAGTTAATGTCGGTCTTAGAACACAGGTGCACTCACTATACCTTCATGCTCAAAGATCAATGGAATTTTAAACCGACACTATTGGAGAAAGATCATGCTTAAGAACAACAGCTGACTTCCCTTCGAGACATTCATGGGTAAACAACCGTCAGCTAATCACCTCTATAATCACGGAACCAAAGAACATGTAATCCTCTAGGTATAGTCTTCGTAAGCTCACAATACAATCCTACTATCCTACTAATCCTACTTCCTACTTCCTACTAATATTATAATCCTACTATCCTACTTCCTACTATCCTACTTCCTATCCTACTATCCTACTTAATATTATAAATGTGAAAGTTTGTGAGAATGGATGTATGGATGTGTGGATGTTTGTTACTCTTTCACGCATAAACGGCTGGACCGATTTGGTTGAAATTTGGTATGTAGATAGGTTATATCCTGGATTAACATATAGGCTACTTTTTATCCCGAAAAAATGTAGCGGGTAACACCGCGGGGCGCAGCTACTTTCTTATAAAACAGAGTACTGAGAGGTGCAATTAATTTGTAAAACGATTTCATTCCGGTTTAAAGACTTGTACCTTTTTGATGGAGTGACTGACGCAGAACTGCTTACGTTCGCTTCAGTAATAAGCTTTTTGGAATATTGCTTTTTAACAGAGGTAAATGGTTGTCTCTGGTGAAAAGCTAAATGAATGGTCTCGAATCGTTTGCAGGCTTACGACGTTTCCATCTTTGTTGTCGAATTGAAATTGAAAGCAAATATTTGTATTAATAATGTCTCATTAATATAAACGTAGTTCTGACTATAAATTAGTTATTAGTTGCTAAAAACGGTGAAGGAAAACATCGTGAGAAAACTGGCACACCTGAAAGATGTTTCAATTGTGTGTTAAGACATGTCAGAGGCCTACAGGTTAAGCTCTGACACCAGGTTGTTCATCAACCATACGATAAGAAGAAGAAGTTTTGACATAATAAAAAGCGTTGTCTGGGCACCCCAATAGTTAAAAACGTACATTAAATCGCAATGTTTAAAAAGAAAACCCTGGACACAGAGCGTCCGTTTATGAAATTTCGTTGAAAATGCCATTAATACTAGAAAAAATTACAATTTGATTACTAGAATTGCGATAAGAAGACCAAACCTTAATTTCTCGAATATTATTTTACTATTAACTGTGCCAGAGAAAAAAAGAATAGTTATTCCTGATCTAGTCTGTCAAAATGGAAGCATTGTAGCCACAAAAATGCACAGCAGTACCAAAAAACTGACTGACCGACTTGACTGCCTCGTTGGTCTAGTGATTGCTAAGCGCGACTGCTGAGCACGAGGTCCTGAGTTCGAATCCCGGGTCGGGCAAAGTGTTACTGGGTTTTTCCATTAGGTAATTCTCAGTAGCAGCACGGAGTCTGAATTTGTGCCTGGTTGATGGCAATAGGCTCGCCCCCTATTACATTGGGACCTAAAACATAACTGGCGGAATGTGGGTGTACTATATGTGCGCCTCTGCCTACTCCTTCGGGGAATACAGGCGTGATGTTATGTATGTACCTAAGTATAGTACCAAAAAATATGTATTGCGCGCTGATATTACATTATTCATCAGCTCCTCCACGATTATCATCTCGTGTAAACTGTAAAATTGCATTTTGTAAAGAAAAATTATATCTACTTCAAGATCACATTACGCAACGCGTTAGCACATCTACTTAAGTTACAGCTCGATGTGATTCTGCAGCGCTTCCTAGACGAAATTGGATTTTTCTGATGTGAAACGTGAGAGTGGTTTTCGGATTTTGATTTAGGAGTTTGGAAACTTATGCAATAGAAAACTGATGCAATATGCAATAGCTATCTGGAAGGCAATTAGCAATTAGCATACATATTCTTCACTGGCATTCAAAACTAAGCTGCACACTTTAAAAAATTGCAATAACTTTTGACTAAAATAAGAAGGACTCTGATGGTGACTGAAATAACTGAAAGCTGATAAAATGTTCTATATTTTTTTTTCTATTTTCAGTCTAACTTCTACACCTAAACTATTTATGAAAAAAAATAGATTTTGAAAGTGTAAGACATAGTTGTTGCAGAGCAGTGTATTATACCATAACATAATATAAAGGATATAAGCACTTGAGTAGAAAATCAAATATAAGCTTATGCATAAATTCTAAATTCTTTATATCACTTTATATGCTCAGAAAATATTACACTAATAAAACAAAAAAAAATATAACAGCATCCTTGTACAATGTAAATAGAACATAAAAATTTCGCCAGATATATTACAAGTCCCAATGTAAAACTGGGCAAGCCTACTGTCTTCAACTGGACACAAATCCTTTATGCTGCTACTGAGAATTAGATACCTAATGGAAAAACCCAGTAACACTTTACCCAACCCGGGATTCAAACCAAGGAAAACACTAATATAGGAGTAATAAAAAAGAAAATTCTGGCTTTCAAGATCGTTATCGTTCAAAGCTAAAAGCTTTTGAATAAACAACCACTTCACTGACTAATGAGAAATCTTAAATACTTAAAAAGTTTTCCTTCCGTTTGGATTGAATCAAAATTAGTAATTCTCTTCACAGTTAGGAGATTTTATTTAGACCAAATTAGGAGAGGCGTATTTATCGTCACAGGTATAAAAACAGGTATTCAATGATACTAGGTAACAGATCGTAATAAAACTACATCAGCATCATCAACCGGAAGACGTCCACTATTGAACAAAGGCCTACCCTTTAGGTAAAGCGGGGTGGATGCCATAATCCCTATGCTTGGCAAGCGGCTTGGGGATCGCAGTATTGGTGGTGAAGTTACAGAAGACGCTGCTGCCCATCTTTTGGATTTTCCCTATGTCGGGTACATACCACACAGGCATAGTGAATACGGTAATTTTTTTTATAAACACTTTCAGCTTCACCCATAAGTTTTTCAAGGAAAAAAAGAAAACAAATTCCAGAACCATATGTAATTGTGTACGAAATTCAACGTCATAAAAATTCTCTTCAAATTCTTTTATTATGTGAGAACATAATCTTTTTACAGCCGCACTTATTAGATGTTTCCAGATTTTTCTCACGCGCCTTACTCGCACATGCCATAAAACGTTATGGCTTTTTTACCTTGATTTAGGCTCTGCACAAACTGGATGCTGATCCAAGACGTCTTAGAACGCCTACTCGTAGTTGATGATGCTTATCTGATGTTTACCACAACCACTCTATCCCCTTATTCATAAAAAAATAGAATTTAAACTATGGACTAAATTATACCCGTCACTATCGTTTGCATGTCAAAGAATAGAGATGACAATAGACTAGACGAAGTAAAAATAATTGACACGACTTGTGACTAGTTTGTTATTCTTGTTCTTAGGAACATGTTGCTATGAAGCATATTCGTTTAACAATGGATTTTAGGTATTGTTTAGCCCAAATAAATGAAATAGGTTTGGCTTCTTTAATTTTATTTTCACACAGTCGAATTCGTACCAATATTTTACATTGCCTCTAATAATTAAAATACGCCTGATGAAATATGAATTCATTCTGATGTTGGTAGGCAGATGACCTACATATTGACAAAACGTCTATCTGTAATGTCCATTTTGTAATAATGATATTAATGAGGTAGAAAGCGTAAATCTAAAGCTGCATTATTTGCATTAACTAACACAATTCCTGAAATAGCAACAGTCAGAATACCTATTTGAAATACTATCCAATTACCTACTCGAACTACTAACTATTTTACATAAATAATGTATAGTGTATTAGTCATTGAAATCATTATATTCATTTCGGGTACAACGCGCATATAAAACAAATTTTTGAGATTATAATTATAAAACCGGGAATATTCTGGATAGCCAAAATTCCGGATAAAATAAAACATTATTCAAAACGAAAGTCAACCATGTACAATAAGTGATATCGGAGATGGGAATAAACTTGAACTTGACGTTGTTCAATTAATAAAATTGGCAAAAGGAGCTATGACATGTGTCCGGATACCCGGATAGTCAATGTCCGGATAATCAGGACTCTACTGTATAGATATCGTGCTTAAAGTTACACTCTCGAATACAGGATCTTCTTTGTCTGTCATTACATTTTTAATTCAATTATTATCACCTCGCCCGTATAGCAACAATTTACTTGTTTGAATGTAAAAAAATTGGAGAATTTCATACAAAGGCCGATATTTAATGGACGTAAGTATTTTTAGATGTTACAAGTTATATGTACCATAGAAAGAAAATACAATTTAACTACATTAATGTATGTAAACGTGACGAAATCTTACGTGCACTATTTCAAGTATTCAGGTTATTACCGAACAGCTCGCGATATCGCCGCGCGAAAATCCCATGAATAAACTCTGGTCTACCTATATAGCAAATAAACCCGTGGTAAGTATGGATTCGTGCAAAGCACTTGATTGTTATGGGATAACCATTACTAACGAAACTTTTTGCATGGTCATTTTAGCATCGATAGTAGACATTTCTTGATGCTATAATTATGTAATACTTGTGCAAGTAAGGGTGCAAAGTAGATTTGAAAGAAAAAGAAAAACGTTTATTGACATAAAAAACGAAACACAAATATAATAACGTAAAACAAACAAAAACAGCATTTTATGCCGAAAAGGCCTGCCTTTAATGATGATACTTAGTGTTGGTGCCCTTGACTGACAGCATGACTGGTTTTTATTAGACGGTTAGCTCATTCCGCGCCATGTACATGGCGCTAAAACCGAAGACTAATATTGAAACGTTAAAACAAATTCACAAAATTTAAACACGGCATTTCCCGACACAACTCAAACCCAACAAGTTTGATGCAAACAAAAAACTAAGTAGGTACGACCGTGTACTTAGTCCCCGTATAGTGTTGTTTGTGTAGGCCGTCATGTGGTAGCCCGCGAAGATTAGCCATTCCACCCTCGTTTCACAAGAGTCTTTATAGCTAACTGGGTATGTTTAATGTAAAAAGGATAAGTCGGAGTCTTACTACTGACTGTCAAGTCACTGTGCTGTGGTTAGTATGAAAGCTTCAAGTGTAGTTGCATAAATTATTGGACCCCAAGTTATCTAATTATAAGTGAAACTGTGTACTTCGTTGGGCTCCAAAAACTATCTAGGCGAAGAATATAAAGGGATAAATCAAAAGATACAGTATGATGGCTGAAAGAAATTGAGGTATATTTGTTGCCAACACACATGCGATACAGATTTCAAAAACTTCTCTAGCAGCTCCATAACCAGGTCCTTAACCCTTGCTACCCAATAAGAATAAATTTAAGGACCAATTTCAATACCATATTGATGGTCTTCAACTCTTAACTCAAATATTAGCCCAACCGTATTACTGAATTCATAAACTTTTAAGATACAGTCCCCACTCCTTAGACAAGCCTTGTCCTTTTTCTACGTGACTAGAATGGGAAATGCATGGAAAATACGAAAATTTCCATTATTGCTTTCCTACCTTATGATCCCAAACTACATCGTTATATTTTTTGGAAGCAGGTTCGTTTGAATATTCAGCATACCAATGTCCGATGTCCGGTAATTGGGATACAAGATAGAATGAAAACAAAAATATTCATAAGCTCTGGTGGAATTTAGTACTAATAACTTCCAGTTTTTGCCGTTTAACAGCTTTTGTAACAAGGTTTTAGGTGGTAAATTGACCTCATACCTTTTATGCCAAGTCTCAAATTCATGTTGGTATGTACTGGACGGAATTTAAAAAAAAACATCTAGGCTGCTTACATTTTTTGGATTTTATAAGACACTCTTACTGCCAGTCCCAGTTTTGGAACTAGCGTAGGAACTTAGGCAATTATATTTTATGTTTCATAAAAATAACTTCTGCCAATAATGGCGTACTTGGCTATTATTTTTATAAAATGTCTCTGTTAAGTACTTTTTATTTTTTGAGAACGACATATTTCGCCTTTTTTGTTTTAGCATCTGGATCTATTTCGCTAGTCTTCTAGTCCACAATTGCAATTTCTGAGAGTAAAGTTATAAATACCAAGACCTTTCAAAACCTCAGCAATTATGTTAAGTACAGTATTATTGGTGTTTTCTGATATTCAAAGAACATAAATTATCTGTTAATCTTCTCCTAAACACCTAATAATACACTTTAGTGACTAGCAAAAGTCAATTTTAACAAACTGTTTTTGATATTATTATTAAATTGTTAGCAAAAGTAACGAACTAATAATACCAAGCTTTAGCCGTTCATCGTCATTAGCCGGAGGACGTCCACTGTTGTCCGTTGCTATAGAGATAATGCGAGGTGCTGGCAAATACCAACCAAATTGATCCATAGTTAAACAGCTTAAATATTCACAAATTTAGTTTCTAATTAATTGAAAGACGCTTATTATTAAGTCTAAATACGTCCCTTGCGGTAACTATTATTAAAGTTTGATCAAAATTGGTGTCCTCTTTATTTAGGTATTATTTTAGTCATAAAATAATTGGTTGTTCAAAAGAATAACAATTTGCTTTAAGTGTCTTGATCGAAAATATAAACGTCTTTAAAATCCTTGAGTAACTTGCGTGTTACTTTCGTCTTTATATTGTTTTTGACCGTTTATGACAGTAGCATTTATTTTTTGATGACCTCGTAAGAGGCACGTAGCTCTGTGGCTACCGCGCAGATCAGTCAATCTGCGAGGTTAAGCCGTGCTCGCCGCGGTCAGTCTTATGATGGGTGACCGTTTTCACATGTCAATAGCCCTCCCTGCTTCAAAAAGCGTGTCGTGTCGGTCTACTGTCCCATCGGACTATGAGAGTTAGGGAATAGGGAGTCTACCTGTGCTACGCGCATTATGATATGTATATTGTAGTCCTGCATAGTTGGCTAGCCTCAGATGAGATAGGCCGCCATGACCGAAACTCGTTCAGGAGAACATTAAGTACCTCATCAGATTTTAAATAGATAAAATAATACAAGAAAAAATTATGAATATTATAAAACATACCAATAATTGCTCTGAAGTTTATGTCTAATTATGATTAATATGAGCCTTGGTTGTTTAGTAACTATAACACTGCCAATCCTTTCTAAAATCAGGGGTCTGTTTGAGTTGGCAACAATAACTTCCTTCTTCGTTCATGTGAAGCTCATTTAGACCTTTTTTAATAAACAATTCAAATATTATTCATTCTTTAACGGTGGTTCTTTGTTGCATTCACACTAAAGGGAGAGGATTTATTTATTTAATACACAACATAATATCACCGGCACCGTAATAAGGGAATATTGAGGAACATAAACGTTTTGGGTAGATACGTGTAATATTCGCAAGTTGTAGACGCTTTTAGTACTCCGTACGTGATAATAGATGGCGTTACTGGTGTGTTTCGTGTAGGCATAATTATGTTGCTACTTTTACTTATGCATTAATAATTTTGGGGGTTTAGATGCATTAGTAAAAATACCACTATGTATCTTGGTTTGGAAAAAGAAAGCCCAGGCTTTGCTTAGCTCTGGGAAACAAACTAGGCTAGCAAACAAAATATTTGTCGGTTAAAAACTTTGCGCTAGGTTTTAGATTTGTGTAAATGGCTAAAATTAAATCCAAATGGGTTTTAGTTTTGTAAAACACGCGTGTGGACAAGAGCACGTTTGAGTCTGCTTACCCCTTTAGGTATGATGATTTGTTTTGATAGTAGAATTACTAATTGTTTGAGATATAAGTAGATAATTATAATTTTGTATATTTTAGTCTAGCATCACGTCACATCGCGTGAGTAAGGTAAAGTGGATTATTTGTTTTGTATTATAATACTATTTCTAGGAAATATGATAAAGTAAATAAAGGTAATTGCCTCGCAGGTTTAATGGTCACTAACTGTGACTCCTGAGCATGAAGTCATGGGTTCAAATCCTGAGTCAGGCCAAGTGTTAGTGGCGTTTCCATCAAGTAATTTTGAGTATCATCACGGCATCTACATTTGTGCCTGGTATTGATAAATGATTTTATTTCTGTAAATAGGTTTCAAAAAAACACTTTTACACGTCATTTTTTTAAAACTAGATTGCATCGGCATTCCCTAATTGACTACCACAATATATTGCTTTATATATATTGCTTTGGGACCTAAAACGTAACCGGTGATTTTTTGGTATACTGTGTAGGTGTGCTCTAGTACCCCATAGAAGCATCTCATCTTTAAAGAAAAACGTGCAATGAAGATTATTTGCCGGCAAAAGTGTTTGTGCAAAATCTGCACCGAAGTTTCAGATTTACCAAAGAACTTTTTAAATTCACACATGACCTACTAAATAGCCCCAATATCAGCCAGCCCATTAAAATTTCTGCAGTCAAATGTTTGATTTTGAATTTTCTGATTCCATTTCCCACTAACAGCCTGTAACATTGTTCCTGTACAGGGCAGCTATGGCCGCAGCCTAACGCAGAGCCTTTGAAACAATACTTTTAATTGTTACCATTGTTACATAAGTTTCACTTGTTAGTGAGGATCGATGTAAGCTCTGAAGTTGGATCCCATTAGATCCGCTAGCAATAAGTAGTTTTTGTATAATATTAATTGACGTGAAAAGCAAGACTTCATTTATTCACTTATTTATTAAAAAAATATGTACACACACAAGGTAACAGAAAACAATCATAGATAAATAAGCACAAAGGTACTTAATGTTAAGGTACATATTATTACTATTAAAAAAAAAATCTAGTCACGTTTTATCAGAAAAAAATATTCTTTACTCATATCCCAAAAACCTTTAGCTTCTATAGTTATGCCTTTTTTGGCAGTTTTTGTACACAACTACTAATTAGGATATTTGTACAAAAACTGTAAATTGATCGTGACTTTATACCTTGTTTTAATAATTTACCCGAGGACCCAAACGAAGATGGCCGGATTATTTGGACACCTTCCAAAACAACTGGCCAGAGTTGGCCGAGTATTATAGGGGGAATAGGAAACTTAGGGATGAGGTCTTTGCCCAGCAGCGGGACACTATTCAGGCTGTCCAAAAACAAACTTTGTTGTACTGTGTCCAGCTAATCATGAAACAATATTTCTGCCGTAGGCTTTTCACGGTTCGGTCATCGAACAACAAGTATTCGAGTCAACCAACGTTATTTTCCTCTCTATTTTTGTAATTATGTCACTCAAACCCCTGGTTTGCCGTCGTTTTATGCATCCACTACAAAAAATAAGGCTCTTATTTCTGCTGTAAGAAAACCAAGAAGAAATATTCTGTTTTTGTGTAATATAATATTCCGTAGTTATTTATTCGATTTAAGTTGTTTTTAGTCGCAGATTGTTGTGCAGCGTAGCATTCTAAGATATAATATAAGCATAGAACTCAACTCACAAGTACCAAAAATAGTTGTCTCTGTTACTAATTCACCGCCACGAAGTTTTAGAATGCTTTCATAAGGTGTAAGTACATCGTTTTAATACAAATAACTTACCGTTGCCCCTCATAGGTTGAAGAGAAGAGACGATGAGGATCGGCGAGTTCAGCATGATGGACAGGATCCATACCATGGCAATCATTTTGTACGCATGGCACTGAGTCTGCCACTTCCTGGACTTGAGAGGTCGGCAGATCGCGAAGTATCTCTCCAAGGAGATCGCTACCAGAGTCCATACGTCCACCGACACGGAAACCGCTGCGAACAAAATGAAATATTGACAAATGTGGGTACATTGAAAATTATCCTAATAACATTACAAGTAAAGAACAAAATCAATTGATCAAAATTGGTTATATAAAATAATTTATTCTGGTCAATATAAGACAGTCTCCTAAAACGCCCCTATGACCTTATTTTAAGCAGGAAAGGAGCTACAGAAGACGAGATTTACGTACCTAGATAACATTTAGTGTAGGAAAAGTGCGTAATAATTGCAATTAGCAAATTTTGGCACAAAGAAAAAAACCGTTACAGGACGTTCGGCAGATGTGATACATCAAAGGCGGCGTAGTGGGGGCATCACGTCACGCCGTCTCGCCTTTCAAATTGATATTACTGGCAAGGCTCACCCATACATGTGTCAACATCAAAAGGACTGAAAAAAGCCATGGCTTCACAGATAACGGCACTGAAAATACAGAATCCAATTAAATTAATCAAGTCACCAAATGATTCATTATTGCAAATCAAATTCCAGTGCTCGACAGCCTTTGAGTGGCGCTAATTGTTAATTTGAATTTACAATGAACCTTATTTAGAGTCTATAACTCGTCAGCAGGTACTAGCTACTCTTGTGACTCCAGAGAAGGCAGGCACAGTGGTCACGTGCCAACGTGTTAAGTGAACAGCTATATTTTTTTTCGAACCTTTCTCTCGCAGTTAGCTCTGAAGGAGCTCTTGCTGCTTAACCTAAAAAAAAATATGCGACAGCGCCTAAGGGCACCTCAGCGAGGGGTTCGGACCTCGGCTCAGGGCGTCACTTGGGATGAAGAAGCTACCACTACTGGGGGGGCGCAGCTGGATCGGATTATTTGAGGTTTGGGGGGATATGGTCGAGTTTTCTCACACGGCATGAGCCGGCGGCGCGGGAAAAGTACTAGAAGGGCGTCGCGACGGACCTCGCCGGCGAGTGTACAGCAGTGCTTGGGGGGACCTTTAATAGTCTCACCAAAAATGTGCCTAATATACGTCGTATGGGAAGGTACTGGATTTGATCTGTTTAGAAATCCCGGGACCTTCCTTGTTCGGGCAGATGGTGACAAACGGGGTATATAAAAATAGTATAAACATTTGAATCATAACATTATATTACCGGATAATATTTAGGCGATAAGGCCGTCCCCCTCCTCTCTACCTTAGGGGGAAGTCTTTGTTTAACAGTGGACGTCTTCCGGCTGATGATGATGATGATGAAGGGTACCAAATGTTACAATATTGATGGCACATGTCTTAAGAAATTCTGAATTCTCCATGTCATGAATAAATAAGTGACTTATTTAGTTAGTTTGTTACTAACATACCTTACATATACCATTTAATCCTCAAAACACCCCTCATTAGCACTACATACGAACGGGATTATTTGAGTTACTATAAACCTCATTAATTTGCGCCACTGATGATCATGTTGTGAATGAGCAAAAATGGTTCATTAGGAGTATTTTGTGATTTCTAATTATAACAACACTTGTTACGTAATAATGTTGACTTTGAACCTTATTAAAGAAATTGTGGAGTAATTTTTATCTTCTTTTAATCGAACCCAATCAAGGCCCAATTATGGATTAAAAACTCTTAAACATTATGAAACCTTCTAAACAAAGAACAAGGAATTTCGTCTGTTTGGTGACTGAGTTTTACAGACATAAAAAATCATACAAACACCCAAACATGGAACAAAAATCTGCGGGTCACACAATTTTTTTGTTCCGCGGTGGAATCGAACTTGCAACCCCAAAGTGCAGCAGTCCAGTTGCTTAGCCATTGTGCCAATCAGGTTGCCATTCATTTATTATTTCGGTAGAAGAACAGAAACCCTTTTAAATAAGGACAAAACTTTTGATATAACAGTGAACAGCCAATGGGTTCACACAAAGCACTTTATATCTTTCCACGAAAATAGTCAAGTTGATGGATTGCCTATACAATAGGAAAGTGGGAAGCGTTCTGTGCTTTGCTACAAAACTCGGTAAATAATAAAAAATAACTTATTTTTGCCTAGTTACGGCGATATGTAAAATTTAGTCCGGTCAAATTAGACTAAAAAATATGGGTAAGGTTACAAAAATTCCGACTGGGCTTGGTATGTGGGCCTCCCCCAGGATAGCAGAAGTACACCACGAGGCCCACTCTTTCGTTTTCACCGGTGAATAACTGGCAGCCGATTTCTTTGGCTACCCTACTGCCAATCCCCCCAGAAAAATCCCTTAGTCGCCTCTTAAGATACCAACACGGGAGGAAAGGGGGTGGTCTATTCTAGGCCAGAAACCACACGGCACAGATATTTTAATTACATGGAATATTATACACACGTTTAGATTTTGCAAATTTTATAATTTGCAGCATAATTAATCATACTCCTTTATATAGCACGTGTTGATCCGTTGCAGCATAACCATTAACTTTGCTTCTTTCATTAGCACGTGTTCGTGCACGTGTATCAGAAAAAAATATTAGCATTGATGCCCGCAATACGAATACTTCCATGTACCGGGTATACCGGGCATGTCGTAAATTACAGTAATCTAGTTTTCGCTTTCGGGACCCAAAGGTTCGCAAAATTGGCCCAGCCTGCGGGCAGCCGGGCGCTGATGAAAAAATATACAACTTACAAAATTTGTCGAAGCGGCTTTTTGGTAAATGGTATGTGCACCACGTTGCGGGTTATCTGCAGAATAGCTACGACTCCTTCTATGGCTAGTTGACGGTAAAAACATAATTAATTACGGAAATCAAATTAAACTTAGATTTCTTGTAGCAGATATTTTAATCTAAGTAGGTACCTATAGGGATAATAATGTACAATAGGGTTGTAGACTATAATAACAAATACGTTGGATTAAATAAAAATCTGAAAAAAGAAACAAAACCTGGAAAAATAAATAAAATCTAAAAAATAATTTGTGACAGTATAGGCTAAGAAAAAATAAATAAATAATAATTTACAACATTCTAAGTTTGTGGAGTTGGCATTCTCTATACCTCCTTGCGTAAAACCGCCTAATGTACTAGGTGATGTGAATAACTATGCACATATACTTATTACGACACCATACTATAGTGCCATCAGTCTCGCAATCAAATAATTATGTATCTTTTTGCCAAATTTAGTTTTTCTTAAAATAATTTTAAACCCTTTTACAAAATGTTCAAAAAAATTAACTCAAAATCCCCGTTGGTTTGCAAAGTGTAACACTTTTTCGTCGATTACGTGTGTCCTCTTTGTGTGAAAAGCAATAAACGCAAGCACTGATCTGAAATCTGCGAAGCTTTTGATACAGGTACGAGCGTCAGTCAATCACCGTGAAATACGACTCAGAAATCCTTATTCACAGCCAAAAAAGTGATAACGATACGAAATTTATCGAGCACTTTAGAAGGGTGTACTGTTCCATATAGATAGGTAATAATGGATAAGACTGAATTCCCAAATCAGTTTTCTGAGAGCACTAAAGTAATAAAACCTTGAAATCATAAATTCTGATTTGATATCAGGTCGTGGAACGCGAATTGTGACCTTCATTTTGGCTTGCAAAATTGCTACCAGACAAAATGAAGAAACGGAAATTTAGTACGCGAAGACTAATAATTCGTTTTATATTTACAAGCCTAATATTTCAATGTTCTCTTTATAGGATTAAACTATGCATAAAATAGATTATTAAAATAATTGTGTCTATACTCCATAACATGTAATTATTATTTACCACTATTAATTATACTCTATTGTCTTTAGAATTATCAATTCGTGGTCTCTATTTATTGCATTAATGTGTCCCAAAACTGTCTTTTTTATGTATTTCGTGTAAACTAAGTAACTACCATAGATTGCTTTAAGCAAGAGATATACCTATAGGTTCGTTTCAGCGCATTTCATACATCAAAACAAGCTTTATAACAGACTAGAACAACCAAACTAAAACAAACAAACTCAATTTTACGATAACAATATCAGTTTGGCAACTCTCTCCATTTCCTCCCACCAGACGGTTATATCAAGTATTCTCAGTTCGTTGATAGCTCATTAATTGAAGAGCACTTTGGACTGCTGACTAGTTCCGCTCCACAGATAAGTGGTATAACGTTTGACGAATAGAAATGAATAGAATGATAAATGTATGGGGATGACAATGTTTTGACTATGGAATCTATCTAAATTGATAAAGGAAATTTGAAAAATGATGGACAAGAGCGGGATTTGAACCCGCGACCTTTGCCGTACAACTGTGGCTCAGTTGATTAGAGCAGCGCCACGGTACGGCGACCTTCGCCGCATGGTCTTTGTTGAACAAAGGCCTCCGCCTTAGGAAGTGCATATTTAAGTTTAAAAATTTCGCTCACAGATCATTTTAAATTACCTTTTACTTAAAATCAGACAACACCATTTTTAGTCAAAGTATGCTAAACCATCGATCAATATGCTTTTTAAAATATTCTCATCAGCCCAGAGATAGCTCTCTAGTTTCATAACCTTAAGAGCTTTTTAGTTGTAACTCGAACCGTTTCATAATTGCTGTAATGCCTGTTACTTAGTTTGACGCGTTGACGCTTAGCCTTTCAATACTCCTTCTTTTACCTGTTTCTAAAGGTTCAATTAGTTGCTAAATCCTCTATGTTGGCAGGGAAAAAACCAAAGCGTCTACTTTGTTTTTTATCCACTCTGCATTGTTAGTGGTGCTGCTTAAACCTTGTACTTCCAAAATACAATTCTTAATTCATAAAAATTTAACTTAAAAAAGAAATACATATGTTAGTATTGCAAAACTTTGTGGTGAACTATTCGATTAGTTTGTTTGTAACTATTGCAATAACAGTCTTAATAGAAAACAATGTTCAACTTTGTTTCTATGGTCAGCGTTAAAATTAGTTTCCTATTTCATTTTGAAACGAAATCATACATTCTATTTAAACATCCTAAATTCCTGTGTATATTATATGCTTTTTAATATAGTAAAAAAAATGTTGAAACTGTTTATAGATTAATATACACTTATATAGATCACACATAAGCCTCAAATAAGAACTTAACTGTTATTACCAATTTTCGTTCATAAATACTGCAATACAAAAATTTAAGAAAAAAATGAAACCAAAAACTCACCCTGTAGAAACGGGATTAACTTGCAGAGGAGTGCACCAAACAGGAACCGCCTGTAGATCTGACCGACTAGCGTGAAAGGCAGACAGAACACGCCAAGTAGGAAATCCGATATCGCCTGAAATAGAACACATTTATGACTAAAAGGTTCCGAAAATATGCATTTCTCATACAAGGTTGAGACAGTTTTGAACAATGTTATTTCTGTGAATTGACAAGGATGGCCACTACTATTGGCACTTATCTGACACATATATAAAACATTTATTCATCATCATCAGTCGGAAGACGTCCACTGATGAACAAAGACCTCCCGCTTAGAACGCCAGAATGATGCATTTGTTATCAACCCAAAAAAGAAACATTTCTCATATTTTTTTTCTTTTTTTTAAAAAAAAAAACGTCGCTCCACACTAGGAATTTCTCCTGTGTCGTGGGTGCGTTTCACAAACACGAAATATCACATACACAAACACCCAGACTCGGGACAAATATCTGTGGTTCGCACAAAGTTTTGCCCCGTGCGGGAATCGAACCCGCAACCCTAAGCGCAGCAGTCCAATCGCTTGGCCACTGCGCCAATCAGGTCGCCCAAAATAATATATTAGGTTTTGCTCGCGATTGCAACTTTTTTAAGACAGATGAATTTCATTTGGTCTAGTTTAATGTCTAACCGTCAGTTTTTATTTCAAGGTTTCTAAAAAAATCTTGAGAAGCAAGGAAGTTACTTAACACGATTTATTACCACATTAATTTCAGGTTGCTCCAACTTGAAATGTTTCTTGATGATAACGAAAAAATCTCCCGTTTCACATTTCTAAGTTGGATCATAACTTTAACTCTGGGCTATCACAGGGTGTAAAAGATGTCCCTGTTTCTTATAATTTGATGTTGTTTTTAATATTGTGTAAAAAGTATGAAACTGAAGCACTCAGCGCTTTGATTTGCTTTGGACCATAAAAAGAGCTGCCAAGAGTAATGTTGCTTTAATTATCAAGTGGAGACTTTGGTCGTGATGTCATCTCTTTTAATGAGTGTCTGGCGTTCCCTGGGCTGTCTGCTCCGCTATATAAACATTCTGTCTAGCTAATAGAAATTCTACGCGCTCATGTCAAAGGAAGAATATTAGCCTTTCATTTTATGGTTTAACTAAAGACAAGTTCTCATGTTTAGAACCAAATTTGACAAAATTTTCTTTCTCAATATAAACAAAAATTTTTTTACACTCCGTCAGCGCAATCTTGTTAAAAGGGATCCAAAGTTTTTGTTTTACGTATTAATATGCAAAAGTAGATATCTACACGATTGAAAGACGAAAATAACTTAGAGCCTTCAGTATCTAGATTTACAGATCATTTTTCCGTAAATTCTGAAAGTCGGTCGCCAATATTGTTTATTTATTACTACAATATTGTATCGGTATGTTACGTACTGTCACTAAAGATAAAAAAATAGTGGCGCCTATAAGAGATTGATCTAAGAAAAGGGGCTTCATAAAATTCTGGGAAAGTAATTTGTGTCATAAAAATCATACTGTATCTCACAACCCGACGTTTCTTAGCTGGAGTAAGATGAAATATAAATATAGTAGTAATCTTTACACTCTAGCCAATTAAACATTTGTGATTGATAAATCTTTTATTCTTAAGTTTTTTTAAACCTCTCATATTTATTCTGTGTCTGGATCGTACTGAACTTGAACAAAATCGTATGCAAAAATAGACGTCACCTGAGACACAAAAGTTTATCGAGTTAGTCAAGCAGAAATAGGTCTAGACTAACAGGCTTTATGCAGGTCGCCTACAGGTCATATGTAAAGACACTAGCCAAAAATACGAATGCTGAACTTGTTACGAAAATAACTTCTGAGAATATGAAAAGCCGTTTCAGATTGGAGTTCCTTTGACGAGAATCGAGAAAATTCATTGTTTTGTTGTTCAGTGTAGATTAAAGGAAAATCTGACGATTAATAAAGGTTTGAAGTTAGTGACATTGGTGACGTTTTCAATGTTAATGAGAGGTTAGTTCAAGAGCGGCCTGTGTCAAAGGCGTATGAAAAATGAGTTTTAAGTAGTAAACAGATAAAGAACGTAGCAAGTTAGGACGATGGTGTAAACTTTATATATATTTTTTAAAAAAAACGTCGCTCCACACTTGAAGTTTTTCTGTGTTGTGGGTGCGTTTCACAAACATGAAATATCACATACACCAAAATGTTAGGTTGTAAATATGCAGTACCTAATAAGTAATGCCTAATGCCTAAAAAGTAGGTACAATGGGGTACTCTAACAATGAATTCAGCACTCGTTCCGATCATTGTAATCTTTCACCAATTCATCATCAAGATTCTCACACATTCATCTCGACATCGTATCTTCTGATTACAGATACTAATGAACCCACAAAGTAGTAGCTTTAACTTTCTGCTCAATACTTCCAAAATAAACAAAATCGTGTTGGCAAGGGAAATTAAATTCGTCTACAAATTCAGAACACCAATTTCACTATGTTTTGTATACGTAACAGGATGAAATAAACGGAACCACGTTTTGTGTATTCACAGGCTTTGTTTTATTTTCTCCTACACTGTAGGTTCGTATTACGTATTTTGTACCAAATATGCACAAAACACATACCGTTGCTCGACAATTGGTATTTTGTTGCGATTTGAGTTTTCCCCGAAGGGGTAGACAGAGGAGTACTTATAGCAGAGCTATATTTCACTGTGTGTGTGTATGTTATAGATCCAAATGTAATAGAGGCAAGTCTATGGCCATCAACGGTGCACAAATCCAGACTCAGTGCTGCTACTGAGATATTTTTCCAGTTAGTCTGTTCTGTGTCCCACTGCTGAGTAAAAGTCTCACCTTAATTCTCCAAAATTCTTGGAGAGACTGAAGTCAGTCTGCTTGTGACCACGGCCGGTGTAACTCGGTCGAAACGTCAAGCCAAAAATTAATAAAGTTGTGTTCGCGTTAATTCCCGTGTTGTTATTTTTACTAATACGATACTCAATACTCATTATTGCAAACCATTACACAGATTTTATAGATAAAATCATACAAAACAAAATAGAGTACAATGGACGGACTTATCGCAAATAGCGATATTTTCCAGACAACCTTAGAATATCCAAAAAAAAATCCCATTTCATGAAATTAATAAAACAAACTAATCCCTATCAAATTTCTAGAAAATACCTCCGCAGGGTATAAAAAAGAAATTCGTAAACAAACGAAGGTACTTATAAGACTCATAACTAACTTTTAACCAACTTTTAAAAAGCACCTGAATGGTAGCCGTTCTAAGAAAAACCAATTTCTTCTCATACAAAATGTAGGTTCTATGCAAACAGAGAAAAACGAAAGTACCTACTTACTAAGCATTTGATTATGTAATTGGCAATTTTTAACATTAAGAATTTCCAGCGAACAAAATGAGAAAGTCAATGCAAAAATGTAATAAATGTTGACGGATAAATGTACGGGTAACACCGCGGGGCGCGGCTAGTTATTATATAAATATGAAACCCACCCCGTTAACCACAGAATATAGTAATTAGTCAATCTAAGTTAGAAGCTGTGATCTCGTAAATAATAACAGTATAATCTGACTATAGTGGAGGAAGGAAAGGGAGGCCTTTGCCCTGCAGTGGGACGATCATGGCTGAAATAATAATAATAATCTGACTGGTGCAGAGGATAGTTCTCATGCAGAAAGGAACGTGCATTAATCACCACTCGCTGGCAGGTTTCATTATATTTTTAGCTTCTTGTCCAGACTTAAAAGTGTGCGTGCGTGTGCGTGTGTGTGTGTGCGCGCGCGCGCGCGCGCGCGTGTGTGTGTGTGTGTGTGTGTTTGCGTGTGTGTGTGTGCGGTGTGTAAGAGGAAATATACCAACCTTCTTGGTAATTATATTTTTGAGTCTTTTGGGGTCGAAACACTCGGGTCATGGGGTCCGAGTGCACGTCTACTATTTAGAGACCTGTCTTAACGGTTGGTTGACGCTTCACGTGACCAAAAGGCTGGCTTGTTTTTCCGCCAAAGAATTAGCATTGCCATTCAACGTGGCAAAGCCGTCAACATTTTGGGTGCCCTACCAATCGACTTTTATTTTTTTTCTTTTGTATATATTTATTTTTTAACGTAGGTTATAGTGTGTAAATAAGTTAAGCTTAAGTATGTTGTTAAATATTATATGAATAACTTGAGTATTGTTTTAGAATTTATTATTAACATTACTGAAAATACATGTCCGCCTTTGTACAAAATGTGCATTAGGTATAAATAAAAACAAACTTAAGTGTGAGTGCTATTATTACGAGTACGTAGAATATCTCCGGAAATCTCATTCAATATCAAATTGGTGGCCACGGATATTGGTTTGCGTTTTCCGGCCCACCGACCCTGACGAGATTACGCGTAAAACATGGATCGTTCCGACTGCTGTAGGTTTATAACACACACGCCAAATCGAAAACGGAACGTAACCGGAACGAACCATATTAATTCGAACCGTACCTACTTAACGTAACCCTACTTCTTCTTCTTATCATATGGTTGTTGAACAACCTGGTGTTAGAGTTTAAACCGCCTATAGACCTCTGACATGGCTCTACACACCGTTGAAAAATCTCAGATGATGATGATGTTTTCCTTCACCATTTTCATCAACTGATTACAATCCCGGGTCAGACAGTTTCAGTTCCCAGGCGGGAGTTACTGGGTTTTCCATTATTTAATTTCGTGAGCATATGAATTAAAAAAAACAGTTGACCTTGACAGCCTTTGAGTTGGCATTTCAACGGTCATACCACTCTGCAATCAGTGCTCCTTATTGCAAATCACACTAATTGGATTCGTAACGTAAAATGATTCGACTTATCGAGCTGTTCTTTGGTTACGTCTCAGACCAGATGATAAACCCAGTAACACTTTGCCAAACCTGGGATTTGAACCTGGGATCTTATGGTCGGCAGTCGCATTTACCGACCAAAACTACGAGGCTGTCGAGATTGATTTATTTTAAAAACTACAGCAACAATCGTTATACATAACATCACGCCTATATTCCCCGAAGGAGTAGGCAGAGGTGCACATATAGTACACCCACATTTCGCCAGTTATGTTTTAGGTCCCAATGTAATAGGGGGCGAGCCTATTACCATCAACCGGGCACAAATCCAGACTCCGTACTGCTGCTAAGAATTACCTAATAGAAAAACCCAGTAACACTTTGCCCGACCCGGGATTCGAACCCAAGACCTCGTGCTCAGCAGTCGTTATATATTCTATAAATATAATTGTTCTTATGAAGAGATAAATATTTTTTTTCAATAATCAGGTCAACACTTACCAGATTCAACAGGTAAACATTTGTGATCGTGCGCATACGTCTGTTGCTAGCAAGCGTTGCTATAACAAGACAGTTGCCTGATATGGACAGCATGAATATCAGGAAGTACGGAGGCAGTATGAACCGCCATTCGTACGCGTTGCTAGCAACCTTCCCTGCAACGCTCGTGTTGCGGACTGCGACGAACGTTGATATTGTTGACGTCTCTCTCATGCGCAGAAGCGATGAGTTCAGAAATGTACTTATTTCTTCCATTTTTGGTACCTGGGGACAAAATTGAGGTTAATTAATAAATTGTTTTGACACCTATTCTTTTTACTTGGTTAGAATACTTTTCGTTCAATGTTAACAATAGAAAAAATAATAGTTTACAATTATTTACAACTTAATTCTAACAAAAAATTAAAACAACAATATGTAAAAATGCTGCCAGTGCTTTAGGCACGTTAATGGTTGACATCGATGGGGATGAATTCTTTGATGATTTTTAACTTTTATTTATGAAACCAATGTTAAAATTTAAAAATGACTCCTATGACTTCATCACCAATACTGCGATCCCCAAGCCGCTTGCTCAGCGTAGGGATTATGGCAACACCCCTCCTTAAGCGGAAGGCCTTTGTTCAACAATGGACGTCTCCGGCTGATGATGATGACAAGGCATTCAATGAATCAACCAGTGTTTGTACACACACTTATCACGTGCATTATAATATGTCCTGTAGCCTAGTTTTTGTAGACTGGTCGTTCCCGAATTCAGGTCAAAGGGATTATTTTGTGTGGAACATATTACAATACAGAGCGCGTCGTTCTGATCGATCACTTAACCCTATTTCTAACAGACAATTTCAAGTTATTGCCTGTATAGTTGTGTAATTGATAGCTGCAGCATTAGTTATTACCCCTAGTGTTCACTTACACAGCAAAAATACTATGGATACGAACTATGCTATTCTGAAACACTTACATCATTTCGCCAGTCACTTCGCTACTTATCATTTAGTGATGCTAGTGTTGAATCTCACCGCGGATTAAGAAGTCAGTTCGTAAGTTATGGCTTAAGAATATCATGACTATACTTGTGAGTATATAAGACTTTCGTAAGATTATACCTCTATAACTATTGTTGTTCTAGTGTCAAAGTGTTATTAGGTTTTCCATTAGGGAATTCTCAGTCGAGACTTGTGCTCGGTTGATGGCAATAGGCAAATGGCGAAATGTAGGTAAATTGCAGGTACACCTCTGCCCACCCATTTGGGGTATGCAGTCGTGATGATTATTATTTATTACGTTATGATATGAGACCTATGAGAGAGCGCAACGATTTGAAAACGTGAATTTAAACTCTATTTTCTATTCCTACAAATAAAAAGCGGCATAATGAATGTCCGAAGCATGAAAGTATCTCAATGAGTGAAAAACTTTCAACTGTTTCAAAAGTTACCGCTTACCCTTGAACTGAACATTCCCTTTTTTCAATTGTTTATTGGAATCCATTTTATGCATGTATCGACGCCCACATTGAATTAAACCGGAACCCAAAAAGTAACATTTCCAGGAAATATAAAAATCCAGTTTTATCTACGGTAATTTTTATAGAATAGAAAGTATTCGATGAATAACTAGGCCGAAACAATAACACTTCACTTTTGCGATTCACAGATGTTTGTCCCGAGGTTGAGTGTTTGTGCGTTTGATATTCCATTTTTGTGTAAACGCGCCCACGACACAGACGAAATTCTTAGTATTGGCCGCTCCGTACTAAAAATATCTCCTGTATCGTATAAAAAATATATCTAGTACGCAACCTTTGTCATTTTATTCGGTGAGTGACAAAAAGAAAATAAGCTACTCTTTGAAAAATCTTCTGGTTTGATTCTACAATTTCATTGACGACCTATCAAAATCTGATAGATATTGATGGGCATTTATTACGGGGTACACTGTATCACCATTAAGGACACTTAAACCGAAAATTGATTAATGTTAGCCTTGAACTTACCATTATTGGAATATATTTGTAATATATAGACATTGTAAAGATGTATGGTTGGTATATGTTGTGTCATGCAGGGTAATAAATGACCATCGTATGCTGCCATAATGGACTAAGTGGAAGTTCATGAACCGAATCCATGTACTGCCCATCAGCCGGAAGACGTCGACTATAAATGACTTCATTTCTGCAAAGGCTCGCTGTGTATATCTCTCGTGAGTGTTATCCATATTATTTACTGTAAATTCCGGTTATACTCACGGGTGTATTCGGGAATGCACGACTAGTTTCGAACTCGACCAACATGCAAACAACTTTAAAGTTTTCGTTTGTTGACAAAACAATTAGATGGTTGTAGTGGTAAATAAAAGTTCAAAAGACGAAAAATAAGCCTTGAAATGTCAATAGGAAATTCGTGGAGTTAAAAGTACGTGAGTAAGCAATTAATTTATATGTTTTTCGACGAATAGTTAGGTACTAAGTAGTTTTGTTTTTGTAAACAACGACTTCACGAGCATACACATGTAGGTACCTATATCAATTACGATAAGCCATTTTTTGAACAGTCTTTTATTACTACTGAAGTACCTATCTGCGAGTTGTATTATTACCCGTCCCATAGTCTGGGCGAGCCAATTGCCACGAGCCGACATTCATACCTACTTTATTCACACGTTACCTTCATTGTGAAAAATCACCTTATTTGTAAAGTTATTTAACTTACGCGGAAGTCAGATGCCGAACGTAGGTATAGAAAAACAAAAATACCTATAATATCTATAAAATATTTTCTCATTTTGTCGTGTCGCCGGTAAAGGTACCTCGCTAGTGCAGACACTGCAGACTCAAAAAGCCTGTAGAGAAACAAAATACTGTAGAGACCTTCGGTAAGCACAGTGGTCATACCAGATTATAAGTAGGTACCTTTTGTCGAATGGTAATAATTATATTGATCGTTGGTATAGTTCATTAATTGATAAATAATATATAATCGCTATTTTAGTAAATGAAGCAGGTATCTATATACATCTTTTTACGGATTCGGGAAGAGAATATGCTAATTCACCGAAGCGCCGCGCCGCAATGTATGACAAATAATCGAGTTTTAGTTTTTTGTGAATAAATCACCACTTGCCTAATACCTGCCTACCTTGTCCAAAAACCAATGCACGCCACTGCTGGCAATAAGCTTTGAATACAGTTACTGCTTGGAGCACTGATAGACGGGTGGTATGACCGTTAGATTGCCAAGTCAAAGGTTGCCAGTTCAAACCTTGGCACGCACCAATATCTTTCCAAATTCATGTGCGTACTATAAATTAGTTATCAATTACTAAAAACGGTGAAGGAAAACTTCGTGAGGAAACCGGCGCACCTAAGAGATTTTTCAACGGTGTGTAAAGCCATGACAGAGGCCTACATCTGGTTTAAGCTGTGACACCGGGTTGTTCACCAACCATAGGATAAAAAGAATGTGGGGACCTGCGGGCGAGTATATAGCTCTCACTGCCGGAGCCCTACGCTTCCGCTCAACATCAAAGTACACTATCAATGTATAGGTAGGTTATAGCAAATTATACGTTCAATATTGGTTCAGAAGCGTCGACCAATCCTAACTTATTCACGTGAGGTTCATATACTGACGTCAGCATGTATTGTGACTATGAGGTATTTATAACTTCCATGTTTCCATAATATATTATTTACTCATGAATAAGGGCTCCTTTTGTATCGGAAAATAGTCACGCGTGCCCGAATAACATAACATTACGATTTACGCTTGTATTCACAGGTATATCAATAGTACACCCATATTTTGCCAGTTATGTGTATGTATGTTAGAGGTTCCAATGTCTATGATCAACTATGGCACAAATTCGAGTGCTGCTACTGAGAATTACCTAATGGCAAAACCAAATAACACTGCCTGACCCGGGCTCCACACCCAAGACCTCGTGCTCGCCAGTCGCGTATTTATATATTTCTTCTCTTTCAAGTAGCAAATGCCTTATTGATTACGTATAATAAGGCAGTAATGATGTAAAGGCTATAGGAAGCGTTAAGTTGACGATGTACATGAAAATATTTCAGCGAATACAACTTCTATTGTCGCTGTTTCGTCTGTTGTAGCTGTAAGCTTTTATCGTTCACTGGCGCGGCGGCACTCGCCCCAGATCCACAGGGAGTTATGAAATCAACTATCATTTTTGATTTCAAAGTCGTGGTTGTTAGAATAAAAATGTTGCAGGTATACCCAGACAAAAATCAATGTGACATTTTCAATGTCATAAATACTTCCTGAGATATTCTTAATCTAAGACATCACTGACTAATGGTGACGGAAAACGTACGACGTCAACCTAGTTTTTTTTTTTTTTTATTTTTTTTTTTTAGAAAAAAACGTCGCCCTACACTAGGAATTTCTCCTGTATCGTGGGTGCGTTTCACAAACATGAAATATTCACATACACAAACACCCAGACTCGGGACAAACATCTGTGGTTCGCACAAAGTTTTGCCCCGTGCGGGAATCGAACCCGCAACCCTTAGCGCAGCGGTCCAATCGCTTAGCCACTGCGCTAATCAGGTCGTCAGTTTATGTAGTATATTATGCGGTGCGTTGTGCGCGCAGTTCGGCTCGCGACCCCGCCGCGTCACCTGCTCATGAATAAGGGCTCCGTTAGAGTCCGAAACTAGTCGGGCATTCCCGAATATCGACGTGAGTATAACCGGTATATATAGTAGATAAACCTAGTTTCATTTTAAATTTATATGATTGTACATAATAGATTTTGAATCACACAATCTTGTGTAGAGATTGGACTTACCAGCCCCGGGTGTATGACGTGTTGGTGTAGTTCTAGTCTAGTCTACGAACAGACTATTCATTATTAAAAGAACGCATACAAAGGGGTCTAAAGCATTCGTACGATCTAACATAGTGATATAACGTGCCAGGATTAAAACATGCGGTCAGACTTCGTATTTATTTACATAACAAATTAAATGCCAACCTAATATTACACCATCCTTGAAGTCTGAAAAAATTAATAACGGAATAATACTATCTCATAAAATTCCTCTAAACCTCCTACTAACCAAGTTACGTGTCTCGGCTTTGAGGTCCCTACCCACTACAACGAACTTTTAAGAGGACAACTATGCCAGAATTCACCAACTAATATGCCTTTACAAGAGTTTCTCACTGAATTGTAGTATACACAGCTTTGAATCGTATTATTTTTCCAATTCTAGTCTTCTAAACTACAAAGCTTTGAGTTTGTCGTCTGCCATTGTATAAAAATGTGCATGAAGATTGAAAACATAAATAAACTAGGTGCGCACCGCGTTGTTACCCGCTACATTTTTTGGGATAAAAGTATGGATAGTTGTTTATTACTCCTTCACGTAAAAACTACTGAATGGATTTTAATGAAATTTCATATGGTAGCTGACACCCTGGATTAACACATAGGCTACTTCTTATCCCGATAAAATGTAGCGGGTAACACCGCGGGGTGCAGCTAGTATGATTATAAAAATATGACTTTTGGTGTCATTTTCAAGCTCATATCCAAACTAATAAAAAAAACTATGGACGTCACCCTTAAAACGTAGATACTAAAAGGTAAGTTCAAAATTCCATGGATGCAAGCAGCGACACGATAACTCAGTTGGTTAGATCTACACCACGATACGGCGAAAGGAATTCAACTCCCGCTCGTGACCATCATTTTCCATATTTCCTTTAACAATTTAGTTAATTATAAGAATCTAAAACCTCCGATTCAAGGACTTCATTTAAACAAAGAGCAAAAATAGTTGAATATAAATAGAGCACTAAAATAAACAAGCCAACAGTAATCGCATGTTATTTTCTGCCATCCATTAAGGAGCTTCAAACTCAATTTCTAAAGTGGATTAATATAGAAAAGACCTTGAAAAGACCCGTCAATTCACTTCGAACTTGACACTATTAAAAGAAAATAGGTAGGTTAGTAAAACACATAACATAATATCACGCCTGTATTCCCCGAAGGGGTAGGTAGAGGTGCACATATAGTACACCCACATTTCGCCAGTTATGTTTTAGGTCCCAATGTAATAGGGGGCGAGCCTATTGCCATCAACCGGGCATAAATCCAGACTCCGTGCTGCTACTGAGAATTACCAAATGGAAAAACCCAGTAACACTTTGCCCGAACCGGGATTCGAACCCAGGACCTCGTGCTCAGCAGTCGCGCTTAGCAACCACTAGACCAACGAGGCAGTCAAACGGTTAGTAAAACAAGGTAAAATATCTAAGTTATGAAGAACCTTCCATAAAATACAGTACGATATTAATAATAATAACAGCCTATAACTGTCCTACTGTTTAAAAATAACCAAGAGAGTATTTATGTATATAATTGAAAAAGTCACATTGATACTTACCCGGGTTTGAAACTGCAACCTTGTGCTTACAAATCCAGTATGTTAGCCACTAGGCCACACGACACCCTACGATATTAGGTAATATAAAATTTAATTTTGTCTAGGTAGACTGAATAATTAGACAAGGGTATAGGATAATTACGCTCTTATTCCTAGGTGTAGGAAGCTTTATTATGCACGCCTACACTTCATTAACCAGCAAAATATAATAAGGTAAATTCTACTTGTTTCAAGTCTGTAACGACTAAACTATAGACTAAATAGATCAATATACAGACCAGTTAGTATAATAACGTTGTCTTTAACATAAAACATAACATCACGCCTATATTCCCCGAAGGGGTAGGCAGAGGTACACATGCAGTACACACACATTTCGCCAGTTATGTTATAGATCCCAATATAATAGGGGGCGAGCCTATTGCAGTCAACCGGGCACAAATCCATACTCCGTGCTGCTAATGAGAATTACCTAATGGAAAAACCCAGGATACTTTGCCCGACCTGGGATTCGAACCCAGGACCTGGTGCTCAGCACTCGCGCTTAGCAACCACTAGACCAATGATTTAGTCCATCGTCCGTCACGTTGTCTTTAAGTGGAGAAAAAAGCTTTTCAACACTTACCAGAGGACCCAAAAGCTTGTTGGTTGCTTTTTCTTTTATCAGTTGTTAACTCACTCCTCTCTTCTCTATCAATCTCCTATTCTTTTTTTGGAATCCTTTTAAGTCCGATTAAGCACGCAAGTCTCTCTCTTGCGAGCTACTAAGTTTAAAAAAACATCGACTTATTATTTTAACTTTAAACATTCAAGTTATAGTTTTTCTGCTACAGCAGTCTAAATCTAATTATCTACTAGATATATCAGAATAATAAAAAAGTCCCTTACTGGCTCTCAACTACACCAGTGGCCATAAAAAAAAAAAAAACCCTGATAAGGTATCCTATAAGAATAGGACTCGTCTTCTTCTTGGTTTAAAACTGACAGCCACCGACATTTCTAGTTACACACATAAATAAAGACACGCCTGTTTCTCAGAGGGTGGCAGAGACCACGGATTTCCATTTGCTACGATCCTGGCATACTACTTACGCCTCATTCACTCGCATCGTCGGTTAAGGGTACTCCTCACTTGGCGCTTTAGCAAAAAGTCTCCGATTTAGTCTAAGTATGTTCATCGGTGTCTTCTTTCATTAAATAATGTGAGGCTATATCCCATATTATGTGAGCAACAGCGCCAAGGATAGAAAAAGTTCTTCATGCTTGGACACGGCAAGCTTCATAATACGTTATTATTTCACAACTAGAGATGTGCCACCCTGCGCTACATTGAGCAATTGCGCTAACTCAGTTCACTGCGTCGGAAGTGTTAGCTCACTTCTTAGAAATGTGTTAGCGCGCAGTGTAATTTAAACTAGTCAGGCATTCGAATACACCCGTGAGTATAACCGGAATATACATTATAAAGTAAAAAAAATAGTAAAATTTAATTAAAATCTAACTTTTCAAAAAACGCAAGTTGTTACATAGGCACAAATCCAGAATCCGAGAGGTTACTAAGAAATACCTTATGAAGAAACCAAATAACACTTTATCCGACCCGGAATTTGAACTTGAGATTCCGGGTGCATGACAGCCTCAACAAAAAATACGGAAAGCAATGTTGCCCATCTCTATTCACAAGTAGAGTGCAGTAAATACGAATATTTCTCAGAACGCGCGTCTGTATTTATGTTAATTATGTTAATAAAGTCTACATAACTTGCGGGTATTATGTCCAAGGTTCTTATATGGAAATTATGCGTTTCATGAGCTATAAGGAATTCTTATAGTTGTTTTCATTATACTTAGTTTAAGGGAAATAACAGTATGATTTTCATGAAACATTACATAACATCACTCTTCTCCCAAAGGGGTAGGTGTATAGTACCACACCCACATTTCGCCAGATAAGTCCGCATCTACTAAGTGGCGAGCTTATTCCCAATAACCGGGCATCATCCAAACTCCGAGTGGCTATCAAAAATCATCTAATAGAAAAACCCAGTACAATTTTGTCTGACCCGGAATTCTAACCCAGTATCTCATGCTCAACAATCGCGCTTAGCGAATAGACCAAAGAATAATGATAAAAAATCATTTAATCACAAATCATCAAATGTACTGGTTGAAATGGTGCGTTCTGTCCATACTTACGACAGCCATAAAAAAATATTTAATGCAGCTATAGAACTAGGAAGGGTGAAGAGCCTTCATTGTTTCCTGTCATATGGCTGGTAAGAAAAAATGGCGCAATACATATGGATTATTGTTGGGAAACTTCTTCAATAATTTGGAATTTAAATTATTTTAGTTTTAGAGAATAAAAAATGTGAAACCTATGTCTTCTAATAAAAATACAATAATAAATTCCTGTTTTACCTTCATCCTTGACTTGTTTTATTTTTAGTTTTAATTGATATTACAACCCACAATTGTACAACTAAAGTTATCAGGCAATACTTGAATCCTTAAATAAAATTACTCCTGTTTCCGAAGCAGGAAGCCAAAAACTGATTTCTTTTTCGGATTTATGACGAGGTATCTGGTTACAAGTTTATTTAAAAAAAAATGAAATCGGTTCATAAATGTCGAAATTCTCAGGTAACAAACGTAAAAAAATACACACGAATTGAGAACCTCCTCCTTTTCGAAGTCTATTAAAAAAAAGAGCTGATTAAAGGAAGTATTTATAAAATTAATATGCCAACAGGCTAAGATGCTTATTTTTCCAGAAATATTAAATGTGTAATTTTTTTTAGGAGCCTATAATGTCCCACTGCGAAGCAAAGGCCTCCCTACTCTTTTTCCATGTGCAAATTGTTAAAAATATTTTAAAACTTTAAAAGTAGTTATAAAACCATTCGTTAATGATAAGATTGACGAATTAAAAAATAATTGTTTATAGAAAAATATCATATAAGTAAATCAAAACTTACTTTAATACTTCGGTCCTAAATACTCGAAAAGAGTTTCAACATTTTGAAATCCATGTTTTCACGAATCACCAACTTATATACACGTGTCATATAAACACAAAATACACTTTAAATCACCACTAGTCCATATACACACTAATAACCACATAAAACTTCACTTTCACCACTTTGTGTCAAACTTGAAAAGTATCGGGAACTTTCTTTCCATGAGGAGCAAGTGGGTCCTGCGAAAGCTCTTTGTGGACTGGCATTCGGACGAAAACACGGAGGCTTACTGTACGCATGCGCGCAGCAGGAAGGTTTTAAAGGTGTATTGCACTCCTGTTTGAGAGGGAAGTGTACTCGTATGGTTTGAAACTTCAAGCTTCGACTGATTAGGAGTTTGCAGAAGGCTATTAGTTAGAATAGGATTTAAATGTCAAATATCTATTTCAGTATATTTATGAGGCTAATAAATATTTTAAGTGTTCGTCTGTCGAAAATTTAAAGTTGAATGATTTAAATTTTCATGTTGATTGAATTAGTTAGACATTCAGTATGTCTGGATAGTTGTTTTAGGGCCGCATCGATGAAAACTTATCCTTTGTTCAATTTTATTAATTTAATATATGCGACTGCCTCGTTGGTCTAGTGGTTGCTAAGCCTGACTGTTGAGTACTAGGTCCTGGGTTCGAATCCCGGGTCGGGTAAAGTGTTACTGGGTTTTTCTATTATTATATTTTCAGTAGCAGCACGGAGGCTGGATTTGTGCCCGGTTGATGGCAATAGGCTCGCCTACTATTACATTGGGACCTAAAAACATAACTGGCGAAATGTGGGTGTACTATATGTGCACCTCTGCCTACCCCTTCTGGGAATACAGGCGTGGTATTACGTTTTTTTTTATTTACGCATATATTGCGATTAAAGGCGCCCAGCACGTGCGTTATTGCGATAATAGGTACGTTTGCGATTCCTTGCTCACTACTGCGTTTTTATCGTCTGGTAATTCTAGAATCGCAGTTTTGTGCAACGAATCGGGACGCATTATCGCACCTGTGTGAGAGAGCCTTAAGTGCCGTTGTTATAAGTAGATAACATAGAAAAGGCAGGTGAAACCGAGATTAGCATTAGTTTTATTTTATTCAAAGGCTAAGGCAATGTATCAAATAATTTATATAGAACACTATTTCTTGGTACCTATTGAAGTCGACGTCGATTGACGAATATTATTTACCTTTGTATGAAAAAATGGCTTTATTTCTTATATTTATTCAATGATTCGAAGAATTATACATACGGTTTATCTAAGCAAAATAAAATATTCTCCTTTGCCTGCCTACGGCGTAGGTAGTAAGGGCATTGGGCCATTGAACCTTTTTAAATTAATTTCAAATTTTCAGTGAATATAATGTTATTAAACATGCCTTTTAATAAAATTTTAACCGAATTACATCTGGAATCTGGTGGTGGCCTAGTGGCTGACATGCCAGATTTGTATGCACAAGGATGGAGGTTCAAACCCAGGCAAGTATCAATGCGATGCCATTTGATTTTTAATTTAAACAATTACTATTAACTACCTAACATTTTAATTGTTATTTACAGCGATAAAATCCGTGAACCTAGTTTTATTTCAATGTTATTCGCGTAAGTGATAGAAATCAATCTTTATGTCGTCAAAATCTGTTATATTATTAAGCGTAATCTCTTGTCTTGTAAACTAGCGAGTATATCTTGTTTGACGTCTTGCAAAGTCTACACAAGAATTACTTATAATGTAACATCAAACGGTTGTTTAAATATGTTTTATTCTACACACATTTCCTTCATTATTGATAATAATTTATTTAAGAGGTATTTGTTGTATGTGAAGTACAAGCGTGACGTTATGTTACGTTGATATTATTAAACTATACATTTTCGTATCCCACCCTCTATGTGAATATTTTTTATTAGCTGGAATACTAGTACCACATCCCTAATAAATTCGTCGAACAGTATTTTTCCCCGAAAAAACTCTTAACAAATGTTCTACTGTCCTCTATCCGTTTTTGATGCTCCACCGACAAAAGCAAAGCTCTTAAAAAAGACAGAAATAAATCACAGTATAAAGGCGAAAGTTTGTGAGTGTATTTGTATGTTTGTTGTCTATTCACGCTCAAACGACTAGACCGATTTTGATGAAATGTCATATCGACTGTGGCCGACAATGATACATAAACATACATAACATCACGCCTGTATTCCCCGAAGGGGTAGGCAGAGGTGCACATATAGTACACCCACATTACGCCAGTTATGTTTTTAGGTCCCAATGTAATGGGGGGCGAGCCTATTGCCATCAACCGGGCACAAATCCAGACTCCGTGCTGCCACTGAAAATTACCTAATGGAAAAACCTTGTAACACTTTGCCCGACCCAGGATTCGAACCCAGGACCTCGTGCTCAGCAGTCGCGCTTAGCGACCACTAGACCAACGAGGCAGTCGACAATGACAGTTATGTTAAAATACTTTTTTTAATTCCAAAGATACGTAAGTACTAAGTGCCCTTTTTTTAATATTAACCCACGTATACATAATATATAATCTAGCAGCTGTTGTGTTGTTCAAACTTTCATTGCGAATACAATGTAAATTAAATTCTTATGCAAATCCACTGTATGGCAGGCAGTTGATTCGAAAACTGTTAATTTATTTTGGTTTTAAAATACAAAAGGCTGACGGAGGTATAATATATTATATCGTTTAATAAATAATATGTAGGCTTTTATTTTGCGTAATGAAAACAAAAATCCAGGGAAAATTTAATGAGGACTTCATATTAAAGTATTCTAGGAGGGCTGAAACTTTAGCTTTTCCGTTACCTACTACGATCATCATTATTAACCTGTCCCCGTCCACTTCTGGCCTCTCTTACGCCACTGAGTTCGAGCTTCGGCCTTCCGAACCCAACCGCCAGCCATTTCGCGTATATCGTCGCCCCATCTGGAGGATGTCCTACACTATGTTTACCGGGTCCTATCCACAAGCACGCTCAGAACATCTAAATATTTGCCGACATCAGGACTTATTTATTAAAAGAATGTACGATAAGAAATGTATTTACATTGATCTCCACGCTTGGTTTCTTCATATTATAAACAATGTCGGACTAAGAACCAAAAATTGTATTTCTATGTATCGCTCCTATCGGCAATTCTAATTTTAGCACACAAACATCTGGTCCACCACAATTTAATTATTTACCCTTAAATTTTTGCCAAAACAAGAATAAAAAGGTCTATAAATAAAATAACATAAGTGAATCCTAGTCTAGTCAAAAGACAAAGATTTTCCTATTCTGTAACAAAGGAAAACATGTATAATGTAATCGAATGTCTACAAAACGGACCCTATAACGTATAGTTTATTGCCTAAATGTTTCAAGATCACAAAATATAGACGGTAATATTCCTTGGTTGCAGACCAGACAAATTTCTTGTCTTACCCTATTTCCCAATGCTATCAAAATAATATAACGACTTATCGCTTCTGTCTACCGTGGAGTATTCTTTGTACCGATTCTTAACGATATTCAAGAAATATTCATGCCATATTAAAAATTCTAGAATAACTTTCATGGAGTTGTAGTATATTTCACTTGTTTTTTTTCTTTCATTCTATGCGACTCGCCTAATGTTTTAAAAGTTGAACTGTGTATGTTGGTCGTCTTCATTTCAGGATCATCATCATCATCATCATCCACAGCCTTCAGTATTCCACTGCTAGGTATAAGCCTCCCTTAAACAGTGCCATCCGCCGCGGTCCTGTGCCAACCATTTCAGGATAGAAGCGATGGACAGCTGATGAGATTTTTTGCTGCCAGAGTATGCTATTTCAGGGACATGAAGTTACTCAAAATTTAGTTATTTTTTTTGGATAATGTTATTTAGTAACGTCCCGGGTACTGGATAACGATTTCCGACCAAAATGAACAAAATTTTGTTTTACGTTTCAAGTCCATATTAGTCAATTATACTTCATTAATATACTGTGATGGTAGAAGGTACCAACAATTTTAGCAAGTTGGTTATAAATATCTTTGTTCTTTATTTCTTGTTCTTCAAGCAACTGTACAAATATTTCATGAAATAATTATACCTACACAAATTATATTCGGCTAGTGAATTAACATTTTGTTACTAAGCGCCTACATTAAAGTCATATAAAACAGAGTACTTAAGTTAAACTTCCTTGTGAATTCATTATTACCAGTTCTCCATTGCTTACGCATACGTTTTGGAACCAGACAGGGACTTAATACCATGTATGAGGCTCAATTATTTTTAAATTTCGCCGCACACTAGGAATTTCTTCTGTATCGTGGGTGCGTTCCACACACATGTAATATCACATACAAACACCCAGACAGCGACCAAAAAACTGGAAATCACATTTTTTTTTGTCCTGTGCGGGAACCGAACCCAGCCTTAGCGCAGCAGTCTAATCGCTGAGTCACTGCGCTAATCAGGTCGTATTACTCAGTGAGGTCTTTAGTTAAGTTTGAAGGTATGTAAATGGTATTCACGAAGTATAGGGATCTAAAAAGTTACATATTAGCCTGGATTAGAACCTACATTCTTCTGCAATACAGTCGTGCGTTTGAACTCGACACCTACGACACTATCACTCGCGTAGATTGTCTTAATCTACTGACGGTTGTTACGATAATCACGATTGTTTTATTGTATTCTTAAGTCATGTTTCCGTGATTCCGTTGAATCTTCATGTTTACAACGAGTAGGTATGTAATAAAATCGTTATTTTAACACGTGTGAGGAAAATTGTTCTGTTTGTTATTGTTATAGTTCACGGTAGGATAAATCAAGTAAAGTAATTTTAGTGACGCGTTAGTCTAGTGTTCGCTGAACGCGGCTGCTGAACATGAAACCTGGGTTCAAATGCCGTGTCGGGCAATGTTCATTGGGTTTTTTCATTAAGTAATTTTCAATACCAGCACGGAGTTTGAATTTGGGCCCGGCAATAGGCTCGCCCCCTAAATTGAGACCTGTAATATAACTGCTAAAATATGAGTGTACTACAATATGTGTACCTCTGCACCTTTCGAGGTATACAGGCGTGATGTCATGCTATTTTTTATCTAAATAAAACATAGATAACATCCCACAGACAAAGACGCGAGCGTAAGTTAGTCACAAATATGAAACAAACAGGTCGTGCACAATCTACACTCCGTACAATAATAAAGAACTAATGTAAGATCTTAGAAGCAAACAATTAAAACATGAACCGTCACAAATTTATTTTACTCATTTGACAATCATTTCTATAAGTTTACTTTGATCCGGTGCAATTAGACGAGACACGATTTCAATCGTATTTAACCAAGAACGCCACTTAATAAACTATTCAGCCACGAGAGCTGTCTGGTAAATAGACGTGAAATATGTTGGCTGTTGTCCCAAAGTTTTTGGTATTAGCACTGTGTTTTTACGGGTGCTCCGCTGTGTCAGGGAGATATTACCCTCGCTATCATCTCGCTCCGCCTCATGGATGGATGAACGATCCCAATGGTTTCTGCATATTCAAAAACGAGTACCATTTGTTCTACCAATACAATCCTGAGTCGAGCTTAGAGCCTGGAATAGCTCATTGGGGACATGCTAAGAGCCCAGACCTATTCCACTGGGAGAATCTCTCAATAGCAATGTATCCAAACCAATCGTATGATAAATCAGGAGTGTTTTCGGGTAGTGCTTTAGTTATTCGAGATACAATGTACCTATTCTATACTGGAAATGTCAATCATCCTGGTGAAAATCCTGATCACGAGCAGCGTCAAGCCTTAGCTTTGAGCATCGATGGAGAGACCGTTGAAAAGTTTGAAGGGAATCCTATCATCCAAGGAGAAAAACTTCAGCCAAATATCAGGGACCCGAAAGTGTGGAAGCATGGAAATACTTTTTATATGGTTTTGGGAAATTCTTTTAATAACAATACTCTCGGAAGAGCGCTTCTTTTTTCTTCAAAAGACTTAACTTCTTGGAGCCAAGAGTCGGTTTTGAGTGAATCTGATGGTTCTTTGGGTTTCATGTGGGAGTGTCCAGATTTTTTCGAACTTAATGGCAAGTATGTGCTGTTATTTTCACCACAGGGGGTGAAACCTAACGGAGATAAGTACCAAAATCTCTACCAGACTGGTTACATAGTTGGCGATTTTGATTATGCAACAAATTTGTTCACACCTATATCACAATTCTTGGAATTAGATCACGGGCATGATTTTTACGCTACTCAGTCAATGTTGGATAAATTGGGCAAAAGAATTGTAATTGCTTGGTTCGATATGTGGGAACAAGTATATCCTGAGCGGAATGATGGCTGGACTGGCCAAATGACTATTCCAAGATATTTATCTCTTACAAAAGATTACAGATTGATTCAAAAACCTGTGAGACAAATATCTTCTCTACGTAGCCGCAAATTATACTCCGGAAAAGCTTTATCTGGTGACGGTGTAAAATTAGAAGATAATGCTGGTGAAATAAAGGTGAGGGTGGCAAAAAACAGCAATTTCGAGCTTGTCATTGAATCTAGTCAAAATGTTACAATCAGTTACGACTACCTGAAGGGTAAAGTAACACTGGACCGAGGTAATGCAGATGGCGTTCGTAGGACGGACTGGCGCCCATCAGGCAAGCTTCGCTGGCGGATATTCGTTGACGCAAGTTCCATCGAACTGTTCTGTGGAGAAGGCGAGGTTACTTTCTCCAGTCGATTCTTCCCTGATGGTGACGTAACTATTAGAGTAGGAGAAAACTCGCAAGCTGAAGATCTTACCGTTTATAATTATAAACGCACTGTTTCTGTACCTGCCTAATTACATATTTAGATGTGTTTTTGTTTACCTATTGTGCCATTTTCATAATCATAATGAGAAGCGTTTAGATCGGATCCAAAATTAATGTACAGACTTTTCTAAAATCCTATGTTGATTGATTAAATCTATAAACAGTAAATTTTTTATTTTTTATTTTCGTCGTCATCATCAGCCGGAACACGTCCAACAAAGGCTTTTTTATTTTAGTTCCAGACAGTAGGTATAATGTTATTTTTATATCCTTATTAATCGTTACATATTTTACTTATAGAAAACAGACTATCAATATTAGAGCAATATTTCTCCTAAAAGAGAAAGGCGTGGCAGCTTTTCTTAGCATAATGACTATCCTTTGAATTCATGCTAGGTTCTCATCTGACTATATCATATGTAAGACACAGGTGGCCAGAAATAGCAATAAATATAATATAACATAACATCACGCCTGTATTCCCCGAAAGGGTAGGGCAGAGGTGCACATATAGTACACCCACATTTCGCCAGTTATGTTTTTTTTTTATATTATATAATATAAATATACAGCAAATACAGTGGTTCAAAGGTAAAAAGGGGAATTAAGAAGAATCAAAAAATAATTTGACTTCATAGGAATCTTTAATAATAATATATTCTTTATTGTACACCATTGAATAAACAAAAACTAAAAAAACTACCTTTGGATGGAGAAGTGATGGGAATACCTTTATACGTACTAAGACTTAATGGTTATAATAACAGCTATGAACGTCAATTTAAATAATAATATTTAGTAGAAAATAGGGACGGGTAAAACAATGGCTGACGTGATGCACGCTAACTGTTTTGTAAACCTACCTAATGAATGAAACTTGTGGTAATGAAAATCGGACAAAACAAAAGAAAAAATAAAATTGTGAAGCAAAATTTTTGGTGAACTAATTAGTGTATGTAAGATCAGATACATAATAACGTACATTGTAGTTCTGATATATAAGAAAGAAATAAGAAGGCAAGCCTTTCCCAAAGAAAAAATACTTGACGACCTTATTGGCGCAGTGGCTAAGCGATTGGACAGCCGCGCTAGGGGTCGCGGGTGCGATTACTAAAAGGAACAAAAATTTGTGTGATCCGCAGATGTTTGTCCCGAGTCTTGGTGTTTGTGTATGTGATATTTCATGTTTGTGAAACGCATCCACGGTACCGGAGAAATGCCTAGGGTGCGAAGTTTAAAAAAAACTAACCACCGCACTTGGAGACGTTATAAATTACAAACTGACACTAAATAAAGATTTCACGAAGAAAACCTTTACATAATGATTGTTTAAGTAATCATTAAATGTTAATGTCTCTGAGTTTGGCTGTTTAAATATATCTTCTTCACGTTATAAAGTATTTATAATTACATATTTTAATTTTATTTCTTTGCTTTAAATTTTGAATACTTTTTAAATAGACACAGATGTAACGGTACGTTAGGTGTATTCAAGGTTAAAGATTAAAAATAATTAATATCCGTAAGTCAAACATCTTCTTCTGAGGCATGACTGTACAAAAATGTGCAAAGTCCAGACTTTTATATTAGCGTAAGATATATTTAACAAGTAAATGTTAGAAAAGTAAAAAAAGGTTGATAAAGCCTGTTTTCACCTCTGTTTTACTTTTAATAAACAAGAGATTCAATGGAACACACTGTGGCATATTTGTCACACTAGACGCAGATACTACAATGCCATACTATCCTAGGATTAAACAATAAACCTCTAGAATTTGCCATTTTTGACAATAACATTTTCGATAAGTTTACTTTTGCAATTGAATAGCACGAATCATTCGTATATAAACAAGAACATCGGCGGAAACAAACTATACAGACACGAGAGCCGTCTGTTTAATAGGACGTGAAATATGGTGGCGGTTGTGACAAAGTTTTTGCTTATAGCAATCTGTTTTTACAGTTGCTCGGCCAATAAAAATAATGTTTTGGGGAGATATTACCCTCGGTACCACCTCGCTCCTCCTTCTGGATGGATGAATGATCCCAACGGCTTCTGCATGTTCCAGAACATGTACCATTTGTTCTATCAATACAACCCTGTCACAAGCCAGGAGCCTGGAATAGCACACTGGGGACACGCCAGGAGCCACGACCTATTCCACTGGGAGCATCTACCTATTGCAATGTATCCAGACGAACCATTTGATAAGACAGGAGTGTTTTCAGGAAGTGCTTTAGTCGAAAACGATACTATGTACCTATATTACACTGGAAATGTTAACTTTCCTGGTCAAAATCCGGATCGCGTGCAGCGTCAAGCTTTAGCTGTGAGCACAGATGGAGTGAGCGTTACAAAATATCAAGGGAATCCTATCATCATGGGAGAAGAACATCAGCCACATATCAGAGACCCGAAAGTGTGGAAGCATGGTAATACCTACTACATGGTTTTGGGAAATGCTTTCAATAATTATACTCTCGGGAAAGTGCTTCTTTATTCATCAAAGGATTTATTTTCATGGAAGGAAGAGTCGACGATAGGTGAGTCCGATGGTTCTATGGGCTACATGTGGGAGTGTCCCGACTTTTTCAAATTGAATGGCAAATATGTGTTTCTGTTTTCACCACAAGGTCTTGAGCCTAATGGAGATAAGTACAAAAATCTTTACCAGACTGGTTACATAGTGGGCGATTTTGATTATGGAACTAATTTGTTCACGCCTATATCACAATTCGTAGAATTAGATCACGGGCATGATTTTTACGCTTCGCAAACAATGTTGGATAAATCTGGAAAAAGAATCGTAGTTGCTTGGTTTGATATGTGGGAACAGGTATATCCTGAACGGAATGATGGCTGGGCTGGTCAAATGACTATTCCAAGATCATTGACTCTCACAAGAGATAACAGACTGATTCAAAAACCTGTGAAACAAATTTATAGTCTACGTTGTCGTAAGTTGCACTCTGGGAAAGCCAAATCCGGCAAAACTATCAAATTAGAAGACAATGCAGCTGAAATTAACGTGAAAGCAGGAAAATGGAGTAACTTTGAGCTTTTTATTGAAGCTAATCAAACTTTGTCAATCAGTTATGACTACCTTAAGGGTAAAGTAACACTCGACCGAGGTAATGCAGATGGCGTCCGTAGGACGGATTGGCGCCCATCAGGCAAGCTTCGCTGGCGGATATTCGTTGACGCAAGTTCCATCGAACTGTTTTGTGGAGAAGGCGAGGTTACTTTCTCCAGTCGATTCTTCCCTGACGGTGACGTAACTGTTAGATTAGGTGACAACTCGCACGCTGATGATCTGACTATTTACAAAATGAAACGCTCCGTTGCTATACCTGATGAATAAGAAATAATGGAATGAGTGAACAATTCGTCCCAGTGTTACATCACTAGATATTGTGATGAAACTATAAAGCAGCTACTAACTTGATCGTAAATATGAGTAATAACTTTTCAAAATTCAGATGTCCATTGAATTAATTCGTAGATTCCGGTCATTGTTGTACGAAGTTAATAGTTTTATAATTTATTCATGTTATTTTATTTCAAGCAAGCATTTATGTAGGTTCATACAATTTATCATTAAACGTTATGTGTGTACATGCAATATTGAGGTTTTACTATAACCCTTGCTTAGATTTACACCGTTTTTAACATGCTTTTGTACGAAACATAGTTTCATTGACCAAAGTTTTAATGGAGTCAATTAAATTAAAATAATTTTGTAATGCTGATGAACATGGCGGTATCAACAATTTAAACTTCTTGGCATAGAATTCTTTACAATTAGATGCACATCTATAGGTCGTGCCTATTCTTAGGCACGACTCCCATAAGTCAGCCACACACGCTTCGGTTTACAGGTAAGGTCTTCTTCCACCAGTTTTGACTACACAAGTAGACCGGACCGTGTATGGGCACAGATCTATACTATTTTTTGACCTGTGCAGGTGACCGGAGCAAAATCGAAAGTATTTTTCCTCTTATATACTGCACCGTCCCCACACACGCCACGAGATGTGGTTGACTTATGCAGGAAAGCCTATGTTGGCAAACCTCACCGGTAAACCGGGGCATGTGTGACTGACTTTACAACGCCTGAAAAACGAGTTGCCAGAGACAACGAGCTCACTGAGCAGGATCAGCCGGAATACGTCCACTGTTGAACAAAGGCCTTCCTTCCCCTTGGAGTGCTACCCCCCGGTTGCCATAATCACCACACTTGGCAAGCGGCTTGAGAATCGCAGTATTGGTGGTGATGTTACAGAAGACGCTGCTGCCCATCCTCTCGATTTTGCGTTAGTCACCTGTTACGGCACCTATGGGAGGAAAGGGGTGGACAATTCTAAGCCGGCTACCACACGACAAACCACCACTATGTCCACCTATTACGGAGGACACTTCATCTAGGTACTCCTTACAGAGGTATGTTTAACTTTTTAAATACTTTGCATTACCTATTGACTTTTATGTCTCTTTGAATCCTATTGCTCCGAACTTCAAATGCAGCTTGTAAATAATAGAATCTAATTCATCAAATCATGTTGAACATAGTGGGCATTCCAACATTTCCAACTGACTGTAGCGAGTGAATATTGAAATAAATAATTAATTCTTATGAAATTATGTACAGTAACAAAATAAATACGATATATATAGAAAATAAATATATTTATATTTATCTTGTATGTATTTTATTATTAATTATGTGAAGTTACAAACTACTGTGTGTTTTACTGCACATCGTTTTCTTCTTAAATTTATTTATATCAATAATATCACCATCTGTTCCAACAAAATTAAAAGTTATAGTCATTATCATCTCAGGTGTACACCGTACAGCTGTTCAAATTGGACCGTATTAATTGAAATAGCTTGTATTGTGTAAGTTTTAAAATTATAGATATAATTAATTTAGAATTATATTTTTGAGCCGTTTGGGGTCGAAACACTAGGGTCATGGGGTCCGAGTGCGCGTCTCCTTTATAAACGGTTGGTTGACGCTTCACGTGACCAAATGGCTGGCTTATTTTTCGGCCAAAGAATTAGCATTGCAATTCATAGGGTAATGCCGCCAGCCTTTTGGGCACCCTACCAGTCGACAGCGATGAGGAGGAATACTTTGATGTATAATTTTTAGTTTTATTTTTTTCTTTGGTATATATTTATTTTTTAACGTGTGCAAATAAGTGTAAATAAGCTTAGTATATTGTAAAATATTAAATTTGATTAATTTAGAATACATTCATCTATTTCATGGATTGGCTCCCATAACTTACACTTAAAGGTTATCTGATGTAATCAAGGTGTGTAATAGCAACTCTGTCTACTCTTTGAGATAATACAGTTGTAATTATATATACTAGTTGGACATACGACGCAAATTGCATAAATGGGCGTAAGAATTGTAGACTACGAAATAATCAGCAAGTCATCAACGTACACAATACCATCATTGTTAACAGTAACTATTTAAAACAAATAAGTAAATTGTTCGTACTATTCAGCGTGTAATGAAAAACGGGGTACATAAAAGGTATTCTTGTATTACAGAAGTTTTTACATCCACATTTTATACCACATGATCATTGATCAGTCTGTTTACCATGAACTCCTCAAGCAGGACAATGTCTGATGTGGAACCAAGACACCGCTACGTGAAGTCTACTGCGGCGTCTCGCTGTCACATCAGAAAATGTCATGCTTTAAGAGATAATGGTAATTATTTCGTAATGGTAATGGTAAAGATTTTTAACAATATTAATTTGAACTAAACAATGAAACAGACATTGGTAGAATACATACTCATGTGTAACGTTCTCTCAAAATAGAGATAAATTATTTGGAACACAAATAGTGTAGTTAAAGCACAATACAATATAAATTACCAGCTTCAAGCTGTTAAGAATACACACGTCTGACTATTGGGGAATACATCCATGATTATTATACATACATCTTTAAGGTCTTAGCACACTTGTCTTAATATCGTCCCGGAATGGTTTCGTCATCGTATCAACTCGAGCCATGCAGTATTCTTTGTATGAAACTCCCTACTTCCAAGCACACTAATCGGAATCGTAATCGCTTCGCCTCGGGACCGGGCGGCAAGCCGTAAGCGCGGCATCGCCTAGCCTTAGCCGAGTCGACGTATCGGAGCAGCTGATCCGCTTTGGTTATGTATGTGTGCGATACGGTTACGATTCCTCTCCGACTTTATAATATGTGTGCTGCCCTTAATTGTGTAGGTACGCCGTTGTTAGCTAGTATTTGCCTTAGTACTGCACTGTGAACAGCAAGTCGATTAAGAGCTTACTTGTAAGCATCTATTATTCCCTCTGATGAACGCGAGCCGACTGAGTCTCTGTACTTAGGATGATTAAACTAAAAATGAAGTGGTTTACCACTGATTAATTTAATCGTTGAATTGATTATGATTGTTCTTGCTCTTTATTTTTCATGTATTACGTCTGTTTTTATAGAAAAAGCCATGTCTTGACGTGTCCTATTTGCACACCATACAAAATAGAAAAAGTATTTGATGGATCTATATGTTTACAGAAATTGAATTTGAATTTATTATAAAGTTTACGCCTAGAAAAAAAACTGACGTATTTCATTTTAGTTTACCATCAACAATCTCAAAAAAAAGACTACTCATTCTAACGCAACCCATCGCTCCAAACTATATAAACACTATTATAACTTCAAGTTCATGTATAAAATGTTCACCAATTTCCATGTTTTCATTTCACGTGTTTCCTTGTTATGTTAGCACCCATTCATTATATGGGCATTAGCAATCACTCACGAGGTCATCCGACTCCCATGTATATAATGGTGCAAACCATGCGGCACCTACGTCATCAAAAACTGCAACATCGCGTGTGGAGTACGGCAATTGTGATGAGATCCGGTGGAATTAGACCACCTTATTGTTATAGTCAAATAACTTCCTTACTGCATTCATGGTCACGGGCAGACTGAGGTGTTAAACGTCTAATTTGAACAATTACTATCAACTACCTTACATTTTAATTATTATTAACAGTAAAGGATTCGAAACTTACGGACCAAAAATCTATTTAAAAAACCGCGATAAAATCCGTTAACCTAGTTTTATTTCAATGTCTAATATTCGCGTAAGTGACAGAAATCATTAAACTTCCTTACTATCAAAAATAATTGTACATAAGACACTCACGCGGCTTGGACTCTTCGGACCGACCCAAACATGTGGCAAAATCGTTTGATGAATAGAATGATAAATGTTTGACGACCTGATTGGCGCAGTGGCTAAGCTATTGGACTGCTGCGCAAAAGGTTGCGGGTACGATTCCCGCAAGGGGCAAAACTTTGTGCGAACCATAGACGTTTGCCCGAGTCTGGGTGTTTGTGTATGTGATATTTCATGTTTGTGAAACGCACCCACGACACAGGAGAAATTCCTAGTGTGGGGCGACGTTTTTTTTTTTTGTCCAGTGCTGTTAAATGGATTCTTTGGAATAACGGTGAGAATCACTTAAAACCTTGTAAACCAATCATTATTAGTTATTAAAACTATAAATTGACACGTGCGCGAAACCGGCACTAATTCAATCAAATCCCTCAAAAATAAGCACATGTAACCGTAGAACAGCTGATTGTAGATTACGTAGTTGATAGGAAACGTAAACCGCCAGTCGACACGTGTTTGGCTTTCACGAGGCATCCTCATAACGTGTTGACTTTCAAAAGCTAATAAGCTTCTGTTATTTATATAATACTAGCTGCGCCCCGCGGTGTTACCCGCATTTTTTCACGATAGCCTATGTGTTAATCCAAGGTGTCAGCTCCATATGAAATTCCATTAAAATCCATTCAGTAGTTTTTACGTGAAAGAGAAACAAACATCCATTCATACTTACAAACTTTCGCGTTTATAATATTAGTAGGGATTTATTTAGCTAGAGAGTAAGTACAACAACTTATGTCGTTCATTGTAGTGTTCTAAGGAAAGCTTTGTTCAACAGTGGACGTCTTCCGGCTATGGAGGTACCATATGAAATTTCATCAAAATCAGTCGAGCCGTTTACCGAAGAGGCAAACATACAAACTCACAAACACACTCACAAACTTTCGCCTTTATAATAGTGTGATTCAACAGTTCGTGGAATTAACACTACTAATTATAATTATTCTTTAGAGCCAAACATCTGCGTATCATTTTAAAACTGACTGTAACACCTTTATACCATATTTAAAGCAAATAAAGTGTAGTATTATTAGTAGGTACCTATATACATGACATATTTTGAAGGTATTTACGTTTCGCTAAATCCCTACATAGCTCTTGCTCGGACCCCGTGGCCCAAATCTTTCGATCCCAAACGGTTTAAAAACACAGTTACAAATCAGGTTATTGTTTTTAGTTATTAAAAAATTGTGTATGATTTTTAAACTAATCTAGTTACTTCTTCCTCTGCAGTGCTGGCTAATTTAAATGGATTTCTGTTAGCAACGCCTGAGTAAATTAGTCAACTTTTCAGACGTCTGACAAATTTCCTAAGATAATTTATCATCGTCTGAGTCTGTAGTAGGTGTATATAAATATCTTAATACATTTTTAGATTCAAACTTTAAGTAGATATCGAATAAGGATCCAGGCAAAGTAATTTAACTGCTTAACTCTTAAGGTACCATAGGTATTTTAATCTTAAACTTTTAAATTGATAAAGAGAAACTTGAAAAATGATGGTCACGAGCGGGACTCGAACCCGCGACAGTCGCCGTACCGTGGCGCCGCTCTGCCAACTGAGCCCCGAGTCATTGCTCGCATGCATCGATTTCAAGTTCCCTTTTAGTATTTACGTCTTAAAGGTGACGTCATCAATCTATGTTGGAATCTACGATTACCAATCTTAAACTTTTGTTTTTTATGTAAATAAAAGTTTTTGTTCTTTTTCACTTTTTGTAAAAATAGTATGCCAAAAATAACGCTTGTAGGATCAGCGTTACCCAGATTAATTATTGCGTTGTTGTTAGTAGAATCTAGATAATCGTCAGAGCTATAACCATTGTAATAGAGTACTCCTGATAATCTCTTAATTGCAATTAAATACGTTGATCACGAATTTTATAATTGTCAGTTTTATACAAAGACGTAGTTAACATTTTGTTTTCTTTAAACATAATTGACGAAGCTAATTGCTACTTGCTAGAATGGAGTTTTATTTTACGGGAAAAATATTAATTAACACCATGTCATGAGTTGACATTTTCTTGAACACTACTGAGAGTGGAAATTAATTATCGGATAATTATGTTCGATATTATTTAATTATGTATTAACCGGAAGACGCGTCATTACCAGGCGCCCCACTAGGTGACTTTCATTATGGCGTTCTAAGGGGGGGGGGGGCTTTTGTTTAACAGCAGATGTCTTCCTACTGATGATGATAATTAATATCGTGTATGTATTAATGGTAAAGTTGGCAAATTACGCCCGAATTAAATTATTCAAGCTGTCACCCAGTGTGTCTACTACACGTTGCGTTTTCAAAAATATCAGCATGATTGCTATAACTTTTGATACTTAGTAATAGTTTGAAGGAAAACATTTGAAAACTACCGCTCCACACTGCTACGCTGGCGGCATCTGCACACTAAAATAAAAAAAATCTAAAATAAAATTGGGTCTGAATAGCGTCTGAACTTAAATCTCAAATCAAAACTACGCAAACTATCTTCTTCATTATCATTCATCAATTCAATTCAATTCATCTTATAATAACAAAGAGATAAAGTTATCCTAAAAATGGTGGCTTTCAGGATAACTTTGCCTGTATAAAAATATAATTCCTCTAACACCATTTTAAAAAGTTCTCTTGTTTATTCTTCGTGGCGTGTGGGTGCGCGCGTGGGTCGAATTTGATTGTTTAAGGTAATTTTGATACCCGCATAATTTCGTTAAAACTGTCACTTTACTTTTCCAATAATTTAGATGTTTAGCGCCTAGCGGCCTTTGTGTATTTATGTAAATCCATATCAGACTTAGACTGCCTCGTTGGTCTAGTGGTCGCTAAGCGCGACTGCTGAGCACGAGGTCCTGGGTTCGAATTCCGGGTCGGACAAAGTGTCATTGGGTTTTTCCATTAGGTAATTCTCAGTAGCAGCACGGAGTCTGGATATGTGCTCGGTTGATGGCAATAGGCTCGCCCCCTATGACATTGGGACTTAAAAACATAACTGGCGAAATGTGGGTGTACTATAAGTGTACCTCTGCCTACCCCTTCGGGGAATACAGGCGTGATGTTATGTTATGTTATGTTCAAATAAGACTTTTTGGTGTCATTTTTGCATGTTGTCCATGCTAAGCTTGAATCTATATTGATACAGGAAACTTGAAAAATGATGGACACGAGCGGGATTTGAACCCGCGACCTTCGCCGTACCGTGGCGCTGCTCTAACCAACTGAGCCACCGCGTCACTGCTCGCATCCATCAAATTTCAAGTTCCCTTTTTACCCGTGTTAATTTCCCAATTGTATGGGTATCCATGATCCACGTTTACAACTATGTAAGTAGATACATCATCAATATGGAAACTCACCTTGATTATCACAAGAAAGAAAGCAAGAATGGCTCTTAAGAACGCGTCTCAGGGATAATAGATATCATCATAATGTATGATCAGCTGGAAGACGTCCACTGTTAAACAAAGGCCTCCCTCTTAGAACGCCACAATGAACGACAACTTGCCATTTGCATCTACCGATTGTCCACAACTCTGACGTTATCGTCGGTCCACCTGGTGGGAGGCCGGCCAACGCTACGTCTTCTGGTACATGGTTGCGACTCGAGAACCTGAATAATAGTAGGTATGTACCACAGAGTGAAAACGATTCAATAGGAAGATTATTTAGACTGTGTTAGGTTTTTTAGAAATTGATTTTCCTTAACCAACAAATCGCAGGTTTCAAAATTGCATGACCAATATGATTGGTAGAAGTTCATCTTAAATCAAATAGGTCTGACAGGTAGATGAATTTCGGCTTCCCTGCCACTGTCGAGGAATGCTAGCTCGCTCTCTCATTCCATTTCCTCATACCGTGGTCGCAATTCCACGATAATGAAGTACCAATTTTGCATTGTGACGATTTCGGCTACGCTTAGCTACCTGGTAGTAATTCATTTAATCTGTTCGCCTATGTCCATACTTACGTCACTTTTGCAGATTCATCTTTACGATCATGCAGTTTCTCCTACGCTTCGTATATTATATCCTCGGGTTACGTTCGAGCTATACACTCCATGCAATTTATAGCACGTATATTGCCAATATATATAAGTAACTAGCTTTTATTTTCGCCCGCGTTAAGTAGGCAATGTCCTTTCTCGGGTCTTAAACTCTCTACATGCCAAATTTCATGAAAATTCGTCCGGCGGTGTACTCGTGAAGGCGTAACTGACAAACTGACAGAGTTACTTTCATATTTACATATAATATAAGTGTGAAAGTATGGATATAACTGGTATAATTATATATTATTATATGTACGTATACCTTGGTTATTAGTGTCTATTCTACATTTAAAAAAAAAATATCAAAAGAATACTGCAGTTCTATACCGATTCATCTTTTGACATGTTGATTAAACATCGTAATTTTTTGCTTTTTAAAAAAATAAAACAAAATGTCCTGTATCTTTTATAAATAGCTGAACTTCGTACCTTATTTCAAGTGTATCCCTAATGTGGATGTACATTCAAACAAGAAATTAATATTACGTGTTGTAATTTCTGTTTTAATAATTAGAACCGATGGTAAGTCTTTTAGACGTGAGTCCGGGCGATTAACAGACCACCGGTTGGCTGGTCCGGTGCGGAGATTCCAGATGAGTTTTGTAGAGCGTACACATGCAGCATACTACGGAAAATTCGGACGTTTTAACTCAGATTACCCCTGTTACAAACATCCAAATATTTTTCATTAAAACTTTTGAGGAACATTGTCCATTTGGATTTTAATACTAGTTGCTACTAGTTTAAGCATATTGGATACATTTCCTAGAATAAAACTAAGCACTTTTTACAGTACCCAACATCAAACAAATTGCATTAAACTTTTGCTTGTAATGTTTTACTGTGGGGAGGAACATTAATACTACGTTGTTACTAGGAGACATTTGTCCCGCGACACTGATGCTCGACACGAAATTTACGAGTCCCGCGCGATGTCGCCCGGCCTCGCTTGCGACATCTACGGGTCGCGGGGCTTGTCGCAAGTCAACCAGTCGCAAGACACAATTTTATTGGTTATATGCCTACCAATATTATAAACACGAAAGTATGTATGTATGGTGTACTCTTTCACGTAAAAACTACTGAATGTATTTTAATGAAATTTTATATGGAGGTAGTTGACACCCTGGATTAACACATAGGCTACTTTTTATTCCATAAAAATGTAGCGGGTAACACCGCGGGGCGCAGCTACTATAATTATAATTCATTATTTAAATAACATTACTACAATCCCTCTCTCATAGTAATTAAGGTTTTAAAGTCTTTTCAATATTGTGTCATGAATAAAAAATGTTGAGCAACATCGTCCCACAAAGTCGCAACGATTCCACGAGAATGTTGGGCGATATGTCTCCGCGACATATCCCCTTGTGAAAACGCGACTTAAATATAACATTTTTCTTTTACGTCTTAAAACCACTTCTGCCATTTTTTTAAAAAAAACGTCGCCCCACACTAGGTATTTCTCCTGTGTCGTGAGTGCGTTTCACAAACACGAAATATCACATACACAAACACCCAGACTCGGGACAAATATCTGTGGTTCGCACAAAGTTTTGCCCCGTGCGGGAATCGAACCCGCAACCCTTAGCGCAGCAGTCCAATCGCTTAGCCACTGCGCCAATCAGGTCGCCATTATTACGAGGGTCAAACTGAAAATTCTTAGAAAATCAAAAACTGATTACATTAGCCAGTTATTAGTTTTATTATATCTTTTCAAAATATTGTCCATTCACGTCAATACACCGCTGCATGCGATGGAACCACTGGGAAAAGCACTTTGCCCACTCGTCTTTAGGGTTCTCTTCAATGGCATCGCGATACGCAGCCACCGCTTCTTCAGCATTCATAAACCGCTTTCCTTTAAGTTTTTCTTTAATTTTTGGAAATAAATAAAAATCACAAGGGGCGAGGTCGGGGCTATACGGCGGGTGACTCAGTAATTCAACGTTTGATGTCGCCAAATAGTCGATCGTTCGCTTAGCGGTGTGCGACGAGGCGTTGTCGTGGTGAAGGAGGATCCTACTGCGAGGTCGTTTCTCTCGAACTTTTTCACAAACAATTGGTAGTGTACCATTCTGCAGAAACTGTTTTTTGATCCTCTAACACAATTGTTGCGAAATGACCTATCCTTCCAAAGAACGAGGCCACCATTTTTTTTCCCGCACTTCGATCTCTCTTCACTTTAGTTGGCAACCTCTCGAAAGGAAACACCCACTGAGCAGATTGTCTTTTGGTTTCAGGATCATAACAGTAAATCCAGCTTTCGTCACCTGTTAGTATGTCGAACACAGCATTTGAGTCACCTCCGTTAAATCTTTCAATCATTTTACGGCACCAATCCACACGATGGAGTTTTTGAGCCTCAGTCAAATTATGAGGTATCCACCGGGCGCAAAGCTTCCTGACTGCTAAATGTTCGTGGAGGATTTTGTGCACTTGACTCATACCAATGCCTAAGCTTGTCCGAATCTGCTGATAGGTTTTGTGGGATTTTGTCAGTCTCTATCATACGCCGCACAACACAGATGTTATCTTCAGTCGTCGCCGTAGAAGGCCGTCCCTCACGTAAATCATCAGTGAGATTAGTGCGACCACGTTTAAACTCATTAAACCAGTTGTAAACTGTCGCACGAGATGGGGCTTCATCGTGAAAGGCCAATCGTAGTCTACCATAACTTTCTTGTTGACTTAAATGACATCGAAAGTCATAAAAAATCATTGCACGAAAATTTTCTCGTGTTAAATTCATGTTGACGTGACACAGACAATTTTCAATTTGCCGCCAAATCGTAAAACAAATGACAAATTAATGAAATATATACTCAGTAATATTGGCAAAGAGTTTTATTTTCAAATTTTAGAATTATTTTTTTATTATATTGTTTATAAGTGGCCAGTTCTAAGAACTTTCAGTTTGACCCTCGTATTATGATTCAATTAACTATGTAGTCCCTTGTGTTCTTTTCTTTTGAATTTCAACATTCTTTTAACGACTTAAACAAAGAAATTGATAGTTTTAGAGGAAGCTTCTAGTACCTATTACTTTTATATTAGAGCGATTACTTAGTAAAATAAAATAATTATAGGAAACATGTGTTTTTAATAGTTCCCGTTTTTTAACTTATTCTCTCTAATAGCTCTAGGAAAGTAATGATTCTGTTTAAGCGGATTTCAAGGGTAAACAAAACCTAAAGCTTTGTAACTTACGCGAACAATTCATCTAATCTCTTTTGATGCCGAGAGAAAAAAATGTTGCTTTAGTTAATATTTTAATTTTCCTCTTTATTCTGCTACTCCAAACAGATGTGCCGAATGAATATAACCAATTGGCCGACCGTGGCAAATCCAGTTAATCCTTGATCGATCGACCAGTAAATAAGTTATTTATTTTTGTTAATCGGTTTTTTATTATAAACGCCAGTTTTACTCACGTGTGTATTTAGGAACGACCGACTAGTTTCGAATTATTTATTTATTTTATTTTTATTTATTTACTATGTTACAGCGTTGTTCAAAGATGAACGAAGCCCCACAAAACCGTGAGTAAAACCAGCGTATATGTATAGTAAATAATCTGGATAACACTCACAAAACTTATAATAGCACAACAATACATCAGATTATGAAAAACAAAATACAAGGTCCTTGGCTATTATAGCCACGAGCGCCTGTAGAGTATTACAGGGATTTTTGTACGTTAAGCCCGGCTTTTGACGAATTAGGGACTTATTAGATTTGTATCGGGAAGGACTTAAGTAGCTTTTAGAGCTCACGCATGTAGAACTAGGCCATTATACGATTTAATGGGATTCGTATACTCACAAACGGTGCTGTTATTATTTTCTTTGTGTTTGGTTATTGGTAGCCCCCCTTACCTAAGGGGAAGGCCTTTGTTCAATAGTGGACGTCTTTAAGCTGCTGATTGGTAGTTCACACTAGTAGGTAGAAAGCATTTAGATTGTTTGATCAAGGCAGAGCCTGAAGTGTAGATAACAGGGAGGATCTTGTTTTTCTTCTGAACAAAACTGTATAGAATAAGAGGTTTTTAAACAGAATGCCGAGTGTTATCCAGCCTAGAACCACCCCCTTTCCTCCCGTGGGTGTCGTATGAGGCGACTAAGAGAAAATCCAGAAGATGGGCAGCAGTGTCTTCTGTAACTATACCATCAATACTGCAATCAATAGCAAAGCGCAAAGCAATAAAGTATTCTCGTGTCACAATGTTCGTTCCCGTACTCGTCCGAAACGGCTTGACCGATTCTCATGAAATTTTGTGAGCATATTGAGTAGGTCTGAGAATCGGCCAACATCAATTTTTCATACCCCGGGTCAGTCATTATATCTATATAATAAAACCCATACTTCCATTAGGAAAACCAAAATATTATTTAATACATCGAGCCTTAGATGAAAACATTAATAATGAATTCATTATAATTAGGAAATAAAACTTAACTATGATATTATGCAAATTTACACACGCATGTTATGATTGTGATGTTGGTTAATTAAATACAATATTTGTAATTAAACATATAAATACGTATGACTTCTTGTATCTTTTTTGTATGTTGCCATGCTAGGCTTAAATCTAAATTGATAAAGGAAACTGAGCCACCGTGTCACTATGGTGTCTGTCGGCAGAGCGGCGCCACGGTACGGCGAAACTCGCGGGTTCGAGTCCCGCTCGTGTCCATCATTTTTCAAGTTTCCTTTATCAATTTACATAATTATAGATACACTCAATTTAATACTTATGTAGGTAAACACTATTTAAAATTTCTACTGAAAAATAAATACAGATGAACATAAAACCTCCTCTTTTTGAAGTCGGTTAAAATAGGTATGTACTGAATTATTATAATTATGATACTACTAATTAGTTTGAAAACTAATACTTAGCATAACTATTTTTAGGTAAGTAGGTATAACTTATATGACTTTTGGTGTCATTTGTGCCCATGCTAAGGAAACTTGAAATTTGATGGGTGCGAGCAGCGACACGGTGGCTCAGTTGGTCAGAGCAACGCCACGGTACGGCGAAGGTCGCGGGTTCAAATCCCGCTCGTGTCCATCATTTTTCAAATTTCCTTTATCAATTCAGGTATAACTTATTAGGTATTAGAATATTACAGTTATGATAAAATATTACATAATTAAACATTCTTTATTCTCGACACTTAGGTTATTGTGTTGCAATAACATAAAAAATTAAAAACGCACGCAGAATATATTAGCAAAGTGCCATTCATTGGACCCACTGGTTTGGCAATATTGGCACCCGCCAACATTAGTACTGGCCCCTTACCACTAACTCTAAAAGCAGGACAGTTTAAGTTGTGGAAGCAAGACGCATTACACTGTACGTAGCGGCGTCTCGCTTCCACACCGTAAACTGTCCTGCTTTAAGAGTTTATGGTAAGGGGGCTGTTTACCCTACGCAAAAATTAAATATCAAAATAAAACTATTCTTATGTAGGTAGATACGAGTATATACCTCTGCAATATTACCTATGGTATATCACTAATATTATAAAGGCGAAAGTTTGAGTGTGTTTGTATGTTTGTTGCCTCTTCACGCTCAAACGGCTAGACCGATTTTGATGAAATTTCATATGTAGGTAGCTGACACCCTGGATTACCACATAGGCTACTTTTTATCCTGAATGAATGTAGCGGGTAACACCGCGGGGTACAGCTAGTAGTAAATAACTATCTAATGAACTGTTTGAGTATGAATGTTATCAGGCGTGCTCATGCACATTGTTTTAGTGTGTGTGCGCAGTGCTCAGTCAAGGTGGTGTCGCGGCAAACACATATAAGTGCGCTTATCAGCAATAGTTACAACTACAGCGAGAACCAAACGGACTTCGGAAGATAGAACATCTGTAAATATAAAATTATGACATTTTTACACATGTATTAAGATAAAAATATATCTTTTATACACGTGTAATCTTAAATTATGAAATCAATGTTATCATCATCATCATGTTATATCTCTCTCTGATTCCCCTGCTTATACGATTGGAGGCTAGACTAATTAATTTCACTAAAACAAGCAAGCAATTCTCGACACGACTGTTAAAATCTAATTAATTATTTATCACAACATTTTGGCTGGAATTTTCTGTCGATTGAGAAATTAATTAAATGCCTATCAGCAGTTTCTTGTTCGTGTACGATAATTGATTACTTTCTACGTAATACGTATGTGCCTGTATACATTGTTAGCGTTAAGGCAATCTGAAAAACATGTAGGAAGGATTACACGTTGATAGTATACTTAGGTGAACAATAAACCCTGGATACTTTTATACACCACTTTGCTTAGTATTTATTTTAATACAATGGAAAACGGGTAAGATCGTAAAATAAGTAATTTCACATGAGTATAGGAGAGGTACAAAGGGGGGCTTATAACCGTTCCATGAGAAAGCTCTCATGGAATGCTGCGTTCACTGCATACCGGGAAAATGGGGTTAATCGAAAATTCTATACTTGCTTTTGTAATTTGTAATTCTATACTTTGAACTCTATACTTGCATTGCTATTATAGATAACAATTTAGAGAATTTTTAACAACTACTGTGATAACAGAATAATAAAATCAGTTTCAAAGTTATGTTTCTATTCTCCCTTATGTTTCGATTCAACCAATTTTACGGTACTACAGATTGTTCATCGTGTTAACTCCAGGGTGATTTGTTGTCGTTGCCATAGAAATAACAAAGGTTTTCGAAAGTAAATTCAATGTAACAACACAGGACTTCGTAGAAAAACCGACTCTTGATGTAAAGTACGTGAGGTAAATTAAATAGCAATAACGTGTATTGTAATAATAGGCACCTACCTCTTATTATTATCTAAATTGCCTAAATCATTTGAAATGTTCCTCGAAATAGATTATTTACTAAAATTTGAAATCCTGATCAAATTTCTAATAATTAATCATGGATTATTTTGGTAACATCAGTATAAACGTACTTAATGAACCCTCCAAGGTAATAAATACCACACGTATTTATAGAATACAAATTTTAGATAATACTTAATGATACTTAGGTACTAACATAACATAACATCACGCCTGTATTCCCCGAAGGGGTAGGCAGAGGTGCACATATAGTACACCCACATTTCGCCAGTTATGTTTTTAGGTTCCAATGTAATAGGGGGCGAGCCTATTGCCATCAACCGGGCACTTAGGTACTAGATACATATTTAACCCTTAGAACGCCGCGGTCTTATATAGAAAACAACGGTACTGCACCGTCGACACCATGACTCTACAAGGAGACAATATCAAATCGTAAAATTTGTGTAATGTAATAACAAACAATCGTATTCATCATCATCAGCTGGAAGACGTCCACTGTTGAACAAAGGCCTCCCGTTAAGTAAAGGGAGGAGTTACCATAATCCCCATGCTTGGCAAGCGGCTTGGGGATCGCATTAAATGTTACGATTAGATGGATAATTCTTTTAATACAATAGTGAATAGTAGGCACGAAAACTTTTGTCTTCCATACAAGACTGGCGCTCGTAAGGTTAAAGATATTCATGTACTTACTTGTGTACGTTTAAAAATAAGTACTAAACACAATGTTTATCGATGTACAGACAGTAACAGATTGCTTTCACGCGACCCAATTTTACTGACAACTTTTGGGCTCGATATCTAATCTAATCTCCAGTTTAAGTTCTATCAATTACTTAATAACATCTACTAAGTCATTAAGATACAGCATATTTCACTTAAGGTTAATGGTACCATGACGAAGTTTGTATTCCATTTGTATATTCAACTAGGTACATACAAAGTTCACACTTAATATACAATGAAATATAGTTTCATATTTGTGATATCACTATTCGTATAAAAGCAACACTTTTTGGAATCAAATCCATCTCACGTTAGCGTCGCATTATCATGAGCATCATGATTATTCAGGCTTCCAGGACCAAAGTCCTCAATCATGCCTTGAATCGAGACATACGCGCCAGAGAACAGAGCTATAAGGGAAATTACTCCAATGACCAGGTTCTTCCAAAGCACGTATTTGAAGGGGCCCAGTCTACTATCCCAGCGGTAGACAGTGTCAACTACAGCTGGGATAAGAAGACCAAGGGTTGAAAAGAAGACGGCACCGACGAAACTGATGACTAGCTCTAAGTTCGGGAAGGCGGCGGCAATGGCAACTGAAAAAAAAAATGAAGTTAATATAAATACTGGTGATAAAGATATTGTTACTGAAGAAGAAATATTTCGTTCGAATGAAGACAAGAAACTGCCTGGTCTAGTGGTCGCAAAGTTAGATTAAATACAAATTTCTAGAAACACAAATAATAAACTTATGATCTTAAAAATGAACATTTTCATCAAAAACATTGTGAAAGATCAACATGAATATTGATAACCTATTTAATTATTTTAACATAGTTTCTATGTATTTCAGCAGATTTATTTGCAACAATGAAAACGAGTCCTAAAATCAAAGTTCTAATCATTTTAATGTTACTTTATTAAACTAAAATATAATAAGAATAGCAGAGTCTGGCACATTTAATATTACAGCATCTTGTATATTTAAAAGGTCTGAAGAAAAACAAGGTTAATTTAAGGGCTAAAAGTTTCACAAATATTAAAAAGAAAATACTGCGAAGTACTATTATGAAAACATAGTCTTAAATCACGCCTGTATTCCCTGGAAAGGTAGGCAGATGTCCACATATCGCCCACATTTCACCACTTATGTTTTAAGTCCCAATGTGAGAAAGGCGAGCCTATTGCCATCAACCGGGGCCAAACCCAGACTTTGCTACTGACTATTTCTGGAAATACCCAGTAACACTTTGGTCGACCCAGGATTTGAATCTCGTGCTCAGCAGTCGCGATAAGCAATCACTAGACCAACGAGGCAGCCAAGTCTAACAATTAGGGGAATGCTCCAATTCTGTACTTATACATACTTATTTGCAAATTATTATCTATCGTCATTCCTCGTGTATCAATATTGGAACATTTTAATTAAATACAAGAGGCATTTAACAAGAATCTCATCAAATCCAATTTGCTTCATGGCTTCGACAGATAATTAAATTGAGTAAACAGGGGAATCTGTTTAATCCTACGTTAATGCTTGATGTGTTTACAATTTATTATACATTCTAAGATTTCTGGAAATCTGGAGCTACAAGAATTCGCCTAACACTCATGTGGGTGTAATAACCTTCTAGATAACTGCAGAAAATATAAGCGTTAGAATATACAATGCCTATTCCCAAAACAACGGCTCTAGTATTAATAGTTTCCAGTCTGAGAAATCTAAATTAACTTTGACTTAGAAATGTAAATTAAGATTGTCTAATAATCCAAGCCAAAGCCAAACCAACAGATTTTAATGAAAACACAAAATAATTAGAGCTGAATAGGTTAAGAAATAAAGTGTGTTTAAATTGATTGAAGGAAAAAGGAGGAAAAGGATCTATGGATAGAAAATCACAAGAAGAAGGCAAAGAAGAAGAAGGAGGAAGGAGAAGTTGCCACGCAGACAGTAACAATGCTGTAAATCAAACTAGAATAAATATTACCTGCAACAGTCACAATGGCAGTTCTGATTCCGACCTGCAGAAAGTTTTCGTATTTGGATTCCTTGCCTTTTCTTCTTCTGGTGATCATTTCCATCGGCACGTAGAACTGAAGGGCGAATGACAGGAATATCACAAAGGCCATCAAGAGCTTTGCAACTTGGGCAACACTGTAAAGAAAGATAATTCGATAATTAATACTTTTTTCAAAAATGATGGTTGTTTCATGTTTTTCTCCCTCTAAAGACTGGAATTTTGTTGTTGCTACTAATCATCGAGGCGGGGCCTCAAATAATACCAGAAAGTTTTAAGAGCAAACTACAAATAATAGATGTCATTTGGTCAAAATATCGATAGTTCTATAACTTTTTTTTATATACCAAGCTAAGATATATTTAGACAGACAATTTGTCTAAAAGTTTACACTACTAAAGGACAATACAATTTCTAGATTAATTAAATTACATCCTAACTTACAGTTAATAGAAACGTGAAACTTGATCGCAAGCGTTGTAATCAATACTCGTTCCTTCTTTGAATGAAAGAGGTTGTTGACATGTAGAAGATGAATGAACAAGATGATATAGTAGAAGCTTTTTAAGGAGATTTAACATAACATAATATCAAAGCTTAATAGCGTCTGTAACACTTTCTGCAGACGTAAATGTGTTTAAACAAGATTTTGGCTAAAAGCCAACAATACAAGCTGGGTTGAATTGAAAACTCAAATCTCAAGAGGTTGCGTTTTCACTTTTTGACACTCCTCATTATTATAAATCGTTGCTCGTGTATTTCTAGTGCCTTTTGTGGGCATGAAATGTCACGTACAAAAATCTAGAAACAGGACGTATTTTTTGTCGATCATCAGTTAATTTAAAAGTATTTCTCATCAGTTAATGTAAAAATAACCCAACGCGGGGCAGGTTAATAGCATCGTCCAACCACATTCTGCTTCGATATTTCAAGCCACTCAATTTATTGATCTTGCAGAGGTAAAGGCAGTAAATACGTATAAAGTAAACAAATTATAAAAAATTGCATCAGAGAATTATTTCTACTGCTCTCATATTCTTCTGGTAAATCATAATACTATTATATCAGAAACTCAACAAAGTAAGCTGCGTGAAGTACTACAGCGAGATGATAATACTATTAACAATTGTACAGTAAAACAAAACTATAAATTTGACCTGGTAATTGTAAAACCCTATTTTCATTTATGGTAAATTAGGAATACGAATCATACTTTTATGGAGATTCATTTAATACGAGTACTTATGCAAAATATTTTATACTTTTTGTTTCATTGCATTGTTTATCTTAAAGCTTTGCGTCAACTTCTAGCTGTGAAGGTATAACAATAAGTTGGTAAACATAGATTGCTTTTACCACCAGAACAAAATCTTGTTGAAAAAATTCTGCATCAAGTCAACAATTGCTGCAACAGCAATATTTTTCTTCGCGCATCGTATAAACTTATAACGATCATTGCAGGCGCAAACTCTAAAACTAATCAAAAACTTTCTGCTGTCTTGGACTTTACATATAAATCTTCTGAATGCGTCAAGAGTGCAACGGAGAATGGTAAATAAATTCACCTCGCTTTCGTTTTCAGACAGTATTTTTTAATTAAAGTTTCATAGATTTCAGCATTCATTTGGCTTCGGTGAAATCTGATTTTTGAGGTATAACAAAGATTGCGCTAGTATTCATTTCAAGTCTGTTTTCACTGTTCATTTTAAATTCAATGAAAACAAAAAATATGGTAAAGTAATAACAGAACATAAATCCAAAAGTAATTTAGGTAAATATTAACTAGGTACCTTTTTACATGGTATTAAAACAATTGGGATATAGGTATTGCTACAACTAACATTGATAAAGCAGTTACGTATGCTAGACTTGATCAAACCTATCTTCATATTGAGTACAAGTTGTGCTGGAAGCTTGAACGGTTTTTAAGTCGGAGTGATAATGACTGATTTTTTGTCGACAAAAATGTTTTGCGCCGAAGTTCAATGATATTTGTATCCATCTATTTTGATTGAATAAATATTGTAAAGGCGAAAAAATAAACGAGAGGCGTTTGTCCAGCAGTGGGACACATTACAGGCAAATTTAAAAAAAAATGGAAAGACCAAAGTATTTAGGATTAATAAAATATTTATTTATCCAGATTTTGTAAGTATTCATGTAAGTGGCCGTAATAAATAATAAGTATGTGTAATTTATGACCGGAATAAAAGCCCTCAATATGCTTTTATCACATCGTAAATAAATGACGGTTGCCTGTTCGTTATTTTGGCCATAGCTGCTGATGTATTTAAAATATTGTTTGTTTATTTTCCACCACTCTTGTCTTTATTTCTTTTGTATATTTTGTAGCTCTTTATGTATACTACTTGTGCGCTGAGGGTTTAAATCCTACATTGTATTGTTCATACACAAACTTACGTTTGTCTGGACTTTAAAAGAGACATTGACCCACGAGTTTGTTTCGGCATTTCTTCTCAGAGGTAGTCAGGAAATGCAGAAAATGCAGTCTGTTACACTTACTATGGCCTATAGCATTAAGTCCGCCTCTGTACATATTTTTTTTTTGGGACAACCCCACCACTTGTTCCCATCATTGCAACTCCTGTAAGCCAGAATCTACAATGATAGCCATCGAGGCAATGAAACTCGAGGCGTCCCAGAGAAATGACTAGACTGTCTTGGAACCCGCAACGAAATTATTCATAAAAGAATATATAGGAGAAGTAGGAATGGGAATACTCTGTATATACATTGTAAATTTGTCCATAAAGTATAAATAAACAAACTCACATGTCTTCTTCAGGAAGATTCAGGGTCACAGAGCCTTTAACGTTGTCGCCATACTGCACGTATCCAAAGAAGCCGACGATTCCGTACAGGGTGATGACGATAACCATAGCAGTGTTCAATACCCCTGGACAGCCGAGGAACTTCTTCGGATTAGCCATCTCATTCTCGACCGGCATCACCACACCAATACCCTCCATAGCGAAGATCACCGTGCTGAAACATGATTTTGGATTAGACGTTGTTTTGCTTGCAGACTCTCTTTAAAAATGATAATTATTTTTATTTACCAATAATTTAGATAAATTCCCATTAAAATATACGTTTCTTAATACTATACTTAATACACACATACGATATAATAAAGCTATAGAATTTGTTTTAGTTGAACGCGAAAATCTCAGGAGCTACTGGTTCAATTTGACAAAATCTTTTTGTGTTGGATAGTCCATTTATCGAGGAAGGCTATAAAACATTTGTAATTCTCCACGGACGAAGTCATGAGCAAAAGCTTGTATCTCCTTAACATCAACGTTCATAATTTCTTCCACTTTGCACAATAGTGCACTACAGAGATTTATTTTAATTCACAACTCAATGCACCATGCATTTCCGTGTTGTGTATTCATAAGGAAATTGTTTGCGATGCAGATGCTATTGTGTCATAAGGATCAAAATGAATGGGTAAATGGGGAACGCGAACGTCCCTGACGTGGGGTAATGTATGGCCTGATGTGTGACTTGGAGTTTCTATGCACACCCATTTTGCCGGAAAGAGGTTCGCTTCAATTTTGTTTATGTTTACCATCATCAGAATATTGAACGCATTTGGGATTTCTAGTGCACATTTAGAATTTTAAAGGTTTGTAATGTAAAGCCAAGAGATTTTTTGTTTCCATAAACATTTTAATATTGGACATTGTTAGGTCAGTATGATGTCAGCTATCGCGTATGTATTTGGAAAAATAAATAATAATCTTAGATAAAAAATCCAAAATATATATTTCAAGCCAAAAATCTGCAAATGCAAAAAAGAACACACTCTTCATCTATTTCGTCAGAAATCTATTTTTATATGATTGACGATAATTCAAGTTGTTAAAAACGAACTCATTTATATTTATACACACATACATAAAGTCATGCCTGTTTCCCTGAGCGGTAAGCAGAAACCACGGGTTTCCATATGGTACGATCCTTGTATACAGCTTTCGCTTCATTCACACTAGATTATTAAAGACTTTATTAACCTAAAATGCTTTAAAACTGCATGTTGAAAACATGTAGTTTTAAAGCATCATAGTTTAACAATTCACCACGCATTGCAACTGTTTTCGGAGCGCACTTTGTTGATATTGTGAATAACTTCACCAACAAAGTATAATAAAATACAAGCAGGGATGCTCACGTTGTACTGAAGTAAACATTTTAAAACTAGTAAATGCATTGCAAAGTAGTCGGGTGGAAATGCGCACTTGGCTAGTTTAAGTGCAGAATAGTATCGCTGAGATGCTGATACAACATGGCATCAGAAAACTTTGTAATTTTAAATGGTTTTATTTTCGTATTTTTATTTAATATTTTTTAAGACTGCCTCGTTGGTGACTGCCTCGTTGGTCTAGTGGTCGCTAAGCGCGACTGCTGAGCACGAGGTCCTGGGATTGAATCCCAAGTCGGGCAAAGTGTTATTGGGGTTTTCCATTAGGTAATTCTCAGTAGCAGCACGGAGTCTGGATTTGTGCCCGGTTGATGGCAATGGGCTCGCCCCCTATTACATTGGGACCTAAAAAAAACTGGCGAAATATGGGTGTACTATATGTACACCTCTGCCTACCCCTTCGGGGAATTCAGGCGTGATGTTGTTTATTTTCGATTATTTTCTTAAATATTTTTTTGTTTCGATGTTCCTACATATCCTTGCTGTTCTTTTTAACTAGTACAGTGAATAATGGATGTAGGTTAATACCTGTGTGCGAACAGATTACGTCCGTCATCGGTTGAAATCTACCTTTTATGATTCACAGATATTTTTGGAGATTTTACGTTACTGAGTGTTAAAAAGTTTCCTTTCTGAAAGTTTTAAGAGCTATAACTTTTAAAATTGTATAACTTTCAAAGTTAAAGTTTAAATATTATGGTCTAAAGGTTTTTTAGATTTAAAATTGATCGCTTACTATCATTTATTGTGGTTTTAATGTGAAATTGAGATTGAAAGCTTCACTTAAGACAACAATTTATTATTTAAATACCTTCGTGAAGTTGATTTTTTATTCATGTTTTGTTCTGTATTATGAGATTTTACTCTCAGCGACAAGCTGCCAATTTATAAAGGCCCCTTAATCCTAAAAATCGTCAACTTACCTCAAAAACAAAGGCCATTGAGTGATGTTAGCGACCATTTCCCTGTCCTTAATAGGGGGGAGGTCCAGGAATACATAGTAGAGGGTAATCACGAACACCACAAAGATCAGGATATTGGCAATCGCAGAGAACGGCACTAGGTACTTTAAGTTCCGTATCTGGCATAAAAGTACCAGTGGTACCAAGGTCAAAGCACAGGAAGCTTGGATTGATAACGGCGAATCAGGAAAGTAGACGTCAACGACCTGAAAACAAAAAAGGAAAATATTATTTCGTCCTTAGACACAACGATGGCTGATTCTTGTCGTGTATATAAGAATAATAATTTTTAGCAAGACATACGTGTGATGCAAACCTCTAGCAACCTCTATGGGGAGAGCAAAATATAGGTTTTATAATAGACCGTCTTTGAGGAATACAGGCTTATAAACGAACATTAATTATACCCATTTTTAAACGGCCTGGAAGATGACCTGACGGAGAAACGATTAAATTCTAAATTCTTAGAAAAATAATTTTACATCAAAAGAAATCAAGATGGAAGACATAAAAAGCCATCTCAAAAGAGTGTGGTAGTTTCAATTTAACTGTAAGGCCAAAGACCTTTGCCTATAGTAAAATCATTATAACCGGTAACACTATTAGTATATAAGCTTGTGTTTAGGTACACCCAAATGCCTTCAAACCACATTCTTGGGGCTTGGAGCACTTCCAAGTAAAGAGTAAAGAGAGCTCGTGTGGGTGTATTTAACCTACGTTAATTCAAAGCTTCTTAATTGTAGTTAAATGTATAATAATAATTATAGTTGAGATGATAAATAATGGTTGCTAAAAATACATACATCATTCAGGCGTCTCATTAATTAACAATGATTCATTAGTATACGTTTAGTATGCTTGGTTATTGCACCTTGTTTTTATGATCTTTTTAAATGATAGATTCAATTATAGCTCTCACTGTCACTAATTTATCAACAATTATAAGAATTTAAACATAAACATAACATCACGCCTGTATCCCCGAAGGGATAGGCAGAGGTGCAAATATAGTACCCCCACATTTCGGTTTATGTTTTTGTTTTCAGTTATGTTTTTAGGTCCCAATGTAATAGGGGGCGAGCCTATTGCCATAAACCGAGCACAAATCCAGACTCCGTGCTGCCACTAATAATTACCTAATAGAAAAACCCTGGAACACTTTGCCCGACCCGGGATTCGAACCCAGGACCTCGTGCTCAGCAGTCGCGCTTAGCGACCACTAGACCAACGAGGCAGTCAGACTATAGAACATAATAACAACATTAGTGGCGATGAACAATTTAAGTAACGTGATGATGCAATACATCTAAAATTCACTTACTTCTTTGATTGAAGATCCTATGAAGACCACGTAGACACACAGCACACTGGTATAAGTTAAGACTAAGGAATAATCCACCAAAGTTCTGGAAATAAAACATTTATTGTCAATACGAGAAGCTTTGAAAAAAAGCTTGATTTAGACACAACAGCCAATTCCAACTGAGTCAACCATGAGCCAACCATGGTTGGCTAGACTCAGTTGAGAATACTGCACAAGAGAGTGCACAATCATAGGAACTCTTAATTCCCTTACACTCAGAGTGTAACTTAGATAGGTAGAATACGATCATTGATACATGGGACACAAGCAAAAATATGCTTTCTAAAGCATGAAGGGTTTTAATATCCCTAATGGACACCCATCCAATGGCAGACTGCAACAAGTACGGCTTAACCTCACAGACTAACTGATCTATAGTTAGGTATAAAGGGTCCTCAAATCATTTTCTATGAGATTATCTACTAAGTTAAGTTTTGACTGCCTCGTTGGTCTTGACTCCTCCTTGGTCGCTAAGTGCGACTGCTGAGCACGAGGTCCTGGGTTCGAATCCCGGGTCGGGCAAAGTGTTACTGGGTTTTTCCATTAGGTAATTCTCAGTAGCAGCACGGAGTCTGGATTTGTGCCCGGTTGATGGCAATAGGCTCGCCCCCTATTACATTGGGACCTAAAACATAACTGGCGAAATGTGGGTGTACTAAATGTGCACCTCTGCCTACCCCTTCGGGGAATACAGGCGTGATGTTATGTATCTACTAAGTTACATTTTCTTCGAATAACTGCTAAAACGTCCAACTCACTTCACAAAATTGCCCCAAGGCTGCAATTTCTTAGGTCCGTAAGTGAAGGCTGCACCACACGTCTCCGCAAAACTCAGTGATGGCTTTTTCGCATCCACACACACTTCTTGAGATGTCTTGACCTGAAAAACGGGTTATTTATTACTCTAATGACCGTCTTAGAGAGGTTATTCATATGTAAAGATCCCAGAATGTGATCCCTAAAGTTTGAGCGTTTTAGAATGCTAACATTGGCCATTCAGACGAAAATTTTCTAATTCTCGTTTTAAATCTATAAGAAAATTAGGGTTATTGGCATACAGAATAACATGATGATACAAACAAAGAATAATGATACCTCCAGTATGAAAAATATAGTATAAATTAGAAGTATAATATAACCGAAGACAACGATTGAGAAGAAATAGAAGAAAGATAGCGGAAAGAAAGGGAGGTTTATACACAGTTTTGAAAAGAAAATTCACGTGAAACAAGGTTCAATAAAAGGCAACAAAGATATGAAACAGTTAAATACAGTCGCTCATGCGGGACCTACTTTTCTTTTCTTTTGAATCGAGATGTTTAATGTCAATGATCTATGGTTGTATTTTGGAAATAGACAATGGTCTTTGTTTTTCCTAACGTAATTCTCATTTTAGATAAAAAGAATCCATAAACAGAAACAGAAAATATAGCGTTAAATCTGCTTTTAAAATAAAATGTTACGGTAAATATAATCTTTTCAAATATTTTAACAAAAGATCAATGTTTATTTTGGAAAAATCGGCGATTTATAACAAGCATAGCATTATTTTTGCTTTATTTTACAGCTACAAGTCAATGAACGATTGTTTTGTCTTTTATATTGGAGGCCATTAACTTTTGAACTGTAGTATTGTCTAAAGAAATTATTTCTGTTCTTCAGAAGCCATTTTCGCAAAGACCTGTCCTGACCGAATTTAGGGTAACAGCGGCCTATCTCAGCCAAGACTAGCCTGGGTACTCCGATATTATGGTGCCCTCACTACTCCCTCACACACATAGTCCGACAGGGCAACAATAACAGTGCTTAGTTACCGAAGAACTGTCAAAAAAACATGACAATCTTTTTTTTATTATCATATGGTTGATGAAAAACCTGGTGTCAGAGTTTAAACCGCCTGTAAGCATCTGACATAGCGACACACGCCGTTGAAAAATGTCTCAGGTGTGCTAGTATCCTCACGATGTCTTCGAACATCGTTTTTAGCCACTGGTAACTAATTTATAGTACGCACATGAATTCAAAGACATTTGTGCGTGCTGGAGTTTAAACTTGCGACCTTTGACTTGGCAGTCCAACGGTCATACCAAGGCTATCAGTTCTATCAAATATGATATAAAAAGATGATAATAGTACTGTAGCGACATAGCGAGCTTAGTGAGGGTAGTGTTCACTATAGTACAGTAAAACAAACAATTGAATTAGAACAAGGTTATCAAAGTCTAGTCTTTCTAATAACTTTAAATTTTCTTTTCAGCTGTCAATAGCATCACGTTCAAACATTGTTTAGTTAATGACTGAGCTATTTACTAACGTTTAGAAGTGTTTAAAGACGTGATTAGAAGGTTAACAGTCTGTTTTCTTTGTAACAAGTCAAACAGGCTTAGACGAAATAGGGAAACTTAGGTATGCAAGAGCAGTTTTACTAGGTTGAAAGTGTTTCAAGGCTTATTGGAATTATTCTCTTCTGTGTCGACATAACTAAAGTACACCTAAAATATTTTCTAGTCAATAGGTTGGCGGCGAAATATGAGCGGTACGATAAAGTTAAAATTATCATCACTCATTGAATCTTTTACTAGTTTTTACTTTCATGTTAAGGGGTTGTCCAATAATGACGTCATCGTGATACTTGGTAAGTTTTTAGTAGCAGTGTTATATTTAATATAATCAGTCAGCTAGTAGTAGTGTTATTTTTAAAATAATTGTATGGACCATGGTCTGAAAATAAAGTTTTTATTATTATTATTATTTTACACGAACCTCTGGCCCCTACCCGAAATTACGTGTATTATTATTTGTACAAAGCAATTTTCAATGGAGTGAGAAAGGCACATGCACGTTATATCTCCTCCCCCTTGATTCGTGATTTTTTCCGACACCCCCCCCCCCTTTCAAGTCTCTCGTGATTAGTGGACGATCCCCAATGGCGTTTCTCACGATTCATTTCTAGCTCAAAACATAGATGTCAACCTAAGTATGTATGTATACATTGTGAACATACATTGACTATGACTGTATAATACAAAACTCGAAAAACCAGTTTTCACTTTATAGATAGACAAAATAATTACTAACTTACCAAAATATGTACAGTATGGGTGCAAATGAAACCAGCTATCAGCGTGCCGATGGCCCCAACTACTAAACCCGAGTTCTTGAAGGCAGCGGGCATAGCGAGGATACCGGACCCAAGGCATGACTTCAGAAGATGCACTATCGATCCGATTGTCCTGCAAAAGGAAAATTTCGGAATAGATATTGGACCGACGATATTGTCAGAGTTGCGAGCAACCGGTAGACGCAAATGGCAAGTTGTCATTCATTGTGGCGTTCTAAAGGGGAGGCTTTTGTTCAACAGTGGACGGCTTTCGGCTGATGATTATGATTGGATAACGGCAGCCGATGAAATACTAAATAATATAACAAAAATAAATAATAATAACAGCCTATAACTGTCCCACTGCAGGGCATAGGTACTGTTGAGAAGGATTGAGCATTGAACTCCACGTTAGCTTCCTGGAGGTTGAAATACTGAATATAAAATCTTATATTGAGTGAGCCCTGACAGTTATTTTGCGTCGTTATTTATTTTGGTTTAAGGATTAGTGGTGACGTGCTGACAAGTTAATTTAATGGTCTGAAATTACTTTTTTAATGAGGTAAATACGCTAACTTTGTTTTTGATAATTATGTTTTTAAAAGCACTTTATATTCGTTACAGCGTTTATTGCTCTCAACAAAGGTGCCGCAAAGTACGTACTTTAGTATATGAGTAATTTATTTTAACTTATTTGGGCCCTGGCTAATTAAAAATCACATAAAACTTTGCTGGTGATCAAAACCAGATTACTCATTGAGGATTAACCATAAATTTTTAAAAAGAGACCCTTTTGGGCTTTGGACTATCTATCAATCGTAGATCTTCGACAGTTGTAACGGTTAGTTTAAGAGCCAGAAACTTATGTTTCGTATAAGTATAGTAACTGGTTTAAAAAGTCTATTCAGTGGCGAAGCGTTTGACAAATAGAAATCGAATTGAATGATTAATGTATGGATGCCTTAGGTACTTCGGGAATTAGACGGCCACGAGCACGACCAGTAGCCGTAACGACCAAATTGACTAAAGATTATACGAACGTCGCGCACTTGGCCGCAACGGTCAAGTCAGTTAATCCGGTCGTTGCGGCTACTCGTCGTAGACTTGCCCGTCTACTGTGGGAGGTCCCAGAATGTTTTGAGTATGTTATCTATGACATATGTTAATCCCATTTATTTTTCATATTATTCGATTTTTATTTGTCTTGCGTATAGCCAGTTATCCAGAACCCCCAAAGATTTGCCCAGAATAGTTAAATTAATAGCAATTTAACCTACATTTAAAGAATTTTGGTCCGTGATAGTAGAAAAATACTTCTTCTTTTTCGTATGGGTATGAACCAAAAGCTACATGGAATAGGTCATGCCGTGGTGTAGAGGTTGGTCCGTCAACAAGGATAGTAGTGAGGTTGACCGTCCAGGGTGTGCCCGACGTACTTGCACCCTAGAAAGGTAAGGTAAGGAAGGTACTTACGAATTAGGATGCTCGACCGTCCGATGCTCGAACGGATTATATGGTTTCTCATCAGCTACAGTTTTTGATGCTATGCTGAGTGAAGACTGGAATCCAGGGTTACTTGTCAAGTCCGCTCTGACAAATAAAAGACAACAATTATGATTATCAGAATATGTGTAGTGTATGCGATAGCACACTTTTGCTTTTGGTCGTATACAAAAACAGTAGGGTGAAGAATGAAACGAAAGATGTCTACAATGTTATTTACTATATATTCCGGTTATACTCACGGATGTATTCGGGAATGCCCGACTAGTCTAGACTATATAGTAAATAATATGGATAACACTCACGAAAGTTATTATAGTAAAATGTCTACAGTGTTTTTACCCTTGAACCGCTATGCTGATTTGACGCTGAGACACATGGCCAAACGCAGTAACAGTAGGTACTTAAACGTAAAGAACGGCGTTGGTAGGTAGTGAGCAAGACAAAACGATTTCGATCCTCCCAGAGCGCGATGCTTGGACAGTAAAATTGAATCCTACAGCAGTCTTAAGACCTAAATTAAACCACATAAATCATTTTTAATGGCCTAAAATTACCCAGAATAATTCTGACTATAAAAAGGTTAATAAAAAAAGTTGCATATATTGCGACTTGATATGATTACGCAATAGTCCTCTGCATATGGGACCGCTAGAGATAAGACATTTGACAATAAATAACTGCAAACAACTCAAGGCTGTTAAACTAGTTTTAAATAGCACAATAATATACGGGCGCAATGTTCTTGGCATCAATTTAACTCCTTATTCATATGTTATTGCGTAAGTAATGACAGTACTTTGTAGCCATCGAGAACGTGATATTTAGAAGTAATAGGTCTAGATTTTATTGAACTAGAATGTAGAAATAGAGAAACATTTATTCAACACAGCACATGACAGCAGAAACAAAAGATAAATACAACAAACATAATCAGATATAGCACTGACACACATGAAAGAAAATCGAATTTCGTTTTCCAAGATGCGTTGAAAAGGTGTCAATCATGAAATATATCAAGTTCAGTAAATGATAAATGATTTTATTTCTGTAAATAGGTTTCAAAAAAACACTTTTACAAGTCATTTTTTTTTTAAACTGCAGCAGTTTCCATATCCCCCTATTCTACTCCTCTGAGTCTCCCTGAAACTATGCTATTTGTGGCGATCAGACACCCTAATTGTATTGTGGTTCAGCCGACAATTTTTGCTAAACCGTCTGTCCATTTCGAATCCAGGCAACATTTAAGCTTCGTATTTGCATTTTTGGTCAACATTTTCTTAACAAAAATTGACATAGATTTAAAATACATAGTACTATCATTCTTCTCCGTAAGAGAAGAACAAAATACCCCACGTTAAGACAAGGACATCAAATCTTTAGTTTGATAAGAAAATATTGAAAGATTAGTAACAGCAAAACGTTGATAAAAAAACCCAATCACAATCAGCGTTCCACAAATATCCACTCTTACATCAATTTAACCTTGTCAATGCGATGATACCCAATGGCTCGGAACGCTGTTTTGTCGACATTCAATGAAAAACACGGCGTTAATTTTCTATTGTGGATATGCATCAGTAATTTATTTGTACACATATAAATTGAAGGTTTCTCGCAAATAGATGGGTTAATTTCAATGTTCCTTAACATCTAAGGAAAATGGTGGGTTAACTTCACCTTTATACATATTTGTGTTTGAATCATCAGTACCGTAAAGAGAATAATATTCTTTTGTTCTGCCGTGGAAGAGGATAGATTAGGCACTATTACAGAAGACTAAATTATTCAGTCCCCGAGTATAAGTCTGCATTTGAACCATACGACGATGACCTAATTGGCGTTTTTGTGGATTAAATTCCGACACGGGACAAAAATCTGTGCGATCCGCAGATAAACTCGAAACAAACGTCCCAAGTCTGGGTGTTTGTGATATTCCATGTTTGTGAAACGTCCCCACGATACAAGAGAAATTCCTAGTGTACAGACCCACGTTTTTAAAAAGGAAAGGAAGCCATGTAAATAGCCATAAGCGCCTGTGCTTTTGCTTCTCAGAATTATTGCATGGATAACCCTTCTCCCGGTTTGAGGATCGAATGCATGACCTCATTAGCAGAGCCATCGATCTCTAAACTGGCGAGGCCGGCAATAAAACAATGTGAAATATATAATGATTTCTATCACTTACGCGAATATTAGACATTGAAATAAAATTAGGTTTTCGGATTTTATCGCGGTTTTTGAATTGATTTTTGGTTCCGACGTTTCGAATTCGAATGCCTGTGACCATGAATGCTGTAAAGGATTCGAAAAGTCGGGACCAAAAATCAATTAAAAAACCGCGATAAAATCCGTAAACCTAGTTTTATTTCAATGTGTTATATAATTAAATTATGCGAAAACCCGACAATAACTATTCATTGCTATTAATTAAGCTGAAGTTTTTACTGCTTTGATTAGGTAGTATATCCGTCTAGAAGTTTCTATTCTGCCTTTAAGTTAGGTATAATGACTTAGTTGTAGCAAAGTTTGCTCCTAAACACGATAGGCCTAATCTCATAACTTTTACTGTTTGATAATTAACCCTATTTATTGTAGAGGTTATTTAACAAAGTTTTTGTTGGCAGGTGTAGACGGTTAATTAAGTATAGTTTGAGTTCCTTTGTATCTATTGTTAAAAATAATTAGGTATTATTTTTAGAAGAAGTTTTATTTCTGAAATTCGCCGCAATAAAGGGTTAGAATCTACGAATCTACACAAACATTTTTTTAAACCTTGACACTGGCTTCACATCAGCAGTTTCTCCTGTACTGTAGGTGCGTTCTACAAACATGGTATATCACAGACACAAATACCCAGACTCGGGACAAACATCTGCGGAGCACAAGAAATTTGTCCCGTGCGGAAAACGATCCCGCAGCCTTCGCGCAGTTGTCCAATCGCTTACCCATTACGCCAATCAGGTCATTATTTCTCTGGCTTTGCTTTATAACTAGCTGTGCTCCGCGGTGTTACCCGCTTATATTTTCCGGATAAAATATATATATAGCTTATGTGTCAGCTACATCCATACTAAATTTTATGAAAATCGGTCCAGCTGTTTAAGCGTGAAAGGTAACAAACACATCACTCAATCACAAACTTTCGCCTTTATAATATTAGGGTGATATTTGTAGAAAACAAAAGTGACGCGATTGTGTCTCGCGGAAAAGTTCCAAAACCTTAAAGGATTCACTCTTTTATTCAACTCGTCCAATCTTCAAGTTACTCTCATAATCTCATATTGATGCCAAAAGTTACACTTGCGAACATTCCCTTAGGGATAAAGTTCTTTGCAATATATTGTTATCCTGAGCCTAAGTTCTTCTCTCAAGCTTTCTTCAGCCAGTATCACTAATTAAATAACTTTTAGGCGGTTTTATATGGGAAACGTGTGTTCAACGAACGTATTATTTCGGCGTGAACCGAAAGTATAAGCAAGGTTACCTATCATAGTTTAGCTTTGATTCAGTTTAGGTCCTACGGCATCGAAAAATATTTTGCTTCTTGCTATTAGTTCGCTTTATAGGGATGTTAACTGTGAATTTTTGCAATCACTACATAGTCGCTTCTCGCTGTCTGTCCCTATGTATGCTTAGATCTTTAAAACTGGAAAAGTTGGTTTCCTATTATAATATATAAGACTAAGTCAGCGATGTTGTCCTAGGTCTGCTTGTTTATAAACATAATATCACGGCGGTAGGTATCCCCGAAGGTAGGCAGAGGTGTCCACATTTCTCCAGATGATAATAATATAATTGATGTCTATAAAATGCTGGAGTCAGATTTGTTATTTGCAAAATAACGGTTAACTTATTTTTCTGTTTGTTTTTTAAAAAAACGTCGCCCCACATTAGGAATTTCTCCTGTGTCGTGGGTGCGTTTCACAAACATGAAATATCACATACACTAACGCCCAGACTCGGGACAAACATCTGTGGTTTGCACAAAGTTTTGCCCCGTGCGGGAATCGAACCCGCAACCCTTAGCGCAGCAGTCCAATCGCTTAGCCACTGCGCTAATCAGGTCATTGAATTTACCTATAGGATGTTAATTAAGGCTTTGCCAAAAGTCTAATCAATAGACATAACTTCTCTATAGTCAGCTGCGGTTAAAATAGTTTATATAATAGCTTTAGGCCTTCTCAAAGTTAATGATCAAATTAATTATTTTCAGTTCGTTGCGATATAATTATAATTCTATGCCTAACTAATTTTAATACCTCGTTCAAAGGTAAATTAATTATATAATTTACTTATTTGAATGTAAATTAGATTTATACGTGGCTTTATAAAATGTGAAACATCTTAGGAATATTCATTAATTTATTATTCATTGAATTCTAATTATCGGCCCTTCATGAGTCGTTCATTCTCTTCATATTAACCGAGTTATAAGAATTGATCTATACATAATTATAATAATCTTATACATACAAATATATAAAACAAAGGCAGGTTTGTTCAAACACTCATAACTCGAGAACTGCCAGACCGATTTTCATGGTTTTTGCTTTGTTGGATTCGTCTCCGCCCCGAATAGCAGATGGATAACAATATTCCTAAAAATATCGAAATCATTCCCGAGAAAAAATTAACATGTAATTAATCTATATACGCTAAAACTCGAGAACAGCTGGACCGATTTGGGTAATTTTGGTCTAACACTCGTGGAAGTCCAGGGAAGGTTTAAATGGCAGTACGAAATCTGCCAGGTAAGCTAGTTTTTAATAAATTAGGTTTGGTAGGTTTGGTCTTTCGCAATTGACAGCTCACGTCACCCTACTTTTTCGGACAGGACGACGTCTGCAGGGTTTTCTAGTTATGAAAATTATAAAGATGAATCTACCCAGTAATCGACGTGGGCAATGTGGCCCAAGACTTAGGTTATGTTGCCACTAAAAAAGTTTGCTAAATAGAACGCTGTGCGGTCGTAGGTTCAATATTCGCATAGGGAAGTTCTCCATACCAATAAAAGAAACATCCAAATTCACAAATTGACGGTTTATTTTTTTAATTTTAAAGCGGTACTCACGTAGACTTAAAGTTGTCTATCTCCACAGACTCTTTGATTTTCGCCATTTTAAATAGGTATCTGAAAAGAAACAATAATTATAAAAATATAATAATCAAGGCACATTTTTTGGATATAGTAGATCCAACATAATTAAAGACAAAGAATAAAAATAGTCGGAAATAATATTACTACAATAACACACTATATTATACCGGATTTAATTATCTAAAATCGCCGACCCGCAATGAGCTAGCGTGATTATCAATGCTCAATCCTTCTTCATACGAGAAGAGGCCTTTGCCCTGCAGTGGGATAGTTATAGGCTGTTATAATTTATTATATATATACACTATGATATTTTAATCATTTGATAATTTAACTGTACGCATGTAATGACCTGATTGGCGCAGTGGCTAAGCGATCGGACTGCTGTGCTAAGGGTAGCGGGTTCGATCCCCGCATGGTACAAATATTTGCGCGAACCACAGATGTCCGTCCCGAGTCTGGGTGTTTGTGCATGTGATACGTTTTCTTTTAAATATAATTTTTCGCACCAAATTCATTTCAAAAATTTCGTCTTTCAATACCAAACTTTATCTGCCGATTCAGTTAAGTTCCCGTATCATACGATTACACTACTAAGTTAAAAGCCAAAACTTGCCAAACAACCTTATAGTTTTAAGGAACTTGGATCAAAACTAAATGCTTCCGTACATAGAAGTCATTTGGATAGGGGCGCATGATTCCGTTATCTGGGCACAGTTCCAACATATGGCTGTAGATAATATGGCTCATTATCCTCTAATTCGCTATTACAATGGAAATTATGGCTTCTGCGGCGTAATACGAGTATGTTAGTCGCACTTAGCCAATGCAACCGTGCTCTGATGGTTTGGAGTCATGTTAATAAATAGAATAGAATAGTGGTGACCAAAAGGCTGGCTCGATTTTTGATTTAAGAATTAGCATTGCCATTTAACGTGGCAATGCCGCCAGCTTTTTGGACACCCCACCAGTCGACAGCGATGAGGAGGAATACTTTGATTTTTAGTTTTAATTTTTTCTTTTTTAAGTTTTATTTTTTTCTACTTATTTTTTAACGTAGGTTTAGTGTGTAAATAAGCTTAAGTAAATTGTAAAATATTATATGAATACAGAATAGTAGACTATTGTTAATATACAACGTGAATATATTTATAGAGTGCCTCGTTGGTCTGGTGGTCGCTAAGCGCGACTGCTGAGCACGAGGTCCTGGGTTCGAATCCCGGATGGGGCAAAGTGTTATTGGGTTTTTCCATTAGGTAATTCTCAGTAGCAGCATGGAGTCTGGATTTGTACCCGGTTGATGGCAATAGGCTCGCCTCCTATTACATTGGGACCTAAAAAAACATAACTGGCGAAATTTGGGTGAACTATACGTGCACCTCTGCCTACCCCTTCGGGGAATACAGGCGTGATGTTATGTTTATGTTATGTGAATATATTTCTGCCCATTCAATCAATTTACCATCTTACGTAAACACTTCTCTATTACCAGTAGCAACAGTTTGATACGAATTTTCTTGATAACGTCAAGCTATCAGTATTATGCATTTTTGTCGAACGAAGTTTGACTGTTGAGAGCTAGTATTAGATTAATGTTGCCAAGCTGATTATGCAACGTGTTCAGATAGTGTCAGATTACCATAACAATCGTAGATAACTACATAGGAGTGATAAAGTAAACTTAATCTCAACAGGTTGCTGGTCCAGACGGAAGACACATAACATAACATCACGTCTGTGTTCCCCGAAGGGGTACGCAGAGGTGCGCATATGGTACACTCACATTTCGCCCGTTATGTTTTTCGGTCCCAATGTAGTAGGGGGCGAGCCTATTGCCATCAACCGGGCACAAATCCAGACTCCGTGCTGCTACTGAGAATTACCTAATGGAAAAACCCAGTAACACTTTGCCCGACCCGGAAATCGAACCCAGGACCTCGTGCTGATAATGATATCTACCATTAAAAAATATCAACAAAAGAATGTCAACATTTATCGAGTTCACGCTCGGTTCTTCGCCCTTGACATCTCACTTTCTCAGCTTTTACTGCGGACAACGCAAACCAATGATTTAAACCCCGGGATTATATTGAAATCCTGGTCTTTCTTCGCTCTAATTCCAGCGTGAATTCCCGTTAATAGATCCCGTGATAACTCCGGCGCCAATTAACTCCGAAAGGGTTAAAAATAAACTTCCAATACCGAATCAATTTATTTTCAATCTCACTCGATCTAATTGTTGTTGGGTCAAGTAATGAAAATCGGATTAAGACGTTAATTGATGATAAAATGCTAATTATATTTGGTAGAGAATTTCATTGATGTTCATTCTATTTATAATCAAGATTTGATTAATTCGATTTGTATAATACATGCATACATGCCTGATATGAAAATAACTAATTTATTTTACCCGTTATTTTTTTAATACTTTCACATGACATAATATTTATCTTGGAAAAGTTACAACTTACTTGTCTTATTTGCCTAATGTCAAAGAAACTGATAGTATCAAAATATTAGTTCGAGAAATTTTGGAATAGATTCACAATTGTTCTTATTTTCATCAGTTTTATCAAACCAACAATCATAATTTTAAAACAAACTTGTCCTTATAAAATATGCCTAAACCTAAAAGGGTGACCTTGTATGAATCAATCAATCGCTTTCAATTAATTCATTAACGTTACCCAACGTTTTCAATTTAATGCGATTTGTGTAAACTAATACCAGGCACACGTTTCAAATGATTACGAATAAAGCCTAGCACTCACTAGTAAGCTGTAACTGTTACTATTGGACGTAACTGTTATGTAAACTCATACCACCGTATTCATAAAAAACTGTCAATTTAAACCATGGACTAAATTATACCGATTATGTCAAAGAATAGAGATGTAAATAGACTTAATACGGGGTTTAGTTAATGCCGGTATAACCCTCGTTTATGAATAACCGGGATAGTGTGTACTTTGGTCGTGAGTGGAACACGGTGTGATCGCAGACCGATCTTCTTCTTATCGTATGGTTTAAAAACAACCTGGTGTCAGAGTTTAAACTGCCTGTAGGCTAACATGACTTCAAACACCGTCGATATATCTTTCAGGTGTCTTGATTTCCTCACGATGTTTTCCTTCAGCATTATTAGCAACTGATAATTATTTTATATACGCACATGAATTCGAAAGGACATGGATGCGTGCAGAGGTTTGAGCATTCGACCTTTGACTTGGCAGTCTAACGGTCATACCACTCGGCTATCAGTGCTGCAAATGACCAGGTTATGATTCTGGTGGTATACTGACTATAACCTCAAACTTTATCAGTTCAGTTAGTTACATCTCGTTAGTGAGTACCCGGCTTTACAACAATCAGTGTGACTTCAATAAAAACTTTATTCAGGTGCCAAAACCTGCCGAAAGGGTGCTATTACCAAGTAATTTACAAGTACGGTCGACTGTTATTAGTATTTTCTGTTGGGAAATTAAGGATTTTCAGTAGAAAACTGGTACATGGATTAGGCCAGCCTGGCATTTTTTGTTCTTCTTTTTGATTGTGTAAATAAAACCAATAACTAAGCGGCTAGGTGAAATAAATGGCGAAGCTGTGTAGCTTGATATTATGCTATAAATTCTAGTGACCTTCCAATACTAGGGTTCAATAAATTTATAGTTGGGGAGCTAAGGTGCAGAATTGATAACCATCTGTAATTGGTAGGTTTATCATTCTAATTTCTCTGATATACCGTCAATAGCATTGATTTGCCATTAGCGCACTATTTAGTGATTAATTTCGCTTGTACTTAAATGTTATATTGGCTTGAAAGGGACCGCAAATCTTCGTCCAGAGTCGTGTAGCAAACGTAGCTTTAAGAAGCTCTTTGAATTTTAAAAACCTATTTATTAAGTAATTTATAAGTAAATACTCGCTTTACTGCCTTACATAGTTATACAGATAAGTATATGTTAGAATTATTAAAAAGCAATCCTGAAAGTAGAGTGACATTGTAACTGAACTGATACATTGTTTAAGTCGTAAATTCTGGTGACGCGTGTCTAACAGAGTGACTGCGCCTTACTCGTGGCGTGAACTATATTGGTAGTAAATGATGCTTCCGTGTTGTAAAATACAACAATATTAGTAGGTACAGTCTGCATCATAAACAGCTGAACTACATTTTTTACCATACCATTAACTTACTATTTTTTTTTACCACACTATTAACAAAAGAACAACTTCTTTAGTAAAAAGTCCTAAATATTTTTAGATCATCATTTCGATTTTTCGATTTCATTTTTTATAATTTGAAACAAGGATTGACGTTTGTTCCTTTCAATCATTTGACTTGAGGTTTCTTAAACGTTAAGCTACTTATGACGATGAATACACCGGATTTTTCACTCAAAAAAACAACTTACTCGCCTACTCCTTAGAGGTAGTCAATTAGAAACAGCGCCATCTAGTTTTTAAAAATAAAATTGCTTTTTTGTTAACCCATTTGTGACTGAGAAAAAAAACTACGTAGGTATAATATTTAAAAAGCGTAGTTCGGCTCCTTTTTCTTATCGTATGGTTGATGAACCAACTGGTGTCGGAGATTAAACCACCCGTAGCTCTCTGACTCAATGTAATATACATCAGGATACTTTGTAACTACGGGCTATTGGTTTCGTGTCGATTGGAAAGGCCTTTTTTTGTTCTCTTAACTTTTTTATTTTGCGGTTTTGTAACCTTCGTCCGTCATTCATATTCATATTAAGGACAAACAAAAGATTTTTGTGGTAAACTGTCATAATATTTTAGTTTATATGAGTAAATTAGCATATTAATAATTGTTTATTATTATAAAAATGTTTTTATTATATTAAACACTTTAATACAAACAAAAAATTGAAAATAATAAAAAAAAATACATCTTTTTGTATCTTTTTTGCATGTTGCCATGCTACGCTTGAAACTAAATTGATAAAGGAAACTTGAAAAATGATGGACACGACCGGGACTCGAACCCGCGACTTCGAGTCAATTTAAATCGAACATCGTTCGCATTCCTAGTCAGGCAACCAAAACTGGAACATAAACATTCTAGCTAAAAACATCGTAAAAAATTGTTCAATTAAACTAAAAACGTAGACAATCGGGTGAAGTAATAGTAAGCTGCTTCGTTTGCCTAGATTTGTGTCTAAATAACGGTGAAAAGCTGCTTTGTACTACAACCTTGACATTCTCTTTTAGGACTGTATTGGAAGCAGACATCGTTATATTTATACGAAAAAGTTAGTAATTATATTGAAATTGCATTAGTGCATGTTGGGTTTACCTATAATTGGTTGTGACTGTTGGTATACCATATTAATAGATAATAATAAAACACTGAAATAGATTAATAGCAATCAGATTGTTGATCATTTGGGAAGTGTTAGTAAAGACAATGATTGACGCAATAGTTAATTGTTTAAACTTATCTAGGTACACCTAGCTAAGTAAATACCATATAATTCGCGAGAGCCTAGCTCTTGTTCTGTTAAAAAAGAGAGTAAAGGTTAGACCCAGAAAGAGAGAAGTATTTGCTAATTTTGAAGACTTATTGAAATAATTGAATCACACTAATAGTGTATGCTTTTAAATGGTTATTACATTTTCACGCTCAAATGCCTAGATGAACTTTGATAAAATGTGGCATGGAGTTAGCCGGTACGGGTAACACCGCGGGACGCAGCTAGTATTATTATAGACTTCTAATGAAACAGATCACTTAGCTAGCTATTAAGGCAGCATTGATAGTATTAATACATTAGTAATAATAGATAGGTATGTTATTTTGTCATCGTAAACTAATCATACAGTTGTCACTTCAATTACCGCATGCCTTCAAAGTTATCCTTGAAATATAACGTTTACTTAGTCCACACGCTTGGAATCTATAGATAACTATTTGCTAAAATAAGAAAGGTAGGGTCTTTATCATACACGGACCGCACCCGCACAAAACACGCATAGATTCTTGTGGACTCGAAGCTAGTTCAATTTTACGCTTGTTATGCTGATTAAGTATCTTTTTTGTTGTTATTCTGAGACTAACTCTCGAATTCTTTGGAAGACCTTTCTATATATTTAAAGCAGGGTTCATAACTACGCGGCTAGTGGTTACTATAGATCGGTCAATCTACGAATTTAAGTCGTGCTCATCGCGATCAGTCTTGTGATGGGTCACTGTTTTTATGTCGAAACCCATCCTTGCTTCGGAAGCAACGTTGAACTGTTGGCCAGATCTCTCTCTGGTTGTGTCGGTCTACCGTCCCATCGGGCTATGAGGGTAAGGGAATAGAGAGAGCAACTGTGTCAGTGCGCATTTGGCTGCAACATCTGCGTAGTTGGCTAGTCTTAACGGAGGTAGGCAGCCGCGCCATGACCGAAATTCGATCAGGAGAATATTATTCCTCCTATTCATCAACGAGGATAATACCGGCATTAACTAAACCACGTATTAAGTATATTAACATATCTATTCTTTGACACGCAAACGACAGTGACGTGTATAATTTAGTCCATAGTTTAAATTGTAATTTTTTTATAGAAGGGGGTATTAGTATATCCTTAAAATTGAATTAAACCTAGTAAGCAACAAGTTTCTTCCCTCAAAATAATACTGTCGCCTCATATCTTGTATGTTTTGAGGTCGTACATTAATTAATTCTGCCACACGACCGCTGTGGTCGAGGCCAACCCTCGAAGCTTCAAGGGTTACTAATTGAATCAAGTTGATTGGTTACAAAGTAGCTTGCTGTGCAGTTGAAACCTTGGATGCTTGAGGAAGCGATTTCAAGGAATCTTTCCCTTATCGGTCACCGAGCTGCGAAAAGGTTATGTTTCAAATATTGTTTATGTGAATTCTTTTGGTATTGAAATTGTCGGTTTAAAACTCCATCTCGAAAATCATACAGAATCTATAGGTAATATATTATTATTGGTTGGTATGGAAACAATATGAGATCTGGGGTAACACAAGCATAAAAATAAATCACAGAAAAATAAAGATTTTCTAATTTTGTGAAATCCCTAGTAACATTATTCATGAGTATATCTGCACCCTAATTATACATATACCTTCTACCATTTCCCGTACCAGTTAAAAGACCAATACATCATATTATGTCTCAACATCCCAACTAATATTATAAACGCGGAAGTTTGTGAATATGGATGGATGTTTGTTACTCTTTCACGTAAAAACAACTGAATGGATTTTAATAAAATTTTATATGGAGGTAGCTGACACCCTGGATTAACACAGACTCCTTTTATCCCGAAAAAAATTACCGGGTAACACCGCGGGGCGCAGCTAGTTTATAAATATTGACCAATACTTCATTTTTCAGTCTTCCACAAGGTAAAATACTGGGTCACGGTGTTTTAACCCCGTTTTCATATTCTTTCCGACTTTACAATGGTCCATTGAACTCTTATTCAGGCGGAATTCAAAATAAATCCCGGAATATTTTTCTTACGGTGAATGGCCTGATTTTTCTCCGAATTTTTATTTAAGTACTTCCACTTAAATAGAAATCGGTCCTAGGAATATTGGTGTTCTAGTTCATTAAACCCTTTTCAATCTTCTCCGGGTTGTTTTAGATAAATATTTTACTTAGGTACCTTGCGAAGAGTGTTATTTTTTAATTATGTTAGCAATAATCCCCCTTATTTATTTAAATAGTTAATAATGAATAGTTGATTAAAATAAACCTGTAGTTTGCATGACAAAGAATACAGATGTCAACAAACTTAAGGGTCTAACTTAAAACAAATTTTAGCATCGTTTATAAGTAACAGGGGATAAGGGAAGCAAGAAGAGTTCCTTCACGTGTGATAGTACCTAGAGGTACGTCCGGCGCACCCCTGCCCAGGGTGCGCCGGACGTACCTCTAAACTCTAAACTAAACTCTCTAAACTCTAAACTTTGCTACCAGCTTTAGTGATTGGCCAATGTCTACACTATGGCATGAGCATAACCTGTTTCCATAGACATAGCTTACGCCGATACGAAGAAGAGGAACCAATAATATGAGTTAATTTAAATATAGATAGTTCCATCTATTTCTCGTGGATCTAACCCAGTAGTAAGTTGGATTTTTGAATGACGTAAATACTATTCATGTCATTGAAGAAACAAACTTTCCATGTAATACTAAAAATACACCAAAAACTACAAAAATGTTGATATTTAAAAACAGCGAACAAGATTTCTCGGTAGCTGTGAGATAGTGAGGATAAAGTTGACACTCAGATAAAAACCTGTCTACAAAGATTACTCAGAATTTTGTCACTGACACGTTGCTAAGTTTCAATCGCCAATAATGTCGATAGATTTCTCTTTATTGTACACCAAAAATAATCATAAGTACAGTATAAGGATAATGTTACTATGTGCGGTCTTATCCCACGAAGCAATCTATTACAAACAACCTTAGGATGGACAGAGTTGAATTTACAAACAGGTAAAGGTAGTTTGCGGATGCTGCTGGTTAAAATAAATTAACATCGAAACATCATTACAAAAAAAGACTGCCTCGTTGGTCTAGTGGTCGCTAAGCGCAACTGCTGAGCATGAGGTCCGGGGCTCGAATTCCTGGTCAGGCAAAATGTTATTGGGTTTTTCCATTAGGAAATTCTCAGTAGCAGCTCTGGATTTGTGCCCGGTTGATGGCAATAGGCTCACCCCCTATTACATTGGGACCAAAAACATAACTGGCGAAATGTGGGTGTGCTATATGTGCACCTCTGCTTACCACTTCGGGGAATACAGGCGTGATGTTGTGTTTATTATAAAAAAAGTTAACATCATGTTTAAACCTGAATATTAATTAAAAGAATCGAAAAAGGAAAATTGACATTAGTAACAATTGCCAGGGTATTCAACAGGCTAATTTATTAAAAAAACTCAAGGCCGCTACGCCAAAAAAATGATGAAGAAAACGACTATAAAAATGTTAACCAATAATGTCTACCAAAACTGTAGCAACTTCCAAGTAAAGATGACTAATTTCAAGTCTATCCTTGTAACAAAAAGTGTTTTGAAAACCAATTTGTATTTAAATACTTTTTTGGACGAGCCGTTTTGAAACAGCCATTATTATTGTTCGACTTTTTACAAAGGTTGACAATTAAAGGCGAGTCGCCTTGACCGCGTGACTCCGATACTTTTACGGCGATCGGATCTATAGTTAAGGCATTTTCGATATTACATAAAACATAACTTTACGCCTGTATTTAGCCTGAGGTGCTCATTAACCATCTTACCTATAAACGATGCTAAAATTGTATGTTAACGACTTCTTAAGTCTCACATCACATATCTATTCTTTGACATGTGAACGAAAGTCACAAGTATCATTTAATAAATTAATCGACAGTACGGGGGACAGTACACCCACATTTTATTATAGGTCCCAATGTAATAGTGGCCGATTGCCATCCACCACAAATCCAGACTCCGAGCTGCTACTGAGAAATATCAAATAGAAAATCTCAGCCCGACCTGGGATTTAAGCCCAGCACCTTATACGTAGCACAAGAGTAACAAGGCGGGCATTTTCGATATTATTGAGTTGTAATTCGTAAGTATTATAGATATTATTATACCTTTATGTCACGGTTAACCAATGAAGGCATGGGATCCTTCCGTCACCAGGAAATGAAGTAAATGGTAACCTCGGTAAATAGCCACCAGTAATGGCAAATAGGCTTCTAAGGGGAATGAATCCCTTTGTTCAACAGTGGACGTCTTCCGGCTGATGATGATGATAATGAAAGGCAATAGGCTCGTTCTACTCCGGACTAGAAGTCATAGTCTCAGACATTGTTAATATCAAAAGAAGTACAGAAACCTAATACCAAAACACATCTGGTTAATTAACTATGAAGCATAATATAAAGCCATACAGCTAATTTTCGTTTAATACGTGAAACATGATAACAATGATTCTCTTGAATCGTTCGAAAACTCAGGAGTTAGCCGATCGGATTGGCTTCTATGTATTTTTTTTGTGAGACTTAATTTCACACTTTGTATGCTTATAGCTGCTTGAAAATATACAAATGATTTTTCTGACGCTTCGTTTCAGCACCAACCGTGAATTCCACGTGAGTTAGCTATCGGCGTACAAATAGATCCGTTACGCTACCTATTTAGGTACCTATGTTTGTATGAAAGGTAATACGTGCACAACAAATACAATCATTTGTAGGATGTCCAGTGATGTACCGACAGATAAGTTTAGAATCCACAAGGTTATGAGGTGTAAAGAATTGGCTCTTTCTACGTCCAAATATAGGTACAGTTTGACTTCGATGGTCTAGTGATTGCTAAGCGTGACTGCTGAGCACGAAGTCCTGGGTTCGAATCCCGGGTCGGGCAAAGTGTTACTGGGTTTTTCCATTAAGTCATTCTCAGTGGCAGCACGGAGTCTGGATTTGTGACCAGTTGATGGCAATAGGCTCGCCCCCTATTACATTGGGACCTAAAAACATGACTGGCGAAATGTGGGTGTATTATATGTGCACCTCTGCCTACCCCTTCGAGGAATACAGGCGTGATGTTATGTTTTTATATAGGTAGACTTCATCATTTATTTTAGACTCGCAAATAACATCAACAAAGGCCGCGTTTCACAAAACCTGTAAAGTCATATTGTGATATTATATGTTTGTGAAACGCACCCGGACTCGGGACAAACATGTGTAGATCACGCAAAATTTTGTCCCGTGCTGTAATCGAATCCGCAAGCCCAAGCGCAGAAGTCCAATCGATTAGCAATTGCGCCAATCGGGTCGTGTGACTCCGTGTTCCTGAGTGACATATTATTATAGAGATTGGATCTAACACTCTTAACTATGAATATAGAGTAATTAGATAAGTACGTGGTCAAGAAAATAACAAAAGTGATTAGGTAATAATTGATTGATAGCTCGTTACTACAAAAGTCACGTATTTGTGATATGACGTACGAATTTGTAATAACATCAATTTGTTTGTATGTCTAATAACACGCCTGTATTTCTTAGGAAGTTAGATATTTGTTCCACTTATACCACGTGTTTCCTAGGGAACATATCGCAGAGACATCGTCTAACATTCACGTGGTATGTCTTTGCGACTTTGTGGGATATCGCTCGACATTTCCCTTGTTCACACTACCCAGTGGTGAATCGTATGTCGCTGAAGGAGGTTAGTATTGTTCAGTGTGACTTACCTACATAAAGCGACTTGCGTCCTCACAACCTATTCAAAACTTGTCGGGCGACTGTCGAAGGACATCGATGTCGCGCGACGGACGGCTTTCCGCGGGAGGCAAATTTCTCGAGCAGTAAAGTAATTTATCGAGCAACAGAGTCACAGTCACAGTCACTATTGATCATCCCAAATTTTAGGGACATAGATCGATAGATAATATTCTTTATTGCACATCAAGAAATACAGAAAATTACAAAACTAATAACAGTGCGAGTGGCGGTCTTATTGCTTAAAGCAACTTCTTCGAGACACGCATCAATGGATAGGTGGAGATAGATAGATAAATATTTATTCATAGCCATAGGCACGCACCTTACATTGAGACCTATACACATTACTGGCGAAATGTGGGTGTACTATAGTCGCAACTCTGCCTTAGGGATTACAGGCGTGATAAGGTTATGGTTTACCACAACATACACATTTACGTCACTAGACTCAGTAGCTGATGTAACTTTAGACTTTGGCCCTATACAATGTCTTCGACCTTGAATCAGCGTCGCATTCAATATGCTTAATAATCGACTGCCCAATCGGAGCATTCTCCGTGACTCTGTTTAGTCGGCGCCGCTAAATTTGCAAGGTTCAATCACCGCACGAGACATATAATTGAGATCCGCAGATGCATCATTTCTGTCAAACAAACGATGGAAGAGTTCTCGTGATCAACCTTTTTATTAGAAAACGGGTAAAAAGGTATTAAAAGGTCGCTGAACAAAAAACAAGGGATAAAGGATCACGCAGTGTTTGGGAAAAAACATTGACGTAAAATAATGTTATGAAATTAATGATTATAACCCTTAAAGCAGGTCGTACGGCAGCGAGATGGGTCGACGATATTACAAAGATTGCGGGGCGCATCTGGATAAGATTGGCCCAGGACCGCGGCAGATGGCGTTGTATAAGGGAAGCTTATACACAACATTGGGATATTGAAGGCTGTGGATGATGATGATGATGAACTATGAATAATTGAGGAAGAAATAAATCGTACGCAACTAAAAAGACTTGCTCAAGCAGCACATTAATAACAAGAGTAAACAATGGTTTAACGTAAGCACGGAAGCGACAATGTGAATAATTTTAATAACCCATTAACTGAATATATCTACGTAGGTAATTATAGCAACATAAATATTATGTCATGTTTATTATTATAATTATGGAGGATCGCAACAAAGATTTTCGGACTTGATTAATAATGCTATGCGGAAAGACCAGTTTTACTATGAACTTGCATTGCAGGACATTTTCCGTTGTAGAAGCGAGATGTCGCACTACATTGCACGTAGCAGCATCTCTCTTTCACGACGGAGAAAAGCCTACAATGCAATCTCATACTAAGGCACCTGGAAGCTTACAAGCATGTTTCAGAAATGACTAAGAAGCCCAAAAGAGGTTAAACATATTATAATATCACACCTGTATTCCTCGAAGGGCTAGGCAGAGGTGCTTACATAGTACTCCCATTATTCGCCAGTTATGTTATAGGGCTCAATAGATTAGGGGACGAGTCTATTGCCATCAACAGGGCACAAATCCAGACTCTAAGCTGCTAATAAAAACCCAGTAGCACCGATACAGATCCTTATGCTCAGCAGTCGACTACTGGACCGAAGAAGGCAGACAAAAGGCCTATAAGCCAATAATAATAAGGACAATAAGCCAATAAAAAACCGCCGTCTTTTCCTAACCCGGCAAACATCTAGGAAACAGTGAAGTTATTTATTTAAGTATAAACTATTTATCGTCAAATTTAAGAGACTATATAATCTACTTATAATTCGCGATGGAGACCCCTGAAGCATACATACTGCCATAATATTGCTGGTATGACCTTGTTGTCACGTTGGTGACCCCTGTTAGATATGTAACGAAGTAGAAAGCAGAGCGTGGGATGGACAGACAAGGCAAGCAAGTTAAGGTCAACATGAGATTTGGAATTTAGGTGTGTCGCTCATCTTTTGTTTTAACTCTTGAAAATACAAGGTTCTACTGGTGATAGAAAAGCAAATTTTTGGATTATACATCACGTATTTGATGAATGCGATTTATGTGATATTTTGAGACAAATTTGAGAATTTGCACCAATTAAATACTCCCAATGGTTGATGGGATTTGGATGACAAAATCCAAAGTGCTAAAGTTTTTTTCGGATGATTAAGTTATAGTCAGAAAATGTGGACAACAGGTAGTTTTCTATAAATACAAGCATACGCATACGAAGTCGTAAATTAATCTAATGTTAAAGATGATTTATTCCGGACCGATCCACTGAACTGATATCCTAGGGGATCCGTTTTAAATATAAATATTTCATCCCGGACGGATACCCTAGTTATCTAAAATAGATTCTTGGGACAGTTAGCAACAAAATATACATACAGGACTTATTGAAATACTGTTCATAATTCTTATTGCAATGGAGTAACTATGGATTCATCATTATCAGCCGGAAGACGTCCACTGTGGAACTATGGATTAAATTTTAAAAGTCGCTCCAAACGTTTGTCACCGTAAAAATGTTTTGACCAGCAATATAAACATCAGTTTAAAAATAGTCTGCAACTTCTATTTCATTTTTTTTTCCTTATGATTAGCCATGAAATTAAGACGTCTTCATTTAAGAACTTTGCAACCTGTAGCAACATCCCTCAAGGTTGATGGTAATTTCCTCTCGGTTACCAACACTAGGCGTTACCATGCCGATGCAATCTATGGACAATAGGAGGAAACCTCCCATGGAATCGAGGTTGATAGGTAAAACCTTCGTCTTACTGTTGTTGTTATTTATTATTTACTAACTTCCACCCGCGACTTTGTCCGCTTGGATTTCAAATGTTTTATTGCCTAAGCCTTCCTCGATAAATGGATTATCCAAAACAAAAATATTTTGATATTCGAATCAGTAGTTACTGAGATTAGCGCGTTCAACCAAACAAACAAAAAGTCAAGCTACCGATAGCTATATAATATTAGTATAGATATAGTATTAGAGTAAAGATTAAAACTTAATTTTATAGGTGAAAAATGTGAGATATTTTCTGCCAGAGAACTTATGGCAACATCGTCTTACTGATTTATCTTTGATCTATTCCTTTGATTAGAAGATTATCAAATATTAAGAAATTTCATTAATATTTGAATTTACACGTCGCACAAAAAGTTAACAAATCGGATTTACCATTGAATGTAATTAAATACGAAATATAATGACTGTTAGAAATCAACATGCCAACTACACACATAAGTTTTTATTTAGATTACCACTCAGCATAAAATTAGGTGGATATTTTTTTGCTGTAACACCTTTATGATGTATTGTGGAATCCAGATAAAAAGTAACAAAGCAATGAGGAAATATCAGGTTTAACCTTATACTTTAAAACATGATTCGCGAATAACAAGTGTTTATATACCTAACGAAATGATTTTGAAGATACGTTTAGAGTAGTTATCGATCCTGGTTTCATAGAATGCAAAACAAGTCATCACGCATTGGCCCTAAGGCTTTTTGTACCGAAATATTGCACGAAACGAGTTACTTACAGAATAGCCCCCTTACCATGATCGCCTAAAACAGGGCTGTTTACGTTCAACAACGCAACGCAACGCTTCCAAAACGTAAACTGCCCTTTTTTAAGAGTTCATGGTATGGGGGCTATTCTGTAAGCAACACGTTTCAATGGTAGAATATTTCGGTACAAACAGCCGTAGGGCCAATGCACCTGTAAACGGAACTTGTCTCCAACGTTCACGTCCTCAATGTATTAATGGCAATTACTAGGCCTATAGCCGCGAATGCACTTATCTTATTCATAAACAAGGATCATACTGGCATTAACTAAACCTGTATTACGTCTATTGACATTTCTAGTCCTTGATGCAAACGACAGTGACGGGAATTTAATCCTTGGTTTAAAATTGTACTTTTAAACCAAGGATTATTTTTTTTTATGAAAAGCGGGATAGAGACTTACAGTTCACACATTTATTTCATTTAAAAAGTGGATGTGCATCAGTGGCGTGCATCCCATATAGGCAAGTAGGCAGTGCCTACCTCAGATAAATTTAACAATTCAATACATTATATTTACTAAATATATAAAATAATTCGTCATATCAAGTGATATAAAACAACAATTATACATTACAATGTAGCTACACAAATAAAAAACTTCTATTATCCATCACAAAAATATGCCTACGATCGTTCATTCACCGCATGACGTCATAGTAGGCACTGGTCGAGCAGCCTACTAAATCCACGCACACTATAAAAAATTCTGCGTATTCGTATACGCACACACACTTCTTTAGAATAATACGACCGAAATATAATTCCCCTTTTTCCATACGTATCACACTGACATTTAAACTTCGCAAATTACCAGGCCAAGGTAAGCAAGCCTACCTCAGTCAATTATTGGCTGCACTCATGCTGCAGTCTGTTGCATTAAAGGTCCGAGTCTCTTATTGGCTGTTACTGTCATGGTTCTAAAGCGATCAGAAAGAGAGAAAAGTATTGTTTATACTTTCTTCTCCGTCGAATTGTTAAGCAATGTTGCCAAATATATAGCAATTTCCCGTTTATATGTTTTTTAGACAACATTGGAAACTATTTTTTTAAAAACAAAATATATATTCATTACATTTCGTTATAGAATATTGACTGGTTTTCATTTAAATTAATCGATAAGGTCTATTTATTATATTTCTTATGACAAAAATAATTTTATATAAATTAAAATGCAGATTTAAACAGTTTTACTACGGGTAAAATGTTTTATGAATCTGGCAACTCTGCAGTCGGCTAATGTCATTTACGGGCGCGATTTTTATTCTATTGCAAACAATTTTATCAATTTCTTTAATTAAATTGTGATTTTTTAGAAAGTGTTACATAAATAATTGCCATTTAGGAATATCGATAAATTATAGTGTTTAGTTTGTGGTGAAAATGCAACATGTATTGATAAATTACATGCAACCAACTTTAAAGTTTTCGTTTGTTGACAAAACAATTAGATGGTTGTAGTGGTAAATTAAAGTTCAAGAGACGAAAAATAAGCCTTGAAATGTCAATAGGAAATTCGTGGAGTTAAAAGTACGTGAGTAAGCAATTAATTTATATGTTTTTCGACGAATAGTTAGGTACTAAGTAGTTTTGTTTTTGTAAACAACGACTTCACGAGCATACAAATGTAGGTACCTACATATATCAATTACGATAAGCCATTTTTTGAACAGTCTTTTATTACTACTGAAGTACCTATCTGCGAGTTGTATTATTACCCGTCCCATAGTCTGGGCGAGCCAATTGCCACGAGCCGACATTCATACCTACTTTATTCACACGTTACCTTCATTGTGAAAAATCACCTTATTTGTAAAGTTATTTAACTTACGCGGAAGTCAGATGCCGAACGTAGGTATAGAAAAACAAAAATACCTATAATATCTATAAAATATTTTCTCATTTTGTCGTGTCGCCGGTAAAGGTACCTCGCTAGTGCAGACACTGCAGACTTAAAAAGCCTGTAGAGAAACAAAATACTGTAGAGACCTTCGGTAAGCACAGTGGTCATACCAGATTATAAGTAGGTACCTTTTGTCGAATGGTAATAATTATAATGATCGTTGGTATAGTTCATTAATTGATAAATAATATATAATCGCTATTTTAGTAAATGAAGCAGGTATCTATATACATCTTTTTACGGATTCGGGAAGAGAATATGCTAATTCATCGAAGCGCCGCCGCGCCGCAACGTATGACAAATAATCGAGTTTTAGTTTTTTGTGAATAAATCACCACTTGCCTAATACCTGCCTACCTTGTCCAAAAACCAATGCACGCCACTGATGTGCATGAAACACGATATAATTGATGTCACAGCTATGGAATAAATTTATGTTTCATTTGGAACTCCAGCACAGAATAAACCATGCTTGCTATATATTAGTACAATTAGATCAGATACCTTGTGTTTCTCTAATTATAGGAGATTTCACCATGGTAAATTATATTAACCAACAGAGAAAACAAATTGTCAATTTTAACCAACTAAAATTTAAAACAACTGAAATTTTGAGTTTATCAACAAGAATTTGCTAATATGTAACTTAATTTTAATATATCAGTTACTATCATATTAATTTTATGTACGTAGTATACCACATCGCCATTGCAAAAATATTTCGTAGCTCGATGGCACATCCAAAAACAGCGATCAAATAATATAACATGACCAAATAAAATTGACTTTTCCGACTTCATAAATCGAGTCCGGGATCTTAAATTATGTTTCGTATGTGAACCAGCAATATCCGGGAAAAACAGAATTTTCTTATTTACTTTATGTCCTCTGAATCCCTGGAAACCGGTATAAATCGTGCCGGGATATGGCAAATTTATTAAGGTCGATAGTAAGATGGAAAGCCCGGGGTACCCCGTACGACGTTTTAAAAGAAACGTTCACTATCGATGCAGTTTCTGAAGGTCATCTGAATGTGCAGTACGCGATCATAGTAAGTCACAGAACATAAACATGAAACGCACCTACAATACAGGAGAATTTCTTAGTATAAGGCGACATTAAAAAAAATCTAAATACAAAAATCTTTTCACCATGATTATATTTGTTAAGAAGTGCCCCCCTGCCTACCCCTTTGATGATGCAGCGTGATGATAATCACGCAAAGAAATAATTATTTGCAAATCGCCATAAATCATGAAATCATATCCTATTTACTTAACAAGCCAATTATAAACGCATAAGATTTGAAGTGTTAAAAATAATTGAATTATTTTTCTCACACACACAAATGGTTCCCCGTGTCGCGATTTAAACTATTAAAAAATAAAAGTAAGCTATAGTCAGTCTTGTGTTTATAATAATATAACATCAGCTTGTATGCTTTGCAGGGATTACTAGATTGTATTCATGAAATTGGGGTTAATATCAATTTTGAGTTTGTTTCTGTATTTCTTCTCAGTAGTAGTCTGATAGGAAATGTCGATGCCATCTAGTTTAAAAAAAAATGACGTGTAAAAGTGTTTTTTTGAAACCTATTTACAGAAATAAAATCATTTATCATTTATCAATGTATTTTTTAGGAACAATATGATAATAAGTCTCTAGACTTCGAATTAAAAAACATAAGAGAACTAGCTGAAAAGAGAAGTATGAAAAATAGATGTTGGCCGATTCTCAGACCTACTCAATACGCTCACAAAATTTCATGAGAATCGGTCCAGCCGTTTCGGAGGAGTACGGGAACGAAAACTGTGACACGAAAATTTTATATGTATATATAGATATTAAAGACCTATTACCACGTAACAAATTATTCTACAAATTATAGTACCAATGTTATAAAAATTTTAATATTCAGCAGCAACTTTTGTTATAGGCTGTACCTACTGGGTCTAAAGCCGTAAAGTTATATGTCTTATAGACTACAAAAAACAAGTTAAATAAGGAAAACAGAAAACCAGACTTTGTTGTTCATTTCAGAAACTGTTACGTACTTTGAAAAGGTCGCTAGGTATAGGTTTAAAGGACTATAGGTACCTCTAGACTATAAAAACCCTTTTATCGGCCCGATGCGTGACCATTGACACAATATAATACTAATGCTGTGTACGTGACAATCACTGCATTTTATTAATTGTTAAATAATTAATTATTAAAAGTATTTTAATTAAGCAGCGACACGGTAGCTCAGTTGGTAAGAGCTGCGCCACAGATTAGTGAAGGTCGCGGTTTCAATTCCCTTGCGTACATATTTTTTTAAATTTTCTTTCCAATTCGTATTTTTGTCTAGATTAATTTTAACGTGATGTCATCGATTGTTATTATTCTTGACTGGGATTAAAGTAGCCTGTCTAAATCCGGAAAGTCCATTGTAATATAGGTGACAGTATTATAGAAATCGGATGGACAATTTCGAAGAATGGCCTTTACATACAAACTACCTCAAATAACAATGTATTGATATACATTTAATCAATCTAATCTATGAAATATTTAAATACTATTTACAACTTAATGCTAATACAAAATCAAAACACTATATACAAAAATAAACAGTTAAAAAGCATCAAAGTATTTTTTAATAACAGTGTTATGTATATGAGAATATCTCTGAATGAAATACGGCGTAAATTGAAATTGTGTGAGAGAACCGGGTTCGTTTAATTTCTGCGAAATTAGCATTCTAGGAACGAAGGTAGTATTTCATTTAGTAAAGTGAGTTTGTTGTAATTAATTTTTTGGATAATATCACATATCATAACTAGATGAAATGTTAGGTGCTATTATTTTGTTTCGTTTACTTCTGAATTTATTTTTAGGTATAATTTTTTTTTTCTTTTATTCACATATTTCTACTGTCTTCTAAAATTAAATCATAATAATATAATAAAAATGAATAATAAAAAACATTTAAGTCTGTAGGTATAAACAAAAAAGCAACAAAAATAAACTAACCTTTTTCAACAGGCAAAATTTTAACAATATAATATTCACATCACATTGACAACAAAAAAACAAATAAGTAAATAAAACACTATGAACTGCACGACACTCGAAATATGACTGACCGTCGGCGCCCGCGCACAATCGCACCATTTGTCACAAATCATTATCACAACACAACCTACTTTGTGACCTCCAATTAAACGTCACTGAGGTATTGACATGTATTCGCTGGTAATATTCTACCCACCCGCTTTAAGAACAACATTTATAAAATTACCTGTTTTCACCTTTTTACCGCGTGGACCTGTACTTCATATGACATTTATACTATACCGGTATCTATACTTATATTATATCCCAACTTCCCTACTACTATTACAAACGCGAAAGTTTGTAAGTATGGATGGATGTTTGTTACTCTTTCACGTAAAAACTACTGAATGGATTTTTATGAAATTTCATATTATGGAGGTAGCTGTCACCCTGGATTAACACATAGGCTACTTTTTATATCGAAGAAATTTAGCGGGTAACACCGCGGGGCGCAGCTAGTACTATAAAAGTGTCGTAATGCTTGAGGTTAAGTATATCCGCGCTGGTTAGTTGATCAAGGATAAGCTTACCGGTCGTACCGTGGGTGGGTTAGACCCTTTCTGAAAGCGAGTTAGGCCGTCAACCTCTGCTGTCATGCGTATAATATATGTTTATTAGTCGGTTTAAACTTAGAAAAGTCAGCTAGTCTTACCATACAGAATACTGACCCCCTTACCATGAACTGGATACATACATACATAACATCACGCCTGTATTCCCCGAAGGGGTAGGCAGAAGTATACATATGGTACACCCACATTTCGCGCGTTATGTTTTAGGTCCCAATGTAATAGGGGGCGAGCCTATTGCCATCAACCGGGCACATATCCAGACTCCGTGCTGCTACTGAGAATTACGTAATGGAAAAACCCAATAAAGGGTTGTGTTCTATGTACAACATACATAATTATAATTAGGTTTCTTCTTATCTACATTCCTTAAAGACAGGGTCCTCATCATGATGTGCTATATGTCACTTTTTTGTTTTTTATCTGGCACATGTGGCAATGTTCAATACTCACCTTTGCATACTAAGATTATATTAAAATACTAGTGCAATAATGTCTACGACTTTTCCTTCCTTTTAATATACACATCGTCTTCGGTAGCAGTATTCTTGGTTTAATATCAACAAGTTGTTTTGCAGTTAACTGGTCTTGAACAAAGTCGATGGCCCGTGATCATGACCTTGGCAAAAGTCTGCAAAACTAAATGCCGTTTTTAATAATATCTCTGGCAAAAATACGCAAATTATAAGTTTTGGATGCTGCAATGGTTGTTGGAATCAGTTTTGCCGCTATAAGATGCATGTTATTTTCATTTTTTGATACCTTTCCTCCATCTTCGTTTTTATAACACTCATGTAAACAGACAAAAAGATACACACACATTCTTTCGGTCTTTAAAATCATTATTCATTGGTACAGCTTGTGCGTTGTCTGTTAGCACGTCATTCATTGGAAAGCAGATCTGCCTCCTTACCATGAACTCTTATGGCAGGACAGTTTACGATGAGGAAGCATCATCACGCCCGTATTCCCCGATGGGGTAGGTAGAGGTGCACATATAGTACACCCACATTTCGCCAGTTATGTCTTTAGGTCCCAATGTAATAGGGGGCGAGCCTATTGCCATCACTGTTTTATATACGTATACTTGTATCATTAACATATGTATTTTGTTGTTATCATGCCCTGTAAGGTTACAATTTTTTTTATGAACAGTCAGCACCTTAATATGTTAATATTTTTTTTTTAACAAAACATCAAATAATTGAAAAAAGCAAGCATCAATTCAAGTTATTGTTTTAAATTATAGAAACGTCCAAATAACCATTTAAGACTATTTAACACTTTTTTTTCTATAGGTATATAAAAAAATCTATGTTCGAAATTATAGCGTTCCTTATCTTCAGTACCATGGTAACCTTCACAATACTTTTAGTTATTTGTACATCCTTGTACAGTTTTTGAGGATAACGCACTTGAATTTTAATTCAAGATCATAGGAAAATTACGTTAAATGTGTGTTATTATGACAGAACACAGCGTTTATAATACTAGCTGCGCCCCGCAGTGTTACCCACTACATTTTTTCGGCATAAAAAGTAGTCTATATGTCAGCTACCTTCATATGAAATTTCATCAAAATCGGTCTAGCCGTTTAAGCATGAAGACATAACAAACTTTGAAACACACTCACAAACTTTTGCCTTTGTAATATTAGTGTGATTACTGATTACAACAAAACCAAATTTGGCCTTTACACTGTAATAGGACATTCAAATATTGTTATTATTTTAAAACTACCCTACTAGTAGACCCTACAACCGCTGCAGAAGAAAGGTTCTCGAGTGGCGACCACGAACCGGAAGACGCAGCATTGGCAGGCCTGCCACCAGGTGGACCGACGATATCGACAGCGTTGTGGGCAACTGGTGGATGCAATTGGTAAGGGGTCGTTCATTGTGGCGTTCTAAGGACGCCTTTGTTTAACAGTGGAAGTCGTCCGGCTAATGATGAAGATTATTTTGAAAGTAATCTTGGATTCTGTGTTTCTTAGGTATTCCATATTTTACCAAGCAAAAGGGTTTATATAATTTCTTCTCTTTCATATTATACGAATAAAAATTACTCAGTCTTTAAATTACACAGTTAGCTTACTTTAAACTTTTTCCACCGGTGTAAGTATACCTACATTAAGTAAATCGTCAATCAAAAAAGACTAGCAATTAAAATTATTAACGAAGAAACTCATAATCACATCGTTACGCGATCGAATCTAATTAGATAATCGATTTATGAATTGGAGCATTAATTAAATAATTAATGGGAACAAATTACCGTAAACTTAATTATGTCAAGTCGCACGTAGGTATTAGGTAGATGTTCTGCTGGAGTCTTAATAATAATGTTCTCCTGACTGTAATTCTGATTATATTTAAAAAAAATGATCCTTTCGTTTTTTCCCTTGGTCACACCATAACTTGGGAAAGGCTGGACCTATTTGTCTAAATTTTGTTTTTAATTATTTGTCGAAGTCTAAGGAAAGGTTTTAATGGCGGACGGATTTCGCCGGGTTGGCTAGTTTCATTTACATAACATCACGCCCGTATTCCCCGAAGGGGTAGATAGAGGTGCACATATAGTACACCCACATTTTGCTAGTATGTTTTTTAGTCCCAATGTAATAGGGGGCGAGCCCATTGCCATCAACCGGGCATAAATTCAGACTCCGTGCTGCTACTGAGAATTACCTAATGAAAAAACTTAGCAACACTTAGCCCGACCCGGGATTCGAACCCAGGACCTCGTGCTTAGCAGTCGCGCTTAGCAACCACTAGACCAACGAGGCAGTCCTGGTTTTATATATTTGGTATTTTTTGTGAAACACTATGTTCCTTTTAATGCTCCAGCAGATTCAAGTGAAATTAGACGTCCTTTATCTTTTTGCGACACTTTTGTCTCTAGCATTAATTCCTCGCAAACGTTTCTATCTAGATTAGCACAGATTTACGATTTGTTTGAAAGCTGAAACGTGGAAATTAACCTATTAGTTGAAGGAAGTAAAGATGATCAAGATGTAGTACTTCCACTTGTCTTTGTCGACCTAATTGGTATAGTTGAAGGCCGTTCGATTTTCGCACCGTACCTTACATTTCTATAGCTAATTAAGAGTATGTGCTTGGAGTACGTAATGGCTCTTAAGACAGGATATGGTGATTGGCTTTGCGTCATAGCGTACCAAGCATTTTGCAAACTTGACTCGAGCAAAATCAGGATTTATCATGACAAATTTTATTGACGAATGATGCCCTAAAATGTATTGGCTTGGCTGATTTCAAGTCTCTTCCTAAAACAGGTACTGCTACTGAGAATTTTCTTATCCCTTATATATCAACCCAATGATTTTTGACCAGAAATTAAAATTTTGCACGTATGACATTGTGCTGCCTATGTAAAACACTCCAATGATTGTCATGCCGTGCCGGTGTAGTAAATGTATCCTCCGTTGTAAGAAAATCGAGCCCTTGAAGCTAAAAACATAACCTCTCTTATTCATAAACGAGTATCAACTAAACCCCGTATTAAGTCTATTGACATCTTTATTTTTTGACATGCAAACGATAGTGACGGGAATAATTTAGTCCATGATATAATTGTAATTTTTTTATGAATAAAGAAAAAGGAGCTTAATTTTACACTGAAAATTGTATGTAATATACCCATTGAATTACTAAATATTGTTTAATAACGTTTGTGGCGTTCTAAGGGGGAGGCCTTTGTTCAGCAGTGGACGTCTTCCGGCTGATGATGATGTTTAATAACTACTTCACCTACAGATATGGTCCATAGCAGTGTCGTCAAGAAGTCTCATAAAAAATTACAATACTGTGTGTAGACACTAGACAGCATCATTACTTCTTAGCAAGGTGTTGAACACCCACAACAATTTAATATTCCGAACATAATAATGATGAATTGCCATCAACGCTAAACTCAATTTAATGAGCAACGTGACAAATTGTATCATTACAAAGTGATTACAATGTTTTTGTTCTAGACACTTAGGATATTGTTACTTCCATGTTTTGCTTTGCATATTTCAATAGTAATTATCTAGTAACAAAAAGATATTTTGTTAGAATATTGTCACGTTTTTGTCATACACTAGGCGGTAAAACAATATTATTGATGTAATAAGGTATGTCTTCGTAAGCAAGTTAAGCTGCTTGTCCCTTTTTTTTTTTTTTAAACAACGTCGCCCCACACTAGGAATTTCTCCTGTATCGTAGGTGCGTTTCACAAACATGAAATATTCACATACACAAACACCCAGACTCGGGACAAACATCTGTGGTTCGCACAAAGTTTTGCCCCGTGCGGGAATCGAACCCGCAACCCTTAGCGCAGCAGTCCATTCGCTTAGCCACCGCGCTAATCAGGTCGTCTTTGTTATGGTATTTTACCATCCAATCCGACTTTAGGAGAGATGATAAAGATAGTCTTTGCGGTAACACTTTTTAATTTATTTTAATAACTCCTACATACTATGTGATCACCGTCGATATACACTGCCGCATGTCGTGTCCAATTGGTTAGAACATCATAGAAGTGGTAATGATAGAGGAATTTGCCATAACGTTTTCAGAGTTCTCATGAATCTTATTATGGCAATTAACAAGTATACATATGAGTAAACAGAGGTGTCCTAATCGGTCACATAGATTTCGCATGACCTTTTTAGGTTTAAGTGACAACTGACTGACTACTGCCATATTTAGTCTGTTATCGATCAGTATACAGAGTCGTGGTGGCCTAATGGTAAACATACCGGATTTGTATGCACAAAGTTGCAAGTTCAAACCCGGGCAAGTATGTTATAAATACTTTCTTAGTTATTCTAAGACAGTACTGTCTAACGGTGACGGAAAACATTGTTAGGAAACCTGGATTTAAGTATCAAAAATCGCCAACCCGCCGTGAGCTAGCGTGGTGATCAATGATCAATCCTTTCCTATACGAGAAGAGGCCTTTGTACTGCAGTGGGACAGTTATAGGCTGTTATTATTATTATATATATAGTAGTTGATAGGCGGTAGTAGTAGATTATGGCACCCGCCCCCACTCTTACTTATGGGGGAGGCCTTGGTTCAACAGTTGACTTCTTCCGGCTGGTGATGATGATTATACAGCAGTGTCTTAGTATTAATAAGTCTATGAAAATAGTACCTTCTCATTTACTATGAAGACAAAACTAAGATAGGCATATCAGAAACAGCTGGCACGTAAAACTTGAAGTGTTTTCCACTGTCAATCAATAATAATGATGTAACTCATCAATGACAGTAGCGATATCAGATTTCAATGTTACACGTCTGGATTGACTTAAGATAAAGAACTGGGTCTTAGAGGTACTTGTGGATAAGATAAAATACATAGATAGATAAAAGATCAGATTTCGAATGACTTTGGAAGTGGTGTGAAGTCCTGGTGGCTCCAAAGGCCTTGGATTCTTATGAACAAGGTCGAAGGTAAAAATCGAAGACAGTTTTAATCTTCTTCTTATCGTATGGTTGATGAACAACCTGGAATCAGAGTTTACACCGCCTATAGGCCTCTGACATGGCTTTACACGCCGTTAAAAAATCTCTGACGTGCCGGTTTTCCTTCGCAGTTTTTGGCAACTGATAACTAATTTATACGCACATGAATTTGAAAAGACATTGGCAGCCAGGGTTCAAACTTGCGACCTTTGACTTTGCAGTCCAACGGTCATGCCACTCGGCTGTCAGCGCTCGTCAGCTCGAAAGTTACTTTTTCAGTGACATTAGTCCTTTGACTTGAATAAAGTTAACGAAAAATATCACGTTGAAGCCCGGATCTCAAAACACCATCTCACCATGACTAAGGAAATGTACAGTCTTGACTCCTTGTATGAAATGGCTCTCTATTTAGACGGTAACAATAGGTTTTTAAGACATATTGAAAGACATTATCTAAAGTAACTTCCGATAATATTTTTTTATGCAATACTGCCTCGTTGGTCTAGTGGTTGCTAAGCGTGACTGCTGAGCACGAGGTCCTGGTTCGAATCTCGCGTCATGCAAAGTGTTACTGGATTTTTCCATTAGGTAATTCTCAGTAGCAGCACGGAGTCTGGATTTGTGCCCGGTTGATGGCAATAGGCTCGCCCCCTATTACATTGGGACCGCAAAACATTACTGGCGAAATGTAGGTGTACTATATGTGCACCTCTGCCTGCCAGTTCGGGTAATATAGGCGTGATGTTATGTATTATGTACGTATGTTATGTGCTTTATATGCAAAACCTTAATTTAAACGCGATTAACGCCGGCATGAAATAGTGTAAATCATTCTCATGTAGCCAAGAGTAAGAGTGTACGGGAACCTTCACCTATTTTTATAAGGAGTTTGATTGTTCCAAGAAGGCTGTGAAGGAGATTAGATAGTGACCTCAATTTTTCCACAAGGCGCAAGAGCAACAGTCATATTATTTTGCGTGCGGGTGCGTTTTACAAACCTGAAGTATCACATACACAAACACCCAGACTCGGGACAAACATTTGTGGTTCGCACAAAGTTTTGCCCTGTGCGGGAATCGAATCCGCAACCCTTAGCGCATTAGTCCATTATGTTCTCTGCCCGCATGAAAATCTAATTCAACACCCAATTTTCCCGAGTCTAATAGTCATATCTTATAATCATCAAGTCACGATTTCACAAAACCTAAGAATAAATAATACTTAAGAAAAATAAAATATTGACCCAATCCTGAGCTGCTAGTATATTTGATATAGAACTTATTCACGAGTATATAACTGTTGTTTGATAAAATAAAGGTGAATATTCCAACGAGTGTTACCATTGACAACGAAATCAAAACACTTCAGTCGAGGTAAAGTTAAAGAATTGAACGAGAAATTTACGTTCCCTTGAATTGGTTTCTCAATAAACTTGATAACGATATTCTACGTAATATTCACCTATTTCTTTATCTGCCTCATTGTTCTAATGGTCGCAAAGCGATTGCTTAACATCAGATTCTGTTTTCTAATCCCGGGTCAGTGTTATTGGGTTTTTCCATTATTTTTAGTATCAGTGTCTGGTCAGCGCGGACTAGATTTGTGCTCGGTTATTAGCATTATGCTCGCCTTCGCTCGCTCCCCTACTCCAAGGGGGAGGTTTTTGTTCAACAGTGTTCCAGCTAATAATGATGATGTCCAGCAATAGACTGAGACAGGCTGATGATGATGATTACATAAGTTTAGTAGTAGCATACCTTACAACATGATCTGAGGCAGCGTCAAATTCATCTTCACTGACCGGCAGACATCTGGCATTCTTTTGAACTCAGGTTATTGCATCTGGCTTTGATGCTGGAGAAAACTGAGCGCAGTTTGTGAATTCTACAAAAGTTTGTAGAAACATCTTGAATTCCAGGGAAGGTCATGCGTTTAGTCAGGGATCCACGGACAAGTTTAAATTTTCGGTGAATATCTTCACTTTGATGAGACGTCCAACCTGTTCTCTTATAAACATTCTCGGTTGGAGGTAGTAGCTATCAAGAGTAGCACATCATACTGTCACGTCTCACTTTTAAACGTTGAATCGGGATAACATAACAAGCAATTTGTAGTACAGTGTGGCTGTTAAATTATGTGAATATTATCTGAGCAACAGTAAACAAACAGCTAGTTCGAAATCAAAAATGTTACTCCGAAATCCACGAAAACTGTTGCGGGTGGAAGTAAGCATACCACTATACTATAGAAAACGTCTCAAAACGCAGGTTGATGGAATGTGGGACCAGAACTACGTAAAATCTGTTGTGACACCACCAAAGCATTTGTTTCCAGCTTTTTGTTGGTTTTAATTGTAGATCATTACGTGCAAAGGTATGTAATCTATGTAAATTGCTCCGAATTGTTTCAAACAATGTATAATGACTTTTTTAATTGCTATGTATGTACATAGCATACATTTTAGATAAGTGAAGCGAGTTTACGACTAAAATTGTTTTTGTCCAACGTGGTAGGTGTTACGTTGAATTGGTGAATCGGCACTAAGCATACATAACATCACGCCTGTATTCCGAAGGGGTAGGCAGAGGTGCACATACAGTACACCCACATTTCGCCAGTTATGTTTTAAGGTCCCAATGTAATAGGGGGCGAGCCTATGCCATCAACCGGGCACAAATCCAGTCTCCGTGCTGCTACTAAGAATTACCTAATGGAAAAACCGTGTTGTTTTTTTTCTGTTCGGGACTTGTTTAGTCTCTGTGATAACACCAAAACTTTGTTTTGAATGTAAGAGAAATAGCTTAGCTTGCTGATATTCTACGATTTATAACTACCGTGTAATGACACACATCGGCCCTTCGCTACTGACCTAGGAGTACCAGTTTGACTGGTTCGCGTTTCCAGCCAGGACATGCGAATTAATATAACATAACATTACGTTTGTATTCTACGAAGGGGTAGGCAGAGATGCACATATAGTACACCCACATTTCGCCAGTTATGTTTTTTAGGTCCCAATGTAATCGGAGGCGAGCCTATTGCCATCAACCGGGCTCAAATTTAGATTCCGTGCGGCTACTGAGAATTACCTAATGGAAAAACCCAGTAACACTGCCCGACCCGGGATTCGAACCGAGGACCTCGTGCTCAGCAGTCGCACTTAGCAACCACTGGACCAACGAGGCAGTCGCAGACATATTAAGATATATCGTTCAGAGTAAGGAAACTATAAATCTGTGGCCTTTAGTGTCTAGATGTGCTGAATAGTTTAATGTGTATTATAACTAGTTATATTCTCATGCAAATCTGCACTAAGAATAGATGAATAACAGAACCATGTTGTAATACAAAGAACGTTGTAGTACATTATAATTGTTGTGTATTATAAGGATGGCTTTAATTGTACGTTAGAACCTAAACATTTGACGTGAGTAAACTGAATGAAAGAATAGGTTTTTATTGTTATGCTAATATAATTATTATGGTTCCCGAGCCGGATGAAGATTTTAATAGATTTAGATTCGTTAACATCGTCGTAAAATACACATAAATTAAATTGGAGTGTGTGTTTGTATCATCAAAATAACAGAATCTTCTTATCGTATGGTGATGATGCACAACCTGGTGTCAGAGTTTAAACCGCCTGTAGGCCGTCTGACATGGGTTTACACACCGAACAATTTCTCAGGTGTGCCGGTTTTCTCACGATATTTTCCTTGACCGTTTTTAGCAACTGATAACTAATATATAATACACATAAATTCGAAAAGATATTGGTGCGTTCTGCGACTTAACTAACTTGCGACCTTTGACTTGACAGTCCAATGGTCATACATTTACTAACATCATACATCGGATGTATGATTACATCCTTAGACATCACACTCACATACTCACAGACAAACTTTTTTGGTATGGCCTCCTAACAAAGCTCTTGTAAATTTTAATAAAACATGTAACATTGTATACCTAAGGGGTGGGCCTGGTAATCTGTGTGCCAGGGCTTCCTAGTGCAGATACCAGTCTTTCACAAGAGATAAGTTCAACATAGTATTAAGTGCACCTTTGTGGAAGAGAAAATAGGTAAATGATTTTACAATTATTTATTTATTATACCACTCGGCTACCAATTAATAATTAATTTACAACACGGGAATTAACCCGAACACAAGTTAATAATTTCATTTTAGTCTGTTTCCGACCACTGCCGGTGCAACCCGGTCGAAACATCAAGCCAGAATTAAAACTTGATTTTTCCCGTGTTATAATTTAATTTTATTATTGTCATGCAACGTGATTCTTTAAAAGTTAGTATCAAAATAACAGCTTTTTATTACTACATGTTAGCTGATGTTATAAGGTCTTATGTTATAGGCTACTATCAATTTCGAAAATATTTAGTGTTCCGCAGGAAGAAAGAAAAATCCATAATGCCTACAAGTAGCTGTTCAACAGTAAAAAAAAGTTAACAGAATATAGATAATGAGGAAAAAAAAGTAACACTATAAAACTTGTCACTGAAAAAAATATTCAATAATTAAATTTCTTCTATTGTACATTAACTAAAATCACTTCAAATATAAATAAGACCTGTCTAGACATTCCCAAGATAATTGTTTAAATAATCCCCTCAGAGTATAAATGAACTTTAAATATACCTATTAATTGTTTAATTAATGTACATGTTAATTAATTTGAATTAATACCTTAAGGTGACTTTAAAACGACTGCTTATCATCTGAAAGGTAATCTCTTAAATTGAACGTATTTTATTACATTTATTATACACCTATCGGAGGAGACAATGAAGAGAACTACATGGAATGGATTTGAGCCTGGTTGATGGCAATAGGCTCGCCCACTATTACATTGGGAACTAAAACATAACTGGCGAAATGAGGGCGAACTATATGTGCACGTCTGCCTACCCCTTAAGGGAATACAGGCGTGATGTTATGTAACACCAGGCCTTGAACCCAGGATTCAGCAATCGCGTTTAGCGACCACAAGATGCAGGAGAGGCAGTATTGTCACCTCGAGAATAAGGGCCAACTGTTTTTTTATTTACTCTATTTTGGGTTTTTCATCAGACACTTTAATTAGACATGATTGTGTATTGAAACAGTGCGTAAAGACGAAGATAATTTAAACTACTTTAACTAATTGATATTTAAAACGAAGTAATTGAAAGTAAATACTTTAATCTGCTACTAATCCTTAGCCTAAAATTAAAGCTTTAGCCTTGGCACAGCTAACTAGAATATGTAATACTAATTGGAATATAATTTCAGTTTTATTAGACAAACCATGTTTTGCCTCGGGCATTTCTTTGTAACCAATCTTTTGCATATGTAAAAAATAATTGCTGTTTGTCCCGCTGAAACTCGAAAACGGCTGTACCGATTTGGCTAATTTTGGTCTTGAATATTTGCAAAAGTCCAAGAAAGGTTTATGATGAGAAGGCGATACGAAGTTAGCTGGGTTAGCTAGTATAAATATAAATATAACTATATTGAGTTTACATACTTACTTATAATTACGCTTTAAGTTGAAAGATGTAGGCAGCAGTATTTAATTTTATCTAGTTATATAGGTATGGTTTTAAAAAAACTAAGCAACTCTTTTTTTAGAACATTGCGCCACACTATGATTTCTCCTGCGTGTCTTTCACTCACATATAATATCACATACACCAACACTCAGACTCGGGACAAACATCTATGGGTCATTCATTCATCAAAATATTTGTCCCGTACAGGAATCGAACCCGCAACCCTTAGCGCAGAAATCCAATCGCTCAGCCACTGCGCCAATCGGGTCGTCATGATATTTTGCAGGTAATGCATAAGACTAATAAACTTAAAAATATTAATACGTATCTACTAGACGTAGAAAATGATAAATTCGATTTGTAAATAGGTTTGTTTACCTAATCTAATCTAATGATAGATTACTTATACAAATCTATACATATAATAAAATCGTAACGAAGTCAAAACTGTACATTGAAGATATTTGAAAAAAAATAAGTGCAATGGGATGTCTGAACGCTTCTGAAGCCAAAAATATAATTTTTAGAATTTTTGTCTGTTTGTCTGTTTGTCTGTTTGTCTGTTTGTCTGTATGTATGTGTTAGATTAACGTAAAAACTACTGAATAGAATCCGCTGAAAGTTTGCAAATATATTCTTTAGGGGCCGGCGCGTCGGTATGCTTAATATCATCACGGCATTTGCAAAGAGGGCTGAGCAATATTGCATTATGTCTTTGTTTTGTCTAATGTTTGCCGTAGAATGATAAAAAGACGAAACCAATAGTTGCATTATGCAGATTACTTACAGATGAACTTCTGAAGTAGAAATCATCACGCTATATCCACAAGGAACTGAGCAGTGAATCATGACATGTATAGAAACGTCTATTTTAAACATATTGCTATGTGTCATCGTAGCGTGGCGGTTTAACGATCGCCCTACGAGTTATGCATAGTGAGATCGATTCTTGCCGAAGGTTTTTCATTTTGCGTTAGCTTTAATTTCTTTTTGCATGTTTTTTGACTTAAATATCAATAAAAAGACAATTATAATATATATTTTAACATAATATTATTACCAACAATTTCCAGTAAATTATAGTTCTAAATTTTTATTTTTTTTCTACATTAGTAAGTCTGTAAATTCACCATTTCAAATAAGTGATGTCCAAACAATTCTGAAGCCAAAAGCAGTCGCTTCACGTTGACAACAGATAGGTTGTTCCATACTCACCTGTGCTTTCTAGGACGTTTGAAACCCACATCAATGTTGAATCGTGTTCCAGCGTCGAGTCAATTAAATACATTTGCAAATACGTAAACAAGGGTAGTGACCAGGCAACGTTCGCTTTGCAAAGCACTGATCGGGATGAAGTGACCAAGTACCAGTCTGGTCGCTACATTAGTACTTCAGAAGCAGTATGGCGAATGCTGGCGTTCTCTATACAAGATCGGCATCCAGAGGTCATGAATTCATGGACGTCCATTTTGAGAATGGCCAGCGCATTTTTTTTCGACCCCGCCAATGTATTAGAGCGATTGGAAAATCCCCGCCAAACAACACTCTAGGCATTTTTAAATTGATTAAGGGAAACTTGAACAATGATGGACACCAGCGGGACTCAAACCCGCGACAGTCGCCATACCGTGGCGCCGTTCTGCCAACTGAGCCACCGTGTCACTGCTCGCATCCATCAAATTTCAAGTTCCCTTTTAGTATTTACGTCTTGAGGGTGACGTTAGGTATTATCTGTTGGACGTCAGGTATTATGTACGATTCCAACAGACGACTCTTGGCATTTTTACGTCTCTGTGAAGTTGATTTTTTTGCAAAGTCACTTGCGTATGATGAGGTGCCGTCGTACTATACATACTACAAGCAAAGAGGTGTATTTAATCGACATCGACGTGGTCGTATTGTCGAAGGGTTTCCGGGAATCTTTATGGACACTGCATTGGGAAGGATTTACACTGTGCATACAAATAATGCCGAGTGCTATTATTTGCGGCTATTGCTTCACATCGTATAGGGGCCAACGTCATTTGCATTCTTAAGGACAGTTGATGGTATGGAGTATCCGACATTTCGTGCAGCCTGCGTAGCACGAAATCTTCTTGACGGTGACCAACACTGGGACAACACTCTCCTGGAGGCTAGCGTTAGTGATAGCCCAAGTCGCCTCTGACATTTGTTTGCCGTCATGTTGGTATTCTGCGGTATTGCAAACCCGGTTTTGTTGCGGGAAAAATATTGGCGTCATCTCTCTGAGGATATTTCATGGGCTTTAAGACATACTATTGAAGGAGACATCGGAGAAACTGATGAACGCATTTTGAACCACTGTCTCAGTTCTCATCAAGACGTAGTCATTGCCATCGGGGGCAATCCACTGTTGGAATACGGTTTACCGGCTCCGCAACCATTAAATAATCAAGAACGTGGAAACAGGAAGTATGTCGCCGAAACAAATTATGACCAAGACGCAATGACCACCATCGTGTATGACTACGTCACTAAATTTACCTCAGAGCAAGCACAAATTTACAATATTGTCCTTGAAAGCGTTGGGCTTGGCCAGGGTAAAATGTTTTTCTTGGATGCTCCTGGTGGAACAGGGAAAACATTTATTACCACTGGCATTCTTGCAGAGGTTAGGAAACAAATAACGGTGGCAAAATTGTCTTCCGGAATTACTACCTCTCTCTCCCTTAGATGACAAAATATAAGCGCTCGCCATACTCTAGATACACATCAATTCGAAGCAATAAAACGTCTGTTCTTGGAGAGTTACGCAATAGTTTTAAGAGAAATTTGCCGAAATGTAGTCATAATTATAGTAAAAATGTACAATACCACATAGTGAAAGTTTTAGACAGAACTAAGCAGGAACAACAATCATGTGATGGATCGGCACATTCCTCCTGTTCGTCGGTGATTTTAGAGAAATATTTTCTGACTTAAATGCTCTGTAAAAACTTTCTTTATATATTTCATTTTATACACTGGATATACATAAATATCAATAAATAGTAATATTTAGACGGGGTATATAGAATTCTGCTCATTATTTCACGTTCTTGGATAAGTTGGTAAAGATATGATTTAATAGTGTGATTCCCGCGTTCGGCAAGATATTTGCTTATTCAAACAACATAATATTTTTAATTTTATTGGTTTATATGTTTTAACTCTCTAGCAGAAAGTGGACTGTAGGCAACCATCGTCAAGTTAAAGGTCTGTGATCCACCTCAAAGTTATCCTTTTGTAGATAATCATCATAGACATAAATTTTCATTAGCCGGGCACAAATTTAAAGTCGGTACTGCCACCGAGAATTAGTGGAAAAACCAATCACTCTTTCCGATCTGGTAAACAAACACACGGAACTCCCGCTCAGCAGTCGCATTTTACGAACACTAGACCAATAAGGCAGTCAAATTCTAAGTTCCACACAATTATCAAAGTATTTTTGTTGCTGGGGAAATCCTCATGGACTTCCTCCACCATGAGTGGACGGAGGGTTATGCCGGTCTCTTATACTAACTAAAACCTCAGGGTATCCGCCTAACAACCTTAAGTTGAGGGACTCGCGATCCGCGTATGCTACACCATCTCTTTAAACAAATTCTGACTCTACGTGCCTTATGTCCCTTAAAACCGCCTTTTCTGTTTGAGCATCGAACTGCCCAAGTTCGTCGCCCACAGGCCCAACCTATGGGTGACGGACATGAGCAGTTCGTTTAAATTTCGCCTACAATAAATTTCAATACAATTTGGCATACAAACTATCACCATTAGCACACGCAGAGGTAGACTTAATTAAGGCCTAGAAATCAGCTGATTTTTACACGGATTACTGTATGACGGTCGCTTCTGAGTTACCAGTCCACACTCTCTGTAAATGTTGTCTGCTGAAGACAAAACTACAACCGTAGTTCAGAGAAATGCATGCTGTCAATGTAGTACATAGATACAGTAAAATAAAGATACATTTAAAATTGAAATTCCTTATAAGCCAACAAATCGTGTCAATAACTTTCCTGTTAGTCACTCAATATTTACCGATCATACAAAATCGGTATAAAAAGTAAACTAGCCCCATCGTAATTTGAAATATACCTTTATCATTAAAATATTATGTATATTCCATTCGGTAAGTAATTTGTAGTGTTTTCCACTTACTTACAAAATCTGATTATAGTCTACTGGTGTTTTTACCTGAAATTCACGCGGACGAAGTCGCGGGCAACAGCTAGTAAATAAATAAGTTTCATTTTCAGATTAAGTATATAAGAACTACTTGGATACAAACTCTATGGTTTAATCACTAAATAACCCAAAACAGTTGTAAACAAATCCAGTCATTTACTTGAAGGAGCAATCACGATAAGAAAAATTGTTTCAAACTTTTGTTGCCTACGAAAGACTTATAGATGGTCTCACCTTACATTACTTCTTCTATTTAATAGAAGTACGATGAAATATTCTTAAATAATGTTACAGTCGTTAAACAACATTTATAATTTAGTTTCAATAAAAATGTCTTGCCTTCCGTCTTATCGATTGCTCGCGGTATGCCCATTTATAGTGAAAAGTTTTCTTAACTACATTACCTCTAACAAAAACGGCCTTCATTCTTAATAAATTAGATTATTTTCTCAAAACAGTATAGTCTAAAGGTCATGTAACATTACGCCTTATAAAAATTAATAGCAAACGTTTGTAAGAAGTAAATAGTAGGCGTAGTAAGTTGATACTAAAATACCACCTACTTTTATCCTAAATATTGAAAAGTATAAAAGCATTAATATTCAGGAGTACCTACTTTTGTCTATATGTGGAATAGGTATCTATAAGAATTAAATTTACCTACGTCACAGGTTAACAGTTTTTAGTTTTTTAATCAGTCTGTAAATGTGTAGATATCTACTATCTAGTAAAAAGCAGTCTCCGACGGCTCTTTATCTTCTTATAGGTAATTAACTAAATGGAGCATATTTTACGTTTTCCTTATTGCACTATCTATTGTCTGTTCATTTTAAAGTCGGATTTGGGCACAAATCCTGACTCCGTGCTGCTGGAAAAACCCAGTAAACCTGTGCCCGACTCGGGATTCGAGCCCAGGAACTCATGTTCAGCAGTCGCCCTTAGCGTTCCGTAGCGTTAGACCAGCGAGGCAGTATGTTAAATAGAAAAATACATTATTTTACAAAAAGTACACCGTTCCTTTATATGTATAAAGTTTTGATAGCTTATGATTCAAAACATGTTTTTGTATCAAACAAGTAAATTTAGTTTGTATTTAAATCAATTCTGTGCGGTGTTAAGGCATTAAAAATATCAATATAGCGAGCGCCTACAGGCACCGTGATAGCAAACAATCACTGTCTTGTTGATAAATCTGTGGCACGTGACAGAATACTGTAGGCGTAACATTGATTGAAGGTTTAAATCAAACTGAAGAGTGATTAGTTGACCGTCAACATGGCTTGTTTTATAAAAAATAGATTCGGCAGTGCCTAAGCATTTTTATAGGCGAGTTATATTTTTAAATTTCCCCTTCTCATTGAGTTTGCTTACAGAGATAAATACCTATGCAAGTTTCTGAAACTGTTTGTGGTATCTATAACCATCGGTGATCATAGTTACAGGTAATTGTTTCCTGTAGGAATTGAATCCGCAAACTGTAGGGCAGTCCATCAGTTTTGCAACTGAGTAGATTTGGGCATATACGACCATCTCTATAAAAAATATGTACCTATGTAAAACAGAGAACGAATTAGGAAGAAAAATGTTGTATTTATTTACCAGACAACATTTTAAAATGTCACCATTACAAATTGAGACTTATAATTTCTTGCAAACAAGGAGTAGAAAAACATAACATAACTTCTTACGAGACATGCTCCGCCTAGTGTAAGAAGTTTTTGGCAAACATACTTTGTTCTTAACAATATATAAAATTAGGATTTGTTGTAAGTAAATAATGTAAGTTTGTGTAAATAATTGTTATTTGAACCTGTAAAACTAACAGAAAATAAAGATTATTATTATAATACTAGCTGTTGCCCGCGACTTCGTCCGCGTGAATTTTGTGGTATGAAAAATATATGTTGGCCGATTCTCAGACTTATTCAATACGCTCACAAAATTTCATGAGAATCGGTCTAGCCGTTTCGGAGGAGTATGGGAACGAAAACTGTGACACGAAAATTTTATATATACAGATTATACGTCTTGGCTCGATTCGATGCTACATTAAATCTTGTTAAAATACTAGGTAGTAATAATATTATTTTCTGTGTGGAATGTAGCATAATGTTCCAAGACGGAAGTCGTAAACAATGTAACAAGTAGGTATATAATTGATATATTTGGTAAAAGAAATCCGCAGATACGCTTGACTTTCGGAAGCCGTAAATCATTAACCCTTAACACCGAAAATTGAACCTTAATTCGTTACGCATAAAATGTAAATTCATAATTTATGTTGCATCCATTAAAATTCATGAATGTTCGTAACATGGTCATTAAGCTATGGTTTTAATAATTTACACGCACTTAATATTTATAACACATTTCCCTCAAACAAACCCGAGATGTGTGAGTGTATTGTACTCACATTTTAACACATTGTATCAAGTATTTTACAATGGAGAGAGAAGTATATCGATATTTAGGAAAGTGTAAAATCCATCACAAGACGTTAATGAATGATAAACAATTCATAAAACATTATAATTATGTGGTAATAATCCTGGGATAGGACGACCTGATTAGCGCAGTGGCTAAGCGATTGGACTGCTGCGCTGAGGGTTGCGGGTTCGATTCCCGCACGGGGCAAAAACTTTGTGCGAACCACAGATGTTTGTCCCAAGTCTGGGTGTTTGTGTATGTCAGTGGTTCCCAAACTTATTTTGTCTACTGCCCACTTTGAGAATAAATATTTTTTTAGTGCCCCCATTTATTCACCTATTTAAAAACCACTATAACTACAATTTAAATTAATTAATAATTGTGACCTATATATGAACTACGCGGAGAGAAATACATATAGAACCGAGTTTGCGCAATCTTTTAATTCATATTAGTTGATGTTCACAAGTTGTTGTTGAGAGTCGAGAGGTCTTGCAGTCGTTGTTTAAGAGGCCTCCTGGCTAAATAAGGCTCCTAGCAAAAAAAATCATTTTCTTTCTGGGTCTCTTACCGCCCCCCTTGAGACCTGCAGCGCCCACAAGGGGGCGTTATCGCCCACTTTGGGAAAGACTGGTGTATGTGATATTTCATGTTTGTGTAACGCACCCACGACACAGGAGAAATTCCTAGTGTGGGGCGACGTTTTAAAAAAAAATCCCACGCTGCCCGTTCTTTATCTCAAAACCGCTTGGATTCGCACAGCCCCCTTACCATGAACTCTAAAAGCAGGACAGTTTACGTTGTGGAAGCGAGACGCCGCATAACACTGCACGTAGCGGCGTCTCGCTTCCACATCGTAAACGATCCAAGTTCAAAAGTTCATTGTAAGGCTATAAACAAAAAAAGGAGAACATAACATAACATAACATCACGCCTGTATTCCCCGAAGGGGTAGGCAGAGGTGCACATATAGTACACCCACATTTCGCCAGTTATGTTTTTAGGTCCCAATGTAATAGGGGGCGAGCCTATTGCCACCAACCGGGCACAAATCCAGACTCCGTGCTGCTACTGAGAATTACCTAATGGAAAAACCCAATAACACTTTGCCCGACCCGGGATTCGAACCCAGGACCTCGTGCTCAGCAGTCGCGTTTAGCGACCACTAGACCAACGAGGCAACGAGGAAAAGGAGAAACAGCATAATATAAAAATTATTATTTTTCAGTTTCTTCGAAGACAATTTTACAAACGTGTTCACAAATCCTTTGTCCTTCCTAGCAGCAGTATTGTTTCGTAGAAAGTTCGCATCTTATCCTTTATGGCGTTCATCATCATCATCAGCCAGAAGACGTCCACTGTTAAACAAAGGCCTCCCCCTTAGAACGCCACAGTGATGACAGCTTGCCAATTCCATCCACCGGTTGCCCGCAATTCTGATGATATCGTCGGTCCATCTGGTGGGAGGGGAGGCCTGCCAACGCTGCGTCTTCCGGTTTGAGGTCGCCACTCGAAAACCTTTCTTCCCCAGCGGTTAACGGTTCTTTGAGCGATATGGCGTTAGAGTTATATTATAATACCAGCCAATGACAGCTTTGATGAGAACAAGTACCAATACATGAGTTTAATAAACAAAAAACTTGTTCTACACTCCGTAGTTCTGTTTGATGACCTTTTACGTGAATAGGTTCCATTTCAATACGTAAAGCTTTCGCGAGAGAAAGTGGAGACACGTAAGCTATGGATGCTTTGTATGTACCTATTATATTGTATATATGTTTATCGTTACGCGAATATCCGTGCCAGGATGGGCTTGGGCCAACTCAATTGTTGTTTACACGTTGCCTTGGTTACGATCTTCTTTTTAATATTTTTTGTACCTAGCTGTATGACAGCAAAGAAAGTGCCATGTTTTTTTTTTTTTTTTTTTTTTCTACGCTTAGAATTAGATTTTTATAGTGCATGCAATAATAACGTAACAATTTATCGTGTGAAGTAAAATACACAAAGACATTTTTTATGCTGTAAATTCTTAATAGTTAAGTAAAACACGGACTGACACCGTTTTATTTTGAACTAGCTGCGCCCCGCGGTGTTATCTGCAACATTTCTTCAGGATAAAAAGTAGCGTATGTGTTAATTAAGGGTTTCACCTAGTTAGGTATGGAGGTCCATATGAAATTTCATCAAAATCGGTCTGGCCATTTGAGTGTGAAAAGGTAGCAAACATACAAACACACACAAACTTTCGCCTTTATAATATTAGTGTGATTGGTAGTCTACACTACGTCAAGAATTTGTAGTATTTATTAATTTTAACAATTCGTCGTGTGAAATATAAAACACGAGAACGAACTTTTTTTTGTTGAACATTACTATAAAAGTACAGACACTCAACTGTTTAATTTGCCCTTCTAAAGTACATACTTGTGTACTAAGGTACATGCTTATGTAAAGTACACACTTAATTTTTTACAGTAGTAACTAGACACAATCTTATTCAGAAGTAAAAATAAGCCTTGACTCACAAATTGCGACGGTTCACAAAACTTAAGACTTAAAAAAACGGAGATTAAATTATCAAGATTACGCAGCTGTAAAATGTAAGTTTCTGAATACGTAATCACAGAGAGAGGGTTTTCTCATTTCAGCTAATGAAGTCAATTTGCATCGTTAGGTAGGCAAGACAGAAATGTACTAATTAATTAATTATCTTAAGTATACTATTAAAGGGAATGGTCTACTAAGTGTTGGAGACATAATATGGGCTACCAAGTGGTCGTTTGAGGTAATGGTTAGTGGTATATTGTAGATCTAGTATCAAAAAGCACTGATAGTGGTATGACCGTTGGATTGTTAGATCAAAGATCGCTAGTTCAAACCCAAGCACCATTGTCTTTTCGAATTCTTGTGCGTACTATAAATTAGTTTTCAGTTGCTAAAACAGTGAAGGAGAACATCGTGAGGAAACCGGTATACCTGAGAGATTTTTCAACGGTGTGTTCCTGGCCGTGGCCTACAGGTAGTTTAAACTCTGACACCAGGTTGTTCATCAACCATACGATAACGAGAAGAAGCTCTTGTATCAAGAATGGGGTGGAGTAACGCACATCTAGACTTCGTCAAAGACAATACATGCCAAGTAATAGATGATGCGTGTCGTTATTTATCAATCATTTAAATAAATACCAGTTTGTTGTTCTAGTGGTTGCTAATCGAAACTGCTAAGCATATGGTTTTGGGTTCGACTCCCGGGCTTGAGCAGTGTCATTAAGTTTTTCCATCAGGTCATTTTCTGTCGCAGCATGGAGTGCTAGAATTGTGCTCGGTTGATGACAATATACAATAGGACCATACACATAACTGGCGAAAAGTAGGTGTACTATATGTCACTATACTTTCGGGGAATAAAGGCGTGATTTTATGTTTTGTATATTTAAACCCTAGCCGTTAGGATGTTTTAGCACTAAAATAGATTAAGATCACCCAGAATACAATCGAATAGTAATCATGAGTGTTATTAGGTTTTTCCATTAGATACTCGGTAGCAATAGAACATTTAAATAGTAAATAAAATAAATAGTAGGGTTTACAATACCTGTCCCAATAAGCCATTAACATTTTTGTAAAATGAAGAACACAAAAAATAGGAGTGTATAAAGTACATATACCTACAATATTTTTACAAGTTAGACTAAAACCCACGCTTAAATAAATAGGTGTCTCCCAATGCGAAGTTTCAAATACCAAAACTCGACGATCGCTTTGAACGAACTCGAGCAGCCATATAGTGCTTTGTCTGTATTTTATGCTCACTGAATATTTTCATCTTAACTGGGGAATGCTTTAAGTCTTTTATAATAATGGGTTTTTCAACTGCGTCACAGATACCTACATTATTATTATAAAACAAAGTCAGATATGTTTGAGCGCTAACTAGAGAACTGATGGACTGATTTTTATGGGTTTTGATTTGTTGGATTTGTCTTCGCTCGAATGGCAGAATAACTGGTAACATGATGAAAAAAGTTAAACATGTGAATAATTTTAAATTAGGTTTAGTACTCCGCCATCTTTCGCAACTGAGAGCCCACGTCACGCTGCGTTTTCGGGCAAGACGACGCGTGATGTCTCCCGGGTCCGCTTGTTATTTTAATATTTTCAACTTCATACACATAATATACAAACTCGTTTGACAAATAAGTAATTATTATCTCCCTTCTAATCCATGTCTTAATAACGAAAAGCTAGACAGTTCAAGTATCATAAAAAAAAATATTTGCTGCAACATGAAAATTCGAAAGAGGAGAAAGCCTTTCGTAAAGCTGTGAGATTCATGGGCTGATAATAATAGGTAGTAATGTATCCCCGGAATTCAAATTTGCCTATGCACAAGGGATTAACCTATCTTTTTACCCACGACGGAACGGAGAAGGTATATGCGTTTAGGGTGAGAGGTTGTTTCTTTGTTTGTATGTGTGTGCAGTTGTGCAAAATGATTGTTGCAAATTTTCTCAAAAATGGGTTGACCGATTTTCATGCGGTTTTCGGTAACGGGTATATGGTTAATTAGAGATGGTTTTTAGGAATCATTCATGACAAATTTTCCTCTAAAACGTTTATAACCGTCGTGGGTTTTTTCAAAAATTATCATTTTGTGTTTGATAAATACTTTTTTATTAAATTTAAAGGCGTTACAGTCAGACAGCGTTACTTTACTCCATTATATTAGTGTAGGTGTATGTAGACTCAAAGTGGGCCACTGTCTCTCCATAGGTCGCCACACAATGGCCAGTGATTAACCTTAACTCTTACTTAGACAAATATTTAAAATAGACAGTGTACTGTCACTTTGGACTTTTTGGATGTCGTGATATGAATAACAACTACGTAATATCCTCACTTCACTAGACAAAGGCTCAATAGCCAAACAAACAAAAAGTACAAAATATTGTTACTATTCGACTTAATGTTCATTTGTATTTTCAGCACTATCATCGTCAATAGTAAATCGATCGCGATTATCCTCTGTTTTTGGGACCCGTACCCAATGGGTAAAATGGAACCCTATTTCTAAGACTCCGCTATCCGTCCGGCCGTCCATCCGTCTATCACCAAGCTGTATCTCATCAACCGTGAAAAAAGACAGTGGAAATTGTCACGACATGTGTTTTTTTTGCCGTTTCAAGGGATAATGATAAAGAACCCATCGTGCGAGGGTCCATCTCGCACTGGGCCGGTTTTTAAATATTATATTTATGTAGTGCTATTAATTTTCTTCAGTAAAGACTTATGAACTCTGAACTAACTGAAGGCAGTCACCACTTTTAAAGAACACTCAAAATCTAATCTCCTCATCATGTTTACGTGTATTTCCAAGACTTGACACGACCAATAAATATTGATACATCATACATTTAGATAATCTGCATAAATAAATATTAAAATATTATCTAACTCTTAAACAACAGACGGCATCTCTACACAACAATAAAACGAAGTGAAAGTGTCATGTCCAACATAAATGTTTGAACGAATATTCACAATTAGTTGCTAGGGATGACGTCAGCATTCTTGGTATTATACTAGACGGGTCAGTTATTATAATGATTTCTATAGCTTACGCGAACACTTCACGGTGTTACCCGCTACATTTTTCGGGATAAAAAGTAGCCTATGTGTTAATCCAGGGTGTCAGCTAGCTCAATATAAAATTTCATCATAATCGGTATAGCAGAGCGTGAAGAGGTAACAAACATACAAACTCACTTACAAACTTTCGCCTTTATAATATTAGAAACATCGGGACCAAAAAACCAATTAAAACCGCGATAAAATTCGTAAACCTAGTTTTATTTTAGTTTCAGTTACTGTTTACTTGGTTTTTAAATGTTTTTAATATAAAAGACGTCGCCTCACATTATGAATTTCTCATGTGACAATACTTAACTCTTTTTTTAGGAGAATAAAGTATTTTCGTTGTTAGGCTTCAAAACGATTTTCTTCCGGGGTAGCTGGCACGGGTCACCGGAGAATCATAACATTTTCTTCGCCATTGCCTTTTATAGGTTTTTCTTTAAGGATAAATCCTTAAGGCTATCTTAAAATATTGTAGTGAAAGGTCATCTTTTGAACCTACTTGTACTTATAAATATAGTTCAACTAGCTGCGCCCCGCGGTGTTACCCGCAACATATTTTTGGAATAAAAAATAGCCTTTGTACATACAGGGTGCCAGCTACCTCCATATGAAATTTCATTAAAATCCATTCAGTAGTTTTTACGTGAAAAAGTAACAAACATCCATCCATACTTACTTTTGCGTTTAGAATATTAGTAGGGGTGGTAACCACACTCAAATGATAATGATTTCTATATCGTTACGTTTGCTTTATATTATTTTTTTTGATTCAGCGTCAATAAGCGTTAAAGTGAAACGAATCAATCATCTCACTAAATATGAAATTATTAACTTGTCAGCATCAGTGTATCAGTTTTTTTACTTAAGTTTCAGTTACTCTTTTTTATCTCGTCAGCGTGAATATAATATCAGTTTTTATTAAAAGATTTTAGTAACGAGAGTACGTTTCACAAACATGTAATATCACATAGGTACACAAACAAACTCCCAGACTGGGGACAAACATCTTTTCATCCCGAAAAACGTAGCGGGTAACACCGCGGGGCGCAGTTAGTAATTAATAATATATGCAGATGAGCTATATGAAGAGGCTGTTGGTAAATAAACTATTTACACAAGAAAATCATTAGCCGGAAGACGTCTACTGTTGAACAAAGGCCTACCCCTTAGAACGCTACAATGAAGCTTGCCAATTGTATCCACCGGTTGCCCGAAATTCTGACGATATCGGACCACTTGGTGGGAGGCCTGCCAAAGCTACGTCTTCCGGTTCCTGGTCGCCACTCGAGAACCTTTCTTCCCTAGCGGTTATTGGTTCTTCGAGCGATATGGCCTGCCCACTGCTTCAACTTGTATATTCTTCGAGCTATGTCGGTGTCTCGAGCTCTTTGGCTGATTTCCGTATTCCGTCGCGCAAAGATACCCCGACTAAAGCTCTCTCCGTAGCCTCTTCAAAAGGCCAACTGTTAGCAACCACGTAGCGTACACAAGAACGGCTGGACGGATTTGGCTAATTTTGGTCTTGATTTATTCGTGGAAGTAAATAAATTATTTGCTGTTCGTTAGTCTCGCTAAAACTCGAGAACTGGTAGACCAATTTGACTAATTTTGATAATCTTAAAACTCTTGTCTTCTACAAGTGTTTTAAGATCAAAGGAAAGCTTTAATTGGTGACATTTTCTCGCTTGTAGTAGAACCAACCGCTTTACGTAATAAATTAATTACCGAAGTTTTTACAATAATAAAACAAAGTTGAGTGGAATATGAATAGCCAAAGTCAAAAGTTGCAAAAAGTTTGTCGTGTATAATAGATTCATATTCTTCTTTGGAGCTCTCTGTTAAAGTTAGCATTGTTTTTTCGGTTTTAAAAGTTTTGTTTTCGGATGTTTGTTCTCTTTTGTTCTGTGTTGTAGTTTTATGAGCATCAGACTTGCATAAAAAGGTATGAATAACGAGAGTTTCACTGGATTTTGATTTTATATAGGTCTTAGGATCGCCTTGCTCTCAAGGGGTTTTGGTAAGAAATTTTGGCCACAATTTGACTGCTCCTGAGAATTTCCGACCTCTTTCTTGAAAGCATAAAGTCTTAAGAGCTTTTAAGTCTGAGCTTAGCAGTCAAGCTTTGTGACCACAAGACCAAAAAAATACTTAGTTACTTTTATTTTAACTTGCAATGTTTGTATGTATGTTAGTATGTATATGAGTTAGTTTAGGTCAAATCTTGCAATCTAAATTAGAACCACTTCATGACATCCTATTGAAATGAAATTTTGCATACTTATGTAGGTTTGGTGACAATACAATATTATTGTACTTTTGAGCTGGTCTGATGACGGAGTCGAAGGTGGTCATAGGAACTCTATAACGCAATGACGCAACCTCATCGTGTTTGGGCTTGTTTAATTCGTCTTTACATGTACTTTGAGCCTAGCTGATTTAAAAGCGTGTATTAAAATATATATATATAAACTTATTTACCTGTTAGGTTTTGGATCATAATCTCTGAAAATGTATATTTAACTGTCTTTGAAGGGTCGAGGCAAGAAAGGGCGGAGAGACCGGAATTCAAAATGACAACATAAACGTTTTATTTACCATTCTAACGCGGAACTCTTAAACTCATCATCGCCAAACCGTTATTAAATGGACCCTCATTAACATAACAGCATCACTGTTATAAAAGCAACAAAAAAAGTATCTAAATGGCAACATGATAATGAGAATACAAATTTGCAATTTGCAAAGCACTTAACCTGATATAATTATTATTACATAATTAAGGTGACTGCCTCGTTGGTCTAGTGGTTGCCGAGCGCGACTACTGAGCACGAGCTCCTGGGTTCGAATCCCGTGTCGGGCAAAGTGTTACTGGTTTTTTTCGGGGTAATTCTTAGTACAACACGGAGTCTGGATTTGTGCCCGGTTGATGGCAATAGGCTCGCCCCCTATTACATTGGGACCTAAAAACATAACTGGTCTAATGTGGGTGTACTATAGATAGTTAGATACGCCTCTGTGTACCCCTTCTGGGAATACAGGCTTGATGTTTTCTGTACGTGTGTGTAATACTCACGAAAGTTACGGACGCACAAAGTTTTATTTTTAGTGGAATATTTTTGGTTATACAAATTATAATTAATTATTATATCATCATAATTACATAACCTTATGAGCTCTTTACTCAAAATCCAGATCAGCAGGACAACAAACTCATCTCAATTTAAAACGCCAAAACCTGTTGAAAGCTGAACTACTTTCTCACAAGCATGAAATGAAAATAAAAGTATTTGAAACAAGTCCAAACGTAAATAAACGGATCTGTTATGTTTATAATTATTGTTGCGCATTATAAATGCATAATTATAACATTTACGCGTGCAGTGTGAAACCAGTTACGGGCATTCAAAAACGAAAATAAATGAACCTACCCAACCTACTGAAATACATTTGCTGGCATGAAGTCGAAAATCTACTACATAGATAGCGCCACGGTACGGCGAAAGTCGCGGGTTCAAGTCCCGCTCGTGTCCATCATTGTTCAAGTTTCCTTTATCAATTTAAAATGCATAAGATATTTTGATTGTTCAGACATTAGGGTTCTTCTTCGTATTGGTATGAGAGATTAGCCACATTTATTTATTTATTATGTTACAGCGTTGTTCATAAATTAACGAAGCCCCATAATACCATGTAATCGGTTTGACATGGCAGGCCATGCCGTGGTATAGAGATTGGTCAGTCAACAAGGATGGTAGCGAGGTAGAGCGTGCAGGGTTAGCCAGACGTACTTAATCTATACGTATCGTCACTCGTGGAAGCTCTCTACTTATACCCCAGACATTAGGGTAGTGGATGAAGATTGGGCTATGTGTACCTAATTGTCGATCAAAAAATTATCACTATATCTTGGCATCAGCCTTTCACATCTGAGTAAAACTACCGAAACAAACGTAGGTCAAGGTCTCTTTTAAAGTCCTGACAAGTTCTATAATTTTTTTGAGAACAGTTCAGAAGTACCCATGTTTTAAGCGAAATAAACATGATTTGATTTGATTTGATGGTCTTTTTGGGAAAGCTGAAAGGTATCAATAATGCTATGCCCTTTTGTTTTTTTCTATGATCTAAAAATCGGTGAAAAAGTGACAAAATATAATGACATCCTACTACCATCTGTCCTCAAGGCGGTCATTAGCGGTACGCTGGCCAAATTGCGATAAAAAAAAATGTGACATAGTCACTTATTACATAAGATAGCGGAAATATTTAGTTTTTCACCTGACATTTAACTTTAACGACTTTAAAATTATTGCATTTCGGAAGTAGGTCTTCTAAACTTGCTTGATATACAACAAACAATCATAGTAGAATTAAGGCGCTGAAACATGGTCAGTTTTGTGTCTCTATAGAAGCTACCAATGAATATTTGATTTTTATGTAATCATCATTGACCTCCCCCTTCGAGTGGGGGGTCCATAATCTCCCAGCTTGACAAGCGGCTTGGGGATCGTAGTATTGGTGGTGAAGTTACAGAAGACACTGCTGCCCGTCTTGTGCATTTTCTTCTTACGACACCTGCGGGAGAAAAGATGGTCAGTTCAAGGCCGGATATCACTCGGCAAACTAAGAATTACATAATCGAATATCCTTAATACATATTATTATTTCTTTTGAAAAAAATTATTTCAATAGAATAAAAGATACACAATTCACGGAATATTTTTTCTTTTGTCCAAAGCGGAAACATTCTTTCCTCGAAGTCAAGTTTGTGTTCATTAAAAATGTTTGAATACCGTTTCGGACACTTCAAGCGCTAATTACTGTCTGTCACAAATGTCAGTGTGATGGAGAAGAACGGTGAGGAAATTTCCTGGTTGGTTACCTACTTTTTTATTATCATAGATATACGACATAGAGAATTTAATATCTTTAATTATTTAATTGCGCGAAAGGATTCGGAATACGAAAATTCGCCACAGAACTAGTTTTCGACATACGGCAATGGGCAGGCCATATTGCTTGAGGAACTGATAACCGCTAGGGAGAAAAGGTTCTCGAGTGGCGACCACGGTCGGGAAGACGCATCGTTGGCAGGCCTGCTGGTGAGCCGACGATATTGTCAGAGTTGCGGGAAACCGGTGGATGCAAATGGGAAGTTAACGTCTATTGTGGCGTTCTAAGACAAATTAATGTTTTACTAACCTTTGTAACTTATGAAATAGGTTTAAATGAATAAAACAAACAACGTTTATCTTAATGATGTACCCACATCGATAGTCAAACAACTATAATAATTGTAGGTTCTTATCATAATGCTCTTCAATCAACTACTCAAAGGGTCCTATTCTAAAAACCATTTCAAGGCATAATGAAAGTCTCAATCAAGATGCAGGCTTCCAATTTACTTTTCCTTCAAAATAATTGTCAAATCTTCCAATTAATCTTTCGCATGTCAAAGAATATGTATTTATAGAATTGTTTTAATTCTCTTATACTTGTTTGAGCTTACTCATAAATATTGAAGTACGAGTATGTTAATTCATATTTACTGACTTACCTATTTACTTAATTCAATATTAAGGTTTGTTTGAGACAAATGTTTGGTGTGTTTCTATGGAGGGACCTTTTAAGAAAAATGTACTCTTGTGTCGAATAGAAAGCAAGTTACAAGAAAAAATTAAACCAGTGTGGGCTGACGGAACGGTTATAAGCTCACCTACAGAAATATATTATAAAATTAGGTATAAGATTATGACAAACATCACGCCTGTATTCCCGGAAGGGAAGGCAGAGGTACACCAACATTTCGCCATTTATGTTATAGGTCCCAATGCAATAGGGGGCGAGCTATTTCCATCAACTGGGCACAAATCTAGACTCCGTGCTACTACTGACAATTACCTAATAGAAAACCCCAATAACCCTTCACCCGACCTGGTATTTGAACTCAGGATCTCATGCTCAGCAGTTACACTTAGCTACCACGAGATAAACGAGGCAGTTAGATTAGTCAAATAAAATTATGAGCTGACTTACTTTTTTTACAAGGCAACAGTAAGTGATTAAGATAAATATATTATAAGAGAGAGGGAACTTGCCCTACAGTGGGACTACAATGCCAAAAATGAATAAAAAATATTCAAAAGTTTCAACCTTTACAAGTTTCAATTACGAACCCCACTGATTGAAACCTGACGGAATGATGCATGGTTTCCATTGTATATTGTGACTGCTATTTATAAAAACTGTTATGAAATAACGAAAGTAAGTACCTTCTATTTTATCTCCGTCTAAAGCCTTTTGTGTATGTTGTTACTTTAAAAAAGGGAGGGGCTTTGCAGACGCTTTTTATAGACTTAAGGTCAGATGTCAGCTTTCATTTGCAAATTGAATATTTATTTGCAAATTACATGATTCTTAGTCACGTTTGGTGATAGTTCGATATCGGCTTCTTAATCTTCTTTGTATAGACCTATTCAATCTCACAGATAGACAAAACCATCTTTGACCTATTAAACTTCTACTCCTTTCTTCCAATTTTTTTCTATCCCTTAACATTTCTCTTAACGTACCTTGTACAATCTATAGGTACTTAATTGTATAAATCTCTCTGTGTCCTTCTTTACTCATTGCCGACCTGTTGGCCTAAGTGTGTGTCACCTCCAATGGACGCTATTATCTTCATCGAAGGCTTTTGGCATACAAGTCTTACTCTATCTTAATAACGTCATAGGTTGACCGGACCAACGTACTATTTGATCAAAACAGAAGCTCTTTAATCGATATAGGATATTACATACAACCTAGGTATACACATTATACCTTTGACGCAGCAGTCCAATCCATTAGCTGTTGCGTGAATCCAGTCGTCATTGGAACTGATCCATTAAGATAGGTTCCTCAAAATATTATTCTATAGAATCTCATGAAAGTGTGGGAGGAAAGTCAAGGAAATTGTGGTCTTCAACTTAGAAATGTATCTAACCATAATCTCTCTTTCTTATAGACGACAGTATCATCATCAGCTAAAAGACGTCCATTTTCAAACAAAGGCCCTTAGAACACCATAATAAACAGCAACTTGATACTTGCATCCCCGATCGCAACTCTGTCGATGTCATCGGTCCACCTGGTGGGAGGCTAGCCAACGCTGCATCTTCCAGTCTCTTATATCAAACATACAAGTCTACTGACTGATCCCTATTCTTTGATAATTGGCAAATGATAGTTACAAGTAAATATAATTCAATGAATTAATCAACATTGCCTTGACAAGGAATTGGGTCAGATTCGTCTTTATTGAACATTACGTGGAAATGGAATATTGAGCTTCCGATACTGAATGTCGGTAATTTCGGATGAATGGGGAAGAAGCCAGACAGCGGCACCTATTGTTTAAAGTAACGTTCACTGTGCCGTTATATCTGAAATTTTGTAATTATTTGCCGAAGTTATTGTTCATGTTGATGAATATGAGTTATTTCTCATTATAGTACTAGCCTGTTTTGGTTAAATGAATTATTTAATTAAATTAAATATATTGTATTACAATTTCAGTCTTTAGTTATCAGGTTTTTAGTTTTATGTTTCTGCTATAATTTTTTTTTTGGTGTGTAAAAAAGTATACTCTATCTGCAATTTACTTTTTAAATTCTACAATATTGAAAGACTACATGATGTAGGTAATGTTTTCTCTTATATTATGATGAAGCAGGCGCAGTAAATAAGCGATTGTACTGCGTTACGTGAACCGGGTTCGATTCACGCACTTGACAAATATATCTGGGATCCTTCAATGTTTCTTCCGAGTCCGGACTTCAGAGAAACATCGACGACACATCCATGTGTATGTAATATTTAATGTTTGTGAAATGCATCCACGGTTCAGTAGAAATGCCTAGTGTGGGCGATGCTTTAAACAAAATCAAATATCTTATACTATTCTATTAGATAAAAAATCTTTGGGAAATTAGTACTCAACTAACGTGTCACGAATATTGATTTTGCAAACAACTTGCGATTACACTAAAACTAATGGACAACATAATTTATGTGATATGCATAAATTATTATTTTATTTATTTATTGTGTTACAGAGTAGTTCATATTTGAACGAATTTGTCCCTTTAAAAATAAATTGAGAGAATATTTTTCTATTCTCCTACCTAAGTGTCTAAGCGACTGGACAGCTGAGCTAAGGGCGGCGGCCTCGATTCCCGGGCATGACCAAAAATTGTGTGATCCGTAGATGTTTATACCGAGTCTGGGTGTTTGTGTGTGGTGTTTCATGGCTGTGACACTTTTGCTATCGGTTGCTAAAAACGGTGAAGCAGGACCTGAGATATTTTTCAACGGTGTGTAAAGCAATGTCGGAAGCCTATAGTTGGCCTTTAATTGGTTACACACTGACAGCGGGTTGTTCATCAACCATACTATTAGAAGAGTGCCTCGTTGGTCTAGTGGTTGCTAAGTGCGACTGCTGAGCACGAGATCCTGGGTTCGAATCCCGGGTCGGGCAAAGTGTTACTCAATTTTTCCATTAGGTTATTCTCAGTAGCAGCACGGAATCTGGATTTGTGCCCGGTTGGCTCACCCGGCTCGCCCCATATTACACTGGGACCTAAAAAAAACATATATGGCGAAATGTGGGTATACTATATGTGCACCTCTGCCTACCCCTTCGGGGAATACAGGCCTGATGTTATATTATGTTACTTTTTTTTTTTTTTTAAAAAATTCTTTTCTTTTTAAAAAAAAAAAAAAAAAAAAAAATATTATGTTACTATAAGAAGATTTTTTTATTTATTATATTCTGACTGTTATATCGTGTTATGATTACATAATCAAGCAATATAAACATAAAACGCGTATCTGGCAAACAATAATGAATTCACGGAATTAAATCGACTAATAAATAAACACTATTTAAAATTATGTATTTAGGTACCAACACTGAATACTGAACGAGATAATTATTATGTAAAGCAAATATTTAGCTGAATTAATTTAAATATAAACGGACAAAACAATATTATTACGTCAACATTAACAAAAAAAGATATCTGAATATTTACGTAATTATTCCGTCTTGTATCATCATCAGCTGGAAGACGTCCAGTGTTGAACAAATGCCTCCCCCTTAGAACGCCACAATGAACGACAGCTTGCCAATTGCATCCACCGGTTGCCTGCAATTCCGTCTTGTATGCCAAATCAAAACCATACATAAGTACACAAATAGGTCGATTAAGGATACTCATTGTCATAAACATTAACATAACATCACGCTCGTATTCCCCGAAGGGGTAAGCAGAGGTGCACATATAGTACACCCACATTTCGCCAGTTATGTTTTTTTAAGTCCAAATGTAATAGGGGGCGAGCCTATTGCCATCAACCGGGCACAAATCCAGACTCCGTGCTGCTACTAAGAATTACCCAGTGGAAAAACCCAGTAACACTGCCCGACCCGAAATTCGAACCCAGGACCTCGTGCTCAGCAGTCGCGCTTAGCAACCACTAGACCAACGAGGCAATGTTTGTGTATGTGATATTTCATGTTTGTGAAACTCACCCACGATACTGGAGAAATTCCTAGTGTGAGCCGACGTTTTTTTTTCTTGAGAAAAAAAAACTTAAGTTTTAATAATGCTTATCTAATAATCAAATATGTGACGAATTAAAATACCTACTCTTAACCTTAGTAATTAAGGCAAGTATTGTTTTTATTTTTCGTTAGAATTGTAAATAGTTGAATATGTAGTTTTTCTATTGTTAACATTGAATAAAGCTTACTAGATAGTTTTAAATTACATATAAGCCTTGACAATGCACTCTAAGTTCTATCTGTGAGTTGTCTAACCTACCTTAACGCTTCTAATTGGACGTGGCCCGCTAAATACCAGTTCCGGTGTAGCAATAACCCGAGTCGAAAGCAAGTGGCATTCCGCTGCCTTTCACTGTTCATTATAAGAGCCTCTTGTCCACAATGACCGGTCGGTTTGTATCGAATGGCCCCTTACCATGAACTTAAAACAGGGCAGTTAGCGATGTCGAAGCGAGTTGCTGCTACGAGAAGTGTAATACGCCGTCTCGCGTCCACAACGTGAACTGTTTGGCTTTAAGAGTTCATGGTGAGGGGTTGTTCTTCTGATGCCCTGGTAGCTTGGGATTCTGCGAGTATATTTTGTGTCAAGGGCCGGTTTTTACTACGCGATGCTCGGCATTACTGTAAAACTTTGAGAAGTTCTCGCATGTTATGTTATGTAGTAGCTTGAACTAACATTAATATTAAAGAATAAAAAAAAATATTAAGCTATTATTTTGGGGAATTTAACTTATTGAAAATATTGTAGTTTTCACAAAAATGCACTTCCATTTTTTTTAGGATAAATTGTTACTTAATCTATTTTTCATTTCATTATATCGTTATATTTGTCATGTCGTTCATTTGTTACTTTTATTTCATCAAAATCAAAAAAAAAAACTTTTATTTCATAAAGCTGGCATCGGTGCAATTTAAGTTATAGAAATCTAAAAATGTATCAGCGAGAGTATTTATGATTTTTATCCTTTAATTTATATAATTTGTACCCGTTCATTAGCACGATTATTACGTAAATAAAATTAAACCCGAATTCCGGACTAATCCTCCAAATTACGAAGATATAATAATAATTAATATCAAAGTTAATGTTTAATTCATAAGTACATCTCATTTCAAATTTGTACCGGTTAATCTAGATGTGCGTAAAGCAACTCTTGCGCATCTTACTTTCCTTTTTCAAATAGCGCTTGTGCTTAATGACTTAGATTACATAAGTAACAACAGTGTAATCCGTATTTATTTTATTTTGATCCACTTGTTTCGCCTCTCGTTACAGTAATAGGTAGGCCTAGTGGTTGACATACCGGATTTGTATGCACATTATGCAGGTTCAAACCCAGGTAAGTATCAATGTCATCATCATCATCAGCCAGAAGACGTCCACTGTTGAACAAAGGCCTCCCCCTTAAAGTATCAATGTGACTTTTTCAATATCATGAATACTTGCTTAGATTATCACTGAATAACGGTGACGGAAAACATCGTGAGGTAACCGGGATTTAATTATCTGAATTCACCGACCCGCAGTGAGCAAGCGTGGTGATCAATTCTCAATGCTTTTCTCTTTGAGAAGAGGCCTTTGCCCTGTATTGGGACAGTTTATTCTACATATTTTACATCTGGCCTATAGTATGTATCATAATATTATAATGCCACTTATTACAAATGTAAGCGAATTTTACTTTTCATCGGAACGGATTGGACCTACACCATGTTTGGTTGAGTATTTTAATTCGTGATTCTTAATAATTTCTAGTCAATTTCTGTTAAATCCTTTGCCACATTTCTGGTTAAAAACTGACGTTTTACCGTCATTTTTTTTTAGTTGTCCCCGTAAAGTCAATTGCAAAATTACAATTTTTAATGGCCTTGATAGTAAAGACTGAGAGAAATCCAAAATATCATCACGTAGAGATAATAACTCTGGGTTTTAAACCTAATAGATGCCAATTAAACTTTTTTGAATATAAAATATAGGTTATATAATACTTTTTAATGACACAATTATGTAACTACTAGCTGCGCCCCACGGTGTTACCCGCTACATTTTTCCAAGTAAAAAGTAGCCTATGTGTTAATCCAGGGTGTCAGCTACCTTTATACGAAATGTTATCGAAATGTATCCAGCCGTTTGAGCGTGAAGAAGTAACAAACATACAAACACATTCACAAACTTTTGCGTTTATAATATTAATGTGATACGCAACTAAATTTGTAGTTTAGTAATTGCTCTGATGTAGCCTTTAAGAAATAGAAAATTACCACTGTAACTATTATGACTATGACATAGTACTTTCGTTATTCTATGACTAGTGCATTGCGTAAGGTGAAAATTTTATAACCTAGAATTGCAACTTGGAAATTCCAATCCGCTAATTTTTTTTTGTATTTAAATAAACTTTTGTCCAGTTGTGTGACCATTAATCTGATATGGAGTACAAGTAGTGAGCCTCCACGAGTGATGATACTTCAGAGAAGAACGGTCAACCTCGCGACGATCCTTGTGGATTGACCAATGTCTACACCACGGTGTGACCTATTTAAATGTGGCAATTGGTTTACGTCGATATAAAGAGAAAGAAGTCTGTCAGCAAAATAATTTGTAAAAGATTATTTTCAAACGAAATCCCACACACGGCACTATCCCTTAGTTGAACCAAATAATTACACTATCACATTAATATTATAAAGGTGAAACTTTGTTTGTATGTTGAAATTTCCTATGGAGGTAGCTGACACCCTGGATTAACACATAGGCTACTTTTTATCCCGAAAAAATGCAGCGGGCAATACGGCGGGGCGCGGCTAGTATTATTATGAGTCTATACTATTCCACTGCAGGGCAAACACCTCCCTACTTTCTTTGCATAAGTCTTTATCAGCTGTCAATGTCAAAGGAATAGTAATTATCATGTCCTCAAATTCTTTTAGAACAAATATAATTATCAACTCACAATATTATTTTCGTCAGCAATCAAACCAGTGTTCCTAAGTGCAGTATCAGCAAATTGAGCAATAAGTCTAGCACTGCATTCGTTTTTTACTTCTATTATGCTGATCGTTTAAAATAGTAAATTATTAAGTGTCAGTAGTAAATCTAGTAAACTCATTCATAGATTAAGATTATTGATTGATTATAACATTCGTTTAATGAGGGCTGTTTTTTTATTTCTTTGAGCATACATTTTATTTATCTCTCTTGTGTGTTGCCTAGCTGAATAGTAACTTATCACTTATAGTAATAAATCATAAGTAGGAAGACAGTCTTTTTTATCACCATTTATTGGTAACACTAGAGTATCAGCAGAGTTCCGGGCAACCTGTGGGTGCAAATGGCAAGTTGTCCATTATTATGGCGTTCTAAAGAGGAGGCCTTTGTTGATGTTAGATGATCATGCCAGGGTATTATGACCTATAGCCAAATTATTCTCTAGGTCTAGACCTAGAGAATACCTCCCCAGACATCAGTCTCTAGAGATAGGTCTCTAATAATCGTGCCTCTAATTATCTCCTGTTTAATCATCATCATTAGCCGAAAACTTCCATTTTTCAACAAAGGCCTTCCCCATAGAACTCCTTTTTCCAATTAGAACCCCATAAATCATTGCCATCATTGGACTTTGAGTGTTATATTATCTCCTACGTAATTGACACGCCTGAGCGATTTTTATCGCTGTGTTAAGTCATGTCAGAGGCCTTACAGGCAGTTTAAACTCTGACACCAGGTTGTTCATCAACCATACGATGAGAAGACGTATTCGAGTAGTCACGATATAACCAAAATTATTTTTGGAAGACATTGTTAAAGACGGGGAATGCTTTTAAAGTATTGTATATTTAAATCAGCCAGGAGTTGCAGCCGGAACAAACATTGGGGCAAGCCGTGGAGAGTTGTGTGCCAGATACACACATCCGAAGACCTTCGGCTTAATGTAGTCTTTGTGTTCCGCAGTTTCCAATGGGAAATGGCAATGTTTATACATGACATACTAGCTGCGCCCCGCGGTGTCACCCGCTACATTTTTTCGGGATAAAAAGTAGCCATATGTCAATCCTGTGCCAGCTACCTCCATATGAAACTTAATAAAAATCAATTCCAGTAGTTTTTACATGAAAGAGTTACATCCATCCATACTCACAAACTTTCGCGTTTATAATATTAGTAGGGACTAGCTCATGCCCGTGGTTTTGTTTGCATGCTAAAAATCACACAACCAGATTCAAATCACGCAGCCAGAGTGCCGATCTGGCTTCCTGCTGACAGCATTTTGGTGGGTGTACATTATTATAGAAACATTCCATATCCTAAACATTCTGAAGATATATAGGTAAAAAATGAAAATTCCGTCTACATACATACATAACATCACGCCTGTATTCCCCGAAGGGGTAGGCAGAGGTGCACATATAGTACACCCACATTTCGCCAGTTATGTTTTAGGTCCCAATGTAATAGGGGGCGAGCCTATTGCCATCAACCAGGCACAAATCCAGACTCCGTGCTGCTACTGAGAAATACCTAATGGAAAAACCCAGTAACACTTTGCCTGACCCGGGATTCGAACCCAGGACCTCGTGCTCAGCAGTCGCGCTTAGCAACCACTAGACCAACGAGGCAGTATTTGTGTATAATATTTGTGCGTTACTCCTAAATTGGATCTAGTAAGCACGATCTTATTGCCATTTTATTAGGTACAGTTCCAAATCTTCAGAGCACCTAGTGCTACATACCTTCGTTTTTATACAGCTAATTAGGTCTTAGATAATGGCGGTACTAAAACGTAAGGTCCAATAATAAGGACGTAAGTGAAAAAAGGTTACAATAAAAATGACTAGAAGTGTGATAATAAAATTACCATTAATGAATCTAATTAAGCTAATAAGCAATTCAGTTAATCTTAATTACGTTACTTAAGCTAAGATTAAAAATTTAACAAAGAAATTGTGAAAACACATTTTTTTAGGTTATAAGGTACAGAGACTGGGACAAAAAAGTCGGGCAATTGGCTACAGGCACTACCGTCGCCAAACATTGGGACATTGTCCCAGTAGAAGAGCCTTATTTAAAGACCTATCAAAACGTTTAGTCGGCTCTTCCCGTGATCAGAGGGCTGGTATATTTTTGGGTCAAATAATCGGCATTACCAACGTGACGATGCTGCCAGTCTTCTGGGCTCGTTACCTTTTGACAACGATGAGGAAGAATACTTTGATACTTTCTAATCCTCTTTAATTTTGAGTTATAATTAGTTTTATAGTAGCACTTCCTTCTCATAACTGTTAATTCATGTTAGTTGCTCATTTAAATACTAATTGAAGAGTTAAGTAAGGATTGAGTTCACATTTGGATGGTAAATAATTGAGTCAAAGAATTGCGAAATTAAAACTCCCGGCGCAGTCTTTTATTTTTCTTTTAATCCATATCTTGGCGCCTGAAGTGTTTACTGGAAACATTGAAGATTTAATTTCAACTATTATTAACTTTGACTTTGAAAAGCGATGCAATAAACCTTTTTATTTAGTTAAGAAGAAGATATTACTCATTGAAGAAGTCTTATTAGAGACATAGGTATATTTACAGTTATATATGTAATCATGCCTGTCTTCCACAAAGAAGTAGGCAGAAGAGAGTACCGTGAAGAGCTGGGCCAGAATGGCACTCATTTCGTTCCGTAGGTGTCGTAGGAGGCGACTAAGGGAAAATCCAAAAGATGAGCAGCAGCGTCTTTTGTATCCACTCCACCAATAATACAATCCTCAATCCGTTTGCCAAACGTGGGGATTTTGCCACCTCCCTCCATTACCTAAGGGGGACGCCAACCGTATGGCAATCTTTTTAAAAGGGCAAAACTTTGATCAATAATGGAAGTATTCCGGCCGATGATGATGATGAGACACATCGCAGTCAGTGAATGACAGTTTAAGTGTCTTTAAGCCCATAGGTACTACCGCCTGGTTGAAAGATCGATCCCTTTTCGTTAGAAGAATTCCACCCCTTACTCCAACATGTTGAGACCCCTCTATACTTCGGAAGGCACGTTAAGCACGGCACGGTTTGCCGTCACATCGGACTGTCAGAGTGAGGGAATAAGGAATGCACCTATATTTGCACGCATACGTGTTCACTATAATATCTCCTGCATAGGCTAGCTAGTCATCTGAAATAGGCTGTGACCGAAATTCGGTCAGGAGAATCAATTATAATCAAGCCTAACAATTAAACCTAAAAATTGTGAATATGTTAATTTTTATTGATATTTAGGCTTTTTTATATTTTTATGACAAAAAGCATTAGGTATACTTTAACTACGCCTACAAACCTAAATAACCCAAAGATAAATATCGAAAAGGGAAAGTCCCATTTAAACCACGCATAAGTAAAACAAACATGTAAAAAATCGTACATAGAGACTGACAACTTTAGTGGACTTTCCTACAACCTGACCACGGTCACGTGATTAACAGAAAAAAAAATTCGCCAGCGTTCCATTCTACATACTAATTATGTTGCGTAAGAGTAATCACTAAGAAAAGTTACGCATAATGTATTATGGACCCACCCTTCATAGCGTGAAGCCGAGATGTAAGGTTTTGGTTGACGTTCGCGCAGTCGTATTCGGCAAGCGCGGCGCATCGGCTGCGCGGGAGTCGGGAGTGTTAGTGTTGCGAACTTTTTACCGCGGGTATTTTTTGTTGGAAGTTTTCGGTTCTTTTATTAGGGATTTTTAAGGTAAGATTTTTGTTTTTATTTTAAATATATTCTTTTTTATTTACAGAAATTATAAACCGTTGTGTATTTTTTTACACAATATATAATACCTAATATACCTACCTAATACCTATCTAATAAAATATTTTTATGTGTAAACTTTTTCTAATTAGCGTAAATATGATATTACCGGGTGATCGCCATAAGCTGTACTTGCATAATATGCATAACTTTATTACGCTGAATCGTGTCGGTACTACGGTGCAAGCCTATTATCAATTATCGGGTACAATCCCAAAGCTTTTAAAAATACCAATACCAAAGCAAATTTAGTAACTCTTAATTTCAACTTAGCATCGAAATCGAACCCAACACTTTACGCTCGGCACTTGTATTTACACCCACAAGGCCATTAAAACATTTTTTAAACGAATTAAAATTACAAAACTTAACTACTAAGTAAAATAAGCCTAGCTTAGACAAACAATAACATTTTTAAATGTCACATCACTTAAATATTCAGATAACTTAGTTAAAAATTGGAGCAAAGTTTATTTGAATTTACATAAATAAGTAGAATCTCGACGTTTGATAAAGGTCGCTTAAACTTAGCTTTCTTTACTGTTATTTTTTAGCTTTTTTAATTTGAGATTTTTTTTTGAGAATTCTTAAAAAAATATAATAACGATAACAGCGTATAACTGTCCCAGTACAAGGCAAAGGTCTCTTCTCGTATAGAATTGAGCATTGATCACCACGCTAGCTCACTGCAGGTTGGCGAATTCAGATAATTAAATTCAGGTTTCCTCACTCTTTCAGCGGTGTCTCAGAATAACCAAGAAAGTATTTATAACATTGAAAAAGTCACATTGATACTTGCCCGGGTTTGCAGTTTTTAACCTGCAACCTTGTGCATACAAAACTGGTATGGTAACCACTAGGCTACCATGACATGTCAAAAAATATAATCAATGTTATTTGTCTTGCACTAAAAATTTGTCACACATGTTTTATTAAAGAATAGAATGTCCAAAGAATAGTAAATGCGTTTAACATAAAATATCAAACAACCGGAACAGTTTTGTTTTTTTCTAAAAAACGTCTCCCCACACTAGGAATTTCTCCTGTGTCGTGGGTGCGTTTCACAAACATGAAATATCACATACACTAACACCCAGACTCGGGACAAACATCTGTGGGTCGCACAAAGTTTTGCCCCGTGCGGGAATCGAACCCGCAACCCTTAGCGCAGCAGTCCAATCGCTTAGCCACTGCGCTAATCAGGTCGTCAATGTAGGAACAGTATCAGCGGATATCCGGAATATTGTACCTATTCAAAGTAAACATCAAACTTGAAACTTCTACATGAAGTGCAATAGTCTAGGCACTATGTCACTGTGTATTAGTTAACGATCGTCATTTTCAAGTCTTATGTAAAAAAAATTGTTAGAGTATTTAAATTAATTTAAAACAAGGACATAATGTAGAGCCACTTTCTAACATACTGTTAATATAAGACGTAACTTGGGCGTCGCGCAGTCTGTTTCTGTTACTCTATTATATCATACTAGCTGCGCCCCGCGGTGTTACCCGCTACATTTGTTTAGGATAAAAAGTAGTCTAGTGTTAATCCAGGGTGTCAACTACCTCTATATGAAATTTCATCAAAATCGGTCAAGCCGTTTGAGCGTGAAAAGGTAACAAACATACAATTACACTCAAAAACTGTCGCCTTTATAATATTAGTGTGATTATGTTTCGTAAAGAAAACTGATTAATGTTTTACGCATTTGCATTGGTCTTCTATTAGAATTGATATTAAATTCGAGTCTTCGAGAGTAGGCCACTAATCATGCTAGGACTTCATCAATCAACTTGTGCCTTTGCATAATAGGTACCTATCTACAAGTAAAAAGGTTCCAAGGTGTCGTTCAATCGCGTCCCATTATTATTTTTAAAACAATAGGCCAATTAGCCTGTACCTAATAATTAAATAATTGTCCTTACAGACACAGCATCGATACCTTCTTAGATTTATCTTATTGTGTAATCTGTAGGCCAAGTAGTTGAGTAGGGTTTAGGGAGTTTATTCAGAATATTGGCACAAAGATGTATAATACTATGATTGGTTACTATCTTAGTTATTCTTCTTATCGTATGGTTGTTGGACAACCTGGTGGCAGAGTTTGAGCCGCCTGTAGGCCACTGACATGGCTTTACACATCGCTGAAAGTAACAGGTGTGCCGGTTTTCTGACGATGTTTTACCTTCACCGTTTTTAGCAACTGATAATTAATTAATTTATAATACGCAAGTTAATTCGAAAAGACATTAGTGCGTGGATTAAACTTGCAACCTTTAACTTGGCAGTCCAACGGTCATACTATTCGGCTGTCAGTGCTGCTATCTTAGTTACTCAACACATCAGTCGTTTTTAGACTTAAGACTGAATGATTAGATGTGGCTACAACATACCATACCTACCTAACCCCTTGTTATAACATAACATCACGGACTTATTCCCCGAAGATGTAGGTAGTCGTGTAATTAAATTGTTATTATTACACCCACATTTTGCCGGAGGTCCGAGAAATTTGGACAAGCCCCAATCCGACGCAAATACAGACCTCTTGTAATAATACAAAAGCGGTGTTACAATTACTTATGATCTAACAATAATATCTAGGTTAATGTTATTTTGTGTATTCAGTACATTGACACTAATAAATAATAAAGCCAATTTGTTAATCGCAATTATGCGGATTAAATGCAGAAATTGTTTATATAAGTACTTTAGAATATGATGATGCCGAGTGTTTAGATAGAGTTGTTGTTGATACGTTTTTATGGTTATGGTTTAAGACATTTATTTCTAAAACAGAATACAGATATTCACTTACTGAGAAGCGCTAGATACAATAAAAAAGTAATTAACAGAAGCGAGTAATACAAAGTGGTGGGTAAGGAGTTACAATATTGTTATAATGACTTCCGTCAGAATTTGGGTTTTTCACTTTTTTTTAATTTTTTTTTTTTGCGAATTTCCAAAAATCCTCTCTTAGTGGTAGCCTACTCCTCCCAAAAAACACACATGCCAAATTTAAGCTCATTACGATCAGTAGTTTCGGCTGTGCGTTGTCTGTCAGTCAGTCAGTCAGTCAGTCAGTAACGGAAAAGTTTTATATATATAGATTAGTAAGCAGTTTTTATATATTAACTCAAATAAGAGCTATTCTCACAATAAAATCTCTAATTTACATAAATCAGTTGTCAATTTTACTTCATCGCTCATTGGCCGGTTCGTAGAGTGAAAATTGCGCTATTGATCTTGAGCGCTAACGAAGAGGCCTTTTGAAAGTATAAAGTACAAACATTTGCATAACGCGCCATATTCTAAAGTATCAATATTATTATACTGTTACTTTCACTTATAAGGCGAAGTGTAGAGTTACGTTTTAATATATTATGTAGGTTGATCATGCTAATATCCGATTTTTTGTTATGTGATACTTTTTTTGCAGTGTTAATGTGTATTCGATTGTAGCTTTATATTTGGCTGACGTTTTTAAGATTAGGTAAGTTTAATGCTAAAATCAGTTTTAAATTAACTTGGACTGATTGAAGGATAACCGAATTAAAAAACACTTTTGCACTTAATAGATAATTAAATTAACAGTGAGTTAGCAAGATTACTTTGAAAGCAATTTTTTCCCTTTTTTTACTGTGGGAATTCTCTTGGACTCCCCCCGTCAGCCCTAGGATAGAAGGGTATGCCCTGTCTCTTATTGGCTAAAATCTCAGGGTGTCCATCTACCTTAGGTCGAAAAATATATTTGCCTACCAACTCGTTTATAAACAGTGTCATGCTAGAATGTAATAGAGTGATTGATAAGTGAGTATTGGGCATTAGTAGTAAAACTAGTTTTGCTTCAAATATAATTTATAATTGAAACTTACAACTTTAACCTACAATCTATCGACCTAAATATTTTCATTGATACACCTACGTAGAAATACTGCCTAAGGGCCGCTTTCCAGCAAGGCAGTGGCGATAAATATTATAACTATATGAGCATGAATTAATAGAATTTCGATATTTACACATCTCGTCTCCACTCAGCCCCCTATTACATTGGGACCGAAAACATAACTGGCGAAATGTGGGTGTACTATAATATGTGCACCTCTGCCTACCCCTTCGGGGAATACAGGCGTGATGTTTTATGTTATGTCTCCAGTCAGCTTCAGTGGAAACGGTTGAGGGGGGCGGAGAAGATATGTGCAGTGTTTCCATACAAAATACGTCGCACTAGCGGGACGGAGCGGGGATAAAAAGACCTACACACACCACATTCCCGCTGTGTTGTGTTCAGATTTAGTGGAAATAACTTGCCCGCTATGCCACTCGTCGACGCTAGTGTAAAACAGCCTTAAGATTCCGTACTACAGCTTTGAAAAGAGAATGAAATTCAATAAAGGCACACAAAGTCTTGAAAAGCCCGTTGCTTCAAACTCTTTTCAAGCAACGGGTATTGATTGAAACTATTTAGCTTTTATACATTCAATTTCGTTTTAGCATTTAATGCAATTGCTTTGGTGTTTTTAAAGTAATATTAAATGTAGACAGCCTCGTTGGTCTAGTGGCGTGTTACGCGCGACAGCTGAGCACAAGGTCCTGGGTTCGAATCCCGGTTCGGGCAGTGTTACTGGGTTATTTCGTTAGGTCATTTTCAGTAGCAGCTTGGAGTCTGGATTTGTGCAAGGTTGATGGCAATAAGCTCGCCCCCTATTATATTAGGACCTATAACATAACTGGCGAAATGTGGGTGTGCTAGATTATGTGCACCTCTGCCTACCCCTTCGGGGGGTACAAGCGTGATGTTATGTTATTCCGACTAAGGCTCTATAATTATACATAAATATATCCACTCTGTAATTATCTAAACCTCGTTATAACTGCGCAATTAAGTACCTATAACTCAATAGGTTAAAAATCCGATCACAATTAAAATTCTTTATTAAATGCATCCAATTAATCAATTGATTTGTTACCGTTTGATGGAACAGATTTAATTACCAAAGAAAACCAGTTATACAAATAAAGTTTGTATTAACGTGGGAAAGTTAAGAATTATGTTATTCATACATAAATAATATCCATACAAATGGTGACAGGCCTAGCATCGGACAAAAAGTTTCCCGCGTGCATTCCAAACCAAATAATTTATTATGCAAATAGATTTCCATAATTTATTTATTTAATCTTTACCCTGTCCATCATCATCTTCAGCCGGAACACGTCCACTCTTGAACAAAGGCTTTCCCCTTAGATAAGTTTCATATAAAAAGGATGGTGGCCAATATATCCAGGCTTGGCAAGCGGCTTAGGGATCGCCGTATTGGTGGTGATCTTCTGGATTTTCCCTTAGTCACCTCTTACCACACCCACGGGAGGAAAAGGAGTGATCAATTCTAGGTCCAACTTGCCCCTTACCATGAACTCTTAAAGCAGGACTTTTACGTTGTGGAAGCGAGAGGCCGCATTACATTGCACGTAGCGGCGTCTCGCTTTCACATCTGAAGCTGTCTGTCTGTAAGAGTTCAGTGGTGGGCAGTGCTAAAAAACGACATCGATTTGGTTAAAATAAAATAATGAACTGTCATTGATCTTGAGCCTTTTGATTTAATTTGGTTTCGGATCTCTAAATAACTGTTGACTTAGCTTCGTGGCTTTGCTAAATATTTCGGCATACTAAAGAATAAACATTAGATTATCAATATGATTTTCTTTGATACCTATATTAAACTATGTCATTTTCTTTAGTATCAAAACTTTTGATAAGATCTTCAATTCCAAGTTTGCATAGAGTCCACTCAAAGTATTGTTCAAAATTTGGTCATCACCTCTAACACGCATCCAACCACCAATTGATATTCATAAAACTGGAAACAAAGCTACCAAATTAATTTTCAAATATCCATTTCTAAATTCAATTTCATGTAAGCCATTGTATGCAGAATATATCTACATGACATTGATGCCATTTATCTGAATAAAAATTAAAGGATCGATTTAATTAAAAAAAATATGTAGAAATTATTTACCGTCGCATTGATTGGCGCAGTGGCGAAGCGATTAGGCTGCTGCGCTATTTGTCTGGGTCTGGGTGTTTATCTATTTCATACTAGCTGCACCCCGCGGTGTTACCCGCTATATCTTTTGAAGATAAAAAGTAGCCTATGTGTTAATCCAGGGTGTCAGCTACCTCCATATGAGTTTCGTAATCCATTCAGTAGTTTTTACGTGAAAGCGTAACAAACATGCATCCATACTTACAAATTTTCGCGTTTATAATATCAGTAGGGATAAAATTATGTTTGTGAAACGCACCCACGATACAGAAGAAATAATTGGCATGGGGTGACGGCTTAAAATATACATTTCTTACATAAACAACGGAAATAAAATCGGCACAATAATTTAAATGTTATATAACGCGTGAAATGAATACAAATTGTCGTATTGAATTTAAGTTGCTATAAATAAGCTTAACTTACTTATTATGTAACATAATACAACAATATTATTGACAACTGATTTATTTTCCATCAACAGGTTTAACAAAGTAGATGCCATTATTTTTTAATTGATTACTCTGAAAATAACATGCTCTACGCTTTTCCCAGAGGTCGACAAACCGAGTCTCTATTGAAGTTTTGACCGGTGTAATAAATTATGTGCGGACAAAACAGGTCGTGTGATGTGGTCTTTTCAATTATGGTACCACCTATTAGGTAATAACAAGCAAGCAGGCTGCGTGCTTAATAATTTATAGTGATAATGTTTAAAATATTATGTACGTATTTTTATTTCGAGTGAAAACGACATCATGAGATATTTTCTGATAAAAACCATCTGTTCTTTCTTATATAAGGATGACGCAACAGTTATTGCCTAACGAGGCCCTCAAATAAAGGGTTTTTATTTTTTTTACTTGAGAGAGTTTTCGGTAAGTTTTTTTTGCAGCTAATTGTAAAAAAGTGGTGACTGGAAACAGATTTCGTGCAAAAACAGACGTGAAATGGGACAAAAGCTGCGATTTTATTTTGTCTTATAGATGTGTTTTGGTCGTGCATTTCTTAATGCAACAATCTAATCACTTAGCAACTGGGCCAATCAGGTCGTGAATTCAACTTTTAACCGATTTTATTAGCATCTTAATTTTCATAAAGATATTTTTCATCTCTGATTTTGCAATCCTACTGGTTACGTAAGATTGACTTTGCAAAAATGTCCTCATCTTGAAATTGATAAGGAAATATTGGCGACTTCTCAAATCGTTTTTAAATAAATTCGCGACGTCCGATATCAAGAAAGGCATCGGTTTTCTCATAAAAGGCAAGAAAGTGGTACGCAATCGCTTTAATAACACCCTACAGGTATTGCATAACACAATCATTTGGCGACGTAAAGAGTCGTTTACATTGGTGGTCAATGTTAATATAATGGCGGTTTCCCACGGTGCGTTATATCAGGAGCCGCAACGGCATCGCGCCGAAAAATACGCCTGAGGTGAAACTCGCCGTGATAATTGGTTCCAGGCGGCGCAGCCCGGGTTATAACGCGCCGTGAGAAGCCACCATTACAATCGTTGTATTGAAGTATCAAGCATTTGAGGATTTTGATTTTTATTCGTGTCTTTATGGCGAATATCATTACACTAGTCATCCCAATATGAGTAGAAAGTAATGTGTTGTAAACCATTATTTTTTTTTTCGTCAAAGGTTAGATAAGATAAGTTAAGATAAGATAACTTTATTTGTTCAAACATGAGTGAATATCAAACGGTATAAATATGCATGCAAGATGGTATAAAAGTGAAAAAGTTTTGTAATTAGATCCTGACCTATCCACCCTCTTTTTCAATCCATTTCCTATTGACAAAACCAATATTAGTCTTTCCAACTATGTTAGATAGGGTAGTTAAGTTCAAATTACGTCAAAGATAAATGTTTGAGAATGATTTTAGGATGACTCTCAAAGTTTAATTGGACCGTTAACATTAAAGGCTGGTCGCCGTTAGATCGCTTTTAATTAGTTCAAAATTAATTTAGCTCTTCACGCACTGACCTATATTTAAATTCGTCGTGAATGTTCAAATAGCCTTCGGCTGATCGGATATTTGTTTGATTTCGGTCCAATCTAGAATAGGTCCAATTCGAATAACGTTTTAAAGTGGTTAATTGAGTACGTAGTACCATGAGCACTTAAAAGGGATTTGTTTTAATTTTAGTTTAATATTTTGACCCACTTGTTCGACAATTTAGGCCACAGAGAAAACAATCCCTCATAATATAGAACAGCAAGTAGCTCCGAATATAGAACAAACCAGAATCCGTTAACTCGCAAATATTAAAGCAACGCCAACTCTTCCAAAACAGAGTACTTGCCTAATTGGACAATTCGACATATAGTCCACATGGATCGCGCGCATCGTTGGAACGTTTTACACCCTGCGCACTTAATTCGATCATGCCATCCTGCGTAATGCCAATGAAATGTTAGGATTACATATTTACATTTGAACACATGGTTACAGTGCGCGGAAAGGAAGAATGGCTGAACGCGAGGCCTGTGGCTAATATTATTAATGAACATGTTATGCACATTCTTATTCTTAAAAAAAAACATGATATTGCCGATGGGTCCTACGTATAAGGGCCAATGCAACATTTTGAGCATTTTCACATTTTTGTATTAAATGCCTTTAGTTGATAACGTGCACTAAAAAAATACACATTTATAGATGAAAATACTATATTATTGCTACGGTAAAAGGGTTTATCAATTAAAGCATGTAAAATATATATGATTATATATAAAATAGACACTTGAAGACCTCTATTGAAAAGTTGTCATCTTGCACATTGGCCCTTATACTTAGGACCCATCGAACTCACTCTGATGAATGGCACTAGGTTTCTTGGACAAGAAGACTGAAGAGCGAAAAATATGGCCATTGTGATTGAATTACTCCTGTTAAAGAAGAACACTTCCCATGTATCTCAACCCATTCCTGTATACATTAGCCTATTGCAGTCCAGGGTACACGAGATCCGCTCTCCTGTTTTCGTTTTCCATCCAGCCACTACCAATTACCTGGAATAGTAGGGCGGCTGGAAACTGGGGGTTTTTCTTGGCTACTATTTTCATGGGGGGTTTTGCCCATAGTCATCACCCTGGGCAAGAGGATCAGCAACCGCAGTATGGTCAATGATATTTACACAGGAGAACGCTGCTACCCGTCCTCCTGAAAATATCCCTTAGTTGCCTTCTACGACATCCATGGGAGGAAAGGGGGTTAACTTAATCCTGATTAGTAAATTACACAAATATTTGACTTTATGGAAATCAAAAATACTCAGTGTGAACAACGCCTTATATCTCCACCAAACTCCAAGAGAACGATTGCTTAACGCGGAACACTTACATCTCAAAACGGTACGTGATTCAGCAACTGTCGCCATCTCCCTCTTACCTATACAGATTGTATAGTTCGTCCCGCTCTTTAGATTTCACTTTCTCCGCAATGACCGTCGACATAGGAAGTGACAATGAATGACCACCATCAGTAACACGTCAAGTTCTTGTTTGTTATTAAATTGTTACGAAGTAATATAACACAGAACACATTTGATTTAAGTTTTTTTTTCACTTTTTTTAATAAAAACGTCGCTCTACACTAGGAATTTCTCCATCGTGAATGCGTTTCACAAACATGAAATATCACATACACAAACATCGAGACTCGGGACAAACATCTGCGGATCACACAATTTTTTGTTCTGTGCGGGAATCGAACACAACCCGTAGCGCAGCAGTCCAATTGCTCAGCCGCTACGCCAATCGGTCATCTGGTATGGTTAAAAGAAAATTCATATTATTTTTATGTTTGGTAGTAAAATATAATGGCCTGGTCTTTTTTCTCAGTCCTCAGTATATCGTGACTATGTATTTACCTGACTAGTTTGATCTTAGTGCTTGTTAAAGATTCCTTATAAAATCTTCAAAGATGTTAATCATTTTCTTCCATTCGATTGAAAAAATATACTGTTGCGCCCCATCGTATCAAATCAAATCAGATTTATTACGCTTAAAACATGGGTACAGACGGAAGGTTCTTAAGTCTTAAATAGATTCCACACATTTTGCCTGCATGCGAAAATGTAAATTCAAAATAAGGTGTTTAAGAATATTTCATCAGTACAGAAATAAAACATGATCACTATATTATTATACCTTTAGGTGCAGTATATCGCAGTGTACGTAAAAAATAAAGCTACACGGAAGTTTTTTTTTACTATAATAACCATATTATCTACTATATATACCGGTTATACTCACGTCGATATTCGGGAATGCCCGACTAGTTAGCCGAACTGACCAGCTCGCGACCCCGCCGCGTCACCTGCTCATGAATAAGGGCTCCGTTAGAGTCCGAAACTAGTCGGGCATTCCCGAATATTGACGTGAGTATAACCGGTATATATAGTAGATAGTATTACACGGAAGTTGTCAAAAATGAGGTTAAACATGAATTTTAAGTATTTCATAACAAGTTAAGTACCATGTTATCGTAATCATTATAGATTTTTACAACTTTCAGAGATCGTTCTAACTCTTGAAAGTAATGGGCGATAACTTAATTGGGTACTGCCTGATCTAAGTATGCAGGGTCGAATATAAACCAGAGTTCGTTCACCGGATATTTTTCGCGATAGACCCAGTTCAATATTTCATGCGGAGTGAGCAGTAACTGCCCGTTGGTTCATACATCACGCTCACATACGTTTTTTGCTTATATCTTCTGCATTACCATTCATGCTGTGAAGTAAGCTTGTAACTAGATTTTCACCAGGCATAACAAATGAAATCATTATGACTTTTTCTGGGCTTAAATTTTAAATTGATAAAGGGAAACTTGAAAATTGATGGACACGGGCGATGGATGCGAGCAGCGACACGGTGGCTCAGTTGGCAGAGCGGCGCCACGGTACGGTGAGTGTCGCGGGTTCGAGTCCCGCTCGTGTCCATCATTTTTCAAGCTTCCCTTTATCAATTTAAAAAATGAAATCATTTCTTTTCCGATGTTGATCAACTTCCCCAAATCACAAGAAATGCGCAAACACAGGTCACAGAATATGGAAAAATAAAGAATATCTATATTATGCAAATGTGAAGAGAAATATAAAGAAAAGGGTATGCTACTGGATGATTTATTTAACAACGACATGAATTATTCAATGGATGTATAGCTATCGTTATTGCACGTGTAATTCACGATATTTTCTTATGGTGAAACAAAACCAGCATTCCTGGAAGGTTTATATTATATTTCCTGTACATCGGTTGTGGAGGAGAAATTTCTAAAGAACCCGATGGTTGTATTCCTAATATTCTGATGTTAAACCTTTCCAAATATTCCAATCGTCTTACCAAATGCCCAATATTTCGTTCGTTTCTACTATCCAGTAGCGTTATTAGCTGCAGATTAGGCAGTCATCAAACTTGTTTCATCCTTTAATCCAGCATCTCGTTAGTTGGAAATTTTGTCCCTGAAATTCGGAAAAACATTCCGTTTTCTGTATTCAAGAACTAGACCATTTTAGCTGTAATTTTTAGCTGCTTTCACAGTGCTAGTAACTCACAAATATTAATAACGAGGCCACTAGCTAGATGTAAAGCGGTTTAGTTATACTGCTTTGGCAGTTCAGATTTAAACCAACCAAATTAGTTCATATGAGAATGGAATTTTGAATGATGAATCTTTACCAAATTGGGATGCTTTTTGTCATAAATTCGTGACGTTTTATTCTAACCTAGTTCTTGCTGAAGCATGACAAAGGTCACGTTTGAGATATTGAGGACATACTATCCTTTATGTGTATTGTTTACTGTTAATAGTTCCCAAATACGTTTAGTCTAATGGAAAGCTACGATATTTTTGCCGAACCATTTTCAATGGCGTGAGTTCAATCTTTGTTGTCAAAATTTTGCACGCTGTTCTAAAAGAAATAAACGTCACAATGTATTAGATGTTTCTTATTTTTGTTTGTTGAGACTGCGTTATTGGTTTATTGCCAGTCAGCGCAGACAACCTGACAGGTTCAAGGTGAGATTTATGACTGGTACGTGTTACCAGCAAATATTGGCAGCATTATCCGCGCTATACCACAAGAATGCAAACGATTGATTTTGAAAAATGTGTCTGTTAGTTCTGTGGGATTTCTGATATTCGTCTTTGAACTTAGAATACTTGCGACTTTTGTAAATAAGATGTACATACTAGCCTCAGATCGGTTACTGTTGGCGAGGTGATTATTATCACATTTAATAGCTTCAAATTGTATTGTGTCAGATGTAAACTGAAGCTTTTATTCTTCTTCGACATTTCTATTAATATTTTACGACACCAATGATTACGCAGTTAAGAGTCAATTCGATTTCCGTCTCATTAAATGTTCACTAAAATTTAACCAATACTTACGGGCCTACATACCAAACCGGTTGAAATATTATTCATAGCAATATTAATGTAATAATATGGGTTTACGATCAGCCAAAATGAGGTTTATCGAACTCATAATTATTGGTCGAACCTCGTCCATATCGCACTGGACTTTCTAAATACCGATGAAGACATTTCATATCGACTTGTAAGTGGTGAGGCTGCAGATTAGAGACTAAATGCTAATCCTAAAGTGACGTCTAGTTTGTTAAGATTCTCTTGAAAAAGCTGTTATACTTAGACGTAATTAAAAACGAATAAATAAAGACTGACTTTAATTTCTTTTTCTCTTTATTTTAAGGGCTTTGTCGCAATGCGCCGAAACCTTGTCCAGTAATAAATAATGTTTCTACTTGATTGTAGTAGGTACTAATGCTTGTAACAAGGTTTTCTCACAAGTATTTTTTTCTTGGAAAAGGAATCACAAATTACGTTAGTTACTAGAATTTAAGCCAGCCTTAATCTAAAACGGTAGATTGGTGTCCGTTCATCCGAAGTACGAAATATTAATGACTTGTTTGGTGTTTTTGTTACCGATTTTCGTAAAGGCGTGTACTAATTTTGCTCTCGCGTCGGTACTAAGTGCAAACGTGAAGAAACTTTGCATGGCCTGTGTTTGGTTTAACAGCTGTGTGCCAACCCTAATACGCTTATCCAGATTTAAACTTATGTAAAAGTGTCTGTTTAGCTGAAGCAGAAACAGCAAACCTACAGAATGCATCTAAAAAAAATCATGCAATTTTAACCTCTATGATGTTAAGCATTAGTATCAATTTGCTTAAATATGTCATACCTTCCTACTACTACTAGGCCATTATATTATATATATATATAATATATAATATATATATATATTTATATAATATATATATATATTGGTTAACAATCAATGCTTAATTCTTATTTTGTAAGAGCGTAATCCGTGCTTCGGAAGGCACGTTAAGCAGTTGGTCCTGCGCCTGATCTCTCTCCGGTCGTGTCGGTCTACCGTCCCATCGGACTATGAGAGTGAGGGCACAGGGAGTGCAGCTGTGTTTGCGCGCATACTTGTGCACTATAATATCTCCTGCGTAGTCGGCTAGTCTCAGATGATAAATGAAATTCGGACATGAGAACATTATTATTAGAGCGCGATATTCTATATGGAGTACTTTCATACATACATATATAAAGTCACGCCTGTTTTCCTGAGGGGTAGGCAGAGACCTCGGATTTCCATTTGCTACTACGATCCTGGCATACTTCTTTTGCTTCATTCACACGCATCACATTCCTCATACGCGCTCTTCAGTACTTTCATATCAAATATTTTTGTTTGGTTCGCTCATCCTAGTTTTTAAATTGCAACTTTGGATAGTGAAATCAATGTTTACTGACACGTGTCACAACAAATATATTTTTGTCATATCTAGTTGGATTGGATTGCTTCTACCGTGCTATTTACATTAATAAAAATGTTCATTTTAGATGTTGCAAAATCACATTACACTGACATTTAGTCGTTTAATTATAATATATAAAAATTAGGCTAATCAGAAAACACTCAAAATATAGGTAGTTTCTTTTTAAGCATATACCAAAATATGTCCAATTCAGCATTGAGTTTATCATGCAAACTGACAACTTTGTCAAACGATTTTCTGCTTGACGTACGAAAGTGCGGCTCCAAATGCGGGTGGACACGTGTCAGGAAATATCGTATTATTCAAATGTGTAAAGACACAATTAACTATGCCAATAATTATGTTTTATAGCCCACACTTCACTCGGAAATAGGTAAGTAGGTACTCTATAGACTGCAGTACTTCGTGTTGTGTCTGATTATAATTTTAATGTTATTATATGCATATGAACAATATCATTTGAATGAATTAGAATACTGTCATTTTATGATTATCTCTGCTTGGATTGTCGTTTTTGTCTGAAGGAAAAGTTCATTATTAAGTCAAACATTTTGATATAATAATAATAATGTACCGGAATAAAAGGTCTTACGCCCTATCTACTGATAAATCAGCAGTCTAGGAAGAATTTAAAGCACACGGTTTTACAATTTCCTGGAAATTTCCACATATCGATACTTCAAGTCCTATGGGAAAATGATTACACCTAAAGCTTGATACCTGGAATCATGATTACGAATATGCTTGGGTTTCTGGAAGGCTGGTATCTAGAATTTTGATATTTGGAAAATGCTGCGATTCCTGTTTCATAATACACTAGCTTTCACCCGCGACTTCGTCTGCGTAGATTTCGAATATTTTATAGCTCACCTGCTATAAATGGACACACAAAAATAATTAACAATTCGAACCAGTAGTTCCAAAAATTAACGCGTTCAACCAAGGAAACAAACTAACTATCCAGCTTAATAATATTAAATATAGATATTGATTGGTCAGATTGCGTCCTAATGCGTTTTTAACTTATCGAAATCATTTGTTATTTCTATGGTAACGAGCAGAAAGACTTTTCAAGTTAACGCGATGAAAGAAAATTTGTATTATGCTAAAAACGCGACGTACTTTGACTGTCAGCTGATCGGCGTTTTTGAACACTTCAAGTTGTCCTTTGTACCACATGTTAGATATTCTGTAGATAAGAAACTAAGCCTTATAATTAATTTTGCCAAATTGTGCACATGTATTGGAAGATTGAAAGCCTAATAATTGTATTTTCTTTTGTTACAGATAGCCTTCAAAAAACAAAATGGCGGAAATAATAATGAATTCCACACAAAGCGTGCTGAAGGACACCTATGATTATTATTTATGGACATTATCACTGTCAGGTAAGAGCCTTTATATTATCATGATGCTTGCAAGTTCCCAAAAATCAAAGTATATTTTTAAGCTGGCTCAGTGGTCGCTAAAAGGTCCCGAGTTCGGGTCGGGCAAAGTGTTAAGGAGTTTTACATACATACATAAAGTCACGCCTGTTTTCCTGAGGGGTAGGCAGAGACCACGGATTTCCACTTGCTACGATCTTGGCATACTTAAGGAGTTTTTCCATTAAGTATTCTCAGTAGCAACACGGAGACTGGAATTACGCCCGGTTGTTGGCAATAGGCTCGCCGCCTATTACATTGGGACCTATAACATACCAGGCAAAATGTAGGTGTCCTTCAGAGTTACCTCTGCCTACCTCTGCGGGGAGGCGTGACGTTATGTTTTTGAGGATTTCTAGTAAGCTTTTAACACAATAAAAAAATATCTATTTACGTTCGTATTATGCGCAATATGGCGGCCAAAAATAATTTGCGATAAGAATAATGGATGAGTAAGTGACCCGTGTAAATAATATATGACATGAGATCGTACGATGAATAATGCGAGCTACATTTACCGGTTAAACATTAATAAAAAATAGGGAAGCCGGAACTAAATGGCCAACATCGAATTTGTGGAAGCACACTCACTGAAATGTTTTATTTCTTTATTTGTGATCGAATTATCACACTAATATTATAAAGGCGAAAGTTTGTGTGTTTGTATGTTTGTATGTTTGTTACCTCTTCACGCTCAAACGGCTGAACAGATTTTGATGAAATTTTATATGGAGGTAGCTGACACCCTGGATTAATACATAAGTTACTCTTTATTCCGAACAAATGTAGCGGGTAACACCACGGGGCGCAGCTGGTAGACCATAAAATTTATCTGTAAAGCACTGGTTAACAAAGGATAAATGACAGCGAATGTCGTAATCACTTTTTACGATGATGTGGTCATAAGTATATAGCGAGCTAGACCTCCAAACTAGTCTGCCTGTAATAATATTCTCAGATAGACATAACATAACATCACGCCTGTATTCCCCAAAGGCGTAGGCAGAGGTGCACATATCGTACACCCGCATTTCGCCAGTTATGTTTTTTAGGTTTGCCATCAACCGGGCACAAATCCAGACTCCGGGCTGCTACTGAGAATTACCTAATGGAAAAACCCAGTAACACTTTGTCCGACACGGGATTCGAACCCAGGACCTCGTGCTCAGCAGTCGCGCTTAGCAACCACTAGACCAACGAGGCATTTAAGTCTCAGATAGAGATAAGTCGTAAAGGATGGCGAACTAGTCTTCTTACACTAATCTATAGTATACCTACAATAGGTAGAAAAAAATATATCTCACCTCATTTTCCCGTGGAGTGCCGGGCCAAAATAGCAAGGTATAGGCATAGAAAGGTAGGCATGGAAAGGTGGATTCATTTTCATGGACAATCCAGAAGATGGGCAGCAGCGTCTTCTATAACATCACCACCAATACTGCGATTCCCAAGCCTCTTGCCAAGCATGAAATAATGGCAATTCGCCCTAAAAGGGGAGGACTTTGTTCAACAGTGGACGTCGTCCAGCTGATGATGATGAATATCATCTTTATCTTCTATTAGAAAAAAATACGATATAAAATTAATTTATAGTCAATTATGGTTTGTTATGACAGAACTTACGTCATTATCATCTACATAAACATTACCCTCATACAATAACGTCAGCCGATAAAAACTTCTGTATCATTATCTGCAGTAAGTAATCCTAAAATAAATGGCTGATAAAACGCGAATTTATGGCTTTGATATTACATTCGCATTGAACAGGAAAAAAAAATACCTCATACAAGAAAAACTGTGATGGATGAAAGTATCAAGAGCCGTATAAAATTCATCAGGGGTGCCGACAATAAAAAACAAATATACTGCGAATGCTTATTGAAGGATAGACATCAAAAGTTCCGATTGGCTGGCTCTCTTGCAATCAGATTCATAGTCAATCAAGGTTTTATATTTCTGCCAAGATACGATAAGCCAATAAATGATTAGCCAATCAGAAAATTGAAAAGTATTTCATATTGGATATGCAATAATCGCCAGGGTAATATCATCACAAATAATGTACTTAACTCTAAACTCTTCCACTGATGCTGTAGAACTATAGCTAAAGATTTAAGTTATTTATTTGGAGTGTAAGTCGTTTGTAAGTGTGATAGACCCTGGCCTACGAAACTAAGTATCACACTTTTAAAATTGCAATAACTTTTTAAGTAAATAAAAACTAAACTACTAAGCTTTTGACGACCTGATTAGCGCAGTGGCTAAGCGATTGGACTGCTGCGCTAAAGGTTGCGGGTTCGATTCCAACACGGGGCAAAACTTTGTGCAAACCATCGATGTTTGTCCCGAGTCTGGGAGTTTGTGTATGATATTTCATGTTTGTGAAACGCACCCACGATGCAGGAGAAATTCCTGGAGCGGGGCGACGATTTAAAAAAAAATTGAAATAAAAAGGACTGAATAAAGTTTACTATAGTTTTAAAGAAAGCTGATTAAATTCTAGGTACAATAGGCACCAGCATACACATTTGAAAGTAGAACCTAACCTAACGTGCTAATGAATCATAATGAACAGTTATTCTTAGTTTGCAAACAAAATGTCACACTCAGACAATAGCCGACCAGGCGACGTACGTTGACCTTATAGCAAATGAAAGAAACTCTGTCTGTACCTTCGTAGCCGACTCAGTAATGCACTAAATTGTGGAAGTAAGTGAGGTAAAATGGGTTTGCCAGGATTTCGAATAAATTGAAAGACGTGGTTTGTGCCAACCCATCAGTGAAACAGATATTGATAGCCGAGTGGTATGACCGTTGGACTGCCAAGTTAAAGGTCGCAAATTCAATCCCTGACAAGGCCAGTCTTTTCGAATTCATGTGCGTACTATAAACTAGTTATAAGTTGCTAAAAATGGCGATGGAAAACATCGTAAGGGAAGAAGGGAAACAAATGCGATTTACGTATGAATTTATATATTGGCAAACCTGGTACTAAAGTGGCCTAAGATACAAAATAAATATTTTGAGATAACAAACGAAGTGCTATAATATAAACATTTATATGGTACCTAAGTAGATAACTTAGCTATCCATAAGTATGTAATTTTGAACCAGGATATACATATTGTTTTTATGATAAAAATGCTTGTAGATGAATTTTGTAAAAAATGTTACGTAGACCACTTTTGCTTCAGGCTAACCAAATATTTATTGAATCCTGAATAAAAGCTTCGTTTCATGTTTTGCTCAGAACGCTTTAGGCAAGTTTAACTCTATAATATTTGGGATATGCAAGTAATCCCTGATGGAAATATGTTTATAAAAACAATGAAACATGAAATGGATTTCGGTGTACTTTAAATGTTATCCGTATTTTACTTCAGCTGAGTTTAATTAACGTTGAACAAAAAATAACATATTATCTACTATATATACCGGTTGTACTCACGTTGATATTCGGGAATGCCCGACTAGTTTCGGACTCTAACGGAGCCCTTATTCATGAGCAGGTGACGCGGCGGGGTCGCGAGCCGAACTGAACGTGAGTACAACCGGTATATATAGTAGATAATATGGATAACACTCACGAAAGTTATTATAGTAAAAAAATAACATGTTCAAAAGTTATACATAATATGTTATCCACTAACATTTTCGTTAAAAATATTGTGATTAATAAACAAAAGATGAAAAGTAAACGAAATATGAGGGGCCCTGTGGCGTACCCTGGGGGACGCCTACGTCCAGCAGTGGAAAGCAATAAGCTGATATGTGTGCGAAACGAAATATAGGGTACTCTTCTTGTTACAGATGACAGAACGAAAGGCTGGCCACTCGTCGACTCGCCAGCGCCAACCGTCTTCTACACACTAATGTACCTCTTCATAGTGTGGGCAGGACCCAAGTTGATGAAGAACAGAAGACCCTTCCAGCTGACCTGGTTGCTAGTTCCATACAACCTTGCCATGGCGGCTCTGAATGCGTACATCGCGTTACGGCTGCTAACAGCCTCGTTCAGGCTACGGTACAGCTATATATGCGAACCATGTCGGCAGAAGTACGATCCTGATGAACTGCAAGTAAGTTTATTCTTTGTCTTCCTTATTCATAAAAAAACTCAAAACTTAAACCATGGACTAAACTATACCCGTCACTGTCAAAGAATAGATATGTCAGTAGACCTAATACGGGGTTTAGTAAATGCCGGTTTAATCCTCGTTTAAGAATAAGCGGCAGTAGGTCTGTCTCTTACATTTCTATTAATATGTCGAGGTATCTGAGAGTACACTCCAGATTGATGTGATGATGTTGCAGGTTCAAATTCATAGAATATTTTTCACTACTTACATCTCATCATTGTACGAAACAAATATGGTGGGAATACTTGGACTTGAATGTATATAAAACGAAGCTAACAAAACCTTTGAAGTTTGAGTAACTTCTTTAAAGCAGTACTTAGTATTTAATGTTTAGGTTTCATTTATTTAAAAGTTAATGAAACTAACAAACAATTGTCAATTTCATAACACAGTTAAAAACAAAGTCAACAAACTTATTTATACTAAAATAGAAATCTGAAAATAACAATTCTTGAACCTAAATGAACTTTAAATCTTAAGTCATTTTAAGAAAAGCAAATTTTAAATGGTGTTTTCCAAGCAATAAACTAAACAAAATTCATGGTAATCATAGTAAAGAAAGCCAAACAAGAGGTCGACCGTTATTATTCGCTCTTTTGCCTAGTTCATTGTCATTTTAAGCTATAAATACGAGAAATTTAATGTTTTTACCTAAAACTTAGTTTAAAATTAAAGATTATAATGTATTTCTATTAAGGTTTGCCTGGTAGAAAATGCCTAACGCATTAAGTCCGTCTTGTAAATTCTTGTGTAACGACTAAATATTTATGTGTAATTGTAATGGCTCTTTGATAAGTTAGTAGGTAGTACTTAGATGGTTTGGGCATGTAGAAAGGATGGATGAAAGAAGAATGACAAAACGAATATATGAGGCGAGTGTTAATGGAGTATCGAAAAGGGGAAGACCTAGGCGAACATACCTAGACCAAATCGGAGATGTTCTGCAAAAGGGGCAAGTGAGGAGTACCCTCAACCGAAGAGCGTGTATGAGGAATGTGATGCGTGTGAATGAAGCAAAAGAAGTATGCCAGGATCGTAGCAAATGGAAATCCGTGGTCTTTGCCTATCCCTCAGGGAAACAGGCGTGACTTTATGTATGTATGTAGGTAGGTAGTAAGTATTGCGAAGTGTGTTTTTTTGGGAACATTATTTTTACATTCTTCTTAGTTCTTCGTTTACAAATGGTTTGAAATGATACTCCATAATGTTGGAGTATTTTGAGTAAACTATATCGTCATTAAATAACATTATTTTGTAGTAACACGTAGTACTAAATCTGCCCACTCTTATCAAAATTGTGTAACTATAGTTTTGTTCTTTAAATACTTCAAGTGGCAGGTTTTGCTTCAGTCGAATTGTTGAAAACATACCACCTCTTCTATCCTTTCCCAATTTTGTTCCATCTATGTCAATCGTACCCAGGCAAGAGATCGCCTCAATAAATTTACTCTGTCAGAGCCTTGTTCCACCATCATGATAAATTAAGCGACGCGGTCAATAAACATGGAAGACAGAGCGAAGGTGTGATCTCTTGATCTGAAGTTTTTATTAGTTCAATCACTAAAACAAATGATTCACCTTTACAGATAGCAGACGCCGTCTGGTGGTACTACTTCTCGAAGCTTCTCGAGTTCTGCGACACGTTCTTCTTCATCTTGAGGAAGAAGGATGAGCAGCTGACCTTCCTTCACGTGTACCACCATTCCACGATGTTCAGTTTCTGGTGGATCGGCATCAAATGGGTGCCCAGTGGATCCAGTAAGTACCTATAGATTTATAATGTTTATCATTCACAGATATTTTCATCAGTGTTGAATATGAGTTTAATCTATAGTGGGCTTTTAACGTTTATTTTATGAACGATTTAGTTGAATGCTATCTCTATAGATTTAATTAGTACCTATGTAAGAAAATAGGTATTGTATTGTAGCATTTCCATAGTTTAACGGAAATCTTGTCATCAAGATAATTTCCCAATTTTATAAGTCAATCTACAGTTTAATTAGATTTTTTTTGATTAAATTGCACGCGCTTTTGGTCTAAACAGGGGCGCTAAGAGCTTTAATTTCTGAGATGCAGGTTCAAATCCCATAGTGTTCTATGTATTTCTTAAAAGGATTCATAAAATAATCTGCTCGGTTCATAGAAATAATCATCACCAGCCAGAAGACGTCCACTGTTAAACAAAGGCCTCCCCATTAGAACATAAATAATAATTTTCATTTTTTTTCCCTAGTTATACAACGTTATAACTAGATGACATCCCTATACCAAAACAAATCAGTAACGTTAATATTAAACTCATAAGGTTAACCACCATCGCGTGTACCTGCCTCAACTCTGAATTCTTGACATAATAAAAGTTTTCTCCGTCATAAGTTTTGTGAGTGACGTTCTAATTTATGGTTGTAATACGGTTTTACTCACGAACGCATACGGAGCGCTGACTTGTTTACAAACTTTTCCAATTGCGACCTTGAAGACAAGAGTTTGTGATTAGGTACATTCCATTAAATTGTTTGGTGAACTAAAGGTATGCTAGAGCACATCTTTGCTTGCCTTTTGGACGGATACAGTTGTGAGGATAAACAGGATCTTATTATCATCCATAAATTCTAATAGCCCTTCGTTAAGTCGGTATAAAAGGCATCTCTCAAAGTACCATTTGCTGCGGTCCATGCTAATCTCATGAAAAATCACCCTGCGTAAATAGACTTACATGATAATCTTCTTCTTAGTCATACACTCCTGGCGGAGAGATCGTGGTCATGGATCGTCTTATATGTAGGTTGCGGCTTCTGCGATCTACTTCTCCATCTCTTTCTATTACGTGCACATTCAGTGAGGGAACACTTCGTAGACGATTTAATGAGACCTGTCCATATTGTGGGTGGTTGACCCCGAGAACGGTTACCCTCTACTCTTCCCTGAACCATTAATCGTTCCAAAGAGCTTTCGTTTGGTATGATATTATTATGTCCAAACATCTTAAAGATTCGCTCTTGTACAATTGACGAGTCTTTTTTTTAAGCTCTTCTAGTATAAAAACGCTGGTGATAATACCAGCAGTACATGATAATACTAGCCAGTAATAACAGTTTCAGCGCAAGGCACAGTAGGTTGACAATTTGGGGTCCTTGATCCATTTCCATATATTTACGACTAGCTTCCGCCCGCGATTTCGTTTGCGTGGATATCGGATGTTTTATAGCCAATTCTTCGATAAATGAACACAAAAAAAATATGTTAATTCGAACCAGAAGTTCCTGAGATAAGCGCGTACAGCCAAACAAACTCTTCAGCTTTATAATATTAGTTCAAGAATATCATACTCGTAGTTTCTATCAGCAATCCAGTTTCGAAACTAATTATTTAATATTACTTAAGGTATTACGGTAGACATAAAAGCAGTATTTTGTGTCAGACGATTTTAGTGACAGGAGATTACAGGCTATTCATATTACGAAGGTAAATGGATAATTCCCTTCGCTTAGATCAAATAATTCAACAGGAAATTTGTTTTTAAATTAATTGTGTCACTTACATAAAAAAATCTTGATTTAAACCTCCTTAAAGGAATCGTAATTTAAGTGTATTACCTCAAACAAAATGTAGGCAAAACGTAATATTGAGCAATATGAAAATAATTCAAGGATTTATTATAAGCTCCGGTGATCTACATTCTTAGTTTGACATAAGCATATAACACTAAGAATGTAGATAGCCAAGTAAGCACTTATTATGGGGATTATAACACCCCTCACCTCTACCTAAAGGGGAGGCCTTTGATTGACGGTGAACGTCTTCCGGCATGATCATGATACATACTTACTGCAAAGACGGTATAAACTGTAAAGAGGAATATTTGACTCTAAATAAACCTTTTGCCATTATTGGTCACAAGCCCAAAATGCTATAAAGAATTTTGGTTCTTCAGTGGTTTGATTTTCGACCACTCAATATAAAATAACTTTAGACTGCCTTTTGTTAGGTGTCGCCAAATTCAAAATGAGTTCAAAATTAATAATCTCACCAAACGGTAAAACTCAATCAAAAGACAAACTCAAAGAAAATATTATAAAAATAATAGCAAACGATTCATAAAAATATTTCGAACTTATGACCCCCCATTAGTTCCATTCCTTCATAAATTTGGATGTGCACCGTTGAGCAAGGGATGTGGGCACTACGAAATGGTTCGGGCTTTCAAATCAAATATCGTGCGCTTATAAGATGGATTGGGGGCCGCATGTAGGCTAGCCATACATCCTAAGGATATTTTAAGGCAGGATCTCTATTGTGGACAGAATAGAATAGAAAAATATATATTCATAAGTCAATGGCATTAAAACTCAACAAGATTATAAGTAAAAAACATTACAAAGAGTAACTAAACCGAATGTAATTTATATTATGACTACTATGTCTTACTACGTAAAATAACCTCCATAAGTCTCATCACTTGAATTAGGACACAATAGATGCATTTCGGCAAAAAAGGCTGGTATGCTAAATTTTATACTGTCAAAAGTCTATATAAGAGTGGGATATTACAAAAGATTTGTTGAAGATCCTTCCTATTACTGTCTTGCATTATGATAGTTTTCAGGTATTTAAAATGTGCTCTGTGATTTCCAGCACCAGGAGTTACTGATGCTTCTTAAACTTCACTAACCTTAATGTTTATTTCCAGCCTTCCTCCCAGCGATGGTAAACAGTGGCATCCACGTACTCATGTACACTTACTACGGACTGTCGGTGTTCGGACCTGCCGTCAGCAAGTACTTGTGGTGGAAGAAATACCTCACCGTCTTGCAACTGGTGAGTGTTCAATACCCTGACATTAGTTCATCCATATTTAATATTATAAATGTGAAAGCAACTCTGTTTTGTCTATTTGTTGCGCCTTCACGACTAAATCGCTAAAACTAAATCGGATTTTGATGAAATTTTACAAGTAGAAAGTTTTAGGCCCGAAAAAGGACATAAGCTACTTAACATGGGCGAAGCCGCGAGTAAATGTTAGTTCTTTTGTACGTGTGTTTGTTGTGGTTGTGTTATATACACGTGGGCTGGTGAGGGATTTGCAGGAAATTTTGTGTGTATATTTTTGGGTCACGTTAATCTGGCGGTCGCAATGCGTAACTGCTGGGTTCTGGGTTCGATTCCAGGGTCGGTTAAAGTGTTATTGGATTTTATCAGTAGCTCAGTAACAGAACGAATTCTGGTTTAGAGCCAGGTTAATAGCAATATGCTCGCCCCTAATACATTTTGACTTATAACATAACTAGCACAATTTGGTGAAAATAAGCTTCCTCGACAGCATCTAATAACGAATTATCAACTAACTAGTTAAATCTCATTCATGGTTACGTCAGGAAATTAAGAAAGCGTGTCACTTTGATGATTTGCAGTTAGATAATTGATCTTTTTGTGTTACGCCAGTCTGATCATTTAGTTTAATAATCTTAAACTGGTTTCATTGAAGTGTTTTGTTTTTAAGCGTAGGTATTTTGGTGCTTCAGAATAACCTGTACATGGTGGCAGGTTTATGATCTGGTAAATACCAGTTTGACTGTATCAATGTCATCCTTATTTTTATAACTTGAACATCAGCAAATAAGTACATTAATTATAATCAAACAATGAATAAGCCTGTATTCTCTGCGCGCGAGACGAATGAATGATTTTTTTTAGAATCGAGTTAGAAACGTATAGCATCTATATAATTTACGCACTAATATCGAAACCGATAATTCAGAGACAAGGGCCATGTTAGGCACAATTTTTCCCATCTACCATCTAAGTATAAGGTTCTCGAAAATAATTAAAAGATTAGGAAAGAAAATATAGTCTTATCATCCAGGTCAAATGTCTAGTTAATTTGAGGATGAATGTCTTCAAGGGCTCCTATCTTTCACGTATTATTAGTTAAGATTTATAAGGTTTTTGTCAGAATTGTCTTAAGATATTGCTTATTGGTTTTCTTAAAGAGTGTATTCAATTAAGGTCTATCTATTATAACATTGATAAAATTCGCTGAATAATAAGTGTCACCTACTTATATTAATTTGAAGGGAGTTTTCATAGGGTTGCCAACCAATTTTTAAAAGAAAACTAAGAATTTCTTAATTTATTTTTGTAGCTTATTTGGTTTCCCACTGCTGGGCAAACGACTTCCGTTTCTTTTTTCAAACCACTCTATCCTTTGCAATATCGGACCACTTGCGTCCCGCATATGTGATCAGATCATCACACCACCTTCGTCAATTACAAAAAGAAAATATGTTTGAAAGTTGTATAAGATTGAAATCATCTTGACATATTGAATAATTTCCCAACAATAATAAATTGCAGCATTAATAGTTCAAATGGTTAAAGACATGCCATTTAGATGCTTGACTTTGATTAAAAATCTTCTGAACCTGCATGCTCTTTCTATTTACAATGCCTTTATCATTAAAATTAATATCTTAAATATATAATGAAACATGCCATAAGAAGCTCAGCCCACCTCGTTACATAATAAAGAATTATTTACGAGTCCCCATTAACCGAACTATGTATAAGTTATATATCAGAAACGCGCTACACGCACGCTTGCGTGACGCCATTTTCTTTGTTTTCTTTAAATGTTATGAAATACTTTGGGTGGCTTTTAAGATAAACATTTATACAACATTAATGATGTAACTTTTCATTTCCGTATTTAATGGGGTCGATAGAATTTGTTTTTGTGTATTTATTTACTTTTATATGTGGAAATTTAATTCAATTCAATTTACTTTTATTGTGACCAGCCTGTTTGCTTCGGTAAAACCTCTGACAGGAAATGAATTGTTAATTACCGTTTCACTGTATGGTTTTAAAAACCCTATTTTATATAGCGGTAGATTTAATTGACTTAGGAACGTCTCATGACTGTACTATCTCTTCACTATCTATAGTGCTACTCTTTTGCTTCCGAACGCTTGTCTTATTCGCAATCTGATTGTTATAATAGGTTAACTCGACATTTTAGTATTATAGTTACAAATAATCAAAAAACTGCTTAATAGATGTAACTTGCATGAAAAACTAGATGCAACATCCATAATTTTATTTTTATGAACAAGAATGGATAAAAATATTCTGGTTGATCCATCACAGTACTATGTTCATCAGTAGCCTGCTGGCTTACTGGCTGATAATATTATATTATGTTTTTCTCATCAAATTCCCCTTTACCTTTTAGATCCAGTTCACCTGCGCCCTGGTCCTCGGTATCAACGGCATCAGGACTGGCTGCGAGTTCCCGCTGTGGATGCACTACGTCCTCATCATCTACATGATCTCCTTCATCATTCTCTTCGGAAACTTCTACATGAAAGCATATATTGCAAAGGTTAGTATCAGAATTTTAAGAGCCTAGTCTAGTCAACTGAGCAAATATGTGCAACATTGATCTACTTTGTTGCTATTAATCAATTAGATCAAAAAGTTGTACTAAAATGGAATGGCATAGATTATTAACATAACTAGTATCTACCTATAAAAAGCAATCCTCAGTAAGAGTACAAATTGATCATGGCTTACTGCCAGACAATAAATTGTTGATCGATCTGAACCATCTTGTAACGGAATTCTCGATATAAGTTCTAACCTAACTTTAATACCAGTAGAACTTACGTAAACCAATTTTCACAGAACGTTCATAAATTTTAAAGACCCAAAACTGCGTATAAAGATTCCCAACAAACTGGTCCCATCAAATGCCTACTACCATAGAAACCCATTGAGTTTCACAAATAATATTAATAATATCAAAGTGAAGATTAATGAGGAAATCTGTTTCTGTTACGTGAACGGTTACGTCAACGTGTTCTGACTAGTTCCGAGTGAAAGTGAGGTGACTGCGTGGCGAGTTCCGTTATGTCATGGATCATTTTACTTTCTTTAGTGGGTTCTTAGTAGGGGAAGTTGAAAGTATTGTGTCAATACTAGATGTGAAGTAGCTACAAACTATTATGAAGAAAGTTCCGTTTGTTTATGTTATGTGTTAGTAGGTCTTAGGCCTTCCGTGGAGGAAGTGTTCGGTGAATGACGTACTTTAGGTAAAGAGGTTACGCCTATCAGTAGTCCTGTTTGTAGAAATTGGTCCTAAAAGGGCTAAATTGGATTATATGGATATTTTATTGGACATTAGTGTTGAATGAAGACTAAAGTCTGGTTTTATTTACTGTTTCCCCGAATGCGAAGAGAGCTATTAGTAGTAGACTTTTAGGAAATTCAAAAAGTGTTAGACATAAAAGTTCCCATTCATGAATAAATGAACTTGAAAACCCATTGTTTCAACATTATACTTCCTTACAATTAAAAGCTACAAAATCATACCCTAGAGAAATGGAAAAACACCATTTAGATATTTCAATAGAACAGATTTTTGTATATGAAAAATAAATCTTTAGTTGGCATAAAAACCTTTGAAACCGTTTCTCTATTAAATTTTTGCGTAGAAACGACCATTGTTAAAATAAAACAACGAAAATCAAATTACAATGAAAAAATATCGAGTTACTTTTTTTTTAACTTACATCTTTTGTAAGGATACCTATAGACGACATTAACGATATCACAGGAGTATTCGCCTACACAGCGAGCTAAGGGTATTGACAGATTCTTAAATATGATACCATGTTACTGCCATACTACAAGGCAAAGGGCAAAGGCCTCTTCATCTGCGAAACTGAACGATCAGTAACCCCGAGTTACCTCGTTGTGTTTGTAAATTCTAACACCTAGATGTAATTCGAGTCTTCATCTATAGTTTCACTCAAGTATTTAAGTAGCCTCCACGAGTGATGATACTTAAGTACGTCTGGCGCACCCTGGACGGTCAAACTCACTACCATCCTTATTGACTGACCAATCTCTATACCACGGCATGACCTATAGCTATTAACTTATGCATACGAAGAAAATGAAGAAGTGTCTTTAGAAATATTGAAACCTCTATTACCATAAATAATTATTGCTGGCGCAGCCATTTTCTTGTTTCTTGGTCAGCCAGAACTGAGACTTTGGTTAGAATTTTTGTAGCAATTCGGTGTTTAAGATAGCCGATAATGTTTTCATCCAGTGGGTTTACTATGTGAGGTCATTGCAAGTTTGCTGGTCATTTTCCGTTGTAGAAGCAAGACTGCGGCGTCTCAAATTCATAACGAAAATGTCCTGCAAGGCAAGCTCATGGTAACCCCATGGGCCCCCCACTGGTCCCTTATAGCATAGCTCACTGCCTCATATTGTTATGGATTTAAATATGTATTTTTTATTTTTTCAGGGAAGCAAATGTATGGAAGTCAGGTACGGCCAGTGTCTCGACGACGAAGAAACCATAGCCAAACGTAAATTGAAGGACAATTAACTTAATATGTAAAATAATTTATTAAAAATTAGCGTTAATATTATATTACTAGTTATTCTTCATTAAAGGCTTTGTAAATGCTAAATAAAATATTTTTGTAACAAAATCTATTGTTTTAATAATTTGCTAAATTCTACAGTGAAGACTAAAAGCAGAAAGTTTGACGACCTGATTAGTGCAGTGGCTAAGCGATTGGACTGCTGCGCTAAAGGTTGCGGGTTCAGTTCCCGCACGGCACAAAAAAATGTATAAAAAGTTGTGTGTATGTGTGTCTATTTCTAGGCTAGGCTTATTTTTCATGTTTGTGAAACGCAACCACGATACAGGAGAAATTGCTAGTGCGGGGCGACATTTTCTTAAAAAAGGAATCATTCGAAGAAGCAGAAATATGGTTTAATTGTCATAAAAAACATTGGAGAAGAGACAAGGAGAGTAGTACTCTAAGGATTGATTAATAATTAGTAGCTCTTAAGTAACTAATGTTTATTTTTGCACTGAAAAGTACAAAGCTTTATTTGAAGTATACTTATCAAGTTGTGAGTGCATTTTTCTTTGAGAAGCTCGACTCAATAAACTTCATCTATTTTGCGGTGCCTTCAGATAAAACTATGATATTTTTATATCACTGTTCGCTATTCTCGTGAACAATTTTAGAAGACAATGTTTGCTCCTTGCTAGTGGAAAATCATAAATGTTGAAGTCTCCACGATCGAATAGGAGAAAACTTACAAAAGTTTAAGTTTATTTAGAAAAGAAGTGTAGAAAGCTAATATTTGTATCATACATCACATAATATCACGCCTGTATTCCCCGAAGGGGTAGGCAGAGGTGCACATGGTACACCCACATTTCGCCAGTTATGTTTTTAGGTCCCAATGTAATAGGGAGCGAGCCTATTGCCATCAACAGGGCACAAATACAGACTCCGTGCTGCTACTAAGAATTACCTAATGGAAAAACCCAGTAACACTTTGCCCGACCCGGGATTTGAACCCAGGTTCTCGAGCTGAGCAGTCGCGCTTAGCGACCACTAGACCAACGAGGCAGTCATTTGTATCATAATTATGGTCAATGTTTAACCAGCCGTTTTACCTCTAGCTTACAGAAATACTAATTGGTAAACAAAATCTAAACAAATAATATCTTTTCATTCAAAACAACGATTTGCGTTAAATATTTGAGTCAAGCTCAACATGAAGCAATTAAGAATTTTTTGCGCTCCCAAAAGGGAAACTCACCAAAAATGATAACGTAATATTGAATCAGCTATTTCATCGTTACCTTTCATTTTCAAATAATTCACATAATTTCAATTTCTAAAATTATTTCATTCATCTTTCACAGTGATGTTTTGTAACAAAATTCCTGATACTAAAAAAACTCTGAGAGCATTTAGGTAGCTCCGTCCCTAAAGTAATATGTTACGATAGCTAACTACTGGGAGACGACTGGAAGTTAAAAAAAAAATGGACACGTTTTTTTTTTGTTTATACCTGGCCTGTGTTTATCCAGATCTGGATAGCTACAAATTGGAGTAATTTAATACTTCACAATCATCAATTTAAGAACTTTATCTACTTGATTCATTTATGATGATCTACATTTGCTGACACTGCGCACGTGCCATGTACGCTACTTTCTGCGCACGCTGGACCACTTCGGGGCAGCGCTTACGCCGCACCAGTCGGCAGTCTTGGAAGAAACCTTCGTTACGGGGGAACCCGTTGCTCCCATCACTGAAGGTTACCAGACCTGGAAAGATTAAGTTAAAAGAGATAAGATTTTTAAGTAATAAAGTCATCTTATGGACAACCTGAGAGGCCTATGTCCAGCAGTGGACTGAAATAGGCTGATGATGATGATGATGATGATGGACCACCTAGGGGGAGGCCTTTGTTCAACAGTGGACATCTTTCGGCAGATGATGTGATGTGATGGACAACCTTATTGGCGTAGATGCTAAGCGATTGTACTGCTGCGCTTGGGGTTGCGGGTTTGAATCCAGCACGAGACAAAAGTTTGTATGATCCGCAGATGTTTGTCCCTAGTCTGGGTATCTGTGGTATTTCTTGTTTGTGAAACGCACTCACGATACGACGTGTTGAAAAATATATTTTTCTCTTGTTTGTCTTACCATAGTTATATGCTTATTTTTTTTTATTTTCGCCGTCTATTTTCTTTGGCAATAAGGCACGTCTATTAGCTTTTACAATCTAGAATAAAATGACGATATCAAGACTAACTAATAAATGACAATTTGAAGATCTTTAACCTTTTCTTTTTTCTACATTATTCAGCAAAAGTTATTCATTGTTCTTTAATACTTTGAAAAAACGTTTAATAGCATCAAGTTTCAAACAGTTATTTAATTTATTGTAACTTATTCTTACACAAAACTGTCTTTGTATACAGACTTGTGTACAAGTACAGTCAGCAACAGATGTAGCTTTAGAAGCTAAAGCCGGGTACTCACTGCCGAGATGTAACTGTTACCGTTGCACGTTACTGACAATAAAAATTGCAGTGTGAAGACTCGTGAGCGGAACGGAATGTTCTCGCAGTAAGCCGATGACAAATAGGTGTTCAGTGAGTAACTGTAGTCGCTGCATCTGACTGCAATCTACTGCTTAGTAGTTTGCTGCACCGTTTGTTCTACCTAGCTATAGCAGAAGGAAGCGGTGACGGGAGGGCAGAGGACATTTTTGGGGGCGAGCTGTCTTGATATAATTTGACGATCAAAAAAACTTTTCTTTTTTGTCTATTATGATTAATGATTTTTCTTTTATTATTCATGTGTCCGTGGTTGATGAATCTAGACTAACTAAATACTCGGTAGTGTATTTTGCGGTAGTAGAGCTCGCGTAATAGGTCCGCTTGATGAGGGGTGCCATAATCTCCACGCTTGGTAAGCGGCTTGGGGATCGCGGTATTGGTGGTAAGGTACAGAAGATGCTGCTGCCCATCTTCTCGATTTTCCCTAAGTCACCTCTTACGACACCCACGGGAGGGAAGGGGATAGTCAATTGTATGCCGGATCCCACACGCTAGTAAGAACGCGGCTTAAATCGCTTTACTCAACTGTAAAGAAATGTACGAAATTCATACATCACTTCAAGTTAGTCTCAACTTCTAATAAACCAAATGCTCTGAGAATATTTAAAACTTTTTACTCTGTAACAAATTGCTCCTCAATGTGTGTAGTATGCTAACTTTCAATGCACAGCTACTGATGTCGCTGACTGTATCTAACTTGTTAACATTCGAAGTTTTAAGTATCTCTTTGAAGTTTTAACGTAGCAGTGTAGTTCTAAGATAGACTAATTCTTGAAATGAAATGAATAAACTCAAGTATTTCAATATTAAAAAATATTTAAATTAGATTAAAAGTTATAATACATAAAGTTCTTTGTCTTTTTAAAAGAGTTTAAAGATACAATAGTCTTTAAGAAATTAAGATTTTGTGCCTAATAAACATTGATATAGAAGAAATTAAAATAAATATTTTTTTCGCCATTTTCTAGAGTTATGATTCGAAACATTAATTTGTTTTAAGTATAATGTTTTTACAAGATTCTGAAAATCCGATGCTTGGTATGGTTTAATATATGACGATATCGTCGGTCCACCTGGTAGACGTACTGGATGATAAGTAATAAGTGACCATATGAAAAAAAACTAGTATAATACGAATGCAAAGACAAACAAGATATTCTTTATATGTGGATATTATATATATATGTGTGATGAACTGATTACCGGCAGGCCGTCACGGCGTCACCAAAACCAACTGCCCTTGTCTTAAGGTCAGACAGTCTGCAATTGTTTTCTAATCTCCGAGATTAAATGCTACGATAACATACTGAAAGCTACCTCAAACATGTTTGGACTTGTTGTTGTAGAGAAGAGTGACGTGGCTTCAATTTACTTCAAGGCGCTGTAGATTACGGTGAAAAATAAAACGTCTATGTTTCGACAAATAAACAATAGTCTTATTAAAAGAAATGAACAAATTACATGATTAATTTACTGAGATAGATAAGGCATCGCAAATCTAAAAACAAATATTTTGAGCTATATTTTCTGAGTATTTTATATTTATTCAAAGAGAGACATACGATTAAGTGAGCAAGTTCAGAGGCAAATAGAATTGATATAGTCACATCTGTGTCTCATTATAAGTGAACTGTAAAGTTTTTATGAGAAATAAAGATTTTAAAACGAAGATATCACTGTTTTGCTACACACGATCCTTTTCAACAAAACTTCATCATCATCAGCCGGAAGACGTCCACTGTTGAACAAAGGCCTCCCCCTTAGAACGCCACAATGAACGACAGCTTGCCAATTCCATCCACCGGTTGCCCGCAATTCGGACGATATCGTCGGTCCATCTGGTGGGAGGCCTGCTAACGCTGCGTCTTCCGGTTCGGAACAATACTTACGATCCACGAATACATTTTTTTGGGCCACAATTATACAAGAAGATATCTTGAATCTTAGAATTGTTTATATCAAACTGAAACTAAACCCTCCATTACTACAGAAGTATCAACAAAGCCTCTAAGTGAAAATTGGCACTTTTGTACCCCATTAAGATTCTGTTTGTGTTCACATTTCATACGTTGAAAATGTCAATGGACAACACAGTCCCGGAGAGGTTCGGATAAGTTTAGAATATTGAGTAGGTTAGGTGCAAATTTTGTTAAATGGTAACAAAGTAGAATTTTCTGATATGACTATCCTTTTTCTACCATGAGTTGCTGCATTTAAATATGCTTGTTGTTTCTATGGCAACGAGCACAAAGTAACAGGAGTAAACGTGATGGAAAAAAAAAATTAACCCTTCAAAAAACAAACTTAAAAGTAAAAAATTATATGATATTCACTTTACTTTACATAAGTAAAGTGGAAATCGGTATCTCCTCCTTTTTGAAGTCGAAAAGTATGCAGAAAAAGCGATATTTTATGACAGTTTTTTTAATACAAATATTGTCAAAAATGCTGTCAGCTGACACGCGTTTTTGGAAACTTCGCGTCATTATCAGTTTGTTCTGCAAGAGCCTTTGTGCTCGTTGCATAATAAACGTACTATTTTGCTGGCATTGGTATTTATTAACTGTTTTATTGGTTACTTTTATTGGTGCAAGGGGCTCTATAAACACCTTTAGACCCAAGTCAACCTCACCTGCACGCGGTGCACCCTGCTAAACAACGAACGAGGCTCTGACGAACCGTCTGCCAACCCGCATTGGACAAGCGTGGTGGACTAATGTCCAAACCCTCATTATTTTATTCACATAACCATATGACAAGCCATAATCACAACAGGCCCCAAGTGCCCGGCAGCTCTCGGGGATCTGATGACGATGACGGTGGTCAGACGATCCCCAGAGCACGGGGTGCTAAGAATCTCCGGGTGGGATCGCTTCCCCGTCAAACGACACAGGCTAACACACTAAAGGACCACGATACGCTTCATGTTATAACATACAATGTCCGCACTTTGATGAATGATGAGTACCTTCTGGAGCTAGAAAATGCACTCAAAGCAGTAAGATGGGATATTGTAGGCCTAGCAGAGGTACGCAGATCTGGTGAAGATACAATAGAGAGAGAAAATAATATATTTTTTCATTTTGGGACCGACAATGGCCGTAGCGGAGTAGGGTTTTTGGTTGCAAAAAAATGGAAAAACAACATCATCGAATTTATAGGTTATTCAGATAGAGTGGCAGTCCTTAAGTTTCAAGTCACCCCGAAACACACCCTATCAGTAATTCAAGCCTATGCACCAACAACATCCTACACTGACGATGATGTCGAAGAATTCTATGACGTTTTAAATAGAGCATGCGACGAAAATCGGGGCACGTGGAATATTATTCTTGGAGATTTTAATGCTAAAATTGGCCAAAATGGAGATCTAGATGCCGAAGTTGTTGGTGCTCATGGGTTAGGTGATAGAAATGAGCGAGGCAACAGACTTATACAGTTTGCTTTTGGTCAGGGTTTAAAAATAAGTAACAGCAATTTCTACAAAAAACCTCAGCGCCGTTGGACTTGGATTTCTCCAAATGGCCTTTTCAAAAACGAAATAGATTACATACTCACTTCAAAAAACCACAATATCATTAAAGATGTAAATATTATAAACAATTTCAAATTTAGTTCTGATCATAGACCGGTTCGCGCTAAAATAGTATTCAATACCAAAATACACAGGAAAAAATTGTTCCAAAGTAAACTACAGAAAATGACTAAAGATACACTTATTAACAATTTTGACCAGTTCAATATCGAACTTCACAATTACTTTGAAGCATTACCAACAGATAATATTGATCCAGAAACAAATTACAACATAATAGTTGAAGGCATCACACATGCTAGTAAAAAGATAAGGCAACCAAAGAAGAAAAACAGCAAACTTAGTAGTAATACATTAAAATTATTAGAAGAAAGAGAAACAGTCAAAAGTAACAATATTGTATATAGACATTTAGACAGAAAAGTTAAAAGAAGCATCAGAAAAGATATTAGGGACCACAACACTTATTTGATAAAACCGGCTCTATTAAGTAGTACTTCCCTTAGAGTGGCTAAACAAGGTATTGATAAGAGTAAAACTTGGATCACAAAATTAAAAGATAAACATGGCACAATACTAAGGAGTTCAGATAAAATTATTAATATAGCTACAGATTACTATAAAGAATTATACAGTGATCCCCTTCGTACTTATATTGATTTCACCCCGGGCCGCCCGGATACAATACCTTTAATAGGAACAGGTGAGGTGTTTACAGCCTTAAAGGGCTTGAAGTATGGCAAATGCCCAGGCGAAGACGGAGTAACTGCAGATACTATTAAAATAGGAAAATTCTCTCTTTTACCCCATTTAACTAATTTATTTAACTCTTTCATACTCTCTGGTAAAGTTCCGAAAAAAATATGCCACTCAAATATTATTTTACTACATAAAAAAGGAGATAAATCTGACATAGCTAATTATAGACCCATTAGTTTAACATCACATATATATAAACTTTTCATCAAGGTAATTGAAAACCGCATCGCTTCCACACTGAATGCCCATCAACCCCGAGAACAAGCTGGATTCCGCCCCCATTTTTCAACAACTGATCATCTTCACAGCATCAACCAGCTGATAGAAAAGTCACAAGAGTTTAACATACCTTTATACTTAGCCTTTGTTGACTACTCCAAAGCCTTCGACAGTGTATCACATATATCAGTTATGACCGCTCTACAAAACCAAGACATCGACCCTTTTTACATACAATTAATACAAACTATATATAAAAACAGCACCGCCAATTTAAAATTACACGTAAATGGACCTACTTTTCCCATAAACCGAGGAGTAAAACAGGGCGATCCACTGTCACCAAAATTATTTACGAGTACTCTACAGGAGATTTTTAAGAAGCTCGATGACACTTGGCAGACAAGAGGCATCAGTGTCGACGGCGTAAGGCTGACCAACTTGCGTTTTGCCGACGACATTGTTCTCTTTTCGTCCACGGCATCCGAACTCCAGCAAATGCTCCAAGATCTGAGCACGGCAAGCCTTGAGGTTGGGCTATCAATGAACAGATCCAAAACCCAACTTATGACAAATGCCATGAAACGCAAGGTTGAGGTAGACGGACAGGAAATACAGTATGTCGATGAGTATGTGTATTTGGGCCAGATAGTCTCGTTTCTGAACCGGCAAGACAAAGAAGTCGAAAGACGAATTGATAACGCTTGGAAGAGCTACTGGTCCATGAAGGGATATATGAAGGGGAACCTTCCGATATCCCTAAAACGCAGACTCGTCGACATGTGTATTTTACCCTCTTTACCTACGGTGCCCAAACATGGTCATTGACTGAAAATCAAAAGACCAAACTCAAGGTTTGCCAAAGAGCCATGGAACGCAGTATGTTGGGTGTTAAACGCACAGACCGGGTCAGAAACACCACCCTGCGTTCCATGACAGGTATATCGGACGTGGGCAGAAAAACTGCCAAGCTGAAATGGGAGTGGGCTGGCCATGTCGTCCGTATGGACCCGCAAAGGTGGGCCAATATTACCACAAAATGGATCCCCACCGCCGGACGCCGAAGACCAGGTCGACCGAGAAGGCGATGGCGAGATGATCTGGACATTTTTGCGGGAAAGACGTGGCCTGAAATGGCATCGGACAGGGTTTTGTGGAGAAATAATGGGGAGGCCTTTGCCCAGCAGTGGGACACTAATCAGGCTAACTAAAAAAAAAAAAAAAAATTGGTTACTTTAGCTTTTGCCCGCGGCTTTGCCCGCGTTAAGTAGCCTATGTTCATCAAAATCCTCCAGCGGTTTAGTCGTGAAAGCGTAACAGACAGACAGAGTTACTTTTACATTTATAATATTAGTATGGATTAAATATCATTTTTTTAAGTAACATTTATAATTCATTAAAATATACCTACGTTGTGTTATAATCCGTATAATCTATATCTGAGACAGTTTTAGTACAAAATTAAGCTGAAGTTTTATTCTCGTTTCTTACCTAGACCCCAGACTCTACCACCACGAAATTCTCCTTCAAACTTCATACCGTCGGCGCGCCAGAACACACCATGACCATGGAACCAGCCTTGCATGAACTCGCCTTCATATCTGTAATGAAAAGCCAACAAATAAATACTTAAGTGGCCTAAGAGGACGCCGCTTCGAGGAATACTGGCATCATCATATACACAAACATAATATTACGCTTAAATCACCCACAAATCGCCAGTTATGCTATAGGTACCATGTGATAGGCGACGAGCCTATTGTCATCAACCAGGCACATATCCAGACTCCGTGGTCCAAGAATTAAAACATAAAAAAAAAACATAACATCACGCCTGTATTCCCTGAAGGGGTAGGCAGAGGTGCAAGAATTACCTTATGACAAAAACCCAATACCACTTTCGCCCTTTCTCACTCTGATAGTCCGATGGGACGGTAGATCGACACGATTGGAGAGACGTCAGTTCAGGACCATCGCCTTCCTAAGGGGCTCAACATTTGAAAACGGTCACCCATCACAAGACTGATCGTGGCTAGCACGGCTTAACCTCGCTGATTGACTGATCTGCGCGGTAGTCCCGTAGCTACGAGCATCTTACTATAACGTGGCTTGAAACATGTATTACTGCCAGAAAAATCTTTCCACCCAATATTTACGTAACATTTTTTCGCAAGGCTCCGGAAACGACGTCGAAGGTCAAGCACTAAGAATTTCTTTAGCGACTTTAAGTGGGTCCCTTATTTCGACAGGTTAAGGTCATTTAGTTAAAGCTTTTTTTTAAAGCTTAAATGACCTGTAACTCGACCAAAATTATTTTTTCTTTACCATAATAGTAACTGTGTCGGACACGCTTTTATCTTTGGCACAATTAATCAAAAGTCAAAAAGAACCACAAATAGAATTATATAAATTGGACGCCTAGGTATAACATAATTAAATGGGTGTTACTACACCCTTATGCTCTATGTAAGTTTTTATGTTATTTGTAATAGGTACTTCTTAGTGGAATGAATAAATCAAATAAATGTATCTAATTAAATGTGATTTTGATCTGTCTTTATGACGAGTGTCTACATTTTATTACTTCTAAATGGGGAACGCAAAAATGATTAAAATTGACAGCATCGAATTCTTTTAAAAAAATTAAATAATACAATATTGTTTAAACTTAACTTTCTGTCGCAGCCGAATAAAATTGACGACCATTTCATTCCACGAATTGAAGCTACAAGCAAAATAATGAAATGTTCACGACTTACTTCACAGCTAACGATTAATGTTCTCAGACGTGAATAATTACCTAATCGCCGTTCCGAAGGATTGCTTTAATTAAAAAATCTGCCAAACGAGTGCCTACTGTGTATTTCAGGCATTTCTCATCTGACGAAATTGTGTTCATTCATTTGGCTGTGTATTCTGGAGCTGAAATGGGAATTATTAAGACGGCACAAATGGCTTCTTCAATCTAGAACGAACTTAATCTTTGACAAGTCTGTTGTCAGACTTGTATTATTTTTCGTATCGGCATGACCTAATTTTTACATACATACATAAAGTCACGTCTATTTCCCAAAAGAGTAGGCAGAGACCACGGATTTCCATTAGCTACGATCCTGATATACTTCTTTCGCCTCGTTCACTTGCACCACATTCCTCAAACACTTGTTAATTTAATTTAATGTTAGTTTAACATTAAATTAAATTAGCTATTAATTATCAGCAATGCTGACGTCACAATTGTTGTCTTCTTGAAGACCACTCATTTTCAAAGAAAACTACTCACACTTTATACATACATACATACATAAAGTCACGCCTGTTTCCCTGAGGGGTAGGCAGAGACCACGGATTTCCATTTGCTACGATCCTGGCATACTTCTTTTGCTTCATTCACACTTTATAAACCTCGTTTATTCAATGGGCAGCGTAACGACGTCCCAGCGGTCCGTACTGTACGGCGGTTCGAGTGCGACTGACTCGATCGCCTACCGTGCGGCCGTATTTATAGGGCTCGGCACACGTGCGCGTGTTTACAAGTTTTTAGGTTAAGTATTGAAATTACAATGATAACATTAATTTTGCATCGTAATAAACTCAAAGTAATCAACTGATGGTTTATAAACTAATTTAAGGACAATCAAATAATTAAACTTAATTATTCTAGTTGGTCGCGCCGATATATATCATTTTAAAGCAAGTCAAACGTCGCAAGTTCAAATCCTGGCACGCACCAATGTCTTTTCGAATTCATGTTAGTATTAGTTTTCAGTTTCTAAAAATAGTGAAGAAAAACATTGCGAAGAAACCAGCACATCTGAGAGACTAACGGTGTGTTAAACCATATCAAGAGCCTACAAGTGGTTTGAACTGTAACATCTGATATTCATCAACCACACGATCAGGTAAAGAAGAAAAGTTATTGTCCATAGAAAAGGAGACTCGTTTCCATTGTTCTCATGGTGTTGCAATTGGCCTGTCAACATGGTGATAGTGGAGTCGATGTATCAGGGTACGCCGTCCGTACATATGTATCATCACTGTGAAGAAATACTTGTACTCTAGGCCTGAATAAAGCACATGGTATGAATATTATTTACATAACATCATTTCGAAATTATTATTGCAGGTTTCCAGTTATCATACCGTTACCATATTTCAACTAAAAAGAATAAACATTTGGAACATTTTAAAGGTCTACATTGTTAAATGCCTTATTAATAAATACTAATCTTAGTTTCCGAAAACTCAAACATCAGACTTTTATTGTATGCTTTGAATTTGATGATTGACTTGTCACAAATGAAAAACTTAATTCAATCTTTCACAGTGCTATACTGTTTTTTTTGTTAAGTTCTTTATGGCTGTTCAGATGTTTTTATATCAAAGCTGAAAACTAATAAGTTAACAGAAAGCTTAAAAGTTTAATGCCCTCATCTTTGAACACTCAAAGTAGGTAAAATACGCTTTAGAAAAAAAAATAGAATGAGTTCTTAGACCTTTTGGATTAAGTTTCAGACTTTCCTCGTGTCGATTGTTGTAACTTTAACATTAAAGCTTGTTTTTCTCGAAGTACCTGCCCCAGAGGTGTAAGGAGGTCAAAAGCAGAGATTTTATTTTAAAACGTCGCCCTACACTCGGTATTTTCCATCCCCATTTCGCCAGTTATGTTACAGGTCCCAATGTAATAATAATATCATTTATTTCGACCAACAAAGGATCGTATTGCACGATATTGTGTAATATGGGGCGAGTCTATTTTGCTACCAACCGGGCACAAATCCACACTCCGTGCTGCTACTGAGAATTACCTAATGGAAAAACCACACTCTGCCCGATCTGGATTCGAACCCAAGACCTCGTGGTCAGCAATCGCACTTGGGAATCTCTAGACCATCGACGCTATTTAACAGCTTATCAAAATTAATTAAACGATAACAAAGAAAATATTTATCAGCTCGAGTACAGGAGACCAAGATATTTTTCTAAGATATCAAATTATTTTATGACGTTGACCGCTTGAACCATTAATCTACTTCAACAATCATCGTTAAAAGTTTTGTAAGTATTATCAAGTCCCTGTAGAGTAATTTTCTTCTCTATAGTGAACCAATTGAATGACTCGAGTGTACAATACTTACTTTTCCAACTCAAGTCTTGAGTCCCTGTTTTGTAAAGAGATGTGTGCAGTAAATAAAGGTTTAGAAGAATGATAAAACAAATCAAGAATGTGACTCAATGAGCAAGCATTTGCAGTTCTATAAAAATCTATAATATAATATTAGCATATAATATTTGCATGCCGTAAGGTAGAATATGTTTGGGACACTATTTATTTACCTACCACGTTTATATTTTGTATATACCCATTACCCATACTCGCAAATAAACGATTTGATTTAATTTTTATACATTAAACAATTCTGAATATGATTCTTCTGAATATCTTATATTTATTACATTGGTAATCTAATATTCATTAAATGTTTACAAATTATAGTTAAATAAACGGATACCATGACAGGGATATACGCAGGTCATGTTATAATTTACTCTACTATAATGCGTTTAAGGCAAGTTTTATCAAATTGATATAGTTACATAGTAAGTTCCTTTGCTCTCTCTCAATCTTCCAATAAATAAAGATATTGTACACTTACTTGGCTCCATCAGGAAAGGCCATGACACCCAGCCCAGAGCACAGCCCTCCAATAAGAGCCCCATCGTACCTCGTCCCATCAGGTAGGACTAAGTGGCCCATCCCATGCTTCTGTCCCTTGGAGTTCCATTCACCAACGTAACGCGTACCATCTTCGTATTTGTAGGCACCTGTCTTAACAACCCCTGGATCTACGACTGTGAATATAAGTTGTATTATTTATTTAATTCCCGTGATCGTCGATAAGGGCACTAGCCTCACTTTCCGCCATTTCTGCCGGTTATGACACCGAAAATGCTATCATTTGGCTTTCATATAATTTTCATAAGCTCAGATACAGAATTTATCAAAAAAATATTTAGCAAGACTTTGAAAACATAAAAATTTAAACTATGGAGAAAAAACTAAAACATAATTTTAGAACATCGGCAAGAAGCCAAATGTAAGTCGATTTAGAGGCAGTTTTCAGTCATACTAGAATTTATTTCATTCCTAGTAATGGATTAAAACAAACTCTAGTATGTATTTAACTATATATCGGAATCTAGACTAGACTGCAGCGTTCTCTCATCAGCTTAGAATAATGAATTGCAATCTCTAATCCACCTGCATTGGAAGGTGCATTCAATTACAAGGAAGGCCAACTATTTGTCTTTAGAAGGATCTTGCTCGACGGAGAAAGTTTACAGGTTAAGAACAAAACTGCGTTGCAACAGCATTAGCTGTCAGAAGTGGGCATATTTTTTATTTTTGATCGCTTAAGAATTTTTAATGAGAACAAAATATAGGGACTTTATCTTGGCTAAAAAATCTCAATTAAATATTATGTCTATCACAACATTTATATTTAGTGTCGTCCTGCAACACAACTGCAGTATCCTTGCTGTTTCCATCCTCCTTATTCGAGGATTATTGCGACCAATTGTCACTAAACAAGTCGAGTTCATTTCGGCAACTTTATTTTGGTTTACTGCGATGTGTGGCGTTGTGAAGGACTGTTGGTGGCGCCTTGTCTATTGACACATTCAACATGCAGCAAACCCGATTGACCTAATTCCACTTTAGGATAACAGCTACATGTTGCCACTACTGTAACAGTTGGGAATTCATTAAAATCGTGGATATCCAGGTTTGTATGTCCTACCGATACGGATTCACAATGGGTAAATTTTTTTTATAATACGTTGCCCCACACTAGGTATTTCTCCTATATCATGGGTGCATTTCACAAACATGGAATATCACATAAACACCCTGACTCAGGACAAATATCTGTGGTTCGCATAAAGTTTTGCCCCGGGAATCGCTCCTGCAACCCTTAGCGCAGCAGTCCAATTTAGCCACTTCGCTAATCGGGTTGTCTTATACGAAAACTCTACACCTTCACTAGAATTCTAATAATATAATACATACCGTCCACCATTGCGAACCACAACACTTGAACTGACATATGCCACACCTCAAAGGCTTCTCTCTTGTGACTTAGTAAGTAATTTAATTACGAGTGATAGGTTAAACAGTTCTTCTGGTAATTGTTACCCGTAACCTATTTCAATGTAATATGGAGCTACCATAACAAACCTATACCATAAGCATTTCTTATGGTATAGGTATGTTATGGATTACAATCAAATTATTAGAAATAGTGATCGATTTAAAGGATTAGGCAAAAATATATTTCCTCTGGTTCTCTTAAGGTTTCATAAGCGCCTGTAATTGGTTATTATGAAATCAAAATATTTAGAATTTAAGAAACTAGTAGTGTCGAATGGTATCCGGCCTTGATTTTACTACCCCCTTTCCTCCTGTGGGTATCGTAATAGGTGACAACGAAAATCCAGAAGATGGGCAGCAGCGTCTTCTGTCCCCCCGACTGTTCAACAGTGGACGTCTTCCGGCTGATAATGATGTTGAGAGAAACTAGGGAGAGAATTTTTCTCAAACAACAACGTTATAAATCAGCTGACTTTGTAAGTGATCATAAAAGTGCTAATATTTTGTAAAGTAGGAAGCGTCAATTGAGTTGATCCCGGCTAGTTTATTCCAGTTATCGCTAAATTGCTAGAACAAATTCTTGTTGTTCGGGTAATATCTGCTGGATACTGATTTATACTGTATTCAACACGCGTCTATTACCTCCATAACATAATATGCGAAAGAACAAAGGCCTCCCCTTTAATGGGAGGGGGGGGTCCATAATCCCCATGCCTGGCAAGTGCCTTAACAAGTTACTTAACCTCCAATACAGCGATCCCCAATCGTAGTATTGGTGGTTCAGTTACAGAAGACGCTGCTGCCCATCTTCTGGATTTTCCCTTAGTCTAGTAAAGCCAAATTTACCCACCTCTTACGATACCCACGGGAGAGTAGTCAATTCTAAGTCGGATACCACAAATATGCCAATTACAATATTGTAACCAAATTATGGCACTATTTTTATACATACATACATAAAGTCACGCCTGTTTCCCTGAGGGGTAGGCAGAGACCACGGATTTCCATTTGCTACGATCCTTGCATACTTCTTTTGCTTCATTCACACGCTTCACATTCCTCATACACGCTCTTCGGTTGAGGATACTCCTCACTTGCCCTTTTTGCAGAACATCTCCGATTTGGTCTAGGTATGTTCGCCTAGGTCTTCCCCTTTCCGATACTCCACTAACACTCGCCTCACATATTCGTTTTGTCATTCTTCTTTCATCCATCCTTTCTACATGCCCAAACCATCTAATTAGATTAATATATTAAATAGTATTCAAGGACGATCAATTTACAGCATCCTCGCATACGGGCGTCATTCGATCACCTAATCTCGTTACACACGCTCATATGTCTGAAACGAAGTAAAACGAACCGTCCCTATTTCTTTAGGGAGATCCTAGGGCATATAATTTATTCACACGATTTCTGTAGAAAATGTGACTTGATGTTGAAGATTGGCCTGCCTATAATCATTGAAATAACAAAGAAACTAATCAAAATGTTTGGAAATATTTAGAGAAGAAATATATTATATAAAAGAAACGATATTATAATTGACACTTCTACAGACATTACAAAAAGTGTCCATTATGAATACAAAAGGTCAAATAATCGATTATGTAAAACAGTTCACGACGAATTTCCATTATTACCTATAAAAAACCGTTACCTAAAATTTTGCGTAACTACCACCTAACTGGACGGTAACGCCATCTATTGAGCTATAGAGTTAATTTAACAAACATACTTAACCCTTTCACTGTCCAATGTAACACGGCCTGGCTGGAGGCCTTTTATTAGGTCTCGCCCAACGGCCGGTAAAGCAGTAAGAGCTCCTTCAGAGCTAACTGCGAGGGACAAGTTCGAAAAAAGTGTACCACGTATGGAGCACAGCGATTGCTTGACAATTGCGTCTATTTAGTGGACAGTTAACGTGTTAAGCTTAAAACTAAATAAGTTCATACATACATACATAAAGTCACGCCTGTTTCCCTGAGGGGTAGGCAGAGACCACGGATTTCCATTTGCTACGATCCTGGCATACTTCTTTTGCTTCATTCACAAATAAGTTCAGAAGTATTTTAATATGAGTAACCATTAAATAAGTCGAGATGTGTATAACATAACTAGACATTTAGATAATACAGTTTAATCCAGGTGAAGATTTATTAAATTTAGCAATCATAGGCAGTTTTCTTTTTAGGCCAAAACTGCTCCGATAAGCTTAATATTAAGCCAAGATCATCTTTGTAAAGCCAAATTTATCTTCTTCAGAAATCAATGTCAGTAAATTCGAACAAAGTTGGCTGTAATGAACCATTGTGAAGGAATACTGTCATTTGCCATTATCTTTTATTCATGAAAGATTAGCTTCCGAATTTCTTCGCAAAATATGCTCTTGAGAAATAAGATGAAAGGAAATAATTTTACATTCATTATGATTCCTGTTCTCCAGGATCTACATTGATAATCAAGGGATGAAATTATAAACAATATAACGTTACTATCTACTTTAAATACCGGTTGTACTCACGTCGATATTCGGGAATGCCCGACTAGTTTCGGACTCTAACGGAGCCCTTATTCCTGAGTAGGTGACGCGGCAGGGTCGTGAACCGAACTCTTCGCGCAGATAATATGGATAACACTCACGATAGTTATTATAGTAAAATATGACGTTACGCCTGTATTTTCTGTAAGTTTCCATATTCCGCCAATTATGGGTCCCAACGTAGTTAATAGAAGCGAGTCTAATGCCATTAATCGGGCACAAATCTAGACTCCGCGCTACTTATCTACTAAAACGTGGAATCGAACCCTGAACCTCAAGCTCAGCAGTCGCGCTTTACGACCACTAGACTAACGAGGTAGTCAGGATGGCATAATACAATCCTTCAATGTAAAGTTCCCATTAATGACCTTCGACCTTAAGAACCCGTTGTCCCCGCTATTGTGGCGGGTGTGGATAAAAATTCTTCTGTGCGTCGCCCAATGACGTCATCAAAAATTATGATCTAATATTAACGGATCATTGAACAAACGCAATGTGTCGTCCCATTATTAAATACATCTTCTTGCCATTTCAGCTCTTCAGTAATTTTTTTCTCACCATCAAACAATTCATCGCCTCTTCATAACATGATATAAAAAACATAATATCACGTCTGTATTCCCCAAAGGGGTAGGCAGAGGTGCTCATATCGATGGCCCCACCGAATAAACGTGCAAGAGTTCTTACACGATTTTTTTTTTTTTTCATTTTTCGTTTCCTTTGCCTATCCTGCACCTACTTAATTTTTTTTATGAATTTTAGACTCAAAACACGCCCATTATAATAGTGAATTTCTTTATTCTAGGGAAATAATGAATATAAAAAATACAAGAATAATAGTTTATGATTTGATTACATGCTTTTTGAGTCGTCAAGTACACAAGAATAAACATGTTAAAACCTACAGACGTTTGAGAAGATTTGTGATTGTTTTCGAATTTGGGTAATGTCTTCTTACACGTTTATTCGTATGGAAATGTATGCAAATTTTATTAGTAATGTTTTATCCCACAAAATTTAAGTTTAAATATGAATGGGTTATTAAAATTAAAGTATTGCATTGTCTCTTACTATAATTATTTTTTTCTAACAATTGTGTTAAAGATTCAAACATTAATATTCTTTGCATATTAGTTTAAGTTTATAGCTAGTAACGGTAAATAAACAAATGTTTACGCGATAAATTCTATTGCAATCGTACGTAACGTTAGAAAGGGGTGCGGGGGGTAAGATGCAAGTGAAATTAGGTGACTAGTTCGGAAGGTCAGTCTTGTTGCGATTCTATGCGCGCTATTACGTAATTTTGTTTCGGGCAATTACATTCGATTATAATTGTTATTATAGTGAAATTGTTGTTTTGTAATTAAGTATAACAATGAGAAGGTATCGAGATGCTCCTAGTCGCTGCAAAAGGATATTAGAATTAGCGAACTGTCAACGAAATAAAGGTAAGAACCAAACTTTAATATGTATTAGGTAAGTATAAATATTATCAAATATTTTAGCTAAGACCGATGTAAAAAGAGCCCGTTGCTAATTTAAAGCTTATGTGACTGTTCGTCTGTGTAAATTATGTGAATTGAATGCAGTTTTTAATGACTTAAAAAAATAAGGTTTTGCTTGGTTCTATTTACATCGGTGAAGATCTGATGGAGATCTCTGGATATACACAGCGGTACTCTTCAATGGATTACTAGAAATCATTCGTTATTGCTATAATAGCATGTGTAGGTAAGTTGGTATGTGTTTTATTGTACCAATAAAAATGGAAAAATAAAAATAATATTATGGTGACCAATAATTATAATAATTCGCCAATGAACATAGCATTTAATGTGCCTAACTGCTAAACTTGGTACTCGCAGAAAGCATGTATAGGCTTTTTAATTCGGTTTCGATGAGTAGATAATAGTTTTCAAATTTATTTATTTTCAGATAATAATAATGAGGGTGATAATAGTATTGTATTTGAAGAACAACGAAACGAAAAACGATCTGGAGAACAGATTACTTCTTCACCATCAGGTAAAAATTAAGCTTCATAATTATTTTATCAATTATTGACGTCTCGTCGATGCCTACTTTGTTTTTAAAGTTTCGTACCTACCTACTAAAATAGTCACGGGATTCTATTATTCAGGAAAAATATAATCCAAAACTACTTACGACTACAAATGTCGTGGACCTCTCCAGGGCATTTGTAGTTTCATGCACTTGTATGTGTCGCCCCACGGTTGGATATATCTCACTCCGCGATTAGTAGGTACGGTAAGGAGAAGATCAGTTTGCTACACCTTGTTCATACATTATAGGGATTCGATTGTTGAAAAGTATTGCAGTAAGTAAATAGTAATTTCTTTAATTTGTTTCAGAAAGTTTCACATGTCTATCACGAAGTTCTTTTCCTATTGATGGTATATTAGAGTTCAATGGAGTCAACTCTGATGATTTCATTTCTGAGACCCAACTGGTAACTAGTGTATCGCTACAAGAAACTAATAATATGTCACCACCAAATGTTCCAGCAATTGAACTTTTAGATATTTCTCATAATCATGTTATTGAACCATTAATACCAGCGATAGAATGTCCTAAATCACAATCTTTGAATCATAATGATATACAGACTAAAGATAATCCAATGTTAATGACGCCGTCAAGTCAGCAAAAAATTAATTTTATAGCTTCGCCAAGTGTTTTATACGTAAATGAGGATTATGATTTGAGAAGTATTTCCGATTTAGAGGGTATTTTAAGTAATATTGAAACCCAGAACAGTTCACCAGTTATTTTACCCACAGAGCTAGAAAAAAGAATCATGACTCCTACCAAAATACTTACAAGAAAAAGAAAAATAAATCGTGATTTATGGAAAGATCGCAAAAACAAAACACTAAAAAATTCTGGTCAGAGTTATGAAAGTATCAGAACTAACAAAAAAAATCCAGAAAAATCTATTGGTCCACCTTGTAGCTGCAAATTGAAATGTTATGAAAAGATAAATGAAGATATGAGGAAGAACATCTTTAAGAAATTTTGGGATATCGGCGACCATGAAAGACAATGGGATTTCATTAATTGTTACGTAAAGAAGGAACACATTAAAAAAATGACAGTAGAACGTAAAAATAATCGTACTCAAACGTTAATATACCAACTTCCTGATGATACTAATTTGAATATTAAAATTTGTAAAACCATGTTTTTAAATACTTTGTCTATTACGCAGCAAGTAGTTTATACAGCTATTGAGAAATTAGAGGGTAATAATAATATGAAAGATAATAGAGGAAATCATAAAAATAGGCCAAGGAAGATGTCAGAGGAGACTGAGAATAGCATAACCGACCATATAAACCTCTTCGAAAGAGTTGAAGCACACTACGTTCGCAAAGATAGCCAGAAAGAATACCTTTGTGAAACATTAAATATATCAAAAATGCATCGACTGTACTTAGAATGGATGGACACAAACACGCAGTATAATATAACATGCAAAGCAACTAAACGCCAGTACGAAATCATATTTAACACCAAATTTAATATTTCCTTCCATAAACCTAAAAAAGATTTATGTGAAGTATGTTCGATTTACACAACGTCTGATAGTACAAGAAAAGAACAGTTAAAAGCTGATTATGAAAAGCATTTAAGAGAAAAGGAATTGGTAAGGCAGTTAAAGGAACAAGAAAAAGAAAAATTCGATAGAAAGGACAGTGTTGTAGCATGTTTCGATCTCGAAAAAGTGTTAAGTATCCCCCAAAGTGAAGTAGGAATATTTCATTATAAACGTAAGTATCCTGTATATAATTTTACAGTTTATAATATTTTAGAGAAAAAAGGATACTGTTACGTTTGGCATTGTCAGATTGCGAAGAGGGGAGCCATAGAAATAGCGAGTTGCCTGTGGTTATTTATACAAGCTCACGTTGAGTTAGGAATTAAAAATATATCTTTTTACTCCGATTCATGCACTGGGCAAAATCGTAACCGATTTGTGTTTGCCATGTTCTCTTTAGCGTCAAAGAAATTTAACATCAAAATAACTCATCGATTTTTAGAGAAGGGTCATAGCCAATCGGAGGGTGACTCTATGCATGCTGCTATCGAGCGTTCAAAGAAAAGACATACAATATACACTCCCGATCAAATGTATTACTTGATAGAAAATGCTAAAGTTACTGGGCACAAGTATCAAGTAAAACAAATGACACAAAATGATTTTGTGGATTTTAAAGAGTTAATAAAGGGGAAGAATTGGCTAAAGGACACAAACGGCGATAAAATTTACTGGAGCAAAATAAAAGAAGTAAACTTCTCTCATGATCATCCTCATACAATTTACTTCAAGTATAGTTTGGAAGACGAATTACGAGAGGTGCAAGTCATGATAAGAACTAACTCAAGAAGGCGGCGTGGAGAACCTACAGAAGATGCTGAAAGCTTAAAACTAGCGTACACTGGAATGTTACCTATACCACTTCCGTTATTTAAGGACTTGATAAGTCTGTGTGATTCAGGAGCAATACCAAACCATTATCAAAGTTTTTATAAAAATCTACTGCCATTGGAAAACTCCATCTCGGTTTCCAATGACATTGAGGAGGAGGAGGATTAGTGTTTCTAATATTGCAATTCGTTATTTTTTTTTTAATCAAGAAGGGTAGTACTTTGTGTTCACGTGGATAAATACATAATTATATTTTTTTATTCTATATACATCTGTATTTTATTTCATCCTTTTACAAAATTATTTGTATTATTATACCATGCATTAACAAAGATGTGTTACATAAATGAAAACTGATCTTATTAACACTAATATAAATGCATACGATCTTTCCAATCATATCATAGCAGAACAATGTACTGTAAACAAGCGTGTTAAAAGTTATAGCTGGGTTTCAAAATAAACTTGATTTACGGAGAATAATAGTGTAACATTACAGTGCGTTTTATTAGTTGTGTATCATTACACGAATAAACGTGTAATGATATATTACTGTGACCTAGTCATGCAAATTTCACAAGAGTAAGAAAATTAAATAGTTTTTCATGAATTTCTTTAAACTCGTTCATGTTTAAAAAAAAGTAAATATACTATTCTATAGTTTATTTTTTTACCTATAATTCGATCATACATTATGTATACCTATTTACAATGAAATGAGCGTTATTGAAGTTTAGACGTTTTTATTTTTTGCTGAAAAGTTGTCGTTTTTCTCTTACACGTTTATTCGGTGGGGCCATCGATATATTACACCCACATTTCGCCAGTCATGTTTTTCGGTCCCAATGTAATAGGGGGCGAGCCTATTGCCATCAACCGGGCTCAAATCCAGACTCCGTGCTGCTACTGAGAATTACCTAATGGAAAAAGCCAATAACACTTTGCCCAACCCAGGATTCGAACCCAGGACCCCATGCTCAGCAGTCGCGCTTAGCGACAACTAGACCAACGAGGCAATCCATCTCGTATTTGGCAATTTATTATTTATTAGAGCGACATTTTATTGTTTCATTACATAGAACCTGAATTACCAGACAGGTACAAATATAAGGCAAAATATAACTACTGCCCCCTTACCATGAACTCTTAAAGCGCGGCAGCTTACGTTGTGCAAGCGAGGCGCCACTACGCGCAGTAATGCGGCGTCACGCTTCCACAACGTAAACTGTCCTACTTGAAGAGTTCATAATAATAGCTGACCTATTTAACACTGTGTTAATAACTTTTCTAGACTGAATTTTTCGTACAATTTGTTATTTGTGTTTTAGTTTGAACCGGTCGGGCATGTTCAAATATACAAATACATTATTTTTTATTCTACTGACCTATATACAGGCCGGCTATTTACTAAAAAACTACATCGACAGTCAAAATTATTTTTCAGCTTTTTAACCGACTTCAAGATAGGTTTATGTTCGTCAGTATGTATTTTTTATGTTTGTTAGTTTATTTGTGATATTAAAAAAATGGTTTCATATAATATACTCCCGAATTGGTCCTATAAAGATGTAACTAGTAGTTAAGTATTATATGTCACAATGAGTTCACGTTTTTCAAGGCGGCTTATTTTTTTTAAATTCTTTATTCAATTATCTGAAATCACCAACCCGCAGTGAGCTTACGTGGTGATCAATGCTCAACCCTTCTCTACGAGATGAGGCCTGTGCCCTGCATTAGGACAGGTATAGGCTGTTATTATTATTATATTATTTAAAACCAAGAAATATCCCATTGAGGTTGATTTAGGTTTAGCTTTAATAAACAACATAAAATGTAAATATCATATTTCATCATCATCAGTCGGAAGACGTCCACTGTTGAACAAAGGCCTCCCCCTTAGAACGCCACAATAAACGACAGCTTGCCATTTGCATCCACTCGCAATTCTGACGATATTATAATTATTTACTGGCAATTCCTATAAAATGTTTGTAGAATTGAATGTAGGTAACCGAATCTTCTGCTGACATTGAATCAACGGTTGCCTCAAGTCCTTGTAACGATAATATTACACTTGCAAATGTAGCGGAATATGCTTTTATGTTAACTCTCTTTCGTAGACGAAGTTTCGATATTTCATCTGTAGGTTTTGCACTTTCTCAGACTTTGTTATTTGCACTTATTCTGAAACCCCTTCAAACTTAACATAACTTGACACCTGTATTTATTGAAGGGTCATCTTTGGCCTTTGAGTCTATTACAGACGGATGTTGAAGGAGGTCCGAAGGCTATAGAACATAACATAACATCACGCCTGTATTCCCCGAAGGGGTAGGCAGAGGTGCACATATAGCACACCCACATTTCGCCAGTTATGTTTTTAGGTCCCAATGTAATAGGGGGCGAGTCTATTGCAATAAACCGGGCTCAAATCTAGACTCTGTGCTGCCACTGAGAATTACCTAAACAAAAAACCCAGTAACACTTTGCCCGACCCGGGATTCGAACCCAGGACCTCGTGCTCAGCAGTCGCGCTTAGCGACCACTAGACCAACGAGGCAGTACGAAGGGGAATAGGGAGATTTATAATTGTATAGTAAGTAGTACATCCACATATTACTAGTGACGTCATGTAGTAGTGGGCGAGCTTATTGCCTCTAGACCTAGAAAAATATTCGTCGCATATCCACGATATTGACGTAACAATAATGGTCTTTGTCTGGTTAATTTTTTTTATCTCAACCTGTCACACACATATATTTGTGTCATCAAAACCAGTCACATGATTTGATAATCATAATATTTTTATTACTGCATTATTACTATTATCTAAATTATATCTAAATCTCGTTCCTTATCTTTTTTCTTATGTTTTTATTAGCGGTAATATTAAGAGTTTAGTATGTTAAGGTGCGTCTCCTGTTACATTTCGGCGAACAATCCTCCGTAACTGTAACAAAGGAGCGTAACAAATGTGGTTCGTATAGGATTTAATATAATAAAAATATATTTATATCTATAATTACGATAACAATACCTTGTTTTTATATGAAAACAACATAACATCACGCTTGTATTCCCCGAAGGGGTAGGCAGAGGTGCACCCCACATTTCGCCAGTTATGTTTTTTTTGGTCCTAATGTAATAGGGGGCGAGCCTATTGCCATCAACCGAGCACAAATCCAGACTCCGTGCTGCTACTGAGAATTACCTAATGGAAAAACCCAATAACACTTTGCCCGACCCGGGATTCGAACCCAGGACCTCGTGCTCAGCAGTCACGCTTAGCAACCACTAGACAAAGTGTTACTGGGTTTTTCCATTAGGTAATTCTCAGTGGCAGCACAAAGTCTGGGTTTGTGCCCGGTTGATGGCAATAGGCTCGCCCCCTACTTCATTGGGACCTAAAAAAACATAACTGGTGAAAAGTGGCTTTACTATATGTGCACCTCTGCCAACCCCTTCGGGGAATACAGGCGTGATGTTATGTATGTATGTTATGTAAGTCCGAAGCTTCACTTTAGCTGAGCCATCTCATCAAACAAATGGCTCGTTACTTGAAGTCTTGCACGTCTTCACGTCAAAGGAACTTGAGAAGTAACTTTGTCGGTTACTTCGAAGTTGGTATTTCATTTCTTTGTATTAACGCTGAAGTATATCTATACTAAAATTATAAAGCTGAAGAGTTTGTTTGTTAGCTTGAACGCGCTAATCTCAGGAACTACTGAAAATTACTCTGTGCTACTACTGAAAATTACCTAATAGAAAAACCCAATAACACTTTGCCCGACCTGGAATTCGAACCTAGGACTTTGTACTCAGCATTCACGCTTAGTGACCACTCAACCAACGAAACCTGGAACTCTTAGCACAGCAGTCCAATCGCATAGCCACTGCGCCAATTAGGTCAATTTCTACCTCATTGACTTCTATATAAAAGCAAAACCAATTTGAGCAGATTGCGAGTATAACCGAGTTATGTTAGACTAATACCATGTGAGCTAATGTCTTCCGGCCGCAAATTAAGGCCGATTGCAGACCTTGACATGGAAATGGACTCAACCCCTAATGTCTAAAATGACCTTAAATTTATATATAACTTTTGCAAGTTATTTATATTTTGTAGTGATAATGAATCAGAATTTTTCGTAGTTTCTACAGTATCTAACATACAATAGGCACAAACATTCACGAGTCGTGGCCAATATTGATTCACGATTAGACTGCTGCCCTAAGGGTTGCAGGCTCGATTCCCGCACGGGACAAAAAATTGTGTGTTCCGCAGATGTTTCTCTTGAGATTAGTTTGTATTTTATGATATTTCATGTCTGTGTAACGCATCAACGATACAGGAGAAATTCCTAACGTTGGACATTGTTAAAAAACAACTGTTTTTATTGTTTACAGATAATAAAAATACCCGCAATTCTTAGTGAAGCACTTCAATGACTTAGCCACTGTTCCAATAATTCGTTAGTTTATCGGGAAAATATGTTTGTACTTAATTAGAAGAAGATTAATTAATTAAAAACCTCAGAGCCCCAATAAGTACCTCTTACTTAACGACCATGAAGTTCCATAAACTGTAATTATAATTTACTTTGATATTTAATTAATATTGCTCATCAAAAGTCTTTATTCACGGGTTCAATTCCGACTCGTGTCCATAATTTCTCAATAACCATAATAAGGAACAAAAAGTTATAATAACAACTTGACTACATCGCTTAAGACTTCCAAGCGGCGGAAAGAAATAGTATTTCCAATCCTCCATGGACGGAAGACAACGTAATGAGGAGAGGATATTGTGACGTACTAACGGATCTATCCTAAATTCTTTCATTCAGTTTCAATGGTCCACGTGTGGCCATCGTGGCAGTCTATTAACTGGAGCCTAATTGTTAGTTAATAACAAACGGCCGTTGGACAGACGACATATCCTTATTCGCGGCGCTACAATAATTGCGTACCATTGTGTACGTCATGCCAAAGATGGTGTTCACAGACGGGACACTATGTTTTATGCCTATTTAATTTTTCAATTTTTTTTTGTTTTGTTCGAGTAATCGGTTACCCTAGGCATGAAATAAAAGTGGTACAAACTATGAAATAATTATAATATGAGTTGTTAATTTACTTTTATCTAGAATTTTAAGTGTGTTCATTGCCTCATCTCATTTAACCTGTTAAACATTTTAGGTAACGTAACTTGAAAGAGTTATTAACTTCTTGTTAAATAAAGTATCTCTCAAAGGGGTAGTTGGCCACGCTTTTAACTTACTTTGGACTTCATAGAGTATAATTCACAGTCGTTAATTTGTCTTTTTAATAGCAGTTTTGCATTATTTTAACATTTTTTTTAAAGAAAGTGGTTCAAACGAAACCTTTAAGTCAAATAAAGTAGAAGATCTAGATATTTTCACTATTAAAACCTATTCCAAAATGACGACTCTGCGCCAAATTTAATCATCTATGCCGTTGACTGCTAGGTACATTGGTAACGCTCGCCTTTTGAATTTACAACTGGCACCAATCTAACGCTTCCCGTCACGTCTCCGGTGAGTTGCACTAGTCTCTGGCAGAAGTTCAAGGGCAAATGCAATGTGGGAAACATTTTATACACAATTTACGCGAATAGGTGTTTTTCCTGTAGCCGTTTTATGGGTTAAACGATCTAGGTAGAAAAGGTGATTAATATTACACATAACATCATGCCTGTATTCCTTGAAGGGGTAGGCAAAGGTGCACATACAGTACACCCACATTTCGCCATTTATGTTGTTATTAAAATTTAGTTTAAAACACATGCACAGGCTTTCGCAAGTATGTAAAAAGGCTACAGTAATGTATATAAGAATAAAAAATTCAGTTAAAACAACTTTTGACAGGTTGGAAGTTTAGACTGTGGCATATCCAATTGCTTTATCATCTTAATGAACATGAAAAACATTGCGTAAACGGAGAAAACAACAGAATTATAGTACCTCAAATGTTTCTGATTACATGTCGAGATAAATCAGTTTTTGTTACACTAATAATGTAATAAATGGCGAAGCTTAAGAACAACCGAGATTTCGGTAACTAATCATCAGAATACATTACTGCAGAGTTATGATAAAGAAGGTATACAAACTGTCAGATGCAGCGAAGTTGGGTGAAATGAAAGATGGGTTAGCTTTAGGTTCTTAGTAGCAATTAATAATATATTAAGTGGATTTGATTGAAACACCGGCCATTATTAAACATAAAGTTGGTTGAAGTGTACTTGACGACCTGACTGGCGCCGTAACTAAGATGGACTGACGATTGGACTGCTGATCTAAAGGTGTCGGATTCGATTCTCGCATCTGAAAACAATTTGTGTGATCCGCATATGTTTGTTTCGAGTATGAGTGTATGTAATGTTTCATTTTTCTGGACGGCACCCACGATACAGAAGAACTAACAAGCATGGAGAGACTATGGAGAGACGTTTTTATAAACAAAAATGGGCATATTATTTACTGTATATTCCCGAATACACCCGTGAGTATAACCGGAATATACAGTAAATAATATGAATAACACTCACGAAAGTTATTATATTTAAAAATGGGCATGCGAATGCGTACTTGTTGTTAAAAATTCCCTATTTTTTAAGTGATTTGAAATCCACCAGAAAAGTAACACCTACACACTTGAAGAATATGATTGTGATGTGTGAGCGATAAAACAGATCAAACGTGAGACGGATAATTTAATATATGCCAGAGTACCAGAACAACAGTTTTTTTTTTATGGGACAAGCCCACCACTCCTGCCCATCATTGCGACTCCTGTAAGCCAGGATCTACAATGATAACCGTTGAGAACCATCGAGGCAATGAAGCTCAAGGCGTCCCAGAGAAATGACTCGACTGTCTTGGAACCCGCAACGAAATTAATCATAGAAGAATATATAGGAGGAGTAGGAATGTAAATTTAGTAGAACAACAGTTGTTGAATGTTGATGAATCATCAACATTTTACAACAACAACGAAGTTCCTGAGCCTTTGTTATTTCAACTAACAGTCTCCCAGCAGTACGCGTGTACTGTTGATAGAACAAGCCATCGGTAGGATCATAACTCAGCGATTTGTCAATTGAATATTCAGGATAGCGGTCAAGAATTGAGGTCACTGGTGTCTGTATAGGTGAATATTGTGCTCTACACGTGTGATAGCTGTGAGGACATACCGCAATCAAAACAATTAATAAATATTTCACCAGAAATAAATACTATACAGATTAAGACATATCGTGAACATAACAATGCAAGACTGCCTCGTTGTCTAGTGGTCGCTAAGCGCGACTGCTGAGCACGAGGTCCTGGGTTCAAATCCCGGGTCGGGCAAAGTGTTACTGGGTTTTTCCATTAGGTAATTCTCAGTTGCAGCACGGAGTCTGGATTTGTGCCCGGTTGATGGCAATAGGCTCGCCCCCTGTTACATTGGGACCTAAAAACATAACTGGCGAAATGTGGGTGTACTATATGTGCACCTTTGCCTACCCCTTCGGGGAATACAGGCGTGATGCTATGTTTTACAATGCAATAAAAAACTAAATCATTTCCAACTATAATCAAAGCGTTTGATCTTATTCCATTAGGCCCTCACTATCACTTATACTTTGGGGAAAATAGCAGTAGCATTAATAAAAAAAAATTAAAACCGTTGGAATCATTACCATCAGACGGTAGGCCCTTTAGAACGCCACAATGAATTGCAACTTGCCATTTGCATCCACCGGTTCCTCGCAACTCTAACGCTGTCATCGGACGACCGTTGGAAAATCCATCCTAATATTATTATATTTGCCTTCAATTTTTCCTCTGGAATAAAAAATCCTTGAAAGCTTTCTGCTTAACTATTACTCACACCCACGCATTAATAAGAAGCCAACTCGTCACTAACGTATGGTTACAATCGATATTTCGTCACGGCCAGGGCCTTGGCAATTATACTGAAAAGTTGTGACTGTGTGCTTGAATTTACTAACTTGGTGTTATATATATGTGGTATAATTGGTTAATTTACCAGTTACGTATATTACAATTATTGACAACTTCAATATTATACTAATTAAACACAATACATCAACACAAATATAAACATTTAACAAGCGTTATAATATTTATCCCCATCGATGTCAATTGTTAACGTGTCCAAAAGACTGGCCGCATTGCCACGATGAATAGCAATGCTTTTTCTTTCCAATGTAATAAGGGGCGAGCCTATTGCAATCAACTGGGCACAAATCCAAGCTGCTACTGAATATTACCTAAAAGAAAAACCCAGTAACACTTTGCCCGATCCGGTAAGCGAACCCAGAACCTTGTGCTCAGCAGTCCCGCTTAGCAAGCACTAGTGACTAGACCAACGAGGCAGGCTTGGGAAATATATGTGTACATACATTTGCATGATAATATACAAAATACATCTTCCAGGTCTATTGGCTACGAATACTCCTTCAACCAATTTCATAATTATTAAACATCCTCTTCGACAATTTAAAAAACCAATTCATTCCCATTTATGCAAATCTATTCAAAAATATTTTGATGGATGTCGAGAGAGAAATAGGTCAATTAGCATAAAATGATTCAACCTCGGCTATTCTAATACCAATACCTGTTCAGTTTTAATGGTTTGTTTTGTTTGAAAATTTACTTACATTGCGTCGCTGGTTTTGTAGTCACTAAGCTGACTGCTGGGCATGACGTCCTGGGTTCGAATTCCGGGTCAGACAAAGTGCCATCAGGTTTTTCCATTCGGTCATTCTCAGTAGCAACATAGGGTCTGAATTTGTGCTTGGTTGATGCGAATACGGCCGTTCGGCTCGCTGCTCCACCGCGTAACGAGATCATGAATAAGGTCTCCGTTAGAGTTCGAATCTAGTCGGGCATTCTCGAATACACACGAGTAAAACCGACGTATATAGTAAATTATATGGTCGTCCCCAACATCGACACCTGGATCATGCCCGTAACAATCTAGATATGCGAATATATTATGCGTAATGACAATGTTTTAATTTTGCCCACCTGCTTTTGCCCGTTTGTACACCCAAGATGTTGCCAAGATCCTTAATCTTTGTTTATCAAACTGTGAGAGAGTCATTGAGTTTATTTTGTTCTCAAAGAAAGGATTCAATTATTTTGGAACCAATATAGGAGAAATACGAAATTCAGTAGTGGTCACTTTATTAACGCGATATATTTATTTGTAGGCATACATCTTAACCGCGAAGTCTAGCTACACTTGAAATATGATATTTATAAACATTCTGTTTTGTATATTATTTATCTTCTTCGGTTTAAAAACTATATTATTTTGAAACACCTGCACGAGAATTCTAAAAAATAATTTAAACAATTGCAAAGCTGCTAACACTGAAAAAAAAGATAATTATAAAAACAGTAACTCCTCCATTAATAGGTAACAAACTAGTATTCTATTATATCTAGATTTTTACAAAATCTTCGTATTATACACGCAAGACTTTTGTTAACCTTTAAATAAAATGGTGTATCTATAACGAATGGGGTTTTGATGGTGCAAATTATTCTAAGAAAATCCAAATGGTGAAAAAAATTACAAAACATTAAAACTAACTTTGCATACGTAAAATTCTTTTTATGAAGCAAATTTCACGCTTGTCACATGTTTTGTCATATTACCATGAGTCGAGATTTAAATTAACATAAAGACTAAAGGATTGTTAAAAATATATAAACATAACATCACGCCTGTATTCCCCGAAGGGGTAGGCAAAGGTGCACATATACTACACCCACATTTCGCCAGTTATGTTTTATGTCCTAATGTAATAGGGGGCGAGCCTATTGCCATTAACCGGGCACAAATCCAGACTCCGTGCTGCTACTGAGAGTTACCTAATGGAAGAGCCCAGTAACACTTTGCCCGACTCGGGATTCGAGCCCAGGACCTCGTGCTCAGCAGTCGCGCTTAGAAACCACTAGACCAACGAGGCAGTAAAAATATATAAAATCCAATAATACAATCAAGTCGTAAAGAAGTCTGTTACTGAAGCAAGTATTTACTACTTGCTTCAGTAACAGAGATTGGTTCTAGAATAGTTTAAAGACACCTTTCTATATTCTTCATCGTAAAACATTAGCAGTATCAGATTCAGGCAAGGTCTACGTACAAATGTTTGCAAACTGCGCCATTGTTTAAAAATCTTATCATTTCATGGTTTAATGATGATTATTCTCGGTAAATAACTTTGTGAGAATTAGTCTAACCTGTATTTGGCTCTATCTAGTTTAGGCCCGACATAATCTATTACATTTCACGATGGTCTTTCTTGAGTGGCAAAAAATATATCAGATAATTATAATATTTATTTATTTTCTCACCACAATATAATTTTACAAAGTCTGATTGAGTCAGATCAGATAACTAACGGAATAAACAAAGGAAAATAATCAGGTGGTGGAAAACGAATGATGGGCTTGTCATCATCAGTTAAGCAGATGACGCGCGACGGAAATTGTGATAACAAAAAGCAAAATAATTTTAATTGTGAGAAGAGGGAGGAGAAGGAGGTAGGTCGTGTCTGTTAAACATACCCACGATACACAAGACTTATCTAGTTTTTAATTACCAATAAATTGCTTAATGAAATCAATTAATCATACAATTAATAACAAACGTTTGGAAGATAATCTTCCATGTCAACTTATGATAACCACAAGACAACGTGCTCCAAAGTTTAAATTTGATTTATGTGGAATGTGTCCCGTCACCTTTTCTGGGTTCTGTCCACAAAACTAATTAAACTATCCTTAATAGTTCCTATATATTAGACAGGTCGTTAACATAGGTGGGGAGCTAAGGCCAAAGATTATTTTACCATCTTCATCAGATTAATGGATGTAATTTTGAATTAAACGTTGCGATCTTAGGCCTTATCCCTAGTTTGATGTATGCTCTCCTCACCTAAGCAATTAAGGTTTTATTGTTTTTCTACAGATACGGATTGGTCGATTTACTGTAAAACTCTGAAGTCTTGAACTCACTTTGATAACCTCACACTGCAGTGCCACGCGTGTTTATTCAGTGTACTTTAGCGTAATTTTGCCACCCTACCAAAGCTCAGAAGGCTTTATAACAGTTAAGTGTAAGCTGCTACGCTACATCATGGAAGACGCCCATAGTTGAGTAAAGGCCTCCCTCTAAGGTAAGAGGGGGGAGGGGGTTTGCCATAATCCTCACGCTCGGCGAGCACCTTGGGGATCGCAGTATCGATGGTGAAGTTACAAAAGACGGTGGATTTTCCCCTAGTCGCCACTTACGTCACCCACGGGAGGAAAGGGGGCGGTCAAATCTAGGCCGGATACCACTCGGCAAAGCTGCTAAAGCAAACGTTATTATTAAATTCGATTCTACATAGAGTTGTATGTAAACTCCACAACCAAGAAACATGGTGTAAGTAATATATGCAGGGTTCAATGCCCGAAGAAATGAGTTCAAAATTGCTTTTGACTTTCGTATCAGAATATTCGAATAAAAATATGTTTCAGGGCTGCGACCAATAACAATTAACACGTAAGGGTAGATTCAAAATAAAAATTAATATTCATTGATGTTATATAGTTAATGATTTATTCATGTTCATATTTACTTTTACTGTTTACTTAGGGTGGTTGAGGCTAACAGGTTAACATACCGGATTTGTATGCACAAGGTTGCAGGTTCAATCCTGGGAAAGTATCAATGTGACTTTTTCAATGTTATAAATACTTTTTTAGTTATCTAAGACACCACTGACTAACATTGACGGAAAACATCGTGAGGAAACCTAGATTTAATTATCAGAAATCGCAAACCCGCAGTGAGCTAGCGTGGTGATCAATGCTCAATTCTTCTCTATACGAAAAGAGGCCTTTGCCCTGGAGTGGGACAGTTATAGGCTGTTATTATTATTACTGCCTAAGTAGGCAATGAGATTTTCCTTGTTTGGGCCTTGTCTGCCATTTTTAAACAAAATAATTCACTGTGTAAGCCTGTATTTTTTACTCTTATGTTGAAGGCTTTTTAACATACAATCAGTCTTAGCTCTTAAGTAGAATGCTGTGCAGGTTAATATACTGAGAAACGCAGCAAGCATGGTACGCTATTTACTCGCTTTGCCAGCCCGACTACTATTCAGAAAGCAAATCCCATTTGCACCTCAGAGAACGTTAATCTCTTTGCACTATGCGAATGATATACCTACATAATTTGACGACCTGGTTAGCGCAGTGACTAAGCGATTGGTGTGCTGCGCTGAGGGTTGCGGGTTCGATTCCCGCACGGGGCAAAACTTTGTGCGAACCGCAGATGTTTGTCCCGAGTCTGGGTGTTAGTGTATGTGATATTTCATGTTTGTGAAACGCACCCACGACACAGGAGAACTTTAAAGTGTGGGGCGACGTTTAAAAAAAAAATATCTAGGATATCTTGATATTACGTTATTTGATTTAACCATGTGGAGCCTTATTCCCATTCAATATTATGTCGATATTGTTTTCGAGGTACAGTGGGTTAAAATGTTTTTCTGTGTGTATCATCAATTCCGTATTTCGCGGAGGCCTGCTACACCAGACCTAAGTACTTCAACAGACAGTTTTAGTTCCATATCATAGAAAACTAGTCTATTGACTTTATTCTGGGCATGTTTTGTGTGTCCAAAAGTATTTAAGCCTGTGTCTAATCATAACCAGATATTTTCTATGATTTTTTGTATATTTTTTGCAGGTTGCCATCCTAGGCTTAAATCTAAATTGATAAAGGAAACTTAAAGTGACAGGATGGCTGGTACGGCGAAAGTCGCGGGTTCGAGTCCCGCTCGTGTCCATCATTTTTCAAGTATCCTTTTTCAATTTACAGATCTATCTATCAATAGTCACATAAGTACTTGTATTATTTATAACCCACAACCATGGCCATCATGATTAGTAAGTAATTCCTTTAGGAAGATCGATTAAAGTAAATTATCTTACTCCATCACACAGATACCCGCAACTCATATCGCAGGAGCCCAATCACTTAGCCACTGCGCCAATCGGGTCTACAAATAACCGATGCGTATAGTGTTAAGGTCTGATGTGTTATTATTTACATAATGATTAGTAGGAACCTACAAGAGTGGGTCAATGTCGCGTGGTAATATGGATTCAGTTAGGAAAGGCCGAATAACGTGAAAAATGTATAGGTATAGATTAGAATCATTCTTAAAGACGTAAATACTAAAAGGGAACTTGAAATTCGATGAGTGTGAGCAGAGATAAGCTCAGTTGGCAGAACTGCAACACGAATCGGCTACGGTCGGGTTTGAGTCCCGCTTATACCCATCATTTTTTAAATTTCCTTCATCAATTTAGAAATTGAATTGTTTTTCGCTATACCAAATCGTTCTCTATTTTTTTTACAAAAATTTCAAGACAAAACATTGTGATTCATTTGTCCAATATTGTGTGTATGTGAATGTATGTATAATTAATATAATATACTAACTTACTAATAAAAATCAAAATCATTTATTGGAACAAAAACCAGTTTACAATATTACCTAGTTGGGCGTTAACACTTACATTAATTAGGAAAACTGTGGAGGCAAGTAATGACGAGAACTTTAGCATCTTAGCAAAGAAGAAAGAAGTACTCACTTCACCAATTACGCAACACGTTAGTTCTCCAAATTCTCGTCCGTTGGGGGACGGGATAAGAAAACAATTCACTTCCGACGCCGGAAAAGTGAATTGTAGGAGACGACGAACCCGGTGCGCCCGATGAGCAATAGGCTCGCCACCTATTATACGTTACGTATATACGTTTATGTGAAGTCTTATGTATGACTAGCTTTTGCCCGTGGCTTCACCCGCGTAAAGTAGCCTTTGTCTCGACATGCTAAAACGGTCACCCGTCACTGGACTCACAGTCTAAGTCTAATGTATAGATGAGTGGCGAAATGTCTCCTGATAATAATATCTCTGCTTAGACCTAGAAAGATTAAATTACAGGCGTGTTTTATTGTATGTATGTAACTTAATCTATTAGCGGTAATTTCTGATATCAATAAAATGTAAATAAATTCTACAACAGTCTGCTAAGTGCGTCTGTCAGACTTTTTTCCATGAATGTACCTACACCTACATACTTCAAGTGCAGTACATACCGGTGTTTTTGCATTTGCCTGTACATCTACAATACTCAATCGTACAGTAATTTATAAAAGTCTTGCTCTTCCTACACCATTCATGATAATATCCAGTGAATCCACAAGGTCGCCGGCTGGTCAATGTCGCGTGCCGTAGCGCGCCTGAGTCGGCGACGTCGCGAGTGCCGCACTCAAATGTCATATTACTGATACACCGACGTTCGGTTAGCGAGGGGCGCTCAACATTTTTTACGAATCGATTTTTAGTGGAGTTTATTTTTGCATAATTTTTTGTTAAATTTTACTATATTCTTACAAATAAATTATTTCTTTCTTTCTTTCTTTCTTTCTTTCTTAATAAAAATATTTTTGGTTTTAAATTTTTGCGGTTCCCAAATTTTTGTATTTCCATCTGAAATCCATTCTATTGGGTACAAGCCAGTGTTGCAGTACGTTGTGTTAGTAATTAACTAATTACAGTTGCAGCGACATGGACATTGATATTTGCATCACCAATACGTTTCCATTTCATAAGTGATGCTTTTATGATACAGTTCTGTTTTAGGCCACAAAACGTATTTCGTATTTACGACAACTACTGTTCTCTTCTCTTCCAAATTTAACATTTTATGGAGGGAAACCTTTTTAGAAATGTTTTAGCAATGCACCCAGTTAGGTATCTATAACTATTAACAAAATGCAGATACAATAGAAAACTATCATACATACACACGATACATCACCTTAAGGGCATTGACATGCACAAATCTCACAGACATAGAATACGAGTAGCTGAAAGGGATTCTTTCTGTCTACACTTCAGTGTAAATTACATCTAATAAAAATGCCTGCATGATTGGGTTCGAAACATACGTCTAACTTTATTTAACGAATGATAGCGATTGTACACGAATAAAGAGAAATAAAAATAAATGAACATTCTTCAAGTTCGTCAACTATTTTATTTACAAAACAGTAACTTATGACAGCATAGTTCTTTTTGCTTCAAATTTGCGACTGTCATTCCCTGGTTACTGTCAAGTAATGAACTTCCGCCAGAATTTGTTCAATTATACCTTGACAAAAAATAATATACCTATCTCAATTACTTTCAGTAGCAACTTATTGTGGCGTAACTTCAAAGAAATTGAGTAATTAATTACTGGATTTCCATTCCCTTTTTAATTGTTATTCTAACAACGTGACTCATTCAAAAATTAAAAAATATTTTTCCTTTGATATTCTGCCTGCTGGTAAAAACCAGCAAGATATCTATAAAATATAGAAAATAATAATGTAGATATTAAATTAAACTTTCCGTATAGTTTGACGTAACCTAATATAGTTCAAATAATGTAATTCAATAATCATAATACCTACCCAATTCCACTTACAGATATCAATCTAAAACAACAAAAAGAAAACTAACCAGTAGTTCTTACCAAACAAAAACTACTACCCGTAACCATGGCAACGGAATATCAACACACTAATACGACACGCTAATTTAGTAACTATTAATATTCTTGAATCATTGTACAAGTAACACACATCTTTGTAAGCGGACATTAGAAAAAAGTTAATTTTTTTAATTTTAACAGTCCTCATTTTTTATTCAAATGTTATGTGCAACTGCCTTGCTGTGGGTTGCTAGCGGCTTAACACGCAAACCGCTTTTGCACCAAGTTTTCAGTTCTAAACTACATCGGAGGTCGAGCCGACCGCCTTACGGTGTAAATAAAGTGATTCGCGGAGTTTATGTGTTGTGTTGTGGAGTGTTGAGGATTGTGCCATGGTATTCTTATGGTGGTGAGTTTAAAGCAGTGGTCAATAGCATAAAACATGACGTCATAAGTAGGATTATGGTGTGGTACCATTTTCTTATTTCCCAAACAAATAAAGAAAATTATTTGATGTTTTTCATGTTTTTTGCGGTTTTAGAATTTGGGTAGCGTTTATTAGAATTTAGTTAACTACTTTAATATTTCCCAATGCGGCATAAATTTAGAAAAAAAAAATAGTGCGTTCAACTCGCTAAAGAGTGACAAGTAATGTTTATCAAAGAATTCCTGTTAGTAAATGAATTTTAAAACCTTTTACCATTTTAAAACATTGCATAACGAATTGTCAATATAAACACCAAACATAACTATGAATATAAGACTGAAAAATAACAAACATTATTGAAGTAACTTACCGGTAACGAACAAAACGATGCCGACGCTACGCCAACAACAAATAACTAAATGAATTCCTAATATTATAAAATTACAAATGTTAATTTTCGTTTAAAAATAAGTTCTTTTTGTTTTTACTTTAAAAAACATAGTAGGTACCTACCTACCTACTCGGTTTTAATCTACATTTGCCACACATAAATTAGCAATATATTAAACGAAATCTTTCAAACAACAATATAAAGACAATTCTTGCTTAGTTTTCGCAAATTAAGGTCGAAATCGACATTTCAGACTTCAATAACAAAACTGTCAACCCACTCCAGAGCTGGCAAATTAAACATGAACATTTTTGCAGTCAATTTCAAATTTTAGAACCCATACAATAAGAGGTAACCGATAATATAATAAATGCTGAAGAGGATTCTTCCACAAATATGCCATTTCTGCCATGCGTGTGAATGAAGCAAAAGAAGTATGCCAGGATCGTAGCAAATGGAAATCCGTGGTCTCTGCCTACCCCTCAGGGAAACAGGCGTGACTTTATGTATGTATGTATGTATATGCCATTAAAATAATCACTGCCCCCTTACCATGAACTTTTAAAGCAGGACAGTTGGCGTTAAGGAAGTCAGATGCCGCTGGCAGCGGTTGGAAGCGTACGGCCGAAAATTGAGCTCAGTGGCGTGCTATGGGTGAGACCTTTGTCCAACACTGGACTGAGATAGGCTGATGTTGATGGTGATAAAGTGAGATGCCGCTACGTGCAGTGTAATATGGCGTCTTACTTCCACAATGGAAAATGTCCTGCTTTACGAATTCATGGTAAGAGGGCTGGTAGCTATTACTACTACCCTGCTATTATGAAATTAACTGCAAATTTTATAAAGACCTTTTTTTTATTCCGGAACTAAGAGTTTTATTGTTTCATCGTGATTGCTTTAACGGAGGAATATTCTATTTCCTTGTCAAATATTCTGCATAGTCATACTTTAGGAGAACGGGTAACTTAAGTTTTCTCTTCCGAAATTGACGATAAAGAGATTTTTCTTGATCATTGAAGTTACGAACTAAGCCAAGTGCAGTAGGACTTACTTATAAGGTTTAATAATGTTATGCGAGATCCTGGCTTTTGTGCCCGGTTGATGGTAATAGGCTCGCCCTATTACATTGGGACCTAAAAACATAACTGGTGAAATGTGAGTGTACTATATGTGCATCGCTGCCTACCCCTTCGGGGAATACAGGCGTGATGTTATGTTTTTATGAATTCCTAAATTCGTGTCAGTCATGCTACTTTTATTATCTAGAAGTTACGTGTTTGATGTAACTCTATGCTATTAAGTAACCTAACCTAACCATAGACTGTATCGTATTCTCAGTTCAATGAGGATGTTGTTCTGAATTAATAAGTGTCTCGACAGACTCACGTAACTAATTGGCAGCGGTGTTCCTTGCCTGAAGTATCTATTCAGAATTCTAATTGAGACAAGCTTTAATCTAATTAACAATAATAGCCTATAACTGTCCCACTGCTAATTCATAATTTTATCTATAACTACGTTCTAAATTTTAGTTGTATTTTATATTTCTGCTAATTGATATTCTTTTCTTTCTCAATTTCTCAAACTGCCAGTGTGATTTCTTCTATAGGTGGCTTTCTAGTGACTTGTATATTTAATTAAAAAGCCATGATAACCAAATTTTAAAAAGAAATATAAGATTATGAAATATATCGTGTGAAACTGTAGGATCTACATTATGTTAAGAGTACCTATTACCACGTCGAAGGAAAACATCGTGAGGAAACCGGCACATCTGAGAGATATTTTAACGGCGTGTAAACCCATATTAGACGCTTACAGGCGGTTTAAACTCTGACACCTCTGTTCATCAACCATGCGATAAGAAGAAGATCTATCAGCACAAAAATTCCCTAAGACATTTTTTCGAGAGTAAAGTTATCTTTGAATTCCCATGCGGTCTCATTACTGGAGATTGGCTAACAAGATATGAAGTAATAATCTTAGACCGCACTGATTTATCCTATTTGATGTATTTTTTTAAGACTACAAAATACTTGGTTTTATAAAAGAAAAAATTACATGAGGTTTGAATTTGGCGTTGTTTTCAAAATCATAGAGAAGTTGAGTGTTGGAATTTGTTAGTACTGCCCCAATAATAAGCTCAGAAGAAACAACTGCAAATAATACTATACTAGAAAATTATGAAAGAAGAACGAAGATTTAGTATCAACGAAGAAGGAACCCTTATGTGTCCAAATCCCGCATGCGTATTAAATCCGGTATGTCAAATGGGCCCAGTTTTGCGTCCTCTAGACATTAAACATGGCAGATTTTGTTATAACAGAAATTCTTTCCCAAGTTTTCATTCATCCTTATACAAATTAGTTCACTTACCTGTAGTATTCTTAGCATATAAGTCCATGTTTCAAGCTTGTTTAATACTAGCTGGAGGCTCCAGCAGTCTCGTTTTTGTCCGGTTATGCCCAATAAGACACCCCTTGAGGCTTGAGGTCGTTGGCATTAAACCATTCCAAGCTTGTTTAATATTGATTCAAAGTTTATTGGAAGGTACGTCTGTTAAAGTTATGTTACATTGACTGCCTCGTCTGTCTAGTGGTTGCTAAGCGCGACTGCTGAGCACGAGGTCTTGAGTTCGAATCCCGGGTCGGGCGAGTTGTTATTGGGTTTTTCTATTAGGTAATTCTCAGTAGCACGGAGTCTGGATTTGTGCCCGCTTGATAGCAATAGGCTCGCCCCCTATTGCATTGGAACCTTAAAACATAACTGGCGAAATGGGGGTGTACTAATTATGTGCACCCGTTATGTAATGTTTATGTTACACGAAATTGAAATTCTTAATTAATCCAATATTAATTAATCTTAAGGTAGACCTCTCTATCTCTTCTGATCGATCAGTTTTCTCTCTTCCTACAAGGGACTGATTTGGGAGAAATTAATTAGACCTTTGCAAAACACTGAAACACCGAAGACATTTTATTCATCCAGAAATGCTTGCTATTTTTAAAAAGACTAAAAAGCATTATCTGTCGCATCTTCTACAACTACTATAATATAAATGGTTTCAACAACTATGACACTTTTCATTTTTTGTTTATAATTAAGTACACTGGCATTGGAACGACCTAATAATATTTATAATATTATAATTTACGTAAAAGCGACATGTCCATTGAAGACCTTGAACGCAATAATCATGTCCAGACCTCATTCTACTAAAACAAATACATTGATGGTATACGTAAATTATTGGTTATAGCTTTGTCAATTTATTAGGAGACAGTTTTGTCGCATCGATAGTGGGTGGGAACAGTTTTAACACATTGATTTTCTTTTCGAGCATATAAATAAGGTCAGTTTTGTATCTAAAATTTGTCATAATTAAAACAAACTAATAAATATGGAGGCAGTTTTATGTCTACGTTGCATATGAATGACAATGTCAGTACAAACAACAACAATCCTGAACCAGAGAAAGGTGGAAAAGGGAAGAAATTGACCGGAAAGAATGCACGCATACATAAAATATACAAAAAGATTCGCCCGACCCCTAATACATATGAAACGAGTTTACTAACAATCTCAAAGACCGACACCAAAACTGTACAAGGGCAAACCATTTAGACAAATTAAAAGTAAAATAGAAAACAAACACATTTTGCCTAAATTGAAGATGTTGGAGAATATATTATGGAGAAAGGTCATGTTACGACTGACGAAAATGTATGTAGAATATGATAACAGAGAGTGAAGCAAACAGTAATGATAGATTAAGATGTTCATGATCATAGTAAAAGTAATTTAAGGCCTACCCAAAGCGGAATATTGTAGGATGTGATAGATATTGATGATGATAATCACAAGGCAAAATGGCTAAAGAATCAAAGCACTTAAAACCATGGCATCTAAGTCCATACAGATATACAATCTTCAATACAAGTTCCGATAACTATCCCACCTATTCCACAGGCAGGTGGTCAATTACGTTTCCAGTTAGAGCTTGTTGGCTATGTCCGGGAAGGATAAGCAGGCGATCAGCCTAATATGACTTCAAGGGGACGTTTGATTTACGGGACCGTGTTGTTCCGTCTTCGTGATTATAATTTAACACTGGACACGCGACTCCATGACACGTAATCATGGACGTAAATAGGTGTATTAGGTCTAATGTATGATTCAACACTACCATATGAATTCTGAGAATAGCTGCTAAACAAATCTAATAAAACAATTGGAAAACCAAATAAGTATGAATGTGAAGTGACTGTGATATTAAAATATATACTTCGTGTGAGTTTTCCGAATTTAATTCAACTCAAATATTTAAACTGCATGGTAAATAACTAGTTTGCGTACGTTTTTCATTGGCAAAGTCTGACACTTTCATTAGTAGAAGTTGGTGTTTCACTTTCAATGAAATGCTATGGTATTTGGAATAGCATTCAGACTTTATAGAATGGTGGTGTTAGTTGAGTTGCATGTTGCCGGTATTAAATTTATTGCCGTTGATGCTTGACCGTTATTACTACTCGTAACACGGACATGACATGTGTTAGTAAATTAGTCAGCATTACGTTTTAGTTCTGCGAAGTGATACTGTTTAACTAAGATATCAGGAGATCTTTGTAAGCTAGACGCTAATCTAAAACGTAAGCAATAAAAAAACATGTGATGCGCAATCATTCTATTTACAGTCAGATAATTTTGTATCTTTCTTTGTCTCTGAAAAGTAGGTAGGTCTACCAATGTTTTTTGGAAAAAAAATATTTCTTTGTTACGGATAGATCTAACTTTATTATTTTGTTGTATTGTGTGTAAAATCACATGCAAATGGCAGGTCGTCGTTCAATATGGCGTTCTAAGAGGGAGGCTTTTATTCATAATTTGTCTTCTGGTTGATGATAATAATGATGAAAATCACATTTTTACACTATCGTAATTACGTCCTGAAAAACAACCGCATTCAGAAAAAAAAATTTTTTGCTGTTGCCGGAATTTGCATACAGTTTGTAATACCTACTTGATTTGATTGTTATTTTCTTAAAAATGCAATAATTATAAGCCTAATATAATTCATTGAATTCTTTGTATATGCAAATAAAACAAATCTTTCTTTCTTTCTTAATTCTTCATTGTACACAAAACTTAAATATCAAGAGAATAACAATAATGTGGAGAGAAATAAATAAATATTTATTATATATTATATATTAATATGAAATATTTCTTTGTATTTATCTCAGAATCTGTTTATGATACAATTATCCTAACCCATTAAAAGCAAATCATATTTATTCTTTTTTGGAAAAATGTATTACTTCAATTTATGTTTGGTTTTAATATTTTGAGTTTCTTGTTCTCATAATATGTAAGTTAATTCACCTAATTGGCTAAATGCGAATGCTTTTCCTTTAACTGAGGGAACACGACTCAAATGTACACTCTACTTTTGTTTATCAATGTGTCTTTCAGTCTTCGTTGGAGATCCATAAATAAACAAAATGCTTGTACATTTTGTACATGCATAATCTGTCAGTTAAAAAACGTTAAACCAACAGTGAAAATCCTTAGGGTTTTGTGGGTTTGAAACTTAAATCGCGTGTTTGCGACCAGATTGTGGCTTTTTGGTCAAATAAAACCTTTTGGCTCAGAATAGTGCACGAAAGTACGGCTGACACGAATTTACTTTTCGTTTTTTTACTTCGTTAGCTTAGCGACACATTCGGCTTGTAATTATAATAAATTGTGCTCAAGTACCACGGACTATGCCATGTTAGTACGTACTTAGAAACGCCTACTTCTCTGAAAGGTAGGTGTAGGTCACGAATTTCTTTCTATATTATTTAACAAGCTGTTGGTTTTCACTTAGTAGGTATATTAATTAAATGGATGTGGTTATTGCTTTATGAGAAAATTCACATAACAACACTCCTGTATACCCCGAGTGGGTAGGCAGAGGAAATTGTATAACAACCACATTTCCCCAGTTATGTCGTAAGTCCCAAATTCCCAATGTAACAGAGGGCGAGTCTGTTGCCATCAACCGGGCACGAAATCAGCCTCCGTGCGTTTTGAGAATTATCTAATGGAACAACCCAGTAACACTTTGCCCGACTCAGGATTCGACCCAGGACCTCATGCTCAGCAGTCGCGCTTAGCGACAACTGGACCAAGAGGCAGTATTTGAAAATAATAAAGGTAAAATTGACTAAGAATAAATACAATGCTCACATGACATTAGACTGTGCGCTGTGTAGATAAACTCATGTATAGTTTCCTTACTACAATATTAATTAATTTGTTAAAAGCTTGCATTAATAATAATTGTACGTTGTGCGATCAAAATGTGAGTGGTGCCCCTGTAAAAATACCAATTTATTTCAATCGGTTTAATTTTAAACGTACATACATTCTGCTAATTTACTTCTTTAGATCTACGAGTAACTGTTGATATAGTACCAGTTTTAAATTGCCTCTAGCTAATTTACAATTAAAATTCCAAACAGTTGATAATGCCGTGTTTTCACTAGGGGACAAGTGCGGAGACATGACGCTCAACATTCACGTGGTATGTCTTTGCGACATTGTGGGTTATGTCGGGCGACTGTCGAGGGACACGAATTTCGCGCAAATCGATGCTTACGGAGTGTCAAATGCGACAAATCCCGCGACCCGCAGATGTCGCCAGACGTCGACGACGTCGAGCGACTTCGCGCGGGACAATTATCACCTAGTAAACGTGGCATAACATTTTTTAAATGATTTTTATATTGCTTTTTTGGTTTACGTTTCGAATTCTTTACAGCATTGATTGTTATGGGTTAAAGTAAGATCGTGCCGAATGGTATCCGGCCTAGAATTGACCACCCACTTTCCTCCCATGGGTGTCGTAAGAGGCGACTAAGGGAAAATTTAGGAGATAAGCAGCAGCGTCTTCTGTAACTTCACCACTAATACTGCGATCCCCAAGCCGCTTGCCCTGCGTAGGGATTATGGCAACCCCTCCCTTTACTTTAGGTAGGTAGTAGTAGTAGGCCTTTCTTCAACAGTGGACGTCTTCCGGCTGATGATGATGATAAAAGTAAGATCATTATTTTGAACAATTACTAACTAGTACAAAACTATATTGTCAAAGCTGGAATATTGCTACCAAACCTGAATACGAAATATATGACCCAAAACTTTATAGTCAATACCGATCTAAACTACTGTTCCTAAAGTAATAATTAATTGTATTCTCGTTTGTTTCCAAGGCCTGGATATTTTGTTATTAATTGTATTTCAATTTTATGTTGCTTATCAATATAGAAGTTACAATCATAATTGGAACGGAATGGTGCTCTTTTTGCGATTTAGATAGAAGCATACTATCTAAAGAAGTTTGTATGCCATAATTATCCAAAATATAATTTTACAGTCGATTTTTTTATTATAAAAACACGAGCTATATTATAATCTAATAAATTTTTATTTTTCATGAGATGTGAGACAATGTGAGATGCTCTAGATGAGTGGTAAAATGGTGGACGAGATAAAATCTAATAGGAATGACATAATAGTTAAATATTGTATTCTATGAAATTGTCAATACTGATTTTTTTTTGTTATAATCTATTTCCATTTGTCAAGACTTTCGCCAATTGTCTAGAGCCTAAGACTAAAGACACAGAATTCACCATTAGATTTAGAGAAAATTTACCTAATATAAAGTGTACCTATTAATTAATAGGTAGATAGGTAAATTGACTGCCTCGTTGGTCTAGTGGTGCGACAGCTGAGCACGAGGTCTTGGGTTCGAATCCCAGGTCAGGTAAAGTGTTACTGGGTTTTTCCATTAGGTAATTCTCAGTGGCAGCAGAGTCTGGATTTGTGCCCGGTTGATGGCAATAGGCTCGCCCCCTATTACATTGGGACCTAAAAACAACTGGCGAAATGTGGGTGTACTATATGTGCACCTCTGCCTACTCCTTCGGGGAAAACAGGCGTGATGTTATGTTATGTTAAATTGCTAGTACCTCTCGTAATTGCAACTCTGTCACATCATTTAGCGCTCATCATCGCTATTTGGTCTGAGTCATGTCAACTCGTGTGTCATGAAAACTAATAAAGTTCTGTATTGGATTTAATGGTTCCATTACAATGATAGAGCTAACAATGTGTTCCCAAAACTCTTTGTTATTGTAACTTTTTTGTTTTGTACTTAGATGTCTATCTTGTTCATTTTTAATGTGAAGAGTGATCGATAAATGGAGTGCTGGATTTTTTTTATGTTTAGCCTTATGTTATTACTAGCTGCGCCCCGTGGTGCTACCCGCTACATTGTTTTCGGGATAAAAAGCCTATGTGTTAATCCAAGGTATCAGCTATCTCCATATGAAATTTCATCAAAATCGGTCTAGTCGTTTAAGCGTAAAGAGGTAACAAACATACAAACGCACTCACAAACTTTCGCCTTTACAAATTAGTGTGATGTGATTATAAGCCCGCATCGTCCCACTGCAGGGCAAAGGACTCCCTTCCCTCCTTCGACTTGTCCCTGTCTATCACCACTTGACGGCAATCCTTTAGGTAGGAGTTAGGTTAGACCTTAGTTAAACTGTATTAGGCTTTAGTTAAACTGTAAAACATGATAATAATCTACTTTAGGTACAGAAAATATTTTTATTCAATTATGTTAGTATTGTGTAATTTATTATAATTATTACCAGCAAATAGACTATAGAATATAGTGTAATTTTATTTACATACAATAAGGTATTATAATTATTATCTACATTGCTTTAATTAAAAATTTTATTTACAAGGTTATTTACACTTCTTAAAAATAAATATACCTATACAAAATAAAAAAATTAAACTAAAAATTATGCATCAAAGTATTATATATTATAGTGTAATTATTTGTTTTGGCTATATTAATTTAAAAACGAAATACGATCATGAATCTCATTAGTATTGTATTTACTTTAAATTCAATATTAAAATAATGCTTGGAGTACAAAAATTATATTCATGTAGAAAAAACTAAACATAGGTACATACCACATAATTATACCTTCAAAAACAAAACAAAAGTAAGCAGCATTAGAATTCTAAAGACTTGTTATCTGTATTTTCAAAGGCTTAAGCGTATTGGAAGTAAACATAAAGTTACGGTAAATGAAATAAATGTGTAGGACGCTGCGAAAAATATCAAGAGGGCCTGTTTAAATAATGTATTACAGTCTTGTGTAAACATTACAAAAACTAACTAAATACTGCGTATCTGTTCACCTTTTATTTTGTTGCCTAGCTAGTTCTTGTGTCACAAAATTATTTAATAATCTTTACATATAATAAAATTATGTATAAAAAGGGCCGCGTTGGTCTAGTGGTCTGCGGGCGGTAAGCACGACTTCCAAGCATGAGGTTCCGGGTTTGAATGGACAGGCGAAGTGTTATTCGGTTTTTACTTTAGGTAAATAATAGAACAACGAGACAGTCTTCTGAATAACATAACATCATGCCTGTATTCCCCGAAAGGGTAGGCAGAGGCGCACATATATTACATCCACATTTTAGCAGTTTTGTTTTTTAAGTCCCAATGTAATAAGGGGCGAGCCTATTGCTATTAACCAGGCACAAATCCAGACTCCGTGCTGCTACTGAGAATTACCTAATGGAAAAACACAATAACACTGCTCGTCCCGGGATTCGAACCCAGGACCTCGTGCTTAGCAGTCTCGCTAAGCATTCACTAGACCATCGAGGCAGTCAGTCTTCTAAATGATGTCAAAAACCAAATAATATGTAACTATGTAAATAAAAACTCATTTCCCACTAACAGATAAACTAAACCTTTTCTAATTAAAAATGAGAACAACCACCAAACTAATAAAACTCGATAAACGATCGTAAATGGAAACTAATGTAATCGTGCCAATTCCAATGAACGTTGTACAAGCTAACCAATAACCGTTCGCAGTTCAAGAGCAGTCAAATAATACAGCCAATGTATTAGCATTAAAAGCAAATGATCGCATGCCAAGTAAAGATAAAAGCTTGCATGGAAGTTGATGATCGCAATCGGAAGATACTTGCGTGTTCCCTCTCTAGCGATTCTAAATTAAATTTGTGTCGACAATAACTGGAGTACTTGAGCAATGGTAATTATTTTTTTATTTGTTTGGAATATATTTCAACAGTCTATTAGATATTTGCCTACTGTACCGTTAAATTTGTCAGCTCATTTTAGATTCTACCTTTAATATCTTGTGCTAGTTTTATTTTCTGAAGATTCAACAGAGCGGTTTGTTTGAATATTCACTTTGTATCTTTCATAAAGTCTACGATGTTTCTGTCGGTACTTTTCTAACCAAGTTTGTTCTTTTGACTTAGTATTCAATCCTCCAACAGAACTATTTCTTCGGTCACGACACAATGGACTGTAAATGTGGAACGTCTGTATCCATTTACACGTCTCTGAAAAATTCACGTGTGATTTCGTTAAGCTCCCCGCTTTGCTATTTGTCAACATAGTACAGTCACCAACTGAGTTGCTATTCATTTGTTAAAAATACATTCGACTATTTGTTCAGTTTGTACAGCATTAAGTCTCTTAAAACTAAATTTTCACAAGATATGAACGGCCACAAATACAATAAATAAAAAACATAAACATAACATCACGCCTATATTCCCCTAAGGGGTAGGCAGAGGTGCACATATAGTACACCCCTTCGGGAAATACAGGCGTGATGTTATGTTTATGCACATAGTATGTTTTCAATCCAGCTAATTAAATTTGGAAGCCACCGCAACATGTCAGTTGTACAACACTCTTGTTGCAGAACATTTTCAGGTAAAATATGGGTAAACAGTAATTAATTAAGTTCCAAACATTTTGCTTTGACTTCCAAAGTGACATCAAATTCAACTTTTGCCTTTGCCTTGTATATTGGAATTAAATCAAAGGCAGGCTTTTGTTTAATCAAAACTTGAATCTTCCGAGTTTCAGTTTACAATGAAATTGGGCTATGATTACCAAAAAGATTTCAGGAAGATTAAAGTACTAGAAACTCGTAATATATAGGCCATGATATTTATAAGGTACTCAGTCGGTTTCTAAATTGTTTTTTAATATATTTCTTTATTAGCGATACCGGTTTTTCCTTTGTCCTGCATAGCATTGCTTAAGTAAACCAGTGTGTCTGCCATAAGTTCTTGTGTTTTAGGTAACAATTTTTTTTTTTTTGCATTTTGGTAATTTGACCAATTATCTAAATGTTTCGATATTTATATGGTAATCAGCACAAAGCCCCTTGAGGTCAACGCGTTGTACTAAAATGCTATTACGGTATGCAGAAAAAGCAGTTTTATAACAGTCTAGCTGCGCCCCGCGGTGTTATCCGCTACATTTTTTCGGGATAAAAAGTAGCCTGATGTGTTAATCCAGAGTGTCAGCTGTCCAAATGAAATTTCATTAAAATCCATCCGGTACTTTTTACGTAAAAGAGTAACAAACACACATCCATACTTACAAACTTTCGCGTTTATAATTTTATTAGGGATTTCTCGGTACAAATATTGTCAAAAATACTGTCAGTTGACCCGAATTTTTGAAAACTCCACGTTATTTATACTTATTTTTAGATACACAGGAGAATAGTCCTCATTTATTTCACTCATAGCAAATGCTCTTTCAATTACTTCGCGTCTTAAAATAAATAACTTTGTGTGGAAAATAATAACATCAAAACAAGTCGCATTCGTTCATTCACACTCGTTTGCTTGTTTAAGGTTTGCACTTGCCAGTACAATAACTGGCCAGTTAATTTTCTCTTTAGTCTAGTGCTAAACAAAGCACCTATTTATTCCTACAGTCAACAATTTGCACGAGCAGTAAATACATAGGTACATACATTAAGTCACGCCTGTTTCCCTGAGTGGTAGGCAGAGACCACGGATTTCCATTTGCTACGATCCTGGCATACTTCTTTTGCTTCATTCACAGTTAATATTACCAGTATAGTCCAAATGGAATGCTTGGAAACAAATATTTTATAAGAACGTTGAACTAGTAAATGGGTAATTATAATTACGACCTGAAACTATTTTAACCGACTTTAAAAAAGGAGGAGGTTCTCAATTCTTCGGAATCTTTTAAATTCTATTCATATCCTGAACCCAAGTGAGGCTGACTAAGTATATACTTCCCAAATATATACTCTGTTAGGAAATTCAACGAAACGAAACCATTGGAACCATTGAAAATATCGTTGAATTTGAGTTTGAAACCGAGAAACAATAATTTAGCTTCGGACAAATATTATGTCCGAAGCTAAATTATTGTTTTCAACTCGTGCTTTGCATAATATTATCTATTATTTGTAGTTGTTCTTACTTGTCCTTTTAATTTATTCTCACCGTTTACTTGGGGATTCAATTACACGCCATTTAGCTCTAAAATACATTCAACTCTTGAGCAATTAAGATTTTGTATTGCACAAATTTAATTAAACAAATTTTGACTGTCTGTGTGTATATATACTAGTTTACACTATTGCTGATTGGCGCAGTGGCTAAGCAATTGGACTGCTGCGTTAGGGGTTGCGGGTTCGATTCCCGCACGGGACAAACATTTGTGCGATCCGCAATTTTTTTTCCGTGAATGGGTGTTGGTGTGTGTGATATTTCGCGTTTCATCATCCACAGCGCACTATACTGCTAGGTAGATAATTATATTACTCCCTTAAAGTACAAAACCCGACGCTGTCCTGTGCCAACCTTATCCAGGTACAATCGATTATGTAGTCGATTGAAAATAACATTTAGGCCTTCATTCTAGTACAAATTCACCACTTTGAATACCAACGATAACTATTATAACAAACATCAACTAACCCTTTACACAATATCCATTGCCGTATTTGTCTGTGTAAGTATTTAACGTATTACGTAACGTGAATACGTGACTTACGTCTATAGACTATTACGGTGGCTTTGGGTAAGGGGACGTGATCAGTTCGAAGCGCGCCAGAAACATAACATCACGCCTATATTCCCCGAAGGGGTAGGCAGAGGTGCACATATGGAACACCCACATTTCGCCAGTTATATTTTTCGGTCCGAATTTAATAGGGGGCGAGCCTATTGCCATCAACCGGGCACAAATCCATACTCCGTGCTGCCACTGAGAATTACCTAATGGGTACCGGGTCTCTTCCAACCACTTTCATGAAAACTTCATGACACATGACTACTTAGGAATTGAAAATAATAACCTAAACATAGTACTGGTGAAACTTATAGTGGTAGCCATTGGTCTTGTAGCTATTCTGTCTCTGGTCGTACCTCTTTGCCGTCTCTTTTGCAAGAAAAGACAAAATCTTATATTTGAGGCTTTGTAAAAGGATTGTGTACCCTTAGATCATTCTAACTACATAAAAGGGTACCAATGACAGACAATTATCTTGAATGTACTTTGTTTTCAGGCGTAAAATGTCAACCGGATCCCACATTGGCTCGGGTTCCAGACCCCTTTTGTAGATAAGAGAATTTGCTTTGAACACGTCACCTCCAAGTTCTGATCAACGTTTGATATACGAAGCTTCAAACCGACTCCGGAAACTGACAAAACAAGAGTCTGCTTATTTTTAACCGACGAAAAAAACCGAAAGAGGTTCTCAATTCGACGCGTATATTTTTCTTTTATTTCTTTGACTATGAATAATTCTCTGCTTTACTACTTACGCGTGTTGTATTGAAGTATTTAATTACGAGTGGATTGTTGAAAGCCGAAAGAAGTATTTCATGTTCGTCTACATAGATAAGTAAGATCCTGCATAAAGTGACTCTAGAGGAACAAGATCACAGATTTCCAATTTCGCCTCATTAACCTCATTTGGGAAGGCCTTTGTTGAACAGTGGACGTGTTTCGGCTGATGATAATGAACCTCATTTTATTCTTAAAATATGTTTGTTGATTTAAGGCACTCTCAACCTAGCTAATTTTTGAACATACAATATCACACAGGCATTGACAATTGCTAGAGAAATAACACAATATGCCTATATGAAAAATACAGATTCATCAAAAACTTCTCATTTCGTTCAAACAAATTAATTAACATTTGAAGACTTAGTAATGCTGAAGATAAATTTAAGTCCTAAAGCAAATTCACAACGTATTGGTATCTTTTAAATCTGTATTATACATGTAGTTTTATCTTCACTTGCGTAACGCAGACGAAGATTTGAGATCTCGTAATGCAACACCATCTCATGGGATCAGATCATAAAGTATGTCGCAATGCTGAGGTTGTAGCTGTAATCTACTAAGTACCTACGTATTGAGCATCTAAAAACAAAGATATTAACAGCTAGAATATTAAGAATTACAAATCCATGTTTAAGGTATTTCCTTAGGATGACATTCCATTAGTAAATAGATATTAAATATCTAAAATAAGATTTTTTTGGTGGTTATACATTTTATAACCCCCTAAAAATTCTAGACTAAACATCGTAAGCAAGTGTTGTATTTTAGACATCCTTGAATTGCTTTGGCTTTGATTTAGCGATTTAAAATGGTTGTACAATACAATTTTTAATAAATAAAGCCGTTATGTTGTGTGAAACCTATAAAAAACACGACGTAATAAAAAATAATGCTTCAAAATCCTAAAGCTGTTGCACTGGACGCTGAAAATAACTGCATTAAACCATTCTTTACAGTCTATAATGAGCTGGAATATAGCAAGTGTGTCCACGCGATACCGTTGATTTGTTTGACCACAATTTGTTCAATCCAAATATATTTTAGTAACAGTTTTTGAGTTTCAATATCGGATTTAGGTGACATTTTGCACACAAATATAATATATTAACATGATATTATAGATTAGGTCCTAAAAAATAAATAATTAAAAACAAATTCACATTTAGAACTACAGGGGTCACTCATTTAATACAAAAAAAACTGAAAATCTGCTTTAAAATAACTAAGGCAAAACATAAAACAATATATTTATACGAATAAATACAAGAAATATACATGATAAGAAAGGTATTAATCTATCGGAAACAGCACATACTAAGTAAGGACCTCAAACAAAGTAAATCGGTAAAATTAGGTACCGTCCCAGTAAAAATCCCAACGGACACGAACGAAAGGGTTATTTGAGTTCTTATAAGTCGGGCAACAACGCCGCGATTGTACACTAAAACTATATTGTGTCCACTTATCCCTTGTAAGTAGTGTTTAGGGCGGCACTACCACATTACTGGTCATTCAACTGGATAATAGGCTTATTATGTAACAGCAATCGTCTTGTAACAGCGATAGGTATAATCAGATTGATGCTCCAATTTCTGGTCGTGTTTATTTGAACAGTATCAACGGGCAAAGAATATATAATAGTATATTGTAATTTGTAGCACAGCTATGCTAAGATAATAATTAACAACAAATAAGTTAATATTAATAATAATTTTTAACACAAGCTTTTAAATCAAAAGTACCGTAATATTGTATTGTCACCAAACCTATTTAAGTATGCAAAATTTCATTTCAATCGGATGTCAAAAAGTGGTACTAATTTAGATTGCAAGATTTGACCTAAACAAACTCACATACATTGCAAGTTAAATACGAGGGTCAAACTGAAAGTTCTTAGAAAATCAAAAACTGATTACATTAGCCAGTTATTAGTTTTATTATATCTTTTCAAAATATTGTCCATTCACGTCAATACACCGCTGCATGCGATGGAACCACTGGGAAAAGCACTTTGCCCACTCGTCTTTAGGGTTCTCTTCAATGGCATCGCGATACGCAGCCACCGCTTCTTCAGCATTCATAAACCGCTTTCCTTAAGTTTTTCTTTAATTTTTGGAAATAAATAAAAATCACAAGGGGCGAGGTCGGGGCTATACGGCGGGTGACCCAGTAATTCAACGTTTGATGTCGCCAAATAGTCTATCGTTCGCTTAGCGGTGTGCGACGAGGCGTTGTCGTGGTGAAGGAGGATCCTACTGCGAGGTCGTTTCTCTCGAACTTTTTCCAAGACAAGTGGCAAACAATTGGTAGTGTACCATTCTGCAGAAACTGTTTTTTGATCCTCTAACACAATTGTTGCGAAATGACCTATCCTTCCAAAGAACGAGGCCACCATTTTTTTTCCCGCACTTCGATCTCTCTTCACTTTAGTTGGCAACCTCTCGAAAGGAAACACCCACTGAGCAGATTGTCTTTTGGTTTCAGGATCATAACAGTAAATCCAGCTTTCGTCACCTGTTAGTATGTCGAACACAGCATTTGAGTCACCTCCGTTAAATCTTTCAATCATTTTACGGCACCAATCCACACGATGGAGTTTTTGAGCCTCAGTCAAATTATGAGGTATCCACTGGGCGCAAAGCTTCCTGACTGCTAAATGTTCGTGGAGGATTTTGTGCACTTGACTCATACCGATGCCTAAGCTTGTCCGAATCTGCTGATAGGTCACTCTTTTGTCAGTCTCTATCATACGCCGCACAACACAGATGTTATCTTCAGTCGTCGCCGTAGAAGGCCGTCCCTCACGTAAATCATCAGTGAGATTAGTGCGACCACGTTTAAACTCATTAAACCAGTTGTAAACTGTCGCACGAGATGGGGCTTCATCGTGAAAGGCCAATCGTAGTCTATCATAACTTTCTTGTTGACTTAAATGACATCGAAAGTCATAAAAAATCATTGCACGAAAATTTTCTCGTGTTAAATTCATGTTGACGTGACACAGACAATTTTCAATTTGCCGCCAAATCGTAAAACAAATGACAAATTAATGAAATATATACTCAGTAATATTGGCAAAGAGTTCTATTTTCAAATTTTAGAATTATTTTTTTATTATATTGTTTATAAGTGGCCAGTTCTAAGAACTTTCAGTTTGACCCTCGTAAAAACTTGTAAAAATAACAACATATATTTTCAAATTCTCTTGGCTTGCAAATTTTCCTTCATTTGTGTCTCTTTGTGAATTTAATTTCCCTTTCAAAATCAATATGTTATAAAGGTGCTCAGCGCTAAATTAATTTCCACATTTTAATACATTTACGGAGAGGTCTTTCACTCCAAAGTTTTAGACGAATTTCATTTGTTAGTAGCTTTAGTAATGTTGATGCAAATTTTTGTACGTGCAGTCATCCCGGGACACTCAGAAAAATACATAGGTATTATATGACTGTGTGTATACAAACCTATTATACATTTTAATTAAGCTAGGAGATTAAGAAACACACAAACAGTTTTTGGCAATTTAAAAACCTTCCCGATATAATATTGATGACGATCTGATTAGAGCAGTGGCGAAGCGATTGGACTGCTGCTCTAAGGCATGCGGGTTCGATTCCCGCACGGGGCAAAACTCCGTGCGAATCACAGATGATTGTCCCGAGTCTAAGTGTTTGTGTATGTTCTATTTCATGTTTGTGAAACGCACCCACGACACAAGAGAAATTCCTAGTGTGGGGCGACGTTTTTTATAAAAAAAATCGCTAAAAATATATCAGTGATAATTTTGATCTATATAATCAAAAGCAGGAACTTAGTCTGTAAAAGGCAGTCGCAAAAAATAACGATAGACGATAAGGAAATATACTCATAAACATAGCTATAGACAAACTGTTTGAAGGTAATAAGTTTATACGCAACACAACAATAATAACAAGCCTTAAAGATAATGAGGAGTAAAAATCGCTGAAAGAATATCAAAGAATTAGAATTCGGTTCTCCTAAAAAGCGGATTTCAAAGAATTTCTAAGCCATCTAATTGCTGACCGCAACAAAATCTAGGCGCCTTATCGACTTTCGAGCTGTGAGTAAGTGTTCAAACTCACATTGTACAACAGTATAATCTTACTTCTCTTCCAAATAAATCCACTGAAATGAAAATACAAACATTCAAACAGACATAGAAAACCGCATCAGAAATTCTCGGAATTCCAAAAATATTTTTAACACTCGCTGATAGCGAACAATTGTCTAAATTTCTTTCTAGTAAGACGTGAAAATTTGTAGTGTGGGACAACGGCCACACCTTACAATTTTCAGAGAAGTACCTATACGATGTCATCATTATCATCATCAGCCTATCTCAGTCCACTGCTGGACATAGGCCTCTCCTATGGCACGCCATATACGATGTGATTGGTTTAAATACGAAACTAAGACACCAAAAGCAAAAAAAAGAAGTTGGAAAATAGTTTTTATTTGAGAAAGAACAAAGACCAGTGAATGAATCGTACGGCTTTGATGTCAAATTTCTTTGGAGAGTAACTTAGTAATATAACAATGTAAATTGCCATGTCTGTGTTGTAGTTACAAAACTAAAGTCTTTGGTTAAGTTTCTAGCTTTAAAGAGATCAGAAAATTTTCAGTAGCTGTTTGGGACTTGGAATGTTTGTTCAACGAACTGATTGTTTGACTGGATAATATTGGCACAGGATTAAGTCAAATGGTATAGTTAAAGAGACGAAGAAGGATAATAATTATCACGCATGACATGCGCAACTGGTTGATAAAAAAAACATTTAAGCAATCGGATTTTTAGAAACCTACAAAAAAATCTAGGCAGACCGAGCTCAATACTGTTCCAAAATTAAATAACATCATGGAAAATCACAAATCTTTAGTAGTACAACAATTTCTTTCAATTCTTCGTATAAATTGTTTCTTGGTAAAGCGACACCGGTCAGTAGGTCGGTTCATCGATTTGTAATAGAATCGATATCTTATTATAAAATTATAAGCCTTTGGCGTCGTTCTGACTCTGTTTATTACGTAACTAGTCTATGGACTGTCATGATACTGTTAGTTTCATTATAATTGACAATGTAATTAATATGTCACCTGTTAACCTATTTTAATGGGATATGGAAAACAATATTGCGCCGGATAATTTAATAGTAGGCTTACTACCTATCACACACACTAATATTATAAAGGCGAAAGTGTGAGTGTGTTTGTATGTTTGTAGCCTCTTCACGCTCAAACGGCTAGACCGATTTTGATGATTTTTCATATGGAGGTAGCTGACACCCTGGATTAACACATAGGCTTTCTATCCTGAAAAAAATTAGTGGGTAACACAGCTAGTTTACAATATGAGAGACAGAACAAAAATAATATAATACTCCATACACTTCATTCTTGCTTATGTGTCATTAACGAATATTAATGTGTGGCTTTTAAAAGCACTATGTATTAGGTGTATAACTAACGAACCGCTTTGATATAAACTACTTGTAACTTTTAATGAAATATAAACCGTTATTATGCGTAAAACGAAACAGTAAAATTCAAATTTATCTCAGAGGATTCTAATTAGCGGAACTTATAGTATTATTCTAAAACTTATTGGTCTACATAACGTAACTTTCTCTTCTGTTATTAGCTTCACAGTTTACTTACAATCTTTTGTTATTAACTTTACAGTTCTAGGCAATTAATTTAATCAATAAAACCCACAAACTGACTGCTTAGTTGGTCTAGTGGTTGCTAAGCGCGACTGCTGAGCACGAGGTCCTGGGTTCGAATCCCGGGTCGGGCAAAGTGTTACTGGGTTTTTCCTTTAGGTAATTCTCAGTAGCAGCACGGAGTCTGGTTTTGTGCCCGGTTGATGGCAATAGGCTTGCCCCCTATTACATTGGGACCTAAAAACATAACTGACGAAATGTGGGTGTGCTATATGTGCACCTCTGCCTACCCCTTTGGGGGAATACAGGCGTGATGTTGTGTTATGTTATGTTAAAACCCACAAACTCAAATAATCTTATTTTTGACCTTCTTTTTTCTCTTCTTTGCTTTCTGCTTCCTACTAGCCTTTACTCTCATCGATGGTAACTGCTTTTGTTTTCTGTTCCCTAAATTCTTCTATGACCATTTTCTCTCGACGATGGTAAGAGCTAAGGTTTTCTGCTCTCTGCAGTCTCCAATCACCATTTTTGATTTAATATTCTTCTTAGTCGCGATGTGCCTACTATGTCCTTGTATCATTCTCGTCTGAAAAATTGTATCGTCACACGTAACCCCATATTAGAGGTCCCTTTTATGCCGTGGGTGTACACGTGGCGTAGAATACACTTAGATGTCACATACAGTAACCGCTATACTCGAAATATTTATTACAGAATCAGGTTACTTTGCGGAAATCCGTATCATTGAGAGCGCTTTCGAACTTGCTCGAAGCTTTTCTCGAGAAGGAACGAAACTCGTGTATATTATTGGTTAAGTTTGAAGTCCTGTTTTTGTATAACGTGATGGAAATGAGTGGATGAGGTATATAACATCCATTGATGATCTAATATAAGAGTAATACGGACGAAAAAAATTTTTGGAATACTTAAATCTTTTTCTCATAAAAGGATTGAAGTTCCGGCAAAATTGTAAGCCAAACATGTTAGCAGCTGCGACATTTTTTACTTTATTTTACACTAGCTGCGCCCCGTGATGTTACCCGCTACATTTTTTCGAATAAAAAGTAGCCTATGTATTCATCCAGGGTGGCAGCTACCTCCATATGAAATTTCATAAAAATCGGTCTAGCTATCTGAGCGTAAAGAGGTAACAAATATACAAACACACTCATTAACTTTCGCCTTTATAATATTAGTGTGATACATACATACATACATAACATCACGCCTGTATTCTCCGAAGGGGTAGGCAGGGGTGCACATATAGTACACCCACATTTCGCCAGTATGTTTTAGGTCCCACTGTAATAGGGGGCGAGCCTATTGAAGTGTGATACTCATCTCTTTCCCTTCTTATGAAATCAAAATAGCACATACTCGTATACTAACATAGAATAATATACAAACTGCGTCTACTAATACCCTATTAGATCCCGTAGGTGTCGTAAATAGTCTTTAATGGAATAATTCTCGGGAAGGAACCGGAGCATACATCTTCATACTACATTTTAATACTTACCTGATTTATTATTATACTAGATACCTTGGAATATTCCGTATTTACTTGGTTTCTAATGAAATTCTGCATAAAAACGTGCTTTTAGCTGACGCATTTACCTAATAGTGTAGAAGACAATCAAAACACTATCTCTTTCTGTAAAATATTATTTGATAGTTTTGTATTGACTGCCTCGTTGGTCTAGTGGTTGCTCAGCGCGACTGCTGAGCACGAGGTCCTGGGTTCGAATCCCAGGTTGGGCGAAGTATTACTGGGTGTTTCCATTTGGTAATTCGCAGTAGCAGCACGGAGTCTGGATTTGTGCCCGGTTGATGGCAATAGGCTCGCCCCCTATTATATTGGGACCTAAAACATAACTGGCGAAATGTGGGTGTACTATACTTCTGCCTACCCCTTCGGGGAATACATTTTTCGGCACATTATTGACTGTAAATAATACTGAGGTTAATAATGATAACTTTGTTTCTTGTTACAGATAAACTGATGTCATTGGAATGACCTCCAACGAGTTAGCTGTGTGTGCAGGCTCCCTTGAAGATGATACCGTGCACCTGGCCCACGGCGCTATTCTTTTTGATATGGTAATATAATCTATTCATTCACCTTCTACTTAAACTTAATAGATATTTATACGGGACTAGCTGCGCCCCGCGGTGTTACCCGCTACATTTTTTCGGGATAAAAAGTAGCCTATATGTTAATCCAGGGTGTCAGCTACCTCCATATGAAATTTCATTGAAATCCATTCAGTAGTTTTTACGTGAAAGAGTAACAAACATCCATACGTACAAACTTTCGCGTTTATAATATTACTAGCTGCGCCCCGCGGTGTTACCCGCTACATTTTTTCGGGATAAAAAGTAGCCTATATGTTAATCCAGGGTATAACCTATCTACATACCAAATTTCAACCAAATCAGTCCAGCCGTTTATGCGTGAAAGAGTAACAAACATCCACACATCCATACTCACAAACTTTCACATTTATAATATTAGTAGGATTGTATAAAGAACCTACTTGAACTCGATAATATAGAAAACTAGCTGACCCGGGGTATGAAAAATAGATATTAGCCGATTCTCAGACCTACTCAATATGCTCAGAAAATTTCATGAGAATCGGTCAAGCCGTTTCGAAGGAGTACGGGAACGAACATTGTGACACGAGAATTTTATATATAAGACAAGTATTAAAGTTTGAAACGTTACCAAGTAGATAAAAATTATATTATACTAGCGGACCCGATAGACGTCTTAATGCCCGGAAAAGCAGAGCCATCTACCCGGTCCAATTGTGTTTTCAGACTATTCAAGAATCCATTGAAACACGAACATTACACACGAAATTCCTTCCGAATCGGTCCAGCAGTTTAGGAGGATTTAGGTGACAAACACACGTGCAGAATCATTACAATTTATAATTATTAAGATGACACATTATTGAATACTAAGCCTGCTTTTGGTTTTTCTTCGGGTCAGAGGTATCGGGCTCGACTATAATAATAAATCTTTGTCACATATCACATTTTTTTGTACAAAGTAAAAGTTATACTTCCACTTTTATTTTACTCCATTTTCAAAGGTCCGACTAAAGTTATACCCGTCTAGTATACTTAGGAACGCAGCATTTTCACTTGAAATACTGCCACAATGAGCACGCTTTGTCTTGTTCGAAAGGATCCTAAAAACATATCTCCATAAACTAAACGAAATCACTGCCTTTAGACATCCCCGTGAAAAACAAAGGATGAAAGTACATGAAACAAAAACCTACATTTCTGTTCCCTCGAAGGACAACACTTTTCCTTCCTCACTTTTACGATTACTCTTAAGATAGCGAATACGAACAGCTGCATCAATCCCACGGTTATTCTATCCGGCGTGTATTGCAAATTCGTTTTCATTTACGATCCCCAAGTTTATGGAAGAACATGTGCCATTGATTCCCCCATAGCCTGTTGTAGCAATCATGGTAATATCTGGAAAGTATATTGCATATAAGGAAACGGGAGACTTTGTTATTCGACGTAATCTTCTCAGGGATGATAGGAAACTGTATGTGATGGTAAATTCTATGTAGATGACATATTTATTTGAACGTCATTTATGAGTAACTTATGTTCAAACTTGATCAAGAAAGAGTCTTTTGTTTTTTTTATAGCATTTTTCACTTTTTTAGACATGTAAGTTCTGCAGGGTGGGGTAGTTTCTTGCAGCTAAAGTGTCTGTCTTGATAACTATTCTTAGCGGCGGCGGCTTAGATGTGTGCCATTAATAAAAATAAAAAATGATTTTTAATAGAGCTGCAGAAATGCTTTCTTTATTTACTCTACAGTTTTTGATCCATTTACCTATTGATGAAGTGGTAAATTGTCTTCTATTTTACAGTATCTGTACTGTCTATTAACGTAAAGAGTAATGAAAATTGGTTCGAAAATATTATTTTCGCCATTATACACCTATAACAAAACGTAGAAATAATTTATTCCATTTTCCATGTAAAATTTAACATTGACGAGGCATGAAGTGTCTGACAATGTCACATTCGCCTAGACACGTCAGCTAAAATATTAAAAGACTACAAAGTAATTATTTAAAAACACTAGCTAAACCAAGGGTGAAAGGTCACGAAGATAAAACAAGCAATACATTAGGGCACTGTCCTCGGACGTAACATTGCGGTACAGTTGGGCCATGAACACTAAGCCGAGCTGTAGATTACAGGCCACTGTTTTAAACGCCAGTGTAGCGTGCTACCGTCCTTATCGCCGAAGGTCACTAGCGCCGTTAAGATTAAACCTAGCCTGTCTCACCTATCGGCGAGTACACTCGCGACCAAACTAAGTGATAAAGTGCACTTTAAAGTGTTACTTGGCAGTTAAGTGGTGGCTTTTGCTGTTTCAGTCGAATTATTTAAGCTGCCAAACTGTCTTGTTTAATTCCTTTGACATATTTTGTTACATGTATTGATGATTTGTTTAGAAGTAAGTACTGTATTTTTACAGATGTAGGCAGAGGATTATTTTCTTTTATTGAAATAAAAACCTTTTTAGTTTGCAAATATCATAATCATAAGTTTCATGTTGGCAATTCCAATGGTTCGATGGTCGAGCCATTTGCCATTCAGTTTCCTGAATAATTCACGTTATTTTAAAACCAAAACAGGTTAACTCAATCCTCCCCTTAAGTGTACAAAGTTCAAGGTGAAATAGACCCAACTATCAATCTTGTCCATTACGTGAACAATCTTGTGTATTTTATCTACGACTGAATTAATACTTTCCACGCTTTTCCCGCTTTAGGTGCTGATAAAGCTCTTATCGATGAAACTTGCGTTGGAAATCGGCCAGCACGTTGAGCAATGACCAGCATAACAGAACGTCGTATGCAACTTATATAAGAATGCTCAGATAGATAAATAGTTTATGTATTAACCTGCTTACCAATAAACATTGCACAGTCAAACTCACTGCTATATTTTATGTAAAAGACTTCTGCCTTTTGGACATTATAGGCGAAATCGTGTGTCATATTTGTGTCCTATCAATCGCAGTTCGTGAAGGAATGAAATACAGATTTACTTTCCGCAAATGAGCAGTCGTTTTTAGTTGAAGTTGTTCTTCAAGTGATGCTTAAGATTTATAAATAGTCTACAAGAACTTCCTGAAGATTGCTTAGGAATTAGTAGAACTAGTATTGTCTTCAGTAAGTGATTCTCAAAGGGAAGTAATCTTGAATTATATACCTTTTGTGAAGAGGTTGTCAACAAACTTTGAATTAAATGTTTCTACTTATAATGCGGGCTTTGAGTTCTAGTGAGACGTATTAAGATTGTTTGGCAGTGAGTGGTGACTATCAAAACGTTTTATTTACTTCTATAGGATATTCGCCATGCTACATTTTAAATGACCCTTCTCGGGGTCGTCAGTAATAACATACCCCGAAAATAAATAGTGCAATGCAGACGATTAAAAAATATTTAAATCTAAGGACAAAATTTTTTTCATTAACATGCAAATTGCAGGGTTTTGGGAATAGATTAATATTTTATACCATGCATTAATAAGAGGATAATATTTTATTCTGAGTCTAGCAGTCTTTACAGCTACAATAATAATATCTCTTTAATAATTTGCTGTTCAAAATTAATCATGCATTAGTTAAGGGTTTAAAGAAATCTTACTGCCTCGTTGGTCTAGTGGTTGCTAAGCGCGACTGCTGAGCACGAGGTCCTGGGTTGAAATCCCGGGTCGGGCAAAGTGTTACTGGGTTCAAAGAAATCTATACTGATCTCACATAACGTATTGTACCTATCTGACATACAATATCGACCCTTGAGTTTATTTTGGCATTTTTCTTTGAGATATAAATAAAGAAATGCCAGCATCGGCTAGTAAAAAAACCAACTAAAATCCTTCACAATGATAGCTTCTCAGAAAATCGTCTTATCGACATCCCATCCATTGATTTCTTTCACAGCTTACAGATATTTCACCTTCCTATTTATTTTCTGGTTCTACGAATGTTACTCACATTTTACTGAATTCAATGGATACTCAATGATAGTAAAATGGATGTTTGCTACTTACATTTCTCAGGATCTACGCTCAGTGAAGGGTCTCTCAAGATTCTTTTTACATATCCTTTTGATATTATAAAGGGTGGAGTGGATTCTTACTGTTTGAGGAGTACAGATTTAATGGATTTGTTAACAGTCACACAGTTTCTCTTGGGCTTGTAGTGTTACCGGGTTCTTCCATTAGATAATTCTCACTTGTCTTTATCTGCTGCCACTTGACGCCAGTCCTTTAAGTAGTAAACTAGTTCGTCATGCCACCTTTTTCTCGGCCTGCCACGATGGAAGTGGAAAGAGGGAAGGAAGGCCTTTGCCCTGCAGTGGGACGATATATTATATAGATAGTGGGCTTATAATAAAAATACTCCTTGACACGGCACGCATTGTGAGGAGGTTCTTCCCTCTGGAGCCCTAACCACCGGTAGCTTGGACCCTGTTCCCGCTGCTGGTTGGGCCTATATTTTTAAATATTGTATTTGTTTTTATAGATATATTACTTAAAAATGTAATTTAAAGGAAATGTGTATAAATAAAGGAAATAATATAATTCTCACTATCAGCACGGAGTCTGGATTAGTGCCCGGTTGATAGCAATAGGCTCGCCCCCTATTGCATTGGGACCTAAAAACATAATGTGGTGAAATGTGGGTGTACTACATGTGCACCTCTGTCTACCCCTTCGGGAAATACAGACGTGATCTTATGTTTTTTTTTAACTTAAAATACCAGTACTGTTCTTCAAAATATTTTTCAGACCTCCTCTTTCATGTCAACATTAATAATTTTTACCATAAAATGTTGCGAAAAAGAACCCAGACGGCTGGTAAAGGAATTGATTGGCGCTTACTGATCCTCAGAACAGCATTTTATAACCATAATAATTCGTACGATAGCAATCTGTAAGTCATTCACAACAGACCATACATCATCATCATCATTATCACCCGGAACAAAAGTTATAATGAACAACTTTCCATTTGCATCCACCGGTTGCCCACAACAACACACCCCACACCCTCATAAAATACGAACAAAAATTACAATTTAATAATACTAATCAATTTCCAAACCTCAGCAACTACCACTTACCCCGACATACCTCAGGACGGAAAACACATAACCCTGCCGCTGCTACCGTATCGACTTGATTTATGATCACCCTTGACCTTGGCGGTCATTGTGAACTATGAACACTGCAGTATGATTGCGAATGAAAGGTGTAGTGGATTAGGGTTGAAATTCGCCTGAAAATAATTATGCGACTTATGTAGTTTTATTTGTATCTATTCGTATTATATAATCCTTCAGACTGTTTACAGTAATCTGATTTCAGGTTTAAGATATCTTTATTCGCATAAGAATTTACAATAATTAAATTAAATAAGAAAGTTTAATATACAAAGAAATAATAATCTTATCAGAGGCGTACACTAATAGGTATATCTAATCATTTCACACAGTATTTTATTATTAAACTAGCTGCGCCCCGCAGTGTTACCGCTACATTTTTCGGGATAAAAAGTAAACTGTTAATCCAGGGTGTCAGCTACCTCCATATGAAATTTCATCAAAATCGGTCTAGCCGTTTGAGCGTAAAGAGGTAACAAACATACAAACACACCCACAAACTTTTGCCTTTACAATATTAGTGTGATAAACTTAAAACTATCAACATCTTCTAAATACATACATCTCATTCCAGTCTATTTAATATATTAAATTGAAGCCATTTTTATTGAAATTTCATATTTTACGAATTATCAGGTATTATGAGTATCGCGTAGTAAATGATTAAAGATTCAAAACGTCAAAGAAATAGAATTGAAGATACCATCGTAACTAGGTAGTCCTCGTAACAAAATTATTGTCAACGTATATACCTATCGTATAATATTATTGATTATTTTGCCGGCTCCAATACAGCCTACCTGACCAGACCACGCCTACAACATTTCCGATAATCGCTTTCGTTTACTGACAATCACTTCATCGCTGAACAAATACATACATAAAATCACGCCCGTATTTCCCCAAACGGTAGGCAGAGATGCACATATAGTACACCAACATTTCTCCAGTATTTTTTTTAGATCCCAATAAGGGGCGAGCCTATTGCCATCAACCGGGCACAAATCCAGACTCCGTGTTGCTACTGAGAATTACCTACCTAATGAAAAAACCCTGTACTGAACATATAGGTGCTTGAATAGTGATTGGTCATAGATTATGACGTAAACACTTACTGCATTTAATTATAATAGCAGAAACCAACCTTGGCATTAAAAACCATCGTCGATTTCACAGCGATCAAACTTGCAGCACATGGAATTAAAAGTTCAGATTAAAGGTGGAAATTTAATCACGAAATATGACGTGCTGATGTGCATTTTCATTCAAGGGTTAAAAAACCATGACCTTTGTCAACAACGATACGCCATTGAAAATGTTTAATTTGACTTTAACAGAATTAGATTGTACTACATTGTCAGTTCGATTCCAAAGCTGGGTTTATTTTAGAAGACTTCCCTCGATTAATTTATTGAATTTGAGTTCGGGAAATGGTAATAGTACTAACTAAAACTTGCCTTCTTTTATCTGTGCTATTCTATAACACTAACATCAATTGGAAAGACATCGTGCGAGATGACTTTAGAAATGATGTTAGTGTCACGTCATATTCCTACCCGCTGGTGTCAAATCACACAGCAGATTTTGAAGTGAAGTGCATCATTGAAGAGCACCTTACAATAAGATTAATAATAAGTCACGTGAGAATACTAACTTTTATACTATCGCGTTGCATGATTATAATAGAAAATAACAACACGGGAATTAACGCGAACACAACTTTATTAATTTTTGGCTTGACGTTTAGATCGAGTTACACCGGCCGTGGTCAGAAGCAGACTATTATACTTATTTTCTATTATAATGACGTGAGAATCATAGGTGGTGCATTATTAAAGGTACACTGAAAGGCGACGCGACGCGGTGATAAACCTTTCACCACACTCTAGAGTCAACATTGTTAACTTGAGCGTTGACAATGAACCTGCGCTTTGCACTACATATCAACTTGATTAATGAGCTTTACCGACCCTGCGACCTTGAAAACAAAGTCTGCATTGCTGCTAGATTTCTTTAGGTGTGACCTGACCTCAAGCATCGTAAGGGTTAGACGGGTTTTGACCTTGACCGCGACAGTTTATTTCTTGTGTTAGACTTAATTACTTCCATTTCCGTATCCAACGAAACGTTGTTTGCAGTTTAGATAGGGTGTCAGAAGTTGTTGAACGAATGGTTGACTTCACAATAATTTTTGCTGGCTGAAAAATGAGGTTCTAGAATTTACATATTTAAATTTAAATTTGGACACATTCCAAAATCACGGACTGAGCAGACCGAGAATAGGAGGCATTGGAAACTTAATAGTGAGGCCTTTGCCCAGCTGTGGGATACTATGAAGACTATACAAAAAAAACCATCTACACAGACATAAAAATCTAAATTAAGTATAATTCATTATAAGAGAAAAAGTAGTGTCTACGTTTAATCTTTAAAAATATGATTAAAAGCCTGAGATTGAACGATATAATATTTAACTGCAATTGGGAAAACAAAATAACTGAAAAACTTTATAAGAATGATGAGGATATATTCCTGTACGGGTTTTAAAGGACATCTATACCACTCGGCGGCCATGTGGGCCACAAATATTTATCTTTGAAACCCGCTCATCCTTTGTCCGCCAAGTTTGGCCCTCTTTCAAATTAAATTGTCACACAGCGTATATCTGGTATGTTTGTTATTATATTTTTTTTCTTAGCTATTACAGTACATCTATAGGGCTTAAAGTTTTCGTATACCTATAAATTTGTCGGAATTTATTTCTAAGAAAAAATTGGGTTTGCGGAACGAAAAACGGTGATCAAACACAAATTGTGAAGATAAAGCTGGTATGTTTGTTTTTTTCTAAGCTATTACAGTAGATTGTGTTAGAGAGTTGAAAGGCAGATGCTGTCAAAAATGTTAACATTTATTTCTAAGAAAAAATAGGCTTCGCGGTTTGGGGCACGGTGGTTAAACACAAACTGTGAAGTTATATTTACAAAAATAAGTTAAAAACTAAATTTTATATCATAAAATATTTTGATGCTAGTCCACAAAAAAGTGCGTAGGTTAGGTATTAACTTTTACATAACTTGCTTACATTATAAATTGCGTGTTTCAATACGGTAGCAAAGAGTGTGACAGTAAGAGTCCCACTTTCAGATGTCAGAAATGCCCACCTCAATTCCCTACAGTCATTTCAAGAATCCTACTCCAAAAAGTCAACAAGCTGGCTCTCTCGGACATAGCTCTCAACATTCATTTAGTAAAACGTCCTTACTATGGATATGCTATTGACGTAATAGCCGTGAAATAACAAACATATCGCGACATTGCGACGTGTGTACAACAATTATATCGTTTGAAACCTCAAGGACAAACAGTTTAGTGAATAATATTCTTCGTAATTAACGCTAAATACCCATAAACTAACATTTGAAAACAAATCAATACTGTACTTTAGTCATTAGTCATAGACGTTTCAACCGAGACAAGCAGAAGATACTGTCGTTCACAATTCTCGATTCAAAACAAACACTCGATTCCGTCACTATCAGAATCTGGTGGGGTGGTAAACCGACACGCCTAGAGCTCGGACCCAGGACCAAAGGCTAACATGCCTTCCGAAGCATAGAGGAATCTCGAGAGAGTGAAGGCTGGAGAGGTTCGCAGTTAAAATGAGCCAAGAATTTAGATTCAAGCTTAGCATGGGCAACATGCTAAAACGACACCAGAAAGTCATATGAGCCAAGAATTCAAAATTTTCGTTTACGTTATTATTTATTTAAACTGAATCATCATTTTGACTCAAGGTTTTTTTAATAAAACAAACAAAACATACGTACCACGATGTTCAACACGCGATTACGTTGTTCAACATTAATTTGTTGGGGTCTAATGTAAGATTGCATGTTGGTACGGCGATACTCCGTGATTTTTGGTCGTTGTTGAACCGAAATGCAGGGAATTAAGATAAGTAAATTAACGATCACGATTGCTCAGTGTACCTATTTCTCAGAATGTAATAAATACGTTAAAACATTTGTAAGAGAGTTCTAACGAGAAAATTACTGTCTTCATTTAAACCATTGGAGTTTGTCTGTGATTACGAGGAATATTGATAATGATCATAAAGAAAAATTTTGCTTAGTAACACTTTATAAAAAAATAAAACTGGTAATTATTTTTTTTAGTTCGTCCGCCCAAATCTAATATTTGTGTATTTATATTTACTCAATATTATTGGATAATATATCTGCTTCACTCGATATTAACAGTGTGTCTCAAAACTCAGTCGTATAGTCCATCTACCTTTGTCTCTACATCACTTAAGCTTAACTGCTAAAGAACATCTTTGGCATTAAGTCCGCCTTTGTACACTAATATTGTACTAAAATAATTAATTAAATAATAATTAAGTACTGCATTTTTGGTCATTACAAAACTTGTATGAGGGTTCCAAGAAATAATTTTAGGCGCTGTAAAAATACCATCAACGTCCCACATAAGTCCTATTTAACGAGTTTGAGTGCTATTCTATCTTCTAATATTATTTCCTTGCCTTACCTTTTCATTAAATTGTGTGAATTAGGTAAACAACCTTCAGTTTCTTGACATAATATTACCTTTCACGTGAAGTGAAGGTCCGAACGTTGGTGTAACTAAGAATACGGGAAATGCCACCAATCTTTCGGTTTCAGCCAACAAGGTTTTGTTCTTATAAACATTATGAACCGAACCAATATGATTATAAATGAATAAAATAGAAATTACAACAAGGTAAAATAAAGAAACATAACTTTTTTCATTATTAAGTTGGTAACCAAAGTACACAACGGTCGTTCTAGTTAATAAATTCGATAGAAGAAAAAGTTTTTTTATTGATAACTGAATTGAGTGAAAGCTTAATACTTGCTGGTCTAAAGATGTTCAGGTATTCCTATATGTACAATCAGTCAAACCGACAGTCATAATTTTCATAGACTCGGGTTAGCGACTTCGGCTCGCGACTCTGCCGCGTCTCCAGCACATGAATAAGGACACGATTTAAATCCAAAACTAGTCAGGCATCCTCTAACATACACGTGATTAGAACCGGTAAATAATAATTATGGATAACATTTACGAGAGTTACAAAAACTTCATAAAAAAGTTTAGTTTTTTTTTAATTTACCATTTTTTTTTCTTTTTTTTTTTCGACCTTGTCTCTCGCAGTTAGCTCTGAGGGAGCTCTTACTGCTTAACCGGTCGTTTGGCAAGACCTAATAAAAGGCCTCCAGCCAGGTTTAATTTACCATTCAAACCCAAAATTATATATAGTGTTGTCATAGCGCACGGTAGTACGCCCCGCGCCGGCCTGGAACCCGAGCCACGCGTTGTAGAAACTAGTGGAGCGTGGCGTGATGCACCGAGTCACGTCCGTCGCGCCGCTGTACAAATTTTGCTAGAACGCACCGTAGGAACCAAGAACCCAGTATAGGTGGTGCGATGCGTACTACCACCTGCCATGTAAAAGCACCAATATACAAGCTTCGATTCTTCGATTGTCGATCGTCAATTAATAACCCTATTGGCACAGATGTCAACCTTAGACCGCATAGCTTAGGATCGCCATTCCAGTCTCAAAGAAATAGGGGTGTGAATAATCCAGACAAAAGAGAACACGTATTATTTCAGAAATCACAGACTTAGTATATGTATGAACTAGAAGACCACAGAAAATAATACTTATGTAGAAACTAAGCACATAAAACAAGAGGTTTTAATGATAACGGTGCTTCCTGAACCTCAAATTCCGTAAGCATTTACTCTGATTCATATTTTGGCATGAAAGGTCGGAAGATACCTGGTATACCGGATCTCACTGGCGGCGGTGATCGCTAACCATCCGGCTTTACGCACGCGCGTCAGCTCCACAATACAATGGGCATATTTTGTCGCAAGAAAATCTTTTAAGGGTCACTGAACTCTTTGTAACTTTTATCGTGCTTTGGTTTGAGGAATCCATGCTTGATGATTTCTTTTCTTTCTACGACACTGATGACTAATTTGAGTCATAGTGGTACATACATACCTGATGTATTTTTGTTTCGGTTTAAGCTAATTAATTATTTCCTGGAACAGGTCATGTATAGAGTGTACACTTGTACAGATAGGCCAATGACTAACAAGATTGACCAACGCGGATACGCAGGACGTACTTCAATAGCACTAGCGGTGACTCTCTAATTGCACTTTCTAGATCATCATCAGACCCGAAAACTGTGTAATATCAAACCTCAAAATACACGAACAAAACCATTTAGAGTATAAGCATCTTTTAAATACAAGCGGAAAGCATCACAGTCTGTGATATTGGAGGTTGCAGGTTAAAGGCTAATTTAGAATACTAGCTGGTTAAGGAGAATATTTAAAAAGAAAATGAGCGATGGGAAAAGAAACTAGTATTGTGTAACAGGTCAATGCTCTATTCTATATTGTGAGACGGAAGGCCTTTGACCTGCGGAGGGAGGTTGAAATGTTATGTTTTAATTATTTTAAGGTATCCACAGCTGAATTCCAGCGTTCGTTAGTGTAAATAAAGCAGATTTTTTTGAGTCTATATAGTTCATAACTTCACCACCAACACCTCCCTTAACTTAAGGGCCTTTATTCAACAGTGGACGTCTTCAGGCTGATGATGATGATGATAGTTCATAAGAGGTTGCAAAACTAATTTGTCATACCTATATAGGTATCATGCGAACGTCATTCTAGTACATACCTACCTGAATTTGAACTCATTATGCAAATGAATCCAACCTATTTACCACCAATCAGCCACCACGCCACAATTTGGCCGCTCATTAGAAGATAAAAGTTACCTATTATTACCAATTTTTACTGATGATAAATTATATCCATGAAAAGTATGAGGTCTTCGTAAAAACCCTTAATACTATTTAAAATTTATCCCAGTTTGGTCGAAATAATCGAACTTCTCAAAGGTCTGCCGTACCATACTTATTAATTACCATAAGCAGGTAAGCAGTCAAAGAAATTCCCCGCACTGCGACCACTTATTACTGTATAATCAATACAAATACAAAACACGCAGTAAGTTCTTTTTTATTCTAAATATAGCCACATGGCGTGCAGTGTTCTCGTCAATCGATGTGGTTACCTTGGCCTGAAATTGGTACGTTACCATGTTATTCGTGAATTTGCATTTATATCATCAAAGTGGACCGGTTATGGGTTAGGCAGAACGCCAGGCAATATTCAAAGCCGAAGTTGCTCATATAAATGCAAGGTTTCGATAGATTTGAGCTTATATTAAGTAAGGTACAGGACGGTGACTTTATGGAGGTTCAAGCTTCGATTATAAAGTTTAATCTTTGTTTTACTTCCAAAGGAGTAGAAAGCAATTCGATTGGAGGAGCAATGTGGTTACAGAGAAAACAAACAACATTTGGAATTCACCACGTCTAAAAATTTACTCGATCCCCGTTTCTTATATGGTACCTGCAAACGTTTGTTTGTAGCTTTGTTCCAACTACTTCAACTGAGCAGTTCAATCAATGGAATTCCTCGGCTGGTCTGAAAGGAACAGGAAATATTTTAACTTGCCGGCAGCTGCCAATACATGTGGTCGGTTTCCAAAGAGTAACATTTTTAAATTTTATATAGGTCTGAAACTTAAGAGCGAGTTGATGATTTTCAGAGATCATTAAAACATAAAAGGAGTTTCTGACTGAAAATTGAGAGAATTTCGCAGAAAAGTACTTAGGTTCTAGAACTGCTAATTGCATTTGTACGTCATATTGTGCTAAGGATTTTTGGTACTGCGATTAGTGTATATATTTTTTTGATCAAAACTCTGTAGAAATGTCTCCTACTTCTTACTACTACTCTTTTTCTTCTACTTCGTGGGTGCGTTTCACACACAAGAAATATCACATACACAAATACTGGAGACAAACATCTGCGAATCACACCATTTTTTGTCCCGTGCGCAGTCCAATCGCTTAGCCACTGCGCTAATCAGGTCGCCAATTAACCCTTATGATGTAGTTCACACTTCGCCATCCACTCAATCAGTGTCGTATCAGCCTATAATAGTGACTAATAGTGCCATATCATTATGACTGTACCGGCTAATCGCTTATTCCATTAGACACTAATCAGCAACGTAATCCTTGTCGACAAGCCGTCAATTTGGCAAAATGTCACCAAGTTATTGATGCTTCATTCTAATGGAATTTCAAACGGCAATGTATGAAGTACCCTTTCTTGCTTACGCCTAATGAGTTCTGAGAAGCAAAACCTGATACTTTTAAGGGTGATACATATATTTTTATTTTTTGAAATAGGTTTCCAGGAAACACTCTCCTCTTTTTGAAACTGGTGGGAACGGCATTTCTTAATTGACTACTTCTGAGAAGTAATTCAGAATTTAGGATTCAAGGTCTTGTTTAATGTCCAGACTGTTACAATAATTTACGTGAGCACAGCCGGTCAACTAAGATGGCTCTATTGAAGCAAGAGCTTAAGTCAGTTTGAGTTGAACTGTCCTGACAATAATACAATTGATTAATGATTTACTAACATGATTCGAGACCTTCATTATTATTTAGTGCCTCTTGTATTGCCTAGAATGAATTATTTATTTTGTTTGATCACGTTTGTTGACATTATTTCTATGTATATAGTTTAGTAGCTGTGTTAACACTTTGCATACAAGATTATGTAACTGACACTGGAGTATATACTTGTTTTAAACAAAGTATTTTAAGTTGACGCGCGATCGTCCTGGGTTCGAGTCCTGTATCGGGCAAAGTGTTAATGGGTTTTTCCATTAGGTAATTCTCAGTAGCAGCACGGAGTCTGGATTTGTGGCCGGTTGATGGCAATAGGCTCGCCCGCTATTACATTCGGACCTAAAAAACATAACTGGCGACATGTGGGTGTATTATATGGACACCTCTGCCTAGCCCTTCGGGGAATACAGTCTTGATGTTAAGTTATGTTGTTATTTTAAGTTAACAAATGCAATTGATGAAACTCTCGCTTTAGACTGATAAATTGCGAAAACTTCATCTACGTATCACCATGAATGGCGTATATACATGGGGTTACAAGTTACGATTCCACCATCGTAAATTAACAAGCCTGTATTATACAGTATGGTTGTATCTGCGGCTATATTTTATTCAGTTCGTCGCATTGCGTAAATCGTGCTGAATGATCGCGACATTTCAACTCACTTCGTCAAGTTTTTGCGAGACTTTTTTCATAATCTACTTCCTTGTGTTTCCGTGAGGAGCGTTGCGTTGTGGCGAGTACGTGCTCCCTCTTACTTATAAACGAATAGCTTTTGCTCGCGACTTCGCCCGCGTTAAGTAGCTTATGTCTTTTCTCGGGTCTTAAACTTTCTACTTGCGAGATTTCATCAAAAACCGTCCAGCGGTTTTGTCGTGAAGGCGTAACAGACAGACAGAGAGAGCTACTTTAACATTTATAATATTAAGTAAGCATTTCACTTAACTTTGACACAGGTAGTAACTGTTACCCAATATAGTAACTTCAGAGAAGACGGCGGTACGGTGGTCACGTGCCGCCGTATACAGCGATGCTAAGGGGAGACCCCTTTACAGTCTCCCCAGGGATGTGCCACATAGGCGTTGCATGGGGAGGTTCCGGAGTTGTTCTTTTTAGAGGTCCCGGGACTTCCCTTGTTCGTGCAGATGGTGACCACCGGGGTGGTTTTAGTGAGGTAGAAATCCCACACTCCCCGGTCCCTACCCCACAGGGTCCGGGTGCCTTTTGAAGGTTTCCCCCCGTAAACAAAAAAAAAAAAAAAAAAAGGTATATTTTAATTAATCATTAAAATTTGACAATAAATAAATTTGCTCAGAAAAGCAGTGCTATCTATCGGGACCAATTGTGTTTTTACTAAACTAAACTACTGAAATTTTGCATATTGTATATTTTAACCCATTAAAATATACATGCAAAATTTCATCCAAATCAGTCCAGTCTTTTAGGAGGAGTTGGGTGACAAACACACTTACAAAAGAAATATAATATACATAAGTACAATGGCTATTAAATGAAAGTGTGATGTGAGTGTGATTGTGTATTATATGCATTGCGATATGGCCGTACATCTAAAAATCACACTAATATTACTCGTATAAAGGCGTAAGTTTGTGAGTGTGTTTGTATGTTTGTTACCTCTTCACGCTCAAATGGCTAAACCGATTATTATAAAATTTCATATGGAGGTACCTGACACCCTAGATTAACACATAGGCTACTTATTATCCCGAAAAAATGTAGCAGGCAACACCACGGGGCGCCACTAGTAAATATATACCTAAATATCTCTAGATACTTCGTGCGTTTAAATTAGATTACCGTTGAGTTACGGTTTAACTTGGGAATGCACTTTAACATCCATCCAGGAAAGCTCAGGCGTCAAGACCTGCTTTAACAAATTGCCAAACTTTAGGTTCTGAGTTGTGAAATTAATGAATTAAGAAGTCCAATATCTTCTTAATTCATTAATTGAATTATATTTATATATCTTGGGAGAGACCTATGTCCAGCTGTGGATTGCGCAGCAGCGTAATCCTTAGCGCAGCAGACCAATCGCTTAGCCACTGCGCCAATCACCATCATCATCAGATGGAAGACGTCCACTGTTGAACAAAGGCCTCCCCCTTTGAACGCCACAATGAACGACAGCTTGCCAATTGCATCCACCGGATGCCCGCAATTCTGACGATATCGCTCGTCCACGTCTTTCGGTTCGTGGTCGCCACTCAGGAGCCCTTCTTCCCCAGCGGTTATCGGTTCTTCCTTCCTGGCAAGCCCATTTCCACTTCAACTTGCATATTATTCGAGCTACGTCGGTGACTCTAGTTCTTTGTCGAATTTCCGTATTTCGGATCCTGTCGCACAAAGAAACCCCGAGCATAGCTCTCTCTATAGCTCGTTGAGTGACTCTGAGCCTCTCCAAAAGGCCAACCGTTAGCGACCACGTCTCAGAACCAAACATAACAACACCAATCAGGTCGTCGAATTGAATTAACATTCAACTGTTTACTACAATCTAGTAAATAATTGACAACGAATACGTACAGTTGTATAATAAAACTTTCAATTTTGTACTGAAACATGTTAGGCACACGCCAACACGTGATTGTTGGCACTAAATTTAAAAACACCACGCTAAGTTAGCATAATAACAATTTTCATTGACGTCATAGCCTGAAACAACTTCCCAAGACACCTGAACCTTATGTCAAAACCCATAAGGTTGAAAATCCAATTTTTTTTCACTATCTATCATTATATATTCGGTTCATTATACTCAATTCTAAAAATATAACTCTTAATGCTTAGGCTGTAGAGTTTAAAATTGTTTTAAAAATACCAGAATGTTTAGCTCGCATATCAGCTGACTCGTAAAACTGAAACGGAATTTGTTAACTGCTTTAAATTCTACTTTTATTAGGCTAAAAATAGTGGAGGCTTCTACATAAATTATAGTTGTACGTGTGTTTTTATCCGTGAATTTAAAAAGGTCTAACCTACATTTAACACTGACGTCATGAGAAAAAGGATATATTTGCAACCTTGTGTAACATGCACTTTTTGCCGAGTGGTATCCGGCCTAGACTGACCACCCTGTCTTCCCGTGGGTAGCGCAAGAGCAAAGGAAAATCCAGAAAATGTGCAGCAGCGTCTTCTTAAATTTAATCAGTAATACTGTGATCTCAAGCCGCTTGCCAAGCGAGGGGATTGTGCCCCCTCCTGTCTTAAGGGAGAGGCCTTAGATCAACAGTGGACGTCCGTGTTCGTGATCGTGTCACTGCCGGGCATTTCAAAGGAACTATGATCACCGCACTGACCGTTAAGTCTATGTCTAAAGCGGAGAATTCACTTCAATTCATCTATAGCCTCACAGAAGTATTCCAATCACTTACCGACCTTGCCAATAGGTCAATCACGTGGTTCTTACATACAATAATTGACATCCTGCACTCGCTTTCAATTCATCTGCACTCATAACTCAATTTACCTGCACTTGTAACTTAGTTCGTCGCGACTACCGTACCCTGGACTTCGATAACGACGTTCCTAGTATCCAAGAACTAAAGAACAACTAACTCGGAGTTGTGAGCGAGTATCTCTACGACTCTCTTGAAGTGCCAGCGTGTCACTTACAAATTGGTTTTACCTTTGGTACCTTTGACGACCTGATTGGCGCAGTGGCTAAGCTATTGGACTGCTGCGCTAAGGGTTGCGGGTTCGATTCCCGCACGGGGCAAAACTTTGTGCGAACCATAGATGTTTGTCCCGAGTCTGGGTGTTTGTGTATGTGATATTTCATGTTTGTAAAACGCACCCACGACACAGGAGAAATTCCTAGTGTGGGGCAACGTTTTTTTTTAAAGAAAAAAAAAAAAAAAAAAAAAAAAAAAAATTATATTAGATTATCCTCCATGAAAACGTCTTCCTCGGTGCAGAACGGATTATTATTAATATAATTTCCAACCGACAGGAATGGAGGAAGGAAAGGAAGGCCTTTGCCCTGCAGTGGGACGAGCATGGCTGAAATAATAAATAAATAATAATTTCCTTCCCACAAAATAAATGTATGTATGTGATATTTCGTGTTTGTAAAACGCACCCACGACACAGGAGAAATTCCTAGTGTGGGGCGACGTTTTTTTTAAAAAGAAAAAAAAATCGTGAAAATCGATAAACCCAGTAGGTAGAGGCTACATGAATGGTAACAGGCTGACCATAATAAATGTATTAATTGGCAGCTTTCATCTCCACTAATCCAACCGATACGATTTAACGTGCGTTTTAATATAACATGATTACGCCTGTATTCCCTGAGGAGCAGGCAGAGGTGTGCCTATACCCATATTTTGCCAGCTATGTTATACATCCCAATGTAACATTCCAGGCTCATTGCTGCTACTGAGAATTACAAATACAATAACGCTTTGCCCGACCCGGGATTCAAACCCAGGAACTCGTGCTGAGCTATCGATTTTGGCTTGCACATAATGACACGAACATAATAACTTGAACTGGACTTACAGGGCTCTGAGATCCGCATCAATATAAGCTAGCTGCTAAACCACAAACACGTTCAGAGAACTCTTAACATACATTAAGTTCGAAATGGCAGTGTCTATCAAAGGAATAAATGTTTATTTCCTTCGCTAGATGTCAGATATGACCTTAAAGTTTACTTCAATCTATTTTGAAACTAATACAGTAAAAGCTTTATTCACCGGGGACCTGAGAGCGAATAAATAGCATTACCAGTGCACATCGAAGCTTTGAAAATATACTGCTACCTATTCAATGATAGAGTGGGGGCCCGTGGGGGCCCCATGGGGAACCGGGCCAGAATACCACCTCCCCATCTCGTCCCATTAGGTGTTATTGGAGGTGACTAAGGGAAAATCCAGACGATGGGCAGTAGCGTCTTCTTTAATTTTCTCACCTACACTGCGATCTCCAAGCCTTGCCGAGCGTAGGGGTCATGGCAACCACAAAAAGAGGGAGGCCTTTACTCAAAAGTGGACGTCTTCTTTACAAGATGATAGTGTTTGGGTTAGGATAGACTTACACCAGATATAGTTGAATTTGGGTCACACATATCAAATTGGAAAGGGATCACCGTATCGCCTTTCGCCTCGCCGTCAAACAGGCGTCAACCTTACGTAAGCACGTAACCAAAGCGGATGAGCCCCCGATACGTTGATTCAGCAACGACGAGGCGAGGCTGCGCTTACGGCTCGCCGGTCCCAAGGCGAGACGATTACGTTACGAATCCGCTTAGCTTTGTAGTAGGGAGTTTCATACAAATAATACTGCACGGCTCGAGTTGATACGGTTACAATCTCTCTCCGGGTTGATATTTATGTGTATTTATAAGCGGTAGTGAGTTGCTTACATACAATGGGAATCAAGTCAATTTTTGTTTTATAGCAATATTATTATTTATTTTTACCTAGTTATTTTATGTAGCGTGTAACCACACATATTTTATCGTAGGGCCTAATAATAGGTTATTTGATCATTGTGATTAGGTAGGACACTTTTTAGACTTGTTAAGTATCTTAGAAGGTTTTGAGTGTATTTTTTACTGTTTGTTTTATGTACTGTACTTTCTAAATTTAAATCCTTTCATTAACATCTCGGTTACCAAAGTTAATTGTACCGAATATAGTTAATTGTACCAGCTTACAATTTAAGATGTACAGTCAGTACCATAAATATCTTAATAAGTTGGGAAAATGAATGTCAATTAATGGAAATGAATACATATCAAATTAAAACTGTAATTCCAATTACTAGAATCTAATGTTCTGAGAAAATTTAGAAGTTTTTACTAAGCATAACATTTTTTTTTTCAATTAATATTTACGTTGATACCACCAATCAATAGGCATACTTTTTACAAGCTATCAAAACGCTATTCTCCGTACATTTTGTATGGCAATAGGAACAAGTGACGTCACTAGTTCGCAAACTCTATTGACTTACTATTTTTTACTTCAAAGAAAATCGTATTTAACATTTCATTTAATTTAAAAATGTTTTTTTTTTCATTTTAGGGCTAAAATAAAGCGTTTTTCTAGAGAAGTAATATCTTGGAATTATTGGATAATGGTGAAAATATACCAATAGTATGTTTGAAGTACAAATGTTTATATTAATATAGTTTATTTTCTCATTTCAGGCTGTGCAATGATGTCGTGTCGAAAAGGAATCACACATTAAAGCCGCGTGTGGTTTTACCTGAAAACTATGTAAAAGGTACGTTAATCACAGTGTTTTATTAAATAGACCTTTTTTTTTTTAATAATTACCTCTTCTAATAACTGCTGCGCCTGCGGTGTTACCCGTTATATTTGTTCAGGAAAAAAGCCTATGTGTGAATCCAAAGTGTCACCTATCTCTATACCAAATTTTATCAAAATCGGTCCAGCAGTTTGAGCGTGACACTCAAAAACGTTCGCCTGTAGGTATAATAATAGCGTGAATGATACTTATTCTATTAATTGCTAGTCGTATATTTTTTTACGTGACTGTACACGATGCGGGTATCAAAGACATACTTACGAGAAATACAGACTCGATATTAATTATATTTTGTGCCTTTGATACAAGCCGAGGATCCGTCGCCATGGCAACGGCTTAGAAGCAGCTGACATACTGTTTCTTCTTATCCCCCATCCAAGAATCGATGGAATTAATTTTCATATCTTTCCAATTATAAGCTGGGACAATGTTTCGCGATAATAATACTAATTAATTAACTAATTTAAAAAATTAAGCAAGTAAGCATTTCTTGTTATACTGGAGGTTCACAAACATGATATATTACATGCACAAACACCCAGACTCGGGATAAACATCAGCGAATCGCACAATTTTTTGTCTCGTGCGGGATTTGAGCCCGCAAAACATAGCGCCCTAGTCCAATCGCTTAGCCACTGCGCCAAACAGGTCTTCTAGTTTGTAGATACAATACTTACACCTATTTGCCAGAGAATATTGTTCTGGTTGTGTATTTGTGTGAATAGTGTGTAACCAATGTTGGTGAACCTAATAAATAAATTGTTATTTATCTAGAAATGCGTCCGCCGGCGCGAAAAGGCCAGCCGGTAATCGTTGAGTTCAGCATCTATGTGGTGGACGTCAACTCCATCAATGTCGAAGATATGGACTTCAGGTGAGACAGTAAATACCTATAATAATACCTACTTAGAGTAGAGTCCAGTGGATGGCAATAGGCTCGCCCCCTATTACATTGGGACCTATAAGATAACTGGCGAAATGTGGGCGTACTATACACCACTGCCCATCCCTTCGGGGAATACAGCCGTGATGTTATCTTATAAGCGTATGCGCATCTTAGACCGGACGGAAGTTAGTAGGGTATAAGCTCAAACGTTGTAAACGTATCGCTAACGCTTATCGAATATCAATACGAGTATCATATCGTAGATAAAGTATAATATAGATAAGTTATAGAAGCTGCATAGTGCATATGTAAGTAAAAACTTAAAACTAAAAATAGTTTTCACTAAAATAAAAATTTATTTATTTTGGTTTATTAAATCAGTGACATTTTAACAAATATAAGGAAGAAAAAAATACCTCCTTCAAAAACACTGACTCGAAAGTCAATAATCTAATAATATACTTTCCTCACTTCACTTTACAAAGGCAAAGTTGAAGTCAGCGCCAAATCCTACGACGCAGCTTAATTGCGCTCGTACCTAACTTCAGTCCGGCCAAGTGGAAATTCGCGTCATCAACAACCCATCCAAAGACGACGGTAATTCGTCTAATTGTAATAATACCTATTAGGTAGAAACACATTGGTATGCATAGGCTCTAATATAACAAGATTTCCACTAAATATATTACCTGTACACAGAGTAGACTCGGACGTATGATATAATTTTATTAATACACACAAAGGATAATACAGATCTACCTGTATGTCTTAAAAACGAATTATTTGAGAATTGAGGATTGATGAGTTTGATAATGTGTTTCTGATTCGATATACCTATTAGAGGAAATCCTGGGTGTTAATACCGGGCAAAGTGTTACTGAGTATTTCTCTTAGGTTTTTTTTATGGCAATAAGTTCCCAACACGTTTGGTCCTATAACATAACTAGCGGAATGAGGTTTATTACACGCCTCTACCTTCTCTTTCGGGCAATATAGGCAAGATTTATGTTTATGTTTGACAAAAGATGGATCTAAATAAATAAGTTCTAAAATGAACTAATTGTTTCCAAAAAATACTCTCTAATAATAATTTAGGCCTGATTAGGAATGATTTGATAAAAATAAACTACGTACATAACAATAATTTACTGGGAAACTTGAGAAAGGAAAAAAATACGAGCTGTTTATTTTGTCGTCCTAATTATTTCAAAAACAAGCGTAGGTTCTCTGAGTACTCACTAACGTATTAATAATGTATTACTAAGAACAAGATAGACGAAAACATTTATTTATAGAGAAGAGCCCAGTCAATAGAATTAACACGCGTGAAGAGACTAACCGTCTGACACGCTACAATGATAACATTAGAAAACAACTACTCACACAATATTCGGCTCTAATTAAAACCTTGGAAAATGCTAGGAGAAATAATAATTTAACATTTGAGAAACTAAATTGTGTTATGAAATAATCTGGTTCCACTATTCTTGGTACCTACTAAAGAAGACTAAACTAGACTGCCTCGTTGGTCTAGTGGTTGCTAAGCTCGAGGTCCTGGGTTCGAATCCCGGGTTGGGCAAAGTGTTACTGGGTTTTTTCATTAGGTAATTCTCAGTAGCAGCACGGAGTCTGGATTTGTGCCCGGTTGATGGCAATAGGCTCGCCCCCTATTACATTGGGACCTAAAAACATAACTGGCGAAATGTGGGTGTACTAAATGTGCACCTCTGCCTACCCCTTCCAGCAGGTCATACCGTGTTCTCCGTGAAAACTTATGCAGTCCTCTACGTAACCATGGTAACCAGTATAACCAGCTGCACCGTGATTCTTCAGTTACTGTAACCCAGGGAGGACGACTACCGCTCACTCACCACAATTTCAACTCAACATGAAGGCAGAACCTGCCGAAGATGATCTCCCCAAAGACAGTATAAGTCACATTTACCGAAGACGTTATACATTAGCCCATTATACATTTTCCGCTTTTCCTTTTCCAGAGTGGACATGTTCATTCGGCAGACGTGGAGCGAGAGCCGATTGCAGCTGCCCGAGGATATTTTCGAAGAGGGCGATGATCACGTGACCCTGCCGCCGGAGTTCTTTGACAACCTCTGGCATCCAGACCCTTACTTCTTGAACTCTAAGGTCACAGGTGAGATCTTAAAGCTACGCGACACAAAATAACGAAGTGATGCTTTTAAAAAAAATCGATCCAGAATTTTAAAAAGGACTTTTGCTAGAGCTAGTTTAAGGCTGTTTGTAAAGGTTTCTGGTAAACGTAAATCTAGCTTTAGCATTAAACCGTTGCCTTCACTCGAATGTTCGTTTTGTATCGTGGGTACGGAAATGAGAAATCTTACATGCACAAACAAAAATATTAACTCCAAGTTATCCAATGTTTTGTGTTGGTATATAAATTAATTGGCACTTTTGATCCAAAAACGATCTTAACTTTTTGGAGTTATTGTTTTCAACATTTTGACAACGTCAACAAATTTAGTCTAATATAAATAACACATATGTACTTGAAAGTCAAAATAAACGCTAGTCGTATTAAAAAAATGGTTTTTCTGTTAGGAACCCGGACTACCAGGTATAAGGTCTATAGCCTGGGCCTCGAGTCTGCTGTTACAATAGCGTCAGAATGATCGATCATTGATCTCATAATTGTCGATTTTGACCAGTTAGGTAATCTGCTAACCTAAAAGCGTCATTATGACTTTCCAATGATCGACCACTGACACTCCATTGAAATAAATGACATAGAATGGTAATCTGGTAGAATTACCACCATTCTATTACGAGACCATTGACTGACCAATGATCGGCCATTATGAATTTAGCAGATTACGAACTTTTAACAAAATGACAATGGCATCGTGTTGGAATGACGAATTTATAAAAATAGTAGACTCGGGGCCCTGGTAGACCGTTTTATTTTCAATCAGAACTTAAACTTTAACTTCCAGCAATAAACATAAGAATAGTCATATCTTAGTAAACTATCTTATTTATGCTTATAGTATTCATATCATTCGTCGAATAAAGAAATATCAAAAATTCCATACATATTTAATCTCATCTTATATTTTGTTGGTGCATGTAAGATACCCGTACTCAGGCACCTACAATGCAGATTGGCAATAGAGGATAGCAACGTTTGAAAAGCATTGTTTATTCAAACATTGTACAGTCAGCTACGATAAACAGTAAACATGTTGCAGCTTCTTGTATTCTATAAGTATCCGTTTGCTAAAAAAGGTGCTATTTACATAGTTAACGATCCAAAACTAAAATATAAACGAAAGAAAAATTTTATCACATTACTGTTTAATTAAATAATTGGCTTGCCCTTAATAATAATAATAATAATATATCACAAGGACTTTTACTAAAAGCACACAAACCGCAGGGCAGCTTGTGGCGAGCTGTTTGTGAGTGGCGACACAACGTGCCTGATACCCCAGAGAGTCGGTCAGGGACTCATCCCCGGTTTGCCCGATATGGGTAGCTGGAGTGGAAACCGAAGAGCGCCCGCAGGACTCTCAGCTCTTTCTTGCCTTAGTTGGCTGGTCAGAGAGGGGTCGCCAGAGCTATATGCTCGGGGGTGGAAGTGTCTAATGGCGTAATAGCGGGGAAACCCGCTCCGAGTCTTCGAGACGCGCGATGGTGAAACCGGGGCCGCACCGCTCTACACCCCTAGCCACTCGCATCGGTGTTGCTCCCTGTTGCCTATAGTGGCGACTGATTAGGGGGCCCATCTAGTGAGTGACGAGTCACCGTCTGCTAATATTCTGCATATTTTATGATAAAAAGCAGACGCCGTTTTTATTCAGTAAATAAAAGTAACCATTACACGAAACATCCCAACACAATAGACGAAATCATTTTAGTATCCATCTTTCTCAATAGTCCCGCACCTTCTGGGGACTTTTCATGGCTGTTCTTTTATAGAGCAGTTGTGTGGTGTCCCTAGCTGGTGTCCCATTACCTTTTAGATTAAAGTTCTCAACGGGCCTCTGCGTGTTGGACCTGTGTCCCCACGTAAGCCTTTTAAAAGTCCGGGTATCTTCCCCATAGTTGATAGCCCGAGTATAATAAGAGAGATACAAATAATAATAATAATATTTTATTTCAGGCATAAGTAGGTACCCATATTACAAAAGAATTGAATAAAAAATAACTTGAACTTAAATCTATCTATAATCTATCATCATTATTTTTCTAATTAATAATAATTAGAAAAATTAATAAATTGAAAAATTAATAAATTGAACAAAACAAAAACAACAGTTAAACTTGCAACATAAAAACAAAGTAAATAGTAATTTATATTAGTGAGATCATTTCTGCCTTAACAAGTAAACCGAGCGATACACTGCAGTCACAACATTATTACTGCTCACTCTTAAACGTTCATGGAACGAAGCAATGAGTTTCCTCATCAGCCCATGGAAATCGGTAACTCTGTTTTCGGCAAACATGCCAGACGCACTACACCGCCACGGCAGGTTGTGCATAGCCCGGAACGCGTTATTGTATTGTACACGAAGAGTGTTATATGCACCCTTCGTGTACTTGTACCATAATTGACCGGTGTAGAACGACTGACAATAAGCCTGGAACAGAGTTATTTTAACTTGCGTTGTACAGTGGTGGAAACGTCTTGCTAACATATTGCTTCTACAGGCTATGCTGCGCCTTTGTCTCTCTAGATCCTCGTTATCATTCAGATTTTCTGTCAGTATGTGACCTAAATATTTAAATTGAGTAACAAATTTAAGTTGTGTTCCACAAAGCTTAATAGGAAGTAACTTATCGGGCCCTTTTCTGTATCTGAATATCATAACTTCAGTTTTATTTACATTGTATTGTAATTGATGTTGAGCTGCATAGTTTTCACATATATCTACTAGTTTTCTTAGTCCCGTGGCCGATGGACTGAGCAGCACCATGTCATCTGCATAGCTGAGGTTGTTCAGACACTCACCACCAATATTGCATCCGATTCTGGCGCTGCTCAGTTCCTCGATCAGGTCATTGACATACAGGTTGAACAGTACCGGAGACGTCAGTCCACCCTGTCTCACACCACTAGATAATTTATAGGTCTCTGACAGTTCATTATTCCATTTTATCTGATTAGATTGATTTGCATACCAGAACTCTAATATATCTGTAATTTTGGACGGCACTTTCGTTTTTCTTAGTTTCTTCCATAGAATATTGTAATTAATAGAATCAAAAGCACGACTTAAATCTAAAAAACATGCATAAACGGATGTGTTTCTTTGAATATAATTATACACAGTATTTTTTAAGGCAAATATAGCTAAATCTGTGGATAAACCTTGACGGAAACCGAACTGTGCGTTATTTAGTGGAATATTTTGTTCACTTAAATGTTTCATAATTAGACGTTCAAATACTTTGGAGAGTATAGTAGCCAGTGATATAGGACGATAGTTAGACAGGCTGGATACGTCGCCAGTTCTGTTCTTCACGATAGGCACTACAACAGTTCGCATGAAGTCTTTTGGTAAGTAACTATGTACTATACACATATTAAATAACTCTGATATTTTGTCATACAGTATTCTAGGTGCATATAAAAGGTGTTCGACACTGAGCCCATCATGTCCCGGAGATTTGCCGCGCCTTAATAAATGGGGCTAATGCAGTTTGACAATGTAATTGTACAACAACACAGCTGTGGCTACCACTTTGGGGTACACGAGCTGCAACATGATTACAATTTATATACCTGACTGTACATGAACTGTTTATTATATTTCTTAATTTAACCCTAAAATACTATAGTTTTTAACGCTCTCCACTGTCTGTTCACCTAAGCTACCCAGAATTATTAACAAAATATTTTGTAAATATGAAAGTAATTTGATACAATTTAAGTCTTTTCAAAGCCAATGAAACTAAATAAAAGTAAACAGGTCTAATAAAGTTTTGCTTTTTAGGAGGAGCAATGCATTACAAACCTCGTTCGCCCGGTAATATTTTAAGGCTTTACAAGCTCCTTTTGTCACAAAAGCCCGTTGTACACGCTATTTTATTTTTTTAAATTAGCTTTTTGCTTTTACGTTTATTTTTTTAAATTAAATTTATAATAAAAGGGGGAGGTAAAATTTATACCTAATAACATTTAGGTACAAAGGTATCTCTGTAAATATTTCTCACGTTATGGTTTCTCTACTATTTATATGTACAGAAATTACTTCATTTTACAAGTATTAAAACATGAGGGTCAGTCTTAAACAAGACCAAGCTCCTACACAATTCAAGAAAGATTAATATGCGAATGTCCGAACGTATTTACATTGTTTAAAATTTACGAGCGTAATGTCAACCCTAACAGTCTGGGTTTGTGAAGGATGGAATAATTTGTGCAAATATGACTTGAGTAAAACCGAAATACTTTTAAGATTATATTCAGCCACAATATTGGATACCTATTTTCTTCAAGGTATATAATAATATGTATTATCATATATTTTAAAAATGAAACTTAACATTTTTTTTATTTTATTAGTACAATTTTTCTGTCCCGCCAATCTTAATTAAAATTCCCTGTGAGGCAATTTTTTACCAATTTTGAGTGAAACTCTCCTCTGTATTTATGGTATTATGACTATGGAACATGATATTATACTTAACATGTAAATAATGATAACTAAAAACATTTTAGGATAAAATAAACAAAAATAGTTATATGACTTTTTGTATTTATTATGCACGGTGCGACATGCGTTGGCGCCACGGTACGGCGACTGTCGCGGGTTCGAGTCCCGCTCGTGTCCATCATTTTTCAAGTTTCCCTTAAACAATTTAAAAAATAGTTATGCTCAAAGCTTGCATTACATTGACCAGCATTGTACGTCTGAGTTTGAGCACACCTCGGCTCCCTTGTAAAACACAGGCGTGGCGTCCATGTTATACGTTTAATGTCTCATAAACTTTTACTACCCAGGCGACGCGGCGACGCCACGTTAGACGTAGAGATGTATCTAAACCCTTACCGGAAAGGTTAAAGTAATATTTTTATCATGACATACACTCGGACATCTGTGTCAACTATCAAGGCTATATTTATACATTTAAATTGTATTAATAACATTACTACTTAGTTGATCTATTTTCATTATTTTGGTTCACACTATTTGTCCATAAATTTTGCATCGCCCAACAAAGAATTTTTTCTCAACATAATATTTATGAGAATAAAAAAACAACGATAAAAAATGTGTGTGAAAATAATTTTCAAATTCATGTACAATGCACTGCAAATTGCTCTTACTTTGATGCGCCAAGAATTCGTACCCAATTAAGAACCGTTAAATATTTCATTGAAACCGAATGTAGACACTTGTTTACGGTATTTTTATTTTTTTTACGGTTTTGTCCTTAAATTTTATTGGTTCGCTCCCAGCGTAAGCATACTTTATTTAAAAAACATTATATGTCGTAAGTAATAATTATAATTTTGAATCCTTAACAGAACATTTATTTAATAAGAAAATAATTTAAACAGACTTATGGAAGTTTTATGACGTTACGGTACAAAACCCTATAAAAAAATATCGCAGTGATAGGGTTAATAAAGTACAGTCATGAAACAAATTTTATACAATTTTATTTATTTTTATTTAAATTACGATTACATAATTATTTATTTTATTTGAAAAATATGTAAATTGTAATTAATATAATAAAATATAAATATTTTAAATTGTACAATGGGCTTTGAAATCACTTTGCAAATCTATAATTGCTTGCGTTCACATATTGAGTCCACCTGCAAATTTAGTTAATTTGGGTAAGTATGTAAGTATATTGGGCCATCAGCTTTCTAAATTGGAAAAAACAGGTAAAATTATGACAAGCAGGTCATATAGAAAAAAACTAAAAAGTGTAATGGCGCATGTTATTTTTTTTCTCAATTTTATTCAGCAACTAAATATTGTTATTTAATGGCCAAGTTTCTTCATGAGCTATATGTATTGTATATTATTATATACATATTTTTTATGTGCTGACAAAGTTGCTGAATAAAAAAACACGAGTTTAAATTTAAATAGATTTTTTTTTTGTTGTCGTCTTAAAAAAAATTAAACATAATAGAAATGGCACTTCAAAGTACCTATCTATAGTATATTTATATCTAAACCAGTAGGAACAGTAATTTAGCTGAGATTCTGTAGTTAAGATCTAAGCGTAAGTAACTCACATAAACACCTAATTACGTCCTATCTTAAATAACCATTAGATAGTTACCTTACTTAATGACAGCCACTAAATTAAGTTAGACACTTAAACCCATAGTTAAAACAGCTTTGGTGAACACTCGGTTGGAGCACAAATCACTTTATTAATTCACTTAATAAAATGTATGATGAGCTTAAATTATCACTAAGTATAAAAATTACAATAATTATTAAGTAATTTGATCAATTATTAAATATTAATAGCGATAGACTTTACTTTTAGCATTAAAATTATAAAATCTATATAACGCTTTAGACACGGTTGAAAGTAAAACCTAAGCAAGTGCAAAAGAGACTTTACCAATGTAATTTTATATCTTTTCAATGAGCAAAAATAATGTTTGATTTTGCGTTTCGAAATTATCTCCAACAACGACTGTTAAAAACTTAAGAAAACAGATTAGCTTGTCATAGATATTACAGACTAGGACTGCCTCGTTGGTCTAGTAGTTGCTAAGTGCGACTGCTGAGTACGAGGTCCTGGGTTCGAATCCCGGGTCGGGCAAAGTGTTACTGGGTTTTTCCATTAGGTAATTCTTAGTAGCAGCACGGAGTCTGGATTTGTGCCCGGTTGATGGCAATAGGCTCGCCCCCTATTACATTGGGACCTAAAAACATAACTGGCGAAATGTGGGTATACTAAATGTGCACTTCTGCCTACCCCTTCGGGGAATACAGGCGTGATGTTATGTTATGTGTAGATATTACAGCAAAGCAGGGCTGCCAGTAAGTGTGCGCCGAACATACAAATACGTCCCATCATTGAGAGATATCTAACATGTAATATCAATATCACAATTCATAATTATTATATTCCTTTTGACATTTACTCAATATAAATCTTCCACCAAACCGCTACTCAAATGTTAGCTACGGATTAATTCAATTAGAATACTGTACGCATGAAATCCCGTCTCTGATAATACTTGAAGTAAATACATTGAAGTGAAAAGCTTAATGTAACGGTAATTATTTCTCTCGCAAAATGATTGTGTATTATAAATAACTTGAACTTTAATATGAAATTCGTCCGTGTAGGATGATTTTCCTAAACAATCTAAAACTTGGTACCGATGAAATCGACTGAAATGTTGCATTCTGCTCCATGTATTAGACCAATTCGCCTAATTAATAATAATAATAGCCTATAACTGTCCCACTGCAGGGTAAAGGCCTCTTCTCGTATAGGGAAGGATTGAGCATTGATCACCACGCTAGCTCACTGCGGGTTGGTGATTTCAGATAATTAAATCCAGGTTTCTCCACGATGTTTTCCATGATCGTTAGTCAGTGGTGTCTTAGAATGACTGAGAAAGTATTTATAACATTGAAAAAGTTACATTGCTACTTGCCCAGGTTTGAACCTGCAAACTTGTGCATACAAATCCGGTATGTTAACAACCACGGCTTTGATTTCGCCTAATTATACAAACCAATTTATTGTATTCTTCAAAATCTTTCTACTTATACCCATACTACTACTATTTAATAGTTGTGCGCTTTTTTTAGTTTCCTCCAATGTTCTGCTTCAAACTTTAAGCCCTCTTAATCAGAAACTTCTTACCAATAATTGGGTTCAAACCTCCAACTTATTAATATTTGATTATTGGGTTCGCACAAACATGAAGGGCGATGAACTGCTCATGGTTATCTATTTTAGCTCTAATATACTAACCCTTTAGGGAAATGTGAATTAATTAAATTCAAATTTGAATGTTCACGGTATTCTTGGGAAAGGTCTTTGCACTCTAGGGTCACTTATCAGTATAATAAGGAAGAATGATAAAAGTACTTTGTTCTCAAGTAAATCACTCACTTAAGCTACCAAGAAAAGTTGGGGAAATTAAGTAGGAAGTAACAGGCCCTCGTCCTGGTGTAATTAAATTAAGAGTTCTCGTTGTTTGGAAGAAATTTTGCACTTCCGTATTCATTTATATCTATTTATTGTTAAGATAGATGGAAAAGTGAATGAAGCAAACAGGTTAAAAATACAACAATAATAACTTGAAATAATAGTACAACAAAATGTATGATTATGTAAAGTATACAATGCATCTTAGCACAGCTTCCATAATCAATCAATAAGATCAAAATGTATCTGATTGTACTGAACGCTAATTATCGGCTCTGAAAACAACTATCCCAGTAGTTTCAAACATAAAACCAACCATAGTTCTAGGCCCTAATGTTAAAAACCAAAATAACAAACTTATGGCCAATATGGGTCCGAATCGTAAATTCTAAATTATCTCAAATATTATATTTAGAATTGATGCCTCGTTGGTCTAGTGGTTGCTAAGCGCGACTGCTGAGCACGAGGTCCTGGGTTCGAATCCCGGGTCGGGCAAAGTGTTACTGGGTTTATCCATTAGGTAATTCTCAGTAGCAGCACGGAGTCTGGATTTGTGCCCGGTTGATGGCAATAGGCTCGCCCCCTATTACATTGGGACCTAAAACATAACTGACGGAATGGGGGTGTACTATATGTGCGCCTCTGCCTACCCCTTCGGGGAATACAGGCGTTATGTTATATTATGTTATGTTAAGACTTGATAATATTGAACACGTAAGTCTTAATAATATTGGTCTGTTAAATTGTAGTGCATCCAAAGAACACAAATTCTAATTGTATTTATTATATAGTGCACTGCACAGTTGTGATCGAAAGCCAATGCAACTGCTGCATGTGGCTTTGTTTATTGAAGATGCACTTAATCGCCTATTTCACGTTGCAAAACCTAACCAGCCTCTTCTAATTGGTCGCTGTTACTGTGTAATAGTGCAGCGTAGGCAGGCCTCCCACCAGATGGACCGACGATATGGTGAGAATTGCGGGCAACCGGTAGATGCAATTGGCAAGCTGTCGTTCATTGTGGCGTTCTAGGGGGAGGCCTTTGTTCAACAGTGGACGTCTTCCGGCTGATGATGATGATGACTGTGTAAGAGAGTCTGGTTAGGTACCAATGCGTTGAATGGGTGACAGTTCTATTTATTAGCACTTAATCACAAGAATTACCACAACTTCTATCGACTTTATTGTCTTCCAATGCAACATCTTGTTGGAGCTTATTAAAGTACATACTTAATTATTTTTTTCCAGAAATCGCTGAGCTGACCCACAAGTTCTCTTCAGTGACCTTATACAGGAATCAGACTGTAAGGTACTCGGCCAGGATGCATGCCATCATCGCCTGTCAGATGGAATTTCAGCTGTACCCCATGGATATCCAATCTTGCCCCATTTACATTGAGAGCTGTTAGTATATTACTTTTAACATACTAAAATTATTATTTTGAAGTTGAGATTAGATCACGTAATATAAATCGCGAAAAATTATATACTGATTGCAAAACACCATAATTATTATTTTGTGAATTTGGAAAAAAAATCGGTATTTGTACAAAACACTTATTTCTATAAAATTTACAATAATCCCTAAATTATATCTAATTATCATCTCATCCTTACCTATTATGTTTTTAGTTTCCTACAGCAATCAAAAAGTCCGGTTCCGTTGGAGCGAAGCTGGCGTCACTATCAACCCTGAACTAAAACTCCTGCAGTACCATATCGGGCAACCATTAAGACTTGAAGAAACGAATGGATACATGATCGACAAAGATGGTAAGACTATGCGCATCCAAATCTAGTATCTATATTAATTAGAGTAAGGTCCTTTATTCATTATTCTTCTCCGGAGTATTTGAGTTATTTATTGAATTATACATTTTTTTAAGTCTGAGTCAATCATCACCATCATCATTAGCCGGAAGACTTTCACTGTTGAATAAAGGCCTCCTCCTTAAAACGCCACAATGAATGACAACTTACCATTTGGAAGTTAATACGTATATAAAATTTTTTCGCTTGAATGTTGGACATCATCCTCTACCCTCCTATTTTCATAAGGGTATTCTATTTACCAATTTTCAGAATAAATAAGGTTTAAAGACTTATTTCTGATAATAGGCTTTACTCGTTTATTTTTGACAGGATCAGCTTACCCATTTTCCTCAAGCTTATCGGCAATTTCACTAACTTGACGCTTTGCTCATAATCGATTTTGGTCTTATCGAGTTTAATCGGAAAACCTATTGAACTTCCTTCTTCGAAAGATAGAAATATGATTGAACGAATAACTTCGAAAATTCAAAAATAGGTACTCAATTACTTTTATGGTGTAGATGGGCAAGACTAATTTATAGTCATTCCTTCTTTGTATGAGACTCAGACTTTTATAAATTGAGACAGTACTTAATTACAAAGTGCCATTAGTCACACACTTATTACATTAGAAACAAAAGCGTATCTACAATAGGGTTAATTAAAATGGTCTTGTTATAAATGACTCGTGAACCACGTAGCTCATTTGTTTTAATGCCCATATTAAAACTTTAAAATTTACTTCAACATATTAAATTGACGACCGTATTGGTGCAGTGGCTAAGCGATAGGAGTGCTGCGCTTAGGGTTGCTGGTTCGATTCCCGCTCGGGAGAAAAATTTGTGCGATCAGCAGATGTTTGTCCCGAGTCTGGGTGTTTGTGAAACGCACCCTCGACACAGAAGAAATTACAAGTGTGAGGCGAAGTTTTTAAAATAAAATAAAAATTGGTTGACTATTTATACCTATACATGTTGATTGCATTATTAAACAGAGTTCAAGTTAACTCATCTTAGACTTAGAGTCGTTATCTCGCATGTATGTCAACCTTGTGACAGCAACTGTCAAAAAGCACTTGGAGCTATAAAGAAATGCTTGCCTTAACTTGTGCAAATGCGCTACCTCACCTCTATTCCCCTGAGAAATCATAGAAGTTCTAGGACCAATGGAGGATACTTGGAGGTGTATTAATGCTAACAAAGTAGACTCCAGTTACACTCGTATCATTAGGAATTTCTAATTAAATAACGGACGTTCATTTGTAAGTTCACACTACGCATTCTCATTTAGATTTACTGCCTTAGACAGTGTGGAATGTTTAGAAAACATTCGCAATTCACGCATCGGCTTTATTTCAACTGTTGTAAATGAATCCCAAAACATAACCTAACCTAACCCTACTATTTATGTGTTGTATCGTTCCCATATTTACGTATAAGATAGGTTATGTAAAATAGTAGTTGTCGGCCATAGTTTCAAATGTCAGGCAAGGGGTAATTTTTTTATAAAAAAAATTATACACTCCCCAATATTGAATTTAAACCGTCCAAGACATTTTCCAGTTCAGTTCTAAAATATAGATTTTTCTTTACAGGCAACTACTCAAGACTGGTAGTATACTTCAGATTTGAGCGTCAAATCGGGCACCACTTGATCCAAACCTTCGCTCCGTCCTCTCTAGTTGTGATGCTGTCCTGGTTCAGCTTCTGGCTCGACCTCGACGCGATCCCTGGAAGGGTCACCTTACTGGTCACCTGCATGTTGACTCTGGTTACCATGTTCACGGGATTACGAGCTGATATACCACCTGTTGCATATGTTAAGGTAAGCAACGTTCACAGAGACTTTTTGGTAAGTTCTGTCTTCGAAAGATGTAGAATTAGAATATTAAGCTATTTTCGGCGGAAGAATGTAAGGATGCCAATAATCTTGGAATGTATCACAGCCCCTTAATAAGTATGATATTTACTTATCTCATCGAAATTATAGTGAAAATTTATTATAACAATAATTGTATCGTAATGTACGACAATAAAGTGATAAACCTATTTAATTACTGACATTTCCTTAAACGAAGTAAATTACTTAATTGTACTGAACAAGTTCCGTTGGAGGCTATAAATGGAATATCATAGTTGTGTCCCATTAAGAAGTAGATTGTATGGATAAACGAATATAATGGTTTCAAATCATAATGTAAAAATCCTGCTTAGAAACAGCAAAATTGGTCAAATCCAAGAAAAATAATATACTAATTCGTCATTTTGTGGTGAAAAAACATTACAGTACCAGCTGTTCATGTTCTGTGCATACAAATCATTTAAATAAAAGGGTTACATTTATTCAACGTTGTGTGGACTGCTATTGGCTAATAATATAGGAGTCATTTATATGATTGGTCAAAATTCCAGGCTCTGGATCTATGGATGGCTGGCTGCATGATGTTCGTGTTTGCTGCTCTGGGAGAGTTCGTGGTTGTGAAAGTGTTGGACAAGCAGTACCAGATGAACAAGACGAAGGCCCAAGAGTCCATGCCCAGAATTATCCCGGTGGTAAATATTATCTTCTTGATAGATACATGTTTGCAAACATTTACTCACACAGTTTCCTTGACTGCTAAAAGGTCGATCCAAGATTTGCAAAATAAAACGTAGAGGTTAAAGTTACCGTTTTAGCTATAGAGCCATGTTATTAGGTTTCCATTCGTTAAAACAGTTTATAAAAAAACATAATAATTGTCAAATCAACACACACTAAGCAAGGCGCAGGAGCTTTTCAAGCGTTGTCACGCACAAAAGCAACCAAAAAACTTTTCAAACAATTATCTCATGTTTATTACTTCGGGTTATTCTGACTAGCTCCAACTTCAATGGCCTCAATCTCATCAACCAGTTCAAATTTGAACCAAGATTATTGAGACAAAGATGTTTCGTTATCTGTGGCAGCGTCTGAACGGAGAGAAGGGTTCGTGCGGGACCTTGGCTGCGTGGGAAGGGAGTCAAGTGAGATGCCGCAAGGTGGATTTGACGTCTCCTACTTCCCCCCCTGCGGCCACTCCGGCAGTCCACCCGGCACCCTCTGCGACACACACTACTGCTCACCTGGTTGGCGTTGAGAGGCGGCAGAGTATATTACAGGTACCTTTCATTTGCTCGATTGACTTCGGAAAGCTTTATATTTGCGCTATCCTTTTTATTTTTGATCTATGCTCTTTGTTTGCGTCAATAATACCCAAGATTTTTCATAGAATCTCAAGTTTAAGTACCTACAACTATTGCTTTAAAAGCTAATGTACACTATTTCAAAAAGCCTTTTTGTACCCACGTACGCAAACAAATAGTACGTAGATAGAATGATAGTAATGTTGAATGTTGTAATCTTGTAGTCAAGCTACAGAATACGCAAAGCAAAGTAATTTATCTGGTTCCTGGAATAGCTGAATATTGTCGGATCATGTTAGTTCGTTTCGGGATTAATGTTTAACAAAACAAACTTAACATGCCTTGCGGGAGCTTAATAGTTTAATAATAATATAGTTTATCCTCAGACAATTATATATAATATGTACATATTTAGATACTAAAATTATCCAATGCTTTATAATAAGGCTGTCTATTTTAGTTGCTACGACAGCAACAAAGCAATGGGACGAATACTATGCAAAGTTTGGAGTTTGCAAACACGCTTTTCAACATGAGTATCAGACTTAATTGATTCGTATATTCTTGTGCATTTAATTTTAGAAACCAAAGAATATCGTATGTTTATTTCTGATCCCAAAATACCTTTTTTACAGGTTGCCTGGTTAGACGCCGACACCGGTCAAGAACGGGTGCTGTGGCGGGAGATTGACAAGCTGTCCCGCGTGGTATTCCCTGCCTTATTCCTCCTATTTGTCACCATGTACTGGCCCGTCCTTCTCCTAAAAACAAAGACATCTTCATAACAATTAGATTTCTTGAGTTTTGCTGTATCTGCCTAAGCATTTTAAAGTCAATGCGGTAGAGGATGATTAAATGCCTAATGGCTTTGACGACTTTGTTGATGTAGGCACAAACGATTATAAATTGCTTACTTGTTGGATAATTCCAAATAGTTAGGTAAATGGTGTTCAAAACGTTAGGTTTGATCTAAACGACGACATCTGGAAATGTTGTTTTTCAAATTCCTGTCCACAGCTATAAAATAAACACCAACCTATATAACATTCTGGTTGTGTTTATATTCGACGTTGTCTTTGATCTTGTGTTGTATTTACTCTGATATTCTATTGTCGGAAAAGTACCAGCAGTTTGGGTCCGATAGATAATGGATCTTTTTTGGGAAAAGTTCCAGACATGAGGTCTTTAGTTCAAAAATAAACAGATGTTACATTTACAAAAGATTAACAAACAGATTGATATACCTGGGAATGTCAATTGTCACAACATTTAACAGTTATATAAAATAGAGAAAATGTTTATGAAAAAGAAAACCGTTGATAAACCGGTCTAGTAGGAGAATGTACATAAAATATGAAAGTGATGGCTCGAATGTAGATATAGAGATACAAGTAGAAGCTTTACAATATTCGACCTTTTTAAAAATATATTAAAAATGTATTGTACAAAATGTGCACAAAATAAATTCTTACAAATAATGTAGATACTTTTATTATCCAAAAGTGTTGACTTTAATTTTAAAGAAAAAATATTCATACACATTGTTTGTATTAATTTATTTAAATAAACTTTGAAATTAATATTTTATTTTACTTTTATTATAGACTTAAGGTGCTCATAGATAAGCTATTTATTAGAGCATTTGTTAAATACAATTGTTGTTTTAAAGTCAGATTACGAGCATACAGAAAATTTTAATATCTAAACATATATTTACACCATTACTCATTAAAGAAACTAAGAAAATATTCAAAGAATTATTTACACAGTTGATTATTTTTTCGTTTGTTTTTTAATATAAATCTTACAAACATAAAGTCACGCCTGTTTCCCTGAAGGGTAGGCAGGGACCACGGATTTCCATTTGCTACGATCTGATCATGAATCTTTGTGATTTTAAAACAACAAAATATTAAATAAGGTGCTTGCAAGTCATTAATGTCATTTATGTATTAGTATCAAATCATAATCAGCTTTAAACCATTGTGATAGCTTAATTATAATAAGAATTTTATAATTACAAATTATATTTTGTTTGGGTAGGATTAAGATTTATCATATACCTATAATTTTATTGATAATAATTGTATAATTTTAATGAAGATAATAATTATATAATTTTTTTGAAGGATATAAAACCTGTAGGTAGATTGACGTCAAAGTTTTATAATTTTAATCAGATCTTGTACAAATACTTCTCATTGAAATATCGCGATTGTATAACGATGCGAACAATATTGTTAAGTTTAAATTTAATGTAAGAAATGTTTATTCAAAATTAATAATAGTTTCATTTTTAATATTGTAAAATACAGATTTTTAATAAAATCATTTTTTTATATTAATAAAAGGGTATGGGTATTATTCTATAATACAGACTTAATAAAAAATTATAATATAAAAGTATGTTTTAATATATAAAAGAATATTAAATGGTACATGTATTTTTGTTGAAAAGATAGTTTATTTTTGAAAATATAAAAAACACAAATTATACACAGATAAAATTTTAAACTTATAGAAAATAATTTAAATATATATTTAAAATGAGGATTTCCAATGTTATTTATAAGTTTGTTTTAATTATGAATGGTATATATTACCGGAAAATATATAATATAATTATGTATTAAAAATATATATTATATTAATAGGAAATTATATATTTCCTACCTGTCCATTGTTGCAGTTATATTGTACATATTATAATAGTATATTATTGCTTTAGTGCTAAGGTACAAGCTCATACGTCACGGATGCCTTAACTGTTTGACGTTTTACGCGCAAAATTAATTAAGGATATATTTGTTTAACACTGATGAAAGTAAGTCGTATTGTTGAATGAATTAAAAAATGGTTTTATCATTACTATTCGTCTTTTATTTGTTGTAAGACTTTACTAATGAGGTGGTAGTTACCGCCCGCGACTTCGTCCGCATGGATCTCGGATTTCATGAGTTGTCATTTTTATCTCCTTTTAATCATAGCGTGAGGTTTAATAGCTTTCCTCAATAAATTAAATATCTTACATATTTTTTTTAATTCGACCCAATAGTTACTGAGATCATTACGTTCAACCAAACAAACAAACTCTTCAAAGCTTTATAAATATTACCTATTGATTTTAATTAATTGATACATACATACATACATAACATCACGCCTGTATTCCCCGAAGGGGTAGGCAGAGGTGCACATATAGCACACCCACATTTCGCCAGTTATGTTTTTAGGTCCCAATGTAATAGGGGGCGAGCCTATTGCCATCAACCGGACACAAATCCAGACTCCGTGCTGCTACTGAGAATTACCTAATAGAAAAACCCAGTAACACATTGCCTGACCCGGGATTCGAACCCAGGACCTCGTGCTCAGCAGTCGCGCTTAGCAACCACTAGACCAACGAGGCAGTCAATAATAATAATTAATTGATAGTCTATTATTTTGACAAATATCCCGTCATGATGAGCATTGTTGTACAAGTAATGTCAATTTCTATACAATTCAGCGTCGCCTCAACCTAATGAATGAATGATTCTTTTTAATGGCAATAAGTATTAGTACAATTCCGTGTTAATTAAATACTGATAAATCCTATTAATTTGAACTGAATAATATTTACTATACAATAAAGATTTCGCAGCTATATTTTTTAAAACGATATTGTATTTAAGTGCTAATTTCAATTGAAACTCTTCTTAAGATAGCGCCTGACTAATATTTGAAAGCAATACGTTACAAGATAACTTTGCGTAACAGCTGTCGAAAGGCATTCGCGCTGTTTTCGCCGAAATCTAGGGCCTATTCTAGCCAAAATATATTTTAGTCCATATTTAATGAAATCTTTATTTCTTTTATTTTATATTTTTTAAATATACGCATTAACCTATACATTATGTCACAGTATTATAACCCTATCATTTTTTTTTTAATAATGGATTCTTAATGTTTGTGGTTACCCCAACATAGAGGTTTAATATTTCCTTACCTTTATACACGTTGATCCAGTGGTTGCTAAAAGAGACTGCTGAGCACGAGCTCCCGGGTACGAATCCCAGGTTTAGCAAAGTGTTGTCAGATTTTTTCCATTCGGTATTTCTCAGTAGCAGCACGGAGTCTGGATTTGTGCCCGGTTGACGACAATAGGCTCGCCCCCTATTACAATGGGACCTAAAAAGATAACTGGCGAAAAGTGTGTGTACCATATGCGTACCTCTGCCTACCCCTTCGGGGAATACAGGCGTGATGTTATGCTTATAAAAAACGATACAAAAAGCTGAAAGCCTGTATTTTCGTAGACCCAACTTGCTTTAAAAAGCAACGTTAATTGAAACACGGCTGTGCACTTACGGGTACTTTAGGTATTTTAATTACAGTTCCCATACACTCACACTAAGTGAATTTCAGACTCACTATAGTACCTACTTACTTCATTATTTGTATAAAAGGAACTTGTTCGCGCAATTACTTAAACACTGTGTAAGCGAAATATGATTTTTGCAAATGACTAGAAAAAAGCTGTAACTATTTTTTGCCACGATGTTGGAGATAGGTACTGACTTAAACACTAAACTAGGCATGTATCCAGATTTTCAACAGAACAAGACAACTGAAATAGTTGACCATATTGCCTTCAAATGAATACAAACCCAGACGATACAAGAATTGCCAAAAGGGTTACTGGGTTTTTCCCAGCAACACTTTGCCTAACTTGGGAATCGAACCCTATGACCATACTCAGCAGTCGCGTTTAGCGGGCAAACGACCACGGTCACAATATAAAAATAAACTAGGAATGAAAAATATTATCTGATAACGATATTTTTAGAATACAATAAGAGCCTTTGTTTATTCACAATTATTTCTATATTAACATTCCTCAAATAGCAGATGACAGTATAAACAAATTAGTTTAAAGCATGTCAGGGCCGTCACGGTGCAGGTCCGATACAATGACTTCACACTACACGGTCTGCGCACATCCCACAGACTTGGTGGCTACGCTTCACAAACATTTAGTTTAATCTAGTACTAAAAAGATTTACTTTTGAACGTATAACACCTTCAGATATGACAGATGAAACAGGGACGACATTACATAAAAAAAACATAACATCACGCCTGTATTCCCCGAAGGGGTAGGCAGAGGTGCACATACGTATAATACACCCACATTTCGCCAGTTATGTTTTAGGTCCGAATGTAATAGGGGGCGAGCCTATTGCCATTAACCGGGCACAAATGCAGGCTCCGTGCTGCTACTGAGAATTTACCAATGGAAAAACCCAGTAACACTTTGCCCAACCCGGGATTCGAACCCAGGACCTGGTGCACAGCAGTCGCGCTTAGCAACCACTAGACCAACGAGGCAGTCGGCACTAGTGAAGGGAGAAAAGAAGTTCTGAGAACTCTTTGCCTAAAGCCTTTTCCCCTGTAAAGAATCCAAACTACATAATTCCAAGAGGATTTTTATTACATGATGGTACCTCAGCGGAGTCTAATAATGCTACATTGAAGGAGTGTGTGATGCTAGATTAAAAAGTATTGACGACAATGTTTCCTTTAGTTTCTTCTGATCAAATATTTACTCCTCGCTAATGCTTCTATCAAGATTTACTTCTTTACGATTTCAGCCACTGATTTTTAACAACCACCTTAATAAAATAAAAAGGCTGATGAACTAAATATGTATTAGAAGTGTAGTTTTTATTCTAAGTAATTAATACAAGAAACCTAGTATTCGTTAATACTGAAACATCCATTTTGTTTATATCGATATTAGCAGCCATAGTGCATAATTTGTGAGCTAGACTTACCTTCGGGGTTGATGGTGTATTGAATTGTTGTAATATATGACTATGGTATGGAATATTGTTATGGCTTGGATTCCTGATGTAATGGTATCAGATGAGGTAAAACATTTACCTCCATTTAGGATCAATAAGAAAATAGGCATTGGGCACTCCTGCAAACCCTTTGCTCCTTCCATTATAGCCTGGGGGGGGCCTTGGACCAACAGTGGACGTCTTCCAGCTGATGATGATGATGATTTCAGTTTTGGTTTTAAAATCAGTTTGTACCTGCGATAGATCACGTAAATTTTTAACACTAGCGACAGCTTACCCTAGTAAATGGCAGACATAAAAAGTGAAACACTAAATTGCTTAACACTTTCAACGTAGTTAACTTTCTTTTTAGCGGGTTCAGGTAAATTAAACTGTGATGTAACACTTGATGATAGCCGCCGATGCGTAAGAAAGTGTAACCTTATGGCTTAACACGTTTAGAACTTAAGTCAACGCCTTCTTTATGGAGCTAGGAAAATGCATTAGGCATTCCCCGCCGCTGGGAGACGATGGGGGTATGCATGACTCTCTCCCATGAACCTAATAAGATCTACAGTAGCCTATTTTCTACAAAACCTTACAATGCCAGCACTGCACTTCTGATGATCATTTAAAGTTAAAAAATATTTTTTTTTCCATTGCTGGGCAAAGGCCTCCCCTTTCTTCTTGAAAACCACTCTAATATAATATAATATACAAAAGAAAAAATTATGCATCAAAGTATTCCTCCTCATCTATATTATTTAATTCAATCAGTCGATCGTTGGGCCGTCACTCATTGAGCACTACCTTCAGCCTCCGTGGACAATTATGGAATATGGGAAAATCCTAAACAAAACCTTGTTTGAAAAAACCACTCTTGTATACACGTGTCATAGTTCTCATTCATTTAGATTTTCTTATTTAATTTTATAAAAAACAATAGATGAGATAACCGCATGAGTGAATAATAATTAAATGAATAACATCACACATATAATCGAATAGTTTATTTATAAATAGTTTAATAATGACTCCCACATTTCGCCAGTCATGTTTTCGGTCCCATGCCAAAGGAGGCAAAGCCAAATTCAAAATATTTTTATTTTATATAAGTCAGGCACTTATGAATCATGAACATATTAATTGCACCGCTCCAAAAATCTATTCATTAACATTCCCATGGAGAAGAACAGCTATGCTACTCTGAAACTCTAACATCGTCTCCTGCATGATCTCACTATGCGCTCAATAATATACTAGATTAAGAATTAAGAAAATAATCATACCGTATAAGTGGCCGAGAAAGCTTTACGTAAACATTCGTATTTCTTTCTCTAGTAAGAAGTTATTATGTCTTTTAACGTTATTATGTATTGGCTACGTTTGGAGTAGACTAACTACAAATAAACACAATTATTTGTGGTCTTATTTCTCGGGCCGTTTTTGAAGCGTTGATCGCTAATCTAGTACATTGTTGATCGAAGGCGAAGTGTCAAACTCACCGCAGATTTTGAAGTGAGTTCGTAAGTGTTGTCTTTAGAATGAACACGGTATTATAAGATACCCCAAAGGGAGAGGCTGATGGTATGAGCGCCAATATTTTTTAAGATACTATACCATTCACAGTTCGCCAGACATTATGGACATAAACATAAGATAAACCTGCATAAAAACCAAATCTTTCCTTAGACCTGTTCCAGGGAATTTCCAACAATTTACTAGAACTGGGAATTCAGTACCTACTAAACTAGACTCCAGTATGGTAAACGTAGAAATTGTAATTTCTTGTCTATCTAGCAGATCTTTATGTAAATCGTGCCTAATATGTTTCTACTAGACATTTGCAAGTTGAACGGGGTGTAACCCTGTAAGAGACTTGTTATTTTATTATGGCTGCAGCATTTAGGACCGCAATTCTCTTGTTTTTCTTTTAGTTTGAATTCTACAATATTTTAATTATACGTGCTTGATGTACATTAGGAGTTGTAAATGCAACAATAACATAACATTATCACGCCTGTATACCCCGAACCCGAAGGGGTAGGCAGAGGTGCATATAGTAGTAGTAGATACAATAATTTATAAATTACAAAGTGTGATATAGCTGTTGGTGTACCTGTTGGAAAAAAAAGCACGATTCAAAGCACTTTGCTTTCATTGACAAAAAGAAGTTACATAAGCGACAAAGAACAGCCTTGTCGGAGGCTGACCTAGTCACCTCTCATTTCATTTGGTAAAAGTGCCGTAAAATTTCATGGTCGTGAACCATCACAGACTTATCTACGGTACCTGTTACGTTCATCGAGTTATGTAACTACTTAATGTACCAACACGCATAAACTTCGTATTATTTAGCAGGACTCCGAACCCAGCATGGGTTCCGAACTCAAAATGCAAACGAATTGGAACTTAAATTGGAAATTTCAATCTAAGTTAGTTCACGTTTAGTTCAGTTTGCCTTTTTAGACTTCATTTTTTATAGGAGTCGCGATTGCCATATTTTTCTTAAAATTGTCAGCTATATTTATTTTTGAGAAATGGCCGCTATGTTTTAGAGGCAGGTATTTCTGCCCAAAATCCGGGGCACCTCGGCTCCGTCGGCACGTACGAACCTAAAAAATGTATGAATCAATCTGTCCGTTTCTGACATATTTTCATCGTTTGTACGGAATTGAAAAATGTTATACAATTTAAGAACATATATGCCACACGTGCATATGTATATATTATTTCTTTAAAAACCGTCACCCCATACTAGGCATTTTCTGTATCTCGGTTTACACAAACATAAAATATCACATACACAAACCCCGGGACAAACATCTACGGATCGCACAATTTTTCGTCCCGTGCGGTAATCGAAACCCGCAATTCCTAGCGCAGCAGTCCAATCGCTTAACCACATATTTAAAAAAATATTGTCTTGCTTGACAATAGATTACCTATGAGACAAAATTGTGATAGGCAGCCAAAGGTATCAGTCTTAAATTTTGAAATTGTTGATTTGGCAAACTTTTTCACACTATGCTAATGCACTTACTAGGTTTAGTAATGTATGGTATAAGCCACTTAGCTGTGGGCTTGCGCCACAGAATCTGTTGTCAGCTTAAGCTCTGAGCGTAAAACTTCCTAGTATGACCAAACGCCCGAGGTATTAGTGGTACCTTCACTTTAGAAACAGAAGGGATTATTGGCACTGCTTTGTTTGGCAAGCATACAGTTTATAGCGAGGATTAATACCCATAGAATATCTTTTGGATTGCCTTTCTGGTAGTAGTTGCAAAACTTGGACTGCTGGGCTTTAGGTCCTGAGCTCGATTCCCGGGCCCTGATCTGAAGTTCACACTGTGCACTTTCCTAAGTACGGATTTATGCCAGGTTAATAGTAATAGCCTCGCTCTCTATTTCATAGGAACCTATAGTATTATTGGTGTAATGTGGGTAGTAGGTGCAGGGCAGGCTGCATTATAAGTAGATAATATACGTGAGCGTGAACGTTCCTCCCGCGGGTGTTGTAAGAAGCGACTAAGGGAAAATCCATAAGATTGTCAGCAGCATCTTCTGTAATCACCAATATTGCGATCCCCAAGCCGCTTGCCAAGCGTGGGGATTATGACAACCCCCCTTACCTAAGGGTCTTTGTTTAACAGTGGGCGTCTTCCGGCTGATGATGATGATGATAACGTGAACGCTTGGGAAAATAATTTCGGATGACAGAACTTTTTAGTTTATTGGATCAGGATGGAACCCACAGTCAATCTATTTCGGAATCCAATCAATGACGACTTAATCACTTGTACCTTTCTTTTGTTTCTAGGTAGTAAAACTATGGAATGTTGGTACACGAAACCTAGCTTGTGAAATACATTGTTCTAAGTTTATTTATAAACAACTTTAATACGCAATTCAACAATTTGTGATGCTTTGCCATTCAAATTATTTTGTACATTTTTGTTTGCAACCACAAACATAACATTGAGTAAATCCAGCTATTTTTGGTTTCTCTAATGACTTAGATACACATAATGCCAATGTAATTCTAAACCTAAACGCTACATATGACTCAATTAATACATTTCCTTTCAAATAGCATACAATAACTATGACCCGGTGTCTTGGCAAACTGCATTTGGATTTCCCCGTTCTTACTTAAAAGAGTCAGTGAACCCAGTCAAAGCCTTTCGACCGTCCTTATAATAAGCCAAATCATTTCATTGCCTATAAAAACCACCAACTTACTTGGCCTGCCTCTCCCTTCTAGTGCCTACGTAAATGTTCGCGTAGAAGGGAGGTGTGGTTTGTAAGTGGAGGTCTATGTAAGCTGGTGTTGGAATTCTGCGTCGGCGCATTTCGCTACGCAAGTAAGCATGGTTGAGTGCAGTGTTGGTCGGGCCGCGGTGTGGGTAGTACGTGTGGTACTAACCATTGTTGACAGTTTTGGAATCGATCGTTCAGTGATGTATGTTGAATACTGAGTGAAAGGATTAATTGATATTTACTGACTTAAAAGGTAGGTTTTCATTGTTTACTTAAATATTTTTGTTAAGTAGGTAGGTAAAAGAGGTACCTACTCCATTATAATTTTTTTTCGGCAATTCATGTTATTTTGTTTCGTATTTAATCCGGCCTCGTGCAATAATCTGTTGACATTATTATTTTACATCTAAATTGTCTTTGTTGTCAACAAACTATTTTGTGAAACATACCAAAATAAGCCTAGTTTTTGGAATTATATAGGTACCTAGGTACCTCTTATTTTTACTTGAATGTAGGTCCTAGGACTCCATGAACTCATACATAATGTGAGAATTGTATACACCTAGTACCCATGCACAGAACCCATGTTAACTAATGTACTACATATTTTTTTTTTATTTGTTTTAACCTAATATTCGTATCGATAATATAATAAAATGTAAGCAAGTTATGACATGAATACTTGTTATGTAGTTCTTGTTTGTTAGTTGTTACCATAAATGCAAGTTTTTGTGAATAATCTGCGAGTGAGTTTGTGGTTTTGGGTCCAAGGAGAACCTGTTTATGTTTTAACAAGCATTGCGACATTTCAAAACGTCTGTTGGCAATTCATTAATTATATTAGGATGTACCTATAATGTTTATACTGCCTTCTTCTTCTGCTTATCGTATGGTTGATGAACAACCTGGTGTCGGAGTTTAAACCTGTAGGCCTGGCTTTACACACCGTTGAAATGTCTCTCAGGTGTGCCGGTTTCCTCAAGATGTTTTCCGTCACTGTTTTTAGCAACTGATAACTAAAGTACGGACGTGAATTCGAATAGACATTGGTGCGTGCCGAGGTTTGAACTTGCAATCTTCGAATTGGAAGCCCTACGGTCATACCACTCGGTTATCACTTCTTTAGCTGTCTATATACTGTCAAGCAATGTGACTGCGGACTGTGAGGTGTAAGGTTCGATTCCCATTTCTTAGGTGTTTGCAACTCTTGCATTTCTTTTATTTAGTTTTGTTTATAGATTAGAAAACGCACTAACATTAAAACTAAAACAATTATTTACGCAACACTCTAATATTAATGACATACAAAGATCAAACCCGCATCCCTAGAACTAGTAGTCTAATCACTTTACCACTACACCATCGCGGGTCAATATCCTAATCTAGAACAACAGAAATATACAGCCTAGTGTTGAAATATATTTCGAAATTGCACGATCTGACATTTCTGTTAATTGTAAAGCTTTGTGTTGACTATCGTAGATCTAAACGAACAATTGACTTTAGATAGTGTGACCCGGCGTTAATATTTGGTTACCAATATTATAAATTCAGTGTATAATAGGGACCAGCATATTGCCTTTATTTATACTAAAATACATAATATCGTATCTGGCCGGACTCATTACGTTGTACTTTTTTAAGTTGCCTTTATACCAATAGATTTTTCATGGATACACAAATTGCACATGCACTAATGTCAATACTCAACTCCGCGACAATAATTTGCGACTCACATAACTATTTGACCTGATTGGCGCAGTGGTTAAGCAATTGGTCTGCTGCATTAAGAGATGTGGATTCGATTCCCGCACGAGACATAAAATTATATGATCCGTAGATGCTTATCCGCAGTCTAGGTGTCTGGGTATGTGTATTTTCATGTTTGTGAAACGCACCCACCACACAGGAGAAATTCCTAGTGTGGAGCAAAGTTTTAAAAACTTGCGATGCTGTTAAAAAATTGAGTTCTTCTAGACAGAAGACAAATTAATTAGTCTCTTGGCTAATAAATCTAAGGTCGCAGGTCTAAATCCTGACTTTCCAATGTATTTTCGAATTCATGTGCGTATTATAAATTAGTTATCAATTGCTAAAAACGATGAAAACATCGTGAGGAAACCGGCACACCTGAGAGATTTTTCAACGGTGTGTAAAGCCATATTAGAAGCCTACAGGCTGTTTAAACTGTGACACCAGGTTGTTCATCAACCATACGACAAGAAGAAGACTTGGCTAATTGGGTCAAGAATATCAACACGTTACCTCGCCACCTATTACATTGGGACCTAAAAAACATAACTGGCGAAATGTGGGTGTAATATATGTGCACCTCTGCTTACCCCTTCGGGGAATATAGGCGTGATGTTATGTTGTATGTAGAATATCAACACAGCGCTATTCATAAGCTGTTTGATTTCAAAGCCCGTGGATTTATTAAGACGCATGCAGCCAACGTATTTATTTCGAAAAATTACCTGTTAACCTTCAATAAGCAAGTATTTTAATCTACTTAAGTCTGCCGGCGTATTATCGATCCACTATGTTTATTCGAGACACTATTTAGTTCGACTGCCTCGTTGGTCTAGTGGTTGCTAAGCGCGACTGCTGAGCACAAGGTCCTGGGTTCGAATCCCGGCTCGGGCAAAGTGTTACTGGGTTTTCCCATTAGGTAATTCTTAGTAGCAACACGGAGTCTGGATTTGTGGCAATAGGCTCGCCCCTATTAGATTGGGACCTAAAAACATAACTGGCGAAATGTGGGTGTACTGTATGTGCACCTCTGCCTACTCCTTCGAGGAATCAGGCGTGATGTTATGTTATGTGTTATTTAGTTCATTTCATCACGTAATCAATAAATATTTTCATCATCGTCACGGAAGACGTCCACTGTTGAACAAAGGCTTCAACCTTACTTAAGGGGGGAGGGTTGCCTAATTACCTATTTTAAAACCGTCCGATAATTGTCTTAACTAAACTCAAAGATGGCTGAGACCTATAACGTGCATTTATAATTATTTTAGACTACCTAATGCTATATTATAACTTCGACTTACACCGTGTGGATTACTGGTAAAAACATCAGCCCTCTTATAAACAAGGATCATACCGGCATTAACTAAACCCCGTAGTAAGTCTATTGACATCACTATTCTTTCATAATATGCAAACGATAGTGACGGGTATACTTTAGTCCATGGTTTAAATTGTAATTTTTCTATGAATCATGTCTAAGTAGGTAATCTTTAAATATGTTTTTATTTAAACTGAGATTTTCCTCTAAGAAGAAATATTGTAGGTTGTGACCTAATTGCAATTGCGGTGTTTTATCCTGGTAATGATGAATATTGAAAAACCGTCTTTCAAAGCCATGATCGGATATTATTGATAGATAAATTGTGCTGGGACCTAGCTTAATTTAATAACCTTCTTCTTCTTATTTGTATGGTCGATGAATAACCAGACATCAGAGTTTAAACCTCCTTAAGGCCTATGCCAGGGCTTTGCACACTGTTGAAAAATTACTCAGGTGTGCCGGTTTTCTCAGGCTGTTTACCTTTTCCGATTTTAGCAACTGATAACTAATTTATAGTACACTCATGAATTCGAATAGACTTTGATTCGTGCCGGGGTTTGAACTTGTAAACTTTGATTCGGCAGTCCAACGGTCATACCATTTGGCTATCACTGCTAATTATTAATTAAAGAACACTTAGAAACTAGACAGGCTGAAATAAGGCTTCGTTCTACGACATCAATCTCATCCAAAATCGTTTCATATACAATTTTCTTCGATACATTTTAAGCGTTCTATTCAGGCTCTCTCTTATATTGATTGCTATCTAGTTAGGAGCTATTCACAGTTGCAGCATGAAGTCGATATTACTGCTAGTGTATCCATCAATTACTCCTAATTCTTTTAATAGCTATTGAACTGGAATTGTAGATACTACGAGAATACTAACGATTGATTGGATAAACTATTACTTAATAGAAGTGGCTTATATAGTGATTTATTATTTAAATAAAGAAGTATACAATAATTAGCTAAGATTTTCTTTCAAATAAATATTGGTAGCACAACTTAAGTTAATTTTTACCTTGAAATTCACTCACCGTTTGAGAAAAAATCCACTAAGACGATTCAAGTCAATTAAAAACCACAAAGCTACAATTTTAATTAATTGCCAATTATGATATTGGTCTACTGGTAAATGGTAGCTATATTTGTCTATTTTTATAGGCAAAGAGCGTTCTGCAAATATATTTATATTTTACACTATTCTGTTTCTAAATCAAAAGTATATTTTTTATTTCAATTCCGTTTATGACTGGGTATTGCGACTTGGTATTGGTATTCCGAGTTATGACTTGGTAAGAAAAAAGTTGGCACTCATTAGTGTCATAGTAAAGCCTAATGCTGAACTTTCCGAAAACCTAGTAAATGACACATCAGCGTTTGTGGTAAACTGTGTTTCAGGGTTGTGGGAAGTGGGCATCCGTGGTCCCTACCTACAGCTCCTGGAAGCAGGTATAGGACCTTTGACTTGGCAGTCCTACTGCCATTCCTACCACTTGGCTATCACTGCTTTTTTACGAAAGTAATACAACGAAATGATGTGTTTTTGTTAATCAATTAAATAAGTTTGTACACATTCTTGTACAAATCAGCATGTATAATAAAAGATGGCCTTAGTATTCCCACACACCATGACATTTTAGCGAGAACTGCTCAATGCCGATTCAGTACTGCAGCTGTGATGACGTCATAGCCTGATACATTTAAAGGTTCGTTAATATCGATAAATACAAGGTCGTTTCGTAAAAGGTACTCCATCTGAGTACGATATTTAAGTATGTGTCATCTGTACATAGTTCTAGGTTTTTAACAATAAAATGCCTGTATCCACTAAAGAAGTAGACTAAGGTGCGCTTTAGGGGGCTATATCCACTCCCAAAAAATCTAATAACACTTGCCGGACCCGGGAATTGAACCTACAACCATGCTCAGTCGTCACATTTGCGACTACTAGACCTACGACATGGTTCTAGGATTTTAACATAACATCACGTCTGTATTCCCCGAAGGGGTAGCAGAGGTGCACATATAGTACACCCACATTTCGCCAGTTGTGTTTTAGGTCCCAATGTAAAAGGGGGCGAGCCTATTGCCATCAACCGGGCACAAATCCAGACTCCGTGCTGCTACTGAAAATTACCTTATAGAAAATCCCAGTAACACTTTGCCCGACCCGGAATTCGAACCCAGGACCTAGTGCTCAGCAGTCACGCTTAGCAACCACTAGACCAGCGAGGCAGTCAGGATTCTAGGATTTTCTATGTAATCATTTTTGCTAACTGCCCGAGGCACGTTTATAGTATTTAGGTTTTAGTAATGTTGTAAACATGTGGTCGTTTACACGTGTGCCACGTTTAGACAATTAAGTTTTAATTAGTCATTAGCTTAATTCATTTTGGTTACAATCAAGGTATTTTAAACTGCGTACTCATTTAAGTTGCCGTGTGGTATCCTGCTTAGAATTGACCACCTCCTCTCCTCCCGTGTGTTAAGGGGCGACTAAGCGAAAATCGAGAAGATGGGCATTTGCGTCTTCTGTAACTTGACCACTAATACTGTGGTCCTCAAACCACTTGCCAAGGGTATGGATTATAGCAAACTCCCCCCCTCCCCTCTAAGGGGGATGGCTTTGTTCAACAGTGGACTTCTTCCGGCTGATGATGATAATGATGACTCACTTAAGTAGTGTTTTACATTTGTCCTAGGTCCTGGACAGTGGCGTAAGATGTGAATTATCTTGATAGATCTTAATTTACCATTCTAAAGTTCTTTTTGTTATTAATTAGCTACAATATTAAAATGATTAGACTTTGTTATAAAACCCTGAGGCCTTCAGTCTTCTAGTGTTTTTCTTCGAGTGAGTCAGATTACATAATCCTGGTGTTATTTACCTGCATGTGGGTGTTGGTAAATTGTATATAAACAGGTTTTGGTTTATTGAAATAAATTCGAGTTCGACAAATGAAACAATTGGTTAACAGTAATATTTAAAAAAAAAACAAATTTGTGACATTATAACAGCTGACGGTAAGGCTAAGGTATTTTTACATAAATGAGAACATCTACATCCAAAGCAGGCAGAACCTGTATCTCAGATTGCAGTTAATCCCTATATTAATATAATACTTTATATTGATTAGTCAATTTTGAAAAAAGTTATACAATTTTAAATGATGGAAAATGTAAATAGTACAAAAGTAAGGAGGGAATGGGTGTGTAAGTGTGTTTGTGTTTGCGCGAGTATGTGTGAGTGTATCAGAATAGAATTCTACGAAAAGTATCAAGACTATTATTTAATACTGTCTCAGATAAAATCATTGTACAGTCGAGCACATAAACCTCAGTGTCGACACGGACAATTTAGACATTGGCTAACCGCAGCTATCTCACGATTTCTCTTTACTGGTCGCGATTGTACTGCGGTGGTAGTTGTGGTACTTATGACGTTATTACCAAACTTCCTTACATGTTTCAAGGTATATGATGACGTCACCTCTGTTGATCGATGACGTAATTGCTCTAGGTCATTGTTTTTATAACCGGTGTACTGGTTACTCGTCCCAGGTTTTTGTTTGAGGTTGAATAGGTTTTGAGAAACTAAAGGGAGGTACCTATGTTTTAATTTAAACTTGGTAGTTGGACCTCTCTCTGGCTCATACTTCAGTCAATAAACAATATTTTTTTTCACAAAACGTACTACAAGCTAACTCAAATATTAAAAACGTCAAAATATGAACTTTAGCAATTTAGCATATTCATTTTCATTTTCGACGACCCGATTAGCGCAGTGGCTAAGCGATTGGACTGCTGCGCTAAGGGTTACGGGTTCGACTCCCGCACGGGGCAAAACTTTATGCAAACCGCAGCTGTTTGTCCCGAGTCTGGGTGTTTATGTTTGTGATATTTCATGTTTGTGAAACGCACCCACGATACAGGAGAAATTCCTAGTGTGGGGCGACATCTTCATAAAAAAAAAATATTCAGACACTGCGCGCGGCGACAATTACCAAAAAAAAGCCATGTACCTATTATCTGATAATGTAATACATTTTTATATTACTCATCTAATAACGTTATGTATACGTGCCTCTCTAATAATACTGCAAATGTTTTGCCAAACGTTTGTGTGAGTTTCGCACATTACTTTTCGCATCTATATAATGTTAATATACGATGAATACTAAGAAATCAATAGTACTAAGATGTAAGTTATTCATTAGACGCTTTATGTTAAAAATAGCGTTCAATCTGATTGTTGATTTTAATTTGCATGTATACACAATAGGCAATAATGTGAGGTTTAAACGTGGGAGAATTGAATTTTTTATATAGATTTTATACAAGGTTATTTGAGATAAAATGTACAGCCCAATTACCATGAACTCTTAAAGCAGGATATTTACCGTGTAGTACAAATTACGGGGTTAATTAGAATACAGGGTCTCGCTTCCACAACGGAGAATATCCAGCTTTAAGTGTCTATGGTTTTTCTTCTTATCGTATGGTTGATGAACAACCTGGTGTCAGAGTTTAAACCGCCTGTAGGTCTGACATGGCTTTATACACCGTTGAAAAATTCTTAGGTGTGCCGCTTTCATCACGATATTTTCTATCACCGCTTTTAGCTATTAATAACTAATTTATAATACGCACATGAATTTGAAAAGACATTGTTGCGTGCCGGAGTTTGAACTTACGACCTTTAACTTGGCAGTCCAACGGCGGCACTGAGCAAATATTTTCATGGTACAAATTTTATACTCTCAAAAACACCACCCAGAAGCGTTAATCGTGAACGTGACGACCTGATTAGCGCGGTGGCTAAGCGATTGGACTGCTGCGCTAAGGGTTGCGGGTTCGATTCCCGCACGGGGCAAAACTTTGTGCGAACCACAGATGTTTGTCCCGAGTCTGGGTGTTTGAGTATGTGAATATTTCATTTTTGTGAAACGCACCTACGATACAGGAGAAATTCCTAGTGTGGGGCGTCGTTTAAAAAAAAAATATGAAGGGACAAGATTAAAAAAAGTACGAAGTAATAATTATAAGAGTCTAATGTGTAAGGAGAACATCCATCGCCTGAAGACATCGATATTGCCGAAATGATTGCAAAAGACTACAAAATTATTAGGTGCAACTGATTGTAAGCTAGCTACATAGTATCATTTGATGACAAAACATATAATCCTGATCCGGTTGTTGTGAAATGAGTACAAATCTATTGGTAATAGATACGGTATATTTGGCGCTAATGGCCGATAACGTTGTATTATGACAATCTAATGTACTAACTGTATCGATTACATAACTGTTTATGTTAGTTTAATGGATTATTATCGATTGCAGGAAATATATACAAGGATTACTTAAGATGCAATTGCTAATCAACCAATTTTAATTTTTTGGCACTACTTTAAAGGTAGCTTCAAAATAAACTGTGAAGCTGATTACTTGTCAGGCTACCATAATGCGAAAAGTTCGAAAAATATCATCACTATCATCAGCCGGAAGTCCACTGTTGAGCCAAGGCCTCCCTCTTAGATAAGGGGGAGTGGGAGGTCAGTATAATCCCCACGCTTGGCAAGCTGCTTAAAACGTGAAATATTGGCTGGTCATCAATGAATAGACAATCAAGTAAGGTACCTATATAAAATGGTGACATTAGAGTTTAGAATCATTACGAACTATTATGCAGAATAGATGCACATGGCATCATTTGTAACCAGAACAAAACATGTATAGACTGTTAAATACTATTAACATAGAATACGTAATTAAACATTAACAAATGGTAGAAAACAACATTAGTCTGGACCTATTACAGACAAAAATATAAAAACTAAGTTTACTAAACTAGGTTTACGGGTTTTATCGCGGTTTTTTAAATCCTACTTTTATTTCAATGTCTAGTATTCGCGTAAGTGATAAAAATATTTAATAAAAATTGTTTATTTTAATTAGCCACCAAAAACAGCTTTATCTAATTTTATTTGGGACAATAAAAAGCAATATATTCAGTATCACAGTTCCAATACTAAATTGCTATAATAACACACATACTAACAACGCTATCAGTTTTCGCCTATACCTTAATTTTTTTTAAATATTATTTTATAATCTCGGGATATTCTATAGTGTAGAATGCCCTAATGTTTAATGCCGTATGCCATAAAGTATAGACGGCGCACATCTAATATCTAAACAATACATTGTAAAGAGAAAGTGCTAAATAACATAGAGTACACTGCTCTAGAATCTTTAGCGTTTGATTGTGGTCGCCTACATAGGGACCAACACTATAATAAACGTTACCAATACCATCATGATTGCGACAGAAAATTTTGTGATCCACACATTTGTGAAACACACTCACGCTACAAAAAAATCTGTAGTGGGGTGACGATTTTTTAAATTGTACTGTAAAATATTTCATTTGATTCCCGGGTGGCAAGACGCAGATTAAGCCAACAGTAAGGCTGTAAACTGGAGATTTTAATCTCGTTTATCCATCAGTGAATATCCATTACGACGACAGTACTCGCCTTCACCTTTATAAGTGCATACGTATATAATAATATATTGCTTATTTTTTTTCGGTTTTTACAGGTGTTTTTGTTGTATATTTTATCCCTAAATAAACATCTTTTTTATCACATCTAATAATTCATTGCTGGTCCCAGAAGTGGGTATCTGTTTATCCTGAAGCAATCTTCGCAGGCTGGATTTACCGGTAATTAAAGGTCACTCTAAGTTAGATTGGTTCTCAAACTTAGGGCCTTTAACTTTATCCCAAGGGAAGCCACTATAAATATCCATTATGTGTGAAGATACACACTTTAGCCTAAATTAAGACAAACTGATTAGCGCTTTGGCTTAACCAGACCTTTTTGCGGAGGAAATCCTTATGGACCTCCTGGACGGAGGGTTGTGCCGGATTCTTACCGGGTACCTAGAGTATTCTTCTGAATACCTCAGATCAAAGGACGCAGGATCTATATACGCTGCACATTCTTCAATAGGTCTCGGCCTGCCTCTGGACGGCTGGTTAGCTATTACATTTCATACTCACTCACGCCGTGATGAAGAAATTAGCCATTCAACAAGATCATAGTACGTAGGGCCTTCAGTTACCTATCTCAATTTCCCATGTCCATTGTAGATCGTCTTGTTGTATTTCTTTTATCATTGCCGATGTCACCGCCCGTTATGCCCGCCTGTATCGTGAATACCGATGAGGTATTATCACGGACCAATCATATCCTGGTGCACACGTGATATGTGTCCGTTATAATAACGTTATAGTGTGTTCCGCTTTTATTATACAACTTCATTATGCATAAGTGATTGTATCAGCTGATTTGAAATGCTAGCATGATGATGAAGATGGGTAATTAGTGCTTGTATGTTAATGATGCGTGGTAAATAGACGGAAAATGGTGACAGCTCACCTACTTTCCGTAATTTTGAAAATTTTCGTGTCTGATCTAGAAGTGGTTTATAGGTATTTTTTAGATCAGAGTGCGGGTTGCTAATGCTAATTTGAGACCAAAGAATGTATTCTTAAACAGTGTCAACGTAGCTAGGAGGTATAAATGAGGTTTGTTAATCAAACTTAAATATTTTTTTGAAGTGAGGATTGAGAATTGATGGTGAATCAAGTTTTAGCTTACTGTTACTGAACCAAAATTCCACACAGATTTTTTATAAAACCATTAATTAATCATTAATACAAATATTAACAGAATCCTTATTGCATTCTTCTTTCATTCTGGCGAATACATCATTAATTTTTTGTGGGGCTTTGTTAATCTGTGAACAACTCTGTAACATAATAAATAAATAAATTGCCCTACTGTTTTCCCACCAATTAGGGAAATTCAGGCGAGATCATAGACGATGAGACATAACGAAAAAAATATGATAATGCTAATACAAAATTCGGTCGTCCTGGCCTAACGGAGGCACCTATGAATCATTTTTCTTGAGGCTGAATCTACACTATTATTAACAGATACTCTAACAATACACAGTACATAATATATCATAATACATAATCTGGGGCAGTGAACGTACGGATCATCCGTTTGAAAGAGTTCATCGACTTTAATATTGCGTTGCTTACATTCTCATACAAGGTAGGTAAGTGTAACTAATAGGTAATGACATACTATATCATATTGTTTATAGAAATTAAAATAACAATTGTCACCTTTCAGAGACTAAAGAAGACTGTTACTTTACTCTCTTACTTTACTGTTACTGTCTATACCGTTTTTTTGGAATTTGGGCGCTCGTGCTTGTAATTAATGTTTTGTTTAGTGACTAGAAAATGCGGCAAATATATTTCATGTATAACCTAACCAATGCCTGATAATACAGGTTTGTAGTACTAGGTAAGACTTTCAACAACGAAAAAATGAAAATAACAAAGTTTACTGTTTTGTTTTTAAATACACATATTTTACAACTTCAAATAAATCGAAAACAATATAAAAGTTAAAAAACTTCAATCTTACTAACCATCTCCGTCAAAGTCATCATAAACAGAACACGTCCACTGTTGAACAAATGCCTCCCACTTAGGTATGTCTACCAGTAACGTGCCCAAAAGACTGGAAGCATTGCTACGTTAAATGGCAATTCTGATTCTTTACCCAAAAATTTTACCAGCCCTATGGTGATATTTTTTTATGCTGATTATATATTTTTTCGAAACTCCATCAATTTAGTTTTCCACTTTAACGGACGTTTAAACTCGTTCTTATCCAAGCCTAGGTAATAATAATCCTAGAAATCTAGTCTCATAGATTTTAATAAGCCAAACCTAGATATTTGCATATTTAATTCTTGATATGTTTACTGGTTTCATATCGCTTTGTGGGTGTGGTGTTCCTAAATCCATTAGCACAGTGCATTGACCGTTAAGTCAATTTGATATTGCTGATTTTATTAGTTTTGAAAGTTACAGTATGACATGGATATAACCAAGAATTAATTTTTGCTAGCTTTGCTGGGTAGGCCTTTTTTCCGGGACTCCAGGGTGGGTGTCGTAAGAGGTGACGAAGGGATATTTCCGGGATAGACAGCAGCGTTTCCCTTTGTAGGTATCGTTCACCACACTGCGGTTGTTAACCCGCCTACCCAGCGTGGTGATTACGAGCAAAGCCCCCCCCCCCCATTACGAGTAGCCAAATTCACGGCCCCAGTTCCCGGCCACCCTACTATTCCTGGGTCGTGAAAACCAGAGAGCGGGTCTTGTGGCGTTCCCTGGGGAGGCCTGCATCCAGCAGTAGACTGCAATAGGCAGATGCAATGATGATGACCCTCAAGTTATCAGCTTATCAAATTGTGCTAAATACTCTTCATAAAGGTCAATCAAAGATGGAGTTTTCACTAAATGAATATCTTAACTGTGAAGGAACTAAACAAAAATATCTTGCGTAAATTTCTCAACAGTAGGCAATCAAGAAATAATATTTCATCCTCCAAGACTCGTTTTATAATTGTTTTGTATAAACAAGTTTTCTGCTCAACATTAATAGAGCAATCAATCACCCGAATACCGCAATTTTGATTGGCTTCGAATAAACTTTTGTAATGAAATTAAATTTTGGTGTCGCTGAAAATAACTATAGGTACACTCCCACTCTTTGATATACTAAACAGATTTCAATAGACGGTTTCTACTTGATGGTAGCCTTCAATTGTTTTACTAACGACCGTATTTCCAAAGTTCAGAGAATTTACCTTTCATTGAACAGCAATTTCTTTTTGACAGATATTTTATGTAATACATTAGTAAAGGATGTGGACATGTTTGGCCACACGATAAAAATAGACCAAATTAAAGCAAATGCATTATCAAAAATGGTAATAAATAAGGCATTTGACGACTTGATTAACGCAGTGGCTGAGCGATTGGACTGCTTAGCTCAGGGTTGTGGGTTCGATTCCCGCACAGAGCAAAACTTTGTGCAAACCACAGATGTTTGTCCCAAGTCTGGGTGTTTGTGTATGTGATATTTCATTTTTGTGGAACGCACCCACGTCACAGGAGACATTACTAGTGTGGGTCGACATTTTTTTCAATATTTAGTCAACCAGTTTCCGACGCTGTGGCTGATATAAAACGCTTACTTCTTAGTTCTGCAACTTATACAATATTTTAATCATCGATTTTGATTCGTTTATTTACATTCGATCCGCCAAAAGAGTTCTCGATGAAAAAAGTTGAAAGATAAACGGCTTATCCTAATACTAGTTCATTTATCTTAAAGGGATAGTCATTCAAAGAGAAGTCAAGTACCTCAGTACTCGATGCTTTTCACGATTCTTTGTAAGTGCTGTTACTCGTATTTATTTGTGTAAGAACATTGTTATTTCTGTTGACACTTCAAACTACTTCACGAACAGGCTTCATACTTCAGATGGCAGATACATTGGTTTTATGTTGCATGATTAAGCCTTATTTTTTTATCTTTTTGAATATTTTTAAACCATATTTTTTAATTATAAACCCTTGGGATAATTTGCCACTAAGAAAAAAAAAACATAACAACACGCCTATATTCCCCAAAGGGGTAGGCAGAGGTGCACATATAGTACACCCACATTTCGCCAGATATGTTTTTAGGTCCCAATGTAATAGGGGGCGAGCTTATTGCCATTAACCAGGCACAAATCCAGACTCCGTGCCACTAAGGTGTAGAAATAAGGTCTTACAAATTACCAATGATACTACAAATTGGTTATTTTGTGCCTTATTCAGGCGATGCTTTATGCAATATTACGTACAAATAATAATTTACTGCGTTGTTGCGCCAACATCCATATTCGTTACCTTAAAGCCAAATTGTGTCAAGCAACATGTCAACCAGCGGGCTTACCTGCAATGCAAGCTCGTAGCAAGGCACCAGCTTGCAATGTCAATATTAAGTTGTTTCTCAAACATATTTCAACTAAGTCTAGTATTGTATGACTTGATGATTTCAGAGTTTGTAAAACCGGATTTATATACACTAGGTCACGGATTCAAATTCAAGCAGAGAAACTTTTATGACTTTGCAAATGCCAAATCTTAATATTCTTATTTTTTGATACTCTTGAATAGACGAATTTGCAATTTTTATATCCAATTATTAGCTTCACATATCTATAAACACCAATACTGGCAAATGGCGTTTTCTAGCGAAATAATTCTGAGATTTTACCAACGTCTTAGAAGAATAGACGTAGCAGTCTACTGTGTTACTTTGAGTGGTAATATTAAGATGGTAAATGGTTATTCTTGAAATGTGCACTCCTTATCTCAATACTGCCACCGAACCAGTGTTACAACTGTCGCATTAGTCTAATCGTCGAAAGCTTTAAGCTTTAAATCCTGGTTTGAACATTTGTTACTTCTAGGATTTGTTGGTTAACTTCGTAGTCTCTTAATATTTGACAACATTTTAGCATATTACTCATGCTAAGCTTAAATTCATATTGATAAAGGAAATTTGAATAAGGATAGGCATGAGCGGGATTCAAATGCGCAACCTTCGCCGACCCGTGGCGCAGCTCTTCCAACTGAGCTTATCGTTCGTAGTTCCTGTTTTTTTAACGATGACATGATATAACATTCGAAATTGGAACTACTTAATGGAAGCTTGATTTTAAATTTGGATTTGGAATTTGTTAAAGAAACAAAAGATTTTGAATATTTTATCTCTTATTTTTTGTCACTGGCCAGTTTATTGAGACAAAAACAATCTATTTTTCCCCTTTTTTCCTGTTTATGTCAATAAATCATCATCAGTCGGAAGACGTCCATTGTTGAACAAACGCCTTCCCCTTAGGTAAAGGGAGGGGCTGCCATAATAAATACTTCTTACGTATTATAAGCAAACAAAGCACCTTATGCTGCATGAATTCCAAGGTCTACTTAAAAGTCTAAAGCTACATCTTCAACCATATCTCATCTTGATATCTAGATAAGCCTCGTAAAATGGCTGACAGGACTGTTTGATAGGTTAGTTTCTCACGGTAGGTATACAATGAGAATACCACTTTTTATTCACGACATTATACTGTCAATTAATTATGTCATGTTTTGTGCGCGTGATTGTGGACTGTAGATGGGAAGGTAATGGCACGCGACAGATGTTAGAACGCAATTATATGGAGCATATATTGCTATTAGATGTATCTCATTAGAATGTTTTTTAATTATTTTATGGCATATGAAACAGGCCTTATATTATTATTCTTTAACCAGAAGTAGGTAAAGACGGCCTGTGGATGGTTTTGTCTTGTTTTTTTTAATAAACCTCGTTCAGATTCAGAGATTCTTTCAGGTGTTTTCGACTTACTTAGAATATCTAACTATTGTCTACTGGTGTTTTTATCTAAAATTCACGTGGGCGAAGTCGCGGGCAACCGCTAGTTTATCAATAAATATGGCATTTAACTTCACACTTTATCGCTAACCACTTTAAAAGACTATATTTTTCCTAAACATTGTTTTAACCAACAGAATTCCGATTGTTGACCTCTCTATTGCTGTTTACCAAGCATACAACAACCTTCGAGTCATATATGGTTTGCAACATTGCCTCCTGTTGAACAAAGGCCTCCCCCTTAGAACGACTTGCAATTAGCATCCACCTTATGAAACCTACCAGGGGCAAATATTAAATCCACCAATCAGATTTTTGTTTATCTAAATAAAGAACTTAATTATAACATTTAAGAACGTCGCTCCACACTAGAATTTTCTCCTGTATCCTAAGTGCGTTTCACAAACATGGAATATCACAGATACAAACCCATTCTCGGGACAAACATCTACATATCACACAAGTTTTTATCCCGTGCGGGATCGAACCCGCTACCCCTTAGCACACCAGTCGCTTAGATACTACGTCAATTAGGTCGTCTAATTGATGAGTAGATATCATGAGATCGACAAATATTTTGAAAACAACATAATTGAAACATATGTCTTACTAGATTAAAATAAATCATTAAATAATTAAATTAATAATTGACAGATTCATTTGCTTTAATGTTCAATGCACCATAGTACCATTCCCGACGCATGTTGGCGACCATTTTTTATATATATATTTTTTCTGTTTTTATAGGTACTTAATCACGTAAATTATAAGTTAATATTATATAATAAGTTATATAAAGGAAACAATCAATGGTAAACATAGTTTTAGGTAGGTCCACAGTAAACAGATGTTTTGAAGAGATTTGTATTGAAATCACGTCCATAAATAACTTCATGCTTATGATTTTATGACTAAACGTCAAGGAGAATTACGATTACGGGTAAAGTAACTGAGACCCTGAACTTAATTTCGTTTATTTTTATTGCAGCTTTTTTGTGTAGCGGTTATGTATGCCATATATTATAGTTATAACACATAACATCATCACGCCTGTATTTCCCGAAGGGGTAGGCAGAGGTGCACATTTCGTTAGAGTTTTTGATCGACCAGGCCTAGTCCGCAATTTAATTTCAATTCTAATACAAGGCTGCAAAATAAATATTGATTTTACGGATCCAATTTTATTGGAAAAAAATGATGTCAATCTTATCGGTCTCAATTAGTTCCTCCCAATGAACACATAATGTTGAAATAATTTGGCGCCAATGTTCAATTTAAGAGTCCGGAACTTTACAATTCCAATCCAATTTAGTCGGAATTATTTGGGTAGTAGTAAGCCCACTGATATTAATTGCATTGAAAGCATAATATACTAACTATATCTAATTTGAATTACAGCATATTTCTTGAATAAATTCATAAATAGTAAAACAATCTTATTATTATTTTTCCTTCGATGTCGATAAATTTCAGACGAAATACCAAACAAAAATGTTTTTAAAAATCTCTCACAATTTCTTGTATATCGTGGGGGGGTATTTGTATTTACAAACGTATAAGTTAATCATACGCAAACAATTGTCCAGAATCTAGACAAATATTTAAATATATTGGGAAGAAATGCGTCGGATGGATCAAACAATATTTGCATGCCCCGGGAATTGATCCCACGACCCTCAAGCAAAAAGTCAAGCTGCATGCTAGGTTAGCCTACAAGGTCGTTAACCCTAACCGTCTAGACTTACGGAACTGCAGTTTGTCAAAGTTAAGGCAATGATAGCTTTAAACTTTCCTGTTCTTTCGAGCCGGCGAGATAAAGAGTTTTTAAAAGTTCTAGCATATTTTTTGAAAGTCTGACGCTAGGGTTATGCTCGACCATTAAACATCACAACATCGAAACATATATACCACAATCGAGAATTTCTGTAAGAGAACATTTTGGGCGTCTCATCAGACTAAAACTACTCACGGAATATAAGTTTGATAGTGATCATTTGTTAAAATGGTTCGCGTATCCTAGACTACTAAGCAAAATATGTACAAATAAAATGTTGCCTACCCTCATTTTGGTAGACAGTCATGTGTCTATGTGTTTGGGTTGATTTAATAACTAGGATCGAACCTATTGATATTTAAAGGGCACAATTATGCGAAAGTAGGTGCCTGAGTTTGAACTGTGTGTATCAATCTAACCTCTAATTTCCTAGCTGTCACCACCTTTGTATAGTGTTGCCATTATTACCTACAAAGACCACTTCGTCTTATTTTAAATCTTTTGTTCTGGCAAACAATCTACAAATAATTGTAGTCTACATCAAAATTCTCATAATGAGGAAGTAAATACCTATCCAAATAATGACTTCATACATTATGGTTGTACAATTCATTCCGAGAATTGGAGGTCAATACTTGAGTTTTAAACCACCGTACTAATTAACATAGCATAATCATCATCTCTACACCGGTGGATGCAAATGGCAAGCTGTCGTTCATTGTGGCGGTCGTAGTTCAACAGTGGACGTCTTCCGACTGATGATGATGATGATGATAATGATGATTTTTTTTCAGAGCCTAGTGCGCAACTTTTTCTACATGTATGAGCTTGATATACTCACCATTCTTATAATACCCTCCGTATCAAATTTAAAAACGCGTTCAGGGTGTTGGGACTACCTCGGTTTTGTAGTGCGTCAGGGATGTTTATTGAAGCGTGTGTAGATGGTGTTTACACCACGATGCGCAAAAGGTGTGAATCCCTAGTGTACAGGGTGAGCCCTAGCTCCAAAAGCATTCTGACGATGTAGCAGACAGTTTAGACTGTAGGTATGTATGTTATCGCTGCACAATATCCCATGTTGATTGTCCAGTGGTGATTTACATATAAGGGTAATAAATTAAAATCTTTGCACTCATTTGCTAACATAGGTACCTATATAATAATAATGATAATGTCCTCCTGACCGAATTTCAGTTCTCAACAGAGATTAGCTAACTACGCAAGAGATAAAGTGCACAAGTATTCGCGCAAACACAGGTGCACCCCCTATTCCCTCACTCTCATAATCCAAAAAAAACGGTCACCCATCACAAGACTAACCGAGCACGGCTTAACCTCGCCGATCGACTGATCTTGGCGGTAGCCGGGTTGCTACGGGCCAAGATCAGCATTACTAATAATGAGTCTTGTTCACTTGTAATAAAGATTATTATTATAACGCAAAAAGTCCTCGTTTGAAAGGATATTAACAAATGCCAATCTTTCCATTTTACTTCGCAATAACAACTCAAATGCACTTCGAAAGCATTTTTATTTCTTTGAATCACAAAAACGGCAATATTTTAAGGAGTTTTAAATGTAATTAACCGGTAACATATAAACGTTAATTGCAAGAAAGTAGGTTTTGGAAAGTCACGGAAAAACGGGTATTTAATAACGGAAAGTGTGACCGTTGCAGTTAATAACGATGACACTATTACCCTGTCATCACTTATGGCATACATAATTTGTATTATTATCCTTTTAAGGTATTTTACCATGGCTCTTAATAAATTACCAGTTATACAGTACCCTGTTGATGGAGTAATTACTATCTAATCGCCATAATTGGATGGCAGATGGGGAATTTTGTTGTTACTTTCAAGATTTTTGAACTAATAATTAGCTTCATTTCAAAAGTAAAACGTTAAACTTACACGCAAATTAAACGTCTTTAACCTAATTACTCTTTAGTCTGTTGTGACATATTTTCCTTGACATGCACATACGATAATCACATCATACTAATATTATAAAGGCGAAAGTTAAGTATAGATGAATGTTTGTTACTCCTTCACGTAAAAACTATTGAATAGATTTTAATGAAATTTCATATGGAGGTAGCTGACAACCTGGATAAATACATAGGCTACCTTTTTATCCCGAAAAAATGTAACGGGTAACACCGCGGGGCGCAGCTAGTAATATTATAAAGGCGAAAGTTTGTAAGTGTGTTTGTATATTACCTCTTCACGCTCAAACTTCTAGACCGATTTTGATGAAATTTCATATAGAAGTAGCTGACACTCTGGATTAACACACAGGCTACTTTTATCCCGAAAAAATGTAGCGGGTAACACCGCGGGGCGCAGCGAGTGACTTATAAGTTTAATAATGGTTTACGCCTATTTACTAGCATTGAAAACCCCAAACAGACATGTAGAAACAAATCAATCAATAAAAACATCAATTAATCAATTGTTACAGCTTAAATACCATATAACGAAACTAATCACCCAGAACTCATTTCCCTGTACAGCATTAAGTACGTATTTACTTACCTTGTTATGTACTAACTCGGTTTTGTAATACAATATGAATGGACGTGTCAAATGAATGGATGACGTCATACTATATTTGTGTTTATAATGCAACGTTAGTAATTTAAATGTTATTAAACTAATTTTAAGCGGAGTAAGATTTTTTTTCTGTAAGTAGGTATTATCATATAAAAATACTGAGATTATTTTGACTGTAGCTAGTGTACTTTAAAAATGTTTTGTATCTAACAAGGATCCCTCAATTATATTCACGCCAGTTTTCCTCAAAGAGGTAGACAGAGATGAACTGGCCAAATTAACATAACATAACATCACGCCTGTGTTTCCCGAAGGGATGGGCAGAGGTGCACATATAGTCCCTACACGCACATTATGGCAGTTATGTTGTAGTTCCCAATAGGGCGAGTCTATCACCATCAACCGATCACAAATCCACCCTCAGTGCTGCTACTGAGAATTACTTAATGGAATAACTCAATAACATTGACCCGGGATTGGAACCCAGGACCTCGTATTTAACAGTCGCGCTAAACGAACACTTGACCAACAGTCATATTACAAAAAATAATTTTAATTGATATTGGTTTCTGAAGGTTTCCCACAACCAAACATGTTATGACAACAAAAACTTGAAGGATTTTCAAACTACACACGTGAGTTACAATGGCCCGATGCAAGGGCAAAGGCCTTTTAACATTCAGACTACAATCGACTACAAATTAGTTTCAGATACAAGAAGCTAACTTTTCAAATTGTACAATCGCGCACACAATAGTTTGGACTGCTTTTTTTTTAAACTTCGCCCCACATTAGGAATTTCTCCTGTATCGTGGGTGCGTTTCACAATCATGTAATATCACATAAACAAACACCCAGACTCGGGACAAACATCTGTGGTAAAGACTCATTTTTGCCCTGTACAGGAACCCGCAACCGCTCAGCAGTCCAATCGCTTAGCCACTGCGCCAATCAGGACCTCAAATGTGTATAAAATTGCTGTTAACACATTGTTCACGAATGTACATAATTCTAGCGGTGAATCATTACGAGTTCATTCATACTGTGAATAAAATATGCATGAAAAATAAGTTATTATTTTCACGCATATATTCATACTTATATAGCTTATTCACTTAAATAGCTGTACATAAGTGTTATTTATATATTTATTGTTTATAATAATATAATAGAGTTTTGTTTTAGATGTTTTATTTATTTTGAACGTGGTACCGTAAGATGGGTAATATTATAACAATAACTATTATTCTTCTTCTTATCCTATGGTTGACAAACAACCTGGTGTCAGAGTTTAAACTGCCCGTAGGCTCTGTCATGGCTTTACACATCGTAGAAAATTTTCTCAGGTGTGCCAGTTTCTTTTAGATTCTTTCCTTTACTGTTTTTAGCAACTCATAACTAATTTATAGTACGACACATGAATTCGTAAGGATATTTGTGCGTGCTGGTTTGAACTTACGATCTTTGACTTGGCAGTCCTACGGCCATACCACTCGGCTATCAGTGCTGTTTTACTATTGTTATAATTTTCACATTGCTCTAAAACGGAGATAATCCTTTATGGATGTTTTTTATTACATTGTTAATAGATAAACACTTCATATCATTAAACAACATAATATACAATGTTTGATTATGTGTAAGTCGTGACTATTCCGCATTGAATTCTAGGTAATACATAAATAAGAGATTAACCGCGTAAATCGCTGTGATTTATACTTATAATAATAGATGATAAACACTGTATATTACAGCCAAGGTAAAATGAGCTCCCAACTGTACCTACAAACGCATATTTCAATTGTTTTTAGATAAACTAGACCTTATTGCTAATAGCAAAAGGTTGACTTTTGCGGCGATTGGAAGGTTTGCTGTGGGTCAACCGCCATTAGATTTAAGGAAAACCTTTGATACTGTACTGAGTAAATTGTCGTTACACAGTGGCCTTTAATCTGAGATAATTATTTACCTTTAAAGCGGATTAAATACCGAAGAAAATTATTCTGATTCACTAATCGTATCAGTGGCTTTAATGGCCTGTAGCTACTTCGTAGATAAGTCAATCAAAACGCAGTGACACAGCAATCTGAGTAGCTATGTTTAGATCACTATATTACGCTTGTGTTAACCCTCGCATCGCTACTCAGTATTAATATATTATCGTGTCACACCTGAACACTGTTCAACCATTATTAATCGTATTTGTACGCCAGTTGCTGCCAACCTAGTAACCAACCATTAGTTATATGCGGTCTCAGATTCACGTTGAAGATTGTCCCGCTCAAGGATATAGTGTTAACTATGTACAAGGCGAGTCCCTGAGGTGTTAGTGATGCGCGGATGTAATTACAACTACCTCCTATACAAGGTAGCCCCATTAGTATGAGTGATAATTCTATTGCCCCAGTTGTTTAGTAGGTTTAGTTAGCACAGGGTTGACAAATCCAAGCTAGGTATTTACTTATCTAGAGGTGTTTTGTCTTTTGCGCTTTTCTCTAGGGAACTTACATACATACATAAAGTCACGCGTATTTCCCAGAGGGGTAAGCAGAGACCACGGATTTCTGTTTGCTACGATCCTGACATACTTTTTTAGTCTTATTCACATCACATTCCTCATACACGCTTGTCGGTTAAGGGTACTCCTCACTTGACCCTTTTGTGGAATATCTCCGATCTGGTCCAAGTAAGTTTGCCGAGGTCTTCCCCTTCCCGATATTCCACTAACATCTAGGGGACTTATAATTCATTTACCGGTAAAATAAATGACAATCGTATAAGTTAGTGTCTGAAGAAAGGCTCACGAGAATAATAAGGTTTGGTTTGGTTTGGTGTGGTTCAGCTGGGCATTTTCTGCACTCAGCCGCTTAATTGGGCCATTGTGCGTGATGAGAATATAAGATCTTATTTCTAATAAATAATAATAATAGCTGATTGGAGTTGGATAGATTTATTTAAAAAAACGTACCGCGCTCATTTTGAAGACTCGAAAAGAGGACAATTTGTAGTCTTGGATAGTACAATCATTGTTGTCCAATTTCTCACAAGACTAGTGCAGTTCGGACTCAGAGCTCGGAACACTTTTCACATTCATTCTGTTAGCATATTATGGCGTATCTATACTTTTTGACATCATTGTTTCAAGGTAAATCCCGAGCAGTTACAATTGATGCCTTAATTATTCGAATAGGTTTTTCTACCTCATAAACGCGTCTATTAGAAGTAAAGTGTTAGTAGCCCAAGGCAATCATATATCAATTAGAAGAAAGTACTTAACAAACATAAGGGTCAAGGATCTTTAGACGTAGATACATTAATTATAAGACCAATTTAGAGCAACGTCCTCTTAACAATCACAAATGCTTAACTAGAGTAAATAGCCTACTTTAACATAACATCAAGCCTGTATTCCCCGAAGGGGTAGGCAGAGGTGCACATAATATAGTACACCCATTATAAGCCTATTGCCATTAACCGGGCACAAATCCAGACTCCGTGCTAGTATCCAGTGGTTGCTAAGCGCGACTGCTGAGCACGAGGTCCTGGGTTCGAATCCCGGATCGGGCAAAGTGTTACTGGGTTTTTCCATTAGGTAATTCTCAGTAGCAGCACGGAGTCTGGATTTGTGCCCGGCTGATGGCAATAGGCTCGCCCCCTATTACATTGGGACCGAAAACATAACTGGCGAAATCTGGGTGTACTGTATCTGTGTGTTCACCTCTGCCTACCCCTTCGGGGAATACAGGCGTGATGTTATGTTGTCGTTAATATTGCTATTAACAGTGATCATGCATTTAACGTCAGTGTAATTAACATAATTAAATCGGTTGATTGCAATCCGTTGCGATATTAATTGTAACATGTAGGTAGGCTTACTTAAGTGTTACATTCTTGCACTTCTTTTGTATATATTTGATGTAAACATTGACTTAAATTAATAATTAAGTATAAGGGAATCGACTGGTTTGATTAATTTTATATGACCTGCTCAAAATGGCCAGGTCGATCGAAGAGGGATCTGGTGTAGAACAACGGCTTAACACAATCCAAGGATAGTGGGATCTCGACGTGTAAAAACTGGTGACCCATCCAAAGACTGACCGCAACAAGCACAGCTCAACTTCACAAATCGAATGATCTATGTAGCTACAAATTCTATGAATAAGACTAATAGGATTTTTTTAACAAACACTGCGACGCCTCGCCTTTGAAATTTCTTCTGTATCGTGGGTGCCTATCACAAACATACATATCAGACTCGGGACAAACATCTGCAGATCACTCAGGACGTCGATTGAATCTAATATTGCGAAAACCTATTACAGGCGAAACCGGTGACTCAGCTTTGTTATATGAATGAGCACATACACACCATTAGATACCAATCAAAAAATTCTATTACCTCCCAAAACAAACGTACAATACGTCATTAACTAATACAATACTGCCCCCTTACCATGAACACTTAAACAGGATAGTTTACGTGGTGGAAGCGAGACGCCCGCTACGCCCAGTGTAATGCGGGGTCGCGCTTCTACAACGTAAACTATCCTGCTTTAAGAGTTTATAGTAAGGGGGCTGTACAAGCTGGATTTTGCCCCGGGCGCATTCCATTGCAAGCTAATTTTATTGTGTCTCTTCTATTAATCTAAAATGACGAAAATGTAATAATGTATTTTCCACATCACATCCACAAGTACTAGGCATGGGACAAAAGGGGTGTACGCCATCATTATTCAGGGCAATGGAATTTAATCAAACGTCACATATTGACGTACATTTTTGCCAAAAGGGTGAGCCTAAAAATATTGGTAGGAATCTATAACGCCATTGTTCTTATCGTATGGTTGATAAACAACCTGGTGTCAGGATTTAAACCGCCTGTAGGCCTCAGACGTGGCTTTACACACCGTTGAAAAATCTCTCAGGTGTGCCGGTTTCCTCACGATGTTTTCCTTCACCGTTTTTAGCAAATGATTACTAATTTATAGTAGCTACAAACGTGAATTAGAAAAGACATTGGTCCGTAGCTCGTGACCTTTGACTTTTTATTCCAACGGTCATTCGGCTATCAGAGCTTTAACTCTAGCTTTTGGAAATGTGACATTAGTTCTTTCCTTTCAAAAACGCAGATACGTGCATATAAATGTCCCTTTTCGCAAACCAATTTCTTGGCCACCGTCCTAATTGTATCATCAATAATTTAATTGTATTAGCTTCTGTATCTCGTTTAATATTATCTGCTTCAAGAGGAACGCTGTCTTTAATATAACAATAGCAAGGTGATTGTATCTCACACTATCCGCAAATCAATGTCATTAGGGTGAATTTAAGTGATCTGTCACATCCGTTAAATGTTGATGCATAAATATAGATTCAACCTGGTCATTATGATGAAAAAAATAAAAGGTATGGAATTGTGTTTGGTGCGTCAAAACTTTATAAAATGTCAATGGAAATTCCCCATTCAAACGTCCTGATTCGTTCTTTTTGTCATCATCTATCCTAAGAAGAATAAAACTATAAAGAAACAAACATAACATCACGCCTGTATTCCCAGAAGGGGTAGGCAGACGTGCACTTATAGTACACCCACATTTCGCCCGTTATATTTTAAGGTCCCAATGTAATAGGGGGCGAGTCTATTGCCATCTACCGGGCACAAATCCAGACTCTGTGCTGCCACTGAGAATTACCTAATAGAAAAACCCAGTTACACTTTGCCCGACCCGGGATTCGAACCCAGGACCTCGTGCTCAGCAGTCACGCTTAGCGACCACTATACCAACGAAGCAGTAAAACTATAAAGAAGCAATAATCTACCCAGAATGACTTCGTCTTATACTCCACGTGCATCAGTTTTAGTCACATCAAGCCTTATGAGCAATATAAAAACAAAACTGGTCCCCACGATTACCTAATGAATAAAGGTCAAAATATTAACTTCGCCGCAAATAGCATCTTTCGGCTAAACCTCAATGAAATAACCGGTATCCAATCATCATAATGACATTAGATTACGTCACTCGTTAAATTGAGGACCGTGACCTCGATATTACAGTAAAGCGATGTCGATCCTATTGTTGATTCAGAATCTTGTAGCTCATACAGCATTCCTGGAACGGGTCTTTCAGTAACGTGTGCATAAAAATGTTTCCAATACAAAAATCCTTTGGATATGATGAATGGGAAATTCATAGATTCAATGCAATTCCAGAAAGTGTCCATTCAGTAAATATGAGCGCTATTCTACGATCCTGCCAAAGCAGGACAGTTTACGTTGTGGAAGCCAGACGCCGCATTATAATGCACGTAGTGGCGTCTCGCTTCCACATCGTAAACTATCCTGTTTTAAGAGGTAAGGGGGCTAGATAACGATCTAAATAATGGTAGAACAGTATATGTAATATATTAATCATCATAACATCACGCCTGTATTCCCCGAAGGGGTAGGCAGAGGTGCACATATGTATAGTACACCCACATTTCGCCAGTTATGTTTTTTTTTTTTTTTAAACATATGTAATATATTGTGTAAGTAAGCTGCAAGTTGCAACCTATAGGTACTGCCTACGCCAAATAAATGTATTTGAGCCAAAAATGCATTAAAATTTTCTTATCTGTATTGTAATTTTTACCCATTTTTTTATCTGTAGGTATTGTTAAGGTTTCCTAGAATATATAACATTAAAAATGACAAATCAGCTTGATAATACTCATACGTCAGAATTATTTCGACGTCATTTTTCGTAGCTGTTGCTGTTATGCTGCAGGGCACAAACATCTCTGTTTCTTTTGCTTTCGAAGTTCCTCCGACCACTCTATACAAAATTTGCGTTTATTGTTATTCTTTCTTAACCTTTTTATTGAATATATTATTCATCAAAACAGGCACCTAACACAGGTTTGCGTTATCATGCAAAGTGACTTGCAACACCGACTGGTTTAACCTACCATCCTTGACATGCGCAATGGCCTTTCCTCGTGGCTACGGCCTTCGAACAGTGCAGCGTGCTGGCGGAATACTGATGGTGATGTGAACACCTGTGATTGTACTCCCCGATGTGATTAATCTCATGTTTCATTGTAATAGGTACTATATATATATATATAATAAATAGTTCTGTTCATCCGACATTAAGTTTCTCAGCAAAACCATGTTTAAAAAAGAGATCACTATAACATTAAAAAGCCTGAACCCCGATAATTTAATTTAATGGATAGTTTTATTTTCGAGCACTTTTAGAATTGTTCTTTAACAGCTAGTTCTTCTCTATTGTAATCTGTGGATAACGTTGTGTGTAGTATATTTGTTAATTTTACTGTTAAGATGCTAACCATGTTACAATATTTAATAGACTGCTGTTTGTTGTCCCTATCTAAATAAATAAATAATATAGTAAGCTTAATAAGTGATGAAGACCTTTAAGTCGTTGAAGCCACGCTTGTGGATACGATAGAAAAACTATTATTCCCGTCTCACCGGTGGGCCGAGTGGCGTTTAACGTGTTAGTTGTTTATTTCTGACACACGTGTACCTACTTTGAAATGAAACCACATTGTGCGAAGTTTACTAGAAGGTATTTAACACTATCTGTCACAAAGCGGACAGTTTAAGCGTCTACGAAGCTGTCTACTTCGCGGCAGTTAAACAATTTATTGTAGTATACATTATTCGGTGCACTGGGCATGTAAAGAGATATAAAGCCTTTAAATTTATTTCATTTCAATATCCTTAAAATTATGTAATATCTGGGAAAGGATTTAGTTACCAATTACTAAAGCAAAATGACGCAATGCACATTCAAGTTTAAAAGTCATAATTTTGAACACATTTCGCCCACGCCAGTTGTCCAGATATAAGGCAGTAGCGATCAAGTACTTTTATGATCATGCTTTGCAACGCTCTCTTATAAGCTTTCAAGAAAATTACTTTTCGTGTGACATTACCTTTATAATGGCGAAGCAAGGATAACAACTACTGAGATACATGTACAGACATAGATTGAAAAGAGTCCTAGAGAAGGGTTAGATGCGTGTCTGTAAAGCCTTTTGTAATGTAGATTCCGGAAGACTTTAGTAAACACATGCCATGTTTATAAGCTACTAGTTTAGTGGTCGCAAAGCGCACCTTTTTATTTTGTTTACGGGGGGAACCCTTCAAAAGGCACCCGGACCCTGTGGGGTAGAGACCGGGGAGTGTGGGATTTCTAACTCACTAAAACCACCCCGGTGGTCACCATCTGCACGAACAAGGGAAGTCCCGGGACCTCTAAAAAGAACAACTCCGGAACCTCCCCATGCAACGCCTATGTGGCACATCCCTGGGCGCAAAGCGCACCTACTGAGCTTCCAGATCCTGGTTCCGTTTCCAGGGCGGGCAAGGTGTTATTTTGTTTTTCCCTTAGCTCATTAGCAGTAGCAACAAGGGGTTGGATGTGTGCCTAGTTAGTGGCAACTAAGGTGGCGTTTTAGGTTCCAAGTTACATACAGTTCTGCCAGATGAAGTTATGTCCGTTATTCCTACCACAGTTGGAAGTAATATTCTCCTTCATCAGTAGGCTTACACATCAATACATAGCATTTTGCCGCTTATCTAGAAGTCCTAAGTTATGACGTGTTGAAAAAAAAACTGGGCAATTAAATATTTCGTTCAAATTTTAAAACGTACTCATTAAACGAACTATTAAGCAGAACTGAGAAACCTTTTTTTTTTATTATACAGCTTCCTTAATAATGCGTGACTCATACATACGAAGTCGACAAAAAAAATCTCTATTATGTTCTATTGAAGTCCTCATGAGCGAATGTAGGTTCGTCTCAGGGTCACACATGGTAGTTCTAAATAGATTGTATATATTTAAACGGAATTCTATTCTGCGAATACCAGTTTGTTTTTTCACAATATTATATACATCCCACATAATTAAAGTGCCTGAACATTTTGAATTTTTAGTTACTTCAAGTACTTAATTTAGTTTTGGCGTGTTTTCATTGGTTTTGCTAATAAGCGGGGAGTTCAATCAGCCATCTTTTAAGACGTAGTTAGACAGAGACTAATTACTTCAAGTAATTAAAGGTAACTATGAAAAAAATAACTTAACGAATATTTGGAGCAGAATTGTGTGCTGAAGCTTGCAATCGGCAAAATAATAAATAAAGGCTTGAAAAGGCTGCATCATATATATATATATATAAACATAACAATCAGAACGGGCCGAATGTAAACATGCTTGTGTACGAATGTCGAAAAAAAACAGACGAGTTAAAATTCGCAATTTTAATTTTTATCGTTCGAAATTCCGATTCCCAATTACCGGCGTCCGGTTTTCGGTAAAAAAACATAATGGGGGCTCGTTTCCAAATGTTTAGCTGCCGAAAAAAGTTGAACTCGTTTATCATACCGCTGTCGGCATTCTACAAGGAGGTATAAATTCTGGATGTGGCTTCCTCACTGAGTGGAGATACGCCCCTATTCTTCTGGAAAAAAAATCGCGTCCCTAATATAAAAAAAAACCGTAATATAAAGTGACGCCTTAGCTTGGTAATTGGACCAGTTCTAAGAAATATAAAAAGAACACATCATCCAGATAAATAAAAAAGAAAAACAGTAATAGTTCTTTCTCAGCACTAATGTCAATGTTGGTGTCATAAAATAACATGGATCTATTATTATGAACTTTAAAATTACATTATGTCACGACTAATTGAAACAGCCTGGGACAGCGTCCATACTAATTTTCCCACTCTCCTTTGTGTGATCCGCAGATGTTCGTCCCAACTCTGGGTGTTGTATAATACAATATAAATTTAAGGTACCACAATGAATATTCAGTATTCGTAATGGACATTTCATAATTTTGATACATGTTTACGACACTGGACAATTGGGAAACGTATCTTTGCCAGAAAAGCGAGTAGACATGATAGGTAGAGGAATTTATGGTATGGTATGGTCTTTATTTAATTCTTTATATACATCATTGTTACAGACAAATGCCCTACAAAACCGTTTAAAAAAAAATAAAAAAAATATAACATCACCTAGTCTAAATAATCCAGGGAATCCAGGACAGATTTTAATACTAGAGTCTCAAATACGCCATTACTTTTCAAATCATAATAATAATTATTATGAGTCATATTTAAAACATGCCTTATGACTCACGATTAATAGTTACTGTTTGCAATCTATTATATTTGACAGTTAGGTGTCTGTGAGTCATGTTTAAACACAGCCTACAACTTTTAAACAGTTTTCTGTTCCCACAACAGGTTTCCTAATATTTACTGGTCGACATTCTAATGATAGATTTATCATAATAATAGTTCATATAAATATAGCTTACTAAACCAAAGGCATTTTATAAAGTGACAAAGCTCGTGGGAGTATTTTGGATATACTCATTATATATTTGTATAAGACGCTAAGTTTAAAAACGCCTAGACTGATACAACAGCTGGTCTTTGTCTTTAAAAACTTCAGAAGGCAACTTAAGCCGTTGGTCCCGCGCCTGATCTCTCTCCGGTCGTGTCGGTCTACCGTCCCATCGGACTATGAGAGTGACGGAATAGGGAGTGCACCTGTGTTTGCGCGCATACTTATGCACTACTCGTATAATATCACTTGCGTAGTTGGCTAGTCTCAGCTGAGACAGGCCGCCATGACCGACATTCGGTCAGAAGATTATTATTTTTTATTGTCGCATCCAGGATTCGTACATCTGCGATACGTTTTACCACGTCCCACTTAAGCCTGCTTGACACCGATTACGTTCGCGTCAAATGTACGCGTCGTGCGATTATCAACGATTATTATTTATTATCTTACAGACGTTGACGAAATGTATATGACGTAACTATAACAATGTTATGAGATTCCTGTTGTTTTTTAAAGAAAAAATGGTAAGAACATGACGTTGTATTATGTGACTGTTTACGATTCAACGTCCGGAGCAGTTGGCCTTGTTATTATGTAACGGTTTTATTTTGTGTAATGACTATCGGGGACTCGCATTATATATTGATGTTGGCATTTCTTTAATTTTCGACAATGACTTAGATACACTGCAATTACTGCCTCGTTGGTCTAGTGGTTGCTAAGCGCGACTGCTGAGCACGAGGTCCTGGGTTCGAATCCCGGGTCGGGCAAAGTGTTACTGGGTTTTTCCATTAGGTAATTCTCAGTAGCAGCACGGAGTCTGAATTTGTGCCCGGTTGATGGCAATAGGCTCGCCCCCTATTACATTGGGACCTAAAACATAACTGGCGAAATGTGGGTATGCTATATGTGCACCTCTGCCTACCCCTTCGGGGAATACAGGCGTGATGTTATGTTATGTTTTATGTTATGACTTAGATACAATGGGATTGCTATTGATACATCGTTGAAAAGTAAATACCATTACAACTTACAAAAAAATTGATCCAAATCAATTTGCTTGACTTTTGTTTTTCTTTTATCTTCCTCTCCATTTGATACAAGCATTACATTATGAAACAAACAGTACAATTATACACGGAATACATCTCCATAAATCTCAATTTATTACACCTTTTGAGTCATGCATGACGGGACTCGAAAAAAACGACAATAGACCGTATTCTATTGTCATATCATTCTTAATTAAATAAAAATAAAAAATTATTACTGAAGGTTCACCTCAAAGCGAATTTAAGTCCTACGATAAAAGTAAAGGTCCCACCTTTAACCATCAAAGACAGTCTTATACCAAAACACTTTCGTCAAAGAAATTTTGTGTTGAAAAACAACTATCATAAAACATAAATAAAGGACTTTAGCTTCTAGCTTTTATCATTATAGTAAATTTATTTTTTCCTCTTTACAGACGTGATAATGGGAAACGACGAGAAAAAAGGCAGCATTGTGCTGGAGAATTTTAATTCGACGTAAGTACTTAGTCTATACATTTAACTTTTAGCTTTTTTTGTTCAAAAGTAAACTTCCACCGTGATTTTGTCCTGTCATAAGTTAAAACCAAACTTTAAAATAATATAAAAATACCTATAGGACTTATAACCGGATAACAATCAATCCTGTATTAATCGGAAGCTATTATTTCCCAAAAATCTTTGCTCAGTATATCATGCTGAATATAATGACTGTCAAATTTCGGATGCCGCTTATATGTCGATAAGATGCAGCAATCTATTTTTTTCGGGTGTAATAATACCTGATTAATACAGGATTGACCTGATTTCGAAAGAAAGTTATCCAGCAAACGTTTTACACTCATCTGTAAAGCGTACTCTAAAAGAAAACTAGCTTGGCATTCTTATTTATCATACCTACTGCTATAAGCGGCATCTGAAATTTGACAGTCATTATTTTTGGCATGATATACTGAGCGCAAGATGTTTTCCCGAATTTCGACCAAATAAATGCCATTCAAGTCAAGTTGAAGTGGCAATGGACAGGCCATATCGCTCGAAGAACCGATAACCGCTGGGGAAGAAAGGTTCTCGAGTGGCGACCACGAACCGGAAGACGCAGCGTTGGCAGGCCTCCCGCCAGATGGACCGACGATATCGTCAGAATTGCGGGCAACCGGTGGATGGAATTGGCAAGCTGTCGTTCTTTATGGCGTTCTAAGGGGGAGGCCTTTGTTCAGCAGTGGACGTCTTCCGGCTGATGATGATGATGATGATGATGATGAAATGTCATTCAAATCCCAAATACTACTTTCCCAGAAAAAGTTTGGAACAATCTTTGTTGATGTAGCATATAACGACAAAAATAGCAATAAGCTAACATTCAAAATATATTTTTTACACAAGCGTTTGAATCAAAAGTACCATAATATTGTATTGTCAACCTATTTAAGTATGCAAAATTTCATTTGAATCGGATGTCAAAAAGTAGTTCTAATTTGGATTGCAAGATTTTACCTAAACAAACTAACATACACACATATCCATATATGCATACATACAAACATTGCAAGTTAAATAAAAGTTTGTAGTATGTATACATGCCAGTATACATACATGTAGATAAATAAGTTCATCTGTATACTTATAATTTTAAATTAACAGACAGTCAATCTATGCCAGAGAACTGAAAGTAGTCAAAGAAGGACGAAATGTTTTATTTAGCTTTCAATAAGCTTACGATAAAAACTTCTGACTAAACTTCTAAACAAAACTTGAAATATTATTATTTCGTTTTTCAGAGCAAATCTAGCTTCAAATCCCGGCTTCCAATCAACACTAAGTTTGGGCTCAAAAGAAGTGATCAATGAAAAAGCCTACAATCCATTTGAACACAGAAAAGTGGAACACCCCAATTCGTAAGTATTCTAAGCTGGATTTGGACAATTATTCAGATTTATTCAATGCTTACAGTCTTGTTAATTTACGTTTTCTTCAGAAATTAGAGGCAATTTTTCATCTCGGAAGCACATTTCAATATGTAGGGACCCAAAATGTACAAATCAGTAAAAGAATGCCATATTAGACAGTAACCTACTCTTTTTCTGTCTACTTAAAATGCTTCCTATTTTCTTTAATCCTGTACTTTGGTCACGCTGTCTTCCAAAAATAAGCTCTCCATTGGTTTAATATTGACTCCCATTGTACCCCAAATACTTCTTTTTCAGTTAACGTGAAATCTGATTTGTGTTTCTTTTTTAGGACAATAGGATCTTTGGTGCATCTTCTGAAGTCTTCGCTTGGATCTGGCATCCTTGCTATGCCAGCTGCGTTCAAGAATGCTGGACTAGCGGCCGGAGCAATTGGCACACTCGTCGTTGGGTTCATCTGCACTCATTGCGTTTACGTGCTTGTAAGTTTAATAACTTGATATTATTATTATTTATTTATTTATCAGAATAGAACGGCTGACAAATTCAACAAATACACATAGAAATATAAAAAATCACATAAAACACAACAAATTACATTAAAACATAACATCACGCCTGTATTCCCCGAAGGGGTAGGCAGAGGTGCACTTACAGTACACCCACATTTCGCCAGTTATGTTTTTAGATCCCAATGTAATAGGGGGCGAGCCTATTGCCATCAACCAGGCACAAATCCAGACTCCGTGCTGTACTAAGAATTACCTAGAAAAACCCAGTAACACTTTGCCCGACCCGGGATTCGAACCCAGGACCTCGTGCTCAGCAGTCGCGCTTAGCAACCACTAGACCAACGAGGCAGTCAACAAATTAACAATATAAAAAAACAACATAAAAACCCTTTGATAACTTGGTTGTATTTTAAACGTGGCTAAAAACTGGTATTTCTTCAGCCTAAAGGACCAAATCAACCCTTATTCTCTAGAAAGGTTTAAAAATTATACACAGAAATAAATTACAAAGACGTAAATAATCCCTTTCTTATGACGTCATACTTAAGTTACAAACCTAAACATCTATTGATGACGTCTTAAACCTTGCGTCCAGGGACCTTGGCTTGATTCCCATACAGAACGCTTTAGTATGACCAGTATTCTTTAGTTTACAGTCTGCATTTGCATGGGCCATTTACTATTATGATATTCAAGATAATGGACACGATTAGTTAAAGAAGGCTTAGTATTCTCAACCAAACCTTCAATTTAACATTCGTGACATGACTGTCCTAGACTAGATCCGCCAGATGATGCATTGAGGAAGAAGATCAGCTTTATAAACAACTCTATGTCTATTTGCGCCAACATTTTATTTACTTACGGTAACGCGGAACAAGACCACGGATTAGTTTTTAATCGTTATGCAAAGATATTTCCTTAGAATGCCAATACTTTGATGTACTGGCATTCATACAAAATATACTCTGCTAAACTTTTTACGTAACTGGGTAATCAACACTTGATTTACATTCTTTGTTTTATTGACTGCCTCGTTGGTCTAGTGGTTGTTTATCGCGACTGCTGAGCACGAGGTCCTGGGTTTGCATCCCGGGTCGGGCAAAGTGTTACTGGGTTTTTCCATTGTAATCCTCAATAATGTGCCCGGTTATTACATTGGGACCTAAAACATAACTGGTGAAATGCGGGTCTATATGTGCACCTCTGCCTACCCCTTCGAGGAATACAGGCGTGATGTTATGTTATTGATAATAAATTAAAAACCATATTGTAAAATATGTTGCAGTTGCTCGTTTAAAATGAGAAACACTATGCTCACGATTAAATTGAACCTTTTTATTTTCATCTGAATTTAACTTTTTTACCTAATTGATGGTTGTTTTTTCATAAAACCTGGCTCCAGATGTAATTCTTCTTGTACACCAACATATTTGTCAGACTCAAACCCAAAAATATTTACTCCAATCCCAGCGCAGCGATCGATTCACTTACCCTCTGCACCAATCATGTTGCTGGTAAGAATATCTGTAAACGCATCAGCGACAAAGGAAATCGTAAACCGACATTTGAAATAAAAAAATAACTGTTCGCGACATAACTGTCTATTCTGTTTGTCGTTACAGACGACGAAAGCGGAAGGCATCGTAATGTCAAGGATGCAAGTTGATTTGCAATTCAACACCAAGAGATTGCATCTATTGATCAACACAGCTTCATTGTTTGTATCAATCTTTTATTGAACATAAGATTTTGTATTTTAATATTGAATTTATCTGTTATGAATAAATAATAACAGCTTATAACTGTCCCACTGCAGGGCAAAAGCCTCTTCTCGTATAGAGAAGAAGGATTGAGCATTGATCACCACGCTAGCTCACTGCGGGTTGGCGATTTCAGATAATTTTATCCAGGTTTCCTCACGATGTTTTCCGTCACCGTTAGTCAGTGGTGTCTTAGAATATCTAAGAAAGTATTTATAACATTGAAAAAGTTACATTGATATTTGCCCGGGTTTGAACCTGCAACGTTTTGCATATCCGGTATGTTAAGCACTAGGCCACCACAACTTTATCTGTTATGTCTTACAGATATTTATACTCGACAGACTGGCTTTATTTACGCCAATTTGCGGATTTGGATAGTGAGTTCTGTGGGGCACTGGAATAAATAATTGTATAACAGCCAACACTTTAAGACAAGCCCTGATTGGCTATAGCGATTAAGTGATTGGTCTGCCGTGCTTGGGGTTACGTGTTCAATTCCCGCACGAGATAAAGATTTGTGTGGTCCGCCGATGTTTGCCCCTAGTGTATGTACCAACTGGGGGTGACGTTTTTTTTTAATGTTTTTGACAAATACAATTTTTTTACTGTCTCCTCTCATACTTAAAAAATGGTGTGTATGGAGCTGTTGGAACCAACTACTAAAGCTCTATTTATGATTCGTAAAATCCCAAATCTCTCTATAAAGTCAATTTTATGAATCAAACTTTGAATTTAAGTGCCAACGTTCTGTTAACTTATTCATTGAAATATTGATACTAATCTTGGTATAAAGGAAATTTTATTACTTCGTCAGAGATTTGCTTAAATATTAAGTTTTTCATTACAGAAATCTGTGTTTTATAGGATCAATTAGATCTAAGGAGAAATGTTTGATAAAAAACTGAAATTTTTGGAAGTCTCTTTATTGGTTTCAATTTAGGGCCATTGTTTTACATTACTAAGGTACCTAATAGTCCAATTGATTATCATCAGCTTTTAACAGCTCCACTGTTGGGCATAAGCCTCCTCCTTTAAACGCCAAAGTTCAATTCATACAAACCATTAAGTCAATAATATTTTTACTCAGGTTAAGACATCACAAGAAGTATGTGTGGATGCTAAGAAGCCATCGATGGGCTTTGCGGAGACGTGCGGTGCTGCTTTCGAATTTGGACCCAAAAGATTAAGGCCTTGGGCTAATTTTGCAAGGTTGGTATGGTCTAAATATTGGCGATCAAAAAAAACATCTGAAGATTTTGCTTTGCAAAAATTCATTGAACTGCAGACAAAAATCATCACCCCCATATGGGTTGAAAGACTGCTATGATCTAACTAAAGGGTGTATACACATGTCTATAGGTACCAATGCAGATAATGACGTTGTCCAAAGCGATTAGACACGAAGATAGACAATACACTCTTTCATTCACATCTTAGCTGTTCCAGGAGTTCGGTGCCTTGTCCAATGAGATCTGAATTCATAAGATATATGATAAAAGGTAGATAGATCTAAAAAACTTTTGACTTTTTTTGATATTGATGCGAACGACATTTAGCCATATTGCGGAATTCGATGAAAAATATTTTCGTCTGTCTGACTCTCAGCGCTTAGTTTTAATACCGAATTTCAAAGAACCTTTAGAACTCCATTTCAGTAAGTGCGGTTGGAATTAAATTCCATCAAAATTCATTCAGGCGCTGTAACTAAATTGAGTTTTGAGCTTTATAACTTGATTTCATATTTTGGAAGTACTGGATTAGTTAAATATTTCTCGATTAGCTCCTTCGAATAACTTCCAGACGACTTCATTGCTTCGCAAGGAGCTTAGTTTATTTTAAAGCTAAGTATTTTGTACTGAAAACCACACCAACTAAAAAATAGAATATAATTCTATATGTGATCGACTTGTTTTCTATTTCATTTCTAGAACATTCGTGGATTATGCAATGACGTGTACATATCTAGCAGCACTTTGTGTCTACATTGTATTCATCGCTGAGAATTTCAAGGAGGTAAGATTACATTACTTTGCGATACTATTTTCAACAAAAAAAATGACAAAACCGAATATAAAAATCGTAAATATGTCATCAACGCACCCTTCTCCCAGTCGTAGCGCTTAATATTCCTCAACATACAAATTAATTAAGGTCAAATACAATTATCCAGTTATTAATTTAACTAAAAGTTTGGCCTAAATAATTCAAACAAACAAAATAATACAATAGCGTGGGATCAAGCTATACAAAGGAGTATGTTAGTAAACTGATTACTCTAAACTTTCATTTTACAACTATTTGCTTACAACATTTTCCCAGGCGCTCTCGCTTCTGTGAGGATATTAATGTACGAGGATCAAAATCGTTTTGTGTTCAAAACACACTATATTAAAACCTAGTTTTTGCTGTTTTAGATCTAGTAGCAAGAGACCAACCTCTCTCTCTTCTTTAGTATTCACACTAAGAAGTCATTAATCTTTCTAACCTGTTAGCTTCCTGTTTTTGTGTCCTTGATGTGTACATCTTTCACCCCTTCCTTTTAGGTACTTGACGAGTACATTCCTGAGTACAAGCTATCAGTGGAAGCGTACTGCGCCCTGACCTTGGTGCCACTTGTCATCATCTGCCAGATTCGGAACCTAAAGTGGCTGGTGCCATTCTCGGCGATAGCCAACGTGTTCCTGGTTATATGCTTCGCGATCACCATGTACTACATCTTCAGTGACCTGCCCAAACCTGAGGGCCGTATTGTGGTGGCTAAAGTTACGCAATGGCCACTGTTCATCAGGTAAGGCGGTACTATATACGCTCTCATAAAGGCCATGGCCAGGTATAAAAATATAAATACAAATATAATAAAAATACAGATTATAGTTTTGAAAAAACTAACTACCAACAAGCAATAGCCTTTGGAAAAGGGGTCCTTGTTTTCAAAAATCGATATACGAAGGTTTTTGTCAAGAATCCCATGCGCGGAAGATCAAATCATCCTCATTTACTTATCAAAACGCCATAATTTTTCTCATTACTTTCCAGCACGGTGATCTTTGCGATGGAAGGCATCGGTGTGGTGATGCCGGTTGAGAACGAGATGGCTAAGCCACAGCAGTTCCTTGGCTGTCCTGGAGTCCTCAACGTAGCCATGACTATCGTCATCTCTCTCTACGGCATCGTCGGCTTCTTCGGATACATGAAGTATGGCGATGATGTCAGAGGGAGTGTCACGTTGAATCTGCCACAAAACGAAGTGTAAGTCCGATATTTTCTATTCTGTTTTATAAAACATAACCTCACGCCTGTATTCCCCGAAGGGGTAGGCAGAGGTGCACATATATTACACCCACATTTCGCCAGTTATGTTTTAGGTCCCAACGTAATAGGGGGCGAGCCTATTGCCATCAACCGGGCACAAATCCAGATTCCGTGCTGCTACTGAGAATTACCTAATGGAAAAACCCAGTAACACTTTGCCCGACCCGGGATTCGAACCCAGGACCTCGTGCTCAGCAGTCGCGCTTAGCAACTACTAGACCAACGAGGCAGCCATATTAATTATTACCATATTAAAACAAATCATTGGTAGACCATGCTTTCACGTTCTTTTTATCTTTTATTATGTTTGAAATATCCGTGGCAGATTCATTATAAAGAATTCAACTGACAAGTCAAATTGCATAAAATAATTCGAGGAAAAGTAGAATGAAAAGGCTTTGGAGATTTTTCAAATCAGTTTATTAAAACGTCATCAGGCAGAATAAGCTTCGATTAAATAAATATATTTTAAAATATTGCTCATTTATACGAATGCTGAAACGCCAGAAAAGAACATAAAGTAAAGCAACGTAAAATCTGAAAGAGGATACATATTTATCAATTCTCTCTTTTATAAAACAACGAGATGTCCAATAAAACGTTGTCTCAAACAGATCGCTGTAGGTGACCTGTCCAATAGCTGTTACATAATTTTATTTACGCATTATAAAATACTGTGAATTGGATTTTTTCTTGCTACTATTGTATTTTACTTAGGTTTTTTGTTAATCACACTAATATTTTAAAGGTGACAGTTTGTAAGTGTGTTTGTATGTTTGTTACTTCACGTTCAAACAGCTTGACCGATTTTGTTAAAATTTCATATGGAGTTAGCTGACACCCTGGATTAACACATAGGCTACATTTTATCCCAAAAAAATGTAGTGGGTAACACCGCGGGGCGCAGCTAGTTCACAATATTTCATTTATTTAATGTTTGAGAATTTTTTAAATATTACTCATATTATATATTCACGGGAATGCCTAGCTAGTAACAGGATCAAACAGAGGCCTTAGATATGAGCTGGCAAAATGGCAGGTTCACGAACTGAACCATATAAATAACACTATTTTGAGTGTGGTACTAACGATTTTCCTTCTTCTTCCAGCCTGGCTCAAAGTGCCAAGATTCTAATGGCGCTAGCAATCCTCTTCACCTACAGTCTTCAATTCTATGTGCCCATGGAGATGATCTGGAGACAGCTGAACAACAAGATCTCAGTGAGATACCACAACATATCTCAGATCGCTATAAGGACTACTGCCGTTGTTGGATCAGGTGAGCATTAATTACAAGTTTTATGACAAAAGACGTACCTACTGGCCAGTCTTAATCCGTTAAAAGACAGATTTTTTCAATTCCTATCCGTAAAGGAATATTAATTCACCCAACTTTTTTTAAAAAAAAATTTGAACTTTTATTGAAGTGTCTTAATACCGCTCGGGTAATAGGTATCCCAACGGTAGCTCAGTTGGCAGAGCGGCGCCACGGTACGGCGACTGTCGCGGGTTCGAGTCCCGCTCGTGTCCATCATTTTTCAAGTTTCCCTTAATCAATTTAAAATTTAAGCCTAGCATGGCAACATGCATAAAAAATACAAAAAGTCATATAGGTATCCCAATATTAAAATTTGCAAGTAGGTACCCATCTGGAAAACAAAATGGTGTTTGAAAATACCTGACCTAAGCACTCTTATTACTCGTAAAGGTTTTCATTCCTCCATAAATATTGAATCAAGACCATCGTTCTATAAAAATAATTTAGTGTTCAAGTTTAGCTGTAAGTACAGCATGATTTTTAAAACAAACAATACCGTACCATTACTGGTTACCAGTTTTAATTGCTATAAAATATTCACATTATTTGCACTCCAAAAATGGGATGTAAAAGGGGTTTACGGCTTTTATATCGGATTTCACATAATACAATGTAATCCAATGTATTTACAATTCGGATGGAAAAATATCGTATATAATATTATGGACGTTTTTGTTACTCTTTTATTATTCGGTGCGCAAATCACGTTGGTGTACCGGATTTATGTAAATCTTGTGCCCATTTTTACTTGCCGAATGAAAACTCTGAATTTTCAATAGTAAACGTCAAAGACATAACAAACATATAGCCTAATTGAATGAGGCATTTAATTATTTAAACTAACGGCTGATTTCCGAGTCTCCCATTTTTAGTTTAAGTCACAAGCTTAAGCCACAATAATATACCTAGTCTTAGGGGATGATTTATTCTGCGTCTGAGATGAAATAACTACGTTATTACCTTTTATTAAATGTCATAATATTTGTATTAAGTTTTTTTACTTAAAGCATCAGTCCTGTCTTATGAAACTGGAGAAATATTGTTACTTTTTCATTGGTCTTAATATTTGAAACTTTTTTTTTGTCGACAGTTGCCCTCGCAGCGGCCTTTCCCGACCTCGAGCTGTTCATCAATCTCAGTGGTGCCATCTTTCTTTCAACCCTCGGTCTCCTCACCCCAGCCATCATCGACACCGTCCACAAATGGGACAGAGGACTTGGACGCTTCAACTGGATCCTTTGGAAGAATGTGTTCATTTCCATGATTTCTCTGATTGCTCTCTTCGCTGGATCTTTCGTTTCGATCAAAAGTATGATTGAGAAGTTCCACGAAGCACCGGTATTGGAAATAGCTGCTAATGTTACTAGTATCCCTTCTTTCAATGATACCACGAGTGTATGATTTGAGGGTGGGCCAACACAGTTTTATCTCTGACAAGTTTGGATGGAATGTCTTGATTTTTTTAAATATAATTTAAAATATATTATTTTAGCAAATTGAATCTGTAATCAATTCCGATACCAGTTACTAGACTAAAATTGTATATTTATTTTAATAAAATGTAAGTGCAATTGACATTCCAGATATTAATTTGACTTTTCTGTCAGTAAGGTTGTTAATAAAGATAGTCTCATGGACTATAAACTCGCTAATTAGGTTGTGAATTTTTATTACTGAAAGCCTTAAGGTTTAGGCAGCCCGTCTGAAAATTGTCAAGTGTCGGTAACGCTTTTTATATCTTCTTCGTGTTCATTAATTTTTTGCTTTCCTAGGTAGCCTTGTAGTCTTCTTACTGGCATTATAATTTTACTTTTTCAAAATGTTAATGTTCTTTTTTTATAACGAAATACATTCTACCTCAGGCGGGCTCTCTTTGTATCTAGTATAAGTGATTAAACATTTTCTATATTATTTACTATCAAATATAATTGGAGAAAAACAGTATGTAGTAATCATGTACGTGTTGTTATCAAGAAAAAGGAATTTTTTTATTCATCTTAGTTTAAGAGCCAAAAGACCAAGTTCTATTAAATTTCTCACAAATAAATTAAATTAAATTTTGTTCTATCAATTTGATGAAACGTATTTGTAACTGCCAATTTGTATGTTTTATTTTAATATCAATGAAACTATAATTATGAGCTTCTTATGTTTACCGGCGAACCTTAAAATGATTTACTCCTTTGTTAATAAATGTGAACTGAGCAGCCATTTAAGATGAATATTTTTAATGCATCTTTATCTTTTGATGTCTATGTATTCGTTTTTAATACTAATCTCTTATATTTGTAAGTTAAGCTATCTTTCTTCATAAATATTCCTCTAGTTTGTAACCGCTACATACTCTAGTGTAGTTACCAATAATTTTACAATAGATTTAAAGATGCCATGATGACTTTCTTCGTATTTTTTAGGTTTAGTTTTGTGTTTTATATTTAGACTAGATTTAAGAAATACGATATTTAAACAGTGTTAGATCGAACGACTAGATAATAAATCAACTCCCCTAGACAAGGGGCAAAACACTTGACGAATAGAAATAGAATAGAATGATAAATGGAGATGATATTATGTTTCGACTAAGTTATTTATGACATAACATGTTTTATTCACTAGCTGCGCCCCGCGGTGTTACCTGCTACATTTTTTCATAATAAAAGTAGCCTATGTGTTTATCCAGGGTGTCAGCTACCTCCATATGAAATTTCATTAAAATCCATTCAGTAGTTTTTACGTGAAAGAGTAACAAACATCCATCCATACTCACAAACTTTCGCGTTAATAATATTAGTAGGAAATCTATTCGATTTCTACTCGTGGAGCGTAATACCACTTGTCTAGAGGTCCGTAGTATATAGCAATATATTATTATTGATATTGGACCACTCTTGCCTCATTGACGTAATATTTTTATCCGATACATCGGTAGTCCATTTTGATCGAAATATTTTTGTCACTTTCTCAGTAAAAACAATTTTGATCTTTCTGTTCTATATATTTACTATATACACCGGTTTTACTCGCGTGTGCATTAGTTCAGCTCGCGATTGTGCCGCATAACCAGCTCATGAATAAGGGCTCCGTTCGAGTTCGAAACTCGTCGGGCATTTCCAAATACACACGTGAGTAAAACCGGCGTATATTATTAATAATATGGATAACACTTAAGAAGGTTGCTATCTGTTCTAATTCAAGATTGTTCATTTTCAAGTGTTATACTAACAAAATAATTTTTGTGTTAGTACCTATTTAGCTTTAAAATAAATTCTCTTTTGTCCTGAACCTCCTCTCCTCAAACATAATAAATAATATTGAGTACAACTACATTATAGACGAGGTTTAGTTATGTTAACGTGAAAATGAAATGTGATATAAATAATTTTAACATTTAGTTGTAAGATAATATAACAAGGTAATAAAAGAATCTTAAAATGTTCTGTTTTCTTTATTTACTTAATTTTTTTTTTAATAACCAAAAATTCCTATTGCGCCTCAAAGGACCAAAACCGCGCCAAACTTGGTCCTGAATCCCAGATTAGCACAAAGTGGTCTGAGAAAACGATTAATGCATGACAAAAGGATTAAGTCCTTATCCATTAAATATTCTATCTGTTAAATCTCTTGTAAAAGTTATGCAAATCCTATTTCACTAAAAAAATAAATAAATATTCAGTATTGTATCAGAAAAACAAATTAAAATATTACTAATACCAAGCCCCGGATTTTTCTCAGAAGTGTAGGGTGGGATCGTAGTGTAGGCAGCGCTTGGGGCAGAATATTAAGAAAGTTAATAAGAATATCACTCAGAATAATTCATAATATGATTAAAACAAAAGGTCAATAATATTACTAAAGATCAATGATGACATATATTACTTGATAGCATATACAATAGAGTGATCATTCGATTAACTATATCACCATATCGATCGGTCGTTGCTTCTGCCAAAGTTAAAAGATTCAGAAAAACATGGCGTAATTTTGACAGTTATGACACCGAAATGTGATTGCAGTAGCACACTACTACTTATGCCTTTGGGAAATATAACGGTACAAAAAGCGCCGTACAAGTTAGATTGTATACATTTTAATGCAAAAGTTTAAATATTCATTTTGACATAAAACTGGCCGAAATTCGTTTGGCATTACCTAAATTTTGCAATGAAAAAATACAGTCGAATTGAGAACCTCCTCCTTTTTTTGAAGTCGGTTAATAACAGAAGAACACTGTCATCAAATAACCCACGCATCATTATTATGTTTATGCGAGAATTCTTATAAAAAAAGTAATTTTGTCCAAGCGAATGCGCTATTGTTCGACTACTTCGTCTAGGAACCAACTCGATTTCCACCCTTTTACTCTAAATTGGTTGCATATTATAGCTTTCAATTTAACAATACCTAATTGCTAACACGAGTTGTAATTATCATTTATCATCATTTCAGCCCGATATCACCCACTGCTGGGTATAGGTCTCCCTTTTTCTCAGCCATCCTTCTCTGCTTTGAGCGTCTCTCATCGAGGTGTTATTATATATGTTGTAACTGTAATTATACCTACTTGTTAAATATATTTAAGTATAAAAGGTAAGTATCTATGTACGCACCTACTTCATGTATTTGGGCAGAATCAAGAAAGGGTGTACCAACCAAAAGATTTACACGACGCATTCCTAATTTCCAACCACTCCAAACTTTATCTGCTGTAGATCAAGAACATACATTCAATTTGGAAGTGTTTAATCCCCCTAAGGCTACCGCTGAAGCCTTAGTTACCAAGGACCAAGTTTGTGCATATGAATGAGAAATAGATAATCAAAACTTTAATGTAACTGTAAATGCACCACCTCAAACATTAAATCCACAACAGGTCTTGAAGCCTGCCGAAAATAACATCGTACATGCCTGTAATGCAAAGAATGGCGATATTTCTCTTCATTAGTAGTAGAAATACCCAGAATAAGCAGATCATCATAATCATAAGAAAAGAGCCTACTACCATGTATTAGGTCCATACAACAGTATCAAAACAAAGGCCTTACTCACAATATCAGAACACATTTTTTTTTCACACAAAAAAAAAAAAAAAAAAAAAAAAAAAAGATTGCCTTTTACGTAACTTCAAAGCTTGGACTTAATATAGAAAATGTAATTGGTAACTGACGAATATATGTATGTGTAATTTGTAATGTTCTTACGTAAGAAACATCAGTTTTGTAACAGACCAAATTAGTATCGAATAATACGGATATGATATTATTTTGACGCCATTGCATAAGATACCCAATGTTAATCTCGAATCATACCTTTCTATTGATCAATCATCCAAGTAGTTGAGTCTATTGTTATAGAGTGTAAATGTATAGAAAGTCTATAAAGGATGGAGATCTCGTGATCTAAAATACAGCTCTTAAAGCCTAGCTTTGGCACCAGTCTCCCACAATCATCATCAGCTGGAAGACTGTTAAACAAAATCATCATCCACTACAAAATCATCCTCCACTGTTAAACAAAGGCCCCCTTAGAACGCCACAGTGAACGACAACTTGCCATTTCCATCTCCCTCAATATACCTACTAAATACACTGTATTATCTTTAAATGGTATAATGTGTATTGTAGTGAGAAATAAACTATTATTATAATCATTGCAATTGTTTTACGCACTTCTCATATTTTAAGCTTTATACAGCTGCAACAAAAACAGGTAACGCCAGTGAAGATTAACCAGTCAACAAAAATGGTGTCAAAGACGACAGCTGCGTCGGACGTACCTTGGTATCGTCGCTCATAGAATTCTTCGTCTGCATCCCTCAATATCGATTTCTCTTCCAAAACTTCCCTAATTTCATTTCTGACGTCAACGTAAAGACTTCTTTGTTTCATTGCAATGAAGGAACGTAAAACTCGAATGGCCCCACAATAATTGTTTCTACTCGCAGTTGAAGTACTTACATTAGTTTAAATTGAATGATTGCAGGTCACAGCACTAATATACAGTAATGCGTTGTCGATTTAACAAATAGCTTAGTTTAAATGGTTTACGACGTATTGAGTACAGTTTTTAATCTCTCTGAAGTATAGTTTCAGCAATTGGACAAAAATGTGTCGAGGCAAATCATCAGAGGCGATAAACTAGTTGTGAATCGTAATAAGCCAGCTACCTGTTAGTGGCTGCACGACGGGGTGTCGGGATAAAACTTACTTCCATACCAAATTTCATCAAAATTGGTCCAGCCTTTTCAGCGTAAAAAACATAGAAACACACACTTACGCATTTATATTATTAGTGTGATGACATAATAGAACTTACTACATGGTATAGATTTTAATTACCACATTGATATTTGTAATGAGAAAATCTTGTAGTTTTTTTTAAGATCTAATAAAATGTAATTTAGATTTCCTGGTCTAAAATTCATCGTTATCCGGGACCTGACACAGTATCCGGTATATTCTATCTACCTACCCTTGGGGACCTCACGATGCTATAAATATTAGCTAATGTGAAACTTTCTAAATCATAAATCTTTGGAACCCCTCCTTAGGTGCTAAATCACTACATCTTTTTGTAAGTATTATGTTCTGGAGAAAGCAGACAGTTTTATATCAATTTACTTAGCTGATAGTGAGCATCCTGAATTATCAAAAGCTGTTATATATTCCAAAGCTTGGTTTAAGTTAAAAGCATCTTCGAATTCAGGTCAATTCACAACATTAAGCTCGCATTCCAAATCGCCACTCAACCAAGAATCAATAATCCACCTATAGATTGGTTTTCTCTCCTCTCTCCATGTCGCACATTTATTTATATAAATACTATCATCATCATCAGCCGGAAGACGTCCACTGTTGAACAAAGGCCTCCCCGTTTTTATATACAATACATACATCATTTTTACAGATATCCTCAATACAACGAAATTTTGGAAGTCTGCTAAACTCCCTGCCTAGGCATCTAACGGCTATTATGACTCGAGCTAAAAGTTTGAGTTTCCTATACATTTTAAACTGCTATAAGATAATCAAACCCTTAACAACTGCGGCACAGCTCCTGTGAAACCCAACACCACAGTGCGTGCTGCCCAGCCGAACACACCGGTGTACGTCTCCCGCCTGCACTACACCACTAAGGAGGAGGACATCGCTGAGTACGTGCGCCAAAAGACGAAGTACAGACCGAGGGTGCAGTTACTGGAGTCGCGCCGTAATGTCAATTTCAAGGCATTCGTGGTGCGAGTACCGAACTGTTTCCTGCCCCTCGTCATGGAAGAAGACTTTTGGCCGCAGGGCGTGGTGTTCCGTCGCTTCCGCGGATCAGTACCACAGGAGAGCACGAAGACAAGTGCAAAGTGAAGTGCTATTAACATAGTTTTAAGTTTTTTATTTACTAACACAATTTGTATTTAATTTATATATGTTAGTCTGTAAGGTATATATCTATGGGCCATTGAAGCCTGAAAATAAATGATATTATTATTATTAACCGAAACAAATATTTAATTAAAACTACATGGTCCTTAATGATAATCCTGCTAAACGTATCTAGATTTCCACGATTTATTTCGCAAGTCACGTTTAGGGCACTAAAGTATTTCAACACAGCAGCAGACAATAGATTTAATAACAGATTGTGCTGCAAATAATGTACTGCAGCTAACTGTTGAAGCTTGTGTAGCAAATTGTGATTAAACGTAACGGTACATTAAATACAAATAGTCTTCCATCTATAAAGATCTTTAACTTAACTTATCTAAGGACCAGATTGAATATTACTGACTAATTTATCGATTTTACTGACGTGTTTATATGAGAATGCTCGACTAGTTTTGGATGCAAATGGAGCCCTTACTCAGGAGCTGGTGGAATCGCAAGCAAAACTGAGTTGAGCAGTTTGAGTCTGATTCCGAACCCTGAAAATTCGTTTACAACGATTATGGAGTTAAATTATTTGAAATTGTTTCGTCACATTTTATATGGAGCAAAATTGAGTATTTATTTAGAGTAGCTTACCCTCCCTATAAAAGGGAATTTAGTAAAGAAACGTCATCAAAATAAAAGAACACACATAATAAAGAGATGCAGAAATAGTTCTAGCACTAATTTAATTCATCGGTGGGGTTATTTTAAAAGAAGCGATTAAAAGGTAACATGCATCGGCGACCAGTATATGTACATACCGACCATCATGCCAAGGTCAGCCATTGAAAGGGAGCGAATACCGATAGCAGTGTAGTACCTGACTATACAAGCCATGACGACTGTAAATATAAATAAAATTATATTTTTAAACACGGATGGACGTGGTATTTTAGGGTTAAAACTCATATAGGTAGATGAGGAGCATTATGAGATGCGAGCCAAAGAAGCCTCTGTATCAAGTTTATTGCAGACCAATGTTGATGTTAAAATTCATTTTTTTATTTCCTTTTTATTGTCTTGTCAGGCAGTCAAGACTACAGCAGATTTCAAAGCTATAAGAAATGTCAAAAACTCCATATTGTCAGTAGAAAACAGAACCAGCAAAGGTCTAGAACAGAAGCGAATATACATCGAAATACTTATAGTTCTGAGTTGTGATTCAACACTGGAGACTGCAGTGTCGAGTGATTGTTAACCACGAGTTTTGTGTCAATGCCGTAATCATCATTTCAAAGATATAATAACACTACTTCAAACGCATGTGTTGTAACGTTGCAATTTAACAGAGCCATTTAAAAATCAATTGATCCATGGTTTAATTCAACATTATGTAACGGACCAAGCTAAACTGCATGATTATCAACCTTAAGAATGATTATTTCAGAAATTAAATAGTTGTACTAAAACACCCCTACTCCTTTCTACGTGAGTAATGTATATATTACGGGAAGTCTATTATCCAGTTAAGAGATCCGGAGAAGGATCCACTGTGAAGAGGCGGGTCGGGAGATGTCGAGGGATGCGGTGCAGCGTACGCAGACCCCACGTCCTTCGACCTTAGGTAGGTTCCTAGCTACCCTGGGGCACCCTGGAGTTTTAGCCAGTGAGAGTCTAGCATACCCCTTCATCCGCCCTGGACGGAGGAAGTCCATAAGGATTCCCCCAATAAATAAAGGTTAGCAATCAAGATCTACTACTGAAGGAGCACAAAATATGAAAGACTGATCTGTCACATCGTAAGGTAAAATGAGAACATCCTTTTTTAAATGGTATATCAAGAATTATTCGCATTAAGAGTATTGAGCATGGGTTTTAGACGGTGGAAAGCCAAGTTCCTTTGTCCACTTATATCGATTATTGGGATCCTTTGATTCCAACTGCGGCCAAAATTGCATTACGAAGGTACCATGAGGAATTTCTTTAAATGAAGTGGATATTAAAATAGGGAATCAAGTCACCGCAACTATTTATCATGCTGATTACACCGCGTAATGCAAAACCCCCATCAATAGATTAATAAACCAACAAGGTATTCAATCAGAACTGATTAATTGTAAAACATGATTTGTGAATCGACGGCGCAAATAGGGAATACATTAAAATAATGAGGGATTAATTGATCGTTTAAACGGTATAGTGAACTGGTTATAGACATACACTAGGATACATGATGTGGATGCGGTAACACCCACAAGTTAACACTTTTGTACAGTTACAGGAGTCTGAACTTGTGCCCGGTGGATGGCAATAGACTTGCCCCCTATTTGTGATGGACCTCTGCCTACCCTTAGAGATATATAGGCGTGATATCATTGCGATTATGATTTCTATATCTACTGATCTTGGGTTACAAAACTGGTTATATAGATCATAATTTTCTGTAAGCAAGATCCAACACTTAACGGCGACGATGACGAGATCTCTCAAAATAAATATGTACGCACCATACTGGAACCAAATGTATCAGGTACAATTTCGAAGGACCACGAATCCTTAAAATAAACCCAACTAAAATTCAATGACCTCGAAAAACAGGTTTTAGTCAGACTTTCTCGCTCGTATTTAATTACGGTAAGTGTAGAATTTCAAGCAAAACCAACACATCTCTTTTGTTCATTTTGGTATAATATTTGGTCCATAATGCCAAATTCCCATCTTTGACTATGAAGGCAGAATCTTTTTTTACATGAAAATAGAATAACGATCTCCTTTGTAAAGTGAGTGGTATCCTTTCCGATTTGGTGTTTGGAAGATTTGGAGCTTCTTGATAGATAGTTCTTCTCTATAGAAAGGCTATTTGTGGAACCGTGCAACTAGCATCCTAACGTTTTATAAGCGCCTGTAATAGGTTTGCATGAAATAAAAACATTTTGAATTTGACCAACCACCCAGTAACTGACAGGTGTAATATTGCCAATAAGTACGAGGGTTCCATCTTCATTGCCACCAATCATGCCAAGTAAGATAGATTTAGAACAGTAGCGCTCGTAATTTCCCAAAGGAAAGATTTGTGGAAATGTTCATTTACTCTTCATGGGGCTTTCATACTTGGATATTATAATTTTTATTTAAGGTTGACAGTTGAATTTTTTTTATTTAGGACACAAGAAACTTCTTATTATGATATTTATGTATACACTCTTATGTAAAAACTTCAAAAAGATTTATTTTATTTTATTGACATACAGATTTCAAGACTTCTCATTTATTTATCAGTATAAATACGACAGACTATGTTAGTTAATAACATTCGATCCAAATAATTCACTTAATATCTGACGTGTTTGTGAGTGCGCAATCGAGAATGTTTTGCCTTTATTCAATCTCTGTAGTAATTACTATTTGTTTACAAAATAAATTACAACATTGTAATCTAACGAGACCGATTTGCAAGTACAATTCGATTGTATTGCGAAATTTGTTAGGACCTGCGCGAGAGTGGACGGCGTTGCTCCATGAGTCAAGAGTACGATAAAAACATACTTAGCACACGCTTCGTGTTACTTCTTGATGTTTATAGTGCAAACCCAAATGCATTGTATAATGCATGCCGACCTAATTAGTGTTAAGCTAAGCGATTGGATAGGTGCGTTAAGGGTTGCGGGTTCGATTCCCGCACGGGACAAAAATTTGTGTGAACCGCAGATGTATGTCCGAGTCCGGGTGTGTGTGATATTTTATGTTTGTGAAACGCACCCAAGACACAGTAAAAATAACTAATGTGGGGCGCGTTTTTTTAAACAAAAAAAATGTCTATGTACTTCTCATTTAATTAGGTCAAATTTGTTTTAGTTTGTATGGCTGTGTCACTAATGTACCTATGTAAAGTAACCCACTATAGTTGAAAAATGTCAATATCGAGCACCAGGATTTCCAAAAAAAAAGCTAGCAGTGTGTTATGAACTATGTACGAACAAGTTCACAATATTTACGTATGTGTAGCTAGTTTTAATAGTCTTTAGAGAAGTCCTCTAATGGTGCGCATTATGTGAAACTTGCAACTACAATAAATGAATGTGTCTAAACTACATTCGTGTGTATGTATTTTAAAGCAGTCAAACTCGTATATATTTTAAAACTTAGCAGTCGTTGTACGCTAACTAGGGGAAAATAGTTAAGCCATTGTGTTGAAACGAAAACGAAAGTTGGAAGTTATTTGAAGTAATATTAGTGCAATAATCTCAACGCTGTAAATGAGTTAAGAATATAGAAAGCTTTTAATATTATAATTGTCAATAGTTTTGTGGGAATAACGTTATTGTATTTTTTTTATTATTTTAGTCTCTTTTTTATATTTTAATTAAAGTTTGAATTGCTGTTTAAATGTTTATCTGCTAAATACGCAAATATGATTATTATAAGTATTAACTGCATTGATATATAAAGATAAATATAAAATATAAATCTTATTTTTACTTGAGAAAAATGCGTTACACATCACCCGCCGCTGGGAAACGACGCCTGAGAGAGGTATGTAAGACTCTCGTCCATGAAATAAAATGCATACCTACTCCAACACTCTACAAACCCGAAGTCTACCTCTAAAAGCGATGTAACACACAATTACTACGTTAGCCAAACCTATCACAACATACATTCTAAATAGCTTTCATCTAAACAATAAACAACTTCCTACATTAACGCGTTCCCTTTCAAAAAACCTTGCACGTCGCGTAGCCTCAAGATATTACCGCCTCCGCTGTTAGTAGATATAGTAGCTTAATGTTTAATTTATGTACACTGCGATTGCACGTGCGGGCCGCATAAAATTCGCGCTCCGGAAATTTAAAATATTTTTTTAGTTTAGTTTTTATTTTTTTTTTGTTGTGACGTGACGTGACCTAAGTTTATTTTGTGTTTTTGTGTGGAGATTATATTGCTTAATCGTAAGTTATTTTTTTATTTTATTTTTTTCACTATTAATCTAAGGTTTTTATGAATTTGTATCCAGTAAGTACCTACATATTTTATATTTGCATCTTACAAATATTTGTTGCGAATTACGTAAAGATTATTTTATAAAATATTGAATAAATACAATCACATTTAGGGACTTAAATTATAATAAAAATACATAATTAAAATTCAATTACCTACGGAAATATGTGTAATAATATGGTTTCTATAGCGATTACTTTTTAATCGGTATTTAATGCTTTAAAATAACCTATAAGTACCTATACGCATAACGCAACTATTTAAATCTATGGAACTCTAAAATACCATATTACAAAAATTGTATGACAGTCACAGAGAAAAACTGAAAAATGAAATGCCTCTTCTCATACAGTCTTTAGATCGAACAAGCATTAACCACCATACTGCTAACAATCAAGCAATCTGAACAATTTTATTTCCAAATGCATAATTTTTATATCGGTCATAAAAATAATATTTCAACATTTTTGTTTCACACAATATGCTAAAACAAACTCAACGTCAAACTGTTATTTCTCCATTAGAATTTTTGAAGAACCTAGACAGTGTAGATGTGGCTTTTTTAGATCTTTTTTCTGAATCTTGTCATAATGACATCACTTTTTACAAGCTTTTATTTTTCTTTTTCTTTTTGCTCATAACGGATCCGCAATGTCAAAATGATATCCAATCTCTTAAAACACATTTAATGAGATCGACAAGTGGATACAATACAAAAAAAAGTCCTTGATGCTTGACTTTTCTTAAATCTAGTCAAATAATGTCCCCAAAGATATTTTTCTTCTTATTTGAATTCTCGATCTAAACTGATGCCAAAACGATGACAAAACTCTCATAAAACGTTTATTTAATCGACAAGTGAAAACAATACAAGTTATTGACCTTGCGACTAAATTGATAAACAATGAGATCGGGATTCGATCTAACAACAATTTAATATGGTTAAAACCCTCACTAAACTATATAACTGATACTTGTTTAGAAGCTCGAATCACTAAACACGTTTAAATGTAGTTTCAACTCGCAAACATGAATGAAATAGAAGTTATTCTTATTCTCTATAAAAATTCTTGACATTTGCGAAACGATTGAGTATTACTGCTAGCTGTTTTTAAATAACTTTGGAAAATACGTCCATAAGCTTAGGTAAAACAATACAGATAAACTCAGAACAGAGAAGAATTATATTATTTTTAGATCAAAAGGTTTTTTTTATCAGAACAAAAGCGATTGCCTGTAATTGGCGTAACGAAGCGCGTGAGGCCTATTCACGGATAGGGTGGCCACACCGCATTTTTTGTTTCTAGAGACCAAGCTGATTATGTTGCTCTCATCTGAACCTTTTTGCCGTACTTTGTCTCTTGATTACAATAATTGAGAGAGGAATAGTATTTATATGGTTTTGTGTTATCTTCTTTATATAACAGTAGCCCTACATTTGAAATTCCTCCTGTATCACAGATGTATTTTTTGGAAAAATAAAACAGCACGTACTCAAATGTCTTTACTCAAAACAATATATACAGTTTGCACCCACCTAAATCTCCTGTGCTGACATCAAACACGTGTTTTCCAACGATAAAAGCAAATTTTAATCCAAAGCATCGTTCTCCCACTAACTATGAAGGCCAACTGTCCCATATTGGTTTGGAAAAACAAAAGTCGAAGGAATTTCAAATAATCCAGTACGTTGGTCTCCCTAGTGACAGGTGACGTGTCCCCCACATTGTCACGCATTTTATTCCGTTTACTGTTGCGGTCTGTTTACATTGCTTCTATAAAACTAAACAATAATACAATAGAACATCATCGACATAATTCAATATGAGGGGGGGGGGGTATTAGTAGAATTGTATACAAGCCTGACTGCTTTGTTGATCTAGTTGTTGCCAAGCGTGACTGGTCAGCATGAAGCCCTGGGTTCGAATTCTGTGTCAGGCAGTGTCATTGGGATTTGGATTAAGTCATTTTCAGTAGCAGCACGGAGTCTAAATTTCTGCCCGGTTGATGGCAATAGGCTCGCCCTCTAATACATTGGGACCTATAAATAACATAACTGGCGAAACTTGAGTGTACGATATATCTTTGTGTACCCCTTTTGGGAATGTATACGATCAATGCAACCTCGCTAGCGGTGCAAAGTAAACGTCTTTCCTTATTACGAGGAACAAGACTACTATTGCTTATGTCCAACTCGATATTGGCCCAGGTGTCCTCATCATTTCTTCATCGTGAGTCACTGGTGTTTTGAATTACGTACCTATGGATGTCCACCAGTCATGATATTTTTCTTGTTTGATCTCTTTTCCCTGCAATTTATCCTCTAGTGACAGGATCAACTTTTCTTGACTCACTTCTCTGTCATATTCAAAGTTACCCTCATGACTTTTATTTCAATTTTGAGATCACTTCGAGCGTCTTAAAACTGACTGTCATAGGTATATGTATCAATGATGTATCGTCGCCATAGGAAGTTCCTATAAATTTTGTGTTAATACAGATGTACATCTTGAAACACAACACAAAAGTAGATGAATTTATTCAAATTTACCCACATTATACAATAACCAGCTTATGTAACGGCTGTATTGTAGAATTGTATGCATTACAAGGAAGTGAGTCTAGAGTTCTGTAAGCTGATGTTACATCATATTCTTTTGGTGTTGAATGTACTTAGCCATATTGTTTCTGATTGGCTAATCAAAACATTGGTCGTTTTTCAGCGCACATTAGCTCTATGTAGAGGTTAAGTATACAAATGAACTATTATGGTTTATTCAAGACTCGTACCAGCTGCCCCAGTGTTATCGGTTTTTTTTACTTGTACTGAAACTTACATCGTTCTTCTGTTTTTCTATTTCGTTATGGCATATTTTTTCGACGTTGTTGTACAGTTTCTCAAGTGTTTTATCGATGTAATATATCTCCTACCCACACCCAATTTCTATAAATCGCACTGATGATGACGCAAAACGGCTGGCAGTGGTTGGAAGATCAAGCTCAGTGGCGTGCTTTAGCAGAGGCCTATGTCCAGCAGCGGACTGAGGTATTTATTGTATGAGATAGCTCTTTCAAAGGGGGGGGGGGTAGAGCCCGCCAAATTTGTTTGCTATGAAAATTACTTATTAATGCAAAGACAAACGACTAGCTTTTTCGACCTTAATTTATCTAGGTTTAAGCTAAAACCACGAATAAATCTAAAATAAAACGAACGTCTTTCGTGAATCCCTGTTGTTGGCCTATGAGCACGTTCGGTGGTAATTGAAAAAATATTTTCGTTGTTTGCTGTCTTCGAAAATTCAAGGTCTTTCTTCAAAGCCCTTACGCAAATTATATACGATTTCGTAACCACTACCTATTAGGTTACTTATTTTATAAAGCTGGCCCTACACCAGGAGTTTCTCCTGTATCGTCGGTGCGTTTCACAAGCATAATATAATATCACTTAAACAAATATCCAAACTCGGAACAAACATCTACGAGTGACATAATATTTGTCCCTTTCGGGAATCGAACTCGCAGCTCATAGCGCAGCAGACCCATCTTACCAATTAGAATGTCGATCAGTCAATCGCATTGAAACAAAGATTCTTCTTGAAGGCTTTAGCTTTTCGTTACCTTGATAATACTGGTCTACTTGCAGCTCTACTTGCTTGAATAGGCGTAAAATAATTATAATTATTACAGCTGAAACATCACATGATGCCTGTGTCTCTTTAGTATTCTTTGGGCTTACTACGTTCATCTTACTCACTTCCCCAGCAACGAAAGAAAATTACATTTTTAATCAACCCCCACGATGTACTTAGTAAATATCTGTAAATAAATTCGTCAATTGTTTATTTGCATAACACTTGAAGTTGATAGAATAGACGAGTGGGATTACATCAAGATGCTCGTGTTCTATTAAATAACAAGACATCTAGAAAGCTTATTTGCCGTCCATTTATCCGATTCTGAATCCTATTGCATTAGTAATATGGTGATGGCAGCTGCAGTAAACATTTGGTATTGTAATTGTATTTTTGTTTTCAATTCAATCCTTATGCCTTATTAATAAAGTACAAAATCGATTAAACAAACTGTAAAAGGCTTGTTGGATACAAATGTAGTTTAGATTACTTCGCAGTCGAAGAAGAAGAAGTCGCGATAAAATAAATTAACATGTGCATATTATTTACAGTAAGTGTGCCTCTCACACTAAGAATACACGTGTAAGTTATATCAATGAAGAGAAAATAAGTCTACTCCTAAACTATTCTCTTGTTTAAAGACCTGTAAAAACGTATTGTGGACTCTTCACGTGACCAAAAGGCTGGCTTGTATTTCGGCCAAAGAATTACCATTGCCATTTAACGTGGCAATGCCGCCAGCCTTTTGGGGACCCTACCAGTCGACAGCGATGAAGAAGAATACTTCGATAATATTTTATATTTTTCATTTGTATATATTATTTGTTTTTAACGTAGGTTAATTTGTACATATATTTTTCTGGCTTCATACTAAAACACAAATATTAATTGTAAGTAATAGGTACCTTCTGCTTCGTATCGACATGACATGTCTAAACAGGTCATGCTCATGCCGTAGTGTAGTGATTGGTTAGTCAACAAGGATGGTAGCGAGGTTGACCGGCCAGGGTGCTCCGGACATACTTAGGTACACACACGTGGAGACTCTCTACTAGCACCCTTACAGACTTGTTTAATAGACATTTTATCAAACAGTAACAGTCAATTGAAATATATGCACTATCTTGTGCGTGTGAATATTTTCCTAGTAGTATAAGCATTGTAACTTCATAATATTGTGGTTTAAAATGTTCGTTCAAATGGTAAAAGGCGGCCATTGCACGTCTCATAACATCGTATAGTTATATTATAGGTCCCAATGTAACAGGGGGCGGATCTATAGCTATTTTTTTCTGGTGACACTGCTAATACCCCGCGATCGGCGGCAATAAAATATCCCGAAAAAAAAGCCTGTGGCCAAACCGAGCACAAAACCAGACTCCGTGCTGCAAATGAGAATGACCTAATAGAAATACCCAATTACATTTTTGAACAACCTAGGAATCTAGCTTCGGACCTCGTGCACAGCAGTCTCGCTGTAAAACCACTAAACTAAAGAGGCAGCACACATTACCTAAAAAAAACTATATTTATCCCAGTGCTATTAGATATGCAGTTTTAGAGGCACACGATTTTGAATACATCATCAGCCGGACGACGTCCACTGTAGAACAAAGGCCTCCTAATGTAGTTTTGGATTTATGTAAGCAAAAATCCTGTTCTATAATATCGAACCGTACTAGCTATGGCTCATCAACCAATTTATTGAACAATAGTCCGATTTCTAATTGAAGAGGACTAGAATTCTACGGCACATTGTTCTAGTAATTTTAATTGCGCGGTATTGTAAGCCAGGGGGCTCGTAGCTATGTGGGTACCGCGGAGATCGGTCGATCTGCGAGGTTAAGCTGTCCTCACCTCGGTCAACCTTGTGATGGGTGACCGTTTTCACATGTCAACACCCCTCGGTGCTTCGGAAGGCACGTTAAACCGTTAGTCCCGCGCCTAATCTCTTTCCAGTCGTGTCGGTCTACCGTCTCATCAGACTTATGAGAGTGAAGGAATAGGGAGTGCACCTGTTTGCGCGCATACTTGTGCACTATACTATCTCCTGCGTAGTTGGCTAGCCTCAGCTTTGGTAAGCCGCCGTGACCGAGATTCGGTCTGGAGAACATTATTATTATTATTCTAGGCATTTGTATTGGGACAAGCCCACCACTCGTGACCGTTGCGAACCACCGAGGCAATGAAGCTCGAGGCGTCCCAGAGAAATGACTCGACTGTCTTGGAACCCGCAACGAAATAATCATAAAAGAATATATAGGAGGAGTAGAGGAATATAAATTTAGTTCCGACTTATTATAATATAAATTTATTTATTATTCTAGGCAGTATGGAGACTTTAAGGAGGGTGTTACTTGATTACAGAATAAAGGCTTGTAATATTAAGTAGCATATAATTACGTCTGCTATTACCCCCTAAGGGGTTGGCAGCGGTGTTCTCTATTATTAATAGTATGTATACCCATACTTTGCCACTCATCAAAAGACGTCTAACCTGTCATTGAATAAAAGGGTAACCAAAAAGCTAAAATATTTTTGCATATTTTAGCTCCCCGTTACTGAGTAATTAAGAGATTGTCTTATTTCGTTATTTTACCTACACTATGTTATATAATAGCATAATAAATATAGCAGTTAACACGTGTTGTGCTACTTACATACGTTAACTAACAAATTAATGTGTCGTTATATTCTTAAATTATATACGTACTGTTTACAGCGAACAAAATAATAGACAATTATCTATTATTTTATTCGTATTAGGACGTTAGTGTAGAGTTAACACAGAATGACTCATTTATAGATGATAAACAACATAACTTTACGCCTGTATTCTCCGAAGGGGTAGGCAGAGACACACACAATAGTAGGTACACCCAGATTTCGCCAGTTATGTTATAGGTCCCAATGTAAGGGAGCGAGCATATTGCCATCAACTGGACACAAATCCACGCTCCGTGCTGTTAATAAGACTTTTCTAATGGAAGAACCCTGTAACACTTTGCTCGACCCAGGATTCGATCACAGGACCGCGAGCTCAGCAGTCACGATTAGCGTCCACTAGACCAACGAAGCATCGCAGACGATATTATTGATATGATTAAAATGTATGCATTTCATTGAGGTTTCCTTTACTTTGAAATCACATAGAAATCTCTACTTCTTTGACGAAATGTGGGTTGATATTATTTATACCTACATAAACAAAACAATGTATATAAATAGCCATAAATAGCTGTCTGTGTGAACAGACAACTGGAAAGAAAATTTAGCACCAGCATAACATTATATTCATTGAACATTATTAAAGGTACACAATATAATATATAACTTAACCATTACAGGCAGGTACCATTTCACGATAAGGCGAATTTACACCACAATAAAACGACTAGGCTATAAATGGGAATTTACATTTGAATCGAATGTCGTTTCTGAATGAAATTACCTTAATCTTTGTTCAATCTTTTGATGGCACGATACATTAGAACTGCACTACAACGCATGCGCCGAGTATGGCTGGTTTCACAGTTGTCCGGGAGACCCGTGTCCTATACAGGCTCCCGGAATAGAGACACGTGTGAGGCGCTAGAACATTTTTGCATAGCGACACGGATTGGTCCGTACGCGACCCGCTCCGGGTAGAGCCGGCACAACGCTACCCGCGTATCGTATTGAACCTTTCAGAGCACTACAGGCGCTACCCGTACGGGTCTCGCAGACAGCAGTGTATGCAACTACACAACACACATAACATCACGCCTGTATTCCCCGAAGGGGTAGGCAGAGGTGCACATATAGTAACACCCACATTTCGCCAGTTATGTTTTTTAGGTCCCAATGTAATAGGGAGCGAGCCTATTGCTATCTCCCGGGCACAATTCCAGACTCCGTGCTGCCACTGAGAATTACGTATTGGAAAAACCCAGCAAACTATGCAACTACAACTAGAAATAAGAACTATAAACATTATTTATCCAGCCAATTGAATAATTTTATTCTGCTACAGGGTCGTAACAGAGTAACACTGAAGCCGACGAATAGTAAATTGTTTTAAGTTAACTGATTAAAGTCCTGATTAATTACGAAAAATTTGATTAGCTGTGAAGTTGACTAATAACAGTAATCATAAAAATAAAATACTGACACTAAATTTAAAAGTATTTCTATCGATATCCCTACTAATATTATAAACGCGAAAGCGTGACAATTCGCATTTAGGGTTGAAGTCACTTTAGGCAGTATCCATATTATTATGTTTCTCAATGTCATCAAACCCCTCATATATATTTTAAAACTAACGGGGAAGGAAAAAGGAGAAAACTGAATAATGGTCTGTAATTCACAATGTGCTAGCGTGGTGATCAATGCTTATTCCTTCCCTGTATTAGAAGAGGCCTTTGTCCTGCAATAGGATATGAATAAGCTGGTATAAGTATTATTTATATCTATTTAAAGGTTACATTGTATGTCGGCAATATAAAATTATATTAACAAATTGATATATATACATAACAAAACAACATCACGCCCGTATTCCCCGAAGAGGTAGGCAGAGGTGTACCTATAATAGACCAACATTTTGCGAGTTATGTTATAGGTCCCAATGTAATAGGGGGAGCCTATTGCCATCAACCGGGCACAAAGCCAGACTCCGTGCTGCCACTGAGAATTACCTAATGGTAATACCAATAACACATTGCCCGACCACGCTTTCGAACCAAGGGCCTCGTCATCAGCAAACCAACGAGGCAGTCCGACTATTATCAAAAAGACCGACAGATATAACTAAAGTGTTTGCTACTAAACTACTGTATATAATTTATTAGCGTTTAACAAACTCGTAATGCTGTGTTTAAGTATGAATTATACTAAGTAATAGTGCAAATTTATTTGAAGCAGTGTACGTATTACAATTTTATCGTGACTTGATATTCGTGATCGTGTCTATAGGGAAACAAACACACATCGATTTTCGAGTTAGCATTTATTTGGTAGTAGTAGACCTGCGTTTCGCCGACGATATAATACTGTTCTCATCATCGGCAGCTGAATTGGGTGTAATGCTTGAAGACCTAAACAGGGCAAGCCTTGAGATTGGACTTAAAATGAACATGTCGAAGACCAAACTTATGACCAATAGCACTGAACAAAATCTATGTGTGAATGGTGCGGGGATTGCATATGTCCAGGAATACATCTACCTCGGCCAAATAGTCTCCTTCCAGGCGAGACAGGAAAAAGAAGTTACTAGACGTACAGAAAACGCCTGGAAGAGCTTTTGGTCGATGAAAGAACTTATGAAGGGCAACCTTCCAATATGCCACAAACGAAAATTAATGGACATGTGCATTCTCCCTATTCTTACATATGGTGCACAAACTTGGTCTTTGACTGCTCAGCAAAGGTCCAGACTCGAGGTTTGCCAGCGAGCAATGGAACGCAGCATCCTAGGTGTCAGACTTACAGATCGAATCCGGAACACAACGCTACGCTCCAAAACACGAATCGCCGATGTCACCCAAAAAGCTGCCAAGCTTAAATGGGACTGGGCCGGACATGTCTGCCGCATGTCCAATCACTTATGGGCTAAAATTTGCACCGACTGGGTCCCACAAAATATACGGCGTCATCGCGGCAGACCCAGACGACGATGGCATGACGAGCTGCTTACGTTCAGGAGAGACTGGTCCACCTTAGCACATGACCGAATAAGGTGGAAGAAGGAAAGGGAGGCCTTTGCCCTGCAGTGGGACAACACAGGCTGTTAAAAAAAAAAAAAAAAAAAAAAAAAAAAAGTAGACTGCCTCGTTGGTCTAGTGGTTGCTAAGCGCGACTGCTGAGCACGAGGTCCTGGGTTCGAATTCCGGGTCGGGCAACGTGTTACTGGGTTTTTTCATTAGGTAATTCTCAGTAGCAGCACGGAGTCTGGATTTGTGCCCGGTTGATGGCAATAGGCTCGCCCCCTATTACATTGGGACCTAAAACATAACTGGCGAAATGTGGGTGTACTATATGTGCACCTCTGCCTACCCCTTCGGGGAATACAGGCGTGATGTTATGTACGTATTTATTTGGTAAGTTAAATAAGTTACTAATGAGTTCACAGTTAGCATTTAATAGAATCAACATTAATGAGACTAGATAATTAGGAAGCCCTCAATAATTATAAAACAAAAGATTATACAGGCTGGTGTAACAATACCTTGTGATATAAAAAAAAAATATTCACGGCCGTAATTGAAAAACTATAATGTAGTAAATATTTTTACTGTTTATGGCTTCATTTCCTATAGAAAGAAACTTAATTCAATTCTGCTCGTAACCATGAATACTGTAAAGGACTCGAAACGTCGGGACCAAAAATCAATTAAAAAACCGCGATAAAATTCTTAAACCTAGTTTTATTTCAATTCATTCAATTGTATGGTTGTAGGTGTCATTTTGCATGTTGCCCATGCTAAGCTTGAATCTAAATTGATAAAGGAAATTTGAAAAATGATGGACACGTTTAATTCAATTGTTTTTTATTTTGATGACCTGATTAGTGCAGTGGCTATGCGATTGGACTGCTACGCTATGGGTTGCGGGTTGGAATCCCGCACGGGGCAAAACGGTTGGCACGGGGTTTGTGTGAACCATAGATGATTGTTCCGAGTCTTAGTGTTTTGTGTGTGATATTTCATGTTTGTGAAACACACACATTTCCCTAGTTATGTTATAGGTCCCAATGTAATAGGGGTGAGCCTTTTGCCATCGACCGGACACAAAGCCAGATTCCGTGCTGCTACTGAGAATTGTCCTGACCCGGGATTCAAACCTACAGGGCCAAGTGTTCAGGAATCGCGCTTAGCAACAACTTGATCAACGAGGCAGTTTTTGAACGTTTACATGAACATTTCTCTTAACTTAATACAAGTCCAATATATTATAACATTCTAGCTGCGCTCGTGTTACCCGCTACATTTTTTCGGGATAGTAAGTCTGCTTGTGACCACGGCCGGTGTAACTCGGTCGAAACGTCAAGCCAAAAATTAATAAAGTTGTGTTCGCGTTAATTCCCGTGTCGTTATTTTCTATTATTTAAAGTTAGCCTATGTGTTAATCCAGGATGTCAGCTACCTCCATATGAAATTTCATTAAAATCCATTCAGTAGTTTTTAGTAACAAACATCCAACCATACAAACTTTCGCGTGTTATATAAGTAGGGATATTGATCATCTTAAACTTGTGTTCAATTCCGAGATCCTTTAAAACTTTGTGGTTGAAGTAGAGAATACAAAGCTCGAAGACGCCGACAAGAGCATAAGTTCGATTCCTGGAAGTTTGAAAACAAGATGTCGACATTTTCTCACATAACATAACATCACGCCAACGCCTGTAGGGTAGGTGGACAGAGGTGTAGTACCCGCACATTTTACCTATATTTTACAATAATAGAGGTTTTCGATTGTCGTGTTTTGTTTACGATAAATTTATATAGTTATCTGATAAAGTTTGGACTGTGTCTGTACAGTACTAACTGTCTTTATACAAATATAGTTATTTTGCCTATTTTACCAATGCCAATGAGTAAGTCGACCAATCAAAAAAGTGCAAAAAAAAAAAAAAAAAAAAAAAAAACATACACAAACACCCACTCGTTACAAACATCTGCATCACACAAATGTTCGACGTGCGGGAATCGAACCCTTAACACAGCAGTCCAATTGCTTAGCCACTGTGCCAATAAGGTCAGTTCAGTATATTAGTTGACCTTTTTTTGGCGTAATATGAACAACTTCTTAGTAATATTAAGTTTAAATATTTATCTCCAAAAAAGTATATGTTAATTACTTTTTACATAACTCGTTTTACATCGGCTGTCATGTTTGATTAACGATCATTATTTGAGGAGTATGGCAAACCGTCCAAGGACGTTGAAATATAAATTTACTCAACGCGGAAAGTCAATATATAAACGAAATATTATATTATATTTAATACAGATTATTGTGAATGCCGAGTGGTATCCGGCCTAGAATTGACCACCACGTTTCCTCCCATGGGTGTCGTAAGAGGCGACTAAGGGAAAATCCAGAAGATGGGCAGCAGCGTCTTTTGTAAATTCACCGCCAATACTGCGATCCCCAAGCCGCTTGCCAAGCGTGGGGATTATGGCAACCCCTTCTTACCGGGGAGGCCTTTGTTCAACAGTGGACGTCTTTCGGCTAATGATGATTTTCATATAGACTCGTCAATATAACTACTTATTATCATAACATAAACATAACATCACGCCTGTATTCCCCGAAGGGGTAGGCAGAGGTGCACATACAGTACACCCACAGTTCGCCTGTTATGTTTTTAGGTCCCAATGTAATAGGGGGCGAGCCTATTGCCATCAACCGGGCACAAATCCAGACTCCGTGCTGCCACTGAGAATTACCTAATAGAAAAACCCAGTGACACGTTTCCCGGCCCGGGATTCAAGCCCAGGACCCCGTGCTCAGCAGTCGCGCTTGGCAACCACTAGACCAACGAGGCAGTCCCCCAGTATTATCATAAAGGTAGATATAATACATATCGAACGAATGCATCACTCATTCACTCTAACCTTAGTTAATTAGACCAAGGCTGTATTGAGTGCCGAAGTAAAGAATAAAGTAAATACTTCAAAATGTTTATTTTATTCGTTATAATACGATAAATAGTTATCTATTATATATAATTGAATCTCAAGCACATTTAGGTGGAAATAAATGGTGATAAAACCCTTCACATTTGTTTGGAAAGAGAGCCATTAGTCAAATCTACTCTACTAATATTATAAACGCGAAAGTTTGTAAGTATGGATTTATGTTTGTTACTCTTTCACGTAAAAACTACTGACTGGATTTTAATGAAATTTCATATGGAGGTAGCTGACAACTTGGATTAACACATAGGCAACTTTTTATCCCGAAAAATGTAGCAGGTAACACCGGGGCGCTTTTAGTGATAAAATAATCGTATGACACGGCAAACACATGGCTCACATATGATTTTATTTCTGCAAATGAGTTCTAACGCACATTATTATATGGTTACCATAGTGACACCATTTGGGTCTTTCGGAAACATAAGAAGACAGCCAAAAAGTACACTTTTACGCTCGATCCCCGTATGGGTCATATAGTTTCGTGAAATATGGTAGTATCAAATTCTAGTTTCGAACTCGACCGGAGCCCTAATTCATGAGCTGGTTACGCGGCAGAGTCGCGAGCCGAACCAGCCGCGTAACCAGCTCATGAATAAGGGCTCCGGTCGAGTTCGAAACTAGTCGGGCATTCCCGAATACACCCGTGAGTATAACCGGAATATATAGTAAATAATATGGATAACACTCACGAAAGTTATTATAGTAAAATATGATAGTAACTGTTGTTACATTTACATTTTTGCATACGATACGTGAAATGTGAAAGGCAACGATTTTGAATAAACAATCATCATCATCATCGACCTATCTCAGTCCACTGCTGGACATAGGCCTCTCCTACGGCATAATAATAAATAGTGAATGAACATTCATCATCATCAGCCGGAAGACGTCCACTGCTGAACCCCAGAATTAACATTAAATACGTTAAATTCACTGCCTCGTTGGCCTAGTGGTTGCTGACCGCGACGGCTGAGCACGAGGTCCTGGGTTCGAATCCCGGGTCGGGCAAACTGCAACTGCGTTTTTTTATTAGATAATTCTCAGTAGCAGCACATATTGCAATAGGCTCGCCCCCTATTACATTGGGACCTAAAAACATAACTAGCGAAATGTGGGTGCACTATATGTTCACCTCTGCCTACCCCTTCGGAGAATACAGTCGTGATGTTATGAATATGATGACGTTAAATTCAACGCCAATCGGTATAAATTAAAATATATTTCCTTTTTTAATTATTATTATTCAACCCACTAGTTTACCTTTACAACTATTTCTGCAACGTCTTCGTAAGGTCACTGCCCTTGACACAGTTCCTCACTTAATCTACTATTAACCTTAACATAGGAATACCTTGTTAATCTAGCGGTTACTAAGCATGACTGCTGAGTAAGAAGTACTGGGTTCTAGTCCTGGGGTAGGTATGGTAATTCTCAGTAGCTCGGAGTCTGGATTAGTGCCCGGATTGATGGCAATATGTTCGCCCCTATTATATTTGGAACAGGCGAAATGTGGGTGAACTAAAAACGTTTGCTACCTCTTTGGGGAATACAGGCGTGATGTTATGTATAACCTTAACATGTTGAAGACTTGTGGGTTCCTTAAGCACTCAAGGTGTATTCTCGGTATTTTGATAAGAAGTGACACTGACATTGTGACATTGATGTTTACGTTACACCCATACTAATCTGAGGTGTAAGGAAAAACTGGGTCTAACTCGTGTGACAATCAACCTTGCTTGTGTGCCTGGTGCTAGGTTTATTCCCGTGTGGTCTTCCCTATGTTTCATTGAAGGAAAATTTAGAGACAAATAACCTTTTTTATCTGTGTCGAATTATTGATACATACAGAATTTTTTTTTTAGAAATATTAAACCATTTTTTAAAGATGTGTTATTTGAACCTTATTTAGATATAAAGTGTATTTTTAACTAGTCTGCTGGTCTAGTGGTTAGGCCCTTGATTGCTAAAACCGGAGGTCATGGGTTCCATTCCTATCCAAGACAATTCTTTGCGAGATGAGCTTAATCATTTGTTGTGTCTGGATGTAACTTATCTATATATGTATTTATTTAGATATATATAAGTATGTTTATCTGTGGTCTGATTGCAATACAGGCTCTGTCTAGTTTGAGTTCAAATGACCTTGTGTGACATTTCCAAAGATATTAATATTTTACCTGTTTCATTTTAAAGGACGTGCACACTTGGGGTTATTACTTTTCACATTCAAGTGTCAGCATGACTTCATTAAATGCCTCATATGTGTACAATGTACATACCTCGAAAATAAAAGATTAATGGAAAACCAAAGTTCTTGATTAATCCCTTGATACATTTGTCCGTAGTCATCCTGCAGAGTTTGATGTTCGAGAGGTCGTTGACATGAAATCTGTACCTCACAGATTGTAAACAATTTATGTGCTTCTGTGAGTCTAACCTCTCAGGACTTGCAGACTTAGCACCGCGTTTATGTAGGTACCTGTATGTCTTAGACGGTTTTTTTAAACGTCGCTCCACACTTGGACTTTTCTCCTGTATCATAAGTGCGTTTCACAAATATCATACTTTTAAACTATCGAATTTACGTCAAGCCAAAAATTAATAAAGTTGTTTTCGCGTTAATTCCCGAGTTGTTATTTTCTATAATAAAATATCATATACACAAACACCCAGACTCGAGACAAATATCTGCGGATAGCACTTGTCCCATATGTGTGTTACAACCTAATAAAGTGAGCACTTTATTGCTGTAGGTATTTAGTTTGTTTATGTGAAACCTGTTAAGCTGATACTATAATAATAATTTTATATATCACACGTTGCCTCTGCTTGTCAAAAACCTCTTCGCATTATAGACAAGAAACAAAAAGTATCTACCTCGTAGGTCAGGCTATTGGTCGGTCCGACCGTCAGAAGTCATGACGATGATTCACGCTGACAAACCTCATATACTCGCCATAATATCACACTTCATATTATCTATTTATCGCGCTATGTAGTTTACACATAACATCACGCCCGTATTCACCAAAGGAGCAGAAATAGGTGTACAGTACACCTACATTTCGCCAGTTATGTTATATAGGTTCCAATTTAATTGGGGGCGAGCCTATTGCCATCAACCGGCTCCGTGCTGCTATTGAATTACTCAACCAATAACACTTTTCCCGACCCGGGATGAACCGAAGACCTCATGCACAGCAGTCGCGCTTTACAACCACTAGACGGACGTCCGGCAGTCCAGCTATAAAACAACTTAACACGAAACCAATGAAACTTTATTAAACTGTGCACGAAGCGAATCGATGCTGATCTTTAGTCAAGCTTAGCATCACCTGACCCGTGACGATGTCCAGCTATTATGTTGGTTATTTGTGTGGCCAAGCCTTGGCGAAACATGGCCTTGTACCTTCAACCTTGGCCGCCAAGGTCGTGATGATAGCCAACGCTACGGATGATTGAAGCTGTTCTTGTATCTTCATGTAAGACGGGTATGTCCATTTAAGAGACTGATAATCGAGATTTGATGAGAATTACAGTACCATTAGAAATATGGAAACTCAGGTAATGTGATTTCATCACCAGCCAGAAGACGTCCACTGTTGAAAAACCTCCCCCTCAGATATGCCATACCCCCACGCTTGGCAAGCGGCTTGGGGATCACGGTATTGTTAGTGAAGTTACAGAAGACGCTGCTGCTTATCTTCTGGATTTTCCTTTAGTCGCCTACGACACCTATGGAACGAAATGGGGAGATGCTATTCTGGCCCCGCACTCCACGGGACATGTGTGATCTGCTCTTCTGAAGACTGAAATTATTAGATGCGTTCAGATTCTAAGGTACAATAAACTTACAAATTGAACAAGCGTCTATAAAATTAAATAAAATGTGCCTCTTTAATATACCTCGATATTAAAAGTAACAGCTTTCACACTGTTGTCGACAAGGCTTCAAAATTCAATTTCAAAATGTAGGTTCTTGTTCTTTCGCTTGGAATCCATCTATATTTATATTACCTACCCACGCACAAATAAAGCAATACAATAAAATTAACTGAAATCATATTACCGAAACGATAGGCGCAAGGAATGAAATTTAATAAAATTCTATTTTTATGCTTGTAAATCAGTACATAACATCACATCACGCCTGTATTCCCCGAAGGGGTAGGCAGAGGTGTACATAGAGTACACCCTCGTCTGGATTTGTGCCCGGTTGATGGCAATAGCCTCGCCCCCTATTACATTGGGACCTAAAACATAACTGGCGAAATGTGGGTGTACTATATGTGCACCTCTGCCTACCCCTTACAGGAATACAGGCGCGATGTTATGTTTTCATTTTAACCAACAACATGCTGAACCGTCACACATAAATTTTACGTCACAGCAGTTATTAAACTTGACGGATATTTTCTAAGGCTTTATGTGTTGCCAAATAGTATTGTTATGCTAATCCTTAGACATTTTCTTAAACAACCACACAAAAGTTAAATACCTACATAAATACAGTATGTTGAAAAACTATTGTACATAATTATGGAGGTGCCAGTAGTCTTCACGAATGATGATAACTTTGTACGGCCTGCGTACCCTGGGCGGTTATCCTCGCTGTCTTACTTGTTGACGAGTTAATAGAGCTAATCAGCAACCACGTTATGAACTGTTTCCATACGACAATTAGATGATATCGATAAAAAGAACGTAAAACAAGACTCATTAAATTTATGTAATGATAATGAATCCTTCTTTGGTAATAAATCGTCATAAAGTCTGAAAAATCTTACTCGACAATCGATTTTATGGACCTCCAATCTACTGAAGCGATAATATTATTTTATTTATATTATATTTTTTACGAACCTCATACAACCTCAAGAGACTATACATTTTATTTTTTACTTAAAGGAAAATGTAAATCGGTCCTCGGTACGTATATGTTAAAACCCAACTATCTACAATAAATAAATCACTGATCATGTACATTGATGGTGATCACTTCTTATGAAACCATACATAATACATTCAATTTTTCATTCGTTCGTGAGCCAACAAAACCACAATTATTCGCATTAGGTAAATACTTAATTTCCATCTGTATTTCCTTGTGATTCATACATACATAAAGTCACGCCTGCTTCTCAGAGGAGTAGGCAGAGACCGCGGATTGCCTTTGCTACGATCCTGGCATACTTCTTATGCCTTATTCACTCGCATGAAAATCCTCATACACGCGTATAAATATAAATTATTTATTCACTGAAGGAATACAGGCCTAGTAGTGGTAGCTTCTCCTCCCCCAGCGACGCCCTAAGCCGAGGTCCGAACCCCTCGCGGGGGTCCGTTAGGCGCTGTCGCTTAGTTTGTAGTTTTTAGTTTATAAGCCTGGCTGGATGCCTTTTATTCGGTCTCGCCAAACGACCGATTAAGCAGTCAGAGCTCCTCCAGAGCGAACTGCGAGAGATAAGATCGAAAATTTATGGTCAACAGACTCGCCCTAATATTTAACAAATAAAAAACCGACTTCAAAACAAAACTATTTCACAACAAATTAAAAAGCAATAAAAAGTAAAAAAACCGCAGAAATCGGAGAACAATCATAGAAAAATGTAGTAGAGAACGTGAAAAAAACAGCATTATTAAGAATTACTGAAAAAGTACTGATCGGATCTTAATCGAATTGCAATGGGACCAAACGGGAGGCACCAGCATTCAAATAAATAAAAAATCATCAAAATCGGTTAAACATAACAAAAAAAAATACAGTTGAATTGAGAACCTCCTCCTTTTTTTGAAGTCGGTTAAAAAAAAGGAATACAGGCATGATGTTGTGTATATGTATAAGTAGTCCAGTTGCTTCTAAATGCTTGCAGGATATGATCATTTATTTCGGTGGCAGTAGTCAACATTTCTTTTTTTTAAAGAGTTTTCATTCTTGCACCGCTGCTGGATAGCTTGACGTCACCTTATTATTGTATTTGCAATAATTTGTATTGTTTCTATGACTAATTACGATTTAGCTGTACCTTTGTATAATGAAGAGCTAACATTATTTGTCATTTACGATCGTCATGTTACTTAGAACAGTGATCGGCAAAAACTGGTGATGACTGATGCAAAAACTCCCGGACTCCGTAAAGACAGAAATTGGATCAAGTCATCAATGATGAGGGCTAATATATACCGATGGGCACTACAGCTATAAGTTTTGTTTTAATATATATTTTTTTGAGGGAATATATTATTATGTTGAATTGCCGAGTGTTGTCCGGCTTAGAATTGACCACCCCCTTTCTTCCCGTGGATGTAGGAGGCGACTAAGGAAAAGTCCAGAAGATGGGCAGTAGCGTCCTCTGTAACTTCATCACCAATACTGCGATCCCCAAGCCGCTTGCCAAAAGTGCGGATTATGGCAACCTTTCCCCCCCTTTACCTAAGGGCGATCCCTTTGTTCAACAGTGGACGTCTTCCGGCTGATGATGAAATTATGTGAATGTGTAATTAACAAAAAAAAAACTATCGTACAAAACTCACCATAACCCTATCGTCAAATAACAAACTTAATAAGAATAATTAAATACAATATTTTCACATAATATTTCCTTATAATTTAACATTATATTTAACGAGACCAATCTACCAAACCAAAACCATAATCAACGAAAACAGGTGAATAAGCATAGCTTCCAGTCCTAAAATGTAATATAAAACTTAAAAGGGACCAAAATTCATTTTACTATATTAACTTTCGTGAGTGTTATCCATATTATTCACTATATATTCCGGTTATACTCACGTGTGTATTCGATTATGCCCGACTAGTTTCGAACTCGAACGGAGCCTTTATCATGAGCTGGTTATGCGGAACAGACGCGGGCAGAACTAGTCGGGCATTCTCTAACCCACACATGAGTATAACCGGAATATATAGTAACCAAATTAATTTATTTAAATGGGTATTTTTTCCGCTTCATTAGAATTACAATGAGATTTGGATATCAAGTGAACGAAATTAAATGTTCAACCTGGAAACACTTGCCAATTCCCGGGAATTCGGCTTTTGTTCGCTGGTTAATTGGTGATTGATTACCTTATTAATTACAAATTGAGGTATTTTTATTAAAGCAAAAGAAGCCTGGTCTTTTGATCGCAAAGGCCTTGGGTCTGTCGAAACGTATTTTCTCCTTAAACCTTTTATCCGCAAGTTTGGCAATGGTTTAAATTTTTCCTTTTGGTGCTTGGTCTACTCCACAGTTTCATCATCCTTTACACTGTCAATATGCTGTTATTTGACTGTTCTTTCACCGTATTGTCTTGTCTATTCTATGCTTTATGTTAACTAATTCTCTCATAATAATATCCAGTACCTTATTACGACAGAGTTTCTATTACTACTATCTATAATATTTAAAAAAATATTATTTTCTGATAAAAAATCTTTCATTTCAAAGTATAAGTTAAGAAAGACACACAAGTTTTAAGTAACGGGATATATTATGACAAATTAATTAACATAAATATCCTTCAATTTTATAAATTAAAAAAACTAGTTTTTTATGGCTTTTTGGCCTTTTCCTAGTCTTAACTTACTAGTTTGTGAATCTATACGATAGTCAGTGGACGTTGGAATATTCAACAAAAGCTAGTAGCTATTAGCGTAGCTGTAAGACTTATGCCTGATTTATCTCTGATCGTTTTAGTTTGCCGTCCCATTGGACTATGAGTGTTTGGGAATAGAGTGCAACTGTGTTTGCGAACACTTTTGTGTGTGAACTATAATCCTGCGTTGGCTAGTCCTCGTTCAGACTGACCGGTAACCGATATTTGGTTAGGAGAACATTATTGAATCCCATCATGTACCACTTAACTCAATAAATTGTCAACAAATACATAATACCTGTGTGTCAAAAAAAAATGACAATAGTCTTAAGAAGTGGTTGAGTATAAACACATTCTACCATCATTTATAAGTAAGGAAGCTAAACGGGTGGTCTTCTGCCTGACATAAGGTGCTAAAACTTCCACATTCTGTCTCTACTTTCTTCGTCTTTCGGGCAGAAGGCACAGATAATTATTACGTACAGATTATTCAAAGCAAATTAGATACGTAATAAAAGCCTATCTATGAGAATGTGATACTAATAAAGATATTAGATAGACCTACTAACCGTGAGACGTATAGGTGTGAAAAATACCCATGAATTCAATCACCATTGTCCACTAGAACGCCAGGAAATGACTAACTAATATTTTTCTTCTCATCATCTTTATATAATAAATAGTCTTTTGTCTTTATTTCTTCGTTATTATTATATGAGCGTTCGACGGGGCAAGACGATTTTTATAGGTCTCATTTTTTTTTTATAAGTGTATTCTTTAATTAATTTTGTGATAGATGTATTTTAGTTGGATAGTATCTATATAAGTGTTATAAAGTGTGTGTTATCGACGTCAAGAAAGAAGTATTCATATTTTTGGAGAAAAAAAGTACGTAACAATTTATTAAAAAATTTTCATTCTGGCCATATTTACGTTTACTATTGAGTGTGTTCAAATGGATGTGTTTTCGGAAAGGGATGGCAGTGGTGTATTTACGCGCAAGATTTATGTAGATTTTCGTTTCGGCAAAAATCGTTGTCATCATCATGTAGATCGTGCAAGTACACAGCCCCGACGAGTGACAATAAATAAGCAGTCTAGCTTAGCCTGGACAGTCAACCTCGCTACCATCCTTCACTGACCAACCTCTACACCACGGCATGACCTATTTCCATATAGCAATGGAGTTAAGTCGATACGAAGAAGATTATCATTGGCAGCCCTTCTTCACCCACTGCTGGGAATACCCCTCTTTTTCTGTGTGCCAGTCTCCACGCCTCTGTGCTAGCCTCATCCACGTCCACCTGCTGTGGCCATGTCATCTACCCATCATGCAACTGACAGTTAAAGTCAGATAAGTTCCAAGTGACCTTCTACCAAGCACTTGAACATTACCTGAGACTTGTATTGGTCTTAAATAAATAATCCATAGATATCTCTATAGTGAAGCGTAGTCATTATTGCTTTTTATCAATAAACACTTGATCGGTTTTTGTGTGATTGTGGTTACGGTAAATCCGAGAATTCGTATACCTACATTTGTGTGTCGACCAAAATTATTATATCATCTACATAACAACGTTTTCTAGATTATCAAAAAAAAATCCTGAGTGCCTCATTGGTCTAGTGGCCGTTAAGTGCGACTGCTGAGCATGAGGTCGCAGATTCGAATCCTAGGTCAGGCGGAAACTTACTGGGTTTTCCATAAGGTAATTCCCAGTAGCACCAAGTCAGGATTTTAGCCTGGTTGATGGCAACGATTGGTGTCCGATTTGACATAAGAATAGTTTAATTTGGACTCAGAGTTCGGAAGACTTTTCTCGGCCATTTTGCTAGAATATAAAGTATCTATACTTTTTGATATATCATTGGCCTTATATCTTCGGATTCTTCTGACGAGAGTATTTTACCCTATAACGGTTATGTTTTTCCTGCGTCTAATCTTTCTCCAGTCGAGTTGGCTTACCGCACCATCGTTCAATAAGTGCGAGGAATGAAACGTCCACTAGCCCCAGATTTGGCCCCTTACCATGAACTCTTAAAACATGACACTTTTCGTTAAGTAAGCGAGAGACTACTCTACACTCCACGTAGCAGCATCTCCCTTCCACAACGATAAATTTCCTGCGTAAAAACGTCATGGTAAAGGAGCAGGACGAAGATTTAAAACATGCTGTATATTATGTCAATATATTTTAACAAAGCGATGATTACTTGTCGAATAAACTGTAATTGTGAAGTGACGACGGAGGAGCGCACACGCGGATGATAACAGAACATTTTGAGATAAAAGTGTTTGAATAGTGATTGAATAAGTAAAGGTAGGCTGTTTGGATGTTTTCTTGATTCGTCAATTGTTTAAAAACGAAAAAGAACAAATAGTGGAAGAAAATTCACAAAAAAATATAGTTGAATAGATTTATTTTGTCCTCTTTGATGTGGTTTTGAAGTTTTGGATTAAATATTTCGGTTCTCGTCTAGGTAAGTGTAAAACATCTTATTAATGTCATTTGGACTATCTTTAAAGCCATCAAACCATGAAGTAACAATTTGAAGCCTAAATTGTATTCCCCAGGAAATAGTTCAGTGTACTCGTACCCTATATGGTTGTTGAAATGCCTTACCTTCCAATCGTGTAAAATACCCATAGATATCACTGAACAACCTGGTGTCAGACTTTGAACCGCATGTATGCCCGTTGACAAATCTCTCTCAAGTTCGCTGTTTTTTTTTTTTACCGGCGTTTTCACCGTTTTCGCAACTGGCATGAATACGAAAAGCCATTGGTGGGTGCCGAGGTTTGAACTTGCGACCTTTGACTTGGCAATCCAACGATCATACCACTCGGCTATCACTGCTCTTTTGATATCACAACTAATATGTACCTATACTCCCGTACCGTCAATGGTATTTCGATTTTCTCCGACAATCGCAGCATCTTCTCCACCATTACCCTCGTGAACTCGGTTAAGCAACATATTATTAGCTATATAGGTACAGTGTCAAAAACAAGTATTCGAATACTTTGACCTCAAAGCATTCAGGGTTTTATTACATACCGAGAGATTTCACTTTTATTTTTATTGCATCGTTGCATTCGAATTCGGCCATGCATATTTATTTACATTCACACTTAAAGGATTTCTTTGAATATTTTATGAAATTTTATACGTACTTACGAAGATATATCATTTTTTATAACAGCGAATGGGGTAAAAATAAAGCATAAATTTGCAAGAAAAAAAACATAAATTAGAAGATTTTGAAGGGTTTAGCAGTATTCGCTAGCTAACGTATATAATCACGCCTCAGCCCCTAAAGTAGATAGGGCTGAGATCCTTAATAAATGCTATTATACCATTGACGAATGTCTTCTAGACAAAAGTAAATGTAAATTTGACCAGATAGTCTAGAATTATTATCGAATTTATAACTGACATTTGAATGTTATCATGTTACAATTTTATTGTATTTCTATGTAATAATTAAACTTTATATTATAAACTAGCTGCGGCCCACGGTGTTACCCGCTACATTTTTTCGGGATAAAATGTACTATTTGTTAATCCAGGGTGTCAGCTACCTGCATATGAAATTTCATTCAGTAGTTTTTACGTGAAAGAGTATCAAACATATATCCACACTCACAAACTTTCGCGTTTATAATATTAGTAAGGATTGTTTATGCCCGAATGGATAGGTTTTTGAGTAGCTACAGTAAAATAAATGTAAGACACTTTGTATCACAAAAAATCACACAATAATTTGACTGTGAATCCTTATCTCTTAACGTATGTCCATAGACAACTGTTGAGAAATTCCCAGAGTCAAGTTTAAAAACTGCCAGAATTAAAAAATCGAGACTATTCAGCTTTGTGATGAGACTAACTAAGTCTATTAAGTATAACAATGTATTATAGTACTGTACCTAATTAATATCCAAATAATACTGAGGCTTAGTAGACCGTTTTGCATTCTTCGATCAAGTTAATGAGCTCATTATACCCTTAAGTAATTAATATATTAAGAGATTATTTCGCTGAAACTATTTATTTAAATCGCTAGATATTTATTAGATTCTGCGTTAATGACATATCAAATATTTTAATAAATATGGAGGCTTAGTAACTTGTATTGATTAGAAAGTCTATAAAAGATTCCAAAATCTAAATTTAATATCTATACAATATTCGATTAGCCACTGCGCCAATCAAGTCGTCAATCTATGCGCTAGTGTTGAATCTCACAGCGAATTTAGAAGTGAGGTCTCAAGTGATATCTATAGAATAGCACTGCGGATTTTTTTTCATCATGGTTTATTAGACACTCAGATCTATTGTTAACAAGAGATAATCCTAACTGTCTGATAATATTAATACAATCTTGAAGGAGAAACGTATTATGATAATCTAAGGTGATAAAGTATGCAATCTTAAAACAAACAGCAATTAGTAGTATATCCAACTATTGTTAATATGTAATAATGAGATTCTGTTATTCTCATCACAGCCTGTTTAAGTATTCAAATTATAGTCGTATAGGATTTAAATTATTGCTTTTCTTTCTTATATAAACGTCGCCCTACTTTAAGAATTTCTGCTGTATTTTAGGTGAATGAAATATCATATACACAAACACTGACTCGAGACAAACATTGTGGATCGCACAAATTTCCGCCCCGTGTGGATATCGAACTCGCAAACCTTAGCACAGCAGTCCAATCGCTTAGCCACTCCGCCAAGCAATTCATCAATATCAAATTTTCTTGTCATTGTATAAGACAACTGGTCTTCTAGAATGTTTTCTACTAGTTGCATATAGCGTTAGCCAGCTTTAAAAAATCAAACATCGTCGCCCTACACTAGGAATTTCTCCTGTATCGTAGATGCGATTCACAAACATGAAATATCCCATACCAAACACTCAGACTCGGGACAAACATCTGTGATCACACAAATGTTAGTCCCGTGCGGGAATCGAATCCGGAAATCGAACCCTCGGCGCAGCAGTCCAATCGCTTAGCCACTGCGCCAATCATGTCGTCAACTGATGATTCTTTGATATGCAAACCACAGTGGCATGTATAACTTAATCCATGGTCTAAAAAGGGCTAGTGTAAGAGATAATCCCGGGTTGGGCAAAGTGTTAGTAGGTTTTTCGATTAAGTAATTCTCAGTAGCAGCACGGAGTCTGGATTCGTGCCCGGTTGATGGCAATAGGCTCGCCCCCTATTACATTGGTACCTAAAACATAACTGGCGAAATGTGGGTGTACTAAATGTGCACCTCTGCCTGGCCCTTTGGGGAATACAGGCGTGATGTTATGTTTGTTTTAATAACGTTATTTATTACCTGAAACATTATCAAATAACATTTTTCGAACAAAAATAATGAATTTTTTTGCAAAGTTTCTAGTCCCTGCTTCTAACTACCCGTAGCAACAGATAAATGTTCACGAATGCCAGCCGGTACCAAGCCTTAAGCACGGATTTCTACATATTATGAACACATTAAAATAATTTGTAACTTAATAAAGAATTAGAATAATTTTACATATAAAGCATGTTGTAAAAATAATGTAATAACTACAGTTACAAGCGTGTCTATCTAAATTGCAAATTCGATTTTTATTTATGTAACACATCGAATATTACATAAATATATTATGTTGTGTCAAGATTACATGAAATAATATATATTGGAATACCATATTTCATTAAAAGTAGCCATCAATAATATGGCCTCGAATAGCAAGAGTTACACATGTGTGAACTAAACGCATGCGCGGCGCGTACTTAACCAGTAACGTTGAGAAATCTTCACGGGTCCCTTCAGTCGGCTCGGGGTTGTTGAAGAAGTTAGTTGAGTACATGAGACCTATACCAGACAGCTATTATCATCATCATCCGCAGACTGACTTCATCCACTGCCGTGTATAGCCTGGTACAGCCATAGTATCTGTAGCGACATCTACACGTCGAAGGATGTATGACGTTGCGGTCCTGCATCGCGCTAGCGAAATAATCACATTCGATAAGATAATTAGATAGCTTACATTTAAAAATAATTGGGCACGACTTCAATTATAACTTGACGAACTACTTCGTCAAATTACGTCTACGTTATTTCAATAACGACATAAGTACCATTCGAAACGCTATAAAAACTAATTTCAAACGACAATTTAAATTCTAAGTGCCTATCTGTATCAAGGTCCAAACTGGCGGTGTATTGTACTTTCATTGGGTCAATGTCGCGTCTATTTAGTAAACAAAGCGACAGTTTTGTACATGCACGCATATCTTTTTAGTAAGGACATCCGAATATAAATTGAATGTAGGTACTATAGTTTCTTTGTAGACTGGCGCTTTTTTATTTGAAGACCCAATTAGCTTAGGTTAAGTGGGTTTGATCCCAACACGAGCGAAAAATATGTTCCGGATGTACTTTATCAATGTTTGTAAAACACATCATTCCTATTGACGGCCACGGAAAAAGAAACTTAGGTTTATTCTGCTTTAAACCCTCATACAACTCACAATTCGACCAAGTCATTATTCGCGTTATTTGCTTTCATTTAACGCAGTCCAATTTTTTTTAAGACTCCATCGTTCTAGGCAGCTACGACGTCCGATTGTTTATCATAAACAAACAATGTAATAAAGAAGTGATATAATATTGGCAGCAAACTCGATGCCATTCTATCTGTCAAAGGCATCCTAAAACTAGGAATAATGATGGGTAAAAAATTTGGAAGATTGCCTTTCCTCAGCATGGGAGCAAGGCCTAAAAAAAGATATTAAAATTATCCGAACTTAATTTGGAATTCGATTTAAAATTCGCCTCGGTTACGATAGGCCTTTTGCCAGAATAAATCGCCAGCACCACAGGCGGTCGTGATCACAATTCTAATACATGCTTCCTTTTTTAGGTAAATGTAGGTACTGTTATATTCTTACTATTTGCGAATGAATTTTAAACGTCTTCAGAAAAAAGTTCTGAAATACAATTCCATTGATACCAAATATTTTGATGTTACTATTCGTCCTTTGCGATACCAATACTGCGACCCCAAGCCGTGCCAAGCGTTGAGGACTATGGCACCCCCCCCCCCTCCGCCTCATACCCAAGGGGGGGAAGCGATTGTTCAACAATGGATGGTTCGGGCTGATGATGTTGATTCGTCGTTTACAAAGTTCACTATAGACTTATTAAAAAGTGAGTGACTTCTCCATTCAATAGGAATACTTCGATTTGCACCTTTGATCTCATTGAAACCGCTACACACTTGACGCGTATCCGAATAACAGGGAGATAAAGTAACTTACGTCAACTAACGTTAGATAAGAGAAGAGATATAAATCCACTCAAGGCTTATAATCTCAAACATCTGACGTAGAACTTAGATTAGCTAGCAGGTTCGCAATAGTGCTTACTGTGTAGGATACGCCGTAGGATCAATGTGATGAATTTAGTAGAAGAAGACTGCCTCGTTGGTTTAGTGATCACTTAGCACGAATACTAAGCATGAATGTTGTCAAAATTGGGTTCGAATCCCTGGTTAACCAAAGTGCTCTTAGGTTTTTCACTAGGCAATTCTCAGTAGCAGCACGGATTTATGCTGAAGTGATGGCAATTCTGTCCTCCTTTACTAAATTAAAGTTATAAAAAGACTGGTGAAATGTGGGTAATCTCTGTCTACCCCTCTGCCTACCCCTTTGAGGACATAGGCGTGATATCCTTATGTGTAAGTAAAAAATTGGACGGAAAATGTGTGAATGAAACCTTAGCCTACCAGTGAACCGTTTTGATCTCCCAATCTCCCCGGAAGCCTTTGACAAACTTAATCATATAAAGGGATATTTATAGAACGTAGGTAGAAGATAGAATAGTGTATCGTGTACTGTCAATACTAATACATTATGGTATAGTAATCGCACAATGGTCGGATGGATGTTATCGCTAAGAAAGTACGTCCTAATATAGTTTGAGTGGATCCTTTGGGAAATAAAATAAGTGAATTAGGGTATTAGAATAATCTGTCCTAGTATCATTGATACAAAATGATTTTCTATTTCAGTTTCAATATTGAAACAGTATTTTAATGAGTTTACTTTAATCGACTTTGTCACCTCGTTCCACTCGAAAGCCTACACCATTTGCCACCTCGATTCCCACAAAATTTCACTCAATATTCCATTGTACCTCGATAAATATTTTCACGGATCACTTCCTGGAAAATTCTTTCATACAAAGATGATTTGGAACTAAATAAGGTTATTTCCAGGAATATAGATAGATATTTCTAAAGACAACGGAGAGACTCAAGGCTAAAATCATTTACGTTAAGAAAGCCTTCATCTATACTGGCACTAGGATTCCATCAAAGCAAATTGCAGACTTATTCCAATTCCTAAAGTAAATCTCGTAGTATTTATGCTTAAGTAACGCGACACTGCCTTGGATTCTGCTCTTATTACCAAAACGTGAGCAGAAAGACAAACAATCGAGACGAATCTGAGACTGTAATCTGTTATGCCGAGTATTTGTATATGAAGTGAGGGAAATTTAAACGAACACGTAGAAGTGAGACTGAACGAGCCGCCGCCGCCGCTGTATTTGCCTGAAGCATTGTAAAAAATGTTGAGTTAGCTGTATGTTAATGTTTGATGTTGATGTTAATGACTGCCTCGTTAGTCTAGTGGTTGCTGTTACTGATGAGAATGAGGTAATGGGTTAGAATCTAGGGTCGGGCAAAAGTATTACTGGGTTTTTCCATTAGGTAATTCTCAGTAGCAGCACGGATTTGGGCCCAGTTGATGGCAATAGGCTCGCCCCCTATTACATTGGGACCTGAAAACATAACTGGCGAAATGTGGGTGTATTATATGTGCACCTCTGCCTACCCCTTCGGGGAATACAGGCGTGATGTTATGTGTTATGTTATGTAAATGTTTTGACTAATTTCTGTAAGTTTGTTTAAATCAGGAATAATACGTTACTATACCACCACTATATACCAAGAGTATATTTTAAACCACAAATTAGGATTTGACACCAGAAAACAATTGACATACGACACATTTTTATGAGCTGTCGAAACACTATTGCTTCCTGAGTTATGACGTCACTATTTTGGCAACTGAATTCACTAACTGTATATTGATTACTAAGCCATCACAAATCTTTTACAGTTGACTGAAAATTAAAAGGTTTATCAGGGTTCAAATCAAGACGTTTATTAGTGTCTTGGATTTATTAGTTTCTACTACACATTTATTAAATAGGACCCCTTTCCATGTAACTCAGTCTATTTATCTTTTTGCTTGTCACATTTTGCAGACACAATAGACAAATAGTAAAACAATAGCCACACGCCAGCAGGAGTCGCATTAAAAGAAAATTGAATTCGTCCCTGGCCTATTTTATTGTTCGAGTATCCGACTGGCTCTGTGACTGATTCATGTCAAGAGCGACCTTGTGCAGAAGGATTCGATTGTCGCAAAACCAATATTTGTGACCTACATACAAGTTCTTTGATTCAAGTTTGTAAAAGTGGGAAAAATGGTTTTATAGTGAGCGGTCAGAAATGGCTAAGCAGTAGCAAGTAAAGCAAATGTTTAAATAGCTTAAGATAGATTGAATTTATAGAGCTGATAACCCTCAATGCAGAAGGTATGTATGGAACGAAACCACATGGGAACTATCCGTGCTATTCTTAAGACATATCCTATGAACTCAATTCTAAATCCGCGGTGAGATAACACAAACTAGCGCCACTAAACGATAAGTAGCGAGGTGACTGGCAAGATGATGTTAGTGTTTCAAATTAGCATAGCAGATCTTCAAGCAATTAGGTATGAAAATTGAATCTAAATTCAAAATCTAGAAGCTGCTTCTTGCTAACAATATATGTACATAATAACCCTTCCATTAAACTCTCTCAGAACTTCAGACATTCTGACAAGAATAATCCTCTCCTACTCGCAAACACGTCCCACTCTGGTTTTGAGTCCAGGAATAGGTTTAATAATTTAAGTGGGCGTGGAAATGGGGAGTTTGCTCTATATGAGCAAAAACACATACTAACCTCATCAAAAGTCATTATAAAAGATTACTCTTTTACCACACAACTATAATATAGGTATATACATTGATAAAGGGAAACTTGAAAAATTATGGACACGAGCGGGACTCGAACCCGCGACTTTCGCCGTACCGTGGCGCCGCTCTGCCAACTGAGCCACCGTGTCACTGCTCGTGTCCATCATTTTTCAAGTTTCCCTTCATCAATTTAAACAGTTAAGCCTAGCATGGCAACATGCAAAAAAAATATACAAAAAGTCATATATATATGTTAACGTAACATCGTTTTATACTCCTCAAACCACAGTACCTTCATACAAAATAAATAAATATAGACATCTATTGTTGAAGATAATGCACTCCAACCTTCATGAATGAATGATACAGGATTGTGGTTGGAGACATAATGATGAATGATTACTTCAGCCGTGGAATTATGATGTGAGTTTGTATATGTCTTGTATGAAGCGATGTACTGATAAGCTAATGACATAGAAATATGTAAATCATTACATTGAAGTTGTTTTTTTTTAAAAAAAAAACGTCGCCCAAAGAATTTCTACTGTGTCGTGGGTGCGTTTCACAAACATGAAATATCGCATACACGTTGGAATTGAACCCGCAACCCTAAGTGCTGCAGCCCAATCGCTTAGCCACTACGCCAATCAGGTCGTCGAAAATATATTTACAAATGTAACTAGCTGGTCAGAATAAATACGATGCGAATTATACGTAGTTCTCTCTGTCCTTGAGCCAACCTGTTACATTTTTATAACTATCATCATCATCAGTCGGAAGACGTCCACTGTTGAACAAAGGCCTCCCCCTTAGAACGCCACAATGAACTTATTTATACCTGTGTATAATTACATATGTAATTAAACTATATCAAAAGGAAAACCCTTGACATTGCATCGTCTAATTCTATATTAATTAAAAACTGAATGCCTTTATGGTGATTAGATCGATTATAAAAGTCTTGGATTTTTAATGCCGCGTGATATTGAATAGGTAGGTAAATATTGAATTCAAATATCAGCAAACATTATGTTTTTACCATTAAATTGTAGAGGTGCGTATTATATTAAACAGGAACAAATACGAAAGTGTTCAATCAACTGCGAATTCAGATACCAACAGGCATACCGTGAGCTGCAAGTGAAATAAATCCCTTTTTCCTTTTCACAGACAATCTGCGGCAATGGATGAATGATTCACGACAGAAACCCGGAATCGACACTCAAGTTTAAACCTTCATCTCTCGTAAACACGGCACAAATTGGACTAGCAAAATGGAGAAAACAAAACCTTCAGCGCCTCCTATCCACACAATTTCCGACAACTACAGTTCAAAGTAAGTGACTTCAATTTTAATGACTGTCAATTTATTCGAAACAATTACCAAGTACAGCCAACTTCGAGTCGAGACAGAAGTTTCAAATAAATTATATTTTAAGAAATTAAACAATGAAAGTAAGTCAACATTGAATTGATTATGTTCTCCAATTCGCGCCGTAATTTGATTAATTAAACATCATCTTTGGATTTGTTAAGTGATGGACTATAAACGTCGATGTCGTGAAGTTCGACGTAAAATAAATATTTTTAAAGATATGCTTCAGACTAACGATGTTATTCTTGACAATTCGACTTCAGTATAATATTGAGGGTCCAGCCGTGATAAAAATATTAGCAAGACTTAATAATTCTGGTAGGAGTGCTCTGTACGTCTGACGTATGTAAGAAGTATACACGTGGTGTCTTAACATATAGCCCTTACAATGAACCTACCTACGGAAACTACCTACCTACCTAAGGAAATTTCCAAAAAAATGGACACGAACTGGACTCTATACCGCGACCTACGCCAATCCGTGGCCAATCGTGTCGCTGCTCGCACGTCGCAACCATTGAATTTTAAGTTCCCTTTTAGTATTTACGTCGGACGTCAGGTCCTTCAATTATACCATTAGATTATCTGCAATTGTACCTATATACACAAAACTATGTAGTTAGCAACGTGACTTTACAATAACTATTCAAAATAAAAAAACAGAGATTTCTTTTAAAACACGTGAACTGATAGCGACGACAATATATCCCATAAGACCTAGTATTTCCTTCAGATAACGTGCACCTACAGCTGTATAACCTGTAAATGGAATCATGAATAGCTCCTTTACCATGAACTCTTAAAGCAGGACAGTTTATGTTGTGGGAGCGAGACGCCGCGTTATACTGCACGTAGCGGCGTCTCGTATCCACAACGTAAGCTGCTTTAAGAGTCATGGTAAGAAGGCTGATAATAATTAAGAACAGTCAATAAGCAATGCTAGAGGATAAATGCGTATATTAAAAAAAAACATCGAGCCACGCTTAGAATTTCTCCTGTGTCGTTAGTGCGTTTCACAAACATGAAATATCACATACACAAACACCTAGACTCGGGACAAACATCTGAGAATCACACGAATTTTTGTTCCGCGCGGGAATCGAACCCGCCATCCTAAGCGCAGCAGTTCAATCGCTAAGACACTACGCCAATCAGGTCTGCATCAGATCCACGACATCATCATCAAAATTCTGTTATTTAAAAATCCATCTAAATTGCTTATATTTCATCTTTTATCTTATCGACGCTGACACTAATATCTTTTTCACGAGATCTCAAAGGAAAACGTCGAAAAGAAAAACTCGATAAGTCTGTGCGTTAGCAGGTGTTACATGTATAAACGACATGTTCTCTGACAAGTCTAGACATGTGTCAATATCGACACAATCGGGATGTCTGTAGGATTGACACTTTCCTTTGTCAATTTTCTGGATCAAATATACTGACGGTGACAATGATGCGGGGTTGTTGTCAACTGAGGATTGCTACATTCGGGATTTAGTCGAATAACTAAGGATTTAGTAACTTTTTATGTTTAAACAACGCGTATTTAGTCGACTAATAGTAGATGGCTGCGGGTAAATTTAAAAAAACATAACATCACGTCTGTATTCCCTGAAGGGGTAGGCAGAGGTGCACATACAGTACACCCACATTTCGCCAGTTATGTTTTTAGGTCCCAGTGTAATAGGGGGCGAGCCTATTGCCACCGGGCACAAATCCAGACTTCGTGCTGCTACTAATAATTGTAAAACTTTGCCGACCCGGGATTCGAACCCAGACCCTCGTGCTCAGCAGTCGGTATAATTTAATCAATGACAAACAAAAATCTTGAGCTTATAAAGGTTAGGCTTTAGTCGAAGTTTTAGCTAAACTTCGACTAAACCCTAACTCTAAGGGACTTCAAGTTTAGTCTAAGTTTAGTAGTTTAGGTCACTTCCAAGCCATTAGTTTTCTGTTTAGTTATTCATTGAGTTTATCAAGCCCTAGGCGTAATGTAATGTTTAGTCGAATCTTACTCGACTAAGCACCAACCTACATTTCTGAATTACTAATACAGTCTGAGTCGGCCTTAGGATTGCGGATCGGTGCGTATAACTTCATGGATCAACTTTTATATACTTGATTTATCACTGTATACAAAAACAGACGTATCTTGACTCTTGGAAAAGGTTTAAAAGCTTTGTAAGTATAGACTTTTGCTTGATAATATTTTTTTAGGAGACTGTGATAATGAAGGTGAGATGATGTAATACATTAAACATTTAAGGTTTCTAATACTATTAACAAGGCAAAAATCCCATCTCCTTAATAAAAAATCCAAATACGACCGACCCGACGCGACGTGGGAAACGAACCCAGGCCACCACCAGAACCAACGAAACAGTAATTACATTATATCAATGCCAGCAAAGCTCCCAAAAATATAATCAGAGCTAAGGTTAATCAAAATATACACACAGACTGACCAACGTAGAAGATTATTACATTAACATCATCAAAGGCCATAATTTGCGGACGAAATATTTATCAAGACAACTACCACGTCACGAGTAATGTACCTTTATCTTTATGACAGTAATCTCAGTGACATTGAAAAGAATAGATGCAAAAGTTCCATCCCACACAGACAGAATATAACTGGATGGAAATAATTATATGTATTATAAGGAGAAATACATTTAAAACACAATGACTTACTTAAGTTATAAGGGAGGCGACGAACCCAGTTTGGGTTCGCCACCAACGTGGGATAGATTATTATTATGAGCGGTAAAATGATTTGAACAAATAAAAAAATCTCTCTTTTCCTTTTAAATGTTTGATAAAGGAGAGCTCCTCAGCCTTCCTTTCGATAGATAACAGGTGTAATAATCTGAATCTTTTGCCACATTGCACTCTCAAAGACAAAACAATATTATAGTTACGAGTATATTCTAATGGGACTTCTTTATATTTTTTTTTAGTGTACCACTTTATTACGTAGGTACCTTGAAGTAAAAGCGTAATTACTCAAATCTCTGAGGTGCTAATTAAAAATCGTGCATGCGACAATAGTGGCTGTAAAATACACGTGAGATTGGCACGTGTAAAATGATGCAGATGTTTTGTTGTTTTAAGGATTTTAATCTACAAACTTTGTCTGTAAAATGGCGTCTCTATCATGCACAGCTGTAGCTTCCTATTTCTAAACATGTGCACTTTATGCTATATAAATAAAGTTACATTAGTAGAAATACATACTTAAAATATCCGTAATATTGAAATGTTTTTATTGATCTTTTATACTGAGGGTATTGCATTTTTTTAATTATGTGTAAAAACAAGGAAGAATTTGACATCCCAGAAAATTGTCTAAGATATAAGTGTGAGTTAGTTATTAGTTTACTAAGTGACCGCCTTTGAGTGTTACTTTGGTTTCAACTCGGGTGCACAAAAATAAAACGCTAACGTGGTAGTTATATTTTATTAACAAGCTCACTCCTGCCACGCAAAAGTATATGAGTTACCATATAAATGAGTAACGTGTGTTTATAATATTGAAAAATATGATCTATTGTTAACCTTTAACAATAGATTTAGCTCATCACTATCAAGCCACGTAAGGCTTTCATATAATTATATTGCTGACGTTAAACAAATCGTAAAGTTCTTGCTACAAACAAAGATGACAAGTAGGAAAATGATACATAGTATACCGCCTGTAATCTCCTAACAGATACGTCAAGGTGATCGCCCCTTAGCAACTCGCTTATCATAGCTCAAATAGGTGGCGAACCTACACAATTTATGGAACCCACACTGAGTTCGCCACCTAAACGCCTTTTTTCCAAAATGAAAAAAAAACTGCAGGTATATCGAAACTAACTGTATAATATTATTATCAGCACGGTAAAATTATTTTACTCAATATTTATATGTGTATTGTTTTTTTAAGTATTGCTAGATATTTAAATTGTAAATAGTATATACATGCGTATTTATTAAATAACTAGCGGTGTTACCCGCTACATTTTTTCGGGATAAAAATTAGCCTATGTGTTAATCAAGAATGTCAGCTACTTCCATATGAAATTTCATTAAAATCCATTTAGTATTTTTTACGTAAAAGAGTAACAAACATCCATCCATACTTACAAACTTTCGCGTTTATAATATTACTAGGAATTCTGTAAATTGTTAAAATTTAATCATACATATTGTTCGAATCTTACACAATTAAATATGCTAAAAGGCAATTATGGTAACCAGATGCAGGTATTTACAACATAAGCTGCTTATCTTCAACTAAATTGCTTTGACTAAATTACTATGTATGTGTTCCAAGGTTTACCAAGTGTTTACTGTACTACCTACCGTTATATGTATACAACCTTGATAGTGGCTGCGGATTATGAATGGTACAAATGCATGCAGGTTATGCGGCCAATTGACATAATAACTTAATAGCTTAGATATCTGCGACACATTATCTGCCAAATGCAAATCGAGATTGGATTCGAGACATATTCTAATTGAGTTTACTGGTTAGGACCAATAAATGAGTTGGATAGTAATAGGTAGACTTAGTAAAAACTTGCTATAATTTTCGTATTGAATATAACACTTTGACTGTGCGTGAAGCAGAGACAATAGTAAAAAAATAGCCATGCTCCATCTATGGGTCATTACACTAGGAAAGGGTTAAGAATTAAACATAACATCACGCCTGTATTCATAGTATTAGTAGGCAGAGGTGCGCATATACAGGTACACAAACATTTTACCAGTCATTTTGTAAGTTCTAATGTAAAAAGGGCGCGAGCGTATTGCCATCAACCGGGCACAAATCCAGACTCCGTACTGCTACTAAAAATTACCAAATGGAAAAACCCCATAACACTTTGCCCGACCCGGGATTAGACCCCAGGAGCTCATCTATTTTTAGTATTTGTCTAGTTATAGCGGCTACACAAATGCGTCATCTGTGAAAATTTCCACTATCTAACTATCACAGTTCATGAGATACAGCCTGGTGCCGGACGGACGGACAGCGGAGTCTTAGTAATAGGGTCCCGTTTTACCCCTTGGGTACGGTGCCCTAAAAATTGATTAAACTAAACTACCATATACATACATTCCAAACATGTAAGCATGTGCCATGTGCCAACCCTGGACTCTGGGCATCATTTTCATTTCGTTCGAATACAATTTTTCCATACAATCATTCACACAATACAATTAAGTACATTCTGGTCTGACAGACGTATTGTGGAGTATAGAGGTCACTAGTTTAAGGTCAATTGATGTCACAGAAACTTATTGATCTCAGTTGACTCGTACAATTTGCACACCACAGCCGACTGCTGATACAGTGATTCCATTGTTCATTGATAACCAGGAAATTGTAGAATTACTGACGGACCTGTTAAAGTAATAGAAATGATTTTATTTTGATTTAAAACGTCACAATACTTTTAGTTACGTTTAGTTTAATCATCATAAGCCAGAAGACGTCCACGGTTGAACAAAGCCCTCTCACTTAATTAATTTATTTTCACCATAACACAAATATTGCGGCGAAAGTAGTATGCCAGTCTCTGCCTACCGCTCTAGGAAACAGGCGTGACTTGTATGTACAAATACTAATTAAAATGTCATCGTAATAAAAATATTATGCTCAATGCGTCTATTCAGCATTTTTTACCTGACACATAACATCAGAAACAGTGAAGTAAGTAAATAGAAAACAAACAAAATAGTCCAATTTCATTTCAACAAGGTGTCATGTTACGTGTCTCGTAGCTCCAAAACACTATCACTTTCCCACGGTTAGCATTATAACGTAACTTGCGTCACTAAGATATAACACTTTGTTATTATGGTACTTTATTTTAATAACATTATTAAAAAGTGGCATGGAGACACGAAGACTGGCGTTTAGACTCAAAGTTTTCACAACGTAAGTGTTTCTTACATTTTTTAAAGTGACTAACCATTCAATTCTTCTTCGGTCTATCTTCGTCTACTGCTAGACTTAGGTCTGACATGTAGCCCTCCTTTGAGCTCGATCGCGTTTTTACTTACATACAATTTTAATACACGAAGACACTCAGGAATAATGTAATTTACCTAGGCATTGAAGTATAATAATTTAACGAGTCTTAATTGTTTTATAGAGACATAAATACTAAACATACATGTGTACATCTATTATCCAACGTTTCCATACAATTAATAATTAATTTTATTACTTGTAACTATATTTTTAATATGTTTTAATTTAATTTCTCTACGTAACCGTATTGGCTCTATTTTAATTCTTAATTAAACTTAGAGCCGGCAGTTATTATTCTACTAGAATAATCATGGCCGACTATTGCGTGCTTTAATTAAATATCTAAATCAATTGCATTGCTACGTACACTACACGGGTTATACTTATAATTATATTACTTATAGTTTTTTATGCATTCCAATTGAGAGGGAATCAATGGTACAATTCCGTTGCAAATGCAATCAGTTCTTTATTATTATACTATAGGTATGTGAGGTCAGCCTTTTGAATCGACCAACTTGAAAATATATATTTATACTAGCTGTTGCCCGCGACTTCGTCCACGTGAATTTCGTGGTATGAAAAATAGATGTTGGCCGATTCTCAAACCTACTCAATACGCTCACAAAATTTCATGAGAATCGGTCTAGCCATTTCGGAGGATTATGGGAACGAAAACTGTGACACGAAAATTGTATATAATATATAGATAAACTCTACCTATGGAAATGAATTAAATTGGTTCCCCTAGGTATTTACTAAGTCTATCATAATTATCCTGCTCTATTGTCTATCTATTAGCCATCCAAGGATCGGTACAACGCGATGTGTTCCCTTCTTTTCAATTGTTGTTTAATTTATCACCATATTTTACCTAACCTATTTATTTTACTATTGCTACTTGCTTTTGAATTAATATGATGACCCATCAGCATCATATTAGTTCCAACATATAGTGTACCTATATGAGCTATAATTTAATAGAGATAGCTCTTACTGTAGAGTAAAGATTAGTCAGCCAACAACGTTATTTTAGACATCTTAGCCCAGATTACGCTAGCATTGTCACCCGGGGAATCTTTTTAGTCGCACCCCACGTTAATTTACACATTATGTGTTTTAATAATAACCCTTTAATTAAAATCATTATTTTACTTTGTTGTACATAAAGTACTGCGGCACAGACCACTTAGTTTAATGTTAAGGGCCTTGAACGGGGTAGGTTTTGAGCCTCGTGGAGTCCGTACAAATTTAGACTAGTTACTAAACCACTTAATTATTTTTGAAAGGCAAAATTATTTGGAAAATACAAGGCTGTGTAAACTTATTCGGATGTTAGATACGCGGATTGTTTCGCTTGTCAACTATGATTTTTGTATGCAACGGTTTTTTTTTTAATGTTTATTTCAGTTGCAATTGTAATTATTTCTGAGTAAGCAAGGGTGGCTTTCTGTTACCCCAGAGCTACAATCACAGTACAGTAGAATACAGATTTCGTCTGATCTTACAGACTACATAAGCTAACCTACCGAAAAAGTCTCCAAAAAATATAATTGTCTAGGAAATTTTCACACGTGACTTTTACATGGTTAAATTACTTTTCGTTGAGCTAGCATTTAGGAATAGCTTCATAACCCTTCTGCCGCTACACATGGCGCACGTACATCAAGGAAACAAACAACCTCTATGCAAATAGAAAGCATTACAACACGTGTAAAAATAATACAATCAATGAAGCTTCAATCGCATGATGCAATGATAAATAAGTATTTCATCAAGACTCCGATTGACGCTACAACATTGGGGTTAACATAAAATGATTCCTGTCAATAAACTAAGTACCTAATATATTGTGCGGGTTATATTTGAGGGGACAACGTTGGCCAACAGAGAACGCGTTGATATGTCAAAGTGGTATAGTCGTGCATTGAAAATGTATGGAGACTTCTGTGATCAAGTTACGAGTTTCTGTGGCCTCGGGTAAGAAATTGACGACACAACTAACATAATAATCCCAGAAAATTGTTGAGATTTTTAGAAAATATAAAAAATTTACTTCGCGCCGTCCTAAACAAAAAATACTAACTCTTCGTCGAGCGGTAGCTAAATTAAGTAGCTAAAGATGGCTGAAAAACTTAATCTTTCGTTAAAAATTTGTACTAATCACTCACAAAATGCTGGAATTCGTACTTAACCTTAAAATTTGAAGTATCAAAAACTAATGGAAGCCTTTTAAAACAAATGGTTTGCACTATACTGGAAAGATTTAAAAAAAAGTTCTGATTTTAAGAAAAGTAATACTTAAATGTTGACTAATACTTTTAAATTTAATTCACTTAAAGATCCCGACACAAAAGATTATTCAGATACCAATTACGTTTAGTTAATTTGCTACAATTTATTTTGCTTTGTCCTAAGTTTGAATATACTGGCAGAGAACTTTACTAACTGTCCCAGCTTGCAGACCATACATGTTGTTAGACTACCTAGGGATTTATGCAACATGGTCACTTAATATTTCAGCGCGTACGGATTTACGATTTTGGCTGTACCAGTGAAATTTAAACATAACATCATGCCCGTACTCCACGAAGGGGTGGACAGAATAGTAGGTAGAAAGAATAATGCGAAACCCTTTTCCATTGGTGGGAAACTGAAAAGTCTATTCAAAACAAAAAAGGATTGCCCAGATTGCTTCAATCTTTAACCTTAGGGACACTGACTACTGATATATGGACATCAAATTACGCGTACCCAATAAGGGAAATTTTACTCAGGTCCAACCGAATTATCGTGCCTTAATCAGGCTAAAACTTCTACAGCTCCGTCGAATAAACTTAATAAAACCATCACAATTGAAATCACATATCGTACAAAAATGTAAATAACGCTAGTACTTAACATCGTTAAGCTGGTTTTAAAAACACCTCTATAAACGATAAAAACAGCTGTATATGATCCGTTATAAAATTATATTACCAAGTGATACTTTTATTACCTTTATTATGATCTACCGTTAATCGTTGTACTGGATTTTTACGTCATCTAAGCGCCGCAACCTTAAGTGCAGATTATGATTCACTTTATATCTTCACTATGTTGTTAATTATATTTAATTTTGCCCTAAAAACAATTTAAGACTATAAATACTTCTTAGTTATTCTAAGACACCGCTGACTAGGTGACGGAAAACATCGTGATATTACCTGGATTTAATTACCTAAAATCGCCAACCCGCACTGAGCTAGCGTGGCGATCAATGCTCAATCCTTCTCTATACGAGTAGAGGCCTTTGCCCTGCAGTGGGACAGTTATATGCTGTTTTTTTTTAACCTTGAGTCAGTTTTCCCTTATTTATTCTTTTTTGTTTTCTTTGCAGAATCGAGTTAGCATACAATGGGTCCAGAGAAGATTTGGATCCGTACATACCTTCTGCGCATAGACCGATAGCTTCGAACACATCGTAAGTTGCATTTAACTTTACCTTACATACCATCGTTATATTTTTGGCGATCATACCTGTATCAGCAATTATTCATTTAAAAAAAAACTAATTACTTATTTATTTTAGTCTCGACAACACAGAAAAATAAATAAAATATAAAAAAAGTTACATTGTATGCGCCAAAAAATAAAATTAAACTTAAACTTCTGCAAATCAGCATAGCGTGGAAAAGGGGTTATACATGAGACCTGGGTGTAACTGTCTATCATAAACGAATACTATTCAACATTCAGCCTAAGAGCAGTTAAACTATATAGGCTAACTTTAGGCTCTATAAAAACTTATCTTCTGAACCAACAGGGTTGTCCAATTTGAGTACTGAAACTAATAGAAATGGAGTTACATTCTAATGTTGGCCAGTATTTGCCATTTTTTCATTCTCCTCATTTTGATGATGAGCCACCTCTATCACCCTGCTGATAGGCATTTTACCATCCTTCACTGTTTTAAGCTTGTCTGTCTTGGTTTTGTCTCGCAACATCATAAACAAAGATCATATGTCCATCTTCCTCGTCTTCCATCAACTTAAGCAAACTGCCAGTCATAGTTATGATGATGATATCAAAATATCATCAATTTATCTCGCCTTGCATGTAATCATAGATTAAGTTTCTTATTTGTACATGTGATTGTCTTTAACCAACTAAATCCAGTTAGAGCTGATAGGCACTAGAGAGATTAACCCCTAATCCCTCTGCCTCGACTAATCTTTGCCATTAAAATGGTGCTCCAAGATAACACGGGTCACAGAACTATTGTTTCACTAGGTAAGCGATACCAGATGTTAATGACTTATGACATTTGATTTTACACCGATAGGGAGAGACCGTGGGAATATTGTAATGTTACGTAAAGTTATATAGTTAGAACAATAGCCTAGTCTTCGAAGTTATTTCGTTAATGAAGATTCTGTGAGATAGATATATTCAGTTTATTGACAAGGTAAACGTTGTTTGAATTATATGTTCTTAGCGCTTTATTCTGACATTGTAACTGAACTATGTCAAGTACAATTTTTAATTAGGGTCGTATATTTACGACTTAAAATTAGATTAAAACAATATCTTATATTACTGAGGGCCTTGATGACAATGTAGACATGGAGAGGGAGCGCAGGTCTTTAGCAGTTAGAGGTAACATGCTGGTCCGCAGATTCTACAGGTGCTCTGATGATGTTAAAATTACACTCTTTAAAGCATACTGCCAGAGTATGTACACTGGGAGTCTGTGGACTAGTCATACCAAAAGATCGTTGGATAACCTGCGAATCCAATATAATAATGTCTTCAGGATGATGTTGGGGCTGCCTCGCTTCTGCAGTGCGTCAGGGATGTTCGCGGTTTATTATACTGATGGCTTTCATGCCATCTTGCGCAAAAAAACAGCATCCCTGATCCACAGAGTGCGAGGCAGCCGCAATAAAATCCTGCTGACGATATCAAATAGAATCTCGTCGCCTCTTTGGAGGTCGCTAATTAGGAGGGTGATTTGATTAGCGTGGAGTAAATTTTTAAATCTGTTAATTTTATTTTCTACTATGGACTGTAATAGTTGTCTGAAATAAAGAATATTTTATTTATTTATTTTATATCTTAAACTTAGAATGTGGGGCGACAAATTTTCTTACGTCACCGTAAAAGTGCTGGTGGTCTAATGAATGACAATAGGCTCGCTACTAATAACATGGACGTACAAGAGGCAAAATGAGGGTATCAGCATTTTCGGCACAGGAGAACACCTTTGACCTACCTTTTGGGAAGACAGCCCCCTTACCATGACCTCTTAAAACAGGACAGTTTACGATATGAAAGCAAGACTCCGCTACTTGCAGTATAGTGCGGCGTCTCGCTTCCACAACGTAAATTGCCTTCAGAGTTCATAGTAGAGAGGCTGGAAATTTTAAGTTTATAAGAGAATCTGTTCCAATAACTTCTTTTTTTATTCACAGGAGTTTCGGTGCGCTAGCTCACCTGTTGAAAGCGTCCCTCGGTTCAGGCGTGCTGGCGATGCCTTTAGCCTTCAAGAACGCAGGTCTTGTGATCGGCAGTATCGGCACACTCGTCATTGGATTCATATGCTGTCATGTTATTCATGTTCTGGTATGGATTATCAATTTATTTTTACATTCCAAAAAGGATTGGAAATAGTATAGGCAAATGTTTTCCTTTATGTACATTTCATCGCTCACCGATATGAATAAGCTCGCCTCAGTAAATCAAATTGTGATATTAAAAGATTTAAGAAGCAGAGATCGCCCATTATAAGTTCCAGTTGCGAGAATATTGATTCATATCACTCTCAAACCCAACGCATTCAACGCAGTTTATAAAAATGCAATTTGACAGCCATTTTATTCGTAATCGAATGAATAAATAAAATATATGTCACAGTCGAATGAAACGGCAGTCACTCAAAATGATCGCCTTTTACTCCTCATAGATTATGTAAAGAGCCTTGGAGAATCTTTTGTTTTCTTTGTACACACATTATGCAAAACAAACAGCTGACTCTTTTAAGAAGTATTTTACTTCATTTTTAACATACGAGTCATAAGACTGGTAAGTGTTTGTTGTTTCGCAATAAACATTAGTCGCCAAATGAAGAGTGTTTAGAAAAATCAACTTATTTGCCTATCAATGAGCAAGTATTTACATTCTCACAATGTATATTGTGTGTTTATCTACACGTTGACATCAAACAAACTCGAAAGAGCAAACACTATTGATCTTGAGAATTCGCCGCTTTATTCTATTTATTTAAGATATATTTAATCATGACTTGAAAAACATTACCCTGAATAGTTCTGATTCAGACGTGAAAAATACTGATACAATTGTCAGTGAGATTTATTTCTGTTCCTTAGTCATAAATCATCATAGATATCCCGAGAAATGAACGCAAGTGGTTTTTAAGGTCGGCTATGTACCTAAAAGTGAATCTCTACCTACCTTTTGAATAGTACACAAAGATAGCAAACTGCAATGAACGAGCTGAAGAAGGAGCTAGATTGGAGAAGGATGTCTTTGGGTAGGCCAGAAGCGTCACTTTCTCGATTCTTCCTTGTCATAAATACATGGAAGGTCATGATATTGTCTATAGATTAGCAACAAAACAAGGATGATAACGACGACCACCTGGCGTGCGTTTGACGTACATGCTTAGATCCATACCTTACCATATATCCTGGAGGCTCTTTACTACTAACGCAGTAGACATAAGCGTAGAATTGTTACCAACTAAGGGCAAGTGACGAGTACCCTCAACCGAAGAGCGTGCATAAGGAATGTGATGCGTGTGAATGAAGCAAAAGAAGTATGCCAGGATCGTAGCCAATGGAAATCCGTGGTCTCTGCCTACCCCTCAGTGAAACAGGCGTGACTTTATGTATGTATGTATGTTACCAACTAATTTAATAATTCATTAAACAAAGTCTGGAAGCGAAACCGCTGAAAGGAAGTAGAACGTCGCATTACAAACACCAGAGCAAAACTCCACAAACACGCGTCCAATTACACACGGAATGCCATACTGTTATTTAATGTGAAAAGGTTCCAAAGACAGTTCAGATGTTCAAACGAAGTCGCGCAATCTCACCAAACTAACCGCAAGGCATAAATGCGGTATTACGTATTCAGCCATTGTTGTTATATAATTCGGAGTTGAATCTATGGTGCTTTTGGTTAATTAGAACCGCGACACTTTCTAATGACTTGTATTTCTTGTTCTGTCTTAAAATATTAATGGCTTTGTGTAATCTAAGCACAATTTTAGCGGGAGCTTCTACTCATACCGTCTTAAATGAATGTTGATGAAACACTCGTAATTTACGTCCTAACCTTTGCTAAACTATGTGTTTTACTATAATAACTTTCGTGAGTGTTATCCATATTATTTACTGTATATTCCGGTTATACTCACGGGTGTATTCGGGAATGCCAGACTAGTTTCGAACTCGAACGGAGCCCTTACCCTGGAGAAATGTGAGTGTACAATACGATAAACACCTCTGCCTTACCTCCATATTCAGGGCATCACGACCCTCAGCAATAAGGAATACGATGCGAGGAGGAGGTTACACCTCTTCCTACTCCTAGGACAAATACTAGCGTGATGTTATGTTATAGTCCATACTGACCACCCATTTAATTCTTTGCTTTTAGGTAAAAACATCACAACAGCTGTGTGTGGAGTTAAAACGACCATCGCTAGGATACGCGGACACATGCGACTTAGTATTTCAACATGGACCCAAACCAGTGAGGAAGTTTGCGCCATTTGCCCGGTAAGTGGAGATCTTAAGATATTCTTCATATAAGTCTCGTTGATCTAGAGGTCATAGCGCGACTGATGAGGTTCTGAGGGTTTAAATCTCGGGTTGGGCAGTGTTACTCAGTAATTCTCAGTCGCAGCCCGGAGTTATTCGCCCCCTGTTACATTGGGACCTTTAACATAACTGGGAAAGTACGATTTACATCAAACAAGCGAATGCTCATTCTACCACTATAGGTATAATAAATTATTTTAGTGTCAACAGACATAGTGCATTTAAAGGCTGAAAACAAGCTTTAGTTTGCACTAAAAGACCAAACAATAAATCTAGAACATCCTACTTATAATATTATAAATGTGAAAGTTTGTGAGTATGGATGTATGGATGTGTGGATGTTTGTTACTCTTTCACGCATAAACGGCTGGACCGATTTGGTTGAAATTTGGTATGTAGATAGGTTATACCCTGGATTAACGTATAGGCTACTTTTAATCCCGAAAAAATGTCGCGGGTAACACCGCGGGGCGCAGCTAGTACATACATACAATTACACATAAAGTCACGCCTGCCCCCTCACCATAAACTCTTAATGCTGGACAGTTTACGATGCGGAAGAGTTGCTGCTTTAAGAGTTCATGGCATTCATTGGCCTTGTTCCTTGTTCTAGCTGCCTACCCCTCTGAGAAAACAGAGGGGTAGGCAGCTAGAACAAGAGCATTATTGTTGCTTTTTGTTCGTTTTGTTTAAACGCTCCTTAACGTCGCAATGTGCTCTTTCAGTCATGAGAACAATAGGCATCTTTATTATACATTTTTATATCGGGATCTACCTTTACAGCTTCATATAAGACTTTCAAATAAGGTCCTTATTCCCGAGACCCGTAAAAAGTAACGGCGATATAAAGTTCCTTGAATTAGAAGGTGTTCATTGATCATATTTCCAGGGAACTGGCTGACTGGGCGTTAGCGCTGACACACATGGGTGCCTGCTGTGTGTACGTCGTGGTGATAGCAGAGTCGTTCAGACAAGTAAGTTCTTTTTTTTTTATATCGTCACCCCGCCCTAGGAATTTCTCCTGTAACGTGGATGCGTTTCACAAACATAGAATATCATACATAGACATACACCAACACATACATACATTTGGGACAAGCATCTGTGGTTCGCACAAATTTTGCCCCGTGCAGGAATCGAACCCGCAATTTTTAGCACAGCCAGTCGCTTTGCCACTGCGCAAATAAGGTCGTCAGCCCAAACTCCAATTCTTTTAAACCGACTTAAAAAACAGGAGGTTATGTATTCGGGGTGTATCTTCTTTATTACACTCTGTCTCTGCTTTGAATATAAACATAATAATGATCATTATTAATTTGCTTAGTTCATAAAAAAACATAAAATTTTGACCCGTCTGGGAACCTACCCAAGTCCTTATGTTCATTCTCCAGTCTTTCCATCTGTAAGACCCTAATCTGGGAGCACGGCAGTGCTCCCGCCAAGTCGAGCAAAAAACGGCACGGCCTTACCATCCTTTTCTCGAAGCAGTTCAGGCTATTTTATATTTAACTTAGAAGTAAATAACATACCTTATTTCCTCTTTCCAGGTGTCTGTGGTCTACGGAGGTCCAAACTGGTCTGTCACAGTGTACTGCGGCCTGACACTAATAGTGTTAATACCACTCACTCAGATCACGAAGCTAAAGTACCTGGTACCGTTCTCGGCACTGGCAAACTTCGTGTGGCTCGGCTCGATATGCATCTCCATATATTACTGTTTGAAAGACCAGCCAAGGGTTGCTGATAGAAACCTGGTGACGTCAATTAGCGGTATACCTACATTTATAAGGTGAGTTTTATACGTAAATTCATGTTTGATTAGGTGCGCCACGCGGTGTTACCCGCTACATTTTTTGGGGATGAAATGTTAATGCCTATGTTAATTCAGAGTGTCAGCTATCTCCATACGAAATTTTATGAAAATCGAGCCAGCCGTTTTTCGTGGATAGGTACCTAACAAACTTACAAACACACTCACAAACTTTTGCCTTTATAATATTAGTGTGATAATCCATAAATTCCTAAAGGACCCACATTCACACACACCCACATTTCGCCTAAAAGGACTAAACTAAGAACTGAAGGGCGCGCCGATCGAGCCGCCTTTAGTAGTAAACGCATTAATATCAGTTATTTTTTTAAATGCCAACGCATTTGGATACGTATTTGCCTGGGTTCGAACCAGCGACTAGTATTTTCAATTCCTTCACTTCATTTTATTCTCTCATATTTCACGTACATGTCTTGCACGGTAATTTCATTATTTTCTTATAAACGAATTTTCCCGTAAAACTCCACCAGCCAGTATTTCTGCAAAATTTGATAAGCTAAGCAAGAATATAGCATGTAGGCATACTTACTTTGTATCAAGAACGACCTTCATTACTCTTGTGTGCACATATCCTGACATATATTGTTTGACATCACGAAGCCTAAGGGAAGATGCTGGTGACACAAATAACATGTCGTTACACCATCTGCGCCCTTAGCATACATATACATTCTATTTACGCAACCTCATTTCTCAACGTGAAAAGATGTAAAGTAATACTGGCTGTTCAGCAGTTTTTCAAATAAAGAAACTTGAAAAACAAGGTTGTAATGTCAGCCATTAAATATCAAATAATAGAAACAAATTAAAGCTGTTTTTTTGTTATGTCAAACTACGAAATCAAATTAAGAACGATACGCTAATGATATTTTTCATCGGATTCAAAGTGAACTGGGTTTTTTCAGTAGCAGCACGGAGTCTGGAATTGTGCCCGGTTAATGACAATAGGCTCGCCCCCTATTACATTGGGACCTAAAAAAAACATAACTGGCGAAATGTGGGTGTACTATATGGGCACCTCTGCCTACTCCTACGGGGAATACAGGCGTGATGTTATGTTATGTTTCCTATACAGCTGAAATACAACCTATGCAAAGATTTGGTTTTAGGTATCTAGTTTTACAGAAACTCGAACGAAATTATTTGCAAAAACATCAATAAGAAAAAATGTAACAGTCAAAAGCATAACATAAGTTAAATTCATACGGGTATAAAGCGTTGTGCAATTAATATTGGCCAATTAAAACCGGCCATTAATAAAATATCGCACCAAAACGAAACATTATTCACACAGAGAATACTGTCGACAGCTTTGATAAAATATAAACCCTGAACTGGACAATTAATTTTAAATAAAAAATTTAACGATAAAATATTTTAACGCTAGATTTATGACCGATATCGGCCACCCAAATTAGGTCATTTTATTATACCTACCAAAGTAACTGGAGGATAAAAATTACAGCCAGCGTACCATGAAATCTTAGAGAAGGACAGTTTACTTTGTGGAAGCGAGATGCCACAATACACTGCATATAGCGGGGTCTCGCTTCTACATCGTAAACTGTCCTGCTTTAAGAGTTTATGGTAAGGGGGCAGTTATCTGCAGTGAGATGTAAACACTTATGTTTAGAAATATTAAAAAGAAATAATAAATACTACCTAACAATGCCATAAGTTCAACTCTTTTTTCAATGACGGAACGGAGAAGGTATATGCGTTTAGGGTGAGAGGTTGTTTGTTTGTTTGTATGTGTGTGCACAAATGATTGTTGCCAATTTTCTGAAAAATGGGTTAACCGATTTTCATGCAGTTTTCGGTAACGGGTATAAATGGTTCATTAGAGATGGTTCTTAGTTATCATTCATGACAATTTTTTTCTACTAAACCATTTATAAGCGTCGTGGGTTTTTTCCTGGCTGGAGGCCTTTTATTAGGTCTCGCCAAACGACCGGTTAAACAGTAAGAGCTCCCTCAGACGAAAAAAAAAAAAAAAAAAAAAACGTGGGTTTTTTTTTATTAAATTTTCTTTTTATGATGCATGAACTTCGCCGCGGGTACAGCTAGTATTTTTATTAATTATTTGTTTAAAATTTTAAAGATTTCATAAAAACTTAAGAGTTTACCTTTGCAAGTGATTGTACAGCACTCAGGGATAACAAAACAAACATAACAAAACTGCATTTGTTTCAATTGTGCTGTAGAAATCACAGACAGTTTGTTTGAAAACTGATCAGAAATATCAAACCAAACTAGCAATCCGAATCTCCGAATAAGTCTGAAACTTTTATTTCATGATCTGTGAAAATGGAATCTGAAAGGAAAACCAATTTGGGGAATCGATTGGTTCGGTTGTTAAGTAAAAAGATAAGTGTTAGACTCCTGTAAAGTGGATCAAGTTTCACAAACTAAGACCTAATATCTCTACGCCATTTCCTCAATCTGGCCGAGTGGTATCCGGCCTAGAATTGAAAAGAAAAGGGGGTGGCCGCTTTCCTCCCGTGGGTGTCGTAAGAAGAGACTAAGGGAAAATTCAGAAGATGGGTAGCAGCGACTTCTTTACCTAACGTAACTTCACCACTAATACTGCGATCCCCAAGCCGTTTGCCAAACGTGGGGATTATGGCAACGCCCCCCCCCCTCTAAGTGGGAGGCCTTTGTTTAACAGGGGACTTTATGGATTATGAAGATTTCCTCAATCATTTCAGTCATGTTATGTCATCACTTCATGGCAAGGGGGCAGGTCATCGAAAGTGAATACTTATGTTTATTTTCCTTTCCAGTACGAGTCTCTTTGCGATGGAAGGAATCGGTGTCGTCATGCCAATAGAAAACGAGATGAAGAAACCTCAACACTTCCTCGGCTGTCCGGGGGTGTTAAACGTCGCCATGACAGCGATCGCCGTGATGTACGGCTTCGTCGGATTCTCAGGATATCTGAAGTTTGGTGACGAAGTCAGAGGGAGCTTGACCCTTAACTTGCCACAAGATGAAGTGTAAGTCGGATTAACATTTCTTTTTTATAACTGCCGACTTTTTTAATTGATATCATCGATAGTGCAATATAATAATCTCTCACTAGCTGACCCGGGGTATGAAAAATAGATGTTGGCCGATTCTCAGACCTACTCAATATGCTAAGTAAATTTTATGAGAATCGGTCAAGCCGTTTCGGAGGAGTACGGGAACGAACATTGTGACAATTTTATATATAAGAATACATCCATAAAAAACGCCTGTTTCCCTGAGGGGTAAAGGATCTTCATATGCGCCGATCCTTGCATACGACCTGGCCTAGCCTTTCTCCACAATATCCCAGATCTGGTCAAAATAAACATACCATATAAGAGAAATATAGGCACCCTAATGCCAATCAACATGGTATTGACCGGCGAACCCGAACAAACTTTCTTTTCCATAAAGTTTCTGGCGGGCTTAAATAGATTTCGCATAGATTGTGGAGGCAACATTCTTCTTTATGGCTAATCAGTCTTGTGTATTTCCGACACTCTTATTCGAAAATCCTTCTATATCAAACTTTGCCCACATCAAGTTACTAACTCCACATTGGCAATGAAATGTAGACTTATGAGCACTTTTGTAGATTAGATCCTGCATTTAATGAATATTTGTTTTGGAGGCAAACAGTAATTTATTCTGAGTCAGAAAGAGCTTATTTCTACTCCTACAGTATAGGAGAAAATCCAGAAAACTTTTATTATAAAGCAAAAACGTAAATAACAAGAAAAACTCTCTGCTTTCATATCTAAGATCTTGTCTTTTTAAAGTCATGATTTGAATTCTTAATTATGTCTTTAACGTCTAACTAGAGCAACAACTAAAAATAATCAGAAGGGTCTTTTTAAAAGATGACTACACCTCATGGTGACTCCTTATACCCTCATACTCACATGAAGTTAAAACTTTGAATGATTTTTAAGAATATTGCGCGAACGGAGGGTTGTACGATTTGGCATAGATAAAGCTTATATGAAAAGCTAAAATTGTTTATACATCTAACAGAACATAACATATATTTTTGCTTCGGCAAACCCCCAGGCGACTACTAGATATTATTATCTAGTATCCTATTGCAGGGCGAAAGCCTCACTTTCCTCTTTTGAGGTCAAATATTAAAAGGAGGAGGCTTGAAAATAACCAAAACTTGAGAACAACCCTTAATAACAATCGTCCTGTATTCCAGTCTAGCACAAACAGCGAAGATCCTGGTGGCGTGTGTGATGCTGCTGTCCTTCGCGCTGGTGTACTACGTGCCAGTAGACGTGGTGTGGAGGAAGGTGCAGGACAAGATCCCGGCTAGAGGCCATCGGTGGGCGTTGGCGGGACTCAGATTTCTTGGAACGTGTCTGTTAGGTAAGATCGAGAAATTATTTTGTAGTTACAATAGCCTCGAATGTTAAATAGGCCAGAAGTACAGGTAGAAAGTGTTTAAAAATTACAATTTAATGTAATATAACATTGATAAAAAAATTCAGGAAGCCTCAACAATTTTACTGAAAAATAATAACAATATGAGAAAATATACAAATATGTGTAACAGTGTGTTAAATGAAGCTTATCATGTTAAGCTTGTATTTATATTTACCGTATTTATTAATTAACTTAAAATTCTGACACTGACGTAAAATTCCAAGCAAATAAAAGGTTTTGTGTCTTGTGTCTCGCGTTAAACTGTAAAATAGTTACGCCTGCTTAACCGTATGACATAACATCATGTCTGTGTTTCCCGAAAGGGTAGGCAGATGTCCCTATAGTACCAAATATCTGCTGAGAGCTAATAAGAGATGTATACTATTATTATATAGAGCATTTCGTACGCATGTCTATGCTCATCAAACAAGATATCGCTAGTATATGAATACTAACTACAAAGACAGAGTCTACGCTCTCAAATGCTGTTCCGTGATTGTGTCTATCGTCATGTCGCTGTCAAAGGCTCAAACTGTTAGCCTAACACCACTTAATCGCGCCTGAAACTGATATACATCCTTGTAGCAACCTGACGTGTACAAAGTTCGTGATAACATTTCACTTGGTGTACTTTAGAGAAGCCTGTCGCATGCCTGCTAAACTGCGCTGCTTTTGACGATATAACTTTAATCTTAAACGCTCGGCGATGTAACGTTGCTCTTCCACTTACACAAGGCGTTCATGTTGAGTTGAATTTTTCTATACATTTTGAAGTACTTATAGGTATATGAGAGAAAAAAGTGATCATGTATCTCGTATATGTTTTAATTATAAAGAGATAATAATTTATATCTATCAATGAATTGGAGAAAGTATGTAGCTGCACCATTAAAACTAAGATAATTTAAGTTTAATATAAACTACTTTTTACTTATTCCCAGGGCGATTTTAATTTTGTGACTCCAGTTAAGGATTTTAATTTAGACAGACAATATTTTTTTATCCTTAAGTTAGTTGTAATTTTTGTTGCGTTAAAGCAATTAATAGCATTTTGGAACCATGCTTACACTCTTCCATCAAAATTCAAAGACCATTTTGTTTCCAGTGGGTGTCGCCAGCGCAGTACCAAGACTGGAACTGTTCATGGAGTTAGTGGGAGCTGTCTGTCTGTCCGTCATGGGCCTCCTTCTACCAGCCATCGTGGAGACGGTGTGGCGGTGGAACAAAGACATCACACCATGCTCCTTCGTCGTATGGAAGAATGTGATTATCGGGGCGTTCTCCCTCATAGCAATGGTGTCTGGTGTGACATACGCAATCATGGCGATTGTGGAAGAACTGTGATCATGATATAGATTCATATAATATATGCTTCATTCTCATTGACTTATTAATTAACGCTCGTTGTAAATAATTTAATAAAGTATTTAATATTTTTTTCTGTGCTGTTTTATTGCTTAACATAACATCTTGCCTGGCAGTACCTATAGTACACTCACATTTCGCCAGTTACGTCATAGGTCCCAATGATATAGGGGCGAGCCTATTTCTATCAACCGGGCAGAAAGCCAGACTCCGTACTACATAACATCACGCGTGTATTCCCCGAAGGGGAAGGCAAAGGTGCACATATAGTATACCCACATTTCGCCAGTTATGTATTTTTAGGTCCCAATGTAATAGGGGGCGAGTCTATTGCCATCAACCGGGCAAATCCAGACTCCGTGCCGCTACTAAGAATCACCTAATGGACAATCCCTTAGCACTTTTACCGACCCGGGATTCGAGCCCAATACTCGTGCTCAGCAGTTGCGCTTATCAACCACTAGACTAACGAGGCAGTCGTTTTATTGCGTGAAGGGAAAATTATTTATTGAGTGTGTGCCTTAACCCTCTTCACTGTTGCCTAATCGGGTCGACTGAAGGGTTTAGACACAAAATGGCTAACATTGCCCGGAGAACGTGAACACCTATATTTTTAATTTAATATTGTCACCAATTGTTTGACTTAGGTGTACTTAATAATATTTGCAACACTGCTCTACACTGTCACATATTTATTTTCCAATTCATATTAATCTTAAATTTTCTAATATATATTTGTTACATGGTTTATTTAAGTTATAAAGTATGCAGAGTCTCCGTTAATTTACATTTATATATATTTTAATCTATTTTACCGGTGATGTCTCTTTTTATATAATTATAATGGTTAAAAAGGTTATGTCACCGGACTGTCACTACTGTCGCACTGTGAAAATGGAAAATATATTATGATGATCACTCGAAGCAGAGCGAAAATCGCACGCCCAACATCCCCGGACTCGTCGCCGAGCTCCGCCTCGCTGCTGTCGGACCAGCAAACGCTGCAATCTCCGGCATCTGCAGTTGCGTCGAGCTCCAGCGACGAGTATTTCTCTCCGCCGACGTCGCCAACACCTGTACGTCGGCAGGGGAGAGGCCGGCCACCGACGAGCTTGGGACTCAGGGGTCAACCGGCCCCGAACCGGGTCCCCGCTTCCGGTGGTTATGTGCGGCGCATGAAATGGACTCAAGTAATAAATGAGAATGTCATGCGCGCATATTATGGGTCAACAGAGGGGGGAACTAATCTTACCGCGTACCGCGATAGGATGCTTGCTCTGTTTCAGGATCTTGAACCAACCATCAACGTCTCGGCACAACGACTTTCGGATCAGGTACGCGTCATCCTACGGAATCACAGGTTGGATGACGCTACGCTTGATAGGCTTCGCTCAGAAGTACGCAGTAATCCTGTCACCTGCAGGCCAGTACAAGTGGTGGTGCCGCCTATTGGCCCACTGCAACCAACTTATGATAATAATGTGGAAGCAGATGACAGGACTATTACTGTAAGTACACAGTACAACGATATATTGAGGAGTACACTTGAAGATACGATTCGGGAATATAGAGCTTCCCCACCTGGACTTAGACCGCGTCTACCACGCTTGCCTATGCATAACAAGAATAAGGCAATGATAGGTGCTCTGGATTCGCTGCTTTCAACTTACTTTGAAAGCAGCGAAGATCTCTGTGATACACACTCGATTCTGTATTGCGCGGCTGTTGCAGCGTGTCGTGTAGCGAATGTAAAATGTTTTAATAATAGCAGAGCTACACGACCGAGACCTGCTGTACCAGCCTGGCAGGTCAGGATTGAGCGTCGTATTGCGGAGGCCAGAGCACTTATAGGCAAACTGTCGGCCTTTAAACAGGGTAATGTAAGACCTAGAGTGATGCGCTTTGTGAGGCGAGCATTTTCGGGGATTGACATTAACCCCCGTGAATATGTAGCTCGTGTCCCAGAGCGCATCGACTTCTACAAACAAAAAGTTTATGCATGGGCAAGTCGTATACGTAGGTATAAGCGTCGGGTGGATAGGTTCACCCAGAACCGTATCTTCAACCAGGATCAAAGGTGGGTATACAGGAACTGGGAGCGATCAGCTCAAGGTGTGATTGATGGGCGCTTGCCCGATGATGATGCTACTAATGCTTTTTGGCGCAGCATCTGGTCGGTGCCTGTCAACCACACTGAAGGCAGTTGGATGCTTGACGTCGAGCAGTCATGTGAATTCATACCAGAAATGGGGGCAATCACAATAAGCCCCCAGGATGTGGCCAGTGCAGTCCGTCCAATGTCAAATTGGAAATCACCTGGACCTGACGGACTGCACAACTTTTGGATTAAATGGTTACGTAGTTCACATGATTGCTTGGCGTCTCAATTTCAAGCAGCCCTAGAAGCAGGATCGCTACCGCAGTTTTTAACGACAGGATCTACCCACCTGCTCCACAAAACAGGTAGTACCACGGACCCAAGAAACTTTAGACCTATCACTTGTTTACCCACCATCTATAAACTCCTTACATCCATTTTGAGGGCAAAGATCACAAAACACATTGATGATAACACTATTATGTCTGCTTCTCAAAATGGATGTAAGATAGGGTCCCGTGGTACGAAGGAGCTACTCCTCATAGATATGACCATTTGCCAACAGGTACGTCGTTCAAAAAAGGATCTATCGACATGTTGGATAGATTATAAGAAGGCCTATGACTCTGTGCCTCACACATGGCTCATGAGAGTGCTGGAGTTGTACAAAATAGATGCAACTCTACGCACTTTCTTATTGTCATGTATGAGGCAGTGGAGGACGGTTCTTCACTATCCAGGATGTCGAAATATCCAACAGGACGGTGAACCGATCAGGATTGAGCGGGGAATATTCCAAGGCGATAGTCTGAGCCCTTTGTGGTTCTGTTTGGCCTTGAATCCTCTTAGTACTTTACTTGAGAATTCAGGGCTAGGCTATTCGTTACGGAGAAGGAGTCAGGTAATTTCCCACCTGCTTTACATGGACGACCTTAAATTGTTTGCCCCCAGCAGAGTCCAACTGATAAAGCTACTAAAGATTACAGAAACTTTTAGTAACTCTATCAGGATGGAATTTGGTGTGGACAAATGTGCAGTCATGCATGTAAAACGTGGGGGGATTATGGAATCCCAGGGAATTCAACTCTCGGATTCTATAAACCTTAGGTCACTCTCCGCAACGGAAACCTACAAATACTTGGGTATGTCAGAGGCGTTAGGCATCAACGTGGTTGACATAAAACAATCATTGAGGGAACGTTTCTTTGGCCGCCTGAATAAAGTACTGAAAAGTCTGTTATCAGGTGGTAATAAGGCTCGTGCCTTTAATGGTTGGGTTATGCCAATCTTGATGTACTCTTTTGGTATACTCAAGTGGACTCAGACCGAATTGGATGCCTTGGATAGGAAAGTCCGTACACTGCTAACTGCAAATCGGATGCATCACCCACGTTCGTCGGTAATGAGGCTATACATCCCACGAAAATGTGGTGGTCGTGGTTTTTTAAACGCCAAGACTCTTCATAATCGTGAGGTGTGTAGCCTCAGAGAATATTTTCTGCATGCTGACGTGGGAATGCACCGAGAGGTAGTTGTAGTGGATAAAGGACTCACTCCGCTCTCCTTGGCTAAAGAGAACTGGTGCAAACCTGTGGTATTGAGTGTTAACGACCGCAGGGATGTATGGCAAAGCAAGGAGCTACACGGCCGGTTCTACAAGGCTCTTCATGGGCCCGATGTAGACCTCCTATCGTCCGTCTCCTGGCTACGCTTCGGTGATCTCTTTGGAGAAACCGAAGGGTTTGTTTGTGCAATTATGGACGAAGTTATCATGACGAATAATTACCGGAAATATATCATTAAGGATGGCACGGTTGACATATGTCGGGCTTGTCACCGTCCGGGTGAATCCTTGAGACATATTATTTCTGGTTGTTCTAGTCTTGCTAACGGCGAATACTTGCATAGACATAACCAAGTGGCCAGGATTATCCACCAGCAACTTGCTTTGAAATACAAACTTGTGGATTCCGAGATACCATACTACAGGTATGTCCCCGACCCAGTTCTTGAAAATGATCATATCACATTGTACTGGGATCGATCTATCATCACTGACAGGACTATTGTTGCCAATAAGCCTGATATAGTGGTGATAGATCGATTAGAACGCCGTGCAATGATTGTTGATATCACAATCCCACATGACGAGAATCTCGTGAAAGCTGAAAAAGATAAACAAATTAAATATCTTGATTTGGCGCACGAGGTTGTCGACATGTGGGAAGTGGATTCAGCAATCATTGTACCGATAGTCGTTTCGGCCAATGGCCTCGTGGCCAAGAGTCTCAACCAACACCTGAAGAGGCTCACGTTAGGCGGTTGGGTCAAGGGCTTGATGCAGAAAGCAGTACTCCTTGACACGGCACGCATTGTGAGGAGGTTCCTCTCTCTGGAGGCCTAACCACCGGTGGCTTGGACCCGGTTCCCGCTGCTGGTTAGACCCTGTATTTTATATTTTTAAATTTTGTATGTTTTTTTTATATAATATTTAAAAATGTAAAATATAAGATGTTAAGATGAATAAAGGGAATAATAATAATAATATTCCGGGACATCTCACACACGGTTGTCTGATCCCAAGCTAAGCAGAGCTTGTGTTATGGTAACCAGACAACTGATAAACATACTTATATATTTCTAAATACATACATATTATAGATAAATTACACCCAGACACCGAACAAATGATCGTGCTCATCACACAAACATTTGTCCCGGGTGGGAATCGAACCCACGACCTCCGGTATAGCAGTCAGGGTCACTAACCACTAGACCAACAGGCCCGTCGTAAACTACTCATATTTTACTTTATATTGTGTAGCTCAATATTCTCTCATACTTCGAAACGAATTGTTAAATATACTTACTATTTTTAAAAGAGAATTTATGGAGTTTCTTGCTGGTTCTTCTCTATACAAACGAAACTTTTGGACTAAGCAACTTGCTTTCACGTTGGACTCGAACACGCGATCTTCGCCGATCCGTGGTGCAGCTCAGCCAACTCAGCTACCATGAGTCAAGGTTGCGGGTACGAGCCCAGCTCAAGACCATCATTTTTCAAATTTTCTTGATCAATTCAAACCGTACGTTGTATTATTACAAACGCCCCCAATCGAAACAAAATTACAGATACTGGTAGCACGACAAGTAATTAAGCTATTATTCTAAAAGAGACGTCTATTTAGCTGTCGCGGCAACACCACGTGTAAGCCACTGGTTATCTTAAGCTATCTCAAGGCCGCACCTAATTACACCAGTGACAAAGTTCACTGGACCGTATCTTTAATAGTCGGGGGTAACGACAATTATTCTTTAATACATTGGTATTAAATGACAAAGTCATGATAGCGAGAAGGAAATTACTGTAAGAATAAGTAGTCGTTTAGGATATAAATAGTATCATGAGTATTGCAAAGAAGTTAATTGCTCATGCAGTTTTGAACTCAAGCCTACTTTAACAAAACATAACATCACGCTTGTATGCCCATCTACAGGAATATAGGCGTGACGTAATTGTAGAAATGCAAAACGTCGCGAAGTTCAAAGGTCCTGATTAGTGTCTGACTTCTGCGGCATGCTTGTCACAATGTATTATGACAAATACATATTTTACTACACGTAACCTTAGTAGATTTTTTTCTAGAACTTAGAGATTTAAAATAAAAAACGTAAAGGTTACCGACTATGAAGGTTTTATACACAAAATTAAACTCTTAATCGAGTATTTTTTACAAGCTTTTATTTAACTTGCAATGTTTGTAAGGATGTATGTATGTGAGTTTGTTTAGGTCAAATTTTGCAATCTAAATTAGAACCACTTTATGACATCCGATTGAAATGAAATTTTGCGTACTTAAATAAGTTTGGTGATGATACAATACTATAGCACTTTTGATTTAAAAGTTAGTGTTATTTTTTTTAATATTGACTTATGATTTTATATTGCAATTTTTAAAATGTGAATCTTGGTTTTGCAAGCCAGTATATGACAGAACCATATTTATACATAATGTACACAATATTTTAGGTCAGAGCCTTTAGTAGGCACTGGCCCAAATTGTCGACTTCAGTGCACTAAAGCTGCTTGCATAACCCCATAAAGAAACGAAGCCAAGTTGTCTTGGGCCGTGCCAACTCAAATTATACGTGACGAGAGAATCAGGCCGTCTCGATCTCTAAATAAAGCTTTTTAGTAATAACTTGGAAGTCTTTTTCGTGTCGATGTCAATTATAATTAACACTGACCTCCTTACTCTAGTCAGATTAGCAAAATTGGGGATCACCTTCAAGAAGTATTCTTAGTACTTAAACTTTTAAAGATATTGCCAGCCTTCGTTAGACCCAGCGGTAAATTAAAAGAAACGAACAAAAATATTGTGATGTAATTTGTTTTCAGATTGACGCAATTTAGCAAAATGATTGTACTGTTTATCAAGTTGGTTAGTGAAGTAAGGGCGGGTTGCATCAAATAATCTGTCAACGTTGCATACGTACGTCAAAAAATAACGATTTCAGAAGGTAACTTGCGTAAAATATGGAATAGTGTTTCTTGGCATAACCCGGTTATCAACTTTGTTAGGGCTGCAAGTAGAAACAAAACTTTTTCGTTATTAAGGCTGCTACAATACAAACTTAATATGGCCATTTTTAACATTTACATATCCATCAAATGAAGCTTTAGCGATCCGCCCTTAGTGTTTAAAATTGCCTTACCTATTATACACAATACCCAAATACCTACAACATATACCTACATAAATACCCAGACTCGGGACAAAAACACAAATATTCGACCAAACAACTGAAATCAAACGTATTCAATCCAAAGCCCCACAGCATCAATCGGTTCGTGCTTCGCAGTGAATTCTCAAAGTCATCCAAAACCGAGCACCAAAAAACCCAATCAATCCACAAACAGGGATCCCTAATCTAAAACTACACATGATCTAGCAATTATAAGTATTTATAGTCACCGTGACGGGCAGTAAGTCGGCCGTGAAAACCAAAAACATCCTGTTTGGTGTGTGATTAAAAATAATTTGATGACAATGAGGTTCGTCTTTTTGCAAATTACAGATTTTTCTATCATGTGACTGTAATATGGGATTGCAGATATTGCAGTTGCTTCCGGTCTGCTTGAAATTTTTTCTAATGACTCCATAATTGGTATGTGAAGTCTTGCTGTAAGATGTTGGCTGTCGTGTGATGGTCGGAGACGAGCGGATTAATTATTATTTTTTTCTTTAAATCTATTTGACAATATCTTTACCTAGGATAGGACAATACATGTGTAAGGTTAAATGACATGAATGAAATCTAAATCTGTTTTATAGGAGTCAAATAAATAAAATAATATTAAATGCATTGTTTATTAATTATAATGGTTTTATCCTTGTTATTTCTTACATCCATTTCAATAAATATTTTTTACATACTCATTAACAAAAACTAACCTTACGTCTAATATTAATTCACGTCATATCAAATTACTAAAACATTAATGTATAGCTTTATATAAGATATTGTAATTACGTAGCTGGTGTTATTCGAGGATTTCGTATAGATATTTGTTAAGTTCAGTCTGAACTGATCATAATTACTCCCCTTATTCATTAAAAAGAACAATTTTAAACCAAGGACTAAATTATACCTATCACCGTCGTTTGCATATCAAAGAATAGACATGTAAATAGACGTAATACGGGGTTTAGTTAATACCGGTATGATTTTTTTTGAATAAGAGGGACTATGTGTTGTGGATAGAAAATAATGTTATTAATTTCCATGGCAACGCTTTGTTTTACACTCTACAGGCCCGTATGCTTCGTAACAAAATCCCTTATAGTGGGTGCAGCCATATACGCGAACACGCCGGGAGAGAACTGCTGGCCACAGCCACGGCCGAAGGATACTATACCTAGAACAACGTTATCCTGCACGGCTGCTCCACCGGAGTCACCCTGTATATAAACGAAAATGAAGTAATCTTTAGTACACTCTATAAACCGAATAATTTTAAATTAGGAGCTATGAAATTCAATTTTAAAAAACGACGCCCCACAATATGAATTTCTCCTGTATTGTGGGTGCGTTTCACAAACATGACACATGGCGTATCACACATTTTTTTGTCCCGTGCGGTAATCAAACCCTCAATCCTTATCTTAGCAGTCCAATCGCTTAGCCACAACGCCAATCAGGTCGTCAAAAACTAAATTATGAATACAATACATATGCAAGTAGCATATTAAGAATCCAATCCAAGTCCTTTGATCCGCGATCTGTGTTTGATCAATTTGGACCTTGCTTAAGGTCAATGGTGTAGTGTAATGGCTTCACGAACCTATAAAACAAGTACCTAAAAACTAAAAACTAACTTTGTTATTACAGGACTAAGGTTTATATTGACATTTATCAATTTTTATCGATTACCTGACAAGTCCCTTTGCCGCCTAGTATGAAGTTGCCTCCGCACCACATGTTCCTAGTCAGCACTGTGAAGTAGACGGCATAACATTGCCAGTATGGAACCACTGGGATCTCGACGTCCATCAGCCGCTCCGGTATGGAGCTTGCACCTTGCTGGAAACAAAACAACAATACATTCAACACAGAACTAGTAATGTTTGAAGTAAATGGGTATTAATACAGTTAGTTAAGGTATGTCGAACTCTACAAAGGCAAAAATATTCTAATTTCCCATTTGGATAACTATTCAAATTCAAGTATTAGTTGTATACTCTGAGGTGCAAGTAAAGAGCGTCCACGAGCGACCACCCTATACGGTCAACCTCGCTACCATCTTTGTTGACTGACCAATCTCTACACCGCAGCATGACCTATTCTAGGAGATAATTGGCTGATGCCTATACGAAGAAGTCCTTATATTCTATGTGTGTGTTGTATATGTGTCTAATTAATGGTAGTGTTAATTGCCATTAATAAATACATATTCCATTTCTAGGTCATTGGCTCTTTTAAATTTTAAATATTGTGTTGATATTGCTGCCTTGTTGGTCTAGTGGTCGCTAAGCATGACTGCTGAGCATGAGATCCTAGGTTCGAATCCCGGATCGGGCAAGGTGTAACTGGGTTTTTCCATTACGGTATTCTCAGTAGCAGCACGAAGTCAGCATATTTTGTGCCCGGTTGATGGCAATAGGCTCGCCCCCTATTACATAGGGACGTAAAACCTAACTGGCGAAATGTGGGTGTACTATGTGCACCTCTGCCTACTCCTTCGGGGAATACAAGCGTGATGTTCTGTTATATTTTATGTATGTGATATTGCTGATCTAAAGATTTCCATGAAAAACTTTAAAAACATTACTAACCTCTGTCCTACCCCACCCACTAACCATGACCATTGAATTATCCTTAATAGGAGCATTCTTCTTCGGCAGCTTCACCGGTTGGATGGTGTCAGTGAACTCTATGGGCTCTACAGTCTTCATCACAGCCACATCCTTATCGAACCTTGGGTTGTCGTATTCTGGATGAGGTATTACTTCAGCTATGGGTATGAGTGTGCCATTTCTTCGCCACGTACTGCCTGCTCTAAGTTCCACAGTTTTCGGATCTACGCTGAAAAAATAATTCGAGACTGCTCAATCATTGTTACCAATTTTTCCTTTTATGAGACAAAAGTTATAAAATATTTCTCTTCTTTCTATATTTGTATCATGCGCATCTAAAATATTATTTAATTGCATTATCGATAGGTATTGTCGTATCACAAATGCATCTATTTTTGAAGTACAACAGGAATAAGATTTCTTTAATGACATTTTGATTTGAAAAGTTTATAAAAGTCGTGCTTATGAAATGTTTATAACAGTACCAGAAGTGCATGGTATCTTTAAGAATAACTAAGGTAAAACTACATTGTAAGTAGACTCTAACATACACTTTTTATATGACTTTTTGTGCCATTTTTGCATGTTGCTCACGCTAAGGTTAAATCTAAATTGATAAAGGAAACTAAAAATGATGGACACGAGCGGGACTCTCGCTCGCGTCCATCATTTTTCAAGTTTCCTTTATCAATTTAGATACACTCTTTATTTTATAAAAATACTCTGCAGAAACGTCGGGATGAAGCACTAATTATATGTATAGATAAACTGTTCTCATTATAAAGAGGTAACATTGTACGCGAGTTATAATTATCTTTAATACCTAACAATTACTCTAAGATACCTCGGCTACAATAGCAAGGTTTTAATTGCTGTCATCTTCAATGTAATATTCATGAAGTTTTTCTTTCATTTTGATGGTTTTATCATCTCAACCCTTGCTATTTTATGGACCCTTGTTCACACTTACACTAAAATTACGTTTAAGGTCAAATTTTTTAAACGTCACCCCACACTTGGAATTCTTTTGTATCGTGGGTGCGTTTAACAAATATGAAATATCACACACACTCCGAACAAACATTTGCGGATCACACAATTTCTTGTCGCATGCGGGAATCAAACCCACAGCTCCCAACGTAGCAGTCCAATTGCTTAGACAATGCGCCAATCGTGTAATATCTATAAATGAAGGCTGAAGAAAGATTAATAATTTTTAAACCATTCTGGACGTATTCGATGGGTGCGAGCAGCGATACGATAGCTCAGTTTGCAGAGCTGTGCCACCGATCGGTGAAGGTCGTGGGTTCGAGACTTGCTCGTGTCAATCATTTTCCAAATTCTTTTTATTCATTTAGATTCAAGCTTAGCCTAGGCAACTTGCCAAAGTTATGACACCAAAAGTCACATACTGGAAGTTTAGGCTACATATTACTCTACCTGTCGGAAAACTAAAATGTAACAAGCACAAATACTCGCTCGGGATCGACCATCTAAATCACTTTTTCAATCATGTCCACGTAGCAGTAGGCTGAATCTGATAGTCATATTTGTGCTTCTGATATATTACTTACTTTTGTGCACAGTGAGCCGCAGTTAGAATGTAATCCTTACTGATGATAAACCCTCCACAGAAATACGACTTGTTCACAATGAAGGACACCTGGTACGGGTGATCTTCTATCGTGGCATTCTTCCCTCCCACTATTCTGTTATCGAATGGCGCCGGCCCGAATAATAGGTCTTCTACAGACGGGATGCTTGGGAAGTCTAGTTCGAAGAGAGCCGCTGGAACAAGAAGAGACGGTTATATTTTCTGATCATCATCAGCCGGAAAACCTGCGCTGTGGGACAAGGGTAGCTCACCGCAGCTGAGGGAGGGAGGGTTGCCATAATTCTCCCGCTTGGCAAGCGGCTTGGAGATCACAGCATTGTTAGTAAGATAAAGAAGACGCTGCTGTCCATCTTCTGGATTTTCCCTTAGTCGTCTCCAACGACAAGCACAGGACGAAATGGGGAGATATCTTTCTGGTCCGGAATTTCACGGGATCATACTTGTACTCTAGTCGGTACAGACGCTTCAATATACAATACACCACAGATTTATATGAAATTTGACTTACATAACAGAGCGACACTTGAATATACAATACCTTTAATGTTGATATTGATGTGTTTTTAAATGCGGTTTGATTGAATGTGTAAAAGTATTACTATTTATATGATGTTATAAACATGATACCTAAGTAATATAAAATAGTATTTTAGGTATAATCAGTATTTTAAATTTCTGAACTGTCGCATTAGGAAAACTCTTGTAAAGATAGTTTAAGTGGATAATAAATAAATAACTTACCCGAACTCAAAAAACTGAGCGCGATCACCAACAGCTTATATCTTAACATCGTTGTATCTCCGGTAATTTTAAACAAAATAAGGCAAATCTATTAACTCCAGTCTTTATATGACACCTTTATCTGTTCATTAGAACAATATACAAAACACCCACATATCGTTTAATTGAATTTTTCTGTCATAACTACTCACTAGATAGTGGCAGCCTTCGGTACTTCGGCGAACGTATGTGCTCGGCCTAATGTATTGTAATGACAGTTGTGATACACACTTGCGACTAGTCGTACGGGATAGGACGCAATTTGAAGCAACGTTCTGTTTAGTGTGCCCCGGAGGTCTTCTTATAAAAAAAAAAATTACCCGGTTGCTGTAAAAATGGAGTACGAGTGCCTGTTATTTTTATAATAGATATTGCTCATGCCATGTAGTAATTTACCGACCATCAAGATCGTAGTAAGTGACAGACTGAGTATCTCAGATGTACTGGACCTATGGATAATTAGATACTACGGCTCTAGGCTTCAGATAGCTCTCTACTTAGTCTTGCACCCTGACTAGGATTAAAGATAATTCATAAAGTCGTAAGAAGTTTAGTTTATTTTTGTATGCGACATGCTCTAAAACAGAAAACATAATATTATATTTCTTAGTATCATTGGTTCGCGACTTCGGTATCATCATACAGCCCACTTAGTTACCTACGAGTTAGATTTTTTGCATAAATAATATAATGCGACTAATTAGTCGCAAGTGTGGGCGCGTAAGACAAGTAGTTACCGTTAGACTAATAAATAATGGAAACTGTTGTCGATCGCCGAGTGACGTGCATTGAATACCGAGTTTAGTTACGGTAGGCGTACATAGTAGACAAATCGTTGGCCATGACGCTCAATTTAAGAATACGTTCATGTACTTACTTACTCACATGAAATCATGCTTGCCAACGAAGTAGGCAGGGTTCATCGATTTCCATTGCTTGCAAGGTGTTCCCCTTATTCGCTCCTGTAGCATTCTTCAAGCATGTTTGTCAATTTTAATTAAGCTAACTATAATCTCTTTCTTCTTCGTATCGGTATAAGCCACATTGAATAAGTCATGTCGTAAGATTAGTCAATCAACAAAGATGGTAGCAACGTTGACCGTCCAGGGTGTAAGTATCGTCACTCATTGTCAATATCAATTAAGTTATGATTGATATTTCAGAATTTTATTCTGTACGTGAGCTTGTTTCATACTTTCGAAGTCGTAGATGGCTTATTTCAGAAATACTCGTATTCGAGGCTTCGAGGGCTTGACACAAATATTTGAAAAGGATTTGTATCGGCTTGTGATTCACAAGTTTCAAATTCGGTATACGAGATAAAACTCACACACGTGCAAACAGCATAGTTGGGAATGGTAGTATGAATTAAAATAGGTCGCAAGCATATTCGCTTGGTATGGGATTTCAACAAGCAACTTTAAATGGCATGTATGACAATGATGTTTGGATTGTCATCTAACAAATCGTTAATGTGCGCCTAACCTAACTTTTGACGTGACGCACTCGTTGCAAGTTATATCGGCCGTGACCACGCATCCTAAATCCGGGTTAGAGAAATTTTAGTGTCGTAGAATTTAACCCTTTTCCTTATACACCGCGTAATAAAGTTTGGGGTAGGCAGAGGGACGTTTGCACATCCTCAATTACCGGGACCGTATTAGTTGCATAGGTAAAAGGGGTAAGATAAAAGGTAAAGGTCAACCTACCTTTTATCTTACAATGAACAAACATTTTCAGTTTTTTTATTCAATATACAATGTATTAGTATAGAATTTCTTCGTTATTTCTATCGTAGGTAGATATTTTGATGTCCAAAATAACCCTTCACTTAAAAATCAATCTATCCAGCTACGAGTATTACGATCTTTCGCGTAAAACTTTCATTAAGTGCCTAATGTATTTTCCTTTTGATATCATAACCGTTACGTCCCCTAATCATTATCATCTGCTAGTACATTGATTCTGGCACTATCTATTATATATTAGCTATTATTACGAAACCTTGTAACCAATATTAAATCAAATTAAAACTAGATTTAGAGGCACAAAACCTTTGAGCCTCATTTACAATTCAGTCTTTCCACCCAAATTCGTCCCGAAGGACCAAATAAAATAATAACGTTTCCGATTCGAGCTTTTAAAATAATACCGACGGATATAACCTTGGCATTAAAGTTCTAATAGACATAATTGTGTAGAATGATTTAAACAATAAAGATAAAAATCTAACTAAAATACGATTCCATATCACTAAAAACAATTATGCTGGTGGTCACGAAGACTAACAAACAATTAAATTCACGCTATATATAAATTTATATTTAAGGACTGATTGGGAACATATCGATTCTTGCACATGGTAAGCGAGCGTCGCAAACTGGTTCCTCCAAAGAAAAGCTTCTTCTTACCAGGCGGTGGTATGCCTGATGGGCGCCCTAGTCTTCAACCCAAGTATATGTAATCAATTGTGATTACTTTGCCAGCGGCCTGGCTGGAGGCCTTTTATTAGGTCTCGCCAAACGAACGGTTAAGCAGTCAGAGCTCCTTCAGAGCTAACTGCGAGAGACAAGTTCAAAAAAAAAAAAAATTGCTAGCGCGATCCAGGATTAGTTACCTTGTTCTTCCTTCATCGTTGCGTTTGCATTACCTACATTTAAGTACAAAATATGACCTTAGAAAGACACCTAGCGTATGTACCTTCGCATACTGATTCTCACGAGATGCCTCGTTCCCCTATAAAGTTATATTTTATTACCACAACACATAACTTACCATGAAGTAACGACTTTGAAAAGCGAGTGTATCAAATCTTCTTGCCTATCGTACTATCTTCTGCCTTCTATTTCATCTTCTGATATGCATAATCCTTTATTTATGCGGTTCAATACATAAACATTCAAACATAACGTTAGCCACATTTCGCTAGTTATGTCATAGGTCCCAATATTGGGGCGAGCCTATCGCCATCAAATGGGCATAAATCTAGGCTCCGTGCTGCTATTGAGAATTACGTAACGGAAAAACATAATACCACTTTGCCCGACCCGGGATTCGTACCCAAGACCTCATACTCAGCGGTCACACTGCTACCTCTAGACCAACGAGGCCGCCATATTTCACCTTCTGAGACGACGTAAGGCATTCTTTATACAGTTTAACAGACATCTTTTGATCCGACCTTCGTAAAATTACAAGTAAAGGCAAGCAATAGCAGTTATAATTTCTATTGCTATTAGTATCTACAACGTTTTACTTAGGTAGTTTATCGTCGATACGATCGGATATGAATTATGAAACTATCAACAGGACTATAAACATGGTGTGTTTAATTACTTACCTACTGCGCGTTGAGTTATCGATTAGTTTAAACTACATTGAATCTAGCACGCAAGGGATCATGAATAAAATGCAACGCTTGTCATTGGGTTAAATCTACGGAGGTGCCTGGTCTTTTGGTACGGTGGTATTGATGCATAGGTATTAACGCAGAAACATTTTTCTCTAAAAAAATGTTGTGGTCTTTTTTAATCCTGGCTTGAGCTGTATGGAGTGCTTAAATCTTATTGGTAAAAAATATTTACTTTAAAGTTCGCAAATTCTGCATATGCTCTAGCGTCTGACATAAACTACGCATACAATTTTTTTTTATTACTTACGTGTATAAATGATGACTTCCAGCATCAACAACGGAAGATCTGAGTCCTACTACTACTTATATCATGAAAATTCGGTAGATGGCTTTATTTTGAAGTTTTTACCCTTACATGTCGAAAATTTTGAAAAATCTTAATAAATATCATGGCATTACTTCTTCTTCTTCTTCTCAGTCGTTATCTTCATTGCTGAAGGTCGTGTCTAGCTAGAAGTGTTGATCACTCGATGCACTAAGCTTCTCCATGATGCATTACTTAAGTAATACATTATTTAAATTGGGGTTCGCGTAGGTAGGTACGTAAAGGGTTACTTCAAAACACATTGCAATAACAGGTCTACAAATCTACATATAAGTTATTGTCATGGTAGTAGGTATTCCTGACGTCTAGATATGACGTCATAGGGAACATTGACCAATGACATTTTTCCTATTCTTCACCTAGAAGCCGTAAGAGGCGACGTGACCAACACATGGCTAAAAGTTGCCACTTGCCACCTGTTATAAGGCATTAGATAAGCCAGAAACGGCAAAGGCTCATATCAGTTAATACTATTATATCATACAGTAATCAATGCAAAAAGCATTCAGATATATCCTCGATTTTTAATTTCAGCCTCCATTTAAAAACTAATTTGAATAGTACGCAAATACTTTTTGTCATAAAATAAATATTGCAGGAAGCAATCTCATTGTCATTTGATCCGTGGCTGATTGGCCAATTTTGTCATTTTGATAATATTACCCATACATTGTAGCGGCATTACGAAATTAAAACAAACATACAAATGTAAGTATGGTAATTAAAGAATAGCTTTAGTATAATCGCGTATCATGATAGCCTGTACTAACATAATATTAGTTAAATTGTATTAGGAACGTAAATTTTCCATAATGGTTATGTCACTCCACTTTAGACGGCGCAGAAGATAAAATAGTGTATACGTTGATGCATCGTGTATCATAATTTTGATTGTCCGATGAGACAGTAGACCGTTGCGACCGGGTACAAACCCGACCAGTCAACATATTCATATTACACAAAAAGCTTACAACTCAAGCATTTCCGTACCAAATTTAATGGTCCTTTGAGAATTTGGGGAGAAAAAGGACCAATGCATAGCACCTTTACTACCGTTTTATTTATCGCTGCCCTGGTAAACCTCGACATGGAAAAACCCAGAGTGGGTTTACCGTTATTACGTCACAAGCCACATATAACCTCGAACATACCTACTTATGATTCCTAAACGTTTGCAGCTAATCTAGTAGGTTAGCTATCATTAATCTGCCATCCCAGACGAGATAATCAGTCATAAGAAAATTACAAACCTTTATTTCTTAAACTGCATATCTATTCGACTAATTGTATTTACGGGTCTGTAATTTTATACCTGCATGTAAACGTTATGTATTCACACATCCGTAGAAGGATGAGATAAGATTATTCTCATACGACGCCGAAAAAGCGACTTCATTGTGAGACGCGCCGAATTAGGTGAATGGCAATTGATTTGCAAGAGGCTTATACCAGCATTAAAATGCTAGTGTGAAATATAGTGTGATAAATGTATGTATATATTCATTAAAACACAGTACAGTAACATTGGAGATATTTTTTATAAAATTTGCAAGGCAATTTGCGAGGCAACAATAAACCTTCGTCGTATATATTTGAAGGACACTCTAGCTTCAAAGCGAAAATTAATTGTTAATCGGATTGCCGAATCCTTGGGACTGTTGTTATTTATTATTGATTTCAAAGAAGAGGTTCAAGAAAGCCGTATTAAAATACCTTTAATAATACATTTATTATTCATTAAATCACGGGAGAATTTGTGTATAGAAATGACGATACAATTTCTACAAACTCAAGCTTTTTCCCTGAAAATTAATCTGGTCCTTAGGTCCGTGAATTGAGGGTGGGAAAAGGACCAAAATTTTTATTAAATGACGCATTAGATCAAGTTAAATACATCAAAGTAAATTAAATAAGATCAATTTGGTACGAGAATATTAAGTGAAAATTAACTGACTAGCTGGAATTGGAAAGGCCTCATGTAACTTTTTCTGACTAGAACCGAGATTTTCTAAAGAAACGCCAAATTAAGTATCGCCGTGAACTGACGAAAATAAGATTGATGAGAGTGAATGAAGGAAAAGACATGATCATGGGAAATATAAATCCGTGGTATCTGCCTACACCATAAGAAACAGGTTTCTTTATTTATGTATGTATGGTATGGTTACCTTATGCCCTCCGATTCAATCCGATTGAAGGTCCTGAGTTTTCCAACTAGAATTAGAACCTAGGTCTTTGTCCCAGGTATCATTTCCGCACGTACGAACATTGTTTGATCTATAATTAGATCGCGCCTGATGTTTTTGAACGTGAGATATTAGTCTGTAACGCTCTCACACGACACAGGAACAATACTACGTAGTGCGGGGCAACGACTGGACACACCTAATACTAGTACACAGTTACCGAGTTCACTTTTGTTCAATAGCTATGGTTGACAGTCACCGACTTTTTTCCACATCATCATCAGCAGCCGAAGGACGTCCACTGTTGAACAAAGGCGTCCCCCTTAGATCGCCACAATGAACAGCTTGCTGACGTTTTTACACAGGGTCTGTCAATCGTCCAGTCTATTCCACAGATATCTAGTAGACGTCATTTGGATATTGTATTGATTTTAAATATCATTACATAACATCACGCCTGTATTCCCTGAAGGGGTAGGAAGAGGTGCACATATAGTACACCCACATTTCGCCAGTTATGTTTTTTATTTATTCGGTCCTAATGTAATAGGGGGCGAGCCCATTGCTATCACCCGGGCAAAAAACCAGACTGCTACTGAGAATTACCTAATTGAAAAACCCAGTAACACTTTGCCCGAACCGGGAACCAAGGACCTCGTGCTCAGCAGTCGCCCTTAGCAACCACGAGACCAACGAGGCTCTTATCTTCTCCGTATAAGAACCGTGCTTTGCCTTCGCAAGAGTTGAAAGGCTAATACTAAAGGCACGTGCAAATGCGGATAAAACCGCTAATCATATTACCGGCATTCATCGATACGATTGAGTAAATAGCTGGTGTTGTCCAACTAATACCCATTACGAGTACAACACTAGTAATCAGCTTAATACTCGGTATGTATGCAATTATGTGTGACAATGGCGATGGCGTGACGGTAGTGTACCGCTGTCAGTGGCCACACCGCCCAGTGGTTGGTCCAAACGTCTGTGACTTGTACTTAGTATATATGTTTACTTCTATTCCTATACTTGTGCAGTGTTGTGTTGTGATAAAAAGTAAAAAAAAATGCAAAGCAAAATAAAAATCAAAAAATATTTTATGGAACAAAATCTTAAAAATTCATTCAGACGTTAGAGTTACAAAATAAAACAAAAATCTATACTTAACTATAATTAAACAATGCAACTTATAAACAATTTAATTATATCTTGTTATGTAAAACAAATAAATTATTGAAGTTCTAAACTCTTGTTTTAAGAACCAGCAATTTATAAACACTATTCGCATTGTATTATAATTATTCACAAATGTAAATAAGTCTAACACAATTCCTCATTCTTGGGAGAAGTCGACGAAGACAATAGATCGTTAATTTTCTCAAACTGGAAGCGTTTACATGAAGTTATTCATTGTAATAATTAAGTTAAAAGAATATCCTGAAATAGAAGTCAATGAAAACCTGTTAATTAATCAAACAGACAGAAATCTTTACATTTTCATTGTATTAATCAAATCACAGTAAACAAATCCTCGTAAACACGTCGAAAACAAAAACTGACAGCTGTTTGACCGGTCATAAAAAATATAAATGTATACTTATTGTTATTATAATTACACTAGCATACCCTTAAAGGGTCGACAGGACTGTTGTCTATTATCAAAGGACTGACTGAGCGTGCATTGCAGTTTTGGCAGCGAGACACTGCACTTTACTGCAAGTAGCAGCATAACTTTCTTCTTAGTCGTCTTCTCTAATGTTTCCTTAAATTCTATCGTATTTTGGTTTTGGCGGTAAAGCAATGGCCATACTTTTTTATTATTCTTTATCTTATACTACCTGACTTTGACTGAGTACGTGCTTTTGTTGACATGTTTCAACAAATTAACTCCAAATTTGCTCTCAGATTTCCTAGCTGGGAAATACAATTGTGTGGGTTTATAATTCTTATCGTCCTGTAAATGACATAATGTAGTGAGAAAAAATAAATGAACAAAATGTGAGTTAGTTGTTATAGATCATTAGAATGTCGTCAATGTTTTTATACTTACATCTATCAATTATAACTAAACTTTGATTAAGTAGAGTCTAAGATTAACTTAGAATAATTAACCAACTTAGGTTAGGTTTAAAACAAGCGACCGAGTTTAAGAAATTAATTTAAATATATGTCATCAAATTAGATATTAATATTACAAATGAAAAGAAAAATGAAGAACGTTAGAGCCCGTGGATTTTTCTATTATTCATAAAAAAGAATCAAATTTAAATTTTGGATTAAATTATACGTCACTTTTCTTTGCATGGCAAAGAAGAGAAGTCAACAGGTTTAAGAAGGGTTTAAGTTAATATAGGTATTATCCTTGTTTACGAATAAGAGGAAATATGTCTGGACTAAGAGATGGCATATAAGCAAGTAGGCACTATTTAGCGAACAATGTGTGTTGTAAGAAACAATGCCTACTGAGATAATGGTAATGCCATTGTAAGGCTTTTTGTCGAGTGTCATTCATTAATTATGATGGTGTAGCCTCCCCGTTCAATGAGTTTACGTTTTGTAATGCTATAGAACATTTACAGCTGATTTTTCGATGATAAAAATTAAAATATGTCAAATTTATTCTACTAATGAAAATTCTGCATCGTCGGTCTAGTGGTTGCTAAGCGCGACTGCTGAGCATGAGGTCCTGGATTCGAATCCCGGGTCGGGCAAAGTGTTACTGGGTTTTTCCATTAGCTAAATCTCAGAAACAGCACGTAGTCAAGATTTGTGCCCGGTTGATGGCAATAGGCTCGCCTCCTATTACATTGGGACCAAAAAACATAACCGGTGAAATGTGGGTGTACTATATGTGCACCTCTGCCTACCCCTTCGGGGAATACAGGCGTGATGTTATGTTTTAATTAAAATTACCTGGTACCTTGACATTGGCAAAATCATCGAATGTTCATCGATGGAGTTTAATTTTCAAAATAATGAATTAAAAATTACCTGGTGATAGAATAATTGGCCCTAAATCAATTTTGCAAAAATAATTTAAAGCATTCTAGAACGTACTTTGATGTTCTTTTGTTTTATTTATCTTAATTATCTCGACTTCATTATTTTGTTTGTTCGTATGTCTTTCGATCCAACCTTGTTTGCAATGTTCTAATGTAGCAATGCAAGTTTAAGATACCCTTACGATATATCTTCTAGTCTCCATTCATAAAGTCGTCTGTTGTGTCAATGATATCATGATTCCTCTTATCGGTGTGGTATTACACACTTGTTGATGTTCTGCAAGTTATTTTACTTTATCGATACATACTGGTAATTTGTGGGTAGCTTTCTTGTTCTTCCTTTTATTCATTTGTTCTCTCATTTCAATATTCATCTCTTATTCTAATACGTATTTCATTATTATGACTGGAAATATTGTCAATTTATACGATGATAAAAATACGTGTAAAAAGATATAAAGGTGGATCTTTATAATTTTTGAAAGGTGTTAGGAAGGTTATTTTAATTAACAAACCTGTAAGTAATTATGTTCCTCTTACAAAAAACACTTCTTTTAAACAAGAATTATATCTACAATGCAAACTTGCATACACTCGTCATTTAAAACAGCATCCAAAATCATTAACAACTTAAATATTACATGCCTCTGCTACGTACCATATTTTAAGATTTCACTTTATAAATGTTTGGTAATTTCTCTGTTATGTTTCTATGCAGCTCTTATCATTCATCACAAATCATTAAAAATACGTAAAACAAAGCTATTAAACCGCCAAACATTTATACCTAATGCGAAATCGTAAAATCTTGATATGTTTTAAGTAAAAACGAACGACATCCGTAAGAATAAAAAAAGAACAAACGAAAATATTTATAAAACTCAATTTAATAACATTTAATTTAAATAAAAAATAAACCATCAACACTGGCCAAATAAAAAGACAAAAATAATTCAAATCCCGAATCCTTGCTAATGCTACCCCATTTAAAAATAAAACCTGTTTCGTGAGAATCTAGAAAAAATCTTCACGAGGAAAAACTGTGAGAGAATATTAATCCTTCAACAATTATAGTTCAGTTGGTAATGAAGACGGTCTTATGTCGCGCGGTTAACAATATAAAACAATATTAAAAGTATTAAGTGTTGGACGAAGAAGGACTAAAGTGACAAACATGTTGGGGAAACATTCAAAATTGTTTTTTACCGTGTCTATGGTGATTTTGGTGGTGGCTATCATACTGGCCTCGTGGGGTTTTCAGAAAATTGTTGACAAACAAATACAAAAAGTGAGTTTATTATATTTTCGCATTGTTTCCGCTGTTATTTTATGTGTTTGATATTTGTGATATATTGTGTTTCTGCATGTTTGGGTTTGGTACAATTTTATCTTTTTTTTTTTTGTTTCGTGGAACTATCAAGAATGGGATTTGATAGTGTAAGTATTTTAGCGTGTAAATATTTTTATATTGCTTAATTTTTCAGGCCAATGTAATTAAGCCAAAGATATTTCTATTAGGTCAACCTTGTGTTTTTTAATTTGTTATATAAAGAAGGAATTTAAAAACACCGCACGAATCACACATTTGTGATACCAAAATAAAGACAAACGATTCTAGACAATAATTTTACATTAAGTCAAATTATTTAAATCTATCTGTCATTCAAATATCGTTTACCTCTTGTTTACGAGTTTCATTACAATCAACTCAAAAGAACTTATAAAACAATTCATCTATGATAGATAAAGCATATTCCAATTACAACTATCTATAAAACCTTAAGTATATCTATACTGCCTTGAAAAAAATACAGTATCTTACTAACAATATAAACGGTGTTGTATTATTTACACAGTTTGCGGCCCGGACAGCGTAATAAACTTAACAATAAAATAAAACTATGCAGCTGGTGTATACGTACCTACCTATTTCATAAATAAAATATACTAACTCACATTTTTTCTATAGCAATGAAATAAACCTAAAGTTAGATGTTTGTCGAATTGAGTTTGAAAATATAATCAGATTATACAGGCACTTTTTCATACGGATGTTTTATGTTTATCTAGGCATTAGTTATTAATCAAAGACACTATTTTACCAGCAAGGTATGGTAAAATAAAAGTATTTATGTGGGAACTTTCCCACATAAATACTTTTCTTACTTTATATCTCACTCGCTGCGCCCCGTGGTATTACCCGCTTAATTTTTTCGGGATAAAAGTAGCCTAGTACCTACTACTAGTAGTAGTATTAATCTAGGGTGTCAGCTAGCTCTGAAATTTTATTTAAATCGGTCTAGAAGTATGAGCGTAAAGAGATAACAAACATCTATCCATACTTACAAACTTTCGCCTTTATAATATTAGTGTGATAGCGTGTTAATGTGATTCTAAAACAAGCAAACAATCACTACGTTCACCAAAAATGTAAGTTTGGTTGTGATAAAAAGCCATGTATAATGTTTATGCTTGGGTAAAATATACACTTTGAAGTACAAGCTTACATTTAACAGTACTTATGTCATTATTTACATAGTAAAATCGACAAAATATAAACATCTATTCTGTAACCTGTAACACGTACTAGAAGTAAAACAGCAATTACAGAAGTTCTGGCCCATTCTTTATCTAATAACGTTTTGAGTGGGTACATAAAGTGAGCGATAGATAACTCAACCTGCATGTGTTTGAATTTCCACTACAATTGTAGTGATAGCAGAATGGTATTACTGCCATGTCAAAGGTCAATTCAAACCCCGGCACGCACCAAAACCTTTTCGAATTCATGTGCGCACTATAAATTAGTTATCAATTGCTAAAAACGGTTAAGAAAAATATCGTGTAGAAACCGGCACACCTGAGAGATTTTTTAAACGTTGTATAAAGCCATATCAGAGGCCTACAGGCGGCTTAAACTCTGGCCCCTGACTGTTCATCAACCATACGATAAGAAGAAGAACGGGGGTCTCGACATGTGAAAACGGTCACTCGTCACAGAACTGACCGCGACAAGCACAGCTTAACCTCGCAGATTGCCTCGTTGGTCTAGTGGTTGCTAAGTGCGACTGCTGAGCACGAGGTACCGGTTGGTGGCAATAGGCTCGCCCCCTATTATACTGGGACTTAAAAACATAACTGGCAAAATGTGGGTGTACTATATGCGCACCTCTGCCTACCCCTTCGGGGAATACAGGCGTGATGTTATGTATGTTATTGGCTGATATGCACCGTAGCTACATACCTACTAGCCTCTCATTATACTACATGCATAGGTATATTTTACAAAGTCACTGGATATCCTTGAACTAACCATCCTTTAAATGGACCATGTACATGTATAAACATAGCCTTAAAAATCGACCAGACACGCGTTTTCCTTATACAATACTGATTGTTTAAATCTCTGTAACTGTATCAATCCGGACTAAATAGGACTGCGGAAGTTATTCTGTCTGTCTGGTTTAATTAATTTTTAATTATTGCATTCATTTAACAACGTATTTCACAAGCTTATGCTCCTAGCTTAAGCTGATCTCCGAGAGCCTCTGTTCGTTTAACATCTGATTGGCAAGTCCCCCCCCCTTACCTAAGGGGGAGGCCTTTGTTTAACAGTGGACGTCGCCCGGCTGATGATGATGATTATGGAAAAAGTCAGATTTAATAAAGCAAGCTTGACGTACTAAAAATTCTACCCAATACCTCACTAATTAACAGGTTATGTTCTAGAATATTAAGTATAGACTATTTACATTTGCCGATCATGTATGTAATATGGCAAAATGTATCATATAATTAGAATATGACTATAATTGGAATTTTTGAACGTAACACGAATCTTTGAAGTAAAATTCCCTCAAATGCGTACTTAATTACCAAAATAGCTGCAAATTGGAAACATAACTTTATAGGTACGTACGTTTCAAAGGGCACATTCTGTTGCTTTACAATTTAATTACAAAAGCAATAAACGACTATATAATATATTCTTGGTATTTATAGTATATTAAAGATATTATACCGAGAATAGACTTGACGTCACGAGACGTTGTTGATCATTATAACTTCAGAATACAGAACAAATATTATAACATAGGTAATTTTAGGCTTGACTTAAACCTTATTGACGCAAAATTACAATTTTAAACCATGGATTAAATTATACCTGTCATTGTCGTTCGCATGTCCATAAATAGAGTCAGTAGACTTAAGAGGGGTTTCAGTTAATACTGGTATAATCCTCATATAGTTGTATTTTTTTAGTACAAAGAAGCTTTGCTGATAGGCTGATTGCCGTAGTTATTCAGTGATTGGACTGAACCCGGCAAAGTTTAAAATGATCGACCCCTACTCTTGACAAATTGAAATCGAATAAAATTATTTTATAAGACATGTCAAACTCTGATATTATTCGTATAATTTTTTTGTGGATTTTTTGATGGATGTTTGTTACTCTTTCACGTAAAAACTACTGAATGGATTTTAATGAAATTTCATATGGACGTAGCTGACACTCTAGATTAACACATATGCTACTTTTATCCCGAAAAACTGTAGCGGGTAACGCCGCGGGGCGCAGCTAGTATACATATAGCTTTAAAAATCACATTAACGCTTCGTTTTGAACCATGTTCTTACAAATCCCTTCCGTTAACCACTGGGCCTCCCCACTACTATTTAACCTATAACAATACGTACTAATGAAAACTGACGTTAGGAAAAGGGTAGCGCCGGGATTCCGAAAGTTTTGTGGGTTAAATGGTTTTACCCGGACTTAGCAGTTAAATCGGACAGACATGTTCAGGGATGTGAATTCTTTACATTCCCGTTAGTTTCAAGTTCAACAGAAATGCTGAAGTAATGCAATTACTCGAGAAGTTTTTATGGACGACCTGATTCGCGCAGTGGCTAATTGATTGGACTGCTGCGCTATGTGTAGTGGGTTGGATTCCGGCATGAGACAAAAATTTGTGCCATCCGCAGATGTTTCTGTATGTGATATTTCACGTAAGTGAAACGCACCCGCCATACAGGGGAAATGTCTAATGTGCCGCGATGATTTAAAAAAAAGGATTTTCTAACCTTTTTTAATACGTAAACAAACTAGTTGCTCCATATAATAAGTTTTAGCAGCGGTATGCAGTTTACTGCCAGAAAATATGACATCTTATGATTCCCCTCCTAAAGTACTTTGATGACTTCGACCATTTCGTTTCATTAGTCTATTGGAGTCAGCTGCCAAAACAAAGTCGAATAAAATATGATACGTCACCTTTACCACCACCATATTAAATTTCATTACAAAAAACGACAACAATTAATTACTGTACGTACCTATACTAAACGCTTTTGTCCTTTGATAGGTTGTGACCTAAACAGATATTGATCTCTGTCGAACATTAAACTGCAAAGTCAAATTATGAAAAAAGAATAAACAACAACACCCTTTGCCTTTGCCCACCAGTGGGACCCCTTACCATGAACTCTTAAAGCAGGACAGTTCACGATGTGGATGCGAGACACCGCTATGTGCAGTGTCATGCAGCGTCTCGCTTCCACAACGTTAGCTGCTTTAAGAGTTCATGGTAACGGGGCTGGTTATGTGGCTCTGATGCCATCTAGTTTTTATTTTTAATTGAAATTTGACGTTAAAAGTTTTTGTGGAAACTTATTAACAGAAATAAATCATTTATATATCTATACACTCTGTATTGTTCCCTGCCATACAGAGGTCAAATTAGATTTATTTGCAGAGGTTATTTACCTGTCAATAAGTAGGTATAATATCAGTGTCCGGTTGTCGAATTAGGTCCATTATGGTATACCAAGGTACAACTTCTTCTTATCGTATGGTTGATGAACAACCTAATGTCAGAGTTTAAACCGCCTGTAGGCCTCTGACATGGTCACATAGTTTTTTACACACCGTTGAAAAATCTCCCAGGTGCGGTATCCTCACGATGTTTTCTTTCACCGATTTTAGCAACTGATAACTAATTTATGCAAACCTGCCTCCCTGGCATCAAAACCGCAGCGCAGGCATAGTGAGGTTTATGGTGGTTTTATGTGGGTCCTATGGATCCAATTGGATTCCTAGGGGAGTGTTCTACATACCCTCATCATCTTTCAGCGGGGGGGAAACGTAATGCAATTTCCAAATTTAAATTTTCTGTTTCATAACTATTGTGCAGAAACCAAAAAAACACAATTTAATAAAATGGCGTTTTTGTTATCATCATCATCACCAGTCCGTTGCAGTCCACTGCTGGACATAAACCTCTTCCAAAGCACGCGGTTCGTTGTAACACAGCATTGCACTGCGTCTATTATAGTGATAGCATTTATTTCACAGACGAGCAACAACATGCATATTGCAAATTGAAATTTGCATATGCAGCGATAATAATCAGAAATTATTATACCCACGTTTCTGGGAATCTTGTACAGTTACCAATTTAATCGTCACTTCATTTGCTTTAATCAACGCATAACATTAACAGCATATTGCTATTATATGCTAATCCAGTATGTCTTTGTGCATGATAACTTTGTTTATCATGATTATCAATCGAAGCTCGATTTAGATTGAATTTGGTGAATTACAATAATTATATCTCACAGGCATTGTATTGAAACTGGATTCTGCTACCAGTGGATACAAATGTTGAGGCTATTTCTGTTTATAATAATTAAAACCTGCGTTTTAAACTTGTTTCCCTACTATTGTACCGAAGGACCAGACCCAGGAAAAAAGACCAAATATTTTGTATACAAGGACCGGTTTGATATGACATTCGTCTCCTAAGTAAATTAATATTAAATAATATTCTTGTTGCAGAATGTTCAACTAGAGAACAACTCAATGATGTTTGACAAATGGCTGAAGTTGCCGATGCCGCTGGACTTCAAAGTGTACGTGTTTAACGTCACCAATGCTGAAGACGTAAACAGGGGAGAGAGGCCTATATTGAAGGAGATAGGACCATATGTTTACAAGTAAGTTTTTTTCTTCTATTAATTATTAATCGCATCACTGCCTCGTTGATCTAGTGGTCGCTAAGGGCGACTGCTAATTTTTGCATTAATGATATGACAAGGAAGGGACTTTTGACTTTGTCAGCAAAAGCGGTTTAACCTACAAACCGCGTACTTCATGTATATAAACGGCTAAGTAATTAACGGGCTAGTGATAGTCTGTTGCTAGCAAACCAAAAAATGCTGTGCAGGTATGTGTATCAAGTGTTATACATATATAGATAGATAAATGTAATCTCTTAGCTCAATTTCCATAAATACTTTGCGCTCGGAATCGTATAAAACCATTAGGAGCCACAAGGATGTATATTCAAAGACCGCCGGTTTATAGAGTTGGGTTTACGACCTAAGCTTAAATAGAAAAAAAAGATCGCTAAGCAACCAACATCATCACCTAACATATCAGCATATATTTTTTATTCCTATTAAAGTGGCTTTTTGGTTTTTTGCAATCAATTCACTGGCCAATTATCATAAATACATTGGTAATAGGATGTTGTTATTTATAGATTTAGGTAGATTTCAGTTTAATAAACTGGGAGACCGTAGGTGACATGACTGACTTCAATATGTAAGTTATTGGGCCGAAAGAATAGGCATCTAAGGACCAGATTTGTTTACCTGTAGATATCCGTGAACTCTATGTAGGGTTCGCAACGTTGGACAGAGGAGAACTCATAAGATATTGTATTATACGCCATAAAGTTTCATTAGAAAAGTTAATATACTTGTTAAGTTTGGTATTCCTACGCCTTCTACATATTCTTTTATCATTATTTTCGTTGCGGGTTCAAAGACAGTCGAGTCATTTCTCTGGGACGCCTCGAGTATCATTGCCTCGATGGTTCTCAATGGTTATCATTGTAAATCCTGGCTTACAGGAGTCGCAATAAAAGCACGAGTGGTGGGCTCGTCTAAAAAAAAAAACTTGATAAGTTTTCATAAATGTTCTAATGTTCCGCGCAACTTTCTTACTTTTTTCTTTTATAAGAACCTTTTTCTGACTGTAACAAACACAACTCACTTGCTGCACAACAAGAAAGAAGCAACGATATTGGTCCAGCCATTCACGCGTAATACCATGACCAAGAGAAATAAAGATCCATTTTCATATATAGATTTTCAGGTTGCATTTAGATTTTTCCCATGTCTGGCTAAGTAAATAACAGCTCATGTCAAAGGGAAACCACGAAGTGTATATATGCCAAAGTCAAAAATAAAAGGCATCTGACAACACAGGTCACTGCGACAAATTTGAAACTGACGAATTGTATGTAGGCAACGGGTCAAAGTCCAAAACAGAAGGAATCTGATAAAACTAGTGGAAGTTTTTAGATGAACATTAATGTTGGCGAACAAAATGATAATTATAACTAAATGTAATATTAGTACCGCATTATTCTAATGTAGATCCCACGCTAAACCCCAACAATGGGTATTAAATTTTAATCTCCATGTCTGTAAATTTTGATTATTTTGCAATTGTCCTCTACAAACATTGGTTTTGTCCCGCCAATCAAATATATTAAAAGACGGAGATTCTTGTTCCTGGTTGTACATATCTTCACAGCTTAATTTTAAAGCATTTTCAAATTCAGGACTAAAACTCTGATATTATCTATGAATCCTATTAATATATCTTTACTTGTCTACTAATATGCAAAAAAAGAACAAACAAAACGTCTGTGAAGATACTGGGCTAGAAATTGGCATGAACAAGAGAAAACCAACTTTTGCAGCATAATATCAACGTTGTTCAAAAGGACACGATTTAAATATTTATTAACTGCGATCACCTCGCGATTCAAACCCTGTATACAAATGTGTATTACAAAAAATGCTGCTTCCTAGGAAAAATTATGATTTCTTAAGATGATAGCTATTTCTGAAAAAGTCTGTGTTATCCAGTCAAACCGGCAGACTTAGATACTCTAACATTGGCACAAAAAAGGTTTTTTATTTGTATAATAAAAAAAACTAAAACGGCAAATTTAGCACTAGCAACTTATTTTTTTCCAAATGGCGGAAATAACACCAATATTAAGATTTCATTACAATATTCAAATTTAAATAAGGAACAATTTGTTACTGGCCGAATTTTCCAGTCAGGTGATTCTGAATTCGAATTCAAAACAATAGCAGATGTCTTAATTACGCTTCCTTGTAATGTCTCAACGTCAAAAGATCTCACAATACCTTTGTTTATTGCTCTCTTGGAAATTGTATGCTGAATGCTTAAATAATACTACTTACTTCCTAGTCTTTGATAAACCGGAACGTATTTTGACCTGTTTCAAGTCTGCAGCTCTTTTCGATAATACGTAGGTAAATATTTATTATTACGACTATTTTTTTAAGAGTTAGTCAGAGATATAGCACTTTAAGAGCCTTCAATATATTATGTTTCGAGTGACATGTAAAGATAATTCTAACTAACCTCAGCTAGTGAACTTTGACAGATCTAGTTTTATTATTATTTAAAACTAGCTGCGCCCCGCGGTGTTACCTGCTACATTTTTTCAGGATAAAAAGTAGCCTATGTGTTAATCCAGGGTGTCAGCTACCTCCTTACGAAATTTCATTAAAAGCCATTCAGTAGTTTTTACGTGAAAGAGTAACAAACATCCATCCACACTCACAAACGTTCGCGTTTATAATATTAGTAGGGATAAACCGCTGAAGATAAATAACACTCACGATATTAAGGCCCTATCTCATTAACTAGCCATGACAGCGACGCCAGCAGCGCATCTTAATGAGACACGACCCTTATTCTCAAAAAGTTAAGTAAAAGCTAGTTCCAATATCACAGAAGTTTTCAAACTCTTAAAACACATTTTCTTGAACACGGTGCTCAGTTGGTTAGAGCAGCGCCACGGTAGGGCGAAGGCCGCGGGTTCAAATCCCGCTCGTGTCAATCATTTTTCAAATTTCCTTTATCAATTTAGACACATTTTCTTTTTCGTTATGGATTTAAAATACTAATATTACTATTTGCTTTATAAATCATAAGAAGTCTAGCATAGGTAATAATTGATAGAATATAATAGGATAATAATATATAAGTAAGGCATGTGCATGATGTATATAAGTAAGACAGCTGGAGAATTTCCACCTGCGTCATCAAAACTAGTGTGCGAAGATTAAAGGTCATGCAAATAAATAAGTGTAAGTAATTATTTAATTAAAGTAATTACGTCCACACCTCGGACTGGACTAGAGGTCAACGACCTTGAGATGTTAGGGTATACAAGAGAGCTTTAAAGAGTGTAGTCTGCTATAAAAATCCGTATTTCTCATGATTTTGCGAGTTTTTTTATCATGTCGTACTCAAAGCGTAGGTATTTTGTCACATTTTTTTACTAGTTGTTGTTGATTATAATGTATTCCGCGCTAATATTGAGTGTATAATTTTATTTAGTGAACTCAAGATATATACATAATGTTCTGGAGTTTCGTGTCCTTATGACTCATAAGTCTTCACTCTCCATACCCACATTTCACCAACAAATAGAAGTCTTATGTAAAAGCTGGCGAACCTATTGCTATTCATCAGGCCTGCACCAATCCATCGCCTCTGATGACTGGTTTCGTCGGCCACTTACATAATTCTAACATAACATAACATCACGCCTGTATTCCCCGAAGGGGTAGGCAGAGGTGCACATATCGCCAGTTATGTTTTAGGTCCCAATGTAATAGGGGGCGAGCCTATTGCCATCAACCGGGCACAAATCCAGACTCCGTGCTGCTACTGAGAATTACCTAATAGAAAAATCCAGTAACATTTTGCCAGACCGGGATTCGAACCCATGACCTCGTGCTCAGCAGTCGCGCTTAGCAACCACTAGACCAACGAGGCAGAATTCTATTCTAAATAAATCCTCCCACAAATCAATTACATTTACAAACTAACACATGATTGCTTTATTTCAATAGACAATACCGGGAGAGGTCGATCCTGGGCTACGGGCCCAATGACACAGTCAAGTACATGCTGCGGAAACGGTTCGAGTTCGATGCCCTGGCGTCGGGAGACCTCACAGAAGATGATGAAGTTATTGTCGTTCATTTCTCTTACTTGGTAAGTATACAAGATAAAGAAGAGAAGAGAGTTGTACAAGTCTAGTTCTTATAAGTAGAACTTCTTACAATAAGCTGTATAACGATGCAGTTGTCTTATAGGCAAATAGAGGCATCCTTGAAATCGCCTTAGAAAAATGACAGTTGTACAGCCGTATCTCATTTGGATGCCATGGCAGCGATGGCATCTATGGCACCGCCAATCAAAAGATGGTTAGTCGACGCCAAGCCGTCTGGGGTAGACTTAAGTTTGATTACAATTTGATATGTTTTGATTGGGGATGCTGCCGGCGGCGCTGCCATTCTAATGAGATGAAGGCCCTTAGTTTCCTTCTGTTTTTCTGATTCACAAATGTAATGCAGACTGCTACAGATATGAGATGCAAATGGAAGAATGTCGGTCATGGCCAGGTAAAATCTTTCGTGTTAATTGGCTATTATCAAAAAGACAAAGAATATAAAACATTTCCACAAAAAATTGTAATATTGCTAAATTATATCTTATATATTATTTTTATTTAGAGGTCTGGACCTCAGACCAATAAAATACTTTTTTTTCTCTGAAGTCTGGCTTTAACAAAACGCTCCTAAAATATACGAAACCTCAAATGGCTGAAACTTAAATTTAACTGAGCATGCGCGTGTACAATATGAGGGATAGACCTACAACCATTACATTAATTTTCAAAGTTCCAAACTGTCCCTCTATTCATTGTCATATTACGCAATAAAGCATTTTTTAGCAGTCATAAAAACAGCATCCATAAAACATGACATCCTTCTAAACAAGGACACGCATTTCATACAATCGAAACTTTGAGCTATAAAAAGTTTCCTAGCATTTCAGTCTTTACAAAAAAACAGGAACTCATAAAAACATATTGTATATAAATAAAATTAACGACTTGTTCCGGAGATTGTATGGACGGATGGTTTTTTTTGGTCCAGAAGGGACAAAGTCGTGTCCCAAAGTATTGAAGCGGCTATTAGTAGCCTAATGGCTATAAAATGTAATATAGCAATATAATACAAAGTTTGTTAACTTTAATGCTACGTACAATATATCTATGCTTAAAGGAGATGAGACACAGACTAAGGACACTGACGGAATAAACCATAGTCGTATAATCATCTATTGCATATAATTAGATGGCGGAATTCATGCGAATGTGACAGGTTGCCGCTGGAGCACGGACGCGGAAAACTTATATCAATTGCCTGCCTGCACTTCATCATGTCGCTTTCATTGAGATGGACGAATGTTTAACGGCTGAGCTATACCATGCCTGGTCTCCATGTGTATCTGATGCAAAAGGAGGCCCTCCTTGACATAACCATTAGGAGCCAATATTACCTACACTTCACTATGGTCTACCTACCTCGTCAATTCAAACTATGGTTAACTTCTTATTTTCAGGCAGCTATACTTACAATCCACGATATGATGCCAAGTCTGGTGGGAGTGATTAATAAGGCGTTGGAGCAGTTCTTTCCGAGCCTCGAAGACGCGTTCCTCAGGGTCAAAGTGAGGGACTTGTTCTTTGACGGCATATACCTCAGCTGTGATGGCGATAATGCTGCTTTGGGTAAGATCAGATTTTTTTACGAGCTTAGGCATCATCAGGCTGGAATATGATACAGTGACTGAGATAATGAGAGACAGAGATATAATTTACGATACACCTACTAAAATAGTTACTCTTATATAAATACTTCGGGACAGCTGTATTTCCACCTTATTCGTATTAATAGAACTGTTTTAAAATTCTAGAGACATTTTATGGCAACACCTTAGAGGAGTGTTGAAAGCCTTCCATTTTAAGACTTTGTTAAAATGACAAACAGTTTAAGAAAATGTCTATAAAAAAGGCCAGGTATTGAAATCCCTCTTCCCTGTCTATGTTAACATTTCAAAGATTCTTTGAGACCGGTCAAGTCTGAGCGTTATATACGTTTGACCTTTGAGACATTCCTCATTTGATCTGGTATTTAATACATTTATAATTACCACACCTTGGTGTCATTTTAGCTAAAAGCTAACCAGCTAAGCTTGAATCTAAATTGAGAAAGGAAATTTGAAAAATGATAGGCATGAGTTACGTGGGTAAAAAAAAAGTTTTGAAATTTATAATTCCTTATTAAACATAGAACGATAATATCAGTTTTCCGCTGAATAATATGTTCAAAATATACTGAAATTAAACCGCTATTTGTCGATATATTCTATTATTTTCAGTGACCTAATTTTCAAACTCGACTCACCAACTAGGTACCACATCATAACTATTCTATGTGGTATGCATTATCGAAAATGTACATCATAAATTTCATAGTAATACAGTAAATGGTATCGAAATTTCGTATACTTTAGTATACTTTGTGCAGAACCCTAAAAAAATGTAGTCCTAGTTTATTTACTAGGTGAAAACGTGGGCAACCGTTTCAAGGGTTCCCAAATTAAATGTTCTAAGGCTGACCTCAAAGGTCCGCCTTATGAACCCAAAACACTTGAGACGTTCATAAAATATAAATGATTTCCATTTCCATTGTTCCAGGCCTCGTGTGTGGGAAAATTAAAGGTGAAACCCCTCCGACGATGCGGCCAGCTGAAACAATGAACGGATTCTATTTCTCCATGTTTTCACATGTAGGTTTTATTTATATCATGACTTGTTTATAATAAATTACGTGTCCGGTTGATGGCAATAGGCTTGGCCCCTATACAATTGACATCTACCTATATAAAATATCTATCAAAATGTGGGTGTACTGTAGTACCTATTCCTCTGACTACTCCATTTGGGGATAAAAGCATGAATGTGATATAGTGCTCAAGCATAAGCAAACAATCCTTAGGGGAGGCCTTTGTTCAACAGTGGACGTCTTACGGCTGATGATGATGACGAGAGATCAAATTCATTCTTGGTGCAGCAGTCCAATCACCTAGCTACCAGCCATTTAATTTTGTTTAGCTTAAGGGTTGAAAATATAGTTCTTTGCGAGTTATCTTCGCCTATAACATAATCACGCCTGTATTCTCCAAAAGGGCAAGAAGAAATTTTTAGTACACTCAAATTTAACTAGTTATGTTATAGTTTCCAAATAGGGGCGATCCTACTGACAATAACTGGGCAAATTCAGACTCCATGGTGCTACTGAAAGTTACCCAATAGAAAAATTCATTAACATATATTGCCTACCCCTGGAAACGAACCCAGGATCTCTCGTTTGGTAGCTGCACTTTGAGACCACTAGACCAACGAGGCAGTCGCAGACTATATATTTATATTCATCATCATCATTATCATGATGAATTTATTTATATTGAAACTATATAATTATGTATATTGACGTCTCTAAAAATTTCAGATGAACAGGTCGGAGTCAGGGCCATACGAGATGAAGCGAGGCAGAGACAACGTGTACGATTTGGGCAAGATAGTGACGTACAAAGGCAACGAGGTGATGCCGATGTGGGGGGACAAGTACTGCGGCCAGATCAACGGCTCTGATGCCTCCATATTCCCGCCGATCAACGCTAAGGACGTACCAAAGAGGATTTACACATTCGAACCAGATATCTGCAGGTGATAAGTTATTTTGAACTGTATTGTAATGGTGAAAGACTTAATTTCGTACTTATAGAGCTGGTTTTGTCGCCTGAGCGGTCAATGTTGAACATTTTTTGTGGATAATCAAGTTTTTTTACATAATAGATACTTGATGATCGTTAGGGTTGCTGTTATAACTAACATACGTTAAGTCACGCCTATTTTCTAAAAGGTCAGGCTGAGACTACACATTTCCATTTTCAACGATACTAACGTACACCGCTTTCAAGTTTACAAATATGAAATATCACAGATTTTTTTACAACCATATCAAATTGATCTAAACTAAATCTAATATATTCTTTGATAGACCTCTATTAACCATTTACAAGATCAAAATATATACCTTCCAAAATAGATACCCTTGAATTAATTAATAGGTACCCTATCACACGGGCACCTCAACATCATAATTAATCAGCGCTCTACCCTTTGTTAAATTTACTGCAATTTAGTTGGCCTAATTTTAGAGTAATCCACTCCATTACACTAATTATACAGACAGCTTCGGAGGAAACCAGGCACTTTAGAACGAAGTAAGAAGGGATATGTTCAATTGTTTAGAATCATGTCAAGTTGACAAAAAGTAGGGGAATCTTAGTTATATAAAGTACATTTCATGATCATCATCAGCCTATCTCAATCTACTGCTGGACATAGGCTTCTCCTATGGCACGCCACTGAGCTCGATCTTCGGCTCTTTGCAAAGTACACTTACCTAACACTTTATCTTTAAGATCAGTCAAATTCGGCATGTGCATACATAATATATAAAGTCACGCCTATTTCCAGAGTAGGCAGAGACCACGGATTTCAGTTTGCTACGATCCTGACATACTTCTTTCGTCTTATCACTTGCATTACATTCTTTATGCACGGTCGTCGGTTAAGGGCTTCACTTGACCCTTTGAAAACGAAATCCCTAATCTCCTTTTCGACTGAGAATGCCCTTAGCAAAGTACGTCCATAAAATCGAAAACTTACGAACTGTAACCAAAAACCTAGACAATAGATAGAAGTTTTTACTTTTTAGCCGCAAATAATGAGACCTAGGTAACTAGAGTAAATGTAAGTGCACTATAATATCCATTTCGGACTTAGTATCAAGGTGTTTTAAAACTCGAGCTTCTGAGTTTTTAGTAAATGCTACTACTCTGTAAGAATTGTAAGCCCGATAAAACACAGTGGGCTTGCTTCCTTTTCCTATGAGCACGAGAGGCGGCAAAAGCTGAATGAAACTAACTCCCAATTTAGAAGAAAAGCTATGTTTCATTTTGGGGATTATAGATTGTATGCATATTTTACTATAAGATTTTTTCTGGTACGGTAGTTTATTTTTCTATAAAATGGGAAATAATATTAGGACGAGAGAATAAACCATCACTGTTTCGTATTCGGACAAAGGTTCTTAAGAATAAGGCATGCAGGCATGTGCCGGCGCTCCCAATTCTGGATCTAAATTAAAAATGCAATACCTTTCAGCACACACTCTCAACCCTTTAATGTCAACTGAGCGGAACTCTCAAACACAGTAGTGTAGAGGAAAAGGATTCCATTATTCCGGCTGCAAATGTTTTCCTCCTTTGGTAATAACATTACCATTACTTTCTGACTTTCTTTCCGCCTTCTTCATGTGTGGGTTGTGTTTTGCGAAGTGTTATTTGAACTTTTCAAAGAAAATTCTCAATAGGTTCCAATATAGCCATTAAAAAGCATCTGATATAACAATAGGCTCTAGCAATACAAGAATGGAGCTTAGCAAATTCAATAGCGACAATTCTTAAATATAACAAATAATATATGACAAAATTCAATTGCGGTTTATTTTTAACCGACTTCAAAAAAGTAGCTTGTCCTATCATCATCATCAGCCTATTTCAGTCCACTGTTGGACATAAGCTTCTGGGACACCGCTATGTTTGTCTGTACATTAATATTTTTTATGGAATAATATACATTCGCTTATACTGACTTTATACTAGGCATTCAGTACAATTTTTAAACAAAAACGAAATAAATTTACATTTTACACATAACAGAACCTTTGCATACCTTTTCAGGATAACAGGGCTAATGATATACATAAAAAGAAATCTCTTCCTTTGCGTTCAGACTTACCCTTCAGTAATAACATTATAAGGGCCGATAACACTCGCATTACACACGCCAAATGAAGAGCCCAAGGATGTACACTTTTTCCTGTTCTCTAAGTGAATTTGCGAAAGTCTGGTCAGAATTTCGAGAGATTTAAGTGAATAATCAAATAGAAAGTATTACGTACATATGTGTTCCCTGCAGTAATCAGAGATTTATTGCACTCAAATTTTACCTGATGTCTCACGACGAGTGCCAGAAAACCTCTGCCTTCTGTTTTTTGTATAGTGACACAAACAAACCTGTAATCACAAGCGGAATTGTTTGTATGTGTGACTTCCTTGTTGGTCTGGGGCCAGCACCCTTGGTTCGATTCCCAGGTTAAGTAAAGTTTTATTGAGGTTTCTCACTCTCTAATCCTTCTGGGATTTTAGGTGCGACTGTATATACGTAGTAATACATACATAAAGTCACGTCTATTTCCTGGCGGGATAGGCAGAGACCACGTATTTCCATTTGTTATAACGATCCTGACATACTTCTTTTGCCTCATTTACTCATATACGCGCGTCGGTTAACGGTACTCCTCCCTTGACTCTTGTAGGACATCTCCAATCTGATCCGGTATTATATATTGCTAATGTTACAAAAAATCTTAATGAATAATTACTTCCACAGATCAGTGTACGTGGACCTGGTTGGGAAGAAGGAGCTGTTCAACATCAGCTCATATTACTACGAAATATCAGAGTCGGCGTTCGCTGCGAAGAGCGCTAACCACGACAACAAATGCTTCTGCAGAAAGTTAGTATTATATCCAATGCTATTAAGTACTATATTTACTATATAATACCTATATCATAGATTATTATCCGATTTTATTTGAAGCCTTTATGCTGCGTTTTCACTAGAGAACATGTCGCGGAGACATGTCGCTCAACATTTACATGACATGTCTTTGCGCCTTTGTGGGACATGTCGGGCGACTGTCGAGGGACACGGATGGCGCGCAAGTTAGCGCTCGTGAAGCGACAAATCCCGTGACCCGTTGATGTCTCAGAGGACGTCGGATGACATCACGTGAGACACTTAAATTTCATGTGGAGCAAAAGAGTCGCGGGACAAATGTCGCCTTGTGAAAGCGCGGCTTGACAGTGTTCAATTCTTTCTCGATGGTGTCTTTTGTAGCTAATTTTAAGGAATTTTTTGACAGCCTAACTAGACATTTTATAAGACAAAGGGCCGGTAATTTAGACTGGACACAATGGAAATAACAAAAATAACCTATAGAATTTTTCTGAAGAAATCTAATAAAGTAATATATCTATTATTTTAGAACTCAATTCTTTTATAATCAAATGATCTTTCACGCAAACTATCCAAACGTCTACTTATTTGTCTGATAAATCCAATTGTTTTGAAAAGTTATCTCTAAGTATCCCAAATAAAATCTCAGATAACCTAGCTAGAATTATGTAACAATTCCCTAGGGTCCGAAAGCATTTATTGTACCTTCCTTATTTATCATGGAAATTATTCCTAAAACTTGCATATTTCGCCCGAACGCAAAGTCGTTTTAATTAAATTTTGCCACTCCGTATCTTTTCAAAACATTATCTTAGCTTTAACTAGGGGACCGTATTATGCGGAAATATGAATGATAACAGTGCTTTGCATAATTTCTTTGTCAACAAAATAAATATGAGGGTAAATGAAAAGCTTTGGAGGCGGTGCAGAAAAATACATAAAAGCGGAATGAGAATTCTCATTTACGATGCCAGCATGTGTTAGACAATCGCCGGCTAACTTATTGTAGAAAAACGTACGATGTTCCATTTAAACCAGCGTTTGCCGTTCAGAGTTTCAGCGTACCCGATAGACGGAACAAAAAGATAACTAGACCATTTACGTGTAGGGAGGGTTTACTGTAACGCTGTGCGAAATGGAAATCAATATTTTCATTTTCAATTGAAGTACCAAGCGTTATGCTACAAGCTATTGAAATGTTAAGACTTCTTATAGTTTTTGAACAATCGGTTGTTAGGTATAGTTCAGTATATAAGCCTGTGTGCTAGGTACGTAGGCAGATACCACGGAATCAACTCATTCACCCTCATCACATTCTACAAGCATGCTTGGCAGTTCAGGCCTTTTGGGTATTGCTTTTGTATTCTTTATGTCACAAATAAAAATAAACCTGCCCCCTTCCATGAGCTCTTAAAGCAGGACAGTTAACGTTGTGGAAGCTAGACGCCGCATTACACTGCACATAGCGTCGTCTCGCTTCCACATCATAAATTGCCCTGTTTTAAGGGTTCGTGGTAAGGGGGCTGTAACAGAAGTTGAAAGGCTTTAATGCTACCTATGTTGGTTCAGCGTGCCCAACTAAGTTTAAACTTGATACCCAGCCAAATGTGATTCCACAGCATCGGCAAATATTAAAGTAGCTGTTAAAAGCAGATGAAATATAGAGCGTAATTACAGAAATTTGCATCAACCATCCAATGGCGATAACTCAGGTCTATGTAGAAAAAGTAATATGCCTTTTGTAACATTTGATATGATGTACGGAAAAATTCGTCGTGTCTTTACCACGATTAAAGTAGCCTACAGTCCCCAAACATTGGCGAGATATTTTTTTGAATCAGATGGATAGTTTTGAAGATATTCTCATATTACAATCTTCACCTCTTTATAATGTTACGTTTTAATCTGTATTTTAGGCTTCTAATTGGTTAGCTGACGTTGTAAGCATATTATGTTGCCAGTAGCAACATAATATGCTTTCATTACAACAAAGTGTGAATATACCTATCCATTTTCTCTTTAACCGACTTCAAAAAAGGAGGAGGTTCTCTATTAGGCTGTGTGTTATTTTGTTCGTTAATTAATAACTCCGTTATTTATGAACCGATTTGCAAAATTCCTTTTTTCTAGAAACTGGAGTGCTAATCACGACGGCTGCCTCCTCATGGGCCTGCTGAACCTGATGCCTTGCCAGGGAGCCCCTGCCATTGCCTCGCTACCACACTTCTATCTAGCCTCTGAAGAACTGCTAGACTTCTTCCAGTCAGGCATCAAGCCTGATAAGTCGAAACACAATACTTATGTTTATATTGATCCGGTAAGTATCATGTTAGTATGTAAAACCTGGGATGCTAGTCTGTCTGTCGCAGCCTGGGTGGTCACGCTACGATCCTTGTAAACTGATCAATGCCCTCACCACTATGAAATATATATTTGGATGGGAAAAATGAAAACATGAGTACGAACAACTTTTACAATGGCTTATGTATGTGATACTACAGACCCAACACACAAATTAACATTAAATAAAATACGGCTGACGTATCTTGGCGGTCCTGAAGTTAGCCGATTGGCTGCGCAATGGATCTTCGGGAATGAAATTGTGCACTGGGCAAGTAATCAGCCAGCTTCAGGACTGCTAAGATACGTCGGCCGTACTGTACTTAGATTATTTTTCACGTAGGAAATTGTAGGAAATCCTGTAGTTACCTATCAAAATTCACCATATTTTGCGCACAATTGGGCCATCAGCTCGGGATCAATGTATTATTGTCTCTTTTTATATTATTATTCTCTTGTTTCTACAGGTTACCGGCGTTGTTCTAGAAGGTGTTAAGCGGTTACAGTTCAACATAGAGCTGCGCAAGATTGAAAATATCCCTCAGCTGAGCGGCGTGCCCACTGGCTTGTTCCCTATGCTGTGGCTGGAAGAGGTACGATTCAAACAAGCATTTACAAAGGATACAGTTATTTGAGAAAATTAAAAACCTGAGTTATTGAGGAGCACTTATGACACTGACCGACTATTTCATCATCATCCAGAAGACGACCGTCCGGTTACTACCAATAAATTACATTAGCTTAGACTAGACTAGCCTGACTGGAGGCTCAAGCAGTCTCGCCTTTGTCCGGTTATTCTTGCTATGTATAGGTATCTATCAATATAGATACTGCATCTCCTGCAAGGTTAAGTCGAGGTATATAAGTTCCTACATTGAGAACAAACCACTGCTCTCGTCACTTCGTTGTTCTGCAGTAGCTACAGTTTGAAGTCATAATTGGCGGGTACGATTCCCGCACGGGACAAAACTGTGTCTAGCAGATGTATGTCCCGAGTCTGGGTGTTTGTGTACTTCATGTTTGTGAAACGCACCCACGATACAGGAAAAAGTTCTAGTATGGGGCATAGTTTCTAGCTGCGAGTTGACAGACTTGTTCCATAGATGTCGCTACGTGTGCTCATTTCTGTACTACCGTCATACCTACCTGCAACGGTGGAAAGTTACTTCGGATCAGTGACAGCTGTTATCAGTTATCACAGGTTACTTTTATCACTGGGGCTCGAATCTTATCTGTGTCACACACATTTTTATTCGAAACGTCGACACTGGTTTTTATTATAATGTTTTACTAGGTTTTGCTTCTTCATAAACGTGGAAAGTTCTATCGTGGCTTTCACGAAAACCTACTAATAGTGCAGTCTTAGGTTCAACTTATACCTACATGCCTACATAACATAATCGGCTTAGCCGTTTAGTACTGTTGTCTATTTAATTTCTCATTTGTAATAGACATATATAGACTTCTAGATGGATGGTTGGATTATAATCTTAGCTTATCTGTAACTTTATCTCTTGGTTTCGTTCATAGATAATCTTAACTCCTATCATGCCTAACTCATTAGTAGCTAGGTATTTACGCTCTGGATCTTTTATTCATACTATGTAAAACGTATTTAGGTCTATATTAGACATACGCGTCTGGGAAATATACGTGATGCGAAATAAGCTTGTAGGGCCACAACTTCAGCGATTATAGAGTTAACGAAATTTATCTATGTAGCCATGTTGATACGTATTTCTGTGGGTGTGATCTATATAAATATTAATTCGGGGATATTGAAAAATATAACTAAATATCAAAATACGATACCCACTAGAATGATTTTGGATATACTTGGAGTGTGAAACTAAACCGCAAAATATTTAAAAGTTATAATGGACAAACTCAATAAAAGCAAAAACAGGAAAAATCTTTGAATAGTTATAGAATACAAATATGTATCTAGCGACAACTTGGATACGCTAGGGGTGGTGATGGGTCACTCCTCTATTACTGTCGTGCGCTCCGGGCAGATATACATATGAGCCACGTAGGGTTGTCCCAGACGCGTATCGATACTTTATACAACAAAACCGCGCGGGTATCCGACAGATAAAGGTGCGAGAGTTGGATTTACTGTCCGCGCCACAATATTTATATTAACCTTCTTTTCCAGGGAGCCTCAATACCGGACTCTATTCAACAAGAGCTCCGCGATTCCCACAAGTTACTAGGCTACGTGGAGGTAGCGCGGTGGCTGTTACTGGCCCTCGCTATAGCCGCGGTCGTCGTGTCGGCCGTGCTGGTCGCGCGGTCCAACGCGCTGCTCTCGTGGCCACGCAACAGCAACTCCGTTAGCTTTATATTGGGCCACAACGTGGAGGTTAATAAAGGGCATTGATGGAACTAGCTGTTTTATTTCTAAGGAATTTCACCACAAATACAATGGAATATTTAAAAAAATATATGAGTTTAGGGTGATTATTTCCGAGACGACTAAAATGTAATAGTTATGTGCTTTTTACTTTCTTCCAACTTCTGCTTCCTATTTATAATATTATCCAATCATTGGGAAAAACTCCAGCATTTTAATATTTGGTAATTAAACTAAAAAAAATTTAGGGCGATGAACTGCCCATGGTTTGTCTATTTGTAAACTATGGTTACATTTACCATGTTAAATTGCATGTGATATAGAACATACTGAATCAATAATACCTATTGTAAGAATTACGCGAACAACTCTACACAATTATTGCAATAGGTAGCCAATAGATCTCATTTGGCCACAGGAATATTCTCATTTGGGAAGTATAATTTGGAGCGACTAAATATCCAACCTCCACCAATCACTAACTAAATAATAAAACAACACAGTACTAATAAGATCAGTTTATTTATTAATCAGAATCAGAGAACGTCCCCCTCCCACTGGAGTCGACGACACTGTCCATGGGCTCATCTACTTCCATCTTCGGCGCCATCTCACCGACTGTCTTGATGCACCTCATCGTGTACTTGTTGAATTCGCAGCTGTAGACAAAGTCAGTAAGTAAATAATGTATTTTTTTTTTTTTTTTTTTTAAAACGTCGCCCCACACTAGGAATTTCTCCTGTATCGTGGGTGCGTTCCACAAACATGAAATATCACAAACTCAAACACCCAGACTCGGGACAAACATCTGTGGTTCGCACAAAGTTTTGCCCCGTGCGGGAATCGAACCCGCAACCCTTAGCGCAGCAGTCCAATCACTTAGCCACTGCGCTAATCAGGTCGTCATTTGCATAAAATATAGTATAAAAAGTTATAAAAAAAAACATATATAGGGAAAAATATAGGAAAGAAGAAAAAAGATGGAGGGAGGCGGTTTATGAAGAGTATTGATTGAATTAAAACAATTTTCACATAATTTTGAAAATAAACATAGCATAGCTTGTATTTCCAAAGTGGCTGTGTATACTACTGAGTTTTTCCATTAGGCAATTCTCAATAGCAGCACGGAGTCTGGATTTGTGCCCGGTTGATGGCAATGGGCTCGCCCCCTATTACATTGGGACCTAAAAACATAACTGGCGAAATATGGGTGTACTATACGTGCAACTCTGCCTACCCCTTCGGGAATACAGGCGTGATGTTATGGTATGTCACAGAGAACACCAAGAAAAAAAACCAAGCATTTATTAACCATCTATCCTTTCCTACATAGCACGAGCGATATTCTAAACACCTAAAATACACAATAACTACAAGTTATACATCCCATCTTGGAGAGCACGTGCGATGTTCTAAACGCCAAAAATACATGATAAATGCAAGTTATATAATGAGAATGTGTTAACATTACCGGCCAGTCTGCTTTATCTCACAGATTTTTGAGTCAAGATGATAGATCGAAAGTAAACTCGATAGCCATAGCAACCAACCTTCATCTGGACTGACGTCATGGCAAACAGCTGATGTTATCTATGTGCTGTATTTTTCTAATACCATGGTATTTTTTACTACGCCGTTCCTAATTTATATAACATAAATTGCCCGTTGTAACTAAGACCAGGCACCGTTCATAAAAACATAACATAACATCACGTCTATATTCCCCGAAGGGGTAGGCAGAGGTGCACATATAGTACACCCACATTTCGCCAGTGATGTCTTTTAGGTCCCAATGTAATAGGGGGCGAGCCTATTGCCATCAACTGGGCACAAATCCAGACTCCATGTTCCTACTGAAAATTACCTAATGGAAAAACCCAGTAACACTTTGCCCAACCCGGGATTCAAACCCAGGACCTCGAGCTCAGCAGTCATGCTTAGCACCAACGAGGCAGTCAAGGAAACTAATAGAATATAAAAAAAATCTGCGAGTATTTCCCAATTCTTCCGCCAAATCTACGCTCAATCGATATCAAATGAATCAGCTGATGTCGTCCACAATCACACGCGACTCGGCTGTATCAGCTGATTTTTATCACGTGCTAATTTATGTCAAGCGCCACTAAACATTGTAAATACTATAATCGTTTAGTTTTACGTGTTGTATGACATCACGACAGACTTATGTAGGCGTATATTATTGTATGGAGATACTTGGAGTAAATATTACGTGTATTCCTCAAATGGACATATTATGTTGTTCATTTTGAGGTATTTAGTTAATTAAAAACTAAGATTAAGTTATTGGTCTCACTCTTAGTATTCTAATAATCTAGTAGTTAAGGTTAAAAACAAATTACTCATTAACCCTCAAGCCTCTCTGCACAAGCTTTATTTTTTTAAGGCGTCGCCCTTAGAACGCCACAGTGAACTATAATTGTGTGTGTTTTCTTTAATTGTGTTCTGAATTGTCTAATTAGTCATGCAGGGTTTGACGATTTTGGGTATCCTTGCAAACAGTATTAGGTAGACAAACAAGTAGACTTATTTAAGGAGATTATAATAAAAGTATGTTATTTTTAGGCCAAAGGCAAACATCCTCTCTCTAACGCTAGGCTACTACAAGCGAGGCGAGTCTCTTAGCGGGTCTAAACCTAAATCCATTTAATATCTAACCTCATATAACCTAAACACCCCCACATTTAAAAACCCGTGAATAACAACATCCTTCACTGGATCTAAAAATCCAAGTATTCTTATATATTTCAGTACATTAACTCCAACACACATTGGCACCTATCTATCAACGCTGATAACATAAATCAATTCCATATCTCATATCGGCATAGAAATGCCAATAAATATAGCATTCACCAAATATGGGCGAGTTTTATAAATCTAGACATTTATCAATTTGATATACGAGTTTGATATATGAGTGAGGAATGATTTGTAAAGGTTTGAAGCTCAAATGTATATTGTATTTCAAATGTTGGGTATATTCAGTAGAGATGGGCCGAGTATTCGGCACTATTTCGTGCCTAGTCGCTCCGACCCCTTGTTTGCCGAATGGTAGGCCCATTACTTTATTTATATTTACATTACTTTTGTTAGCTCAAAATAGAGTGATTGAAATGAAATCATCTTCCAATTGATTTTCTTTAGACATGATTCAATTGCAATTAAGTAGATATTTTCGTTGACTACTGAGCTAAGCGTTGCGAGTTTAATCCAGCATGGAACACATAATTGTGTGATCCTTAACAATTTGTTACAAGTCTGGCTTTTGTGTATGTAATATAGGTACATATTTGATGTGAATAAATCGCTTGAACAAAAATAGACAATCTGTATTGAAATAACCATGAGTAATAATTATCCTAACAATTATGTAATGAGTCAAATCCAGTGTTTCACAAAGTTAAAAACCCATGTCCTGTGTTTTAGTATAGATAAACACAGGTTAATTCCTGCGGACGATAGTCGACGAATATAGATAAGCTTAAACAATATACATTATCATAAGTTGTATTATTAATTTTGTGATTTTAAAATCATTTTCCTCACTACTTTTCGGTAATGGATGCGAAGCTAAACATGTGTCTAGACTTAGGAGATAAAATAGTGCTTAAGTGTGGGCGCAAACACAGGTGTAGAGTGCACCTGTGTGTGCGCCTTTATCGTGGGTGCGTTTCACAAACATGAAATATCGCATACACAAACACCTAGACTCTGAACCAACATCTATGGACCACAGAAATTTTTGTCCCGTTCATGAATAGGTATAACCCGCAACCCTCAGCGCAGCAGTCCAATTGCTTGGCCACTGCTTCAATCAGGTAGTCTTTAAAAACGAGATGGCGCATCTCTCGACATTTCTTAATTGACTACCTCAAAGAAGAAATGCCGACAACCGATGAACTCAGAGGTCAAGGTCTCTTCTGAAGTACAGACGACGTTTGGTTGACTTTTATTATAGTAATGTTAAAATTCTGTAAATAAACTATTCGGCCGGCCTCCAAATCTAACGTGAGACATACATTATCGTATACTTGACCTTGCTAGCGACACGGTTGTAAGTATACTATGATTTATCGATGTGATAGTGCTACAGGTGATGAGCGCGTTTCACTGAAACTGAGAAGAATCTCCCGAATGACAAGAATATAGAACGATGTAAAGAAAATAATCTATCATCATCAGCCTATCTTAGTCCACTGCTGGACATGGGCCTCTCCTATGGCACGCCACTGAGCTCGATCTTCGGCCCTCCGCAAATTATTATTTATACTACAAAAAATCTAGGTATTAAGTATCAAGACACATCGTTTTATTCTTCGTATCGGTACCAGCTCAGTGAAAATAGACAGATTGGTAAGTAAATAATGATGGTAGCGGGATTTAGCACCCAGTGATCGCTACACGTACACAGCCGGCTGCAAACCGTACCTATGTTTACCGCAGATAACTGATAATTATATTGAAGTTAATGCGACGAGACAGATGCTTGCACACATCTCATCAGAGATATCTTAGTGCACTTCTAACCAACCAATAGTACCATGCGAATTACACATTGAATAATATATTTTCATACATACCTATAACGATAATCACACTTATCTCGAAAATGTAAAAATATTGTTTTTTTAAACACAAGACTGCCATGATTTTGGCTGCATTTTTTACTTTTTACTTTATTGACATAGCAAACGTGAAGTAATTTTTTTTAAATATGTTTTTATTTGTTTAAAGCCTAAGTAACTCGCGATAGTGTAAGGATTTTAACAACACTTCATACATCAAAATGGGTTCAGGCATTCAGGAGTTATGGTGTTAAGAAACGCACATACATACATACATGAACCCTGAATACACTATGTTGGGTAGTCGTGTAAAAAACAAGTCGATACTCACATCTTGCTGATCTGCGAGTACTTGACAGTGAGGACTTTTTCCAGCGCTAGCAGCACACTGGGGGGGAACTTCCTCCTCTTGGCGGAGACGATGGCCTTCACCCACAGCAGCAGGTGTTCCAGGTGGCAGCTGTCCTCCAGCAGGCGGGCGATGGAGCCGAGGAGGCGGATCGCGTAGTCATCCTCGAGGGTCGCCACTGTTAGGGTTACTGTGGGGACGAATATTGTTTAGTGATGGAAGTGATGATTATGGGTGATGATGATGGGTGGTGATTATGGGTGATGATGGTGGGTGATGATGATGGGTGATGATAGGAGTGAACGGGTGATGATAGCTGTAGAAAGAGGTTGATAAATGTTGATACGTATAAAATGAAGTTGACACATATTGGAAAACTTGGATTCTTTCGATGATGTATGATGAATTCTGGCAAAATTTCTGGAAAATATCGAAAAGAAACACAGTAAGCACATAATTATGATGGTTGTTGTATTCAAACCACAATAACATAGTTACGTATTTCATAAACAACGTATCTCTTTCATTTTCAATATCGAACCTACAATAAAATGTACAAAATAGGTTCTACAACAATACGTGATGATAGATATTAATGGTAGTAGGGATAGATGGTGATAAATATTGATGGATGGTGATAGATATTGATAGATGGTGATAGATATTGATAGACGGTGATAGATATTGATGGATGGTGATAGATATTGATAGACGGTGATAGATATTGATGGTGATAGATGCTGATGTTATTTAGATGTTGATAAATACTGTTGGTAGATGTACTCACTATCTCCTGGGGGTACAGCCTCCACACACTGCTGCACCACGACCTGCTCATTTAGTTGTATTGCTCCCACGAGGGCAGAGCCCCACTCTCCTTGAGATAACAACTCTTTAACTGCATACGGCGTAGAGCTAGCCTCTAGACGATACGGCCTGAGAATATAAAATATGATGAGCATAACTTAAAACTTAGTGCAATTTACTTAAAAATAAGTTATTAATTTGGGAATATGTACGTAATTTTTTATACGATAGCTTAGATATTCATTATTATAATTGTAAAACAGAAATCAGCCCCAAATAATAAAAAAATTTTTTTTTTTTTAATAAATAGTATCCAAATACTTTAATTGCCCGCCATTTTGGCGCACTTGGCATAACGTCAAATTACACTAAGACAACCCCCAAAACGCCTGCCGTCATCGCTTTCTAGAAAAAACAACGCCAGGCAAATGTATTTCTTATTTAGTTACCCTAATTCATAATACCCTTTTTTAGAAGTCGGGTTAGGACAAGAAGTAAGTACCTGAATGAGCCATCGACGCCAGCGCTCTGGCTGTATATGAGGAGGCCTTCAGTGGCCGCCACCGCGAAGCTGTCGCCCGTGGGGGAGAACCTAACGCAGTGGACGCGCACCTAACACACAACATTGTATTAGAAGATAATGACGGCTAAAGGTGAAAGGATCAACATTGTAAGGTTTCTAAATTATAGTTTTATTTGATGGGATATCAGTAAGTATCATGTTTGAGATTGTTTAATAGGTAGAAGTTATCACTAATAACAGTTTGCCGAAGTAATAAACACAAATTGTACATTATAAACACAATTGCAATATTGACATCACAATCTAAAACATACCTACAAATGAAATATTGTACCAACTAGATTGCAATAAAAATCTCCTCAAAGCATCCTTCCTCCTCCTTAAAGCATCCTCCCTCCTCCTCCTCGTACCTACGATACAACGTAAACCAACCTCAGGCTTAACCCTCCTGTCGGCCATGTCCCCCTCCTTGACTCCGGGCAGGCGCACGTTGACGTCCCCTCCTTCTAAGTCCCCCCTCTCTTCTACTAACGCCATATTGCCGAACTCTGTCATTAGTCGCCGGTTTATGAAGTCCTGTCAACACATGAAAACGTGAGTTTTAATGAAGGAAGAAGAAAATACTTCCAAAATAATACAAAAATATATATGGGTCTTGCTGTTGCTAAAAATAACCTAAAAAAATAACTAATAAAACTTTTCCAGACCTAGGAAGGCAATTGCCCATCCTCCACTAAATCAAGGATAATAAAAAAAATAATTATTGTTTTATTTTAATCCTCCATAATCCATACTATACTTACATTGACAGCGTCTAAGGATCTATTCTGTGTGATAACAAACTTCTTGATAAGGATGGACTCCTTCACATTGTACAAACACACGTGCTTGGAGTTACCTCCCCCCAGCACACACGTGCCGTCGGCGGAGTAGCATATCGTTGTGAATGCTCTGAAAATAATGCAATCTTCATAAAATAGACCAAAAAAAGGCATGAAGCGTCAAAAACAACCTTAACTTGGGTCATTGTGTATATAAAAAAAACGCCCCAAATACATAAAAAATCTCAGTTTTTTAAGTCGGTTAAAAACACTTTTTTTCAGACTTTTGTAAAAAAAAATCAGATTCTACCTGCAAACCCAACTAAAATTCCAGAAAACTCACTTAGTCTTTAGTAACTTCTCAGGTGTAATAAGATCAGTGTCAGCTTTTCCTGAACCCAGGTCATTCCGGCCTTCAATGCTACCGGTCTGGTCACCAGTTGTGGGGTTGAAGAAAGTTATGTTACCGTCTAACGTGGACACTGCTATCTGGAAATGAGGAAAGGCAGTCTCTTAACACCTCGACATCGACCTTCCAATAGTTCCGTCTCTCGATTCGGCATCATTAAGGGTTCTGTTTGGGTTCGAAACTAGTCGGGCGTTCCCTAAAATACATGTAAGTACAACTGCCCTCCTAAACAAGAGGCAAAATGCTTGAATAGAAATATAATGATAAATGTATGGGGATGTTTCAACTATGTTATCGGTGACATAATGTCAAACCCATATACTGGGCACAAAGCCAGAATCCGTGCTGGTACTGAGAAAAACCTAACGGAAAAACCCAATGACACATTGCCCGAACCGGGATTCGATACCAGGATCTCGTGTTCACCAGTCGCGCTTAGCAACCACTAGACCAACGAGGCAGTATTTATCATTCTATGCGACATTTATCCGTTAAGCGTTTTCCCATTTGTCTATGGTGGCTGGAACATCACCTAAAAATATATATGTAATTGATACAATATGTCGCGGGTCTCAAATCAGAGAGAAGATTACCATAACCATATCATCATCATCAGCCTATATCAGTCCACTGCTGGACATAGTCCTAACCTCATAGTGTCTTCAAAGTTGTGAATTGTTGTGCTCAAATGGAATAATGGTCCTAACATAATAGCTAACACTCACCTCTTCGCCATCAGGCCTGAAGGCGACCTGTAGGGCGTCCGACGTAAGTTGAATCGTCTCGCACTCGCCGCTGGTCTCGATGGAGTTCCATATTTTAATGGTCTTGTCCCAACTGGCGGACACGAGGCGTGAACTAGCGAGTGTCGGGCTGAATGTGACGCACGATACTGGTGCTTCATGGCCTCCTAGTGCCTGTAAATTAATTGAAATATTATTATTACTAATTATGCATGTTTACATACTTTAGATATTTAAAAATAAATCATATATTTGTCCCCAATCTGGGTGTTTATGTGTGTGAAATTTCAGGTTCGTGAAACCCACCTACGATACAGACTAAATTCCTAGTGTGGTGTGACGTATTATTAAATAAAATAATAATTAACGATTTTTTTATTTTTTTTCTATTTAATCAAGAATATGGGCCCCGTTCGAGTTCGAAACTAGTCAAGCATTCCCGAATTCACACATGAGTATAACCGGAATATACGGTAAATACTATGTATAACACTAACCAAAGTTATTATAGTAAAAGGTAACAACGTTTGTGGACTGTGTCCGATCCACCTTCGTTGCGTAATATCTCGATCCGTATTACCTTGAAGCAGACGTAATGCGCAAACATCCTAAGCCTAGTATACTTACGTCCAACAGCTTCCCGAACTTGACGGACCAGACGAAGACCTCGAACACGTCCTGTCCCCCCGCGGCGCACAGCTCGCTGCTAGCGTCCAGCGCCGCGCAGCCGAACTGCACCAGGCTCGGGGACGTCAGCGTGCGGAAGTTGCGGTACCTTCGTGTATCGAGAGATATCGATTTAAGATATAGAGGTATCGACTTCAAATAGTCGATTAGACCCCCCGTAAGTATCACTTGGAGATGTAGAGAAATTTGATGATTGTACTATGAAACCGAAAGATACCGATTTGACTATATAATCGAGTAGTATCGATTTTGTTGTCTTACAATAAATTTAATGAAAGAGTTTTCTTATTTATTACGAGGTCCGACGTATTAAACTTAGATTTCATATTGTATTTTCGATCGAATTGACCTAAAAATCGAGAGTCCATGAGAGTTCAATTCTATTCATGTACCCAAACTTAGGTAGTAAATAGTATATTTCATAAGTTACTCACAAAACATATACGAGAAAAAGACTTGGATTTTACAATTATGACAAAATTTCCATTAAATATTTTTATCATCATCAGCCGGAAGACGTCCCCTGTTAAACAAAGGCCTCCTTAGGTAAGGGGAGGGTTGCCATAATCCCCACACTTGGCAAGCGGCTGGCAGGGATTATATTTTAATAAAATTTTATCAATTTACCTGGTCAAATCATAGCACCGCACAGTCCCATCTAAAGACGCAGACACGAAGAACTTTTTATTGGCACTGAACACTATACTGGTAACCGTGGACTTGTGTTCATTGAAGGTCACGAAACAGAAGCCGGAGGTCGTGTTCCACACCTTGACCTTCCCGTCGGCCCCGCCGGTCACTATGTACAGCCCGTCGGGGGAGTACGACAGGCAGGTCATGTCCAGGGAGTGACCTTGCTGCTTCATGACGTACTGCTCGCCTGTTGGATGTTGAGTTTTATTGTTATGTGTTTAAGGTTTGATTTCGAATGTAGTGTACAGTTGAGGTTTGAGTTGAGTACAAGTGGCAATTATTTGGGAATGTTAATAGAGATTGAACTTTATTTGCATGTGTGTAAGGTTTTGTTTCAATCTCTTCATGAGACTACCATATTTCAGTGTAAGTTTACTGACTAACATTCATGGATTATTTTGTTTGTTGTTATTAAGATTATTCAATATTTTTCAAATCGTAAAGCCTATACTGATGAATTTAATTTATCTAGAAAATATGTAAGTAATTGAACTCACTCTGCCACTCCCAAACAAGTAGCTGTCCGATATTAGGACACCCGAACGCAATCCAATCTCCAGGGAAAGATATAGCGATACTGCTGATCCTGTATTCTGATATGCTCAGCGTGTGGATAAGATTCACGTCTGGCATCTCGTGGAGGTAGAATATACCGGTGGAGAAACCTGCAATCAGCGAAAACCATACTTAACGAATAATAATATTAATAGTTTTTTTTTCTGATTGGCGCAGTGGCTAAGCGACTGGACTGTTGCGCTAAGGGTTGTAGGTTCGATTCCCGCATGGGGCAAAAATTTGTGCGAACCGCAGAGTTTTGTCCCGAGTTTGTATATGTGATATTTCATGTATGTGAAACGCACCCACGACACAGGAGAAATATATAGTGTGGGACGATGTTTAAAAAATATATATATAAAACTGTATTGTATGTCTAGGAGTCGTAGGTAGGTTTTTTCATTGTAATTCTCAATACTATAACGGAATCTAGTTTTGTGTGATTTGTAACTCTATTTAGCCCTTCGGGGAATATAGAGACACATACAATATACATATATTTATTTATATACACTTTATTGTACACCAATTTACAATAGCCGGGTCCACACCGGACGATCCATCGCGCTCCAATCGCGCGCGGCAGGAGCGCGATCCAAATGTGCGGGCGGTGTGGACGTGCCGCGCGCGATCCATGCGCAAGTATTGGAGCGCGCGATCCCTGCTGCGCCCGATCCGTGCGTTGTCGGTTTTTTTGCCAGCCTCAAAGGTGCCTCAGTTGCGTGCCGCGCGCGGTGTGGACAGTTGTGTGTGGTTCGCGCGATCCTTCACGCCATGGACATCTCGCAAAGTCGTCGTCTGATATCGCTTTATAAGGAATTTAAATGTTTATGGGACCCAAAAGATGTTAATTATACCAATAGAGGTATAAGAGACGATGCTTGGCGTCAGATTTCTCGCGAAATGGATAACATAAAAATAGAAGACCTAAAGAAAAAAATGCGGTCTTTGGCGGGAGGCTATAGACGGGAAAAATTTAGAGAAAAACAAAGCCGTATAACTGGATCGGGTAAGTAATCTTCTCATACACACTCTCACCGATTTTTTTTCGCCATTTCTTTTACCGGTGGGCATTTTGCTTTGCTTCCGAAATGGTGGTAGTTTATAGAGTAGCTTATTTAATTTAAATTTATAATTATTCAAAATATTATAACTATGTAAAGACGTGTCTAAGTGCCCGTGAGGGCCTACAGAATAAAGATGCTTTGAATTTTGAATTTTTACATACCTGCATATTAGAACAGTCCGGAATAGTGCACGGCACTTGAATACCGCAACCGATCTTACCTCAGCTTCGCCCGCATTTCTGAAATCGACGCGGGCAAAGCTGCGGGAGTTCAGTTAGTTTTTATATAAATTATAATTTTGTTGTAGTTTTTAAATTTATTATGTTGAAAAAAAAAACGTTATTTAATGAATTACTTGTTTATTTCAGGTGCACAAGATACATATCAATCAAAGTGGTTTGCGTATGATGACTTCGACTTTATGGCGGATAAAAATGAACCCGGAACTACTCGAGATACTTTGGAACACGTGAGTTATTGTATGGTTTGTAACAAAGTGTCTTGCTAAATGGGACCGTATTGTATGGGCACTTTCTACTGCTCTTCTTGGTATGACGGCCATCGGTTGTAGTGATTGTGATGGTGGTTCATTTCGCCAGCTTCCAAGTATTACATCTCCATTGTCCTGGACCATATCAAACGTTCCAGGCGATGTAAAGTTAGAATTACTACGTAAATAGTTATATAGATGAACCGTTGCCAGCACGACTTTAGTCGCAGTTTCTGGTTCCAAAAGCATAGGTTTACGCAGAACTCTATAGACAGAACTAAGTACTCCAAATGCGTTTTCTACTACTCTACGTGCTCTTGACAGTCGGTAGTTGAAAATTCTTTCACACGAGCCCCTTTCCCGAGTACCATCGTATGGTCTCATTGTATAATCATTCAGCTGAAAAGCTTTATCACCTAGTATACAATAGGGTACTTCAATTTTATAGGGAACTTGTAATATTTCCGGGGGTGGAATGTTTAGTTCTTTTTTTTCAAGTTTTTTATATAAATTTGTGTTTTTGAACACGCCTCCATCTGATATTCTGCCTTTAGTCCCAACATTCACATACAGAAACTTATAATTTGCATCTACTAATGCAAAAAGAACAATACTAGGAAATAATTTGTAGTTATCAAAGTCGTTGCCACTATTAAAAGGCGATTGCAATACAACATGTTTGCCGTCCATCGCTCCTATCACGTGTGGGAAATTCCATTTATCCTCGAATTGCTGAGAAATTTTACGCCACTCTTCTTCAGTAGATGGCACCTGAAAATAAAGATGCCGTGAGATCCTTAACCTTTAACTGGGGACATGACAAATTTATAACACTTTAAGGGACATCTAGTCTCACAGGCTACAGCCGATTTTGTAATTAGTATTACTTACGTATAAATCAACCGATGACACGTCCACCCTAGCCCTAAAACAAAAGCTACTGAGAAGCAGGGTTGAGGCAAGTGGGGGGAAAGGGTTAATTCTAAGAATTTGCAAACTACGCGACGCCTGTGAGGCTACACGTCACTAGTTAAAGGTTAATAATAAAAAGTTGAAAATAAAAATAAGTAGTAATAATAATAATAATGTTGTTACAGGAAGAAACTAATACGACTGAACGGGAACTTGAAGTAAATGTTACAGTGAGCGAAAACGAGAACAGTAACATTGTTAGTAGTGACATACAACCGGAAAGAGCCAACCAACACACAGATTTGAGTAGAGAGCAGAATGCTCAAAGTGTACAATCCAATGTCCAAACAACAAGCAATCGAGCAAAAAAAAGGAAGAAAACTACTTCTAATAATGCAGATGATATATCAGATGATACTCTTTCAGAAGCTTTCCAACTGCTGCAACAATGTGCACAGCCACCACAACCAGACACAGATTCTTACATTGCTTTCGGGCAGTATATATCTACTGAATTGCGGAAATATGATGCAGTAACATTACCTTATGTCAAAAATGCTATATGCCAAGTAATTTTTGAAGCTGACACAGGAAGATATAACAATTATGGATATTACACTAATTCATATCCTAGCACACCTTCAGCCTCCACTTCATCGCACACTCCAGCTCCACCTCCACAGGCACCACCATCTGCTCATCTGGCCTCAACTTCATCGCATACTCCAGTTCCACCTCCACAGGCATCACCATCTACTCATCTAGCCTCAACTTCAGCGCAGTCCCAGTCTCAACAACCTCAGGATTATTCAGTTCCACAGTCACCACCGAATTAAATAAGTGCCTACCTATTCTTTCTTGTTTTCTTATGTTTTCAAATAATGTTGATTAATTGTAAACATGTTACTTCACTATAATTATAATACACTACTTTTTTATTGAGTAATAAAGTATGGTTTTACTTACCTTCACATAATCCTTTAACAAGTCAATGATTGCTTCACAAACTTCGGGAATAATTTTCGATATAGACTGTTTGGAAATGCGGAAGAGATACTGCAAACTGACATATGAATCTCCAGTCGCTAAAAATCGCAATGTAAGTAGTAATCTTTCCTTCACAGTAATGGCATCTCTATAATTTGTATCATTCTTTCTTAGCTTGTAGTTCAGTAACGAACACAATATCTCAAATTTATTGACATTCATTCTTGCAAAATTGTGTTCAGCTTTATCTGACACTAACTCTGCATAAAGCTGAGTGCCAGATTTTAAGCGATTTTTGTATATTGTTTTTATCCAGAACCGTCTTTTTATTTTTTGTGATTTTTTGCGAAAATTTTTAAGCAAAATATAGGTTACTGCTGCCACGGCAATTCGACGCCGACGCTGCACGTGTGACTCCATCTCAAGCAAGAGTTCGACTGAATCATGGATCGCCTATGGATCGCTAGGAGCGTAGGTTCAGGATCGCAGTTCAATTAAACTGGATCGGCCTAGTACGATCCACGAACCACACTCCGTGATCCTGGATCGCGGATCGCGCGATCGCTGATGCAGGTTGGATCGTCCGGTGTGGACCCGGCTAATGAGTAAAAGAACGCAGACTTAAAATTATGTACAATGGGCGGTCTTATCGCACAAGGCGATTTCTTACAGACAACCTTTGGATGGACAAAAAAAACAATAGAAAAAAAAAATATATATATGTATACATACGTATTCTTCTTCATATATAAATATATGTCATCAGGCTGTTATGTTTATGTCACAAACATACCTGTCACCAATATCATGGTCTTCTTATGGTACTGAGCGGCTGTGAGCTTGACCTTATGATGCGACCTCCTTATTTCATCCGCTATATAATGCCTGCCTAACTTCTTGTACACTAATCTCTTGTTATTTGGTGTTTTGACCTCCTTTTCCGCAGCTGGTTCTGCTTCGTTGTCACTTTCCTCCTTCAAATAGATTGAGAATGTTACGAGATAGCATATTCTCTTTATTGTGAGGTAACTGGTGTATTACGTGTTTAATAATAATCTTTATTTTCTGTTAGTTTTACAGGTTCAAATAACAATAATTTACACAAACTTACATTATTTGGAACAAATCCTAGTTTTACATATTGATAAGAACAAAGTTGGGAACAGAAACTAGTCAACCTTTACTAATAACATAAAGTCATGCCTATTTTCTAGTGTGGTAGGCAGAGACCACGGATTTCCATCTGCTATGATCCTGACCTGACATTAAATAAACTTATAACACCTACTAAATAAACATATTACTGCTATAGCCATAAGAGATTTTATTTGGTTAACATGACCTTATATAAGTTATAATGTCATGGGCGAAGGTATAAGCTTCCATGGCATCTGTCAGGAAAAAATATACTGCCATTCTTCTTAGCGAGTGGTTGATGAACAACCTGGTGTCACAGTTTAAACTGCCTGCAGGCTCTGACATAGCTTTACACGCCATTGAAATACTCTCAGGTGTACCAGTTTCCTCATGATGTTTTCCTTCACCATTTAGCAACTGATAACTAATTAATTTTTAAACACGCGACCTTGACTTGGTAGTTCAACAGTCATACCACTTGGCTATCACTGCTGTTATAGGTTACAATTAGGTAAACATACATTTAAAATGAAAAGGAGGAGGAATCATCATAGATAGATAGATAGATTTCTCTTTATTGTACACCAAAAATAAACATAAGTATAGTATACTTACATATTCCTTATCCTTCTCTATAACAGCCTTCTCATCAACATCATCTTCACTTTCCTCAGCCTTCTCTATTCTACGCTTCTTTCTATGAGATATCTGAACGTCAGACACTACTAAAGCATCTATATCAATGCTAGCATGCCACAGACAGACCTGTCCGTTCCTACTGACAGTTATCAAGTCCAAGCTCCGCGTCTCAAAGAACACACCAACTATAATGTCACTGTGACCACTTAAGGAGTACATACTAAGGTTTTCTAAGTAATCAACAGTGTATATTTTGGTTGCGGTGTCTTTGGAGCCGACAGCCAGGAGTTTGGAACATGAGGACCAGTCCAAGCATGTTACTTCGTCTCTGGCTTTCTTGAAGACGCGCTTCATGACGAAGGAACGGAACTCGCCCGTGAATTTGCATGGTGCTGTCATTACAAATACTGAAATAATAAAGGTTATAATATCAAACATTAGATGGGATCTAAATTGATAGAGGAAACTTGATAAATGATGGACACGAGCGGGACTCGAACCCGCGACTTTTTTTATAAAAAGGTACAATATTGTAAGCAAAGCAATGGGAAGCCTTGTTTTAGCAGTGTAAGTGGGCTTTTAACAGTTTCTGATAAATGATAACTTATAGGCAGTTTAATGGCTAAGGCAAGTTGTTAAAAGCCTAACTATCTACTACACATATACCTATATACCGGTTTTACTCACGTCAGTATTCGGTATTGCACGAGTAGTTTCAGGCGACGCGGCGGGCCGAATTTTGAGGTGAGTCAAACTGGTATATTATGTAGTATAATATGGATTAAACCCACGAAAGTTATATAGTATAGTTAATATAGTAAATAAGATTTAACCATCAATAGTTTTCTTAACAATTGGAATTTAAAACAGCCTCTTACCATGAACTTTTAAAACAGGTCGGTTTACGTAGAAGCGAGACGCCGCTACGTGCAGTGAAAAGTCGCGTCTCGCTTTCACAACGTAAACTGTCCTGCTATCAGAGGGCATGGTAAGGGAGCAGGAAGGACATGTCTTTTCCTAAAAACTGACAAAAAATAAAAATAAAATATAAAAAAATGAGTATTTTCACTATACCCGTATCATCACAACAAGCTGCAAAATATTTGCCATTGGGACTAAACTTGATTGCATTCACTTGCTGTTTGAACTTATACTTGTGTATCACTGTGCATGTCAAAAGACTGATCATCTGCGCCTCTCCATCTGAAAAATAAAAAGTTTCCAATGAAACCTTTTTCTATATAAGTCTGCCTGTTGTCATGATAAGAAGCCTTTTTTTTTTTTTTTTTCGAAATGGATTTGTGTCGACGACCCCGAGAGGGGTCTTATTGGACGTAACCGGATAAAGGCGAGACTGCATGAGCCTCCAGCCAGGCTAACTACTTTTAAGACTTTAAGCGACGCTACCGAGGGCGCCCCCTGCGGGACTCGAACCTCGACTCGATGCGTCGCTGTCTAACATTTAAAGCAAAAGGGATTGCTGGATCGAACATAAACTCACATACATACAAACATTGCACGTTAAATAAAAGCTAATAAAAATCCATCCTTTGCAGTTACAATAGGCATCATAGTATGCAAATAAAAATAATATTTATTGAGTAAGAATTAATTTAAAAAAAATAATATATACTTTCATTAACAGCCAACAATGTAGATCCATCAGGTGAAACATCAACAGCTGTATAATTGTAGTAGCTCTCAAATGATAATGTGTTGCTTTTGTTCCTGAAAACATATTAAAGTTATATTATATCAGCCTCTAATTCCCATAGCGACGACCTGATTAGTGCAGTGGCTAAGTGATTGGACTGCTGCGTTAAGGGTTGTGGGTTTGATTTCCGCACAGGACAAAACTTTGTGCGAACCACAGATATTTGTCCCGAGTCTGGGTGTTAGTGTATGTGATATTTCATGTTTGTGAAATGCACCCACGACACAGGAAGAATTCCTATTGTGGGGATGTTTTTTAAAAAAAAAAGGTAGCAGCACAGACTGGATTTGAGGCTGTTTCATAGGAACACATATTACATAGGGACATATTACATACTAGCTGTTGCCCGCGACTTCGTCCGCGTGAATTTCAGGTAAAAACACCAGTAGACTATAATCAGATTTTGTAAGTAAGTGGAAAACACTACAAATTACTTACCGAATGGAATACACATAGTATTTTAATGATAAAGGTATATTTCAAATTAAGATGGGGCTAGTTTACTTTTTATATCGATTTTGTATGATCGGTAAATATTGAGTGACTAACAAGAAAGTTATTGACACGATTTGTTGGCTTATAAGGAATTTCAATTTTAAATGTATCTTTATTTTACTGTATCTATGTACTACATTGACAGCATGCATTTCTCTGAACTACGGTTGTAGTTTTGTCTTCAGCAGACAACATTTACAGAGAGTGTGGACTGGTAACTCAGAAGCGACCGTCATACAGTAATCTGTGTAAAAATCAGCTGGTTTCTAGGCCTTAATTAAGCCTACCTCTGCGTGTGCTAATGGTGATAGTTTGTATGCCAAAATGCGCCAAGCGCTTGTATTGAAATTTATTGTAGCCGAAATTTAAACGAACTGCTCATGTCCGTCACCCATAGTATTACATATTATACACATAACTGGTGAAATATGGGTGTACTTTACACTCAGCTTCTCTTTCTTTGGGGATAGAGACAATTAAATTGTGTAAAATTGTTTTATAGGCCGTATTTTCTAATGCTAAAAGAATGAGCATATAAAAGTGTATTTTATGGTATTTACTTTATGTGAAACATAAAATAGAAATACTAAAAGAAGTTCCTATAATTCAAGATATTTTTTATATTTTAAATAACACATGTGATTTGGCTATTTATAGAAAATAAGTAGGTACTTCATTATTTAAAGTACCTACTTATTTTATATGAGCTTCAAGGAGATCCATATACTCACTGTTTGAGGTTGTATACAGTTATTTTGTTTCCCACAGGGCTTACGACACAGTTTCCATCGCCCAAGAATAATATATCACCTTTCCGATACACCGTCCCAAGTAAATTTTGAAACTAAAACATTTAAAAAGGTTATGTATTACAATATTTATGAATTTTACTTAGATTATCGTATTTTAAATACGGCAAAGGAAATATAAAACGTAAAACTTATATTAGTATGTGAATAAACGATTATATTTATTACAATATTTATTTTTAATTAATAATAATCTAACATCATAAATAAACACAAAGAAAATAAGTAAATTAGTGTGAAGATATCCTTATCTACCTTGTAATGGAACTTCATTTTGAAAACTATAATGTAAGTAATCAACTTAATTAATTTATGTTTTCAAGTACTCATAATTTGTATTAAATACAAGACTTTATTTTGAATTCAACCACAACTCGCAAATACCAAGCATGCTGCACGGGCAACGTGAAGTTTCACAGCAAAAGTCATAATAAAGTGATATTAGTCAAAATTTGTCTATATCTTTAACATAATTCTACAACAGCCTTATTCAAGACATCGAAAGAAAAAGAGAGAAAAAACATAATCGATAAACACTTAGTTTTCAATACTGACAAATTTTTACGTTCGGATACAACAGTTCCATTCAAATTAGAACCAAAATAAACTGGATCAAAAACGAAAAGCTTTATGGATGGTTATGCTTATGGTGAAGTATCCGAACACTTAAATTTAAAACATCGTTCACTGTTTAGTGATACCACTTTATAATACGGAAATTCTAACAATTCAAAATGCAGTTGCTATAGTTATATTTAATTGTTGCATTTCATAACACATAATATGAACCATATTTGGTGTTCTAATTAAATATCCTGTGTAGTAAATAAAACAGCTAAATTGCAAAAACAGAGTATTTTCTGGTTTTGTCAATAGTCAACAAACCGTGTTAAGAGATTTTTTAATTTTATCTTATTTGTTTTCATCCCGATAAGATCTTCATGTCACTTCTATTCAAATTAATGCTTTCTGCTTTTATAGTCGTATGTGATGCAGGTCTGATTATAATATCTTTAACCTTTGCGTGACGCCAGATGATTTAAGCAGTGTCATACGAGGTAGGCACTTTCTGTGGCAAAATAGGGTCGTCTACAACATAATTATGCAGATGTGGCAGCAGGTGGGCAGGCAGTCTTATTAAATTAAACTGAATAACATAACATTACGCCTGTATTCCCCGAGAGGGAGAGGTGCACATAATTATAGTACACGGTTCCAATGTAATACGGGGCGAGCCTATTGAACCGGGTAAAAATTTAGACTCCGTGCTATAATGAATATATGTATATACAATGAGTTTGCCGCGTTGGTCTGATAGGTGTAAAACACTACAGTTGAGAGTAACGGGCCTGGTTTTGGTTCTCGGGTTATTAATAAATTGGGTTCGTCCATCGGAGTCTATATTTCTGGACGGTTAACGGCAATAGGCTTGCCCTAACATAGGAACTTCATCATAACGTCCAAAATATAGGTTTATGATATACCTCTACATAATATCCTTCAGGCTATACAAGAGTAATGTTTTTTTTAAATTAGCTTGTTGTATCTCCTATTGCCGGGCAAAAGCTTCTCCTTCAATTCTTCACAAATCTCTATTCAGTAGCATTTCCGGTAAGTGTCTAAATAATGTTCTTTTATCACCTTCTCGATAGACCTGGTCGTCGGTGGCCGGTGGTATGTATCCACTTTCTATACTATATCCACTTTCCCATCTTTGCTGGTCTAAGAGTAATGTTATTAGATCATAATAAATTATCCCATTTATAAAAAATTTACCTAATCCATCTATTAATGTATTGACTATTGAGTAACACAAAAATATAATTCTGAATCTTTATTTACAAAAACTAGTCTGCAAGGGAGTAGTGTTTTTTTACTCGTAGAATTAGTACTTATCCAAACAGTTGATAAAATTACCAAATAGAAATTTTACGATTTTGGTAGCATTCATACGTAGTCAATACACGTCTAATTAATATTATTAATTTTAAATTTTACCTTTATTTTATATTGTTTCAGTAGTAAACCGGCAAAAAGTAATACATTTTGAATTTTGTGTTGCTTTATTTTATTTTAGAAGGCGATTTTGATTTAAATTTTCCATTTAAAAGTTATGAAAAATTCTAACAGTACATGCGCAGAAGAAAAATGCTGGCCAGCGATCCACATCAATGTTCTACGTCATAACGCAGCTAAATCTTTAGCTCAGGATTGGTCGCGCATTTCGGAAGTTACGTATCAAAACCAATCAGAACTTAGGTCATATCGAGCACTGCCTTGAACATCAATCGTCATATGACCCATTCTATCGAGCCTGCAAAGCTTGGGCCATATTTGTCTGTGCAAAAGTAGTTCCGTGGAGTGAGTGTGTGCAGATAGTCATCACAGTTTTTGGGACCTGTAAATACTCCCTCAATAAACCTACAAAATGTCGGCCGCAACATCCGAAAACCCGATCTACGGACCCTTCTTTGGAGTTATGGGGGCGGCGTCTGCTATAATCTTTAGCGGTGAGTATTTTGTCCATTATCGTAGAAATGGCTGTCTTGAATGATTATCGATCTCCGTAAGTGGGTTACAGGCATTCGAAATTCAGTGTTAAAATGTTAGGAATGTATATTGTAAACAACTTTTATGATGATGTTCTAATAAATCAGTTCGAATCTGGTTATTTTAGGAGCACTAATTATAGTAGTAGCCGCACCTTGTGCTTTACGTTATCCCTACATAAATATATAGATATACATGACGGAATGAGTCAATTTGATGATTCGGGTAAAGCGGTGTTTGCCGTTCAAGGGGTGGATTTTGGGGCGTTGTTTTTGAGAACAAAATGTGAATCATTCGTCATGTGATTGATAGGTAGTCACTTTCGGTTGGTAGCACTGTTCAAATGGCTGATAGCCTGATATGTCTGGTGAAATGTTTGCTGAAATTAAACTGATATGCAATGGATTCATATAAACTGAATGGCGTATGTTTGGTCGAGTAATCTTATTGAACTTATTAATCATCTTAAATACATGAGAAATGTCATTACTATTATGAATGAAATAAGGTCTTACTATAAAAACATATTTTTAATATTTAAGTTCATATTATCAGCTTTGTCCTAAGGTAGGACCATATTACTTTTTGGAAGGGAGGTCAATTAAATGCTAAGAGTCAAGAATTGCAGGAAACACTGCATCACATACAATATAAAAAAAACTATGGGTTTTGATCATCACATGACCAACTTAACAATCATGTGATCAGTCATCTGTTCATGATCTAACTTAACTAATCTAAATACTAAGCTAACTATTACTATATCATATCACATCTAGTCTATAACATAATCCACACTACAAGGATATTTCTTAATAAAAACTTGTTCACTAAGTCATCATGTGACTGCTACAAGTACAGGACAAACAGCATAAGTTTTTTAAACCAAAGATAACAATCAATACTACCAAGGCTTTATAATTACAACATCAGACAATGGAATTGTATAATAGTGCAACATTACAACAAAACATGAATGATTGAAATCACATGACACCCACCTCAGTAAGGATTTAGGTTATGTCACCAAATACATAAGTTATAACACATTATAATGACTAAATAAAGTTTATAGCGAGAACATAACACAAACTTCTTGGTATGTATATCCTGAAGAATAAAGATCAAAGGATTTATTACATTATTATAAAACAGATACAAGTATATAACATAATCACACGCAAGTACTTCATAATCTCATCATGTGACTAAATTGATAATAAGGATTTCCCATTTAAGTTTTACTGTATACATCATTCTTCACATGGTATATTGCAGTAATTTTTCCAAATTATATGCTAGGGATTCCCCAAAAATGAATGAGGTCAAACTCTTAGTGGGTGTGGCTATGTCATCAGCTTCTTGAGATCTTAAAGATTCTGATAAACTACCCTCATCTCAACTATACAGAACTCACTTATTTGAATATATATTAGAAAGAATGTTTCATATTAACATACACACTCACAATCTAGTAAGGATTGATATGATCATATTACAAATGAGGATGATGACACTACACACATGAATAAAACTAACAAAATAAAAATAAGGAAAACTTGACCAACTTAACTGTAGATGTAAAACAATTGGCGGTTTGAGAACAATATTCGAGTCATACTGAAAAATAAGTGAGGACAAGTATAACTTAATTCTGGCATCACATGTGACATAATAATACAAGGATGAGGGTAGGAGTTTTTCTGTTGGACTTTATTAAATTGCTAAAAGAATGGAACCATGCAACTTATTAATGTATCTATATTGTAATATTCCAGCGCTGGGAGCTGCCTATGGAACAGCCAAGTCAGGCACCGGTATCGCCGCCATGTCGGTGATGCGGCCTGAGCTGATCATGAAGTCCATCATTCCCGTTGTCATGGCGGGTATCATTGCCATCTACGGGCTGGTCGTGGCTGTCCTGATCGCCGGTTCCCTGGACTCACCCTCCAACAACTACACCCTATACAAGTAAATCAATTCTTTATCTATCACTCAACTATAACATTCACAGGATTGAAGTTATGTTAATATACTTGCAACTATGATCTGCATAAACATTAGTTGTTGGAGATAGAATTATTGGACGATAAGATAATTATAGTACTTATACTACCTTAGGATTCATTTAGAGTCCTTGCGGGAATATAAATCTTATCTATACTAATATTGTAAAGCTGAAGAGTTGTTTGTTAGCTTGAACACGCTAATCTCAGGCCTGATTTGAAAAATTCTTTGTGTTAGATAGCCCATTTATCAAGGAAAGCTATAGGCTATAAAACATTCGAAATCCGCGGACGGAGTCGCGGGCGGAAGCTAGTTATCTCTGAAATTAAGTACTAGTTCTACTACAGAAGCTATCTGCTGAAGCAGGTGTGTAAGTAACTAGTAAAAAGTAAATTCATAATACCTATATATTAGCTTAAAGTTAGATAAGTTTTTAATACAATTTTAAAACTACAGCCATTTCAGTAATAATACCTGCTTAATTCTTATCAATGATTTTGAAATAGATATACAGTACATAAATCCATTAAAATGTTACAAAGTGTATTTACAATACTTAACAGAAAAAGATAGTCATTCTTTGAGGTTTTTATGATTGTTACTTTTTGTCGTCTGTGTCCCAATTATGCATCAATGGTTCACTGGTTTCCTGTTAGACTCAAACAAGGTTGCGTAAGCAAGGCTATTCATAGAAAAGAATTGTTGACTTCCAATGCAAGTTATTCAATATGGAAAATGAAAAAAACTAAGATGTTTTGTTAATTATTTTGTCTTATGCCTGACGAATTTGTCTCTACAGAATAATTAGCAAGATTACATTATTTATTATCTTAAAAATACAACTACATTTCTACATTCGGTTTGTAGTAGTTATTGTCACACATAGACAGATCACTGCAGTAAATTTATTGATACATACCAATACCTATTGAAACATGACTACATAACATTACATACATACTTTTACAACAAACACGCCATCCAAAAACTTATTGGGTTGCTGTCTGTATCCTAGTTTTTAGTATTACATATCTTGGCCTGATGCCAGGGTCTTCCCGACAGTCTAGCTCACTTAGTCTAGTCTTTTATTTCCCCAATAGGCAAATATATAGGTCTCGTGTCTGGTATGCGACGCCGTGCCTCGTGTTATATTTATTTCTCGAAAATTTTTAGTTACAATCTGCATTTAATTTTACTTCTTATTGAGTTGCACCCTACTTTCTTTTATGCACGTAATTAATTGAAGTTACTTTCTATAAAGTATTCGTTTTGTATTCACAGTTGAGTAAATATGTTAGTGTACGTAAGGATACAACAACAAGCTCGTCATAGTTACGTCTTTGAGACAGTAATATATTATTGTGTTCTTGTGGGTTCCAAAGATTATAGAAGTATCCACTCGAAAATAATTTGATAAGACACAATCAATCAAATTGATAAGACAAAATGTATTAAATAACTTATCATTTTTAGCAGGATTTTTAAAGGTATTAAATTCATTACGATATACTTGAAGTATTCTCGTTTCGTTATTCAAAGCTCTTTCAGTATAAATCTTCCTGATAGAAATCCATATTCATTACTTAGTGACCTACATAGCGAGACTGCCGGCGACGCCAACTGTAATATATTCAGCTTAACCTATATTAATCTGCTTCCATATTAGTTTCGAAAAATCTATTCCGAACATTCAAAGAGTCACGCTATTGTTGAGAATGATTATGGATAATTACACCCATGGTAGCTACGCTCTAGTGAAACATTCGGGACATTTTTCATTTCATAATTGCTGTCGTCATATTCGTGCGAGTACGCTCAAACTATTGACCTCGAGACTAGTTCTTTTATGTAACGTCGGCTTGACACATGTAGAAATTAATTTTTTAATGGTCTTAATATGTCACAATTTATTGTAGTTGGGTATTCTGTATTCGCAACATGTACTTTATTATCAAGTAGTTAACATTTACTGAGTTCGTATTTATTAGATTGTTATTACTGAATGTGTTTCAGGGGTCTTATCATACATACATTAAATACTCCATTTGTTAAACTCTAGTATGTTACCGATAAAAATGATTGTTTGTTTATTATCAATGTACTAATGAAGCTGGTTTGTGTTTACAGAGGGTTCATCCACCTGGGCGCTGGTCTCGCAGTAGGTTTCTCCGGTCTGGCAGCCGGATTCGCCATAGGTATCGTCGGTGACGCAGGTGTCCGTGGTACCGCGCAACAGCCCAGGTTATTCGTCGGCATGATCCTTATCCTCATTTTCGCTGAAGTATTGGGTCTATACGGTCTCATCGTCGCCATCTACCTTTACACGAAACAGTAAACGCATTAAGCACACTCTTACTCCCGTCGCCCGTGCTCCGAGTTTCTATGCCACAGAATCTGCTCAGTCACTCAGTCGCGCACAGGGAAGTCGTCGCCGGTAGCGAAACGACCCGCATAGGGCCTCGGAGCACCACAAAACACCTTGTATAGTACTTGTTGATTACTTGAACGTTAATCATTTATATGTTTTCGCATATCTCCGGCCCGGTGCCACCTCGATGCTGCGGCCGCACCGCGCCTAGGGACGCGAACTGTATAAATATTTTTTCTATTTCAATTTTATAAATATAACGATCACTATTTTCGAATCCCAATCATGGTTTTATAATATAAACGCTACCGTGCGATGACGGCGTAATTTATTTCTTAATTTATTACCGCATTTTTATTTTGATTTTCGGTGACAGGAGATGATTTTCTTTCACCTATCGACATATCAGATTATTTGCGCGTTTACACCCCCTCGCGAACGTATCTTCGTACCATCCGACGATATCACTTTTAGATTATTTTAGCGTTAAGGCGAAACTAATGTACAGTTAGAGTAGAAATTTAAGTCCAAACAAGTTATCTTAATAATTTATGAAACCGTTAAACCCCCAGGGTACTGTGTACCGATTTCTATCGCTGAGAATGTTAAGGTTAACTGGCTTATGTACCATGCTATATAGCTTTCAGTGTTATAGTGGATATATATAATATGTGTCCTTATCGTACTGTTATGAGCCTTTAAATGTTATCCTCTCTCAAGTGGCTGTTGATAAATTCAAAAGCGAGTCACAAACATTGTATTGCCAGGAATCAGTAAATAAACATGGTTTGTACATTCCATATTATTTTGTTTCTACTTGATTATACTGTGTGTTTTATTTTCCTTTTCGATCTTCATGCGAGCGATATAAATAAAGTATTCGGAAGGCGGATGCTTTCATGACATTATATAACAGCTATCGCAATCAAATTATAACTTTATTATAGTAAATATTGAATAGTATTATTACATTTCTGACGACTTATAATGTGAAAAAAAAATTATATTTCAAAATATATTTATTCTGTATACCTCATAGTCGAAATGATGTTTGAATGATTATAAATTGGTAAGTAAAATACATTTAGGTAAAATTGTATTTTATTTTAGGTTTCATGTTAGAGAATGTTATAATCTTTGGTGTTATTGAATGAATTGTGTTAATAAAATATTTTGAAAACAACTAATGTAAATTATGAATCAATTGTTTCACTCTAGACCATTCATTTTTTTTTGTTATTATGTCGCCAGTATGACTGGACAAATACGATGCTGCTTTGAAATCTTTAAAATTATAAATGCATTTGACTTTATAATAACTTGCAGTTATTTCAGTTTTCATTTACTGGAAATAATATTGAGTAATAAATAGATTTCAAAGTGGCTTGGAGAAAATTATTGATACACAATTAACATGACCGGAATTGGTCGTAAGTTGCTGAGGTAAATTAATAGAAAGCTTACGAGCACTTTATTATGGCCAAAACTACACCGCTTAGCAAAGGCCTCTTATTCTACTAAAATAAGTACACTCAATCTGTGGCTGATCTTTGTAAGGTTACCTCAAAGATGCTTCTATAAAACATTGCTCTTATCCACAACTTTGTTGTCATACAATATTATGCTTTTTATCCCGAAAAAATGTAGCGGGTAACACCGCGGGGCTCAGCTAGTGAGAAAATAACATCAAACTCCGTATTGTTACCTCGCCTTAGGAATTACTCATTTTACCGATAACATATTAGGTAGGTATCATACAGGTTAATGAGTAAATAGTCTCGACAACATATTTTGTAAAATAATGACTGTCCTAGTGCATAGCAAATATCTTTTCTGAACACTGAGAAGGAACGATATTTATGAACTACCCTTGCTCACTGCTATTTGAGGATTTCAAATAAACTATTTCTAACATCGGTCAATTGTCTTCCTTCACCATTGGTGTTGTCTTAACGAAGGAAGTAGGAACATAGATAATAACTAGTCGGGCATTCCCTAATATTCACATGGGAAAAACTTCTAAGAAAATAAATTGTACATAAGCATACAAAAGTCACAAGTACTTTCTAGGCATTATGTAAACCTGCAACCTTGTGCATACAAATACAACCTCTGGGACAACAACGTAGTAGGTATATACTCTGTTCTAGTGCCGCTGTTATAGACAAGGGTAAGTATGACAACTGTGGTTTGCATCAGGATGAAGGAATAAGATATCTTGGAAGTTAGGAAAATTGCCAGCTAATCTAAAAATACTATCTACCTACCTACGTACCTCAGTAGAATAACTGCCAACAACACAACCCAAACAAGCCCTTACAGTCCTGGAACCCAATCTATTATACGGGCGTGCTTCCATTCTGTTCTTGCACACGAATTACATTCATAACATCACGCCTGTATACCCCGAAGGGGCAGGCAGAGGTGCACATGAGTACACCCACACTTCGCTAGTTATGTTTTTAGGTCCCAATATAATAGTGTGCGAGCCTATTGCCATCAACCGAGCACAATCTAGGCTCCGTGCTGCTACTAAGAATTAGGTACCTAAGGAAAAACCTAGTAACACTGCCTGAACCGGGATTTGAACACAGGGCCTCGTGCTCAGCAGCCGCGCTGCAACCTCTAGATCAACGAGGCAATCCACACGAATTAATGCACCTAATAGACAGTTGTTGTCCGTCTGTCAGTTTACATCCACGTGTAGGTAATGGAGTCCACTAGTAGACCACTAGTCACTTGATTACTGCGTCAGTTGCAGTCACATGATGTCTAAGGCTGGTTTCACAGCTGATCGGGAGACCCCCATGGGCCGTCGGTACAATTTATTCCCATCTGCCCCCTTTGCTAAAGTGGTCAAGTTCGAGCGTTTGTCCATACCACTAGTACCCCTAGCATAGCAAAATTTTTAGATCTGGGGAAATATTTGCGTGGTACTGCACTCCTATCTGCAACTGTTTTTAACATTGCCGGCGTTCTAACAAAATGAGAGATGTTGTGAAGAGTTTAGCATACAAGGATTAATAGAATAGAATTAAAATAGACGACCCAATTGGTGGAGTGAGTAAGTAGGTTGAGACTTGGGTCTACCACACTGTATCGATCGATTCTATTCCAGATTGTCCGTATAAGTGTGATCCACATGTTATATACATATTTTGTTTCCAGTCTGGGCGTGACTCAGTATAACTGCTACTTTTTGCACTACTATGTATGTTGGTTCCTTAAGGTTGGTTCGATCCCAGATGGTTCGTAAACAAATACATTAATTTAAAGAAAAAAAAATAATTTGACTTGCTTTATGAACGCAAGGTATGGTACACGTCACTCATTTCACAAATTCTGACATTTGTTTTGAGGTGGCAAACGTCAACCTCTACTCAATATTTCCATTTACAATTGTGAATTTTATTAATAGGTTTTGAAAATGAAGTATAAGCTTTTATTATTTATTACTATAATCCTTACCTACTATGAAGGAGAGGCTCAGACACGTGCAAAGGCGGTAAGTAAAGTTTTACAATATGATTATCAAACCGGCGTTTTTCTATTAGATTATCGTATAAACGGGCTATTTAGTGCTGCTTAATTTGTTTTTAAATACTTGATAAGGAGCGCACACAACGTTTTTGGATAAAACTTTAATTTGGTACTAGCCCATTCAAATGAACTGTATTTCAAAATGAGAATGTAGTGAGGAAAACTCGGTGGTACACATTCGTAGGATACAGAAATGCCAGGCCCATAAACAATTTGTTGATTTGTACATATATCGATAAAGTATTTAATGTCCTACTATTTTGTTTAACGGAATGCTAGCTCTTTTTACCTGAATCACTCCTATTTACAGAAGTGAAATGTGGGTGTCACACCCATTAGGTGAAGGTTCATAGCAATCACTAAAATATTATTGAGAGCATAATCACAAGCCAGTCCTAGTACAGCCAGCATCATAAGTAACTAAACAATTAATTAAAATTGTAAAAAGTATTAAATATTCTCAGATGAATGTTTCTACAATTTGAAATAGTAACTTGAATTGATGTTTGTTTCGTTCAATTATTTGAAATAAAGTTTTCTAACATGTTAAGCTAGACATAATACTGACTGTATCCATCATACAGTGTTATTTGCTAGCTAAAGTTTATGAATTCATATTTATATTTGTACAACATATTATATGCAAAAAAAATAATTATGAATTTTTCTCATTCCAGCTTGACGATAAAATCCAACAGCTAACAGACTTGACCGCCAAGAAATCAATAGTGTCTTTAAACCTAAACAAATTTAAGGATTATGTTAAATCTCCGCCAAGAGACTACTCCTTCGTGATAATGTTCACAGCGATGGCTCCGTCAAGACGCTGTGCTATTTGCCAGCATGTGTATGATGAGTACCTTATTGTAGCCAACTCGTTCAGGTTCTCTCCGGCTTATAATAACAAGCTTTTCTTCGGTATGGTTGATTTTGATGAGGGTTCCGATATCTTCCAAATGGTGAGTTTAATATATTATTATTACTGCTCCCCGCGGTATTACCTGTTATTTTTTATTTTTTTTAAAGTAGCTGTTAATCTAGGTTGTGAGCTACTTCCATACCAAATTTTATCCACATTTTAACAAGTATACATTATTCTGTAAGGAACAAAAGGGATTCCGAAAAAATACAACAATTAATATGGCACTATTTGAATTGATATCTAGAGTTATAGCGTCAGTAGATAAAAGAAATCCCATCTGTGCTATATACACAGATATGACAAAAGCCTTTGACTATGTAGACCATAAGATCCTACTACAAAAACTTCATGGCTACGGTATCAGAGGAAATGTCCTCAAACTGCTGGAATCGTATCTTAGCGACAGATATCAGTTCACAGAGGTTACTAGAATTTGTCCAAAGACCAAACAAGTTAAAACCTATAAATCAGAACAAAGACGCACAAACTATAGCGTGCCTCAAGGAAGCGTCTTAGGGCCATTATTATTTTTAATTTACATTAATGATCTTCCGAAAGCTACTCATCAAAAAATGGTCCTATTTGCAGATGACAGCACTGCCCTAATTGAGTGCAATAATCCACAAAATTACCAAAATGATATTAACAACTCTCTTTCTGACATAATTACTTGGCTTAATAATAACAATCTAATTATAAACTTAAAAAAGACAAAAGTAATGCATTTTCATCAGCGACGAGAAAATCATACAGTAAATGTTTCGTATATGTGTAGTGAAATAGAAAAAGCTAGTCATGTCAAGTTCCTGGGTATTACCATTGACAATAAACTCACATGGAAGCCTCACGCAGAAGAATTATGTAAGCGTTTGAGTCAGTCTTCATATGCACTCTTTCAATTATCAAAAAAAGTAAATATTGAGACTTTGTTAACAGCATACCACGGATTAGTTGGTTCAGTCTTACGATATGGGCTCATTTTTTGGGGGCAGTCTACTGAAAGAGAACTTATTTTCAGGATGCAAAAGCGATACATAAGATCAATGTGTAATATTAAAGTAACTGATAGTTGTGAACCTTTCTTTAAATCTTTGAAATTACTTACATTACCATCTCTATATATTTTAGAAACGGCATTATTTGTGAAAACAAACTTACACTTATTTGTTAAATTATCAGATGTAAAGAAAACTCCTATGCATACCAAATATATAAATCAATTATGTCATACAAAATGTAAAACATCTCTTATGTACAAAAGTTTTTTTGGCATCGCACCAAGAATCTACAATAAAATACCCGATCAGATAAAGAATCTACCTGTTCACAAGTTTAAGAAAACTTTCCAAAAAATTCTAATTGCTAAATGTTATTACACAGTTGATGAATACCTTAACGACTAATTTGATTATTTTTAGTTATCTTTCTGTTTTCTATAATATTGTATAATTATTTTTCTTTTTATACTACTTATATTTGTATGTCTAACTATAGACAAAACATAGCGCTCTAAGCTTACTATAACTATAAGATCTGTATTTCTGTTTACCTATGTTTTACAAATAATAAATGATTATGATTATGATTATGATTAACAACAAACACACAACTTTCGCATTTCAATATTAGTGTGTATGTTTTTTTTTATTGCCTCTATAATGCACAGGAATGTAAGAACCTATCTCTAATGTTTTTGACAATTATAATTAAAATAAAAATAATTATGTACTTTATATTGTATTCATCATCATCATCATCATCATCAGCTTTTAAATGGCCCACTGCTGGGCATAAGCCTCCTCCCCTAAACGCCACATATATATATTGTATTACTTGTCACATATTAATTTACAAATAAATAATTCATAGAAAAAGTCATTAAAGGTAAAATGGGCAAATGATTATAATGATCCTTCAATTTACTCATTTGTACATACATCATCAACTAATGTTTAGCATTTGCTTGGAATGCAGTTATTTCCACTCTGTGTTTTTGGATGTGACATCCTTGTTTGTAAACTGTGCAGAACTGCCACCCTCTCATACATAAATGAGGATGATACCTGTATTAACTTAAACCCAGTTTAAGTCTATTGGTAAAATTAATTAATAATATCCTAGTAATATTAAAAAAATCTTTACAAGGCCAAAAAATTGGCTTATATTTGAATCACATGCATATTCCCTATTGCAAAACTAACCTGTCCATCTGCCACACTCAGAGACATTTATAATTACTTAAATGAACACTAAGTAAAGATTTCACGAATAAACCTTTACTTAGAGATAGTCTAAGTAGTCATTAAATGCCTCTGAGTACGGCGGTATGTGACATCATAATTATTGTTACCAACGCCATAACTCCTTAGAAGTAGAGCTCAAATGCATTTAAATTTGCATGGCGTGAGCCTGATTATATATTATATATATTTCAGCCATGATCGTCCCACTGCAGGGCAAAGGCCTCCCTTTCCTTCCTCCATTCCTCTCGGTTGTGAGCTGCAATATTATGATTATGGCGATTTATAATTTAATTTAAGAACATCTTTTAACTTACCCATATTCTGCAAATAAAGTGTTTGAATTTGAAATGCCTGTCTTATATTTCCAGCTGCGTTTGAACACAGCCCCTGTAATCATGCACTTCCCAGCTAAAGGCAAGCCTAAGCCTGGCGACTCTATGGACTTTGAGAGGTCTGGCATTCATGCAGAGGCCATTTCCAAGTGGATTCAAGATAGAACCGATGTTCAGGTAAAAGTGCCCAAATTTAAATTATAGCTAACTAGCTGCGCCCTGCGGTGTTACCCGCTATATTTTTCGGAATAAAGAGTACCCTATGGGTGTCAGCTGCCTTCATATCAAGTTTTATCAAATTTGGTCCAGCCATTTGAGTGGCAAGATGTAACAAACACACACACTCACAAAATTTCGTCTTTATAATGTTAGTGTGTATTATGTAACTATATAATTAATTTACTTAGTAATTATAAATTGCATTTCTTGCAAGAAATGTAAACCCAAAACGTAAGAATTGTCTCAAATATTACCTTAAATAGGTAGACAATTTTCATACAAATAATAATATTGTCTATTGTATAAAATATATTGTGACATAAATGCAATTTATCTAGGCCGACACACTAATATTTACACGTTATTGTATTCACAGATCAGAATATTCCGCCCACCAAACTACTCGGGCGCCGTAGCATTCTCGATGCTGTTCACCCTCGTCGCTGGCTTCCTGTACCTTCGGAGGAACAACCTGGAATTCCTCTACAACAAGCAGATGTGGGCAGTCGCCGCAGTGTTCTTCTGCTTTGCCCTGGTCTCCGGACAGATGTGGAATCATATCAGAGGACCACCGTTCTTCCATAGGACGAAGAATGGACCGGTGTATATCAATGGAGGGTCGCATGGACAATTCGTGTTGGAGAGTTATATTGTAGCAATATTGAGTATCCTTTTTGAATATGCTGAAGATTTTGTTACTGTGGACGGTTTCACGTGGGATTGGCCTAAAAAGAGTGCCAAGTAAAAGCCCCCCCCACACAGGCGCATTATTATCGGCCGATAATAACGCGCCGGCTGCGTTATCGCGATATCTATTTTTAGTGCATTATATTGTATTAGGACTCAGTAGCAGCACGGAGTCTGGATTTGTGCCGGATGGCGATAGACTCGCCCCCTATTACATTAGGACCTAAAAGCATAACTGGCGAAATGTGGGTGTACTATAATGTGAACCTCTGTCTACAGGGGCGTGATGTGATGTTATGTAAATAATATTAAAACTTGCAACCGTATATAAATTCGACCCTATCTACCTACAATACACTCCTGAGCTAGCACAGATGGCGCTGTGGTGGTGGGTATGATCCTCATGATCGAGGCGGCGGGCGGCGTGAAGAACGTCGAAGTGGTGCGCACGCAGGCCGAGGGCAAGCGGCGCCGGTTCCAGTCTGTGGTGGGATTGGTGCTCGTCTGCGTGTTCTTTTCGTTGCTCCTGTCTGTGTTCAGGGCTAAGACGCAGGGATATCCCTATAGGTATGTGAATTGAATATTTAACGACAATTTTTTTTCTTATGTACTCTGTAAAAGGGCTAAATCGTAAGGTCTTAAAGAGTTGCTGTTATGCAGTGAGACGTGCAGGATCAAGGGTACTAGGCTGCGTTTGTGACGCGTATCTATAATTATGTTATTGTTACAACTTTTGTTATGTAAGTACATAATTATATTGCATGACATTAGGAATATGTCGAGTATTGTTGGCGCACTTTACAGACAAAACAAATCTAAGTGGCCTAAACATTCGTGAGCATCAAAATTCAGAACTTAAGCAGTTTTTTACATCAATGTTTTGAATGCATGTAAATAACAGCGGAAGTTTTCCGTCTGATGATGATGATGAATAAATAAAGATAGCACTTTTCAGCATTAAGTCAGTGATAATGTTACAGATCTGTGCAAATTAAACTTCCGTTCACAATAATTCTTATTGACTACTTAGTTTACTGCTTAGACCCATGCAAAACATATAATGGGTTCAACTAATATATTGTTTTGTCCACAGCTTCCTATTTAAGTGAGAAGTTCTGAATAATAGTTGGTAAGAAGACCGCTGTGAGTGGACGTGAGTAATATTGTGTGTGTGCAATTGTTTTACATTATTATATTAGAATGGAAGTCTGTTCAGTTCCTCAGTTGGTCAATAAACGTGTTTTATTTATTACTTTGTGCTTTACTCAATTTGTGGGGGGATAAAGTGGTGACCTAATCATCACAGCAAAATAAAAGCCAAGTTTGTTTGGCTGAAATAAATTATTGGAAAATTTCTGGAAGTAACAAGATAATTGTATAAAAATTTGGTCAGTTTGGCAGGACTTAAAAAAAGGAGGAGGTTCTCAATTCGACTGTTATTTTTCCCTTTATAAACATCGAATTTTCGTGGGTCACGACAGCGGGTCAGAATTTTTGAATACATTGTTGATTGAAGAGTAAAAAGTGTAGGGATTGCTACCATTTGTGAGAACAACCTAGAGAAATTATTGACAACTAACTGTAATAATTAAACGGTAATATCAGTTCCAAAGGTTTGTTTCTATTCATCCTTGAGTTTCGATTATCTCTGCTTTACAGCACCTACTTAGGAAATGTTATGAGAAAATAAAAATGCAAGTACCTATACAAATATAAATATATTAAATTCGTTACTTTTTAATATAATCTATCTCTTCGAGTTACCTTCTCTTCATGTCAGCTTGAGTCTGCAACCATTAATTACGTAGTATGTAGCGTTTAATCGCATAATAAACACGCGGTTATAAACGTGGTGACCAACTCGATTAGGTTGTTTATAGAAACTAATTTCAAGCCTCAAATAAAACTAAATAAATCATAAAAAAAGTAGTCAATCGCTTTCATAATTTAGTTTTAAAACGTTTATCGCCTTTATCGTGAAATTATCGGTAAGCCAATAAATAATTTAAAATGCTCAGTCTTCTAAATTTGAACTAGCGCGGCCATTTATAACAGGCGCGGGAATACCGCAACCCTATTGGATGGGTAATTGCTGAATGTCTTTTTGTACCACTCGTGCGCTTGAATCGAGGTTTGAATCTGAAAAATAAATAACATAAATTAAAACAATATTAATAAAAAGATAATTTATAATATCAAAGCCGTTTCGTTTTACGTCGGTGCACTGGTTGTAATAAAAAACCACCACTGTTATAGGCATAATTAGTAATAGGAAATTAGGAACCATATTTGGAACTTTATATGAACCGTTATATAGTGATTTATGAAGATTAGTTTGCGAGCGGTTTTATTGGAAAAATAAATTTTGTTTATTGCTTCCGCTATTTTCTAGGATTGCCTCATATCTGGAAAGTACCTTATTTTTGTTCTAAACAAGCTAAAACAAAAACAGATTTTCAGCTAAGTAAAAAAAGTATTTTGTATTTTTTCCATCTTATTTAGGCGTATATTTTTTTCTCCCAAAGCGATGGTGAAATACAACATCTGGCTTATAGCTCAGACTGACAAGAACAGTTGATACAAATTTTAGGTACAGGAATCAGAGAAAAAAAAATCTCCTTTTGCTCATTTAAAGCAATAACCAAACGCCAAAAAACACTAAACGAACTAAAGTTTGCATCTCTTGTCTCTTCCCAAAATACATCCTTACCTGATTCCCCAACACCCACAAATAAATACAGAAGAAAGTCTTCGTTGGCACCAGCATCAGCAACACAGTGTACATAACGATCTCACACATCCTGTGTGGACTGGACACGTGCTCAAACATCCTGCCGTGCGGGATTTTATGATCTTCTGTCACCACCTGCCCCGACTTCTTGTCTTTACGGAGATTCGCAAAGATCACGTTCGTCCGGAACTGTTCGTACCAGGTGATCAGGAAGACTATGGAGCATGGAACAGCGAGGATTGTGGTGCGGGTGTCGTTCCACGATATGCTGGCTCTGTTTTGTTGGCCTGGAAAGAGTATTTTAAGTTATTTTGAGGGTAGTTGGGGTTTGACTTAATGTCACAGATGTGCTAAAAATAATTAATTTGGCTGTAGGTTACTTAGTGCGTCAAAATACACACAAACATACATAAAGTCACGCATTCGCAGAGGTAAGCAGAGCCACGGCTTTCCATTTGCCTGAAAATACTTCTACAACATAACCCTTGGAATCATTCAAAGCAATTCAATTTCAATCGTCAATAATTAAGTTAGTTAGTTAGTAATGTAACTTGGCTGTCTATTTGGATGCTGTATATTGGACTTTTCTTGAAGTCTCACCATAAGGGGAACCATTTTATTATCTCAGTAATTAACTCATGTAAGTATGTGATACATGTGCTAGCAGGAACAAGAATAAAACAAACGATATTAATCTAAATTGATAAAGGAATGGACGAGCGGGACTTGAACTTAATTCGATGGGTACAAGGAGCAACACAATAGGTCAGTTGGCAGTCAAGTCCCTTTCGCGTCCATCATTTTTCAAATTCCCTTTACCAATTTAGATTTAAACTTAGCATGGGTAATATAAAGGGGAGGCCTTTGTTCAACAGTGGACGTCTTCCGGCTGTAGATAATGATGGGTAATATGCTAAGATCGACACCAAAAGTCATATAAATGATTTTAGTTTAGTTTTCTCCGGAACTCGACCTGTATTAAAATCCACTATAATGATCTACTTTATAAACTCACCGCAAAATAAAGGTGCTTGACCAACAACAGCAATGACACAGGCGAAGTAGTGAATGATACCGGCTAGGTAATGACTCAGGTTCATCTTGCTGGACTTGGCAAATACCTGCAGGTAGTACGTCTCATAGAACCTCCTTAGACACTGCACGGTTAGCAGGGAGAGGGCTAGTAAGGCTGCTGCTACTGACACTGGAAACAAAACATAATATCATGTATAATTGGATAATGTCGTGACAGAACTAAACGCGTACAGTCTTGTTGCCCCCCGCCTGCTTCATACCAAAGAGACCCAAAACTTAACTACTGCGAAGGTAGTGCTCACGACTGGACCCGACTACGTAAATAATATTGTTTGTCTTCAACCTTCCTTTTTCATTGTTATTTTGTGGACAATGGTGTGGGTTGCATTATTGCTAACTTAGTATAAGGCCTTTTATTGTTATGCTTGTAGAGGAAGGGATGTGGAGTTCCTCCAACGAAAAGGGAAGAACTTCCAACCAGGCGGTAGTGTGCCTGGTGGGCCGCGGCGCCCCACTTCGCAACTCGGGCTGTGTATATAGCTAGCGAATGTGATTACTTTGCTAGCGCGATGCAGGATTCGCAACGTCACTTGTCCTTCGACGTGTAGGTGTCGCTATATGCTCTATTATGTAACTGTTTTTTGTCCCTAACATATAAAAAAAAAATGTCTATGCCCTTGTGTTCTGTAAACAAGCCTGTGAGAGATTTGTGTTAGTAATTTTCAGGACAGAAAATAATATAGTCATTTAGTAAAACAAGTTAGCACTTAACTGTTTACGCTTTTGAAGAAGCATGAAAGTACGTAGTTAGGTAAATTATTGAGCCTTTTTTTGAAAATGTGTAGGTATACTTTAATATTTATAATGTAATTTATCCTTTTTAATAAAATTCAACACAACCATCTACCTACCCACTTATTATTGTCTGAATCACATACCTAAATTAAAATGAGAATGAACTTATATAAGTGTTGGAAGAGTATATAAAATGATGACCAACATAGTAAATAATATTTAGGCATGCTTTTATACACACATCCATTTACATAATACTAATGTTTAAGTAAATATTAGTACACTTAATAATATTAATTTGCATCTATTTGTTGACCTAGAAGTCCACAGTGAAAAAAAAAAGACTTAAGATTTTTGTCTATGTTTACATTTTATTGTAAGATTCATACTAGCTGCGCCCTCTGTTGTTACCTGCTACATTTTTTGAAATCGCTCTAGCTGTTCGAGAGGTAACAAACATACAAATACACTCACAAACTTTATAAGTGTGATTAGAGTAGCTATGTTGTTAGAGAAAATATGCAGTCTCTGCCTGTATGTTCTAGGTGCTTTTCTTTCTTAAAGAAAAACATTGCCACTTACTAGGAATTTCTTTTGTGTTGTGGGTGCGTTTCACAAACATGAAATATCACATACACAAACACCCAAACTCGGGACAAACATCTGTGGTTTACACAAGATTTTGCCTATGCGGGAATCGAACCCGCAACCCTTAGCTCAGCGGTCCAATCTCTTAGCCACTGCGCCAATCAGGTCGTCTGTGATAAAAAAGATCGAATGATGTAGTGTCTAGCACCCAAAGACAAGGTCTTTGTAACCTCATTGTACTAGTACAATAGTAAAGGTATGTTGCATACAAATGTATTTATCTATACCTCTTCCATACTAAACAATTGCGAAGCTTCAATTATATAGAGGACTTCTTGTAGGTACTTGATAAAATTAAATGAAGGTCAAAGATTATATAATAGTACAGTCAGCAAAATAAATAGCTGAACATTTAAATATTTAAACAAACCAATAATTGATGGACAATTTCTTACATAGTAAAAAGTTTAAAATATTCACAGATCATCATTTGGATGCTCCTTTTTTAAACAACTTGAATTGATGTTTATTTCTTTTAATTATTTGACATAAGGTTTTTTAACATGTTCAGCTACTTATGTTGCCGACTGTACCTATATACTGGCAATCATTAATAAATGCAAAGTATGTGTGTTTGATGGATTTTTTTGGTTTGCTTTTGTTTGATTGATTTATTCACACCTACACCACTGAACAAACCAAATTGAAATCTTGCATAATATATCTAAATTGATAAAAGAAACTTGAAAAATGCATATACATAGGAGGAATCTTGGAATCAGGAATCTTGCATGTACATTGTTGGGAGTAGAGAAAGGAATATAGGTACCTTTTATCCAATTAAACGGGTTGACAACCTGATTAGCGCAGTGGCTCAGCGATTGGACTGCTGCACTAAGGGTTGCGGGTTCGATTCCCACATGGGGCAAAACTTTGTGCGAACCACAGATGTTTGTCCCAAGTCTGGGTGTACGTGAATGTGATATTTCATGTTTGTGAAATGCACCCACGACACAGGAGAAATTCCTAGTGTGGGGCTACGTTTAAAAAAAATATTAAATGTGTAACATACATACATACTAGGTAAAAGGAAAAAATGCATATATTTAGTTTAATTTTTACCATTGATCTTAAGTCATATTTTGTATGCTCTGTTTGATATTTATAAATTAAAATATTGTTATTGGTAAGTACTGAATGAGAAGGAACTGCCAAAAAAAGGGGGAAATGCTGTACTGTTAACCTCATTTCTTTCTTAATACATTAAGAACTGTTAAAGTGTATAAGTACCTTGCATTTAAAACTAATAAGAAATCAATAATTATAATGTCAAATTTGTTTAGTTGTCTCTACACAGTTAAGAAGTGAAAGTGTGTCAAGTTAAATTGATATACAGTTATGGTGTGTATTTAGATTGGCCTAGAATGTGATCTAGAACTTAATTATACTACCTAGTAATCTCAATAAGATTTTATACATTTAATGAATTACAACTCTAAGAATACTCACCAGAGGGTTCATTTTCCTGTAGAAGCAACTTCAGCATGAAGTGAATAGGATAACTTACGGTGATTCCAAAGAAATATACCACAGTCATGTAGAACAACATCGTAGCACTGAATAATGTTGAAAATAAATAAAAATGTCTGTAGTATGCCTTTGGTATCTCAATAACTTGTAGGAAATTGGCCTCTGTGCCTTGGTAGGCGAAGCTCCCATATCTGTATCCCTTAATAATAAACGCAGGCACATATTTTTCGTAATTATTAATGATAACACCGGTAAAGGTTACTGCGAACGCTAAGTTTAGAAAAATAAAGTCTATTATATTTATATCTAAGAAGTCTTCCATGATGGTGTGTATTAGGTAGTGACCGACTCGTATTGCGAATGTAAACACTCTGAGACACCAATACAATATCTAACGGGACTTTGAATCATTTTGACTTTCGTTCTACATTCTACATCTACAAAGTAAACTTTGCGTTGATTCGTCCGCGTGTTTTTGACAGGTACGTAACTCGGTGGATTGCCAGACCACAAACTTGATTTATCCATTAGTTTTGAAATAATATTTTCACAGGTCTTACTATATTATTGTATTTTATGTAGCCTGTGTACTTAAACTTAACATGTACATTGGAATATTCTGGAAGGTAGAATAATTGTTTATTTATGAAAAAAAAATCACGTTTTAATTCGACATGTGAATAAAAGCGCCCTCTTTTTGTGAAAATTACAATTATAAAATAATGGTAATATAAAAAAAAAGTTACATGACTGAACGAGAGGGAATAATTTTTATACTTACCAACTCTTAATTCTCCATTGTAACTGGGGAAATATTAAATCTTAGCAACATTGGTTTGACATATATTAAAAAGAAAAAGAAGACCGTCATGTGTTTACAATTTTGAAACCAAGTCTTTTTAGAACTAAATTTAAGTTTATTGTTTGTTACATGCAACATTTATAATTCATTGTGGTGTTCTAAGGGGGTAGGACTTTGTTCAGCAGCGAACGTCTTCCGGCTGATGATGAGCAAATTAAAATTATAGAAATGTGTCACTGTTGCGAATTACATTCTTATCAACATACAACTTTATGCACACTTCATTTCTAAGGCTGAAACTGTAAAGATTCTTAATAATATGATAATTACTCTGCTTCTTATCGGCATAAGCCAATATCCACTTTAGGTCATGCCGTGGAGTAAAAATTGGTCTATCAACAAGAGTGGCAGCGAGGTTGACTGCGCTGGGCTTACTCATGCATCGTCACTCGTAGAGGCTTTCTACTTAAACCTCGATGTATTATAAAGTGTTGTTTATTATATTAATAAGTACCCACTGAAGAGGACACGCTACGAAGGCAATCAGTTAGTAACTAAAAATTATAAAAATACATCTAATAGAACACCTTCACCTACAACGCTAATACTTACAAGTAAGTTTATAATTAGATAATTATTATTTCAAATCATAATTCTTTAATCGAGGTAATGTAAATAGGCTTGTTAGAGGATAAATTATATTATTGTACATTCAATTATAGTATTGTAGGTTTTATTTATCATTCGTTTGTTCATCTAATCAATTATTTAACGCCGTGACCTGATTGGTAGGGAGGAAATTAAGATGCTGTGGTACATAAGAGTTACTATTATTTAATCTTATTAATATTTGCCGCGAGTGTACTGTGTAGGTCAGGTGTTTGTGATTCTCATAGATATTATGTAAATTAAGCATAATTAATTTAAGAAAATCACCTTATCCCGCATAATTCCTTCAACTCTTATCTGGAACTATTCTTCTTTAACATACATACCTTTTTACTCAGCAGCACGGTTTTCTATAGAGAAAATTAAGCATCAAAACTTCACGCGAGATGGAACCTACAGGTAGATAGGTCCCTGTTGTTAGTGTTGAAACCTTAGATAAGTCTAGACATATCAACTGAAGTTAAGGATTAAATAATAAACCTATGAAAACAAAACTTCCGCGTATTACGTCACCATCCCTAATATATTATAAAATAATCCCAGCACCCATGTCATCTCAATAGAAAAGTAAAGATTACGTTTGTAGTACACCTGTCTCGTCACATACGTTGGGTTTGACAGCATTTTATTGGATCCCTGATTTCCTATTCAATAAGTTTCTGGGTTTACATTACCGTGTGAGCTGGCCCGTGAAATGTTTCGGCCGCGGATAATACTGCGAGGGCATGTGACTAACTCGGTTATGGTGACTGCTGACTGGCTTATTATGACTTTCGAAATTGGAACGTTTTTGTATTATGAATGTTCTATTTGAATGTTTGTTTATTTGAAGTTCAAATGGTTTGCCTTATTTAAAGTAATTCATAATTTAACGTACTTTCTCTGAATCGGGATTCGAACCTAGCACCTCATGCTCTGCAATCGTGCTTAGCAGCAACTACTAGACTAACAAGGCAGTCAAAAATAATTCACATTCGTTAAAAGGTTGAATCTGGCTAAATGCTCTAACTATACTAAAAACGCTAGTACCTAAAACAAAAAACTATTGTCCGCAAAGGTTGCGACGTTTACAACAAAAAAAAGTAAAAGCATTGTTCCTATTGGTTGCAATTGTCCCGTAGTGCGGCCACAGCGGGGAAACAATCTCTAATCGATCCTTCCTAATCGATACCACTCGAATAGTTCAATTATCGGCTACTATTAATCATTTCCCTCTCTTTCGCCCGCGGAAATCTTTTCACTAACAACAATGAACACTCATCACAAATGGGAGTGGGCCATTGTCTCGCAACTCTGCCGCCGACGTGTACCGATAATTAATTAATAATTAAGGGCCACTCCATTATCCTTTAATTAACGAGTTTCATTTCTTTAATGTTACGGTCCATTGTGATGTATGAGAAATTCCAGTGTTTCTGGGATGGGACAATGGACATAATCTTTAAAAATGAGGTCGTAGTGTTTGTTACGAGTTACGGTGAAATTGCGGTTAGTGTTTTGTTTCTGTTGTGATTAATTAGTTCTGCCTTCTGTCGGTGTTCGCTATCAATTATTATTATTGTACTGGTCGGTGTCATGAATACATTGGCAGCTTTTAAATCGTAACGGCTTCGAATTTAATAAATATTTTCCGTTTTGCATTGGTTTTGAGTCTTCAAAGTCGATCAGATATTTTTGTGGGTTATATCGAGCTTTATTATCAGATTTGTCTCTTACGGTAACAGATTTCTACATTACAAAAGGTAGGTAGTGCGTTTGTCCTAACACATTTTTTCTAAATCTTTATTAAACTGTCTAAGGATGATTTGACTTACACGATTGCATTAGGTACTCTCGTATGCATAGATAGATAATAAAATAGTCATTTTTGACAATAGTATAAATTTGACGTTTTATAATTTTTTCCATACATTAACAGTCAAAATAACAACTTTATCTTTGGAATATAATTTATCTGATAATTGAAAATTCGGCCGTTAGAATTATAACGTAACATCACGCCTGTATTCTCTGAAGGGGTATGCAGAGGTGCACATCTATAAACCCACATTTCGCCAGTTATGTTTTTAGGTCCCAATGTAGAGTGAGCCTATTGCCATCAACCGGGCACATATCCAGACTCCGTGTTGCTACTGACAATTACCTAACGGAAAAACCCAGTAACACTTTGCTCGACCCGGGATTCGAACCCAGGACCTCGTGCTCAGCAGTCGCGCTTAGCAACCACTAGACCAACGAGGCAGTTGGAATTATAAATTACTATAACCAGTTCGCGAATGCATGTACACACGTAAATAACTCTACACATTTCCCAGTAATTCCCTAACCCGTAGACAAGCTGTACCTTTCGAGAACAAGCGAACATTTTGAAATGTAAAAAGAACCGCACAAAGTGTTCTATCTAATACACATCAAACGTTACTGCCAATGTAAGCACGAACCATTGAAATTAGTACACGACTCCCGAGAGAATGGAAACACAATTTCCATTGAAACGCTTCACGCCAATACCTGGCAGCTCCAGTTTTCTTCGTGCCGCTTTTGTCCGTCTGTACAAAGCAGAAAATACAGAGAACCCAATCAGGGATCTGTCTAAATGTCGGACGATCGGACGGGCGAGGGGTTAACGCAACGAATTTTGAAATATCCCTAAATGTAGGTACAATTTCCGTTCGGTCGAATAAATTGTTAATGTATTCTGTCGCCATTTCTTGCAGCGCTGTAGGCATATTTTCAGGGTAAATAATTAAGGAGAGACCTTGGTGTTAGCTAGCTAGATGTATTAATTAATTGTTATTGTTATTCAAAAGCTCATGACTTAGTACGCCACTAGATGAGGAGACTGCATTTAGGCAGAACAAAGTAGCTGCAATGAACTTTATTTCGATTGTAATCTCCTATGTCATTTGTACGTTAAAATACTCATAAAAAAATAAATTCCCCAAATTTGTAGAAAATCACAATTCTGGTAACACTGTAAGTCTAGGCGTGCTGCTGCGTAAGTAACCGATTCTTTTTCACCCCATTTTGGCTCCGACACCAATGGGACAGCTCTTTAGATAGACCCGATCGATTGCATCCATGCAAATTGACTACGGTCGTGGTTTGAATCGATTACGATGCGTAATAAAATTAATTGTAGCATTCGCGGCATTTGGTATGTTGAAGTAGAGGCACATCTCTATGTATTTTAGTTAATTCGGTTCGAAATTCAAATTGCAAGTGGATGCCAACTTTTTGTAATAATTGTAGATCTGTCAGGGACAGGCACTCAGACTAAAATATATTATTTAAAAAGAAATTACAAATATAAAATGTTTTAGTTAAAAATATAAAATTTAAGTTTAAATCAGATTTGTATCTCTAGCGTCTAGCTGTGTAGATTGTAAATGATTGCTAGCGATAGTATTATTGAAATCGCAACTACATCTTTTCATTAATACGGCATTGAAAATAATTTTAATAAAGTCTGTTCGAGTCTGCATTATAGTAGGTATTTGTCCTCCATTTTATAGGTGCTTACAAACGTAAAATCACACACACAAACATACAGACAAATCGTACGTTTGTGATTGTGATTTTCTAGGTAAATATCTATGCAACACAATTTGTCTCATGGAAGAATTGAACACGCCACCAGCACAGCGGTTGACATGCACCATCTGCGTCAACTGCATTACATACAGGCTTATTATAACCTCTAAATGTCTTCTAAAGTTCTGACACACCGACATTTATTCCCCCACATGTAAATCAAATCCCATAACGTGCGCAAACGACTTCAATGCGTTTATTGCACGTTCGAGTTTCTCACTGATACGGGCAGGACAGACGGCGCGATAATGTAACATGATCTACGGTAATATGTTCACGTTCAATATACATTGAAGAGCCAGTTAGTGGGATATTTTTATGCGATATGATATCTTCGTACTTTATGGGCAATGTAGAGTAGTATAGATATGTACACCGTTTCGCGTTTCTTTACGTAGGTATAATGTTATAGTAGTTTGGCCAATACAGAGGTCTAATAACTGTCGGACTGCTTGTTGGTCTAGTGGTCGCTAAGCGCGATTGCTAAGCGCGTTGGATTCGAATCCCGGGTCGGGTAGTAGTACCTACTAGGTTTTTTTGTATATTTTATAATTCTCCTTAGCGGCACAGAATCTGAAATTGTTCCCGGTTGACCAATGCTCGCCCTCTATTACATTGACACCTATAACATAACTGGCGAAACTTATGCACTACAGACGCCTGCCTACCCTTCGGGGAATACAGGCATAAAGTTATGTTATATTCATGAATATGAATCCTAGTACGGAAAGTAATAATGCGGCCATAAAAATGTGTATATCGTTATCGGTGGGCTGTTAAAATTGAAATAACTTGCACCATAAAAATGACAGAGTAACGTAATCTCTGCTCCCATATTGTGTTGGTTTAAAGCACTGCGTACTGCGTCCATATAGATGTGAAGTAAGGTTTTGGTTGAGGGTTCTGGCTCCACCCAACCTACAACTTAATCTGACTGGCGAAGTGGCTAAACGTTGGTCTTTTACTATGGAGTTTCTTGCCCATTCTTCTCCATAGAAACGATTCTTCTCCATGGAAGCGAGCAACTAGATTTGACGTTTTGTTAATGCTCTTTTGTAGCCTATATGAAACTAGCTTTTGCCCGCTGGTTCGCCCGCGTTATTTAGTCTATGTCCTTTCTCGGGTTTAAAACTTTCTACATGCCTAATTTCATTAAAATCTGTCCAGCGGTTCAGTCGTGAAGGCGTAAAAGACAGACAGGGTTACTTTCACATTTATAATATTAGTATGGATAAAAACATTATGACTATGACTACAGTGCTGCGCTAAGGGTTGGGTTCGATTCCGGCACAGGACCAAAATTTGTGTAGCGCACATGTTTGTCTTGAGTCTGGGTCTGATATGTGATATTTCATGTTTGTGGACCCCACTTACGATATAGGAGAAATACCTAGTTTGGAAAAATGTTTAACGACAGACACGGGATGATAGTTTCGAAAAATGTTTAATCAAATCAAATCATATTTATTTCGCTTAAAACATGGGTACAGACAGATGTTTCTAAGTCTAGTCTAAAATAGATTCCACACATTTTGCCTGCATGCGAAAATGTCAATTAACAATATCCAATGACTGCCATGCAACGAAATAGGGAGATGCATTCTAGCCCGGCACTCCACGGGACCAGACCATAACATTAAATTCAGAATACTTTTCCCCCCCTTTGATCTCCACTTAAATCAAGCTTCACGTTTTAATCCGGCCACGAGGTAACTTCAAACATTTATCTGTTCATAATTAATCTGCGTTTGGCAGCGTATTTGTGTAGCTTTGCTTATAGGGGGTATTAAAGGTTTTAGCCCCGAGCGGTGTGCTAGGCGTCGGTATTCTCGTAAACAAATATCTCAAATATTCAAGGTCATTTTTTAACCGACTTCAAAAAGAAGAAGGTTCTGTGTTCGTCTGCCGCGATGTGAAAGCAAGACGCCGCATTACGCTACACGTAGCAGTGTCTCGCTTTTACAAGTTAAACTGTCCTGCTTCTAGGGGTCATGGTAAGGGCTGTATGTATTTTTTTAATGTCTGATCAACGATTTCTCAAGGTGGACAAATTTTGATTGAAATTAAAAATGTCCCCCCCTCTAGGCATATCTCCTGGATCGTGGGCGCGTTTCACAAATAATTATGAAATAGGTATCACATATATATAAACACCCAGACTCGGGACAAACATCAGTGTATCGCACAAATTTTTGTCCCGCGTGCGAATCGAACCAGTCACCTTAGCGCAGCAGTCAAATCGCAAACAATTAATTTTGTAATTTTATCGAATTTGTTATATTATTATCGACGCAACCATAAAATGAATGCCATTCACAAATGGTCGCTATTTTCTGCGTTTCCTTTCTGTCTACCTCGTAAGTGATAAAAGCGTGAATGTATCTAACATTTTCTTCCAACTTCGCCATTACTTACATGTATCGTAAAAGGAACAAGTAAGTTAGCGTGCAGTTGAGCTCATGTCACATTGATAGCGAGGCTATGTTGTGCGATGAGAAACGGTGAGAGAGAAGTTACATAATTATGATATTAAAACATTTATTTATTTATTTATCAACCACTTACAACTATCATCACAGCTATAACCTAATACAATAGTGTAATTACTAAATACATAAAAGAAACATAACTATCAATAAGTATAACCTACTAACTACCAGATATTATGCAATACGCGGCCAGTGTGAATTCATTCACCAATCGGCGAAGTGCGGATACCTAACCATTCGGAATGTAGACGCAGTTGTTACATAAATAACTAAAAATGAATCGATATGTACCTGAAAGACTTACAGGACAGGCTATAGGACTAATTAATTCGGAAGACTATTTGGCAGAAGTCAGGAATGACGAGGGCGCTCAAAGCCTTCACTGGTCCTGATGGTAAACTGAGCTTCACGACTATGTTCAAGAACTTTGAGAACCATTCCTTCAGGAGGCACTGGATCAAGGCAGCGGCGAAGTACTTCACGGATATGGTTGTGTATTAGTTACTTACCCTAAATTATTATGTTTATAGCATCGCATCGCTTTCAGTGGACATCGGTCTAACCCCGCTCTAGGGACGTGAAAAACCTTTACGGCAACTTAACCGCTAAAACAACTCTGTTACCGTGGTTTTGCCCCAACTTCTTATTTTAACCGAATCGAAGGAATTCTTATCCCGTGGGGTCACACTTCCTTGGACTATAAGGCTATAACTAGGTAAAAACATAAGCAGCTTAGTTTAATAACTCGTCCAATAGTTTTTGTCGGTGATGTGTTTAGAAGGCTCGTTGGTCTTGTGGTTGATAAGTGCGACAGCTGAGTATGAGGTCTAGGGTTCGAATTTCAGGTCGGGTAAAGTGTAATTGGGTTTTTTCCATTAGATTATTCTCAGTAGCAGCTCAAGCACAAGTCTTGTAGATAGTAGATCAGTCATAACATTGAGACCTGTAACATAACTGGCAAAATGTGGGTTTACTATTATGTGCCTGCCTGTCGGAAATGCTGGGAATCGAATCCGCAATCCATAGCACTGTGCAGCAGTCCAATCGCTTAGCCACGGCGCCAATCAGTCAGATTTTATCCAATCAGTGAGTCAAACGATGAATATTCAGAAGCGTTTACTCGCAATATTTAAATACTCCGTTTTAACATCATACGGCGGTTGTCATTACAAGTATATGCACTTTTACGCGGTCGAAATAAAATGGCGGTGTGTCACGTGACCGCCGCTGGTACCGCGTAATTGTAGGGCGGCTAGAATGTATGCGAACGGGGTACATGTAGAGAGGAGCTCGGAGGCCCGTTTTATACAAGATAGACTATTATAGAGTATAGATTAACTATGTGAAACTAATTGTTACGTAAATGAATGCGAAGTTAATTTTATTTCTGTTTGAAATCAGGTGTTTTTTATAAAAATACTTCGCCCCAAATTCCTCATACGCTCATTGGTTAAGGGCACTTCTCACTTGGCCCTTAACTACTAAGTTTAAAACAAAACGTCGCCTCACACTAGGATTTTCTCCTGTATTGTGTGTGTGTTTCATAAACATGAAATATCACATACACAAACACCCAGACTCGGGACAAACATCTGCGGGTCAGACAATTTTTTGTCCCGTGCGGGAATTCAACATTCGACCTTAGCGCAGTGGTCCAATCGCTCAGCCACTACGCTAATCAGGTATTTGTGTCTTAGGGACATGGGAAATTAATCGCCAAGAAAATAGCGGGTAAGGAAACAATCATTTTCAACACCTGATTTTGAAACATTCACCGAAGAATGTAAGGTCTACTTGTCTTCAAACTTCCTTAGAGAAAGTATAAGTTTGTAAGGTCCACTTGTCTTCAAACCGAGATAAAGAAAGTGTAAGTATAATCCACATATTAAAATACCAAGCACATGTTTCAGTTTCCAATCGTCTAGACATGTGGAGGAAAGTAAAAATAAACCAAGAGTACAATGCGGGGCTGAATGGCGCGGAACAAAGGGTGTCTTCGAGACAGTCTGGGGGTGGTAACGGAACAATGCGAATTAATACACGGTAACGGTTCTAGATTAAAATAAAACGTGACGTGCGGGTATTGTCGACTGCTTCAGACATTTCGGTGTCCATTGAACAATTCCTGAGACACGTTGTGGGTATTGTTGACAAATGTTACGATGGACGCTAAAGTGTCAATAAGTTCAGTTGAAATTAAATATTATAAGCAACAACAAAGAGAAAAATTGGAAGACGGAAATTGTTTGTATCTATAAAAATATACTAGGGACCCAGAAAAGGATGCGGCTAGTTTAAAAAACTGCGATAAAACTGAAAATTTTTTTTTATTCAAACTGTAATTTTACAATCCATACAATTTGAAAGTTTAACATAAGAAAACACCCAAATCGCCGACCCTTAACCACTATCTAGTGCTATGGCTGTATCGTGTCAGATAGAGAGGTCCTCCTAAAATCTGGCCTAAACATAAACCGTCATTCTAAGAATCGTGGCGGATTCAATCTATCTTTTTATTGCTATATCCATTCAGGCACTGATTGCGAACCAGAGTTGCTAACAAAAAGGAGCCAAACTTTTTGTTCACAACAAGTCGGACGCTGGCGAACAGAAAAGATGCATTAAAATTCACTTTGGAGTTAACTTAATAATGAAACGTTTCTTGGTAGATTAATGGCGTTATACTGTTTTTGTATAACAATAACTTAAGGCCAAAGGGGATGGATGTGTTGTGGAGAGAAAGAATTGCAACCGTTCCTTCTTATCGTATGGTTTATGAACAACCTGGTGTCAGAATTTAAACCACCTGTAGGCCTCTGATAAGGCTTTACACACCGTTGAAAAATCTCTCAGGTGTGCTGATTTCCTTCCCGGTATTTTGCAACTGATAACTAGATCAAAAAATTGTTTTAAAACGTTTCTTATTTTAAATCTCTAACTTCTATAGATTAGAAAAAAAGTTGTTAAAGTGTAGTTTTATTTACTGTATATTCCGGTTATACTGGTGCATTCGGGAATGCCTGACTAGTTTCGATCTCAAACGGAGCCCTTAGTCATGAGCTGATTACGCGACAGAGTCGCGCGACTCGTGAGTATAACCGGAATATACAGTAAATAATATGGATAACAGTTGTAATTAGCTGACAGTTTTGTACACTTTTCATCAATCTGTTTGTTTAGCTGTAAGTTTTCCAAAGATATTAAATAATTAAATAACACTCACGAAATTGACTAAAATGTAGTACTTAGTTTTACAGGCCAGTGAATTTAATTCAGGGTTAAGTGCAAAGGAATCATCGCCAATGATGTTAAAATTAGTTAAGCGCTTAAAGTATACCGCCCGAAAGTTTCCATCAGTTCATCTAATATTCCTACACAGCTTATCACGTACCCCATATGCAGGGTTATCAGCGTTCCGCGTTAACCAAACATCCCCCAAGTTAAATTACTGTTTACAATTGTTTAGGGCCCCATACACACAAGGTCGTTCAACTCTTATCAAACTAGTCATTAGGACCGGAATTCTGAACGGAAGTTTTTGATGCTTATAATGTTCTGTATGTAAATTCACTAATCTATCTTGCATATGAAGAATTAATAGGAATGTTCACCCGAGCCTTTCATTGGTACTGTATAGTTTCGTACTCTTAAACTACACATGGTGGACGCAATTGGCAAGTTGTCGTTCATTGTGACGTTCTAAGGGGGAGGCCTTTGTTCAACAGTGGACGTCTTCCGGCTGATGATGCAACTTAACTGGCGCCAAATTATTTTAATATTACGTGTCTTTTCGGAGGAACTAACTGAGATTAAAAGTTTTGCAGATTTTTTTTAAAACACTGACTCATGTTTTCGTTAAATCAATATTTATTTAGTATTGGCCTTGTATTAAAATTGAAATTAAATTCGATAGTAGGATACCAAGAAAGGCGTGGACTGTCCCCAATATATAGGATTTTGGGAACTAAGTTAAGAGCGTTGTTAGGCAGTTAACCACATACACATCTCGCATGTTAACCTCAAAGGGGTAGGTAGCAATGATAGCCGAGTGACAGTTGGACTACCAAGTCAAAGCTCGCAAGTTTAAACCCCCGACACCAATGTCTTATCGAATTCATGTGCGTGTTATAAATTAGTTATCAGTTGCTAAAACGGCGAAGGAAAACATCGTGAGGAAACCTGCTCACATGAGAGATTTTTCAACAGTGTGTAAAGCCATATCAGTCAGCGGTTTAAACTATGAAACTAAGCAAGTTGTTCATCACATGATTGATGAACAACCTGCTTAGTGAAGATATGAAGAAGTAGAAGGGGTAGTTAGATCCGTCTTAGGTAATTTCATTCATCTCGTCCAATTTGTCTTTCATTTTGTCCAATTTATACCATTTTTTTTAATGAGTAACCTCTGGAGTTTCTTGCCGGTTCTTCTCCATTGGAATGACATTATGGAACCGTGCAACTAGCATCCTAACTTTTCATAAGCGCCTATAACAGGTTTATATGAAATAAAAACATTTTGAATTTGGACACCCACACGTTATCTAAAAATCTCTTTCATTTAAATATCTACCAAAAAGCAATTCATCTATACAATATATAATAAAATCGTAACGAAGTCAAAACTGTACATTGAAGATATTTGAAAAAAAATAAGTGCAATGGGATGTCTGAACGCTTCTGAAGCCAAAAATATAATTTTTAGAATTTTTGTCTGTTTGTCTGTTTGTCTGTATGTATGTGTTAGATTAACGTAAAAACTACTGAATAGAATCCGCTGAAAGTTTGCAAATATATTCTTTAGGGGCCGGCGCGTCGGTATGCTTAATATCATCACGGCATTTGCAAAGAGGGCTGAGCAATATTGCATTATGTCTTTGTTTTGTCTAATGTTTGCCGTAGAATGATAAAAAGACGAAACCAATAGTTGCATTATGCAGATTACTTACAGATGAACTTCTGAAGTAGAAATCATCACGCTATATCCACAAGGAACTGAGCAGTGAATCATGACATGTATAGAAACGTCTATTTTAAACATATTGCTATGTGTCATCGTAGCGTGGCGGTTTAACGATCGTCCTACGAGTTATGCATAGTGAGATCGATTCTTGCCGAAGGTTTTTCTTTTTGCGGTTGCTTTAATTTCTTTTTGCATGTTTTTTGACTTAAATATCAATAAAAAGACAATTATAACATATATTTTAACATAATATTATTACCAACAATTTCCAGTAAATTATAGTTCTAAATTTTTATTTTTTTTCTACATTAGTAAGTTTGTAAATTTACCATTTCAAATAAGTGATGTCCAAACAATTCTGAAGCCAAAAGCAGTCGCTTCACGTTGACAACAGATAGGTTGTTCCATACTCACCTGTGCTTTCTAGGACGTTTGAAACACACATCAATGTTGAATCGTGTTCCAGCGTCGAGTCAATTAAATACATTTGCAAATACGTAAACAAGGGTAGTGACCAGGCAACGTTCGCTTTGCAAAGCACTGATCGGGATGAAGTGACCAAGTACCAGTCTGGTCGCTACATTAGTACTTCAGAAGCAGTATGGCGAATGCTGGCGTTCTCTATACAAGATCGGCATCCCGAGGTCATGAATTCATGGACGTCCATTTTGAGAATGGCCAGCGCATTTTTTTTCGACCCCGCCTATGTATTAGAGCGATTGGAAAATCCCCGCCAAACAACACTCTTGGCATTTTTAAATTGATTAAGGGAAACTTGAAAAATGATGGACACCAGCGGGACTCAAACCCGCGACAGTCGCCGTACCGTGGCGCCGCTCTGCCAACTGAGCCACCGTGTCACTGCTCGCATCCATCAAATTTCAAGTTCCCTTTTAGTATTTACGACTTGAGGGTGACGTTAGGTATTATCTGTTGGAATCTACGATTACCAATTCAGTGTTGTACCTTTACAGCTACAAACCACTAAACCGATAATACCAACCCAAATTTATATGACTTTTGGTATTTTTTATGCATGTTGCCATGCTAGGCTTAAATTTTAAATTGATTAAGGGAAACTTGAAAAATGATGGACACGAGCGGGACTCGAACCCACGACAGTCGCCATACCGTGGTGCCGCTCTGCCAACTGAGCCACCGTGTCACTGCTCGCATCCATCAAATTTCAAGTTCCCTTTTAGTATTTACGTCTTAAGGGTGACGTCAGGTATTATCTACGATTCCAACAGACGACTCTTGGCATTTTTACGTCTCTGTGAAGTTGAGTTTTTTGCAAAGTCACTTACGTATGATGAGGTGCCGTCGTACTATACATACCACAAGCAAAGAGGTGTATTTAATCGACATCGACGTGGTCGTATTGTCGAAGGGTTTCCGGGAATCTTTATGGACACTGCATTGGGAAGGATTTACACTGTGCATCCAAATAATGCCGAGTGCTATTATTTGCGGCTATTGCTTCACATCGTATAGGGGCCAACGTCATTTGCATTCTTAAGGATAGTTGATGGTATGGAGTATCCGACATTTCGTGCAGCCTGAGTAGCACGAAATCTTCTTGACGGTGACCAACACTGGGACAACACTCTCCTGGAGGCTAGCGTTAGTGATAGCCCAAGTCGCCTATGACATTTGTTTGCCGTCATGTTGGTATTCTGCGGTATTGCAAACCCGGTTTTGTTGCGGGAAAAATATTGGCGTCATCTTTCTGAGGATATTTCATGGGCTTTAAGACATACTATTGAAGGAGACATCGGAAAAACTGATGAACGCATTTTGAACCACTGTCTCAGTTCTCATCAAGACGTAGTCATTGCCATCGGGGGCAATCCACTGTTGGAATACGGTTTACCGGCTCCGCAACCATTAAATAATCAAGAACGTGGAAACAGGGAGTATGTCGCCGAAACAAATTATGACCAAGACGCAATGACCACCATCGTGAATGACTACGTCACTAAATTTACCTCAGAGCAAGCACAGATTTATAATATTGTCCTTGAAAGGGATGCTCCTGGTGGAACAGGGAAAACATTTATTACCACTGGCATTCTTGCAGAGGTTAGGAAACAAATAACGGTGGCAAAATTGTCTTCCGGAATTACTACCTCTCTTTCCCTTAGATGACAAAATATAAGCGCTCGCCATACTCTAGATACACATCAATTCGAAGCAATAAAACGTCTGTTCTTGGAGAGTTACGCAATAGTTTTAAGAGAAATTTGCTGAAATATAGTCATAATTATAGTAAAAGTGTACAATACCACATAGTGAAAGTTTTAGACAGAACTAAGCAGGAACAACAATCATGTGATGGATCGGCACATCCCTGTTCGTCGGTGATTTTAGAGAAATATTTTCTGACTTAAATGCTCTGTAAAAAGTTTCTTTATATATTTCACTTTATACACTGGATATACATAAATATCAATAAATAGTAATATTTAGACGGGGTATATAGAATTCTGCTCATTATTTCACGTTCTTGGATAAGTTGGTAAAGATATGATTTAATAGTGTGATTCCCGCGTTCGGCAAGATATTTGCTTATTCAAACAACATAATATTTTTAATTTTATTGGTTTATATGTTTTAACTCTCTAGCAGAAAGTGGACTGTAGGCAACCATCGTCAAGTTAAAGGTCTGTGATCCACCTCAAAGTTATCCTTTTGTAGATAATCATCATAGACATAAATTTTCATTAACCGGGCACAAATTTAAAGTCGGTACTGCCACCGAGAATTAGTGGAAAAACCAATCACTCTTTCCGATCTGGTAAACAAACACACGGAACTCCCGCTCAGCAGTCGCATTTTACGAACACTAGACCAATAAGGCAGTCAAATTCTAAGTTCCACACAATTATCAAAGTATTTTTGTTGCTGGGGAAATCCTCATGAACTTCCTCCACCATGAGCGGACGGAGGGTTATGCCGGTCTCTTATACTAACTAAAACCTCAGGGTATCCGCCTAACAACCTTAGGTTGAGGGACTCGCGATCCGCGAATGCTACACCATCCCTTTAAACAAATTCTGACTCGCCTTATCGCGATTGGTCGCGCTCACCACCTAAGTACGGCCTACATGCCTTATGTCCCTTAAAACCGCCTTTTCTGTTTGAGCATCGAACTGCCCAAGTTCGTCGCCCACAGGCCCAACCTATGGGTGACGGACATGAGCAGTTCGTTTAAATTTCGGCTACAATAAATTTCAATACAAGCGCTTGGCGCATTTTGGCATACAAACTATCACCATTAGCACACGCAGAGGTAGACTTAATTAAGGCCTAGAAACCAGCTGATTTTTACACGGATTACTGTATGACGGTCGCTTCTGAGTTACCAGTCCACACTCTCTGTAAATGTTGTCTGCTGAAGACAAAACTACAACCGTAGTTCAGAGAAATGCATGCTGTCAATGTAGTACATAGATACAGTAAAATAAAGATACATTTAAAATTGAAATTCCTTATAAGCCAACAAATCGTGTCAATAACTTTCCTGTTAGTCACTCAATATTCACCGATCATACAAAATCGGTATAAAAAGTAAACTAGCCCCATCTTAATTTGAAATATACCTTTATCATTAAAATACTATGTATATTCCATTCGGTAAGTAATTTGTAATGTTTTCCACTTACTTACAAAATCTGATTATAGTCTACTGGTGCTTTTACCTGAAATTCACGCGGACGAAGTCGCGGGCAACAGCTAGTACTTTAATATTAATACTAGCCTCAAAACCGCCTTCAATAACGTCCTAACTAAATCAGGTAAAAGGTTACGAACTATTTTCAGAGGCCAAAGAAGAAACATTTCCAATGGGGCACAAAAAATATACTTTTCAATTCATTCCGAACGCGACCTCATCTCAATCACTGGCTTCCATGAGCTAAAATCGATAACTGTAATCAGATATTAAACCTTTAAATCCTCAGATTCGGAAAATGAAGCCTAGAGCGGAGACCTTTATAAAACGAAGCTGTTTTGTAGGCGTGCGTGCACTCTCATACGGACCCTGATTAAATAATCCTACTAATATATATTCTTTTTTCTTTAAAACGAAACATGAAATATCACATACACAAACACCTAGACTCGGGACAAACATCTGCGGATCGCACAATTTTTTAAAAAACATAACATAACATCACGCCTTTATTGGGTAGGCAGAGGTGCACGTACAGTACACCCTCATTTCGCCAGTTATGTTTTTAGGTCCTAATGTAATAGAAGGCGGAGCCTATTGCCATCAAGCGAGCACAAATCCAGACTCCGTGCTGCTACTAAGAATTACCTAATGGAAAAACCTAGTAACACTTTACCCGACCCGGGATTCGAACCCAGGACCCAGTGCTCAGCAGCCGCGCTTAGAAACCACTTAACCAACGTAGTACAAACCAGTGACGGTGTGAAACAGCCTCCTAACCATAAATTCTTAAAGCAGGACAGTTTGCGTTGTGGAAGCGAGACGCCACATTAACTTTTCTAACTCTCACTCAGTCTCGCTTCCATATCGCAAACTGTCCCGCTTTGACTGTTCTTGGTAAGGGGCCTGAACTTCGCCCAGTGGTCCCGACGTCCCGACAACTAAACAAGACACTGGTTGCAAAGATATTACGAAAGAATATACGTTCAAATCCCGCGGGCAACATTAATGAATTGAGCTGTACTTTCCACAGGATGCACCTATAAATACATAAATTCCGAACCAATAAGCATTGTTATATAGTGTGAATTGCATACTTGGGGCCTCTCTTTCTGTCATCAGCCTTTTTTGAATTCGATAAAAGAAGATAGAGCATGGTAAAACACCCCTTTTTTACCCTTATTTTAGTGAATGAAACAACAAGAATAAGACTAGAGAAGATCATTGTCTTACATCTTATAACCCATTTTAATTATAATCCAGTGACATATGCCTTTGTTAATCCTTTCAGGCAATACAGTCGTAATGATATACCGTAAAACATACTTTTAAAACAGTCAGAGGCAAGTCCTTTTTCTAAAACGACTCTTCGTGTACATCATTCTATATAAATAGTATTTCACTGAAACTCCAGAGAAGTTTCATAATAAAACTTGTTCAACCATATCAGGGCGTTTGTCCAAAACAAAAGGAAAATAGAACTCTCCCATATCTTAATAAATTCTCAAGGCATAACTATAACATATACTAACTTTTTTATGTCGGTAAAGCCGACCTCTGATTCCGTACGACCATTGTCTCTTACTGCGTATCAGGGTAATATTTACATATTTTTTTCGAACCCAAAGTTAGACCTCAAATTTCTTCGCCACAAATTCGATTATTCTAAACGATATCCCTGTGAAATTGTACTTCTGTTATTTGTTTTTTTTAGTCCACAATATTTTATTGTCTTTATCTTTTATTAAATTCTTTATTTTTGGGTCCCGATTCTTTTGTCGCAGATGTTGCTGATATTATTGTTTATTTGATATTAAATCGGGAAACGAGGAATCAGCATATTATCGAATTTCGCAAGATGTTGATAAATGCGAAGTAGGAAGGGTCGTCTGTTGTTGCGGTCTATCATCTACCAAACCTAGATCTATATAATGATTGTTTCTTTGTTTCTAGCTGCATCAATATCTACTTTATGGAGCCAAGATAGAAGGTAGATAGTTTGCTTTCACAAATATCCTTATTAAGTGTCCCATATTAGCGATTAGTAAGTGTCAGTGGATTGGCACTATAAGGATAATGAATATACCTTTGTAACTTCATTTAACTTTTCCCAATTATTGCATAAATCAAGGATTTTCTGCAAGAGGGAGACCAAGATGGGTTCCCTAGTGGCTTACTCGAAAAGTATACACCAAACAGGGGCACGTAACATACGTTCTAGAGATGAAGTAAAAGAACTAAATAAAAGAAAATACTATGTTCAAACTAACGCAAATTAACGCATTCCAGAACGAATAACAAAAACAAAATGGCCATTCATTTTAACTGATCTTCTAACAAACATTCGTTCGAAAATCGAATTCTTAATTAGAATCGTACCCATTACCCAAAAGTTCGGACACCATAAATCAATATGATCTTTTCAAATCCTCTTTAACAAATCACGGAACTAACTACCCATATTTAAAATTCGTTAGCGTTCAAAAGGCTTAAATCCGATTTAGTTTAGTAAGGTTGGCAGCAGCTCAAACGGGCTTCCGTGTGATTTAGAACGAAGCCAGCGTCTATGTTTGAACGTCTAGTGTCAGGGTTTTAAAATGGCGGGTGAAGGCACTGTTGCCATCTTTTGTTAACGTAAACAACCCACTAAGGGGTACTAAAAGTGTCTGATAATTTTTGTAATATTTTACCTCATTCTACTAAAATTACCTCCTATTATATACCTATGTTGCGCAAAAAAATGAAATTCTCAAATATTTTTTGAAATAGTTCAACGGTATTTTCCACGTGGTGCCTTATTTTTTCCGTCATTATTTTATGAAGCACCATAGCGTCCATAGGGGGTGGTTCTCAATGTATGTTAGCACTATAATCTTTACGCTTCAATCTACATTAACCAAGTTCGCTAGTCCACCTTCTAAAACTTACACATCCAAGTAACCAAGTGGTTTCCATGGCCCCACACCTACATGGCGTAGATTCTTGGCGCTTACTTAGCATTGTCCAATAGTGAATGTTTGCTCAAATATTTGAGTTTGGGCTACAATTTGAGGTGAAGTAAGACGCTATTGAATCAGATGACGCTGTATTTTGATTGTTTGAAGACAGTTTCTGAAGATATTCGTTGTAAAGCTTGTAGAACTTTGACACTTGTGGGGTTTCAAATCGTCTGGCGATGCTTCTAGAAGAGGGTTTGCAGTATTAGGTGTTGTTGGCATTGATTCATTTAAATTTAATTGGTAATTAAATCAAACTAATATCGTTATTACATCAAGTCTGTTACCCGTTATCTAAATAGAGATGGATTCAAGCATACTAGGTTCTCAGTGAATGCTACCTGGACTTCTAATCAGAAATTCCCGAAAGTATATAGTCTGTCTGACCGAAGCCCTAGTTCTCCTTACCTTAGATTTAAGATTAACATAATTTGAAAACATAATATAAGCCCGCGATGGATGCAAATGGCAAGTTATCGTTTATAGTGGTGTTCTAAGACACAAACCCGCACCGACTCAAACCGGTCAAACTCTGGGAGGCCTTTGTTTACCTATGGAAGTCTTCCGGCTGATGATGATGAAGGGCAAACGGTGGGTCTCTCAGTGTGAGATAACATGTTTTGGAGATGGCTAGAGTTTAAGTTATTCCAAGATTGGTTGGAAAAGGTTGTAACTGTGCCTCTACAAGAGATCACTTCGCTCGCTCAAAACGTAAAGTCAATTTAATACCATTAACTTTCAGGCTTCTTTGTTAAAAAAAAATGGTCCTAACAGGTTTAGAACTTGAAACCGTATGTCTATGAATCTAGACCATACATTTCTAAACTACATCATCTGACTGTATCCAACCATCAATTAAACCGCCATTATCTCCTAGTAACCCAAACATGACATAAACCAGTACACTAAGCTTTATGCTAAAACTAATTTAAGAAGGCTATTTGAATCTGGGCCAAAACTAAATTGTCTGATTAATTTTGTGATAAAATTACAAACATGGTATGAGTTTGGCTAAATTGTGTGTCTAATATAATACGAAGGCTCGCCTCTCTTCCTCTAAGAAAATTTCTACTGGCATGTTCGTTAAAATTTCAGCTATAGGATAGATTTTGTAGCTTTTTTCTTGTTGGACTATTTAAAGTAAATCCATATTTATAAGGCTTGCCAGTTTCGTATAAGCTTGTAATACAGTTTTATGTTTTTTACGATATGCTAAATATAACGGATTAAAATTGAATCGTTATGCTTTTTGCGCAGTGTTGCGGAGTGGATTCTCACATGGATGTTTGGCAGATTTTTGGGATTATAATAATCGGTTTCTGGTCATAAACTAGCTGAAAGTTTAGGTAGTGGCCAATATTAGATGTGTAACTGTGGAACAAATTATTTTCAAAGAGGTTTTATATAAATATGGAGTTGTTTCGCTCAGGAGGACATTATTACATTAAAAACGGTCTCGAATACATCCAAAACTACATGTTTCGGGTAGTTGCTTCCCTCGGGAGTTGTGCCTGATTAATGGAGTAGGTACTCATTGGTATTTTTGCATCAGAATACTGAGTGGGATGTAAGCGGTTGGCATGATGCCCGGCTCGACGGCGCGATTGGCACTGGGGCGCTTGGCTTTCTACATTAAGACTCTCCAGTTCAATTAATCCTTAGGATATTTGTATCACATATTTCGAGTCAATTTTTTTTTATAACGTCGCCCCACGATAGCAATTTCTCCTGTATCGTGGGTGAATTCTCTGTAGCAGTACGGAGTCAGGATTTGTGCCCGGTTGATAGCAATAGGCTCGCACCCTTTTACATTGGGACCTAACATAACTTCGGGGAAAACAGGCGAGACGTTTTATGTTTTTTTTTATTTTGAAATGATTCTACTTACTAAGAGCCTTAGGGATAAAAACTCTCGAGTCTTGACCTTTGAAAACTGGTTTTGATTTCCAATCGGCTCACACATTTAGGATTTCAAAACAAATTGTAGAAAAAACCATACAAATAACAAAATATTTTTACGTATTAAATCATAATTCTGATATGTTTCGCGAATTCCTTTTAGCTCCGTAAATACAGGCTTCACCGACTTTAATACGTAACCAACATGTTCGCACATCAAATGAAAAGGCTTCGACATCAAAGCAGTGATTAAAATATCATTTTAATATTAAAGTAACATGAAAGTAAAATCAATTCTTAATAATACCTTCCATAGAAATTAATTACACGAGTAATTAATTAAATATTCTTTTATCCGGGACCTCGTCGTCGTGGAGAAAAATATCCGAGATTTTGTCTGGGTAAAATGTAGCTTACCTATGTACTGATTTGGCTCAAGCTATCTCTATACATAATTTAATTGCGATTGATGCAGAGATTTCGTGTGATAACGTTACACACAGACTGAGTTCCTTTCAGATTTATAATACTCGTGGTAGATGTGACGGCTTTGTCAGTTTTGTCGTGTAAGAAACTGCTTTACCATGGACTCTTAGTCTTGCTTGCAGTTTTATATGTGCTTACCCAACGTAAACTGTTCTGCTTTAAGGGTACATGGTAAGAAGGCTGTACCGTTATGTTTCATTGATAAACAGTACCTTATAAATCTTTCTTCAGGGTCCAAAAAAGTTACATAAACAAAAAAATTTCCCCTACATCGTAGGTGCACGGAAAAAGCGTAAAATATCACGAACACCTAGATTCGGGACAGATTACATGTCAGTACATGTTTCCCAATGTATTGACCACATATGGGAATGGCCATTCTATAACTATTGTGTCTGCTTCGCGCAGTCAGTGTCAATTATTATGCGAGTTACGTAAATATTTTCTATGAGCGTAAATGAAACCGCCGCATCAGATCTTTTACCCCGACTCGCTATTTTGTAAAATAATATTTTCTGTATAGTATTGAATACAAAAACAATTTTTAATTAGGGTAATACTATAACACGATGTTTTCCCTCATTCATGCAATGTCATATGAAAAGCAACAGAAAGAATATTGTTCGAACAAAAACGTTCGCATGTGGGATTTTATATTTTTATTTAACAAAGCGAAGGCAGGTAGCTTTTGCAGTAGAGTATATTCGTGGGATGTTTCCTCTATTTTTTCTCCGTTGGATTAAAAGTTAAAAATATTTGCTATTCTGGCTTAAAAGTTGGTAGAGAAACATCGCTGTTAGTATTGCAGAAAGTGCTGTAATTTTGTCTGGATTATCACGGGTAAGCGGATAGGTATTCCACCCACGTCGCTACTAACAATACCCAAAACGTTTAATATGTAGTCGATGACACCTAGGTCTAGAATACACATTACTGTCAGAAGATAGCAAACATCGGTGGATCACACAAATTTGTGTCCCGTGGAATCGAACTCGCAACCCTTAGCGCAGCAGTCCAATCGCTTACTTCCATTGCGGCGAATAGGTCGTCATTCATCAAATTATGTGTGGTAGAATGCGTTCACGGACATAAATTACCACATACATAAACACCCAGACTCGGCTCCTCAACCGTTTAAGTGTCAAACTTAAAATTAAATGCGTAAGGGGCTTGACATACGCCTTTCAATCATTGTGAAATAGATGTTTTTATAATGGAAATTTCACAAATAAACCTCTAACCCTTCGGGCATACAGGCCTACAAAGTTAGTAGATCAAAAAATCATAAAAGCATTGCATTGTCATATCATTGGCTCCAAAAAAGACAAAACTAATATTTTTCCCCGTTTAGTCGCCCGCAGCCAGATACTGTAGTTTTTTGTTTATTGTAAACAATGTGCATGACCATCAAATGCGGCCCGCGGTGACAGTACAGCATATACGGACAAACACCAATATTTTATAAGCCTATGACATTGCCAGCCTTTTTGCAGCGTTGATGATTGTACGAGTACGTGTCGGGATATGTTTTTATTCATCGTTTTGTTTGTATTTTAATATTTAATGATGGTTAATAGATAGTTTCTGCAGACATCAATATATCGTAAAATATTCTGAATGCTCTATTCTTCTCTGTATAAGAGCCCTTTCCTTATTAGCCTATGACAGCGTTATTTGTATAATTGTTTTTGTTGTTAACGTATTTTGATCGCTCGTTTTTGTTTTGGTGTGCACAGAATCAAAAAGAGAGTTATTCCGTTCTGATCCCCTAATGATCCACTGCTGGTTATTCTTTTTTTTTCATTCCGGTCTGATCCAATTAGACTTTTTGACAGGTAAGTAAAGTGAAGAGAGAAACAGTTGTTCAAGGACTAACTTATATTGTCTTTTCGGTTTTGCTTGATTGTCTAATTTTTGAAGAATATCATTCTTGTTGATTATACTAAACTAACAAAAAAACTGTCATAATAAATACAAAAGTCTTTGTCAAAGTATCACGTTAATGATCGAAATCAATTGTAATTGAGTTACCATTGAATATGGGAGTAAGTGGACAAATTAACATATATCAATCAGTATTAATCGCCATATAAATGGGGTTCCATTGTACAAACTCGGCTCCGGTGCGGCTGCGAATTTAATTTTTGGTCGCCAATCGAGATTTTGAACTAAAATGCATCGTTCCCTATCATTGGTGGAAATTTGCATGAATAATTTCAAACCCAGTACCCAGTGTTTCACTGGACGACTCCATTTTCGGTGGATGTAGGGTTGCCAGTCATTTAAAATTAAAGTCGAGTATTTTTTTGTTTATTTAACGACAAAAAAAACTTTAACTAGGAAGGTGAGTTATTGTTGTCAGTTTTGTAGTAGTTTGTGCCATTGCCACGCAGTGAAAAAGCCGTAGAAATAATTTCTATGGCATAAGAAATATAGGCACTATAAAAATAACTTCTTATTTTAGGCAAATAGATTTTTCTGTTGTTTTTTTCTGTAGATAAGCCGACCCCTTCTTTCCCTAATTCCTGTAAGCCAGTATCTACAATAATAACCATTATGAACCATCGAGCCAATGAAGCTCGAGGCGTCCCATAGAAATGACTCGAGTGTTTTGGAACCTGCAACGATATGAATAATAAAAGGGTATATAGGAGGAGTGGGAAATGTGGGAATATGTCATTTATTTACATATTTTATTAATGTGATATCTACTTATTTCGTTAGTTTAAAAAAAATACAGTGAAATATTTTTTTTTAATTTAATATTAATAATTTTCTTTATTTCCGTGGTAGCCCTAACAGGATGTTACCACAAATTGTCGCCCAAAGTGGTCCAATGTGGGCGAGGGGTGGGGAGGGTTGGGAGGGCCGAGGTAGATTTTTTCGGGATCGCACGTTAGGGCTTTCGGCAATTTAGCTAATTGCAGTTCATTTTCACTTCATTTTATTCGCATAAAGGTTTATGCGGGGATCAAAGGTTGAGAGCCCGGCTTTAATGGATCATGAATATTTGTATTTGTTTACTATATTAAGATTATGTGTATGAAGGGTTTTTAATTATCTTTTATTTAAAATATAGATCCTTTGATGGTCAAGGGGAAAGGTTGAGTGAACTTGTAAATAGTAAGTAAATGATTTTTCAAACTGTGAGACGCGAGTTTTTGTTATGACGAGCCAAGCTATCTGGTGGGATGGAAAATTTACAAGATCCCAGAGAAGTGACGCGTAATATCTCGTCTAAAGTAAAAGACGTGCCTTCCGGGTCACTGTAGACTTGGATGTATCAAAATCGGTAACCTATCCAAAAACTGACCTCAGTAAACGCAGCTTTACTTCTCCAATCAACGCGTTGCCACCTACAAGTCTTTAACAAGAACAAATGACTATTTTATGAACCTGTAATGTAGAAGAAGTTAATCCTACACGATAAGAATTGATTAGTGAAGAAAAGTAGCGTTATCGCCGCAGGAGCTTATACGATGGATCCGATTGAATGGAATGAATGAATGAATCTGATAAGAGTTCGTTCAGCCACGTTGGATCTCTCAGACATATGAGGGTACAGTATGTATAAAGTTAAAAGGCCAAGCTTGTTATTGGCACAGATATGAAAAGTAAATGGCTTTTACAGAACTCTTTATACTTATCAATGACTGCTTCGTTGGTCTAGTGGTCGCGAAGCGCTGAGCAGGTCCTGGGTTTGAGTGACGGGTCAGGCAAGGTGTTACTGTGTGTTTTCATTAAGGAATTCTTAGTTGCAGCATGGAGTCTAGACTTGTGCCTGGTTGTTGGCAATAGGCTCGCCCCCTATTGCATTGGAACCTATAACATAACTGGTGAAATGTGAGTGTACTATTGTGCACCTCCTTTCGGGGCATACAGACGTGATCTTATGCTCCAGTATTTATTCTTCATGTCGACATAGACAAACATTTTAATTCTTACTTTTCTCAAATAGAAATGGAAATCGGCTCATTCCTTTATACAGTCCTTTTAATGTAGGAGTGACCCATTCCCACTTCTTCAGGGAATATAGACGTGACAACATACAAAAAAAAACTATATCACGAAAAACCAATCCGATTATCTCAATATACTTTGTTGTGATTGTCCACTGAAAAACAAAACGTTTATCCCCCAAAATGTCTTAAACTCGACTTTATATTATATTTATAATGCTTTAGTTATAGCTGCCATTCTCTTGTCGAGACACATAACTTCTACTGCAGAGTATTGTCATTATTTTACAATGCACGCAAGAAGAAAATAATGCTATCTTGTTTACACAAATGATTTTTGCAAGATTTTCATGTTGCTAGAAAGACATACCTACATTGTTATAAACCCAAGATAAATACAGAAAATGTAAGTAAATATAATGTATAATTAGTATAATGATAAAGACATAATATCACACCCGTATTCCTGGAAGGGGTAGGCAAAACAAGAACACACATCAAATACATTTCGCTAGTTATGTTATAGGGCACAATGTAGGTAATAAGTAGAGAGCTTATTTCCATCAACCGGGTACAAATCCAGTCTTCATTCAGTTACTAAGAACTACCTAATGGAAACATCCAATGATACACTGCCCGACGCGGGATTCGAAACCAGTACCGAATGCTCAGCAGTCGCGCTTAGTGGCCACTAGACTTACGAGGCAGTAAAGTACAATAATGTCAGCCAATAACTGTCCTACTGCAGGGCAAAGTCTCTCCTTATGAATTGGAAAATAAACTACCAAATCACGGTGCATTATTTAATTAGTAGAGCTCATATTTTGCGTGGCATATTTGGACAACTAAGAGGCTCTTAAATAGTAATAATCTCTTTTTAAAATAACACTTTCATCATCAGCCTATCTTAGATAATATGCCTCTTATAGCACGCCATTTAACTCGATCTTCGCCTGTCCACTTCCAACCGCAACAAATCACACATCTACTATATTGCTTAAAAGGAGGCGCCAATCACAAATCAATGTTATATAATATATTTAATGGTACCACAATAAATATTTTGTATTGTACCTAATATAACTGTCCCACTGCTGGGCAAAAGCCTCTTCTCATACGTGCAAAAATCACCGTATATTTTGAATTGGTATACTCCTTTTAAGCAGTAATAATCTTTACAAAATAACACATCAACAGCAACCAATCACACATCATGATTCCCAAGCCGACGCCGATGTTGCTTAGTTTCAATCGGCCGCCTTCGCTCGTCCGTGCCGTGAATGCGCGCCGGTCGAATAGAAGCAATGTGAGCGTGATTCACCGCAGCTTAGAATCCGTATTAGAATCACGTATGATGCATTTTCTTTATTTTCGTTGTCCGGAATATTCTGTTGCAAGGCTGCGGTGAGGTTATGGAAATTGTGATTAGGACTTATCCTGTAAGGTCTCAGATTGGGGCTTAAGGGAAAATGTGGATGCGTTCTTATTTTTTTTTGGCTGTTCGTGTTTTGATTACTCCAATGATATTTCAATAACCACATCTATGTTACTAGCGCGCTCATTTTGAATACTCGAAAAGGGGACAATTGTAGTCTTGGGTAGTACTGTTATGGTCGGATTGTATATAGGCTCGTTTAGTTCTGACTCAAAGTTCGTAACACTTTTCTCGTTGATTTGGTTACCATAAGACTTATCTATATTTTTTGACATATTATTAACTGACTTATCTTTTAGTCTAAAAGTAATAATAACACATTTTGTAGCTTTTTTAACTGTTTTTTGTGAAATTTAGTTTGAGCTACAACATGGATGATCTTGAAGTCTAAGAGAGGACATACCAATCAGCAGGAAGAAAATCTGAAATAGGATTTTTCTCAGCGAATCATGAACCTATATGACATTGTCAAATGCTTTAAGCTCATATAGCAGTTATACGTGTATCTTCATGTCCTTTCTCATAATCTCTGATAGAACTAAAATTACAGTTACCAAGGAAAGATCTTTACAGAAATTACAAGTAACAACAACGCTACCACGATTTTCATTTCTCCAAATAAAACAAGTAAAATTTCGTTCAGCCACAATAAGCGTGGTGTGCGCGGTATAAGGCGGTGTGCTGACACCAAAAGCCGATTCAATATAGTCGCCTTCTCGTTTCGACCGAGAATCAAACGTGATGGGAATACTGTACGTATTATAGTTTATTTCCCAACTTATTCCAGTTACGGAATACAATTTTGTGGGTTGTGCTAAAGCGTTTGCTAGGTTTAGCTTGCTTTTTTGATTTTCATTACGATATAAGCTATACCTTTAAAAACGTCGTGCGTTTATACGATCGCAAGTTCATGTTCAAGTCGTTGGCAGCCAACAATAAAAAAAATTAAAAAAGAAATTTAATAATATTCTTCTTATTTTCGTATGGTTGATGAACAACCTGGTGTCAGAGCTTCCCGGTGATAAACTGGAATAGAATTAAAAAAAAACTGATGTAATAAGGTTTTTTTAACATTATATTTGAATCCACCATTATGTTCTCCAGTTTTTTAATAAGAAAATAAATCAATTATCATCTAGGAGACATCTTTATTTTTCTTCTGGCCCACAGCCTCTGCCTGCTGTATGTTGTCTGGCAGTACGTCATTTGACGTGTCCGGCATCAGAGTGACCACGGCTGCTGTTAGTAACGACATGACTCCCATGATCAGCGATGGTAGACCTGGCCAGTATGCCATCTAAAATAAAGAAAATAATTATAGAAAAATAACTTCGATTAATGTATGGATTAGTAAGGCCTAGGCACACCGGGGCTGGATAGCAAAGGATTTATTTTTTTATCATAATACTTTCATACTTCATCATCAGCCGGAAGACGTCCACTGTTGAACAAATGCCTCCCCCTTAGAACGACACAATGAACGATAGTTTGCCAATTGCATCCACTGGTTGCCCGCAATTCTGACGATATCGTCGGTCCACCTGGTGGGAGGCTTGCCAACGGTATATCACATTACTGCACTACTTAATTGAGTGCCTAATATGACAATTTAAAACCTAAGCCTAAAAAACTGAAGACTATAAAATGGGAAATGTAAATAACTTCAAACCACTTACTAGTAAAGATGTTTGTGGGGCCAGAATAGTGCCAGTTCGTCCAAAAGCAGCACTCATAGCCTCCATAGTGTTGCGCGTGTAAGTGGGGAACAGTTCCGACGTGTATATATGTGTGATACGCAAGATTATGATTGCTGACAGTTTACCTCCGGCATACAGTAGTATGGATAGCCAGTAGTCTGACGAAGAAAGGATTCTTATTTTTTATTTTATCATACATTTTTTCGGGGTATCTTTTGTTTGATGTTGAATCTATTGTCTACAAATACTTACCTGTTGGAACAAGGGCATGCCCTATACAGCATAATGCGTTCAATAGAAAGGAAAACATCAAAGGCTTCTTCCTTCTACAGTTCACGAGTAAATACAATATTATAACACTTGCAGGTATACCACTGAACGCAGTGAGCCCATAGTTCAAGTACTTGTTTCCTTTTAGAGACACGGAGTTTATCGTTAAGGAGTAAGAATTGAATAGTGCAGTAAACCACATACAAACACAACATAGGAATCTTAGGGACAACTTCTTAGATGAGAATGTCAATCTAATAAGCGTCAGCCAGCTTGTATTTCTGGTGCTTTCTTCACATTTTAGCTTCGACAGTTTCTCCTCGTCCACTGTCCTTTTGTTTATTTTGGCTATTCTCCGGATTGCGCTTTTCACTTCAGTTATCTTGCCTTTACTTAGTAACCATCTTAAACTCTCATCCATCCAGAATATGTACAGGATGAAGAGGAGAAGAGGGGCGTATATGGATGCTAGTAATACTCTCCAGTTCGGTAAGAGCCAAGCAGCAAAACCCATCCAAAGGTTTCCAAGAGTTATTATGGAGTTCATTAGTATTAACATGAACGGACGATGCTCCTTTGTGACGACTTCCATGGCTGGAATATAAAGCGTGTTGCTGTAATGTATGGATAGCATGAATTAGTAAACGTTTAAATCGCAGAAATAATATAACATGACATAAACATAATATCAACCCTGTATTCCGCGGAGTAGATAACCAGCTCATTTCACCAGTTGTGTTATAGGTTTCAATGTAATAGGGAGCCAGCCTATAGCTACTAAGTTTTAATGTAATACGAGGACGGGGGCGAGCCTATTCCCGTCAACTGGGCACAAATCCAGACTCCGTGATAGTACTGAAGATTACATAATGGAAAAACCCAATAACACTGCTCGACCCGGGATTCGAACCCAGAACTTTATGCTCAGCACTCGCGCAAATATAATTAGTTATTTTAAAGAACCAGGTGCTTGTTAATACCAGTAAGTATAAGTAGTTAAGTTAATGTGCTTTTTTAGACAGACGCAGACCGCTCGTACCAAATATTTAGGCTTATAACACAATGGAAATACATAACACTAAATTGAATATTACCTAAAGTAAATGTGGGAGAGCAACATTTTCCTATTATAGACTGTATCAGCTCAACGATCATATATACCCAGTAGGTGTGTATCATGCTTTTTGACAGGCCTATCACTCCGCTAATCACTGTGATGCATACTATAACGAGCTTTCGGCCAAATCTTAAAAAAAAAATATTATTAAAATAATGTTCTCCTCTCTGAACTTGGGCCACGGCGGCCTTTCTCATCTGAGACTATTCAACTACGCAGGAGATAAGTTTGCGCTCAAACATATGTGCACTCCGTAGTCCCTCACTCTCATAGTCCGATGGGACGGTAGAGCGACACAACCGGAGAGAGATCAGGCGCAGGAGTAACGGGTTAACGTGCCCTCCGATGCTCGAAGGGATCTCGATATGTGAAAACGGTCACCCATCACTGACTGACCGCAGATCGGCTGATCCACACGGTAACACGAGTCTACGAGTCCCTATAGCGGCAACAGATATACATCATCTGTGAAAACAACTGTCTAAATATCACAGTTGAAGAGATACAGCCTGGTGACAGTTGGACGGACGGACAGCGGAGTCTTAGTAATAGTCTCATTTACCCCTTTGGGTATGGAACCCTAAAGATGTCTACTTTCACACTGGCTCACAATATGATATGGATTTTTCATACTTGTCTGATAAAGGACCCACTAGTAACAGTCCGAAAATGTACCCGATGCCGTGCATCGTGCCCAAGAGAGTCCTCTTCCAATCCTCGCATCCAAGGTTGAACTGAAAATATGCAAATGATTATCATCATCAGCCGGAAGACGTCCACTGTTGAACAAAGGCCTCCCCCTTAGAACGCCACAATGAGCGACAACTTGCCATTTGCATCCACCGATTGATTATCATACTTCCTACAGGCACCAGGTACAAGGCACAACGAGGCAGTCTGATCTTTAATATAAGTCTTTTTTTTTTTTTTTTTTCTCTAAAAAAACGTCGCCCCACACTAGGATTTTCTCCTGTGTCGTGGGTGCGTTTCACAAACATGAAATATCACATACACTAACACCCAGACTCGGGACAAACATCTGTGGTTCGCACAAAATTTGCCCCGTGCGGGAATCGAACCCGCGACCCTTAGCGCAGCAGTCCAATCGCTTAGCCACTGCACTAATCAGGTCGTCGACCGATAAGTGTAAGAATCACACATACCTCAGCAACAAAACTGTCGGGATTATCATAAACCCACTCATCACAATACACAGAATTAGACACATCAAAGTTTTCTTCACTACAAGTTCCGTTGCCATCAAATAATGTATATTTATGGCATTTTAAATCTAAACTGGTGTTCAATGCTAACTGAGATAGCTCACTGGTATTACAGTTTGATTGTTTACATCTGAAAGTAAATAAACTGGATCGTCTTTCTTGATTGTATAATCTTATGACTTATCAGGCAAAACCAGCTATTCTTTAACTAAAGAATTGAAAAAATTACTCGAGAACAATTTAATTTTATCTGGGAATTTACATACAGCTCTACATAGTCGTTTTTCCGACCAGCAAAACTACGAAAATGAAGCGAAGGTTAATATTCTATTGTTGTTAAATTCTGTGATTCGATTAATAATTATGATTACACATTATTGGCTAGTAAATTACGATGCAATTCACCACACAGGTAGATCAGGATACAATATGACACTAAGAAGTTATCGAAACGAGAATGACTTCATAAAGCATAATATAATGTCATCATCAAAGTATCAATATAAATTACGTACCGATAACCAACATATGCAGATGTAAAAACGTATTCATTACCTTGCCATGAATTAGCAAAGGTTAACAGACTTAAAAGACTGATACATTTAATATTATACCAACCAAATACATTTAAATCTCTCAGTACACTCTCTAAATCAACCACTTCATCGGTTACTTCACTTTTATGTATTTCTAAAAAAGTTTTGTGCTCTTCAACATGATTTTTGTCATCTATATTATGAGGATGATCATCTTCTTCATTATTTAATTTCACTTTGTCGTCCATTTTTGCACTTCACCTATTTGATATAGAGGTCGGATGATACTAAATGGTTTATACGTTTGTTTGTTATTATATATTGAACGTAGCTCGTGTTATGTCTACGGAATAGGTTATTTTAGGTGTTGATAAATTATTGTTGGTACTCTTCGAGGTCGATGGTTTACCATACATTTTTAATTAGAGATACGTGCGAATTTTATGATTGGCCCAGAATTTTTGGGCAGTCTCATTATAGCGCGATTAAAATAATAATTAAAGGCGATATTTGAGGCCAAATTCTAGACCTTATAGCTACCTAAATAGAACTTTGTTTTGGTTTGACTATTGACATTTAGATAATTGAAACTAGATCGAACTTGATTTTTTTTATGAAAAAATATGAGAATTCCTATTTTTTTTTACTTATTTCAACTTCTTAACTTATATAATCGATTTTTTTTTGGCTGTCGAATCATACACAATTACAAAAAAGACAGTGTTTTGTCGACGAATTTGTGTAATAACGATATCAAAAACCATATTAAGTCTCTAAAATTAAACAAAGAATGGTTCTTTTAATGAATTGTTGAATTAGCTGTTTAAACAAATTACAATAAGCTGACTAATTTATAGAGATGTACCGACGAGTACTTGTATTTAATTAGCAGTGTATTCGAATTTTCAGTATAAAGGTAATTGTTTTGTTTATCGTATAGTAATTAAAGATCCACACTTGTATTTTCTACAAACTGGACTTCGTGACACCACGGTCGGTGGTTGTTACATAACATCACGCGTGTATTCCCCGAAGGGGTAGGCAAAGGTGCACATACAGTACACCCACATTTCGCCAGTTATGTTTTTAGGTCCCAATGTAATAGGGGGCGAGCCTATTGCCATCAACTGGGCACCAATCCAGACTCCGTGATGCTACTAAAAATTACCTAAGAATAAGTGTCTCAAATTCTTTATTTATTTCCCTACCAACTATGTAAACATTATGGTATGCAATAAAGAATTGAGAATTGAGTATTATATTACTGCTTAATACTCAGTATAATAACTAGCTTATAAACCTAACCTGTATGTGGGCGTTAGCAAATGGACCCAGTATAGAACCCTGTAGAACACCTAGTTTTAAGTCCTGAAGAATAAAGTCAAGAATACTTTAAACTTTTAATGATGACTATTTATAATAGTAATTGTAAGGGCTTTTGTAATGTTGACTTTGAATAGGATAAGGCGATTGGACGCATTTGTTAAAAAAAAACAATGGTTAATTCAACTCTCAAAGATACATCAAAATGTATCGCGACTACGAATATATGGAAACAATTTAAATCAGTTTTTCAGTAACAACTACAAAACATTGGCATTTATATTTTATTCTTATATCTAAAGTTGAGTTTTATTCAGAATCACATTATCAACTTAATCTCAAATTATTAAATTATCATAACTTAGAAGATATATCGTTATCTGGGTTTTGGCCCACAGCCTCTGCCTGCTGTATGTTGTCTGGTAATACGTCATTTGACGTGTCCGGCATCAGAGCGACCACGGCTGCTGTTAATACCGACAGGACTCCCATGATCAGTGCTGGCAGACATGGCCAGTAAGCCATCTAAAACAAAAATTGTATCTTGATCATATACTTAATTTATATGCTCTTTCTTCACATTGAAATGAGTCATGATGTGAACTAAAGATTGGCGTGCAACGAGGATTGCTAGGTTGACTGTCCAGGGTGAACCGGCCGTACATAAGTATAATTACTCGTGGAGGCTCTCTTCGCAATCTATTAATGAATATTGAACAATGCTGATTTTATCATCATCATCAGCTGGAAAACGTCCACGGTTGAAGAAAGTCATCCCCCTTAGAACGCCATAATTAACGGCAACTTGCTATTTGCATCCACCGGCATCTGCCAGCGCTGCGTCTTGCGGTTCGTCGTCTGATTTATACCTTAGTATTTTTTTAGAAAACCATAATAATAAATTACGACAATTTGTACTTATGATAATTTTAAAATAAGGTAAATTACTACTATTAGAATATTTACCAGCAACGGTGTCTGTGGGGCTAGAATAGCGCCCATTCGCCCTAAAGCAGAGCACATTGCGTGCATAGTATTGCGCGTGTATGTGGGGAACAGTTCCGATGTGTATATGTATACGATGCGTATACTTATAGACGCTGCAAGTTTACCTCCGACATACAGGAGCACTGACAGCCAGGCGTACTCTGGAAAAAAGATGAAACATAAAATTTCTAGTCTTCTATAGGAGTTTTGTCGATTTTAATTTGTCAATGTTACGTTTATTTGTTCTAATGAATTAATGCCTATATTTTACATGCCTTAGAAAAACGTGTACAGAACAAGAGACATTCCTAGTGTAGGGCAATATTTTAATTCTAAAGAAAGAGGAACATACCTGTTGGAATAAAGGAATGTCCAATACAAAATGTTGCAGTCAGTAGAAACGAATACATTAATGGTTTTCTTCTTCTGTATTTCGTAAGCAAGTACAGTAATATTAGACATGATGGTATACCAGCTAATGTAGTAAACGCATAATTCAAATATTTGTTTCCTTTTAGAGACACGGAGTTAATCGTGAACGAATAAGAATTGAAAAGTGCCGTAAACCACATGCATACACAACTTAACAATCTTAGGAACAATTTCTTAGATGTAAAAGTCATTTTCATCAGGGTCCACCAGCTTATATTGCTGGAACTTTCGTCACATTTTATTTTCGACAATTTATTTTCATCTATTGTAATATTATTTGTCTTAGCTGCTTTTCGGATAATGGTTTCAAATTCGGCCCTCTTGCCTTTGTTTATCAACCACCTCAAGCTATCATCCATCCAAAATATGTACAGTATGAAGATAAATCCAGGAGAGTATATGGAAATCAAAAATATTCTCCAGTTGGGTGAGAGCCACGCTATGATCACCATAAGGAGATCTCCAGAAGTGGTAAATACGTTTATTATGATGGTTATTAATGGACGGTATTTCTTTCTGACCATTTCTACAGCTGAAATATCAAAATTGTATAAGAACGGCACCGGAATAACTTATTTATTAAAATCATATCCATATTAAATGTTGAATATAATATTATAATTTCTGGTGTCATTTTAGCATGGTGCCTATGCTAAGCTTTGACAAAGAAAATTTGATGAAAGATGGACACTATAGCTCAGTGGGCAGAGCTGCGCCACAGATCGGCGACGGTCGCGGAATCGAGACCTGCTCGTGTCCATCACTATTGATTTTTTTTTATCAATTTAGAGTTTAATATTAATAATAATGATCTGACCGAATTTCGGTCACGGCGGCCTGTCTCAGCTGAGGCTGTACAAGAATGCGCGCAAACACAGGTGCATTCCCTATTCCCTCTCCCTCATAGTCCAATAGGAAGGTAGATCGAAACCACCGGAGACAGATCAGGTGCAGGACCAACGGCTTAACGTGCCTTCCGAAGCACAGTAGTTAAATATTACCTAGAGTATAAGCTGGAGAGTAGTTGTTTCCTAATAGAGGCTCCAACACCTCCAGGAAAATGTAAAGCCAGTACGAGTAGGTCACGCTCTTTGACAGGCCTATCACAACGCCCGCCAATGTTGTGAAAATTATAACGAACTTTCTGCCAAATCTGAAAAAGACATAATTAACATGCAGACATACATATATACATGAGGTTAAATTTAGATAATTTGTGTACTAAGCAGAAGGGATTCAGGATTCTATTGATTTGTTATATCAAAATTAATTAGAGCTTCATCTTCTTCATCAGCCTGTTTTAGTCCACTGCTGGACATATGCCTCTCCTATGCTAGGCCACTGGGCTCGATCTTCTTCCAACTGTTCTAATTAGAGCTTAACGAATGTTAAAAGCATTTAACGCAGAGATTCTCTACGAGAAGAGGCCTTTGCCCTGCAGTAGGACAGTAAGTTATAGGCTGTTATTATTATTATGTGAAGAGATAATGTACTTGTCTGATAAAGGACCGACTAGTAACAGTCCCAGCATGTATCCAACGCTGTGCATCGTGCCAATGAAAGTCCTTTTCCAATCCTGACATCCAAGGTTGAACTGAAAGCGTACCAACATAATGCAATAACTTTTAATTTCAATAGCAATGGCTGTAAACCAAAACCAAATAATGAGAAACATGGACGAAAATCCGATAAATATTGTTACTAGAGAGTCATAATTAAAAAAAATTAATGAGTCTTTATGCCAGTTGTTTTGATGAATATGATCAAATGGTTTACATGTCTATAATTTAAATTGATTCAGGAAGCTAATCTATTGCCATCAGCCGGGCACAAATCCACAGTGACACTTTGCCCGACCCGGGATTTGAACCCTGGACCTCGTGCTTAGCAGTCGCGCTTAGCAACCACTAACGTGGCAGTCACATTATATTAAACTTGAATAACCATACCTCAGCAACCAAACTGTTGGGATTGTCATAAACCCACTCATCACAATACTCAGAATTAGACACATCAAAGTTTTCTTCGCTACAAGTTCCATTGCTATCAAATAAATTGTATTTATGACATTTTAAATCCAAACTGGTATTCAATTCTAATTTAGATAGCTCGGTGGTATTACAGTTTGAATATTTACACCTGAAATATAAAAAAAAATATTTGCTAACCTTTGATTGAGTAATTTAGGAATGTTCCTGGAAAATTCTTCTGAACTGACTACTGGGCCTAAAAACCCAAATAGGGCTGAATTTACCATTTACCAGAAAGTAAAGACATGAAACTATGCGTCGTAGGCAGATGTTGTAAAGTCCCAAAATTGTGGTCGAAGTATTTAACAAAGACTGAATTCATAGCTTCGACGTGTGTAGTACACACTTCACCAGTTATGTTATAAGTCGCAATATAAAGGAGGCGAGCCTATTGCTATTATATTTATGCATCAAGCCTGTATTCCCCGGAAGGGTACACCTATATTTCGCCAGTTCTGTTTTTTAGGTGATGGCTATCAACCGGGCACAAATCCAGACTCAGTAGTCTTACTCAGAATTACCCAATGGAAAAACTCAGTAACCATTCGCCCGACCCTGGATTCGAATCCAACACCACTAGAACAACGAAGCAGGCTGAACTCATAATCGCTGATTAAGAATATAAAAATGCTTACCTATAATCAACCTTCTCTGCAGCAAAAATGTAATTGATGTGCTGACATGAGCCGACAAACACTAGCAATCCCACAAGAAATATACATTTTATATGATATCTTCCATACATTTTAAAATCATTCAGTATACACTCTAGATCAACGACGTCTTCCTTTGATTGAGTTATATCATTATCATGATGATTTTTTTCTTCTACAATTTTTTCTTTGTTACTTATTTGCTTTGAAGTAATTTTTTCATCATTTTTTTGGGTTTTTGTACTAATGTTATTATCCTTTGATTTATTATTTTCAATATTATTTATGTCCATTTTGTGTTTGTTGTGTCTACAGAGATGCTGTTTGAAATGGTTGTTTATTTTGTACAGATTATTTAAATACTTGCCGTACGGCATAGAGTGGTCAGCATGTTCGGAAAAAGTGTCGGCAGTCGAAATAAAAACTGAAAATAAAAATAAAAAAATAGAAAAAATCTTTTGTTTTGAAAATGTAAACTTTAAAGTTATTTTTTTGGATCGATTTACTAGTTTATAGTAGCTTTAACTTTCTAAGGTTAGTCTTAGTAATGAAGAATTTTAGTTATAAAACTTATAAATTTATTATATTACTAGATGCGCCCCGCGGTGTAACCCGCTACATTTTTTCGGGTGTATCCTCAGCTACCTCCATATGAAATTTCATCAAAATCGGTCTAGCCGTTTGAGCGTGAAGAGGTAACAAACATACAAACACACTCAGAAACTTTCGCCTTTAAAATATTAGTGTGAATGTGATGTGATATCGATAAGAGAACCAATTTTATTGCTACCTCTAGTCCTTGTGCGGTATTTAAGATCCAAATCAAGTGGAACAATGATTCTTGTATCTTCATGCGTGTTTTAAATTGACTCAAAGATTACAATAGTGTCATGGATACCATTTAAATACGGCACAAAATATATTCAATGAGACGTCTTTTTAAGGCTATTAAGACGAATTGAAATATTTACAGTATTAGCAATTAACATAATTATGTTTTGTTTGTGCTGGAATACAGTTGTTGGTGGTACATCTATATTAAGCAAACAGTCGGTCTGTCTGTCAATATTATGGTTATTACTCAAGGCGCGTGATAGTACGGGTCACGCTGCGGCGAGTCGATTCGTACAAGCCATTTAGTACCACGTTTGAGCCCAAGCCATCACCTCTTACGTCTCGATCCGTGGTATTACGCGTCGTAAGTAGCCACTTTTATAGCGTAAACATTTTCAAAACAAAACAAACGATCAAGTTGACACCTTCACTTAATGCATTTTACAGAAGTGTTTGGAGAGACGGAGAGTGACGTCATCTCTATTTGGCAAATCCTTACTTAACTTATGCTGGCTCCTGCTTCAGTCCAGTTAGCATGAGAGACATAATTATGTTGAATGTACTGGACTGGTTTCTTTACTCATATCTACATACATACTACATCTAATCATCATCATCATCAGCTGGAAAAACGTCCACGGCCCTTAGAACGCCACAATACAATAAATGCAATATTCACTCATTATACTCACATTACACACTATACTCACTCACTCACAACTCTAAAGCCTGTTGTTCCCTGTTTTTAATGTTAATCAAGACTTCTTTTTCTCTGTACATTTTTATTGTCATTGGGTTTTTGTTGACCAAAACTTTGAGTCTTCTCTTCACGTCACATTGACGAGAAGCACTGTGTCCAGTGATACAGTTTGTACCTAGTTAAAATACAAGTAATCTTCTCCACTAGATCTGTGTAAATAGTGGAAACAAATATTGAATGCAGGTACTATTTAAACAAACTGTGGCACTTTTTAACGACCAATAAATTTTAATAGTTATCATTTGCTAACTGTGGGATGGTGATTTGAGACCATTAAATTGAGTTAACATCACGTTTTTTTCTTTTACTGTTGTGAAGTACTTGGTGCTGTCTTAGATTGTATAACAAAGTATTTAATCATTAAAAAAGTCATACTGAAATTTACTTGGGTTTGATCTTGCAACCTTGCACATAAGAATTCGATGCGTCAACTGTTAGGTCATGACGACTGATGTGGAAAGTAATATGCGTGGTCTCTTACACAGCTGATCGGAGGGTGTGTCGTATGTACTAATGTAGGTATTGTAGTATTTATATCTTCTATTAATAATAATAAAAACTAAATACAGGAAATAACGGTTTTTAATTAACAGTCACAGAACTTTTTATACTTACATTTACAAAAATGTTAAAATTATACAATGTTGACATGTCATGACATGACTTGGACATACAAATAAAGGCATAAGAAAGTTTTCCTCTTTTTGGAAAAAACATACAATATCCACAAATATATTACTTAGCAGCTATATAAAACAATAGGTAGCTTTAATACTAGTAAACGCTGACAAAATTGAAAATATGTCGAGATCAACCGAAACATTAAAAAATAGCCATCTAGTGCATACTAGTTCGTACTTATTGTCAAAAACGACAGTCATCTGAGTGGCTCAAACGTCAAAATGTGACGTAAGACCGAAGCTATAATTTGTTTAGTCACAACAATTGCCTCTTCATTTCATTTATAATAATGACTTTGTAGCACTCCTGTCCTTCATGCTACCGTTTCCTAGAGCTTCTGCCTGCTGCACCGTGTCTGGAAGCACGTCTTCAGCGGTATCTGGCATCATCATCACGACAGCTGCTGTGACCAATGATAGGCCACCAACGATGAGTGACGGGAAACCTGACCAATAACGGAGCTGAAAATTGAAACAATGATCAATTAGGCACTCGCTTGGTTTAGTTTTTAATGAATATACTATAATAATCTACTTCGGAATTGAAGATTGGGTTGTATTCATTTAAAGCTTTAATTAGGCAATAACTGATGCTGGAGTTGATAGCTGTATGTGCTATTCACGGGTATGTGCATTACGTCCGATTCGTATCCGGGAAATGGGACCGAGAAAGGATCGGATGCAAACGGTCATAACAATACGGGTACCTCTGACCGCCAATTCTCGTATTCAACGTTCATAATCATTGGATGTACTAATAATACATTTCTTAGTTTCGTCGTTCCTAGACCGACGCAAAATCCAACAGGTGAATATCTCTAGCTACAGAGAAGTAACGCAAAACTTGTTCAAGTCCATAAAACGATTGTACATTATACAACACCATTTAAACATCCCAACATTTTAATGATACATACCAGTAGAGTAGTCTGTGGTGCTAAAATAGAGCCAATCCTGCCGATAGCGGAGCAGAGTGCGTGCATAGTATTCCGCGTATACGTGGGGAATAGTTCTGTCGTGTATAGGTACACTGTTCCACTTGCTAAGGCTGATGTGAACTTACCCACGAAGAATAACGAAGTAGACAATATGGGATAACCTGGAAAATAACAAAAGTACCATAGTAACAACCACTGAAACACCTGGATAGGAGAAGCCTTTGACAGAGAAGTATGCCAGGAGAAAAAGGGTGCCTTTACCCAGCATAGAACGTTACTGGGCTGATATCATAGCGATGATAAAGCACCATAATTAATTATTATACGAAATGGGAGAAAATCTGTTATATGCTCATTGTGATTGAAAGTAAAAAATGGTGAAAGTCTTACCCTTTGGTATAAGAGACTGGACGATACAAAACGAGCCAGTCATTAAGAAAGAGAATATCAACGGCTTTTTCCTCTTGAATTTGATTAGGAGGAATATCAGGAGTATACTGGCAGGCAAGTCAGCGAATGACATCAACGCATAATTCAAATATTTATTCCCTTCTAAACTCACGGAGTTGATTAAGAGTCCATATTTGTTAAACGTTGCAGTTATCCACGCACAAGCACAAGCTAGGAACCTTAGAAGTAGTTTCTTGGATTTGAAAGTCATTTTCAGTAGTGTTATCAGGTTAACGCTAGCATCAGTCTTCTCACATGCTATTTTATCTAGAGTCGATTCTTCTATGTACACATTGCTAATGTTTGCGGCTTTGCGCAGTATTCTTTTGGCTTCTTTCTTTCTTCCTTTTATAAGCAACCATCTGACGCTCTCATCGAGGAAGAAAGCGTAGAAGATGAATATTAGAGCTGGAGCGTATATGACTCTTAAGAAATGTCTCCAGTAAGGGATCAACCAGGCGATGAGAGCCATCACCATGCCTCCTACTGACATGGTGCCTATCATTAGTGGGGCGAACAGCGCGCGGTTTTCTTTGGTCACCATTTCGACACCTGAAAAGAGAAACATGTGTTTGTAAATAACATGGTTTTGTAAAACTGATATATGAACTATAATCATTTTATTATTATTATTTCCTTTATTCATCTTTATATCTTATTTTTTACATTTTTAAATAATATATAAAAAAACATACAAAATTTAAAAATATAAAATATAGGGCCCAACCAGCAGCGGGAACAAGGCCCAAGCTACCGGTGGCTAGGGCTCCAGAGAGAGGAACCTCCTCACAATGCGTGCCGTGTCAAGGAGTACTGCTTTCTGCATCAAGCCCTTGACCCAACCGCCTAACGTGAGCCTCTTTAGATGTTGGTCGAGACTCTTAGCCATGAGGCCATTGGCCGAAACGACTATCGGTACAATGATTGCTGAGTTCACTTCCCACATGTCGACAACCTCGTGCGCCAAATCAAGATATTTAATTTGTTTATCTTTTTCAGCCTTTACGAGATTCTCGTCATGGGGGATTGTGATATCAACAATTATTATTATTATTTCAGCCATGATCGTCCCACTGCAGGGCAAAGGCCTCCATTATCATTTTACCTTGTTTAATTTTTTTTTTTTTTTTCATTTTCTATATCATTAATTTGATAACGATTTAACTTTGCACATACCTCGTAAGTTTCATCACGATGGAGCCATTTAGCAAAAAAATGATGATAAATTCTTACCTAACATATAGTTTGGAGAATAGATATCTCCCAGTAGTGCTTCAATGAGTTCGAATGCCACATACATCCAATAAGAGACAGTCACACTCCTTGCGAGCCCCAGGATCCCACCAGTCACTCCAGTGAACACTATCAACTTCTTTCTGCCTACCCTAGAGCATTAATAATTGGTTACTAAACGGTGACGCATCCATTATGATTTAAATTCAACATATGATAACATGCCGAGTGGTATCCGGCCTAGAATTGACCACCTCTTTCCTCCCGTGGGTATCGTAAGAGGCGACTAACGCAAAACCAAGAAGATGGGCAGCAGCGTTTTCTGTAGCTTCACCACCAATACTGCGATCCTTAAGCCGCTTGCCAAACGTAGGGATTATGGCAAGCCTTTACCTTAGTGTGAGACCTATGTTCAACAGTGGACGTCTTCCGGCTGATGATGATGAGACATATGATACAAAAACTTTTTGGGTTCATTATTTTTAAATATTTTTTTAAATCGATTCTATACCAGATACTTCGTCCCTTTTGGATATACACATGTCAAATTAGTGGCAAAGATCTTGTTTAGCGGGTGTATGCCCACATTTCACTACTGATCCACGGAGCTATTGATTGTGTTTCCTAATAAACCTAATAGTCTTGAATATGTAGGGTACAGAATTTCCGAAGAATTTTATTTTCGCAGTCATTTCCAATTCTTCCTTTGTCCAATATTTTATCACGACATGAAGATTAAACGGAGTATTTGGTACAGTTAACGCTTACCTGTTTTGTGTTAACTTACTTGTCAGAGATTGGTCCTAGTATTAGCAGTCCGAGCATGTACCCAAAGCTGTGGACTGTCCCCACGAGAGCTCGCTTCCAATCTTGACAGCCGAGTTCAAACTGAAATGTGTATATTAAAGTATAAGACCTTTAATGGACCTGTTGTGGTACAAATATTTAATCTAACATACATTGGTAACATGACGTTATCGCGCCTGTTTTCCGCGAAAGGAAGGCAGGAGTGTGTAGTAAACCCTCATTTCCCCAGCTGTATATGTTCGGTCGTATTAAAGTCATTAAGATTTCCGTTGCAACACAGAGTCAGGATTAGGGCGCAAATCCAGACTCTGTGTTACTACGGGAAATTATCTAATAGTAAACCCAGAAACAGTTTTCCCGACACGGGGTAGAACCCATTATATCAAGTTCAGCAGTCGTGCTTAGCAATAGGTAGACCAACGAGGCAACGTTGTTATGCATGCGTCGCTCGGCTTGGTGCGGTCCGACTCGTAGTTTTACGCGCCGGAACAAGCTAGCAGAATAATATATCTTTTAAAATACTTACATCGGCGACAAAACTAAGAGGGTCTTCATAAACCCATTCTTTGCAGTCATTGTAGTTGGAGACGTCGTAGCTATTAACAGAGCACGTGCCGTTTCCATCAGTGAGCGGATACTTGTGACACGTGTCATGTGTCAAGTTCAAGGCTAATTGTGACCACGAAGTGCTGTTTGCACAATCTGGATATTTACATCTGGAATGTTGAAATGATAAGTTGTATAAAAGCTTGCCTAAACTTATGATTATCCCTGTAACATATTGGCGAATGGTAGGAGTACCATACGTTCTATATCGAGTATATATTAGGTATGTTGTTATTATTTTATTTGACGGACTATCTTGCAGCAGGTTATATGCTAGGCAAAAATACTATATCTCAATTTGTCCTACGTGATAGGTGCGAACTGGAAGACGCAGTGCTGGCAGGGCCCCCAGCAGGTGGACCGGTAATATCGTCTCCGTTTTGTTCACTTTCCGTTTGTTATGGCGTTCTAAGGGGCCTGTTTTCAACAGTGGACGTCTTTCGGCTGATAATTAGGTCCGAATCAAAATTAAAATGTCCTTGAATCTAAATCATTCTCCGTAGGTAGGTACCTACAGCTATAACATCGTCAGTCAACTTATACATTTTTATGACTGAAACATATATGTATACATAGTGGGTGTTTCAGTTTGTCCCATCTTAACAAAGATAATATTTAATCACGTGTGTCTAAACCGAAAAACCGTAAGTCGCTATTGTATTCCCATTGGCGACGCGAACCATAGCAAATCTATAGTTCTGTGTGTAACGTGAATGTAAGGCACGTGGATGACAATCGGATTGTTTCTTGAAGACGCTGTGGTCATTGAACGACCTGTTAATTAGGGTAACGTAATATCACGCTTATATTCTCCTAAGGGGTGAGCAGAGGTGTCTATTAGGCCCACATTACAACCAAATTTTGCTTGTAATGTTCGATAGGTATAGGTCCCGTAACCGGGAACAAATCCAGATTAAATACTTACAGTTAGTGAAAATAAACTGCTGGAAATATATAAACACACTATGCCCGACCCAGAAATCGTACCGGAGACCTGGAGATCAGCTTGTCAGTCACACTTGTGACGACTAGACCGAAGAGGCAGACTATTATACTCTACTAACGGACACGGGAGACGTCCTCCTGCTTAGAAAAACAGCCCCACCGATATAGACCATTATACACACAAAGTCTCATCCAAATCGGTCTAGCTGTTTAGGAGAATGGTAACAAACACACGTACTAAAAAATTGTATTAAAATAATGCTTATAGATATGCTTATTTTATCGCGTTTTAAAATACTTTAGTTAAATTGTTTTTATTAAATTTTCTACTTGTTTTATTTATTACAATGTCTAGTATTAGCGTAATTGTCATAAACCAGTGATGTTGTCTTACGTTGCATTTTAATTGACATAGTAACAGATTGTTCCACTTGCGGCATTTTGCTAGAGTTGTATTAAAATGACTGTTGGACTACATATTGTGAAGGTCGCGGCATAAGTAGATCACACTGTTCAATTTTTTTTCTAAAGTTCGCCCCGCACTAGGAGTTTCTCCTGTATCGTGGGTGCGTTTCACAAACATGAAATTATCGCAGACACACACACCCAGACTCGGGACAAACATCTGCGGTTCACAATTTTTTGTCTCATGTGCGAATAAGACCCGCAACGAATCACTGCGCCAATCAGGTCGTCTAATTATTATAATAATCATTTTTTTAAGGTTTTCATTGAAATATATTTATGAGGTATATAAGCATGTTATGTAATTACTCTTGCATTTAATTTTAATATTTGACCTTTTACTTAGCTAGACGAGGTGACGACAGGTGGAGTAAGGCGTTGACAGAATGGTGGCCAAGAACGAGCAAGCGAAGCGTAGGTCGTCCGGCAGCGAGATGGGTTGACGACATAATAAAGATGGACGCGGCGGATGGCATTGTTTAAGAGAGGCTTATACCCAGCAGAGGGTTATTGAAGGCTGTGGATGATGATGATTTCACCTTTTTAAATAGGTGGTAGAAATTATCCCTGTATTGTAGGCTCACTAATAGTAGAACCGCTCCTATACGCTTACACTTAAACATACTAAGGATCACTCACTCATTTGTTTCATGCAAGGATCAAACCGGTAACCCTTAGCCTACCAGCCTGTCACTTAGCCACTCCGACAAACGGGTCCTCACATTTATTTATTTTAACTACAAGCATCAATTAGTATTTACCGACTATAATGCCTGAAGCAAATTATTGACTACGGTTTGTACGTGAGACGTCATGATCGAATCCGGTATATCAACCGCAAGGCCACCACAAAAGTTAACAACAGAAGTCCCAGTAATATAAAGTTGAACTACTCACCGGTATTGTACAATGACCACAGCGAATACGTAGTTCATGCAGTATAATGCATTTGTCATACACGCGAATATAAGAAGCGGCATCAAACGCACATAGTACGGCCCTAGTGGACGGAATTTGGATAAGATCTTCTCCAACACTTCTTCATCTTCTTCATTAACATTCTTCTCCACGTAACCCTCTTTAGCAATCATTTCTGTAACATAATGTTTGAATTTATTTTTCGTAAATACAAATTAAAGTATTTATTAAATAAGTAGTTTTAAGTAGAAGTATAAATTGTTCTTTTAATGTATGTTTTGTGGGTTTTTTATTTGAGTTTAAATTGTAAGACTTTTATGATGACAAATTAAATGTTTTATTTATTTACAAAGTTAATGGAAATAATTCAGAATAATTAATTAGCTGGTTATCTATAGCATAGCAGACAGTTATAGAGAGATTATTGTTACAAGCTAAAACCCTAAATGCACTAATTAGGTTACAATTATAAAGTTAAAATCAAAACTATTAAAATTTCAAAATGCTGGCTGAAAACTTACTTTTTTGTTGCATGTAATCAAAAAACACATTCCATTAATTTAAATTATTTCAAACTCTATTTGTTCGATTTTCAAACATTCGTTCGCGCGGTCCACAATAAAATGATGTCATTATTATAATTTGTAAAAGAAAGGAACATCTACAAACTTATATTTGCAGTTGGATAAAATTATTTATTTCTAAACGCAGCCTTATGTGGTACACACAAAGCTCATTTTGTTTGTTGTTTAAGTTAGAAATACGCAAATATAATTCTGTAATGCAGTTAATCTGTTGTGAACATTATTATGCAATCAAAGCGAAAAGTTAGACTAAGTATTACGTGTCAATTAACTAAGACTTACCATACAGTATTTATTTTAGTCGTGGTTATTATCTCCGTATTAAGATTGAGTTAATGTTGTGAAACGCGCCTAACATACAGGAGAAATTCCTAGTGTGGGGCAACGCGAAACTTAAAAAAAAACAAATCCCTACTAATATCATAAACGCGAAAGTTTGTGAGTATGGGTGGATGTTTGTTACTCTTTCACGTAAAAACTACGAAATGGATTTTAATAAAATTTTATATGGAGGTAGCTGACATACTGGATTAACACATAGGCTACTTTTTATCCTGAAAAACTGTTGCGGGTAACACCGCGGGGCGCAGTTAGTAACATAATAATTATTATGGTCATATTGTTACCTGAGTTCCGTTTGTCTTCAAGCCATGTAGATTAATTATTGGTGTTCGCGCAAATTACATGGAAAAGCATTGATAAAATAAATTAACCTAAGTATTGCAGTAACTATCTCAAACCGGTATATTTGTGTAACTAATGATCCAGAAATTGAGAGTATGTCGACTTATAGATATACTGTAGACACAACAGTAGACTGTCTTCTAGGTCTTGGTTGGTTGGTACTGGTTCGATTCCCAGGAGGACCTAGTCTTCTTCTTATCGTATGGTTCATGAACAGCTTGATGTCCGAGTTCAAACCGCCTGTAAGCCTCTGACATGGCTTTACACACTGTTGAAATTTCTCTCGCGTATACCGGTTTCCTCACGATGTTTTCCTTTACCATTTTGAGCAACTGATATCTAATTTATAGTACCTACGAAAAGACATTGGTGCGTGCTTTGATCTTGCGACCTTTGACTTGGCAGTCAAACGGTCATTCCACTTAGTTATCATTGATGTTATCTAAAGTATTATCCTAGCAAATGGTCCCATGAAGCAGTATATGATATGTACAATGATTGGCGAAAATAAAATATGGGCGTGTAACAACTTTTGCATATACTTTCCCGTCTCTCATCGGAGGGTCAGTCTAATCCCGTCTTTATATTTACTATTTTACTAGAGACTAATATTTTACAATTAAACACAATTAGTGCAAATTATACTGATTAATTGGAGTCACGTTCGACATAGATAAGGCGGATACAAAAACTGGCGCGCAGCTTTGTAACATGCAAATTTTTCTATGCAGTTGCAGGTTTATTACTGAAAATATTATATTTGGATTTGTATTTTTTTAATTACTGCTGCTACTACTAATAGTATTGTGTGCTGGTCGAATAGAAATAGGCTCGCATCCAATTGAATTTGCACCTGTAACTGGTGAAATGTGGGTGAACTGTTCACATCTGCATACTCCTTAGATGAACGCAGGCGTGATGTTGTGGCTGTATCATTTTGGCACGCCTTGGCAGTAAAATCGACTCGAATGCCGTGACGGCAAACCCTGTCGTGATGCCTTTACTATGCTGCCGCTTTCGACTTCTTAGAGTTAGCGTACAAGCACACTTTGTTGTTTCACATCTTCCGGGCAGCAGGGAGGGCCTTTTTTTTAAATCTTCTTTTTTATATAAAAACATCGCCCTATGCTAGGAATTTCTCATGTACCGTGGGTGCGTTTCACAAACATGAAATATCACATAGGTATACAAACAGCCAGACTCGGGACAAACATCTGCGGATCACACAAATTTTTGTCTCTTGCGGAAATCGAACTCGCAACCCCTAGCGCAGCAGTTCAATCCTCAATATCTTATTTACCAATCATTTTAAAGAGTAAGCAACAGAAATCATAGCCTTATTTACTCTGACTCTGTGAAACAGTTAGTTACAGAAACAACAAACAATTCTATCAATGCGTTTAATTCAAAATTCTCAAAATCTTGTAGTAGCATCATTCTCTTTTGTTTCTTTAGCCCCCACAGCTTCTGCTTCGTGGACCGTGTCAGGAAGAACATCCTCAGCCGTCTCCGGCATCAGTAGGACAATACCACCGGTTACTAGTGACAGGCCTCCCACTAGGACTGATGGCAGACCGTAGAAATACTTCATCTGTAAATTTGAAATCAGACCCCTTACCATGAACTCTAAAAGCAGCTTCTTCTGCTTTAAGAGTTCATGGTATGAGGGCAGTACCTAATGTTTTTTGACCTTTTTACACGACAATGATTGCATGGAAAGAAATTATTAAAAAAAAATTCAATTGATGGATTCGCTGTAATATTTAAGTTGTCTGATCTATACTTGCTGAACCAAGATTCGCTTTATTCACAAACCTTAATTTAAAGATGAAACATGATAAAAAGGACATACAAAAATAAGTTAACTAAGTCTTCATATTACTATTATAGTAATGTGTTCTATCTTTAGGCATTTACAATGTTTTCATAAAGTTTTTGTAAGTCCATACCAGTAAAGGGGTCTGCGGCGCCAACATGGTAGCAGTTCTTCCTAACGACGAACATAACGCGTGCATTGTATTACGAGTGTATGTTGGAAACAGTTCTGATGTATACAGATACACTATAGCATATGATATCGTCGCCATGAACTTGCCGACTAGGAACAGAGATGTTGATAAAACTATATGACCTGCAAATGGAATACGGATATACATAAATGTTCAAAATAGTATAATGTACTCCTGATCAGTTACAGCGGTCTATCACAGCTGAAGCCCGTCACAAGACTGACCCCGGCGAGCACGGCTTAACCTCGGAGATAAAGCCGTGTTAAATAGAATAGAAATAAATAATAATTTTAACATTCAACATTACCTTTCGGAACAAAAGATTGTCCAATACAGAATACTCCAGTCAATAAGAACGAAAATATCAAAGGTATCCGTCTTTTGAATCGATTCAGCAAAAAACTCAAAGCGATACTAGCTGGAAGTTCCGAAAACGACGCCAAAGCAAAATTTATGTACTTATTCCCTTCCAATTCAACTGAATTTATTAGTAAAGTGTACTTGTTGAAGAGACCAGTAATCCACATGCAGACACACGCTGCAAATCTTAACAAGAGCTTGCTTGATCGCACCGTCATTATTAAAAGAGAAATCATATTTGTTCCATCGCCATCTTTTTCACATTCTATATCTTCTAAATCATCATCACTTATAGGGATTCTATTCATTTTGGCTGCACTTCTAATAATGATTTTGGCTTCATCTTTTTTTCCTTTGATTAATAGCCATCTCAGACTCTCGTCAAGTAAAAAAGCAAATGCCAGGAATAGTAAGAACGGTGCATAAATAGCTCGGAGGAAATATCTCCAGTACGGCACGGCCCAAGCAATAAGTGCCATCAATATTCCTGCTACTGACGTGCTGGCTGTCATTAAGGTGATAAATGAAACTCGATTCTCTTTTGTTACCATTTCTACACCTGGAAAAATGTTATTTTATTTGAGAGTAAGTTTTAATTCCCGAACTTGTCCCGAAGAATATGTTTCAAGAAGTGAAGTGCCAGGAAGATAGAAATTAGAAGTCTATGATCTCTACCTATTTCTATGGGAAACAAGTGACTTTATGTATGTTTGTAATTTTAAGAACCACAATTAGCACACATTAGCCTAACCTAATTGTTGCAATGAATGGACAGTGGTTGTTAATATCGACTAATTGGTAACCACATTGCCGTTTTTGCGCGACCGCAGTATAATTTGACAAAGTCACAGCACGCAATGTTCAGTGCATGCGGAAATATAACTGCTACTGCTCCATACGTATTCATAAGGTAAATAGGTTCCTTCAAATTTTCAATGATTCCTTGAATAAAAGCAGATGATTTTTGTGTTAACAAGCAATCTAGGGCATGCAAAACCAAGTAATACATACATTATTAAAATGATATTTTTCCAAGCTATAGAAGTTAGAGATTTCAAATTAAAATCATTTTATACTAAATTAAATCAGGTTTCAGAGTCATTTCAGTCATCATCAGAGAACTTTTTATTTTCTTAATAAGTTATTGCAATTTTAAAAGTGTGATACTTACTTAGTTTTGTAGGCCAGAGTATTTCATGATACAGCCCCCTTACCATGAACTCTTGAAGCAGGACAATTCACATCGTGGAAGCGAGACGCCGCATTACACTGCACGTAGCGACGTCTCGCTTCCACATCGTGAACTGTCCTGTTTGAAGAGTTCATGGTAAGGGAACAGCTTTTACTCTAGTTACTCACCTAACATAAAAGTGGACGAATATGTATCTCCGAAAAATCCTTCAAGTAATTCAAGATATATGTATACCCAGTATGATTCCGCAATACTTTTTCCAAGTCCTGTGAAAGCTGCAGTTAGCCCCGAGATCACTATAAGTTTCTTCCTTCCAATTCTAAAAGACAATTCTGAAGTTATAATAAATGTATCTACATTTTAATTTTGCCTTACCCTAGGAGTTTCTCCTGTATCGTGGATGCGTTTAACAGACATGGGACCCAGACTTGGGACAAACATCTGCGGATCGCACAAATTTTTGTCTCGTGCGGAAATCGCACTCGCAACCTTTAGCGCAGCAGTCCAATCACTTAGCCCCTGCGCCATTAAGATGTATCTCGTATATGCACAATTGCAAATAGCCTTGTTTAGTAGGTATGGTAGGTACCTATATCAAAATGTAATACCTCATATTATCTTACTTGTCTGCCAGCGGTCCCATAATGAGCAACCCAATCATGTATCCGAAGCTGTGTACAGTGCCAACTAAAGTCCTCTTCCAGTCTTCACAGCCCAAGTTAAACTGGACAAACATTGGTTAATAAAAATACGATTGCACTAAAATTGTAGAAGGGGAGACCAGTTGGAATTGAACCCTATCCTAAAGATTCAGTAGGTAAATATTATGTAGTAACTACAATTACATATAAGATAGACATAAAGAAACCTATTTCCCCCTTATTCATAAAAAGTGAAAATTTTAAGCCACGGATTAAATATACCTATCACTGTTGGCATGTCAAAGAATAAAGATGTGGATACTTAATACAGGTTTAATTAAATGCAGGTATTATCCACATTGGACTGCCTCGTTGGTCTAGTGGTTACTAAGCGCGACTGCTGTGCACGAGGTCCTGGGTTCGAATCCCGGGTCGGGCAAAGTGTCACTGGGTTTTTCCATCAGGTAATTCTCAGTAGCAGCACGGAGTCTGGATTTGTGTCCGGTTGATGGCAATAGGCTTGCCCCCTATTACATTTGGACCTAAAACATAACTGGCGAAATCTGGGCTTACTACATGTCCACCTCTGCCTACCCCTTCGGGAATACAGGCGTGATGTTATGCTATGCACCTATACCCCTCCCCTCTGTGACGCCGCCGCGTACGCACGTACTTGTAATTACGTCCGTTTTTAAATTCAAAAACTAAGTAAAAAGTGCATAAATCAGCCACAAAACTATATAGTTTTATCCTTCAGTAAATGAGTTACAAATTTAGTGCAAAATTACAGTGAAGTTACGTCTCTAACTCGGTGTGTGAACAGTTTTAAAATCACAACGAACTTAAAAATTTTTAAACGTGTTCGCTTTTTGGACTTTGAACTCATTAGATACACAAAAGAGGTCACGTACACCTATTCTGACCACTAAAACAACATACAGCAAAGCATACATGTATTTCAACCATCAATGCAATAGCACCGATAGTGCAGTTGGCCTACTCTTGGGTACAATCTACGAGTGAACCAAGTGGTCGCAAGATCGAAACCGGCAATCTGCAAATCTTTTTGCGTTTTTAAATTTTATTTTAAATTATTATTTCAAATATTTTATTATTTTCCCCCGTTATTTTTAACTAAAAACTGCAACACAATGCAAAGAACTCCGCCTAAAACTGGTTTGAGTCAGGGACAATCCCTCTCCGAGCCCGACATCCCGACTGCTACAGCCGAAAAAGCAGACGCTGTTAACATCACCGTACGGAACAAACGACAGCGCCTTGCCGACTCCCCAATTAACGTAGAATATACCGAAGGATCCGGAGCATTCTCCGTTTTTAAATCGGAATTGTTGGACATGTTAACTACTTGGAAATCCGAACAAGAAAAGCTGCTCACGTCATGGAAAGACGAACAAGCTATCACTTTATCCAATCTGGTCAGGGAAGTTGCCGAACTCAAACAAAAATGTCTCTCAATTGAGAAATCCAACGCCGATATCGACAACAGCATGTGTTTCATAAACGAAAAATTTGAATGCCTGAATTCTAAAGTTTCGATACTGGAAAAGGCGAGAATTGACAACGCAGACCATATCAACCGCCTAAACAAGCAGGTACAAGATCTGAACTTCGTGTCTCGACAAGCTACTATCGAGCTGCGCAATATCCCCGCTAAAGAAAAAGAAACGCCTGCAGATCTCATTTCTGCCGTTTCAAGTGTAGGGAAGGCTGTTAATATGGAAGTTCAGCAATCTGCTTTCCGGGATGTTTATCGTATACCCGGAAAAATAGGTTTATGCAGACCAATTGTTGCTGAATTTAGCTCTGTCAATAAGAGAAATGAATTCCTCGCTAAGGTGAGACAGTTTAATAAAGAACGCTCCGTCAATGACAAGCTGAACACACAATTAATCGGAATTGCCGGAGAAAAGAAACCAGTTTACATCGACGAACATTTACCTCCCGCAACCAAAAAACTGTTGTATGACGCCCGCCAGTTTGCCAAGGCAAGGAACTACACTAGCTGGTATTCCAACGGAAGAATTCTTCTGAAGAAAGACCCAGCAGACAAACCCGTTGAAATTAAATCTGAGAAATGCCTTACCATGTTAGCAATACCAGTGCCAGTACCAGCCCCAGTACGAGTTGAACAATGACTATCTTTAATTTTTCTTAATGCTATTTGCATTTATGCATTTATTGAATGGTATCTTATCTATCTGTTTTTCTATATTTTTAATTATTGCAATTATTTGTCAATGTACGTAACACTTACACTAAAAACACAACAAACGCATCTCACACACATACACAATTTCACTCAAGCTAGTATTTATGTTTACAGTTACTTTATCAAGATATATTACCGAATAATTATATTGAAAATACGCTTTCATATCATTATTCCTTCTCACAGATATTGGTCACACTCACTTAACATTTACTATTTTCAAACATTTCTTAATATGATATTTTTTGTCCCATCCATACATGATGCACAAGGAAACTCCTTAATCAAGCCTCACCTTACTGACGTCATTCTGTATTTTTGCCCTTTCTGCCTAACGTTACTTAACCTTTATTATATCATTCGATAATTTAGAAGCTATTCAAATTGATCTGGATAATATTTCAGTAGCTCACTCTGCCACCTGTATGATTGAGGATTGTGAGCATATTGCTAGCTTACATAAAAAATCTATTTCCCTGCTCTGTCAAAACATACGAAGTATAAATAAGAACTTTGACAGCCTCACAACACTCCTCGAAAGAAGTAGAACATGCTGGGATTTAATTATACTCACCGAATGTTGGCTATACAATTCCCCCCCTCTTCCCTCAATGAATGAGTATACTTCCGCTGCCACTAACCAGCATAGGTCGCAAAATGAGGGAGTAGTGATATTTTTCCGTTCCCACCTTCAGGCTTCTGTCTCTGAGCCCTTGATCCAGGACGCTAACTGCTTATTGCTAAAACTAAATAATGATACCGTTGTAATTACAATTTACCGCCCGCCTGCTGTTCGGAATGTTACCGCGTTCTTAGATTCACTAAATGAGCTCCTGAAATCTGTCTCCAACTATAAAAATATTATTTTAACCGGCGACATAAATATTAATATACACGAAACCAGCGATGATTCCCGGGCTACTGAGTATCTGACTGTTTTAGCTTACCATGGTATGCTTCCAGCACACACCCTTCCTACACGACATCATAACTCTTGTCTGGACCACCTAATCCTAAAAACACGGCATCCTGCTTTTTGTTTCATTGCTAATACCTCAATTACCGATCATGACACAGTTCTGTTGTTTCTGGAGAACAATACCACATCCAATTATTCTCGGCAAAAAACTAGAACTACTCGGGTATTGGACTACGAAAAAATTAAATTGGACCTTCTCGAGGCAGATTTTAGCCCCTTATATACCTCCCCAGATGTTAATGAAGCCACCGAATTCTTTCTCTCTACTCTTAAACTAATCGTACTTCAAAATTCTACACTTAAAGTGGTTTCCAACCGTAAAAGACTGAGCAAACCCTGGATGACCACAGGGCTTCTTAGATGCTTACGGAACCGCGACAATTTGCATGCGAAATCTAAAAAAAATCCCAATAACGAAATATTACGAATCACTTTTAAAAGGTACAGAAACTACTGTTCAATGATACTTAAAACTAGTAAATCTAATTATTATAAAGCTCAAATAAGTAATGCACAAAATAACAATAAAAAACTCTGGGAGGCTATAAAATCAGTTACTCACACTGCAAAAGTCAAGACACACGCTGACGATCTTCTGTCATCCTCCGATCCTGGGAGCTCCGTAAATGAAGCGAACTCTTATTTTGCCAATATTGGACGTACCTTAGCCGAAAACATACCTGCTGTTGCAACCATATCTCCACAATCCGATATTTTCGAAGCGGGCCTCAATTCCCTTGTCCTTCTAGAGACAGATGAAGCTGAACTGGATCGTTTAATCACGAATCTAAGGAGCGATTGTGCGGTTGGTTCCGATGATATATCTGGCGTTTTTCTTAAAAAATTAAAAAATCTACTCCTTCCTCACTTAACTTACATATGTAACCTTGCTTTTAGTTCAGGTACTTTTCCAAATGCGTTCAAGCTGGCTGTAGTGCACCCAATTCATAAGGGAGGGGACAGAGATCGGTTGAACAATTACAGACCTATCTCAATTTTACCTACACTATCAAAATTACTGGAGAGGCTAATGAACAACAGATTAGTCAAATATTTAAATCAAAATCACATACTCTCCTCTTCTCAATATGGTTTTCGCTCCGGTATTTCCACTAACAATGCGGTATTAGACTTAACAAATACTATCGTCACCAAACTTGATGAAAAACAGAAAGTCATAGGAGTTTTCCTAGATTTAGCGAAAGCCTTTGATACTATCTCTGTCCCCACCCTTATTGTGAAGCTTGAGAAAATTGGTATAAGAGGCACTCAACTGTCCCTTTTCAGTAGTTACCTCACAGGCAGACGGCAATGTCTCAGGATAGGAGATCGGACCAGCGATGAACTTCCAATAACGTATGGAGTTCCCCAGGGCAGTATTATCGGTCCCACACTTTTTCTCATTTATATAAATGACCTTTGCCAACTAAAGCTTCCTAATGCTTCCATCTTTACCTATGCCGATGATACTGCCTTAATTTTCTCGGGGGATACGTGGAATCTGGTATTTCAATACGCACAGTCTGGACTCGCCTTTGTCACTAGCTGGTTGGCACAGAACTTGCTCACCCTAAACGTTGATAAAACGAATTACCTCACCTTCTCGCTCTCAGCCGCTGGAAAGCCTCCTTCCTCTTCCCTAGCTTTAATCGCGCACTCCTGTGGCTCAACTTACAATATAGCCTGCAATTGTCCCCACCTAAATAGGGTAAATTGCATAAAATATCTAGGAGTGCAGATAGACGACTGTCTAACATTTAGTACGCACATTGATACACTTACTACACGGTTGCGCAGGTTAATTTATGTTTTTAAGAACCTCCGTTACGTTGCAGACACCAAGGTGATTAAACTAGTGTATATGGCTCTCTGCCAATCCCTCATCCAATATTGTATAGTCTCTTGGGGTGGTTCAGGAAAGTCCTACATGTTGAAAGTAGAACGCGCCCAAAGGGCTGTGTTGAAAGTTGGTTGGCAGTTACCCTATCACTTTCCTACCACAGACCTTTACAAAACCTGTAAGGTTCTGACTGTTCGTAAATTATATATATTTAATCTTTTAATGACAACTCACGGCCACACTCCCTACGATCCTTCTTTGATCTCCCAACGACGTAAGCATACGGTCTGTCCCTCTATTCGAACAAATTGTGCTTTAGCCCAACGCTCCTTCCGCTTCCTTAGCAGCCACGTGTACAATAACACTAACAAAATCCTAAACATATACCCCTTGTGCAAATCCAAATGTAAGGCAATAATAATAAATTGGCTTCTCGATTTGGATTATTCTGAGACGGAAAATGTTTTAGCTGTTTTAAAATAAATTAGTAGACCTGAATTCATTACACATACCTACACTCACTCTCACAAATATACTTTCACACACACACACACACACACACACACACAACACATACACCATACATTACTCACTCACAGACATACCATTCTCTACACACTCGCAGTTGCTCTAATTTTGTATGGTTTAGTTTTAGAGTTTACCTGTTTTAGTTTTTAAATATTCCTCTCTGTACGTGAAAGCTTTAAATGTGTTCAAATTAGTACTTAATAGTATTGTATAAGAGGGTGAGAGCCTGGAGATCTGTCATACAGGTCCTGAACCCACTATAGACTCCAGCTCTCACAAAGGTTACTATTCTGATTTGACTTAATGTGACATGAACCAAAGTCTGTACCCTTTTTGAGAGAAATAAATCATTATTATTATTATTATTATTATGTTATGTTTACGTTATCTTGAAAGCCTAAAAGTTCTTACTTCTCCAACGAACGTGTGCATATCTTCGTACATCCATTCCTCACATTGTACTGTTGTGGACAAATTCAAGTTGGTCACTGAACAGTTAGCATTATCATGGATGAGCGGGTATCGATGGCATCTATCCTGACGCGTCAAGTCTAATGCTTCTGGCAGAAATGTTCCTTCACAGTGTTGGTAACTGCATCTGAATAAAGATTAATTGGATGAAAATTTTAATTAACAAGTAGGTGTTTCTCTTTGCTTTTTAATTTGAACGATGACAACTCTTTTTGAGGAATATGGAAGCGATAGGGTTTCTCTCTGTTTTCAGACTATATCACATTTAACACTAACATTATTAAGGCTAAAGTTTGTGAGTGTATTTGTTACCTCTTCACGCTCAAACGGCTAGACCGATTTTGATGAAATTTCATTTGGAGGTAGCTGACAACCTGGATTAACACATAGAGATTTTACCCCGAAAAACTGTAGCGGGTAACACCGCAAGGCGTAGCTAGTATTAAAATAAATGGAACTATGATAACTCCTTGATGGAACAAAGGCAGAACATCATGCCTGTATTTCCCGAAGGGATAAGCAGAGGTGTACAGCTCCCACTTTGTTTCAGTATCTATACATATAATAAAATCGTAACGAAGTCAAAACTGTACATTGAAGATATTTGAAAAAAAATAAGTGCAATGGGATGTCTGAACGCTTCTGAAGCCAAAAATATAATTTTTAGAATTTTTGTCTGTTTGTCTGTTTGTCTGTATGTATGTGTTAGATTAACGTAAAAACTACTGAATAGAATCCGCTGAAAGTTTGCAAATATATTCTTTAGGGGCCGGCGCGTCGGTATGCTTAATATCATCACGGCATTTGCAAAGAGGGCTGAGCAATATTGCATTATGTCTTTGTTTTGTCTAATGTTTGCCGTAGAATGATAAAAAGACGAAACCAATAGTTGCATTATGCAAATTACTTACAGATGAACTTCTGAAGTAGAAATCATCACGCTATATCCACAAGGAACTGAGCAGTGAATCATGACATGTACAGAAACGTCTATTTTACACATATTGCTATGTGTCATCGTAGCGTGGCGGTTTAACGATCGCCCTACGAGTTATGCATAGTGAGATCGATTCTTGCCGAAGGTTTTTCTTTTTGCGTTAGCTTTAATTTCTTTTTGCATGTTTTTTTGACTTAAATATCAATAAAAAGACAATTATAATCTATATTTTAACATAATATTATTACCAACAATTTCCAGTAAATTATAGTTCTAAATTTTTATTTTTTTTCTACATTAGTAAGTTTGTAAATTCACCATTTCAAATAAGTGATGTCCAAACAATTCTGAAGCCAAAAGCAGTCGCTTCACGTTGACAACAGATAGGTTGTTCCATACTCACCTGTGCTTTCTAGGACGTTTGAAACACACATCAATGTTGAATCGTGTTCCAGCGTCGAGTCAATTAAATACATTTGCAAACACGTAAACAAGGGTAGTGACCAGGCAATGTTCGCTTTGCAAAGCACTGATCGGGATGAAGTGACCAAGTACCAGTCTGGTCGCTACATTAGTACTTCAGAAGCAGTATGGCGAATGCTGGCGTTCTCTATACAAGATCGGCATCCAGAGGTCATGAATTCATGGACGTCCATTTTGAGAATGGCCAGCGCATTTTTTTTCGACCCCGCCAATGTATTAGAGCGATTGGAAAATCCCCGCCAAACAACACTCTTGGCATTTTTAAATTGATTAAGGGAAACTTGAAAAATGATGGACACCAGCGGGACTCAAACCCGCGACAGTCGCCGTACCGTGACGCCGCTCTGCCAACTGAGCCACCGTGTCACTGCTCGCATCCATCAAATTTCAAGTTCCCTTTTAGTATTTACGTCTTGAGGGTGACGTTAGGTATTATCTGTTGGAATCTACGATTACCAATTCAGTGTTGTACCTTTACAGCTACAAACCACTAAACCGATAATACCAACCCAAATTTATATGACTTTTGGTATTTTTTATGCATGTTGCCATGCTAGGCTTAAATTTTAAATTGATTAAGGGAAACTTGAAAAATGATGGACACGAGCGGGACTCGAACCCGCGACAGTCGCCATACCGTGGTGCCGCTCTGCCAACTGAGCCACCGTGTCACTGCTCGCATCCATCAAATTTCAAGTTCCCTTTTAGTATTTACGTCTTAAGGGTGACGTCAGGTATTATCTACGATTCCAACAGACGACTCTTGGCATTTTTACGTCTTTGTGAAGTTGATTTTTTTGCAAAGTCACTTACGTATGATGAGGTGCCGTCGTACTATACATACTACAAGCAAAGAGGTGTATTTAATCGACATCGACGTGGTCGTATTGTCGAAGGGTTTCCGGGAATCTTTATGGACACTGCATTGGGAAGGATTTACACTGTGCATCCAACTAATGCCGAGTGCTATTATTTGCGGCTATTGCTTCACATCGTATAGGGGCCAACGTCATTTGCATTCTTAAGGACAGTTGATGGTATGGAGTATCCGACATTTCGTGCAGCCTGCGTAGCACGAAATCTTCTTGACGGTGACCAACACTGGGACAACACTCTCCTGGAGGCTAGCGTTAGTGATAGCCCAAGTCGCCTATGACATTTGTTTGCCGTCATGTTGGTATTCTGCGGTATTGCAAACCCGGTTTTGTTGCGGGAAAAATATTGGCGTCATCTCTCTGAGGATATTTCATGGGCTTTAAGACATACTATTGAAGGAGACATCGGAGAAACTGATGAACGCATTTTGAACCACTGTCTCAGTTCTCATCAAGACGTAGTCATTGCCATCGGGGGCAATCCACTGTTGGAATACGGTTTACCGGCTCCGCAACCATTAAATAATCAAGAACGTGAAAACAGGGAGTATGTCGCCGAAACAAATTATGACCAAGACGCAATGACCACCATCGTGAATGACTACGTCACTAAATTTACCTCAGAGCAAGCACAGATTTATAATATTGTCCTTGAAAGGGTTCGGCTCGGCCAGGGTAAAATGTTTTTCTTGGATGCTCCTGGTGGAACAGGGAAAACATTTATTACCACTGGCATTCTTGCAGAGGTTAGGAAACAAATAACGGTGGCAAAATTGTCTTCCGGAATTACTACCTCTCTCTCCCTTAGATGACAAAATATAAGCGCTCGCCATACTCTAGATACACATCAATTCGAAGCAATGAAACGTCTGTTCTTGGAGAGTTACGCAATAGTTTTAAGAGAAATTTGCTGAAATGTAGTCATAATTATAGTAAAAATGTACAATACCACATAGTGAAAGTTTTAGACAGAACTAAGCAGGAACAACAATCATGTGATGGATCGGCACATCCCTGTTCGTCGGTGATTTTAAAGAAATATTTTCTGACTTAAATGCTCTGTAAAAAGTTTCTTTATATAATAATAATTATAATAATAATAATTTATTTCCAAAACTTATTCACAAAGTAACATATAATTAGCGCTTTACTTAAAATAAATACACGTATCTTAACAGGGGTAACATGCCTGAACTAGGTAGTCCTGTGTTTCAGGCAATAAGGGCTCACATAGGTAACATAAAAATAATCACATATCTTAAAGGTACAAATAGTTATAAATGTAAAGTGTAGAACATAATAAATAATAGATTATTATAATTTTTTATCCAGAGACTAAATAAAAAATAAAAAGTACTTATTTTAACACAATTAGTAATTTCTCTGTATCTTCGTAGGACATACTTTGTAGGACCGGTTTTAGAGCCATCTTACATCTATTATAGTTCAGGGTGTAGATGTTTGCCAACTCATTGAGTCTATTATATAGCAGCGGCCCAAGGAACACATAAAATTTAGATACAAAAGCATGCTGTAGGACTACATTTTGTGGGCAAACTCTGTCTTTCCGTCTTTTATACAAGTATTCAGTGTTGTACGGAAGGCCTGTGTGTTGTTTTAATACAGTATTCATTATAAATAACTGCCTAACTGTTAATACTTCACAACTTTTATAAAGTAAGTTAGTGGGGTAAAGGAAAGGGCGAAAAGTAGAAACTTTAAGAACTGCTCGCTGGGCTCTCTCCGTGGTCAGTAACAATGTTTTTCCCACTCCGCCCCATGTGGTAATGCAATATGTTATTATGGATTGACATAGAGCAAAATAAACTTGTCTTATTATTTTTAAGTCTGCAATATAGCGCAGCTTCTTGAAAATAAATATAAGTTTTCGTATTCTATTATTTACAGATTCAATATGTTGTTTGAAGGACAGAGTTTCATCTATTATCACACCTAGGTATTTTATTTTATTTGTTAATTTTATATTAGGACAGGTGCATTTGTTATTTGTGGTGTAGACGCAAAGATGAGCATATAATGATGAGTTAGTATCTGGTAATGTTAGTTTGCGCATTGAAAATTTTATATAATTTGTCTTCTCTGCATTTAATGTTAGTGAATTATGTCGAAGCCATTTATTAACAACATCAAACCCGCGTTGCGCAAGCCTGTACACTTCTTTTTCAGAATCAGCGGAAAATAGAAGGGCCGTGTCGTCAGCGTAAGATATAATAGTGGTATGTTCTATTTCTAGATTACAAAGATCATTTATGTAAATTAGGAACAGCGTAGAAGCTAAAATGCTTCCTTGAGGAACGCCGAAGGAAGTGGTATTTTCACTATCGCTGAGAACATCACCAATCTTTACACATTGCGAGCGGTCTTCTAAATAGCTTTTAAAAAGTTTTAGCTGAGCACCTCTTATGCCTATAGCTTCAAGTTTGCGCAACAAGATAGGAATTGAAACTGTGTCAAAGGCTTTTGCGAGATCGAGGAAGATACCTATTGTATGGTTTCCTTTGTCAAGTTCTTGTGCTATGTGGTCAGTCAAAAGATGTACAGCATCAGCAGTTGATAGTTTCGGTCTAAAACCAAATTGCCTCGCAGACAGTATTGCTTGTTTCTCTAGATATTTCATCAATCTTTTGTTTATAATTTTTTCTAATATCTTCGAAATAGTAGGCAGTAGGGAAATAGGTCTATAATTTGTCAATTGTTCTTTACTGCCCGATTTATGAACAGGGATTACAATCGCTTTCTTTAGACACTGGGGAAAGTGACTTTTGGATAGACATATACGAAAAATATAAGTCAGAGGAGGAACTAAAGTGTGTCTAAATTGTTTGATGATTTTATTCGATATATTATCCCATCCTACCGCACAATCGTCTTTTAAATTCATAATAATCTGTTCCACCTCAATCTCGTCAGTATCCATTAATACAAAAGATGTTAGAGTAGTGTTATTGGTAAAAGGAATGCTTGTTAGGGACTGTGGCTGACTCTGAATTTTTTCCGCCAAGCGCTTACCGACATTAATAAAGTAATTATTTGCTAAGTTAGCAGATTCCAAATGGGATGAATGTAATTTTAATAAACCAGAGGACGATTCATTTTGTGACGTAGAATGTGTCACCTTTTTAATATGCTCCCAGATCTGTTTAGTATTTGTCCCTGCCTTTTCTAGCACACTTTTATCATATTTGCATTTGACCTTTCTTAAGAGGTCATTGCAAAAATTTCGATATCTCTTGTATGATAATTGCAATATTAAATTTTCCGGACTAGATTTTGCTTTCATATGCAGATTGTCTCTATGTCTCATGGAACGAATAAGACCAGGTGTAATCCATGGTTTTAAGTTATAATTTTTGTTAGTCAGCTGGTGTTTTATAGTATTTTGCTGAATTGCTTGTTGTACTTTTGTAATTAAATATATCATACAAGTCTGTGGGTCAGCACAATTGTAAACTGGGGCATAGTCGATGTTTCGTAAATCTTCCTCGAGTTTATTTGCATTTAATTTATTAATTGTCCGAGTATTTTGTTTAGGTAATTTACAATTTAAGGTTAGTAGGGCAGCATGGTGATCAGTTATTGTAGAATTAGTTACCAGTGCTAGGGAGCGGAATTTTGTTTTAAGCATTATGTGATCTAAGCATGAGCCACTTTGATGTGTAGGGAGCGTGTGGGCGGGGAGTAAGCCATGAAAAGCACATATGTTTAGATAGTCCTGGGCAGATAAATTAACATTTTCGGGTAGAATATTAATGTTTATATCACCAATTAAGATAACATTTTTGAAGGATGATAAATTTTGTAAAGTAGTATTTAAGGATTCAATAAAGTTGTTCATGATTCTAAAGGAAGGTGGTCGATATAATGCTAGTATTGCAATATCCGTTCCAATTTTAACTAGCAATCTATTACAGTCGTGCATATTAGGTTCCTCGATAGAGACAATAAGGTGCTTTTTTGCATAGACTATCACTCCCTCGTTTTGGCTGTTATTTGTATTAGTTTTGTACATATTGTATCCCGGCATTAGTGGTATATCATAATTTTTTGCAAGCCAGCATTCGGTTAAGACAATTATGTCGCAATTAATATTGAGTCGTTGGTGGAGAGTGTTAAAATTGTCAAAGTTCTTAAAAATACTGCGAATATTTTGTGTTAGTATAGTTAAAGGATTGATGTAGGAGGACACGTATTGTTTGCAAATTTCTACATCACATGCCCTAGCTTTATACGCTGGATATACATAAATATCAATAAATAGTAATATTTAGACGGGGTATATAGAATTCTGCTCATTATTTCACGTTCTTGGATAAGTTGGTAAAGATATGATTTAATAGTGTGATTCCCGCGTTCGGCAAGATATTTGCTTATTCAAACAACATAATATTTTTAATTTTATTGGTTTATATGTTTTAACTCTCTAGCAGAAAGTGGACTGTAGGCAACCATCGTCAAGTTAAAGGTCTGTGATCCACCTCAAAGTTATCCTTTTGTAGATAATCATCATAGACATAAATTTTCATTAACCGGGCACAAATTTAAAGTCGGTACTGCCACCGAGAATTAGTGGAAAAACCAATCACTCTTTCCGATCTGGTAAACAAACACACGGAACTCCCGCTCAGCAGTCGCATTTTACGAACACTAGACCAATAAGGCAGTCAAATTCTAAGTTCCACACAATTATCAAAGTATTTTTGTTGCTGGGGAAATCCTCATGGACTTCCTCCACCATGAGCGGACGGAGGGTTATGCCGGTCTCTTATACTAACTAAAACCTCAGGGTATCCGCCTAACAACCTTAGGTTGAGGGACTCGCGATCCGCGTATGCTACACCATCTCTTTAAACAAATTCTGACTCGCCTCTTCGCGATTGGTCGCGCTCACCACGTAGGTACGGCCTACGTGCCTTATGTCCCTTAAAACCGCCTTTTCTGTTTGAGCATCGAACTGCCCAAGTTCGTCGCCCACAGGCCCAACCTATGGGTGACGGACATGAGCAGTTCGTTTAAATTTCGGCTACAATAAATTTCAATACAAGCGCTTGGCGCATTTTGGCATACAAACTATCACCATTAGCACACGCAGAGGTAGACTTAATTAAGGCCTAGAAACCAGCTGATTTTTACACGGATTACTGTATGACGGTCGCTTCTGAGTTACCAGTCCACACTCTCTGTAAATGTTGTCTGCTGAAGACAAAACTACAACCGTAGTTCAGAGAAATGCATGCTGTCAATGTAGTACATAGATACAGTAAAATAAAGATACATTTAAAATTGAAATTCCTTATAAGCCAACAAATCGTGTCAATAACTTTCCTATTAGTCACTCAATATTTACCGATCATACAAAATCGGTATAAAAAGTAAACTAGCCCCATCTGAATTTGAAATATACCTTTATCATTAAAATACTATGTATATTCCATTCGGTAAGTAATTTGTAGTGTTTTCCACTTACTTACAAAATCTGATTATAGTCTACTGGTGTTTTTACCTGAAATTCACGCGGACGAAGTCGCGGGCAACAGCTAGTTATATAATATACTAACAAAAAGAGGCCAGTCTATTGCCATTAAACGAGCACTAAATCCAAACTCCTGAAATACCATATGAAAACACACTAAAGCACATTGCTGGACCTGTACCCGGGAGCTTCATAATCACACTTTGTGGCCAATCAAAGGTAAATCAAACATAACCTGTAATTAGTATCCGCGGCCGCAAACACATAGTTCAAACCACTGAACGCATTCGTCATCACAGAGAACATCAACATAGAAAATAGTTTTACATAATAAGGGCTAAACAACTTAAACTTTGAGAGCAAACTTTCAACAGTCAATACTTCTTTCTCAACCATTTTACTAAAATGTTGTTTTATTCAACTTTAAGGGCCCACACTTGTATAAAAGAATAAAAATTCATTTTATCGTGAGCTCCAAATTATTTCAGTTTCATTCCGTTTTTATTTTAATTCCTTCTAACATACTTTTTGCAAGTTTTATCCATATGTTGGATTATTCAAATTTGAGATTACGTTGTCTATTGCAAATTAGTAATTCTTCCAATACAATACCGGATTTTGATAAGTAATTCAATAATGTTTAAATGTTCTTTTTTTGCCTCGAATATAATTGTATTACAAATAGTAGTGTGACTACCTGGCAGCACACACAAACATACCAAGTGCTTTGTTTCATTCTTTTAAATGGCAACTTACTGATGGCAGAAACAGAGATCAATGTGTTAATATTCTGCTATTTTTACAACTTTAGGGTGTATATAGACTGCTTAGAGTCTCTCTGAATGATGACACCTGTAGTACGTTTAAAACACCTTGGGCAATGAACTTGATACTACCCGATATCTACTACTACTTGATACTTTAAGACAGTCAATATCGATAAGACGAAGAAGTACATACAAGTACTACATTATGAACTATGTATACCGGTTTTTACTCACGTCAGTATACAGCAGGTGACCCCGCCGCGTCACCTGCTCATGATGTAAATAACTACGATATTAATGTCTAAGGCCGCTTTTCTGCGAATTTGACAACGCAACGACAAAAAGAATCAAGGCCAATCTATACATATAATAAAATCGTAACGAAGTCAAAACTGTACATTGAAGATATTTGAAAAAAAATAAGTGCAATGGGATGTCTGAACGCTTCTGAAGCCAAAAATATAATTTTTTGAATTTTTGTCTGTTTGTCTGTTTGTCTGTTTGTCTGTATGTATGTGTTAGATTAACGTAAAAACTACTGAATAGAATCCGCTGAAAGTTTGCAAATATATTCTTTAGGGGCCGGCGCGTCGGTATGCTTAATATCATCACGGCATTTGCAAAGAGGGCTGAGCAATATTGCATTATGTCTTTGTTTTGTCTAATGTTTGCCGTAGAATGATAAAAAGACGAAACCAATAGTTGCATTATGCAGATTACTTACAGATGAACTTCTGAAGTAGAAATCATCACGCTATATCCACAAGGAACTGAGCAGTGAATCATGACATGTATAGAAACGTCTATTTTAAACATATTGCTATGTGTCATCGTAGCGTGGCGGTTTAACGATCGCCCTACGAGTTATGCATAGTGAGATCGATTCTTGCCGAAGGTTTTTCTTTTTGCGTTAGCTTTAATTTCTTTTTGCATGTTTTTTGACTTAAATATCAATAAAAAGACAATTATAATATATATTTTAACATAATATTATTACCAACGATTTTCAGTAAATTATAGTTCTAAATTTTTATTTTTTTTCTACATTAGTAAGTTTGTAAATTCACCATTTCAAATAAGTGATGTCCAAACAATTCTGAAGCCAAAAGCAGTCGCTTCACGTTGACAACAGATAGGTTGTTCCATACTCACCTGTGCTTTCTAGGACGTTTGAAACACACATCAATGTTGAATCGTGTTCCAGCGTCGAGTCAATTAAATACATTTGCAAATACGTAAACAAGGGTAGTGACCAGGCAACGTTCGCTTTGCAAAGCACTGATCGGGATGAAGGGACCAAGTACCAGTCTGGTCGCTACATTAGTACTTTAGAAGCAGTATGGCGAATGCTGGCGTTCTCTATACAAGATCGGCATCCAGAGGTCATGAATTCATGGACGTCCATTTTGAGAATGGCCAGCGCATTTTTTTTCGACCCCGCCTATGTATTAGAGCCATTAAAAAATCCCCGCCAAACAACACTCTTGGCATTTTTAAATTGATTAAGGGAAACTTGAAAAATGATGGACACCAGCGGGACTCAAACCCGCGACAGTCGCCGTACCGTGGCGCCGCTCTGCCAACTGAGCCACCGTGTCACTGCTCGCATCCATCAAATTTCAAGTTCCCTTTTAGTATTTACGTCTTAAGGGTGACGTCAGGTATTATCTACGATTCCAACAGACGATTCTTGGCATTTTTACATCTCTGTGAAGTTGATTTTTTTGCAAAGTCACTTACGTATGATGAGGTGCCGTCGTACTATACATACCACAAGCAAATAGGTGTATTTAATCGACATCGACGTGGTCGTATTGTCGAAGGGTTTCCGGGAATCTTTATGGACACTGCATTGGGAAGGATTTACACTGGCCATCCAAATAATGCCGAGTGCTATTATTTGCGGCTATTGCTTCACATCGTATAGGGGCCAACGTCATTTGCATTCTTAAGGACAGTTGATGGTATGGAGTATCCGACATTTCGTGCAGCCTGCGTAGCACGAAATCTTCTTGACGGTGACCAACACTGGGACAACACTCTCCTGGAGGCTAGCGTTAGTGATAGCCCAAGTCGCCTATGACATTTGTTTGCCGTCATGTTGGTATTCTGCGGTATTGCAAACCCGGTTTTGTTGCGGGAAAAATATTGGCGTCATCTCTCTGAGGATATTTCATGGGCTTTAAGACATACTATTGAAGGAGACATCGGAGAAACTGATGAACGCATTTTGAACCACTGTCTCAGTTCTCATCAAGACGTAGTCATTGCCATCGGGGGCAATCCACTGTTGGAATACGGTTTACCGGCTCCGCAACCATTAAATAATCAAGAACGTGGAAACAGGAAGTATGTCGCCGAAACAAATTATGACCAAGACGCAATGACCACCATCGTGAATGACTACGTCACTAAATTTACCTCAGAGCAAGCACAGATTTACAATATTGTCCTTGAAAGCGTTGGGCTTGGCCAGGGTAAAATGTTTTTCTTGGATGCTTCTGGTGGAACAGGGAAAACATTTATTACCACTGGCATTCTTGCAGAGGTTAGGAAACAAATAACGGTGGCAAAATTGTCTTCCGGAATTACTACCTCTCTCTCCCTTAGATGACAAAATATAAGCGCTCGCCATACTCTAGATACACATCAATTCGAAGCAATAAAACGTCTGTTCTTGGAGAGTTACGCAAAAGTTTTAAGAGAAATTTGCTGAAATGTAGTCATAATTATAGTAAAAATGTACAATACCACATAGTGAAAGTTTTAGACAGAACTAAGCAGGAACAACAATCATGTGATGGATCGGCACATTCCTGTTCGTCGGTGATTTTAGAGAAATATTTTCTGACTTAAATGCTCTGTAAAAACTTTCTTTATATATTTCACTTTATACACTGGATATACATAAATATCAATAAATAGTAATATTTAGACGGGGTATATAGAATTCTGCTCATTATTTCACGTTCTTGGATAAGTTGGTAAAGATATGATTTAATAGTGTGATTCCCGCGTTCGGCAAGATATTTGCTTATTCAAACAACATAATATTTTTAATTTTATTGGTTTATATGTTTTAACTCTCTAGCAGAAAGTGGACTGTAGGCAACCATCGTCAAGTTAAAGGTCTGTGATCCACCTCAAAGTTATCCTTTTGTAGATAATCATCATAGACATAAATTTTCATTAACCGGGCACAAATTTAAAGTCGGTACTGCCACCGAGAATTAGTGGAAAAACCAATCACTCTTTCCGATCTGGTAAACAAACACACGGAACTCCCGCTCAGCAGTCGCATTTTACGAACACTAGACCAATAAGGCAGTCAAATTCTAAGTTCCACACAATTATCAAAGTATTTTTGTTGCTGGGGAAATCCTCATGGACTTCCTCCACCATGAGCGGACGGAGGGTCATGCCGGTCTCTTATACTAACTAAAACCTCAGGGTATCCGCCTAACAACCTTAGGTTGAGGGACTCGCGATCCGCGTATGCTACACCATCTCTTTAAACAAATTCTGACTCGCCTCTTCGCGATTGGTCGCGCTCACCACGTAGGTACGGCCTACGTGCCTTTTGTCCCTTAAAACCGCCTTTTCTGTTTGAGCTGCCCAAGTTCGTCGCCCACAGGCCCAACCTATGGGTGACGGACATGAGCAGTTCGTTTAAATTTCGGCTACAATAAATTTCAATACAAGCGCTTGGCGCATTTTGGCATACAAACTATCACCATTAGCACACGCAGAGGTAGACTTAATTAAGGCCTAGAAACCAGCTGATTTTTACACGGATTACTGTATGACGGTCGCTTCTCAGTTACCAGTCCACACTCTCTGTAAATGTTGTCTGCTGAAGACAAAACTACAACCGTAGTTCAGAGAAATGCATGCTGTCAATGTAGTACATAGATACAGTAAAATAAAGATACATTTAAAATTGAAATTCCTTATAAGCCAACAAAATATCGTGTCAATAACTTTCCTGTTAGTCACTCAATATTTACCGATCATACAAAATCGGTATAAAAAGTAAACTAGCCCCATCTTAATTTGAAATATACCTTTATCATTAAAATACTATGTATATTCCATTCGGTAAGTAATTTGTAGTGTTTTCCACTTACTTACAAAATCTGATTAAAAAACACCAGTAGACTATCTACTGGTGTTTTTACCTGAAATTCACGCGGACGAAGTCGCGGGCAACAGCTAGTAATAAATAAAATAAAATTTACTAGTAAACAAAAACTCATCGAAATACAGTCTAAACAATTTTAAGCTTATTATGCAATTAGAAATTCCAATTATTCAGCAGCACCAGAGTTTATTATGAGAAAAGTTTGAACTGTTGAATAGTTCTTGACGCCTAACACAAATAGCGGCGTCATCGTGACCGTCTGTTTGCATTGCACTCACTAACTTCACTTTGTTATAATTGAGTCTGTTTTGAATGAAGATCACGGTCTGAGAGTTCAATCAAATTCTGAATTAGGGACGGATAGCTGGCTGATTTTGGGTGCATTGTTTTGAGTGGTTTTGAGTTATAATATTATGTTTTGACAGCAGTTTTGCAGCGAGTATAATTATAATGTATGTGATGGAAATATGTTAGCTGTCAGTTTTATATATGTTGGGCAAAAAATGAGGACGATTGATTAAACTACTTACTTTGAGAGTAGGTAGGTAAGTAGTGGTGTAATTTCACAAGCTCGTGTACTTACAATTAGAATATAATTAATCACCGTTGTGCCCGGTTGATGGCAATAGGCTCGCCCCCTATTACATTGGGACCTAAAAAAAAAACATAACTGGCGAAATGTGGGTGTACTATGTATATGTGCACCTCTGCCTACCCCTTCGGGGAATACAGGCGTGATGTTATGTTATGTTAATCACCGCCAAATGAATTTTTCCTTGTTTTTGACACCTCAGGCAAAGTTTAATCGCTACATAATTTTATTTTGTTACTTTACATTCCCGCCTGCAGCATTTTTAATAGCAACTCGAGTCACTATTGTCTCAAGTTGCTATTAAAATTTTAGTGCGACTTTTTGGTGGATTTACATTAATGTTCCCTTCCAAGTATGACTATTGTTTTATTAAAATATAAATGCATACATTTTAAAATTAAAGAGACTTGTAGCTACGTTGCTACCTCGCAGATCAGCCGATGAGCGAGGTTATGCCGTGCTCACCGCGGTCAGTTTTGTGATGGGTGACCGTTTTCACATATCGCTTCGGAAGACACGTTAAGCCGTTGATCCTGCGCCTGATCTCTCCAGCCGTATCGGTCTACCGTGCCATCGGACTTTAAGAGAGAGGGAATAGTGAGTGCACCTGTGTTTGCGCGCATACTTGTGCACTATAATATCTCCAGCGTAGTTAGCCAGTCTCATCTAAGAACGGCCAGCGAGACCGAAATTCGGTGAGGAGAATATTATAATTTCAAAGGGATTTACTAAGCTCTCATATCTGGATCGTATAATACTGATTTCGGATCTGCAGATTGGATCGCATTCGCTCAGTGGACTAATGAGGCCTTAATTGGACGGCTCATTGCCCGTTCTAATTGCTATGGCGATTAAACTTCATTGTGATGCAAGACCATGGCGTTTAACGTGCCAGTTGTTCGAGCTTTTTCGGTAAACGCTACTTTAGCTAGGGGAATAGAAGTTTAGGTTTCCACTAGAAACAAAGTTGAAGGTATTGAGCCACCATTTAAATAATAGTAACAGCGCAGTCTTGTTTTGTTAAGAAATATCTACAAATATCGTGACCCGTGATCGAGTTTTTTCATCTTCAAATTAACTGTAGAAGATAAAAATATTTAAAATATTCATAAACAAAACGACGCCTGCATAGTATCGTGTGTTTTGTCTAGATTTGATTTTTAATCTTATACCTACTTGGCCACATTTTTTGTGTCTCAGAAATAACTAATACACTTGCGGGTTTTCCCGCTGGGCTGTTTGTATTAGGTTCATGTTGTACGCAGTTAAAAATCGCGGCAGATTAACCGCTGTGCGGCCTCAGCCTGGGCCTAGTTAGTAAAAAAAGTAAGATCGCTGGGATCCTTAAAAAAAATCAGGATACTAAAGTTATCTAAGTTATTACCAACAAGTAAATCACAGTAGCTAAACAAAAATATAAGTATACCCTATCTTTCTTACCTAACAACAAGAACTCATTATACACAAGGAAAATTCCCACAATTTCCTTCGCGACCACCGAACCAAATACACGTAAGACTGATAAAAGAACAGATCAATTCAATTCTCAATAGAAAACCGCTTTATAGGAGCGCCTGAGATGAGACGGGATCGTTGTAAAGGCACAATGTCGACTATGACGTGGGTTACTGAATGGTACGGCGCGGCGGCGTGTGGTTACCGCCCCTACCATTGGTGACGTGGAGAGTTTGTATCGTCATTATATTGCTTTTTGATATCGTGGTAGTGTTGGGATTGAGGCAGAGTAGGTTCTAAAATCGTATATAAGGTACACTACTTAATATTAGTTTGGGTTTTGAGAAGTGTGATTGCCGCGAAATCGACTAAGATTTAGGCGTGTTGGTGAGTCTCCAAATCGAATCATTAAAACACCTTTCTATTGATAAGAAAAAAATTTCGGAAAATATAATATCTACATGATCATCCAGCTAGATATCAAATAGTTTCCATAAGACACGTCAGTACTTAATAAACATAGGGATTAGGTAATTTAAAATCCATTTCCTTTTTAGTACCTACCAGACCCAAACACATACACACACTTCCCCATACTACACATATTAAATTCCACATAGTAACTGATTCAGGATGCCCAGATAAATGTCGATCAAACCCCACAAACCAGTGGTAGGGCCCACAATAACTGTACAGGAAATAAGGGCCCACCCGGGCCTCTATACTGCCTCGGAAAACATTCGGCCTGATTGGCTCCTAGGCTTACGGCGAATGGTGACCACGGATCACTTTCCAGCTTTGGTGATATAGAAAAACTGTGAGTATCATCTGTTACTTTGTTGCGATGATTCATCTGTAACAACAAAATACTTAGTTTCTAGGTTACTCGAAACGCAAGTTTTTGGGTCGAATCCTAGGCACATCGTTTGTAGTAAGCACCGATAACCACTGGGGAAGAGAGGCTCTCAAGTGGCGACCATGAACCGGAACAGAACTGGACAGACGAAATCATCAGAGTTGCGGGCAACCGGTGGATGCAAATGGCAAGTTCACATACATAACATCACGCCTGTATTCCCCGAAGGGGTAGGCAGAGGTGCACACACAGTACACCCACATTCCACCAGTTATGTTATAGGTGACTGCCTCGTTGGTCTAGTGGTTGCTAAGCGCGACTGCCGAACACGAGGTCCTGGGTTCGAATCCCGGGTCGGCCAAAGTGTTACTGGGTTTTTCCGTTAGGTAATTCTCAGTAGCAGCGCGGAGTCTGGATTTGTGCCCGGTTGATGGCAATAGACTCGCCCCCTATTACATTGGGACCTAAAAACATAACTGGCGAAATGTGGGTGTACTATATGTGCACCTCTGCCTACCCCTTCGGGGAATACAGGCGTGATGTTATGTTTTATGTTATAGGTCCCAATGTAATAGATGGCGAGCCTATTACCATCAAGCGGACACAAACCAGACTCCGTGCATTGAGATTTACCTAATGGATAAACCCAATAACACTTTGCCAGACATGATTCGAACCCAGGACCTTAAGTTCCGCAGTCACGTTTACCAACACTCCACCAGCGAGGCATGAAAGATAGATAAGTCTTATAAGTGTATCTAGTCTGGTACCATCCAGACGTGTACCTAAGGGGTCGGAGTTCTCAGTAAAAGTCACCCTTTACAGCGAACTTGATGGTTGGGAATAGTCATAAAAATAATGTATCATTTGACCGCACCACGGGAGCTTGTAAAACGTTAAGTGCTATTAACTTCGGGTCATCTCGGACATGCGGTAAGCAGTACACGTGGTACGTCAAGAGTGTGTTATTGACAAAGTAATGTTGGTCCATTTGTTACATACATACATACATAAAGTCACGCCTGTTTCCCTGAGGGGTAGGCAGAGACCACGGATTTCCATTTGCTACGATCCTGGCATACTTCTTTTGCTTCATTCACACGCATCACATTTCTCATACACGCTCTTCGGTTGTTAAAACAATTATAATGATACTACGATCAGCGCGCAAGATATAACTTAATATAACATCACGCCTGTATTCCCCTTAGGGGTAGGCGGAAGTGCACATATTGTACACCCACTCATAGTGAGTCGCGTACAATTATTTTCCTATTGTGTCTGCGTGGCAGTCAACGACTTAAACAATGGTCAACGATAGTGGAGACAGGAAACTACTTTACAAAACAATACGCATACATAACATGGACGACCAATACACTAGCAAAAAAACATAAACGAAAGAAAATATAATATTTGCAATCTTCCCATTTTCCGAGTCCCCTTATAAACTGCAATATATGAAGGAAGTCAGGCCATGACAACGAGGGACGATAATCATAATATTTTATTTTATATCGAGGAACGTTGCCATGGGAACCGAAAACTTTGAATGTTGTGGGATAAAATCCTACGATCTTACACTAGGCACGTGGGGATAGAGTCGGGGACATTGAGTTTGTTTCTGAATATTTTGTTTGTTGAAATTAGTTATTTGCTGCTTAACTATATGTAGTTACTATTTAACAAAGCGTACTAGAATGCCGTGGCTAAACTTGAAGGTAATTTCATCAATCTGGCGTTCTAAGGGGGAGGCCTTTCTTCAACAGTGGACGTCTTCCGACTGAAGATGAACATTTACATTGGGACCAAAATCGTAATAACGTAACTACCTATATAATAAGTGTACCATAAAATACTTAATTACCTACAAGTCAAGAGTAAATTCTCAGTACGGGGTGCAAGTAGAGAGCTTTCACGAGTGTCGATACCTAAGTACGTTCGGCTCACCCTGGAGATCAATCTCGCTACCATTATTTTTGACTAACCAATCTTGACATCACGAAATAGCTTGTTTCCATGTGATATTTGGCTCGTACTAATACGAAGAAGAGGGAGTTTTATTGCAGTTTTTATACTTTAAGGTTTTGAGCACAGACCCCACGTTCAGCCAATTTTTCCGTTCTGTGCACTGTGTCCATGTGTATAAATGAAATGTAATCCTAACAAGTTATTATTAATTCCGACTGCAGTTTTGCACATTGGCATTACGCAGGATGGCATAATCATTATAAATGCGTAGTGTAAAACTTTCTAACGATGCGCGCGTCTATGTGAACTAAATGTCAAATCGTCCAATTAAGCAAATACTCCATTTTGGAACAGTTAATGTTGCTTCAATTTTGTGCGCGTTCACGGATTCTCGTTTCTTATGTATTCAGAGGTTCTGATATAAAGTCAAAACGCTAGAAACTCATGTGGCTATACTCGTACGTACACTAGACACTAACCTAAACCTATCAAACAAAGCTTTCATTTATCTAACCAAACATTTACGACTAATTCCCATCTAAACAGGCTATCGATAATAAAATAAGAAATACGTTTCCCATACAACAGCGTCCTCTATAAAACAGTTAATGCTCTTATTGTAGAGAATGGAAGCGTTAAATATACAAAAGAACGATATAAAGTGATACAGAACCATGTTCGGAGTTTACGGTGCCCCTCGTAAAATTGTTATGGCGGCAGGTACAGTTCCTCAAGGGTGCCAGCGCCAGTAAAACAGGTAAATATATGTTTTTTTATTTGATCATCGCTTCATATTTGCGTTTTTAGTGCTTTAAATAAAACTTCTCTTTGTGTTGTGATGTTCAGTATTGGACGTTCAATTGTTTTTTATATTACACTTAGGTTAGGTGCTGCGGGGTTACTTCAAGTTTGCATGGCAGGTCAGCTTCCGCTCTGGAAGCGAGGGTGGAAATTGACCTGCAATGCGATCTTATAATAAATCATCTGTTTGAGTTAATGTTTTATAATTTTTTACTCATTATTCTTAGACCGCCTTGTTGGTCTAGTGGCCACTAAGTGCAACTGACGATCACTGAGGTCCTGGGTTTAAATCCCTGGCAGTGTCACGGGGTTCTTTCCATTAGATAATTGTCAGTAGCAGCACGGAGTCTGGATTTGTGGCCAGTTGATGGCAATAGGCTCGCCCCCTATTACATTGGGACCTAAAAACATAACTGGCGAAACGTGGGTGTACTATGTACACCTCTGCCTACCCCTTCGGGGAATACAGGCGTGATGTTATGTTATTCTCATTAAAAGTCGTGACTTTAACGGAAAGCCTTCAAACTACATTCGACCCTGGAGACTGTTATAATTAGTTTCTCTTTTACAAACATCGCCCCACACTAGGACTTTCTCCTGTGTCGTGGGTGCGTTTCACAAACATGATATACACATACACAAACACCCAGAATTGGAACATCTGCAGATCGCCCAAAGTTTTGTCCCGTGCCGGAATCCAACCAGCAGTCCAATTGCGCCAATTAGATCTATAGTTAATTAGTTCAATTGAAAACCTTTTAATAGCTGTCTTTTAAGATGAAAGGTACTTAATTATAGTGTTTGATTAGTGATTGCCTCAAAATAACATCAATCAGATCACAAATAGCCCACTCTTGAGCACTTCCTAGTATTTTGGCTTTTAGATATTACTTCGGAGAAAAGCCTACGCCGGGATTGAATTTTTTTACCATAGGACTTTCAAACTTATATAGTAGGAATATGATGTATATTCCAATGTTATAAGTCGACCCCGTGGTATCGAAAGGGATTCTTTCAGGATCGGTTTATAATTAAAAATGTAAAAATAAGATTTTTTTTTAATCCTCTGCCATCTCGTGCCCTTGTATATAGGCCTTATAGATGCCGTCAATTAGAAACATCTCCCTATATATTTGTTTTTTCGTCGGTATAAGCCCACCACTCGTGCCTATTATTGCAACTTCTGTTAACCAGGATCTACATTAAGAACCATCGGGACAATGAAGCTCGAGGCATCCCAGACTGTGGTTGGTGGGTGTCTTTGTATAGTTGTGGATTAATGAAGGTAAAGACCGCAGCCGCCCGTAGTCATTTAAAAGAGGTAATCTATGCCTGTAGTTCACACACATCGTTTATTAGTTTCACAATTTGTTTCTTATTTAAAAACGAAATATACATGCCAGCTCTATTTAATCTTTGGTAAACAAAAAAGAATATTTGATTTGAACAATCGAACATCGTACTTCTTTTTTCAAATGACATATCATATTGGGCCCGTTAAAGAGCGCGTCAGTCAAACGCCAGTGCCACCACACGTGGGAGTCGTTACTTAAAAAAAGAAAACATGCTATAATAATGATTTATGTAGTTACTGCAATACACATTTCCTTCGTCCAATGAAAACTGTAGCATACGAAAACAGTTCTTATTTCACAAAACGTCGTCTCATTTTAACACTATTTGACACACAATATTCCAAGTTCGAGAAATTTGTCTACAAAGTGGACAAACACTGCAAACTGCGCGCCAATCTCGCGTGTAATCCGAGTAACGTGGGAATAACGGTCACTGTTCCTGAGAACAGCTACTTCCAACTGTGATAGCATTTCATATTGCGTTTGAAGTGTCCGAGCTTTCTTTAGTTCAGCTTGTTTGCTCTGTGACGGGTAGAAAACAATTTATCGGTGATCCGTTGTGTTGTCGATAGTTTAAATTTTGATTTTAAATCTGTTGTTTAAGTTAGCGTTTTTGGTAGAGCGGGCTATTATTTCTTAAACGCTCAAAAAGTACTGCATAATACCTTCGTTTATTTAATAATATGTCATATACCTTTAGAGGTATTCTCGTTCTTTTATTCGCGCTGATAGCCGAGTGGCTGGACTGCCAAGTCAATGTTTGCAAGTTCAAACCCCGGAACGCAGCGATGTCTTTTCAAATTCATGTACGAACTGTAAATTAGTTACCAGTTGCTAAAAACGGTGAAGGAAAACATCGTGAGGAATCCGGCGCACCTGAGAGATTTTTCAACGGTGTGTAAAGCCATCTCGGAGGCCTACAGGCGGTTCAAACTCTGACCCAGGTTGTTCATCAACCATATGATAAGAAGAAGAGGTATTCTATGGATATAGAGGTTTTGCATATTGTCGTGAGTTATAAGCAAAAAAATTCAGCTCCCGTGCGTCTAATGGTCCGAGAAACTATCACTACTATTGTTTAAGATAAATTGTTTATCTATGTAAACAATGGCAATTAATGCAGACTTACATATTAGCAGACTTATCACAGTAGCCTGCCTATCCCTAAGAGAAACAGCCCCCTTACCATGAACTCTTAAAGCAGGACAGTTTACGTTGTGAAAGGGAGACAGGAGGAGGGATTACATTGTCCGCAGCGGCGTGTCGCCTTCACACCGGCAGGTCTGACTATAATTTCATGATTGTTGTTCTATATTTAACAATTAAACAAAATTATTCATAAAAATCGCATTCCAATATTCAAATTCGGAATAATATTTACTACAGAATAAGTTGCCAGTATTATATCACGTTTTTAAAATTCAGAATACATTGACCACAGAATAAATATACATCAGAATAACTTTGTCGGTGTAATTATCTTACAGCGGTTGTTTTTATTTTACATATGCAAACATTAAAATTTGAATTTCAATATTGGGTATGCGGTAGCACCTGTGCGCTTCGTATACATGATATCGGGATAGATTTTACTTTGAAATATTATGCAAAATTATGAAAACTGAATCTGTACAGGGTGTGTATTTTTAACACAAACAATCTGGGACGAGGTGTCGTGTCTGTTTTTTATCAGAGATAAATTCAGGTTTCACGCAAAGAGTAATTTGTAAACTGCCAAATTCGTGCTGCATTCACAACATTTCTATTCCACCATTCAATCCAATTAGATCCCAATCCAACTGTTCACGAACTAACACTGCTTTATTAAGCCAATGTTAAATGTAACATCTAAATTGCGTCGTTTTATAACTTGTTGCGCAAATAGGGGCGACTTCAGAGAATACATTAGCAGTACCGCGTACCGCATTATACCCTCTGTTTGTGAGTGCGATCAAACAAGTCATTTACGCGATTCAATACTGTAGACAAAATATTTGCTTGCGTTGTATGTACTTCTAACTGGTTCGCGCCGGCTAATTTACCGAAATTACGATGTTTTGCTGTGTTAGGTAAATAGAGAGGAGCAAACTAGATGCAAACTAACGCAACGTATTTTGTAGTTCATCAAATAACGTTGGAGCAATGTTTTTGAATAATAATGATACTGTGAGATCCTTTGGCGCGAATCGGATTGGCATTATTTACTTAAATGTATTCTGGAGTGGAGACCACGACTCGAAAACGTAGGACATCCTCCAGCTAGGTGGGGCGATAATATTATACGTAAAAGGGCTGGCAGCGGAAGGCCGAAGATCGAGCTCAGTGGCGTGCCATAGGAGAGGCCTACATATGTCTAGTATTGGGCGGAGATAGGCTGATGATGGCGATGATGACTAAAGTGTCGGTCAAACTAAATAAAACGTGATAAAATTCAGATTTACGTTCGAAAAAAGAAAAGCATTGTTTTATTTTATTTTATGGCATTTAACAATAATGTTAGGTGCCAGTAACTTTCTTGCGCCTTTAAAACAATAATAATATCTAAAACTAACCTTCCCAAAGGTACGTAGCTAAACTAATTTAATATTACTATTTTGATTAGAGCTGTTATAAAATTGTTTTTCGGCACAAAGCAATATCGAGAAACACGTACCAAAGACCTCCATCTGTGTATATCGGTGGTGTTATTTTAAAGCCAACTGCAGTAAAGAATTACTTTTGTATGCTAGCGACGGGCGATCCATCATGTTATAGCTTTAAAATAAACTAAAATAGCTGTATATTTGCTTACAATGCTGGTAAAGCTCTCTGATATAAACATGAAGTTACTAGCTGCGCCCGGCGGTGTTACCCGCTACATTTTTTCGGGATAAAAAGCCTTCTGATAATCCAGGGTGTCAGCTACGTCTATATGAAATTTCATCAAAATCGGTCTAGCCGTTTCAGCGTGAAGAGGTAACAAACACACTCACAAAATTTCGCCTTTATAATATTAGTGTGATGTAATAAGGTGTACCACCTAAAAATAATTCATCCATATGCCAAGTTCTACAAAAATCGATTCATCTGTTTAGGCAAAATCGTTACAAACAGACAGACAAAAATGACTTGCATCCGTAATATTAGTTACCCTAAGAGGTGATGTTACCCGTAATTACGATACAGTATGTAAGTATGTAACGGGTCCAGTACATTGCGGTTTCACATAACTAGGCTAGACCAGTCGTGTTATGTAATAGTGACATGTACCGAGAAATGTACTTCGATCTCAAAGATAGCTCATCTAGGTAGTTATGTTCGTAAAGGCCTTGCAAGTTGGAACTAGCAAAAGTTGGAGGTACTATGTACTATTACAAACATGTTGAAAAGGTGACTACGAATTTTATTATTGGTGAATTCATTACACCCCAACAGTTGAAGGGTTGTGTTTGGCTTTGACCTACAGTCAGATGACTTTTTTATGAACCATGACATAGATGGTGAGCTGTAACCTGTAATGTCGAGATGTGTGTGATCAGCCGAAAGACGTCCACTGTTGAACAACCTACCTTAGAACGCCGCAAAGAACGACAGCTTGCCAATTGCACCGGTTGCCCGCAATCCTGACGATATCGTCAGTCCACCTGGTGAGAGGCGAACCAACGCTGCGTCTTCCGGTTTGTGGTCGCCACTCGAGAACCTTTCTTCCTCAGCGGTTATCGGTTCTTCGAGCGATGTGGATGATCACTTCCTATGGTTGTTATTCAATAATTCCTACAGAATGCAAGCAAAACCGCAGGTATCCATCAGTATTGTTTACCAAATAAACCTGGCAGTGTTTAAAAACAGTTTCACAATCAAAACACCATAAACTGAACCAGTTATCCCCATATCATCGACGAACTTGATGACATTTCAGGTCGTATATTAAAATAACTGCGTTTTGCAATAAAATAACCCATTTGTTATACTCCAGTGCCATAATATAGAGCTGTAGCTACAATAAATTTGAATTTAAAACTTTTATCCATTATCGTGGTTCGCACAAAATGGCTGACCATGTTTTGGTTTTGACAAACGCACGAAATTCTGATGTGCGCTTATCGGACGATTTGATTGGTCGGTTTAATGTTATAAAACATTGTTATTGGATAAAAATATTATATTATGGGTCGGTCTTTTAAACTGCCTCGTTGCTCTAGTGGTTGCTAAGCGCGATTGCTGAGCACGAGGTCCTGGGTTCGAATCTCGGGTTAGGCAAAGTGTTACTGGGTTTTACCATTAGGTAATTCTTAGTAGCAGCACGGAGTCTGGATATGTGCCCAGTTGATAGCAATAGGCTAGCCCACTATTACATTGGAACCTAAAAAACTTAACTGGCGAAATGTGGGTGTACTTTATGTGCACCTCTGCTTACTCTTTCGGGGAATACAGGCGTGCGCGGCGTCGCGCTTAGCAGCAGGCAGGTTTGTACTTCAATGCCACATATATTTCCCTGATAGAAAATCCCAATAACAGTATTAAGTTTAGCCAAATACTACATGAGAAGCACTAAGAGCCTATAACTACGTAGCCCTAGTTACTGCCAATCATTACTTGAAACTATCGTATCTTGAAACAAAGAGGTTATATAAAGATAAGCCTAAAAGGTATATATAAAAAAAATGTAGAATATCTTTCCTAAAAATGTATTTAGCGATAGATAAGTTACCATCAAAGATTACCTTTTGATAGAAATATTCCTTTAATAAAATTTCTTACTTTGAAGTTTGGAGTATCTTCGGAATTTAATAAAATATTTCAAATGTTTTATATTGTGGGTACCTAATTCGTCAGACTATTAAATTCTTCGATAATTTGTGCAAAAATTTGCCAACTAATTAATGTTCAATGCTTAATTACATTTTAAGTATGTAAAGTTTTAATTAACTGTGTTTGTTAAGATTAATAAGGATGTCTAATTGAACTCGTTCCGAGTAGTATCCGGACTAGAATTGACCTAAAATATGTGAAACTAACTGTAACACCATTGTACACCATATTTTTACGAATAAATTTTTGAATTTGAATTTGACCACCTTGGTAGGTGTTATAAGAAGCGACTAAAGGAAAATCCAGAAGATGGGCAGCGTCTTTTGTACTAGATTTGCAGGTATTATACAGAGCAACGACATGTTTTTATGCAGAAAAATGGGCGAAATGGTAATCTACATTTACCTGACTTACTGGAGTCAACAACAACCAATTAGAACGCAGACCCAACACTATTGTTTACTAAAAATAATAACTCTTTTGTTTCATAGCACAATTACTGTCATCCTACACATTGATGTTACGTACCTTTATTAATTTATCATACTTTAGACTTTATAAAAACCAATTAAACATTATAATCCTTTGAAATACTCTTGTGTAAGTATTCCAGCGATTTATGGGGAAGTTGGGAGCAACTTTTGGGCCCGCATATTTCCCCTTCACTCCGAATTATTAAAATAATTCCATTGGATTATAGAAAATAGAATGTCTGGTCAAGTTTGAGTGGTCCTTTAGATGTTTGTCATTCTTTGAGTGTTTTTGGTTCTGTGGTTTTGTGGTTGTCACTGTTTTATAAAAGCTGCTTTGCACTGCACTGCTTTAATATTGAACGGGCAAGTTTCTTTGATTGCCGATTTGTATGACTGGTGGACTGCCAAGTCCAAGGTTAAAACATCGCACCAATGTCTTTTTAAATTCATGTGAGTACTATATATTAGTCATCAGTTGCTAAATACAGTGAATGAAAACACCGAGGAAATCGGCACACCTGAGAGATTTTTCAATTGTGTATAAAGCCGTTTAAGACAGGCGGTTTAAACTTTGACACCAGGTTGTTCATCAACCATCAACTGTCGACGTATCGGAGCAGCTGATCCGCTTTGGTTACGTGCTTACGTAAGTTTGTCGGCGAGGCGAAAGGCGATACCGTTACGATGCCTTTCCGATTTGATATGTGTGCTATGACCTCAAATTTGTACCATTTTTCTTTTTTAAATGAGTAACCTCTGGAGTTTCTTGCCGGTTCTTCTCCATTGGAATGAATATTTTGGAACCGTGCAACTAGCATCCTAACGTTTCATAAGCGCCTGTAATAGGTTTATGTGAAATAAAAACATTTTGAATTTGAATTTTGACCTTATTTCCAGCAATATGTTTAACTTAATCAAGTGCAAACTAAAATGTTTCGGCTCTAACTAGGACGCATTAGCCGTTAGGGTGCAATTCCAGTGCAGTGTAGTTTACGTGTCGTCCATAACTCATTTTTTACTTCGCCCCTTTTTATCGTCAACGGGAGAGTCTGCATAATGTTATTTATATGTTCTAGTTCTGAAGTTATTTCGTGTGAACTATTGTTTGTTTAACGTTATTTATTATGTACAGTTAGTGTAAAGTAAGTTGCGATAGAAGTTAGTTTGTAGTAACAAATATATTTATATATCTATTATTATACCTCTATCTTAATTTAATGATAATTCTAAAACTGAATGCACACTGACACAACATTTAATTGTATTGGTTTATTAGTTGTTTTTAGACATGTGGTGTACATAACATCACGCCTGTATTCCCCGAAGGGGTAGGCAGAGGCGAAAATAGTATATAGTACACCCACATTTCACCAGTTATAAGTCTCAATGTAATCGGGGGCAAGTGTAAATGTAAATCTATTTACCGGGTACAAATTCTCAATAGCAAACTCCATGCTGCTACCGAGAATGACTGAATGGAAATACTGTGTAAAATTTTACCTGACCCAGGATTCGAACCCAGGATGCTCAGCAGTCGCACATAGCGACCACTTGACAAACGAGGGAGTTAGTTTTTTCAGCTGACTATTAAAACTATATAGCTAAATAAAACACTAATTAAAAGTCATTATAACGAATGAATAAAAAAATTGGAATTAGATATACCTTCATCAATATTATTCAAATCACAGACTTAGCAGACGAAACAGCATAAACTCTGTACAATCTCTTCCAGAACAATACCAGCGCCAATCTTCATCCCACCTCTCAACCAACAGCACAGATACAAGCACTCGACCAAAACTCCTTGAGGCGGACCACATCCTCGAGTGAATGAGTGAATGGGACCGAGTTATCTATACCCGATGAGGACCGAAGACATAATTAGTGGCGGTGCTCGACGTAATTCAATTGTTGCTGAAGGACCCACACACGGCATAAACTCGGCTAATTCTGTGTGCGACTAAATATTTGGGGTGCAAGTTATGAGCTGGGGATCTATTTTGAGCTGGGCATCTTCACACGTTTGTCTGAAGTCAAGATTTCCAAAATAAATCCCTAGCTCGAGACCTGTATCTGTTTTTGAAGGTACCATGTATAGTTTTTGTTTCATTCTTGCTTGAGTCCAACGTCCAGAAGCTTCTAACTTTAAAACTATGACATTGTATAATTATAATAAAACTAGCTGCGCCCCGCGGTGTTACCAGCATTTTTTCGGGATAAAAAGTAGCCTATGTTAATTATTTAATCCAGGGTGTCAGCTACCTCCATAATTTTTTTTTATCAAAATCGGTCTAGCCGTTTGAGCGTGAGGAGGTAACCAACATACAAATACACTGACAAACCTTCGCACACGACATGGAATAATGAGAACTCTTTTTTTTATCTAGTTTTTTACAGGTCCTTCACCCACTTTTGGTGACTATGCCAACCCCATGGGAAGATGCGATCCTATTGCAAGAGCTACGTGTTCTTACCTCACACTTCTTTCACATAAAAATGCCACAAATAGCTCTAGAATTCATCGAAACTCGGGCGACATTGTCTTTACAAGTATGATGTTGATGTTGGTCATTATGTAAATCCAGGTGTTGCATTAACCGATGCCTCAGACTACGATACTGGCCACACCCGCGTACTCTTGATTTCACGTTGCTACTGATCAGTGCGCTTGCAACCACGGCCGGTGCATAGGTTTCGAGTGTTAAGTCCCGTGACATAATTGTATTATTCCTTACTAGTAATCCATCTCTATACAACTCTATACAGTTATAGGCTGTTATTATTTACTTCTTCAACAGATAAACAAAGCACCCAATCGCTTGCCGTTTGGCCCAAAACCCAAGTCGTTCAGAGAAGAGACGAAGTTCGTACGTTTTGGCAGCTGCCGGCCAACTCAAAGGACACACACTTGACCGTCTTATTGTAATGCAGCGCGATCACTACAAAAACGCAGGCTTTATTGATACCGAAGTATATTCTAGTAAATATAGGATCAACAAGTTTGTTCAGCTCTCTGGAAATAATTTAATGTATGTCGGGTTATTCGTTTTAAATGAGTTTAAAATCAGGAGGTTCCCAAATTGTCTTTTTCGGGTTTTCAGAACATTTACAGAGGACGTATATCAGTAAAATCTAGTGATTAATTCGAAGAAAATAATACAAGGAAAAGCTTAAAAAAATATTTAAAGGATTAAGGAAAATAAATAATTTATCTTGTAAGTACAATCTTTTATTTCTATAGTCAAAAGTATTTTTTTTGTAGGTAACTAACAGTTCTTAAAGATGTATAAGTGTATCTTACATTTTTACCAAGATTATGAAGACGATTATCTTGAACAGAACAGAAGATCAGGATACTACGACAGAATCCATTGTCTAGTATCAGGAACAGTTTTTCCTCGAGGATAAATGACTAAGGCTCTGTAGCGGACATGACAATGAGGAAATCTGTAGATAAGGGCAAGCATTGACGTGTCCATAATCCTTAAAATAGAGGACAGCTCCGAAGATAGTATGATACACCTAGAATGAATTATGAATGTTTTGTGTACAGATGTTTTTATAGTGTTTTGGTTAAGTACTCTGTAGTCAGATAGGATCAAATATTGTTATTTGTATGACACAGAACAAGCACTATTCATTCCCTCTATTTCTTGCCTATATGCTATGAAACTTCTCCATTTTTTGTCAGCGCTAATCAAACTCACTCCCGCTCGAAGGCCAAACAGTCAACAACAGGACCAATCGCGTCACAACTAGTTTGGAACATAACAAACAAACGTTTCGCAGCCGACTGCACCGGTCAACTCCGTCACCCGTCGCCCACAACAGTTGCCAACTCTTAAAACTTTCGACATTGTCCTTTGACCAAGAAAGCATAACACGAAACTGAGACTGCACGATTCATATTGTAATAGTCACGTTAAGAACCCAGGTGGATCCCCGAAGACTTAGTTATAGGAGTTAGGGAACTTGTACCGACAGTTTGTGTCGAGTCAGGCTACGTGTAACTTGACATCACAAGTATTAAGTGACTGACTGCTCGTGTTAGCTTTCTGTTTTAGGAAGCTGTTTTTGGGAGATTATGATGGACTGGCCTGCAGGAGGTATGAAGGTCCCAGGTGTACACAAATATACTTGAGGTATATACCCTATATATACCCTACCTACAGAAAAATGTTTTTATGTACTGCGTATAGACTTTTCTTAAATCCCAATTAAACATCGACGCAGTTTTCTAATTTTGGTCCTTTGGTCCGAATTAATTTGCTGTTTTGATTGTTAACCAAAAAATTACAAATTATAATGAATAATGGTGCTGATAAATAAGTCTTGAATACTGTGTGTTTTGTTAGTTTTTATCTCAGAATACATGTTTTTGTTCTGGTTTGAGGCAAAACCAGTTTCTCAGATTTAAAAAAAGCATCCAAGAATTTTAACCTGCTTAAATAGAATAAGCTCCAGGCCATCAACTCTAAAATACTTCAGCAATCGGACTGAGGAACGCTAATAACTATGGACGTATTCCCATCACAAGAGACCCTTAAACCTTATACTAGTATACTGATGCTTAATAGGCGTTGACAGCTCAAATAGTATTGGGCCGCTCTACATAGAAACTTGTCGCACAAACTCTGATATCGCGGGTCAACGCGTGTGACGTCAGCATCCGTCAGTTCATTCCGTTTCGCTGTAAACATCACTACCAAGTTTCATAAGACAAGCAATCTAACTGACTCCTAAGTTGTACACGTGTCCTATTGTATGGAGTTCACAATATCTGAGTTGACTCAAAGTAAACGTGGGAATTTAAACAACTGGTCTACTTTTTTCTAACATAATACCTGATACCGTCGCAATACCGCCTTTTATAAAACAAGATCTTTGTTTACCATTACGTGACTGAAAACAGTGCGTGGGTTTGTGATCGGGCGTAGGTTGAAGTAATAAGTACTACATCAATATTAAGATCGGAATAATCATTTAGTGTCAAAATAGGTACTGCCTGGTTCTTTCTATAAAATGTCAATTCAGACAACCGTGCATCCCAAACATTGTTCACAAAAATTCTGAACCTAGAACAATACCTAGTCTTCTGGTAAACTGAGCAAGATTATAGGAAGACGCTAGATTACTTTAAGCAATAATAAAGTGTTATGTATAAATCGGATACACAATGATGGGTTATTATATAAATCGTCATCTTTTACTCGTTTATAGCAAAATGGTGGGGCGAGCGACTTTGCGAATGTCGTCGGCAGACAAACAGAGTTCCATTACTACGCACTTATGTCGCCGATTACCCAAGTAACTAGCTGCAAGCGGGGTTAAGAACTTATTTGAAATACTTAGAAAGAAAATAATTTATTAATGGTCCACTGTGGCATCCGCATTTTCTAATTGACTACTGCTGAGAAGAAATGCCTAAACAAACTCAGAGGTCAAGGTCTCTTGATAGGTAAGGTTTAACAAGACCTGTAAGTGTGCAGCTTCTTCTTAAGCGATTTTCGCTGCATTTTTGCTAAATGATTTCTGTACATGAAATACATTTAGATGTATAAAATAATAACCAATAGTTCTGCGTAGAGATAAATCTTTCCTAGAAATTCGTCACAGTTTAGTGTCTCTGATCCTTTCCTGGAATCTCTTATAACTTGATAGCACGAACCCTTTGAATCACCTTTGTTTATGCTCTCGACATGAAAGCTTTTCATGATACGCTTAGGATTTGAATACTGGATTTTATCTTTTCTTTTATCACAATCAAAGATATATTTCGTTTAAAAATACGCTTTGGGAGTAATTTTTGTACGGCAATCTCGGTTTGTATGTTCGTATATTTTTACGGGTGGATAGATCTCTGTAGTCATTTCAGAACTAAGTGTAGTAAAAATGGTTTTATTGTTGTTTCTTTTAAGAGTTTAAGGTGAAGGTTTAGGTTTTAGTGAGGCTGTGTCCTTCACACCAGAGATCAGCGGACCGGTGCAATGCATTGTAAACCTAATTGTTATTTAAACCAGGTCTATTGCATTGATTATTCTGTGACTACTCTTTGGAGAGAGAGAAAGCGCCGCCTCAGCTTCAATGTCAATGTCTTTCCTGTAAAGGTGTCCATCCAACGGTTTCTCAGTTGATTCAAATACCTTGAAGGTGTTTTATAATTTGATTAATTTTCTAGGAATATGAGTCGAATCTATATTTCGACTATATTAATTTACTAACAGTTACATTTCTGAATTATTTAAGCTTTAAAATTTTATTACATTGATATAAACTGAATCAATATACCACACTAGATAAAGTTAAGTAGTCATAAAGAACAAGTGTACTGAATATAAATAAATCATCCAGATACATGAAGTTTTTACTCGACAGTACTTAATGTTATTGAAAATATTAAGCTACTTACATAAGTGCGATACTCCAGACCATTTGTCTGTCTGTTCTCTATGGGTGTAATACGTCATTTTAGGAGTAACTCGTATTTTTGTCCACTGTCATGAATTTATCTGTATTTGACAATACGCTTATTCTGGATCCGTTCAAATAAATTAGGAAAGGCGTCCTGTTGAATTCCATGATTTTTGAATTCTTGTGTTGTTGATTTACTTCTTTTGTTTAAAATACTTTAAAACATCATGAGGTGGACCTAAATAATTTACTAATAATAGGTACCTAATTTAAAAGACTTTCAAAGTGTTACTGGGTTTTTCCATTAGGCAATTCTCAGTGGCAGCACGGAGTCTGGATTTGTGCCCGGTTGATGGCAATAGGCTCGCCCCCTATTACATTGGGACCTAAAAAACATAACTGGCGAAATGTGGGTGTACTATATGTGCACCTCTGCCTACCCCTTCGGGGAATACAGGCGTGATGTTATGTATGTATGTATGTATGTTTAAAAGACTTAATTAGTATAAAAGTTAGTGATGGCCACTTGTAGATACAATTTACTTTTCCAATAATAATATTGTTTTTGATGCTTTTTAATTTAAATCCAACATATTAATTACAAATCTTACGCTTAATACGCCAGTAAACGTTTACAAAAATATTTATCTCACTTTCCATTTCATACAGACATACATACAGTTTGTTGATAGAATTAGAGACGTTGTGACATTCAATACGAATTTGTCATGCTTTGGGAATGGCTCGAGGCCTTTGTAGGAATAACAAACATCCCATACATTATATTGTCGTATATATCAAGTATCAGCAGATACTGTAAGGGGTTAGTCACACGATTCACTTAAAGACAACCTTTCTACAGCAGTGACTTAATTGTAAGGGTGAGGTTGAACTGAAGAAGATATTGATTTTGATAGTATTTCCTGGAGAAGAATATGCTGATGCATTATAATTTTTAGAATTAGAATCAGAACTTTATTTGCTATGATTGTAGATACAGAACGGAATTTAAATCTTCCATGCTGTATAGGGGGCAGCAGCAATCTCTACCCGTAATAACAATTAACATCACACATGGTACACACAGAAGCACGGACGGCAATTTGCATTTATAACCAAAATATCAATGAGGCTTACCTAAGTTACATTAATTGTAAACCTTAATCATACTTTTGCAACGTGCTTTGTGAAGTGATAACGACAATACTATCGCCCGATAAGGTCATCTACAGGTTTATGAAATCCTTTGTTGTTGATAATTACTAGTGCGGTCATTTGCTTCTTAACGTTCTGCTACATCTATCACATTTGTACGCACATAATTCGTGCTAACAAAGATAGCACGAATTATGTAGATACCTAGTAAATTCTGTATCAATTACATGTACTAAAAATAAATAATATATTTACGTTTTCAGTTATTAATATACTCTTAACTTTACATTTTCTCCTCCGCAATTTGTTTTAAGTAAAAATGAGGACTCGATTATTTAATGTATTCAAATTTAAACAAACTATACCTTCAAGACATTTCAAGAAACATTCTAGTACCATAACAGTCTGTAGAAAGCCTAAGAAAACTCGATAGAAGTACTTGCCTAATTGAATTACTATTCGCATGACGGATGGAGCAAGTCTCCTGGTTAGCACGTAGTCTGGACCCATTTCATGTCAACTTTGTTTATTAGGTTTTGTCGGAGTATCAAGGGAACGTGGGGGTGATTTGTGAGATAAAATAGGTAATGAATGGTAATATGATTTTAAGAGATTAGGTATGTCATTTTATTGAATTGTATTATGATCTTTTGGTGATAATTTATCGATTTTGATATACAATGTTGAACTACATGTAGCACTCGTGAATAAAATTACAGCGTAATTGTGGCTTAAAGGAGAATGCCCAAGAAATACCAGGCGTCGTTTAGAATTTTTATATGTATGCTCTACAGAGCATACATAGTAGGTCTTGTATGTAAAAAAAATATTTCATATAATACTCGCTAAGTTGCGTATTTTACGTTTGTAAAATTACAGTGTTGTATGCAGCGCTTAACATAAGAAAAAAAATCTGACATAAAATAACGGCTAGTTTATTGTATAAAGATGGTCCGTGGTAATTGCCTTGTAGTTCTAGTGGTCACATATAGTAGATGAACAACCTGGTGACAGAGTTTAAACCGACTGTAGGCCTCTGACATGGCTGTACAGTTATACACTCTATTTTATCTTTATATATTTTTATATAGAGATTTCTTTTTTTCTCCTACCACAGGCAGCACGTTTAGCCATCTGCCTCTTCTGTCTTTAGTTATTTTAGTTACGGGTAGTCAGAAGTGTGTAACTTTGATTATTAGTCTAGTCAATGGGGTACCGTATTATCCAGTGACTGGGTTGTGGAGATCAGACAGTCTCTACACGCAGAGTGTTTGTGTTTAGCTGTATCTGGGGAGACTGGAAGCCGATTCTGATTACATTGGAGTTAACCTACTCTTAATTATGATGTACAGATAAGTGAAAAACGACTACTATTTAAAAACTGATAAGCATGCATGTTAGGTATGATAATAAAATATAAAGAAGAGTTTACAAAATCTTCTCTAAGTATTTTTATCGCGTATGCATGTAGTTAGTAGAGATGTGCCGACTACTCGGTAAAGTCGATTATTCGGTACTACTTGAATAGTCGGCAAAAAACACTGAACTACTTACATCGTTTCGATACTAAAAATAGAGTGATAAAAATAAAATCATGTTCCGACTTGTCAAATAAGTTCATTTTTTTTCATTAAATTTTGTTTTTCGACTTGATTAAATTTTAGTTTTTGAGTTATTTTCTCTGTAATTATAAAATGTCTTAGCTATGTATTAAATGACTTATGTTTTATTTTCATAAAAAAAAACTCTGTTCGTACGAAAACAATACTGGCGAATCGATTTTTTTTAAATTATTGATAGACCCGGGCGTTATTGATCGGCATTGCCAAATAGTCGGCTATTCGGCAAAACTCATAGTCGGCCCATCCCTAGTAATTAGGTATGCCTGTACAAGTACATCACTGTCGCTATAATCTTTAACAATAATTACTTTGTATTTTTATTTTATATTATTTACAATGTCAGTTTACAGTGTTTATTTTACAACCAGATTAAATGCAATAAGCATTATCATTTATGACTGAGGTTTATTGTTTTTTTATTTCTTTTGTAGCAGGAAGATTACCATGTTTTTGTACCATGCACATTTTAGTTTAAATTTGAAGATATTTAAATCTGTGAAATAAGATGGTTGGTTAAGCGATGAATTTGGACTGCCTCGTTAGTCTAGTGGTTGGTAAGCGCTACTACTGAGCATAAGGTCCTGGGTTCGAATCCCGCGTCCACCAAAGTAATATTAGTTTAACCATTCGGCAATGTCCAGTAGCAGCACAGAGTCTGGATTTGTGCTCGGTTGATGACAACAGGGTCGCCCTCTATAATACAGGAACCAATGACATGACTGCCGAAATAATGTACTAAAAACCTCTGCCTACCCCATAGGGGAATACAGGCGTGATGTTATGAATAATATGTTATAAAGTTTTGACATTTCAACTGACATCCCATTACATTTACGAATGGTTTTACGAACTCTATTTAGATGCAAAACATGAGAATCAGTGAAGCAACCAAACCGTATAGTTGAATACACAAACCTTAATTCGTTTGTTTTAACATAACTGTCATGTTGTAAAATATAACTAGCGAAATGTGGGTGCACTAAATGTGCACCTCTGCCTATCCCTTCGGGGAATACAGGCGTAATGTTATGTTATGTTAGTCTATACACCTGTCTAGTTATATCGTCCAAGTTCTTTAAACAAATATTGCTTATTTGTTTGTTTTTGTATTATTTCTGCGATTGAACATAGATTAATTTATCTATGTTTGTCAGACAGTTAAATTTAAAAGTGAATCAGTCATGTTTTAACTTCGCCCTAACAACCGGTGACCACGTGTTGTTGCATCGATTTATCTGACACGTGAACATGAAATTGCAAGTCTGCCTTGACTGGTATTTGTTGATCTTAAGGAAATTATAAAGGATCAGTTATCATAGCATAATTGTAATTAGTTATGGAGATAGTAGGTATGTCTTAGTGTACTATTTGACGATATCAAAGAAAAGCGGAATCCTCCTGCCAAAGGAGGGTGGAGGAACAAAGAATTTTAACCTATAACTGTCCTACTGCAAGGCAAAGGCCTCTTATCTTATAGAGAAGGATTGAGCATTGATCACCACGCTCCCTTTCTCCTTTCCTCCGATATTATCGCTTTGGTTACGTGCTTACGTAAGGTTGACGCCTGTTTGACGGCGAGGCGGAAGGCGTTACAGTGACGATCCCTTTCCGATTTGAAATGTGACCTTTAACCACATTTTACTGTCTCAGAGAGTACGATACACGAAAGAGAAATCCGGTCATTAAGTAAGCCTCGTTGGTCTAGTGGTTGGTAAGCGCGAATACCGAGCATAAGGTCCTGGGTTTCAATCCCTGGGCGGCCAAAGTGATATTAGTTTTACTATTAAGCAATGCTCAGTAGCAGCACAGAGTCTGGTTCGGTCATTAAAGCAAGCACGGCCGTGACAACTATTTATTAACTAACAAGGTACTTAAGACCATTCACCATGCGACTTTGTTTAAATGATTTAAATTGTTATAATAGGTGATTCTCGGTAATTGTAATATTTAATTTATGTGTACATTGGAACCTATAACATAACTAGCGAAACAAATGCAAAGATGTCTGTATGGTACCTACCATACATACGTGAGGTACACGAGAGACGGTTACAGACGGCCCGTATGGGTAGCGCCCGCAGTGTTTTATACTATACGGTTGCTGAGAGATGGGTAGCGTTGTACGGGGTCTACCTGGAGCGGGTCGCATACGGACCGATCCGCGACGCTGTGGAACAATTTCCTAGCGCCTCACGAACACCGTGTCTCCGTTCCGGGAACCCGTACAGGCCGCGGACCGCGGGACTGCGGCTCTCCCGGACTTCAACTAAACTAAATATTATTGTTTTCACAGAATCTTAGGGACATTGTAAATAAAACACTCCATTTATCATTAAACACGTCACAGTTGGGTGTGGCATTGAGTAGAACATTGATTGGCTCGTGCATACAACACAACGCGCGTTAAGTTATGATATTATTCTAGTGCCTTGGATAAATAAAACCAACTACAGGTCTCCAATACATTGTTTATTTATCTATATTTATAACAGACACAATAATATTAACCTTTACACGAATATTAGACATTTGATATGGTTTAACATTTAACAATCACATAATTCTCCACGCATTAAACAAAGCGTCCGTCCGCGTCGTTGCATTCTCAAATCAGTGGTCTCTGCCTACCCCTCTATAAAACAAGCGTGACTTTACTTAACTATGTATCAGAATCAGCCCCGTGCTTCGAAAGGCACGTTAAGCCGTTGGTCCTGCGCCTGATCTCTCTCCGGTCGTGTCGGTCTACCGTCCCATCGGACTATGGGAGTGAGGGAATAGGGTGTGCACCTGTGTTTGCGCGCATACTTGTGCACTATAATATCTCCTGCGTAGTTAGCAAGTCTCAGATGAGACAGGCCGCCGTGACCGAAATTCGGTCAGGAGGATTTTATGTATCAGAATATCCAAAGATATCATTGTATTCTTCAGACAAGTTGATGTATTGTGCCACACTTGGAAACAAGATTTATTAAAAAAATATTATAGATATGTATGCTATATATTTTACTAGTCAGTATTTTAAAGGCAGTATATTAAACTTATAGCATGCAATAAGATAAAATGTATCAATATAATTAGAATAGATTGGTAAAACCTACGTTTTATATTATGCACATAGGTATCTTATCTAATTATATAAATAATATAAATGTCATATACCGTCACCATCCACATTTCGCTGCCTGTGGGTGCACGCGCTGTAATATTTTATTAACATATCCATTAATGATAACGTAACCTCTTTGAATATTGTAATATATTTTTTATGTTTATAAATACAAAAAACAACTACCGTTAACAATGTTACACGAAAAGTAACAACGTATAGTAACTTAAATTTGATATTAAGATCGTTAGTAATACATAAAATAGTCGTAGGAACAGTCACCTTTGTTCTCATCTAAATATAGTAACGCAATTGTCTCAGCGACTTGAAAAGTATCACGACAATTTGGTCGCCTCCGCTCCTGTCGCAAGCGGACGTACGATTACAGTCGCGCTGTGAATGGCAGTCGTTATTGACAATCGCGTAATGCATTTGTGACTTGACTGTACCTTGCCGTACAAATTCAGATTTACATTCATTATTCTATAGTTGACGTGTATAGTCTTGTTAAATAACTTGGAGCTGATGCGTGTTCGTGAAAATTAATTGAAGTTTTAATAAAACTGGTGACAGTGACGATTAAATGTGAATTTCAACGGAGATAAACAAATGCATCATTTAAAATTAAATAAAAAGTGAATTTAGACTAAATGAAATATAACAAAAATCGGAATAAGTTAAATAACTAAGCCAGTGAAATAAAAACCCTGCAAATTTGACTCGTTAAAACGGATTTCTCTATCCATAATTGCCAACCATACGGTGAATGACCTATTCATGTTAAATTAACTTTAACAATGATGACTGCCGAGGAGAAAACGCCTAAAGCTCACTTGGACGATGTGTTAAAACCGTTCGGCATGTTCGGGCCCTACCATGGGCAGTTGCTTTTGTTCATCGGCCTGGCCTACGCGTCCAATGCTGCTTACACGGCTAACTACATATTTGCGGCCGAAGATGTTGGTTACACGTGAGTAGAGATTACTAAGAACTTCTCGCCTGAAATAGAATTTTGAATTAGTAGATACCTACTATGGTTTTTTAACAGTGTTTTGTCGAGATAGCCTGAGGCAGTCAGTGGGTCATCTTAGGGGTTTATAAACCCGGATAGGATTAGCACAGGGTTGCGACTTGCGACTAATGCTGTACCGTTAGGGTGGTCAATTGGACATTAAAGACTTTTAAAAATATAAATATTTTGTTCCACGGTTTGGGATCTATGCCGACTTATACTTGCCTTAGTATTCGACTTGAAATTACCATTTTCCTGCACATAATATTCCGAATAGTTTATTTTACGAGCGTTAAACGGGTTTGGCATTTAGGTAGGTATTTATAACGAAACCGAAAAACAAAATTGGCATAATTAAAAAATCAGACACAACTACACTGACAGGACTATTTTTGATTTATACTAACTAATTACTATATGCAATTAAGAATTCTGCCTGTAATTACTGTTATTAACATTTTAAAACTTGGGTAGTTAACACCATTAACCAATAAACTCAAGATACTACTTCCCTAAACCGAGTGCCGAGTGGTGTCCAGCCTAGAATTGACCACCCCTTTTCCTCCCGTGGGTGTCGTAAGAGCTGACTTAGGCAAAATCAAGAAGATGGACAGCAGTGTCTTCTGTAACTTTACCACCAATACTGCGATCCTGAAGCCGCTTTCTTTGCATCGAATAAAACGTAGGTAGGACCGATTTCTGCAAAATCAGAAAATTAGAGTAACTCTAAAAATGTTTTAATTATAATTATGGTCCTTCTCTATATGAGAAGAGGCATTGAACTACAGTGGGACAGTTATAGGTTGTTATTATTTATAATTATTGTTTACTGTAACTAATAATAATGTCCATCTAGTCGGTTTCGACTATAGCTACTGTAACTGGTATAATAAGCCAGTATATAAGGTACTAATTTAAACTGTATGTATTAACAATGTAGGTTATCACAATGTTTTTTTAACATACATAGTTCTAGTACAACGTTTTGTGTTTCACCAGTTATGTTATAAGTCCCAATGTAATAGGGGCGAGCCTATTGCCAACAAAAAAACACAAACCCAGACCCTGTGCTGCTACTGAGAATTACCTATTGGATAAACCCAGTAGCTCTTTGCCTTTCCTTGGATTCAAACCCAGGACCTCAGCTCAGCAGTCGCGCTTAGCGACCACTAGACCAACGAGGTAGTCTTTCAGGTTTTTTGTAATGATCCCTAAAGAGCATTAATGTAGGTTATGAATCTTTACTGTCTTGTGCTATTTGTAGGTGCCTTACTATGACCTGCGAAGGGTCTGGGTCTGGCTCACCCCCCCATAACACCCCCCGCCAACCCCACTTAACGTGGTATTTAAAGATCATTGACAACTATTGTTAACAGGTACGATGGGGTTGACGTATCTGAATAGATAAACACCCCAAAATAAGAAAAGATTAAAAAAACAAAAATTGTTTGTTTTAGGTGCTTGGACGAAACATTTGCTTCCAACCAATGTGGGTCTATTAATTCCACGAGATGCACTGAGTGGGTGTACGATAAGCCTAATAGTTTTGTTGCTGAAGTAAGTATAACATAATAGTTAGTTTCAATAAAAAAAATGGAAGCCCGACGCAATGAGAGGTGTTTGCCCTGTCTGTCTGTGTATCTGTCTGTGGCATTGTAGCTCGTAAACGAATGGACCGATTATGATGCGGATTTTTTGTTTGAAAGCTGACGTGATAAGATGGTTCTTATTAAACAAGTTTCCCACACTAATCGTGATTAAGAGAATAAATATTATTCGCACAACACAGGCATAGAGTTGCATTGACCCCTTTTTTTAACCTGTTGCGCACTCATAATATAGGTATAAACCTTAGGTACATCTGTCATATTTAAGTTATTAATTATGAACGTTTTTTTAAATTGTTATGCAGTTAATAAAATAATTTGTGGAACATGGAACGGTAGAGGTCTTGGGTTTCAAGTCTCGGTTGTACAAAGTTAACAAGGTTTTTCAAGTTTCCATTATCAAATTAGATTTAAGCCTAGCATGGCAACATGAATATATGAGGCGAGTATTAGTGGAGTATCGGAAAGGGGAAGACCTAGGCGAACATACCTAGACCAAATCGGAGATGTTCTGCAAAAGGGCAAGCGAGGAGTACCCTCAACCGAAGAGCGTGTATGAGGAATGTGATGCGTGTGAATGAAGCAAAAGAAGTATGCCAGGATCGTAGCAAATGGAAATCCGTGGTCTCTGCCTACCCCTCAGGGAAACAGGCGTGACTTTAAGTATGTATGTATGTATGGCAACATGCAAAAAACATACAAAAAGTCATATTAACAAGATTTCTTTACAAAAACATATTAATTATTAATTAAAACCGCTAAATACTTAGCATTTACTTCTAGTCTGGTCGTCTCTTAGCTTAAACACTTATTAAGTCTATCTACATCTCTATTCTTTGATATGCAAACGACAGTGACAGGTATAATCTAATTATTTGTTAAACATTATAATGTTAAGTGGAGGGGCAAAGATGATTTCTGTCAAAGGACATTTTACATACTTACATTTTGAACGTTTAGTTTCAGCTGGCGTGTCAAGACTGGAAGAGAACTCTGGTCGGAACGGTCCACAGCTTCGCGTACATGGTGGGGTTGCTCTTTATTGGTCCGTTATCAGACAGGTAGATATCTACTTACAGATAAAAAATATCCTGACCGAATTTCGGTCACGGTGGCCTGTCTCCGAGTGGAGACCAGCTAACTACGCAGGAGATATTATAGTGCAGAAATATGCGCGTAAATACAGGTTCACTCACTAAATGATAAATGATTTTATTTATGCAAATTGGTTATTACAAGAACACGTTAACACGTCACTTTTTAAAATCTAGATGGCATTGGCATTTCCTAACTGACTACCTCTGAGAAGAAATACCGAAACAAACTCAGGGGTCGAGGTCTCTTTTAAAGTCCAGACAAGCTCAATATTTTTTATGTGAGAACAGTGTAGGTAGACACTATTTCCTCACTCTCATAGTTCGACGGGACCGTAGAGCGAGACGACCGGAGAGAGGTCCCAACGGTTAAGAGTGCCTTCCGCAGCATAGAATAGTTTATTTGCTTGAAATAATGGTGTTTACAGGTATTTTTTGTAAAAATAGTCTCACATATTTCGCCTACTTTCTTCAGCATGCAAAAACATAATACACATTACAATTAAGTTATCATCTTAATACACACCATCAGGACCTCGACTGATCTGCGCGGATTCCACGTAGCTACGACCCCCTTAAATATAAAACTAGTATACTTATGAACTAACTACCTATACTACATTATCCTAACGATAGTACAATCAAATATTTCTGTTATATTATTTGGGGTACAAGAGAATTTTGTTGTGGGCCAATGTTTTCATATCTTTGAAAGTAATAATAAATTCTAATTCGACATACAGAAAGCCAATACTTATCGCTTTCTTAAAAAATATATCAAAAAGATATTTGTTACACAAGCTTTTAAACCAGCTAGGCTTAAAGTATTAGTGAAGATGGATTAAACAAGCCTAACATGGTAGGACTGCCTTATTTCGTCACAGAGTTCCTATGACCATCTTCTGACTCCATCATCAGATCATCTCAAAAGTACCATAAATAATAATATTGTATTATCACCAAACTTATTTAAGTATGCAAAATTTCATTTTAATCGGATGTTAAAAAGTGGTTCTAATTTAGATTGCAAGATTTGACCTAAACAAACTCACCATACATACATACAAACATTGCAAGTTACATAAAAGCTTGTAGAAATAGTACGTTTCATTTTACAATAAAGTTAAGCAAAATATGCAGTATGTCAATTTAATTAAAAATTACCGCTTAATAAAGCATGTAATTTTGCTCCGTAACTGAAAACATGTTTAAAAAGTAATACAATATTGTTGTATAAGCATAATAAGCTTGCAGAATCGTAAAATGTCCGTTAATTCGATAACAATGTTCTGTTCGCAACACATTGAAAAAAAAAGAATAAAGAGCATCACGAAGCCACACGTACAAAAGAACTTAAACAATAACATAAAGAGACAAAAATAGTACAACATACGAGTAACAAGAAAATAAAAAAGGAGAGGAAAACCATTAAAAATAAAACGTGGTTTTAACTTCGAAACTCATAAGTATGCATAGAGACACACTTATCGTATGCAACGCAATCACACGCTTCCCACGCATCATCATCGAGCGATGTCTTGTGATACATAGTATACGTTGCGTACCTGCGTGTATCTAGCTGTATAGGCGGTTTTCTAAAACAATATTGGTATAGGACTAAAATTTAAACATACATTCATTCAGTAATATTTGTGTCCACAGGATCGGTAGGAAGAAAGCAATAGTGCTGACAGGAGTTACTGGTGGGGTCCTGGGTATAGCGAGGAGTTTCATCACCTCATACTGGTGGTACATCGTGTTCGAGTTTCTGGAGTCGGCTTTCGGAGATATCTGTTCACCTGTTTACATATTAAGTATGTTTTACTACTTTTTAACAAAAACTAAGAAAATGTATATATTTCGGACAAAAGGACTCTTGAATGTGAAAAATATTCAGAGAATGGTAGCATGGATATTTTGTCTGACAAATGAAGTAACTGGAGTAACCATCAAAAGTATAAATAGGTACGATCCAACATTGTATGAATGTATAAACATTTTGTTTGTATAACAATGACTAAACGAACGCAAACGAACGACACGCACTGAAAAAAATATTGGAAATCTTTTCACAACAATTTTAACATTGTAATCTATTGTTATCATTGAAAATGTGTGAAAATAACAATATATTTTTTACAGACATTGAAATAATTGCAACGAAAAAACGCGTTCCTTACTACGTATTTTGTGGAGTGGGATACGCCATAGGGGGCGTCATAACTGCCTTGATAGCTTGGCAGGTTCAAGACTGGAGAAACTTCTTAAGGGTTCTCTACGCCCCAGCATTGCTATTCTTCCTCTACCTGTACGTATTAGACGAAAGTCCAAGATGGCTACTAACAAAAGGAAAGAAAGACGAAGCAGTAGCAGTGATAAAGAAAATGGCAAAGAAGAATAAAATTGTGGTTGAAGATAAAATTCTAGACAGTCTTGTCCACGAAACTGATGATGAAGAAAATTTAAATTTCCGAAGCGTATTGAAGAGTACATTTACATCCGCAACTTTACTCAAAAGGTTTATTGTCTGTGTAATCTGGTGGACTACGTCTACTTTCGTCAATTATGGAATGAATATAGCATCGGTATCGCTGCAAGGAAACAAATATTTCAACTACGCTTTAGTGTCTGTGGTTGACCTGCCTGGGTACTTCTTGGTGATGTTTGTACTAATGAATTATAGGAGGAAGTTCCCGTTGATAGTCAGCTTCCTGCTCGCTGGCGTGTTCTGTGTGGGCCAACCCTTTTTGCCGACGAGTAAGTATTCATAACGTTGAAGATTATTAATGTATCTCTAGTCTCCAGTAGGATTAAGTTTTACTTCTATTGTACCATTTGGTGAAGGTTGGCAAAATAAAAACGTGGTCAGTCACATGTTGTACGCATTATCAGTAGCAACTGTTTACAGTTATTGTCATCATAAAGATGAAGATTGTAATCCTAAAATGAATTACCAAATAGATTGTCTTACATTTGGACAATACTTATGACTTATTGTTCAAGGATCATTATGATATGATACCAATTTTCCTAAAGCTATTTACAAACATTTGAACACCCGTATAAAATTATATTATGGACTGCATTGTTATCTATTAAAAGATTTGACTGACGCAGATAAGTGCTAATATTGGATATTGTAAAACAAACGCATTGCTTCTATTTGAAAGATTAGGCAGCGATAACTTGTTATATAGATGCTGGTACAGATCCATTGTGACTTGTAACATAACAGACAAAATGAAGATGAATTATACATTTATACATACACCTACTCTTCTGGGAATATAGGGGTGATGTCTTCTTACATTAAATATTTTAAATTAATTTCAGACCTTGCGTGGCTATCAGTGACATTGTTTATGATCAGCAAGTTGATGGCGTCGATGTATTTCATGATAACATACATGTACACTTCGGAGCTGTTCCCTACATACACGAGGAATTCCATGCACGCGCTGTGCTCGTCTTTAGGAAGAGTGGGGTCCATTGCTGCCCCTCAGACGCCGTTACTGGTAAATCTTGATTTATGTGTAGCCGATGGTGGAATCTTTTATGTAAAGTTTTGTCTTATCTCCTGATCATGCTTCTTCAGTGTGGTGTATGCGTCAGTAAGGTTGATCACACAAGCTGTAAATAAATGAGTCATATGTGGAGGCTCTGTTGCATTATGGTGTTGGTACCGAGAACGATAGTTGTGGTCTTAGTATTAGACCCTTCTAGCTCGAAGTGAAATCTTATTTTATGTGATACATCTGCATCTAAAAATTGATATTTGAAAAAAGCTAATTTAGATGAGAAGAATGTTTATTTTCTTATTTAGGTTAGGTTTGGTTGACCAGCACTAAAGGAGGAAATTAACCAGCTTGTTAAGATAAAATGTGTCTTGACAGATGAAGGAATATACAATTATTATTCCTTATTTTCAGACGGCGTACTGGACTGGCTTGCCGTCACTTATCTTCGGGATAACATCCTTCATTGCGGGTATGGTGACATTCCTCGTTCCTGACACTGCTAATATCTCCCTGCCTGACACTGTTAAAGAAGCAGAGGCCATGGGAACCAAAGAGAAGATGAAAGATATCTGTAACACTACAGTTGAGAATGGAGACGCGAATAAAAATGGAGTGAGGAATCGAAGTTTTGAGTGGACGGAATGATAGTCTTAGACTTGAATAATCTAATGCAATAATAATACGTATGTGATAGTACAAAATAATGTTTTTAAGAGCTATTGGTGTATTTTTTCTGACGCCCCTGCTACCTGTCAAATAATATTCATATTCATATATTTATTTATTTGCATTCCATAATGTTACAATAGATGTTTAAGAGGCTTAAAGCTAGGTACAATGTTATGGACCCTGTTAGGGCACAGCAAAAGAATACTCTTTGGTAGAATAGAATTTCGTCAGGTAAGATCTAAGGTTGAGGCCATTGAACTGTCTGTCAGTTTAAGGTGTTAATCAGGTGCTTTGTATCCTTGTTCGAATTACTTTGTGTACTGACTGCCACTATATTAATTGTTATTAAATGTTCTTCTATAAACATTATAAGGCCTTGGTCTGTCATAGTCTAAACCGCTATTGTACCTACTGCCGTGTTACCTATCCTTGATAATCTGCCAGGTAAATGCAATGCTTATTATCTGCACTATGTGTTAATAAAGAAATGAATATTTCTGTAATGCGCTGATTGGCTAAACAAAATAGGAAACGTTTCTATATTAAGACAACCTATCATAAAAAAGTAAAATGTAGTTCCTTAGGTTTATTGCGCAAGTCAAATCAAGCAAAACTTTAATTTGTCGTTACAATTTTTTTTGCTTATTTCTAAATGCTTCGGTTTTTACTACTCTTTAAGAGGGATGTGTATGGTTGGTTTAAAACTTCATGCTTCAAAGATTAGGAGTTTGAAGAAGGTTTCTATTAGATAGGTTAGCACTCAACGCTAGTGGCATTTCAATGAAAAACAACAGACAGGAACCTCCATGATTGTTCTTTCAGATAACTCTGTTTTCCCTGGGCTTGTGGGAGGTTTCATCTACAAATTGTTCTGTCGGTGACGTCACTAAAATCTAAACACAACAACAAAATTGATACGTTCATTACCGGCGATACAGATTGAGCGTGTATAATTGCGACAGTGCAGCCAAACGCCGCGCCGATGCGAGCAATTTTCAATTTGGCCGCCCGCGCCACCTGCGAGTGTACGTGCAATATTAATACTGAAACGATGTGCGGCGTGCGATTCTGTTGTCTAGGAGCCAGGATGGCTCTGAACTCAGTCATCGGTTATATTATTTACTTGCGTTATTTTGCAGTTGGCTTGTGAGACGTTCTAGCATTTTTAGAGGTTAAGAGTGGAAAATCAACTTTTTTAGGTAATGTATTAATTTTGGGACATTAAATTGACATCAACATAACATAACATCACGCCTGTATTCCCAGATGGGGTAGGTAGAGGTGCACATATAGTCCACCCACGTTTCGCCAGTTATGTTTTAGGTCCCATTGTAATAAGGGGCGAGCCCATTGCCATCAACCGGGCACAAATCCAGACTCCGTGCTGCTACTGAAAATGACCAAATGAGAAAACCCAGTAACACTTTGCCCGACCCGGGATTCGAACCCAGGACCTCGTGCTCAGCAGTTGCACTTAGCAACCACTAGACCAACGAGGCAGTCACATTAAATTGGTACCTAATATGTCAAGAGTTTTGGCTCTAAAATCACTCGTAGTTAATGTCAGACTTGCCACAATACTGGCGATATGCTTGTCCACTATGGCCCATTCATCATTTGGAAGCACATCGGTAGAGTTAATAATAACAGCCTTGATATAGATGATGTTTCACATAGAGATTCTAGCTCCTAAACCATCAAGCGTGAATGGAATTCCTACGTTGGGAATTGCCACCGCAACTAACATAACCCGGTACGTTCGGCTAATGTTTTATCAATTTGTAGCGTGTTTGTCGAACTATTGAGAACTTTTAAAAGCAGCTACCAGAAAACACGAACCAAGGATTGGTTGACGCTAGATAGGTTCGATGACCTGATTGTCGCAGTGGCTAAGTGATTGGAATTCTGCGCATGGAATAATTTGCATTGCAACATTTAGTTTAATATTATATTTTACATTTATTTGATCGAATTTAATAAATAGATAAAATAAGCTTGTTGTATAGATAAATATTTCATGATACCAAAAATAAATAATTAACGTACATAATATGTGTAGTTATACGTGTGTTTTGCTTGAAATTGTTTCTGTTAAACATTATGCATTTGTTTACAAATTGCATGGATTAATATACATTTTCATTACTCATGTATATACATTTGTATATTATGAATTTACTTCCTGAAACTTAACAGTTGGTTTGAATTGTTTGATTTATATAGAAGAAATAATATTTGTCTTCATTTTCAATCATCTTCATCAGCCCGTTGCAGTCCACAGTTGGACAACATAACATAACAAAGCTAACATCACGCCTGTATTCCCCGAAGAGGTAGGCAGAGTTGCACATATAGTAGACCCACATTTCGCCAGTTATGTTTATTGGTCCCAATGTAATAAGGGGCGAGCCTATTGCCATCAACCGGGCACAAATCCAGACTCCGTGCTGCTACTGAGAATAACCTAATGGAAAAAACCCAGTAACACTTTGCTCGACCCGGGATTCGAAACCAGGACCTCATGTTTAGCAGTCGCGCTTATCAGCCACTAGACCAACGATCAACGAGGCAGTCTCAACTCTGTGGACAACATCAATAATGTATTTTTCAAATAACTTATATTATACAGACCATTCACGTAGTGACGTCATATTATATTAAAAATCATTTCTTTTACTCTTATTTTGTTTAGAATCTTTCGAACATTGATCATGTCAGTTCCATATGGACCAGTAAAAACATTCGGGCATGGTCCGAGCGCACTGTGACAGGCGTTCCAGAATCATTCATGAATGGGAAGATTGATTATTATTTTACTGGCACCCACGTTTGCTAAAGACAGTAGGCATCAGGGCCACAGACAGGAGACTATCATGTCTGCTGTATTAGTTACTAAATATTTGGACACAATAACACAATTTGGGTTAAAACTTAAATCATCTATCAATAACTTTAAATACGTTCCTGATATTAAATTCTAGTCTCTACAAGCTCAGTGATTTATTTCACAAGGTATTACTTATCGACAAATTAATAACAAATAACACGTTTCGAAGTGAACTAAAAACACAAAATTATTCACCATAACAACTTGGCGGCGTAACCCTCAATCAAAATTCAAAAGGAGTTTCTCTTTAAAAAATTACACATTCAGGGACCCTCCGAAACTTGGCAGAAACTCGGGGATTATTTAAATTTGAAGATTATCGCTTCCTTACCATTTATAACTGGAGCCTTATCTCACCCGGATCAATGATAGACTTCCTTCAAAGGTGGATAATGCTGGAGATGACAGCGTTTATGATGAGCTGGAAAAGCTAGGACTTGCTAATTAAAATCACGACCTTCCTTGATTAAAAATGTGTTAAGGAATGCGCCAAATCCTAGACTAAATTCTTGTTTTACAACTGGAATGTTCTATTTGCAAAGTGGCTCCAAACTTTGCCTTTCTAGTGTGTCTTCCTCTATTATGTATTTTAATTGTAACCTTTTCTGTTTTTGTGAAAATTTTCCGAGTTTTGCTTAGCATTGAATAATATCGCACTAAAAAGCTGTCTTTATGTAAAGTTATGTCTTCCGGCTGATGATGATTTATAGGGGTTGAGTACGCAAGAAGTATACACAGAAGAGATTCTGGAATGAGGCAATTAACACAATTATTATCACCTATTTAGACCTTAGCTGAAGAGTGGATGCAATTGGCAAGCTGTCGTTCATTGTGGCGTTCTAAGGGGCAGGCCTTTGTTCAACAGTGGACGTCTTCCGGCTGATGCTGATGAGACCTTAGCTTAATAACTATGTGCTTTTGATGTTACGCAATCTGTAATAGCATCTAACGATACTTTTCTCGAGTCATCCGAGATACGATAATTCCAAATCGATATAAATCTGTTTATCCAATTTAAAGATAAAGAGTTTGTAAATGAGTGTAATATTTTCCGATTTACATTTACATAAAACAATTCGGTTGGATCATAACGGGCGAATTAATCAGTTTAATGGACTCATTTACAAGTCAAAAATTATTATGGTGTTGACAATAAAGTTTATTGTCGCATTAATTTTACTAGAAAAGTTATTCTTGTTTGCGAATGGTGTGCAATTATAATATTTAAAGTTGTTTTATTTTCGACGGAATGGGGTTTCCATTTTGGGGACCGTGCACACGCTGTTTGTCACGAATATAGTTGTGTGTCAGTTGGTAGATAAAACTGTATACATTTGAGGCAAAACTGTGGAGGACTGATAGTCAAATATATGTGCAGTGGATACAAGGATTGATGTTTTGGCTAGGCGAGATATTAATCGGACAAAAAAACGAATAATGTGCCTAAATAAAAAAACACTATGATGTGGTCAAAGAATATACCTAAGTGACCTGGCAGTGAAGCCAGTAGAGTTGGGGTTCGAGTAGAGAGCCTCCACGACTAACGATACGGCGCTCCCTGGAGCGCTCCCTTGCTACCATCCTTGTTGGCTGATCAATTTCTTTACCACGATATGACCTCTTTTCAAGTAACAATGAGCTCATGCTAGTTCAAAGAAGAACCAGCAAAGAATAAAAGTGAAGTGTCTTCATCAAGTCGGACAACAAGATTGTTATCTTGATCCGTAAGAGCCAAACCCTAGTTGATGAAGCGAAAGTGTCAAGAGAAAGGTAGTAAAGAAAGAAGTATGATGAAATGTATATAGAAAAGATTAAGCATTAAGGCTTATAGAAGAGTGTATACATTAAGCTATTACTCTGATATGAATAATGGGCGATAACTTACAAGAAATTTACGGGACTGAACACATCAACATCGATTTCCCGGAAAACAGGGTCGTTAGTCATAATACGGAACTTATTATGGAATACATGCATTGTGTTGACGACTCAGAGTCGAAAAAATACGAATGTACTCGTATTTGCGAAGATGTGAGACTTGGAGCACGTGCAGACGTAGTTCTTGATGTTCTTCGTATCGTATGGTTAATGAATAACCTGGTGTCAGAGTTTAAACCGCCTGTAGGCGAAATGGCTTTACACACCGTAGAATTGGCAGAGGCTTAGAGGCGGTTTAAACTCTGATACTGTTCATCAACCATACGATAAGAAGGGCAACAAAGCTACTCTTCTTTGACTGAAATGGAAAATTACCAATACCTGACCAGCATTCAATAAAGAAGATATAAAAATACAATTAAATGTAGCGAGCGCACTGTATCGAATATGGCGGTTCGGCCATGACCGGAAGCCGCCACATCTGGCCGCTGACGTCACATACCAGAAACACCGCCACTCCTCGCTTCCGCCCCGTGCTCGAGTTGCGAATGTTTTTAGTTATTTACTTTGAAATGTTTTTCATGTGATAGAAATGTGGTGACTGTGGTAAATAGAATTAGCGAAAAATAGTAAAATTATTGTTTCATTGTTTGTATTCTGAAACAACAACAAATAAGCAGTATAGCTGCTGTACGTACGTATAACTTCTTAGACTGTAAATTATAATTTTACTATCAATCAATGTTCACCAGGCATCAAAGATTATATCATCTACATTCCGCGCACAGGTCAAAAAATTACATTTTCGTTATATCAGACGCTATTCATCGAATTTAGTGTTGGCTTCATCATCATCATCCTATCTGTCTACAGCTGGACATAGGCCATTTTAGCTTATATTTAGGTAAATAATAAAGAGCAATACTATTGAAATTATTAGTAGTTACTAAGATGTGTTTCAGAACGAATTTTCGATAAAGAAACCTTACCGAAATCGAAATAATAAATAAATAAATGATTAATTTCTGTAAATAGGTTTTAACAAACACTTTTACAGGTCAAAATTAAAAAAATAAACAAAAACTAGCTAGCGTCGGCAATATACAAGTAAGTCACAATTTATCACAAGAAAATATTATACCAGAGAGTGGTTTTCATTCGAAATTCTCTTTTATAAATCTCACAAATAAAAGGTCAAAATTCAATCACAAAATGCAACATTACAGCCGTTTCATAAAGCGTTAAAAGATCCGACCCATATTGAATGATAGGCATTCTCCGCACGTTCCTGAACTCAGATCAAACGCAGTGATTGTAAACGAACTGATCCCACTTATTACTTCAGGGACCCGCGTGCCGGGCTGCACTTAGATTCACTTTTGAATACCTCTGATGCTGATTATGGAATTTATTTGATTGTGACAGCATTGTTTTTTTTACTAATAAAGCTTTTTTGTTAGTCTTACTTTGTTTAAGCCTCCTTGGTGTAGTGGTCGCCAAGCGTAACATAAACACTTTCTGGCCTATTACCAGGAATTTAAAAACTTATCAATGCGAAAAACGCTTGGTTTACTTAATCTAAGACTTGAACTCCGTAATCCTAGCTTCTCTTCTAGGCTCTTTAGGATCCAGAGCCACTGTTGAAACAATCAAATAAATCTAACTTTTACCTCCTGAATGAATAGTCGACAAGTAATGCTCAAATCACTTCCAATCGATATCCAATACCAGGACCGCGGCCGGTATCACTATTTCCTTTTCATTATTCAGCGCAATATTTTTTCGTTCGCAACAATTTTGCTATTAACTTTTTAGCAGGCGCTCACTAGCCCTCTTATATCGATCGATATATTGAAGGATGAAATTCTCATCACGTTCCTGGACTTAGATCAATCGCCGTGATTGTAAACGAGCTGTTCCTTAGTTATTACTCCAACTGGGTGCTAGTATTACTTTCTTATATTAGGAAAACAGTGGAAAAGTTTCTTCAGAATTATTATAGGGAACTTTTAGGCCAAAAGACTTTTAAATACGGTTAGTTGGACGATATATTTTCATATTGGGTGTACATTTTCCAGACTTTGTTCAGTTTGTGCTGGTAATTTGGATTTAGCTTTTGGGCTTATGACCTAGACTGAAGAGAGCATTTATTACTTGATAAAATAAATTGACAAGAACAAGAGCCATTAGCGAATATTATTACGCATTGAAAATCAGCTGCGTAACGTGCGTAAGGACCCAGTATTTACACTTCTGCTTACCCGTTTATAGAATATGGTCGCTATACCACATCCACATTTTGCCAAATACTAACTAACGTTCTTAAGTTCCATATTTAACAAAGCCTGCTTATTTGCATACAAATATGAAATTCCTATTTTATATATTCCTATTTTAGTCGTAACCTCAATCAATGCCAGGGTATTGTAACTGCATTTGCAAACAGTCGTCCTGGCTTTGAACCTCGGGTCGGGCAGTGTTATATTTATACTCGTACTTAAACCAAATATTGTAAAGATGACTGTTCCAGCGAATAAATTTCTATTCTATTCTTAAGATTTTGATTTTAAACTAATTCATTAATTACCACCACACAAAGAAATACCAAATCGTTCAAAACCATATCTGTAATCCAATTATAGGCAATTACGTTTCCGATTCAGTTCCTCATTCGAAGCGGCAGCGGTTTCAATCAGTGCTGTAATTAGCGGGCCCTCTTAATTAGCCCTCATTAGACTGATTGCTTGAATTTGACGGCGATCTTAACGACGTATTGAAATTTCACTAAAAGCGTTTCTATCTCGCATTTTGATTGATCGCTCCTGATTTCTATGGCAACTAGTATAGGTTTGAAATTAGTGTTATTTGTTGTAATGAGCCGTGGAATGGGGATTTCGTAATTGGTGGCAATTATTCGAATTGAATGCGTGTGTTAGAGGTTATAGTTAATTGTTTAATATTACTATAGATTAATGAGTGTGGTGTATTACCATTATAACACGGTACAATGTGGGTGGGTATGTTGTAGCTGTGTTCAGTAAGCATCTATCGACCTAATTGACGCAAAGGCTAAGCGATTGGACTGCTAAAGGTTGCGAATTCCTGAACGGGGCCAAAATTTGTGTGATGTTTGCCCTGAATCTGGGTATTTGCGTATGTGATATTTTATTAGTAAAACGCACACACGATATAGGCGAAATTCCTAGTGTGGGGCGACGGTTTTTTAGTAAAGAGAATCTTATATTTGATTTACCACGACTTCATATTGACAAATCAACTTCAGATTGCGTTGATTGGACCTCCCTCATCAAAAGACAATGTAGCCTACACCAGTTATCCAGGAAAGTACACAGCTATGTGTACCTTACTGGAAAACTGCGAGACGTATGGTTGCAATAATTTCAGTAGAAGTCTAGTGAGCAATACGGAACGATACGCATAAAACGTTAATTATTGTATTTAATGTTACGCAGTTTTAATGTTCTATAAATAAATAATATGAATGCGGAACCCTGGCTATTAAAAATGATTTTCAGACTGGAAATAGGAGCCTAACCTTTTAGCACTAAAACCTAAAAACCCGAACAATAGTCTACGTCGCGGCATATCTCCCCAACTTGAAAACCACCCAATATTTCACACCAATATTAACACCAATGCTCAAAGCAGCGCTTTGATCGCTTATCTCGAGCGCTCTTCGGTTACATGCCGATCCTCTGTTAAACCAATATGGCTGGATGTAGCGCTGTTTTTGCGGCACAAAGGCGTTCGCGTGTCGTTCAGTCTTTGTTATTTTACACCGTGTTCAAGTAAATGTCAGATATATTGATAAATGAGGAAGCTTTAATGTAAGGTTTTCTTTGGTAAGATTTTAGGTTCGCTAATGTGTGATATTTTGAGTGATGGCGGCGATGCACAACGATATAATGTAACATGTAGAAGACGGAATGCTTGAGTTGTTTTTTTATTCAGTCTGTCGTTTGTTTTGTCTTTTGAAGACAGTAAGATTACTTACTCGCGTCATTATTGACCTATGTGTGGTGACGTCAGGTCAGGTTTTTTTAAATACTGAAAGGGAAGACGTTTGATGGTTGTGAGCAGCAACATAGCTTAGTTGGTAAAAGGTGCGCCACAGCTACACAGGACGCAGCTAGTATATAGAACTATAACTTCAAGCCAGCGCACTAATTAGGCTACCAAAATAACAAAAGAAGACATAAATAGAGATATAAGACGACCTGATTGGCGCAGTGGCTAAGCGATTGGACTGCTGCGCTAAGGGTTGCGGGTTCGATTCCCGCACGGGGCAAAACTTTGTGCGAACCACAGATATTTGTCCCGAGTCTGGGTGTTTGTGTATGTGATATTTCGTGTTTGTGAAACGCACTCACGACACAGGAGAAAATCCTAGTGTGGGGCAACGTTTTTTTTAAAAAAGAAAAAAGAAAAGAAAATATTCTTGTTCCACTTCAAGAGCGAGTTCAATAGCTGCAGCTGTCTGCTGAACATTCTAAAAATACCTTTTTTAAACAAGATCCCCTCTCGAATCTAAAATCCGTCCCTCAAAGGCACGGACGGGTTAAGTGGAGTCTAGCTCCGCTTCCCTAGAACTCTCCTAGCCTCTAATGGAAAAACATTCACCAACTTTTTTATAAGCTTTGAAATACGTTTTATTGGGTACCATCATCATTTTAGGGTTAAGCCAAGAAATATGAAATTGTTTGGGCTGTTCCGATTAATTTACGCTTTCATGGTTGGTAAAGATTAAGTCTTATTTTTTTGCCTGTGTTATGTTTCGGTGTTATTCACTGGAAATATTTAAGTAGTAATCCAGGGTTTGGAATTCTAAGCTTTGGAAATTATCACGCCTTTTAAATTTAAAATGTGTCATAAGTGAGGAGTACCTTAACCGACGAACGAGTATGAGGAATGTGATGCGTGAGAATGAGGCGACATAAGTATGCCAGGATCGTAGCTAATGGACATCCGTGGACTCTGCCTACTACTTTGGGGAATATGCGTGACATTATGCATAAGTCATACTAACCTACCTACTTGAAAACTGACGTATAATCCACGGACAAGAAACGCAAAGTCCCTTCATTGCCGATATTGTTCCACCAATACAAGACAGCAGACGAAAAAATCTCTATAGTTTTCCAAAAAATTACCTTCTCAAATGCTCCACATTGTAGAAAAATCAAACACTCACAAGACATCAGTTCAAACAAACAAAACACTCGTAAACAAGAAACTCTAACATTTTACCTAGACAGTTGTTTCCAAGAAAAGGATTAAAAAGTATCCAATAAATACACTGGTGGGAGGTACACTGGTACACTTAAAACCAATAGTTTCTGCCTCCGAGTGTATTTCCAGTGGCCGGTACCTGTTTATCGCTGACATCTTTTTCTACTCTCCACTTATTGTCTAGCTTTCTACAAATGTAGTGATTTCTTTGCTGGGATATACAGGTTGAGTTAATTTAAATGCTATTTCTTAAAGAAGCTTCGATTTTTTACATAACATCACGCCTGAATTCCCCGAAGGGGTAGGCAGAGGTGCACATTTAGTACACCCACATTTCGCAAGTTATATTTTAGGTCCCAATGTAATAGGGGGCGAGCCTATTGCCATCAACCGGGCACAAATCCAGACTCCGTGCTGCTACTGAGAATTACCTAATGGAAAAACCCAGTAACACTTTGCTCGACCCGGGATTCGAACCCAGGACCTCGTGCTCAGCAGTCGCGCTTAGTAACCACTAGACCAACGAGGCAGTCGATTTTTTAAACGTCTGTTATTTAAGAAACTGGCAGAAAATAATTATAGGAATATGATATAAAATTAACTTAAACTTTAATTCTGGAATGCTGCGCTATCGGCTGTTAAAAATTTGGAGGGTTTGTGTATGTGATATTTCATGTTTGTGAAACGCACTCAAGATACAGGAGAAATTCCTATTGTGGGGCGACGTTTTTTTATAACTTTTCTCTGATTGATTTTGATCTGATTAAATTGTTTAGGTAAAAGAAAGACGTAATTTTTTTGCCTTCCCTCATTTACATATTATTTAACTAACACATTATAAAATAAAAAATCTTTTTAACTTTAAAACACATCTAACTGTAAACTGAACTATTTACTGAAAATCGTCAATTGAAAATTAATGTCCCGAAAAAAACTACCTATTGATTTAAAAAAAAAATACCACAGCGCCGGTTTCAAACCACCTGTATAAAGCAAGCCCGTGTCTGTATCTTTAGTCAGTTGTGACAATGTTCGTGCTGTTATTGTGACTGGAACGGACCGGGGCTACCAGTCACCGATAGAAAAAATAAAAATATACTAGTTTATTATTTGCTGAAGATGATGACCATTATTTAAATTACATCACATACATAAAACATAACATCACGCCAGACTCCGTGCTGCTACTAAGAATTATCTAATGGAAAAACCTAGTAACACTTTGCCCGACCCGGGATTCGAACCCAAGACCTAGTGCTCAGCAGTCGCGCTTAGCAACCACTAGACTAACGAGGCAGTCCTTATTAAAATTAAATTGCTTATAATACTGGTGCTACTAGATCTGTCAGGAGTGCCTGAGAACGTCCTGCGAACCCTGGACGGTCAACCTTGCGACTGTAAAAAAAATAATTACATTGTTCTATATGACATGCTTGTACGAAGACGCATAAGTAAGGAGTCAATGTTAATAAAGCAATTGAAAATATAGGAAGAAGAAATATATTTTATCAATCCTATGTTTTCAATTGTCTTTGCCCATAATTTCTACAGTTGTATGCAGATGTATTATCTCTTATCAAGAGACAACCTCATTTCGCTGCTTTTCATTAAGTCTGTAAGAGTTCTCCCGTACCATAAGACTAACAACATCATGTCGTCACTCATCATTAAGTCTAATAGTTAGAGCCTATATATAGCTTTTGATCGGCACACGTATATTACAAAGTAAATCCTTTAAACCCTGGTAAATATATTCACACATGATTACAGGGAAAATCGCAAAATATCGAGAGGTTTATGGTACTTTCTGATGGCGGAACGGCCGAAGAAGAAGATTACATTAATAAATCCCGGTTTACGTACGCACGCGTCAACTTCTAAGTTATAATGCAACGCAGACCTAGGAGTAATTCGGTAATGGCATAGATTATGGACGGGAGCGAAGATACGACTGTTTAGAAATATGAAGATCACCAATTCGGTCGTCAAGTTAAATTGATCATCTCTAGAAGAAAATATTTTGTTGTATTCCAATTAAGTAATACTACCAAAGTATGATGCCATTTATACATATTATCTACCATAACAGTCCATAAAGAATCAATAGCTAGGTATCAATAGCAATCTGACATTTTCAAAATTTGCTTAAAATTGGGAAATGTCTACATTAATTATATTGCGTTATCACTTGCCTATACTCTCCTTTACCTAATTCCAGCTACACTTGAAACTTCCAGCTACACTTGAAACTTCCAGCTACATTTGACGACCTGATTAGCGCAGTGGTTAAGCGATTGGACTGCTGCGCTAAGGGTTGCGGGTTCGATTCCCGCACGGGGCAAAACTTTGTGCGTACCACAGATGTTTGTCCCGAGTCTGGGTGTTTGTGTTTGTGATATTTCATGTTTGTGAAACGCACCCACGATACAGGAGAAATTCCTAGTGTGGGGCGACGTTATATAAAAAAAAAAAAAAAAAATAAAATAAAATAAAAAAAATAAAAAAAAAAAGTGACCACGACTTTCAGAGCCTAATTATTCACCAAACCATGACTTACTTCAATACTAATCAGTACCAATAATAAGTACAGTGCCGCAAAACATACATACAGATAGCGGTGAAACTTATAATAGCTCTCTATTTCCGTCGTGGATTAAAAAGGTAATAGGCACAAAATATAACATCGCATCTGCAGCCAAACTTCTCTTTGCCTGTCACGTGCCATATTGGCTGAATGGGCGTCACGTCCCCCTGACGTCGTCTCCGGCCAACTTTCTTGATTATCAACACGTGGTGCGCATTCTGAGCCCGCTAATCATGAGCCAGCTTATCATTGTTGATTGGACTTGACTGAGAGACTTATTTGAGACATCATCGTCTATTGCGGAGTAGTTTTGCAGTTTTTTTTTTATTTATTGAAAACTTGGCTCCATCTACTTGTGACTTTTCCTGTATCGTTTTATTGTCTTGTTGACGCGTTTACTAGGTTATCTTATCCTCAAACGTATCCTCTAGATATCTGCGGGACGTCTTTAAAGAACTTTTTTGGTAAAACCTATATGACTATTACTTGCGTCTAAGGTCATAAATAGTCATACATTACTTGCTATTGTACCAAAACAGCGACCGGGTGAATTCTTCTTATCGTATGGTAGATGATCGACCTGATGTCGGAGTTTAGGTCGCCTGTAGGCCTCTGACATGGCTTTACACGTCGTTGAAAACTCTCTGGTATGGTTTCCTCACGATGTTTTCCTTAACCGTTTTTAGGTATAGACAATTCATTTATAGTACGCACATGAATTCGAAAGGACATTGGTGCGTGCCGATGTCTGAACTAGCGACCTTTAACTTGGCAGTCGAACGGTCATACCAGTCGGATATCAGTGCTTTTTTACAAGGTCAATGTCACTCAGTGGCTGGCTTGCTAATTTTGAACTACACCTTATTCGAAGTAAAACAGCCTAGAACATATTCTGATTTACATTTAAGAGTATTACTCAAGTTCTCACGTAAAAAAGACATAAAACGCAGTCATAATTAAGTCGAATCGTTGTACGCACAAAAACAATACTAAAATGCAGGAACCCCCCGCTTATAATCAAAAAGTATTTAGTGAACAATTTGACTTACTAATTCTCGAGCAATTCCCAAGACGTTTGTTACATTCAGATTCAGGAATTAGGAGAATATGGCATTGCAGTGTTGTATTACTGGGTTCCTAAAATGCGTAGAATAATGCAGCATAGACGCTATGTTGCATGTCTTCGCTATGTAACTTTGCTATAACTAATACAAGAAAATGTGTGGATGTGCTTTGCCTACAATTACCATTTTACGACTGTCGAATATAAATGATTTTATTTCTGCAAATAGGTTTTACAGAACACTTTAACACGTCATTTATTTAAACTAGATGGAATCGGCATTTCCTATCTGACTACCTCAGAGAAGAAATACCGAAACAAACTCAAGGGTCAAGGTCCTCATTTACATTATACATTTGATACATATAATGTTATGTAATTTACAAATTAGGCTCCAAGAACGAAACATGGTTATTTCACTCAAAAATCATATAAAACAAAGGAATACTTAGAACTAACTATAGACAACAAAGAACAATGACGTCAAACAATTATCGTAGATGTAAACATCTATTTGTTCTTGACACCATCTCATAATCATCGTCTAAATTCTGACCATCTACTTAATGCCACATCTCCCTAACTTCAGCAATCCGTGGTTCCTAAATACGGGGCGTTATAGTGCCGTCTTAATTGCAACGCAAGAACTTGGCGGTTACTGAGTGCAAGAAATCTCCGCTTGAGAGGAGAGCACACCAGCTAAAATAACCTTGTTCTAGAAAAATGTGGGGCGTGCTAAATGGTACATGTCTCTAGTGCTTTGTTAGTCATTCTCATCTTGTATACCACGATTTTTTGTCGTGTTATGTCGTAATTTTTATTTAATATTTGCCGAACTTTGTGAAACTCTTGTCGTCTATAATGGTAAACGACTCTCACGTTCTAACTTCTTCTTGTGGTATGGTTGACGAACGACTTGGTGTCAGAGTTTTAACCGCCTGTAGGCCTTTGGCATGGCTTAACACACAGTTGAAAAATCTTTTTCTATTTTAAAGATTAACAGGCAACCCAATTTTCGCAGTATTTACTCCTTTTTTTACCAACAATGTGTGATCGGAAAATCTAAGCTCAGTACAAGAGTTGTTACTCTGTACGTTGTTAAGACTTTGAAAATTACCCCAGTTTGACTCAAGTCGTTTGCGATTTTAAAGATTTAATAAATCATCTAATTGTGTATAAATTATTAAGATAATGTTTGTTTAGAATGTATGATGACAGATGAAGCACATAATACTAATTGGAAAACAAATTATTTAGCAACTCCCCATCAATGTGCACCACGCCGAATAATGGCGAACTTCAAAAAACATCTTCGAGGTCCCTCGTTCATTAGTCATGTAAATTCAAGTCGGCAGCAGGCAGACAGACCCTGATACAATTATTGCAGGCCCTTGTTATATGCTAACTGGCGAGTGTGAGAGATAGCCTTTATTTTGCAATTTAAATCGTTTTTTCTTCGAACAAAGTGCGATCTTTTAAATTAAGTTCCACTTACAAATTGTAATTTCCTTAGAAGTATGCTAGCGTTTTTGTTAGAGTAATTACTTTGTTTTAGTAGTCATAATGAAAATACATAGGGGCTACATCATCGTTATCATCAGCCGGAAGACGCTACTGAACAAAGGCCTCCTCCTTAGATAAGGGGGGGGGGGTGACATAATCCCCATGCTTGGGGGGCAACTCACTTTTAAATCCACGGTGACTTCGACACTAGCCTTAGATCTACAATGTTCTAGATAACCGATCAACACATCAAAAACGACCCGAGAATTATAACCACAAATAATTTTGTGGTCTTATTCGGAGTTAATATGCTCCAATCGTAGTCAACATTAATACATTATAACTTCTTTCTGGAAGAAATACAATTGTTTACGTAAAGTTTTCTTGGCCTGTTATGCGATATGATTTTGACCCTATTGAGACACTAGCGCATAGCGAGGTGACGTGCGAGTAGTTGGTGTTTCAGAATAGCATAGCTGGTCTTTATTTGACCAGCCAAATAGTAGTAAGAAATAGTAATAATGAATCTTTTGTCTTGCAAGAACAGCGGAACAAAAGCAAACAAAACACAAGCGCCGAATTCTTTAATCTGCAGAATGTCGCGTATTCCTGCAATCTCGGCAATTAGTGTGATGACGTTTATTGAAATTCTTCCAAACAAGTTTCGTCGGAAAGTTTGCCGAGTTTTTGAATAATATGAATGAAATTTAGCAATCAGACGATTAAACTCATTTTAATTTGATCAACACGATAATTTATGAAGTTCACAAGTCTTGACATAATTTTATTTATATTTATTAGTAACGCCTGAATGTTATTAAATTGTTTGAGTTATAAATTATGGAATATTTAATTGATGAGAACCCTCGTTGTTCTTTGATTGTGATTTTGGAAATTTGTATATGACAATAAGCTGGATTGAAAAGTGACAACTCATGCAAAATATCGTATAGCAAAACACAATTTTAAAAGTTCCTACAAAATAATAAAATGCCTCCGTTTTCCGAACAAAATTCCGGTATCAGTTTTTAATCAACAGTGTAAATATATCGGTGTAACGCGAGGCGGGCAGCCGATAGTGGGTGCATGCACCCTGCTGTTTGTGTACGTGAACCTTCACGGGGGTTGAGGATACAGACACAGGCAGAGACCTTGGAGATAAACCTTTGTTTTGTTCGTCCTTGTTTCTCCTTTTCTTAGTATTGAGATAGGTACAAGGAAGTAGAGAAATATATGCAAAAAAAAAACAATTGTTGATGTTGGAATAAGTAGGTCCAAACCATTGCTTGCGAACACAACAGTTGTGACTCTACTGAGCTTTTGGTGAGATTTTACAAAGGGCTTCAAGCTAGTCTTGTTAGCGAAAATAAACTAGGGTACAGCAAGGAAGGCTCAGATCTCATCCTTAGTTTACAGCACTATTGGAATAGGAAAGGCTGGAATACTAAATCTTGGTTGCCCACGACTGTTTTCGAGAACCAGCAAACTCAAGCTGAAGATCTCAAACTTTTGCAACTAAGAGAACAATGACCCTATATTTAAATAACCTTCAAAAACCATTACCGCGATAACTAAGTCCTTTCTCAATATTAACGGTCCCAATGAGTCTATGTACACGAACTTTACCTAAATAAATAAACGGTTACTCTACACACGACAATTTAGCGGCAAGACAAACTGAAAGTTAAAACTTTGAGTTGAATCAATTTAATATGCGCGCGCCTGGGTGTTGATGGTGTCATTCAGATGGCGTTCACGGAGATACTACATTAGCAAGAAGGTAATTTATAAAAGAAAAAATCATTTCATTTGAATAAAGAAAGAGAAGAGTAGAAAACGAAATTCCAGCCTATATCTGCTCTCAATTATAGTTACCAGTGGGTGATATCGGGCTGATGTGAATGGTAGTGATCCATTTCATTACAGAGTAAGGACCAAGCACAGAGAAAACTATAAATGGGATTGAAAACGAGTCCAGGTTTCAATTTCAGTATTATTTTCCCATAAAATTTTCGGCCATCCATGAGGAGGGATGGAGAGATCTACGGAACAAAAAAAGCAATGACCAAAACGCCCTGTGCCAATAATTCTTTGATGAAAAAGTTGATAGATAAGTTTCACCATATACCGACATTTCACCAGATATATTCTTAAGTAGCTCGCAGCTACCGTGAAGACTACACCATCTTTGATCAATACTAAACTTCAAGTAAGTAAACCTAACCTAAATACTGCTTATAGCCGCTGAACATAGCACTAGATAAATAAGAGGGCTTCAAACGTTAGAATGTCAAAGGCCCACAAAGCACAATGGCTTCTAAAATTGCACGAACTGTCGAGCTCTTTTATATTCTCCATTCTTTTGTAGCGAGGATATAATAGCTGGATGGAAATGCGGAATGTATATAATAATGTAGTTACGGTAATTTGAGGAACTTAACGTTATTTCCGATAAAATATTAAAGTGATTTTTGCTGGTGCACAATTTATTTGTGGTGCAATGTTTGAGCGGAACGCGTAGGGATTAAATGTTGCCATTTTTGTAATTGCCAGCATGGTCGTAGAAAGTGATATTATACAAATAGGTAGGTAAAAGAAAGGGTAAAGCAAAGTAGTAATGCTTTTTCACTTCAGTAACACTTTATTGGATCTCTACTTATACTGAATCAGTAGTTTTTAAGTACCTACAACATTAAATCAACTTATTATTGTATTCTGGTCTCTCAAGTCTGAGTATCGTGGTGAACAGGGTTGCATCTGGAGCGGATCCTTTGCCTCCACCGTTTTCTGTCCAGCGCGTCTTCTACGATGGTATAGATTGGAGAAGAAGTCTTTCACTTGATTGGCCCATCTTGTCGGTGACCGACCAGGCGATCATTGACCTTCGGTGTTTCCAACCAGTTATTGTATGAGGAGACGGTTAAGCGTAAGGGTTTGGGTACGAGTTTTTTTTTCTTTTAGCCTGCATGGTGTTTTAATGTAATTTAATTATCATTATAGGTATTTTAAGGATGAATGGAAATTACCAGTTGTTGCTTTGGGGGGGCTTTTGTTCAACAGTGGATGTCTTCCGGCTGATGATGATTATAGGTAATTTCCCTATAATAATATAGCTGTATACTGTATGTATGTATACCAGAATCGTGTAGAGTATGAGTGTTTTACTATACACTTCTGGGTATGTAGGGGAGAGAGTGATAATAAACTATACCTAAAAGGCAATCAGTTTCAACCTTGTACCATTTACAAAGCGACAGCTGATACAGTGCGCTCCCGGTGGTGTCGTTTGCCTGTCCGATGACATTTATGGCAGGGGCACACTGAATCGAATATAAAAGTAATTTATGGGTCACAGGCCTTTTAAAGTAAACATTTTGGAATACTCTCTGACCTTTCGAAATTATGATCGGACAAGGAAATTGATGATCACCATTTTTTGTGTGGCTGGTTGAAGAATTTATATCGAAGTGCATGACTATTTTACAATGGTAGACAAATAGTGGATGGCGGAAGAAATGCTCACAGAGCTGAGTAACGTAAAGTAATCAATGAACGCGAATCGTTACACTGATGAATTAGATAAAAAATGATGTTGCTAAGTCTGCTAAGAGTCTAGCGACGCACTCTGCATTTCATGGCTTAAGTTATTGAGCAGCTTTAGGTACTTTGGGTCCTCAACTGTACATATAATATAGTAAAAACTTGGTAATTAACCCAAGTTTTTAAAGGTAAAGATAGGTATACTGAGACAACGAAAATGAGTTTATGCTCCACATAATGAAGATTGCTCCAGTCTTACTCTTCGGGGATTTGTCATCAGCCGGAAGACAAATACCTCCTATTAGGTAAGCGTATCATAATCCCCACGCTTGGCAAGCGGCTTGGGAATCGCAGTATTAGTGGTGAAGATACAGAAGACGCTGCTGCCCATCTTCTAGATTTTCCCTTAGTCGCCTCTTATGACACCCACGGGGGGAAAGGCGGTGGTCAATGCTAGGCCGGATACTTTCGGCTTCGGGGATTAAAGACGTTCATACCTATATAGATAACAAACGTACAATTAATATTTAAAACGAAACAAAAGTTTCATATATCATTAAATTCATTAAAACACTACTCCACAATTCGCAAAGCGAAACAGAACTTATTACCCAGCGAGATTTAAACGTTCATTTATGTAATATATGAAATAAGAATTTAGTGGGTCAGAAAATGAAATTTGAAAACTTTACGCGACGTCTCAGTTAGGAAACGGAGGAAATGAGTTTTGGACTCATTCTCGCGTTTGGACATATGTTTCCTTTTTATTTTTTTCTTTCGCTCCACCGTGTAAGGGTGGGTGCAAGATGCGTAATCGATTAGCGCTTCTCGATTTTATACTCGAGTTTTTTTGCGAAACTCGCTTCGTTACCTTTTGTCTGTTTTTCAGTTATAGGAGGTGTCGTAAAATGTTTTCTGTTATCAGATTACTCCTCTGATTTATATGTAATAATAGTTTAAAAAAACTAAAAAACACGCTTTTTATCGAAAACCGAACTAAAAAATAGAAAATAAGTTTTAATCAATTTAAATTAAGAATAGTGTTAAAAATTTCAATAAATATAAATTAATAATAGTGTGAATAAAAACAAAAAATATTTTATTTAAAAAAAGCGTGGGGTGCTTTTTAAGATATTATCAAAGTGATAATCACTCTACTCGTATCTGTCAATAAAATATTTATAACTATTGACACCATGCACCCCACGCTTTTTTAAATAAAATATTTTTTGTTTTTATTCACACTATTATTAATTTATATTTATTGAAATTTTTAACACTATTCTTAATTTAAATTGATTAAAACTTATTTTCTATTTTTTAGTTCGGTTTTCGATAAAAAGCGTGTTTTTTAGTTTTTTTAAACTATTATTTATTTTCTATTTTTTATTAAGATGGTTAGCTACCACGAAGCTTTACCTTAACGCGAGCCGGTCTCGGCGCCCGCGACGGTTAGCTACCACGGAACTTTACCGTAGCGACTAGCGGCTTAGCAGAGGGCGTTGGAGTCGGGACACGCGCGCGACGCTTAGCTACCACGGAACTTTACCGTAGCGACTAGCGGCTTAGCAGAGGGCGTTGGAGTCGGGACACGCGCGCGACGCTTAGCTACCACGGAACTTTACCGTAGCGACTAGCGGCTTAGCAGAGGGCGTTGGAGTCGGGACACGCGCGCGACGCTTAGCTACCACGGAACTTTACCGTAGCGACTAGCGGCTTAGCAGAGGGCGTTTGTGTTGCGGGCTGTAATTATGCTATTTTTATTAATTAATACTTTTTATTAATTATATTATTAAATAATTTTATCAAATTAGTGTATTGTCATCGGTCCTCGATAAATCTACAAAGTTTGAACGAAATCTAGCCGTTTAAAGTGGGTCAAAATCGCGCCCAAAGAAGTCGGTTACAAACATACAAACAAACATACATACATACAAGTGAAGCTAATATAAAGCGTGTAAAAATATGTGTTTTTTGTTATAGAAAATGCAAATTGAAATTCGGTTATCTAATATCAATAAAACAAACGTCTATTATTAACATACCGTCACGCTTATAATTCCCAAAGGATAGGTAGAGGTGTACTAGTAGTACACTGACATCATCACATCATCAGCTACAAAGCCAGACTCCGTGCTGCTACCGAGTATCACCTAGTTGAAAAATCCAATAACACATTGCCCGTCCCACCACGAACTCAGGGCCTCGTGTTCAGCAGACACACTTCATCATCATCATCATCATCAGCCGGAAGACGTCCACTGTTGAACAAAGGCCTCCCCCTTAGAACGCCATAATGAACGACAGCTTGCCAATTCCATCCACAGGTTGCCCGCAATTCTGACGATATCGTCGGTCCATCCGGTGGGAGGCCTGCCAACGCTGCGTCACACGTCAGCAGACACACTTAGCAACTAGTAAACCAACCAGGCAGTCTATGATTAGCATTCTCGTTGAAGGACTGTTCAATTAATCCACACAATATGACGCCACAAGCCCAAACTTAGGTATCTACGTAATTGGCATTAGAATGATTTCATTAAATACTGCAACTGTAGTAGATTTCGGCCACAAACCGCGGGCCGCAGGCCACAAACTAACTAAACTAGAAACTCAACAATCAATGCATGACTGTTATTTCGGTGTGGTTGTTTTGTTTTAACGAACAGTTACCACAAACAAATGACCAACAGGAATGTCGAAGCCCAGCCGTTCTATCAAAGACATCACTTACGAACTCACTTCTGAATCCGCGGTGAGATTTTTCATTAGCGCATGCAAGGTGGCTAGATGACTTTCAATTGATGATAGTGTTTCAGAATAACATAACATGAACATAACATAACATCACGCCTGTATTTCCCGAAGGGGTAGGCAGAAGTGCACGTATAGTACACCCACATTGCCATTAACAAATCACAAATCCAGACGTGCTGCTACTGAGAATTACCGAATGAAAAAACCCAGTAACACTTTGCCCGACCCGGGAATCGAACCCAGGACCTCGTGCACAAACAAATAAATGATTTGATTTGATTTGTGCTCGGCAGTCGCGCTTAGCAACCACTAGACCAACTGAGTACATAATCACAGTAATATTATAAAGGCGAAAGTTTGTGTGTTTGCATGTTTGTTACCTCTTCACGCTCAAACGGCTAGACCGATTTTGATGAAATTTCATATGGAGGTATCTGACACCCTGGATTAACACAGGCTACTTTTTATCCCGAAAAAATGTAGCGGGTAACACCGCGGGGCGCAGCTAGTATTATACATTATATAACGTACGGCTTAACTCGCCTAGTCATTATTAGTAGTTTCGTCACTTAATTAAATCATTAATTGTGATGTAATTAATTAAAGGACTGACTGAAATTCTAATCCTGCTAATTAACATCGATTATATAATTATGAGTTGAGGGGTTCGTAGCTACCGCGCAGATAGATCAATCTCCGAAGTTAAGCAGTGATCGCCGCGGTCATTTTTGTGATGGGTGATCGTTTTCACATGTCGAGACCCCTCCGTGTTTTGGAAGGCACGTTAAGACGTTGGTCGGATCTATCTCCGGTCGTGTCGGTCTACCGTCCCCTCAGACTATGAGAATGAGGGAATTGGGAGTGCCCCTGTGTTTGCGCGAATACTTTAACACTTTAAATGTGCGTGAAGCAGACACAATAGTAAAACAATAGCCATGCCCCATTGGTGGGTCATTACACTGGGAAAGGGTCAAAGCTGTAAAGGTGTAACACTTAGTTGGTACATAGACAGATAATACCTCACGTCACCCTTGAGACGTAAATAGGTAACTTGTAACTCCCTTTAAGAGTTAATAGAGGTACATTTATATTTTTTAAAACGTCGCCCCACCTCTCCTATAAATTCAATAACCATAAGATAAGAAGAAAAACGACTGCCTCGTTGGTCTAGTGGTTGCTAAGCGCGACTGCTGAGCATGAGGTCCTGGGTTCGAATTCCGGGTCGGGCAAAGTGTTACTGGATTTTTCCATTAGGTAATCCTCAGTGGCAGCACGGAGTCTGGATTTGTGCCCGGTTGATGGCAATAGGCTCGCCCCTTAGTACATTGGAACCAATTAACATAACTGGCGAAATGTGAGTTTACTATATGTGCACCTCTGCCTACCTCTTCTGAGAATACAGGCGTGATGTTATGTTATGTTATGTTTTAAGAAGAAGAAAACCTCTTCTAGGGAACCTCTCCTATAAATTCGACATACTCAGTGGAATGATATCTATTAATAAAATATATCTAACCATGTTAGTTAACAACATCAAAATCGTCGGATAAATGACCTCGTGTGTATCCTGTCAGCGTTAACGATTCATTTTAGAGCAGTTTGGATGGTCAGGTGTTTCCTGTGCTCGGTTATGCCTGTGATAAATGTTGCTAATGATATTTCGAATGAAAGGTATTTTACGATTCGATTATCGATAACCACAGTACGTGAAATCCTTACGTAGGGAAAACAAAAATTGCATAATAATATTTTATGTAATTTTAGCATGTTGTCCTATGAGTCTATGTCTAAATTGATAAAGGACAGCGATTGGCAAAGGTCGGGGTTTTAGTCCCGCTTGTGGTCATATTTTCCAAATTTAAATAATCTAAAAAAAAGGTATAATTTAAATGAAAAATTCAAAGATCATTTTAATTCCTATCTTGTTTTTGTACTCCATATTGTGTTATTTCGTGGGTTTAATATAAGCTAATCACAGAGTCCCAATAACATAGTCCCTCTTACTTACGAATAAAAACTGCTGCGCTAAGGGTTGCGGGTTTGATTCCCGCCCGAAACAAAAAATTGTGCAATGGGCAGATGTTTGTCCAAGTCTGTTTGTTTGTGTATGTGATATTTTATATTTGTGGAACGCACCCACGATACAGGAGAGATTTCTAGTGAGGGGCGAAGTTTTTTCTTAATATCTAAGTCTATTGACATCGTTATTCTTTGACACTCAAACGACATAATGGCTAAACATTGCCAATTTCTAAAAGCAAGAGGGTTTACATTCAAAAACTCAGTATAAAAAACTCCTGTGTGAATAACCTGTAGATAAAATTAGTTGCTATTAAATTTTAGCATGTTGGTAGTTAAATGACACGTCATTCACATCTGCTCGCTATCAAAGGGTCTCACGCAGCTATAAATTTATTCCCAATACAGATATTTGGATAATAGTTTTTCGTATGCGTATTTTATTAACGGAGAGGTGAATTTGTGAATTTTGAATGCTGCATTTAAATACGTTTTATAATTTTGTCATGTAGTACCTAGTGTGTTTGACATCTGTATATTATATTATTCTAGCTGCGCCCCGCGGTGTTACCCACTACATGTTTTCGAGATAAAAAGCAGCTACCTATTATATATTATATTATACTAGCAGCGACCAGCGGTGTTACCCGCTACATTTTTTCGAGATAAAAAGCAGCTATCTCCCTATCTACCTATGTGTTAATCCAGGGATTAACACATAGGTAGCTGCATTATTCCTTCTCAGAGGTAGTCGGTTAGTAAATGTCAATGCCATCTAGTTTAAAAAAAAATGACGTGTAGAAGTATTTTTGTAAAACCTATTTGCAAAAATAAAATCATTTATCATTTAAGTACTATACTTTCTGTGTACGGGATGGACCTACAGGCGACATAGTACCAATACCAAGGGCTACATAAGTACAAACTAACTCCATGTCGGGTCTTAACGTCCACCCTTAGTGTACAAAGGTGGCCACTTCGCCACGGCGCCCTGAAGGCTGTTTTTTAATTAACACGATAAAATACAAGCCTACAACTTGGGGTGACATCAAACGTTCTTCATTTCTAAAGAAAAGTTAAATAAATTATTTTATATTTACGACTTTATAATGCCTATTCCTATGTAGCATATTATAATACTAATAATCGTATATATATACTTTAATTGGGTTTAAAGCTGTCTCTAGCGGTCGCCAAGCAAGACTGGTAGGCACGAGGTCCTGGTTTCGACTCCCGGGTCGGGGAAAGTGTTATTGCGGCTTTCCATTAGTAGAAACGTAATCTAGGGACAAGTAAGATCATTATTGCACTGTATTTTAAATATACATACAATCACGCCTGATGTTTGAAAGGGGTAGGTAGAGGTGCATCACTGACTGCATATGCGTGACTTGCACATACATATTTTTTTTTGTGTTTCCCACTTTACCTACACTCCTACAGGATACAAAAGTTTTATATTAATTAATATAAACTACACAGTAACACAATCTACAGACAGTCGCTTCTCTTATAGCGCTAAGCTTTTCCTGCAGTTTTCACCAAGTAATTACAGGTTAGACGGTAATTAAAAGGCAACTAGCAAAGTAAAAACGGGTCCAATCGACCCGCGTAATGAGTGCTAGCTACTCGAGACTATATCGTGCAATAAATTAAATCAGAAGGACCATTCTTTTCTCGCACACAATGTCTCATATTAAAAAAATATTACCATGTGTGACACAAAGAAGGGTTGTGTTTATTGAAGCCATTTTGTTTTTGGCCCCTGTGGGGTAGGGACCGGGGAGTGCGGGATTTCTACCTCACTAAAACGACCTGTGATCAATCTGCACGAACAAGTCCCGGGACCTTTAAATAGTCCAGCTCTGGAACTTCCATATACAACGCCTATGTGGCACATCCCTAGAGAGACTGTAAAGAGGAAGTCTGGATTTGTGGCCGGTTGGTGGCAATAGGCTCGCCACCTATTATATCAGGATTTAAAACAAGACTGGCGAAATGTGGGTTTACTATAATTCGCACTTCTGCCTATCCCTTCGAGGAATACAGGCGTGATATTATGTTATGTTAAATTTAGATTTTTCCAGCGTATTATAAAGTTTGTTTTTCTGAACTATATTATACTGTGGCTATATAAACAAAATCTGAAATCCGATTAGTAGCAGTTTTTGTACAACTTCCTTCAAAGGTAGTTCAGTAAGAGGGTGCAAATTAAAAGTATTGTTGTAAATTAAAATAACCTGAGTACAGCCCCCTTACCATGAACGACAACTACTACAACAGTCTACGTTGTCGAAGCGAGCCACAATACACTGCGCGTAGCGGCGTCTCGCTTCCACATCGTAAACTGTCCTGCTTTAAGAGTTCATGGTAAGGGGGCTGCTGGCTTCATACTGTTGCAAAAACATAATGTTGAAGGCAGGACTAGTTGCGTTTCGATTTGAGTATTGTGCTCCTGAGTTCGATGTTTAATTGAGAACCTTACAGATATGAAACATAATTTGTTATATATTTTGATTGACTAGATGTTTCCCGCTATTTTACTAACATCCAACAACAACCGGAACTACGTAGTTTATGTTTATAAAATAAGCCTGTGCTACCCTCATCTATAAACTATATTACTGAAAAGTTTTATCAAAATCCGTTGTAGTAGTTTTTGCGAATGTAACTTATTACAAAAATGCGTCTAAACTAATATTTTACTAACTAACGTATGCGGTCAATAGAAGTATCTCCGATATATATAATATCATAAGCGTAGTCAGGCAGCGGCACAAGTTAAGTGTCGCATCTCCCGGGCACTGCGACATCAATGGTGCATTCCATTTGATCCTGGTATACAACGGCGGAACTTGTAAAAACAAAAAAAACGGCGGTTGATTTTTTGTTAAAAAGTCTTTATATTATTATATTTTTTTGGGATATAATCTACTAATTACTACATGCTAAGTTTTTGATTATTTTACTTATTACATACAACTCGGTATTCAAATCTGTGATTTTCTAAACTCAAAAAAATCCTAAATAGTGGAAAAATAGGGGTGGTTTATTGTAATAAATAACCCACCTTTAAGTAGGATTTTTTTTCCTAATTTTAAATGGGACCAACTTCGAGGTATACTCTAAAAAGCTATGCGTGATCATAGACAAAAATAATATACGCGTCGAATTGAGAACCTCCTCCATGTTTTAAAAAAATATTTAAAACTAGTTGACTTGACGAGTTGTACCTACTGGAAAAATTGGTCCAGCCGAGTTTTCGAGTTTTAGCGAGACAAACAAACAATAATTAATTTTTATATATATGTATACATGTAAACAAAAATCACCTGATACACCATTCCTACTATACAAATGTATCGTACACTCATAACACAATGATTCAATTAAGCGTAACATTAATTACTTAATTGTAACGGATTATGTTAAACGTTAACATTAATGTTAATTTATTTAAACTTTGAAATGAAATTATGTTAAGCAAGTCTTATTTATGCGCCATCGCTCGAGTTAATCTTAAATAACTTTAAGTTATTATAATCTGTTAACAGTTAGTTTAAGTTAAAATAATTGCGTCGTTTTTTAGAAAATAGAGGACATACACATTTTTTTATACTAGCTGCTCCTCCTGCTACGTTTTTTCGGGATAAAAAGTAGCCTTTAAGTTAATCCAGGGTGTCAGCTACCTCGGTATCAAAATCGGCTTAGCTGTTTGAGCGTGAAGAGGTAACAAACATACAAACACACTCACAAAATTTGCCTTTATATTATTGTGATTTTTCAGTAATGTAAATAAATAAGAAAAAAATGCTGTTCTACTATTATAACTTTCATGAGTATTATCCATATTATTTTCATCCCATTATGCATCATCGCATCCATATATGCAATCCCGAATACACCCGTGGGTATAACCGGAATATACAGTAAATAAAAAATTGCCGTTTTGATTTTTTTTACTTAAACAATATTATGAATTAATGTGAATATCAACACACTTGAAACTTTCAAAGTTTGCAGAGGTTTTCTATCGCATACCTACATATTTTAATCTAAAGTGTTTAATACCGAGAAAGACGACACCTCGAAATGTGGGTAGCTTGATAAAGGAGAATACCTCTGCATACCTCGCCAAATGTCACAGGCGTATACATGTATAGGTTGGAGCCTTCTAACCCCTCTAGTCCCTATGTAAGATACTACCTATGTTTACTGTTAAAGTTCTACAAGCCTGCAATACTTTTTTTTTATAAAAAATACACTCATCGGCACGGATCGGTTATCTATGTATACTTTTGATTATAAACCATTATAGCCATATATATGACTAGTCCTTCATCGTGGCGTTCAAAGGGGGAGGCCTTTGTTCAACAGTGGATGTCTTCCAGCTGATGATGATGGTGGCCACATTATGTGCTAGTGAGTGTAGTTTCTTCACTAAATAATATGAAATATTAAAGTTAGTTTACGCAAGTTTGCACCCATCTTAACCCTGCATTTGCGGCTTATTGTAACATGCTGAATATTGGATGTCACGTGTTGTTTTAATATTCAGTTGTAGAAAAGAGAAGCGGCAGTGGGGCCGCGCCGGAGTGCCGATAGCATCCGAATGGCTGCATTTTCAACTGAACTACATAATATTTATTTATTTATGTAAATGGCGCGGCCGGCTAACGTTTACACGTAGCGTTCTAGTGTTAGCTGTACGTTTAATCAGGTGAATATGAGGGTTTGTGTACTGTATAATGTTACTTTTTTTTTACAAGTTTTTATTTAACTTGCAATTTTACTTTAATAACTTTCGTGAGTGTTATCCATATTATTTACTGTATATTCCGGTTATACTCACGGGTGTATTCGGGAATGCCCGACTAGTTTCGAACTCGACCGGAGCCCTTATTCATGAGCTGGTTACGCGGCAGAGTCACTTGCAATGTTTGTATGTATGTGAGTTTGTTTAAGTCAAATCTTGCAATGTAAATTAGAACCACTTTTTCACATCCTATTGAAATGTTTTGCATACATATGTAGGTTCGGTGACAATACAATATTATGGTTCTTTTGAGCTGGTCTGATGATGGAGTCGAAGGTTTCCATAGGAACACTGTAACGAAATGTCGCAACCCCATCGTGTTTGGACTTGTTTAATTCGTCTTCACAAGTACTTTGAACCTAGCTAATTTTAAAGCTTGGGCTTAAATCATTTTTTTTAATATAAACTTTTATATATGTAAAGGTATATTACTGTTCTATTATATATTTGTTATAAACATTAATTATAGAAGCTGGTTATAATTTTTTCTCTGCCTACCCCTCAGGGAAACAGGCGTGACTTTATGTATGTATGTATGTATAGAAGCTGGGTGTAAGTGCTACGACGTAGTAGTGTGCTACAACGTAGCTCGCTGCGTAGCTGAAATTTCAAACGATACGCAGTATTGCTACGTTGTTTAATGGTCGTATTGCCCCAGGACACTTTTTGTTTTTACCAACATTTGCCCGCAACGTCACAATCGGGGTTTATCTCATAGCAATCGTGTTTAAGCCTTTGCCACTCTTTGGTCTATAAACTATTTCTATACAAAAAAATGTTTTTCTCTATGCTTTGTTGCTGCTTCACAGCCGTAAATAATAATGCGAAAACTAAGTTCAAAAGTTACGTACTTATTACTTTTTAGTTATCTACAAATCTTTCAACTTTTCAATTTTAATATACATTGACCTATTTTGTATCTATAACTGTAATTAAAAACCATAGCATTAGCATAGTCCATGGCTGTTCGAAAACCAAATAAAATGCCACAGTCTAGCTTAAGTGCAGTAAGACAAGACAATTCAATAGAACAACGCAATAAAATTCACACAAATGTCACGACTAACTATTCTGTAACCACCTAGACTGCTACTTCGTACCTAAGCGGGGTTTTTTTAAATATATATTGGTGCTTTGAACCAAGGAGCCGTAGAAGGCAACGTATTAATATTACATGAGTCCGCCCCACTTTGAAATGCTGGTAGATAGCTAGAATAACCAATTTTTCGAAACGTCCGACTCAGGTGGGGACGAATTTTATTTTTGATGGCTGCCTCTGAAGGCGTTTGCTTTAAAATTTCCAGTTGGATATTGCTGACATTTTTAAAAGGAGTTATGTCTTGTTTGTGGTGTGTATTCGGTTTGGGGTACCGCGGGTGGTTTGGGAGTTCAGTACATTTTCTAAAATAAAAAAAAACATTACTTAATATCACGTCTGTATACTTCGAACGGGTAGGCAGAGGTGTATAGTAATACCAATTCTCCAGTTGTGTTTTAGGTTCCGGAATCGGAAGACGCCGCGTTGGTAGGCCTCCCACTAGGTAGATCGATGATATTGTCAGAGTTCCAGGCAACCGGTGGATGCAATTGGCAAGCTGTCGTTCATTGTGACGTTCTAAGGGGGTGGCCTTTGTTCAACAGGGATGTCTTCCAGCTGATGATGATGATGAAAGAAAGTCTGAAACTTTACTAGTGTTCAAAGCTATAAAAGTTTTTTTATAAGGTTAAGGTAGGCTGGGGTATAAATGTCTGTTTGTTTTTAAATAAATGAACTTTGTTTTGGACATGTTTTTTACCTTCAAAACCAACTTATAGGCTCAAACACACATGCTTCCTTATTAAGCTAAAACAGTGGTAGGAACATAGCTAGCTAATCCACTTAGTAATTGGATTCTGTTTTGTATTTTTATCATGCAGAAATCATGCTTCGTATGTTGGTATGTATGCAAAGCACTAAGCATGAAGTTTTGGCTTCAAATACCGAGTCGGGCAAAGTGTTATTGGATTTTTGCAATAGGTAATTCTCAGTAACAGCACGGAGTCTAGATTTATGACTGATGCGCTAAGGGGTTCGATTTCCGCACAGGACAAAAAATGTCCGAGTCTGGGTGTTTGTGTATGAGATCAAATCGTACACACGAGACAGGAGAATTTACAAGAGTGGGCAAATT